>JANUYF010000004.1:301223098-302523098 GCA_026167975.1 Phrynosoma blainvillii
TCAAAATAATTTTTTTAAGAATTTCATTTTATTTGCTATCTGTCGTGTGATTTTTGAATTAAAATGATCCTTTAATTTTTGTAAATCTTGGCTTAGTGTCTTGTTTGATGGGTCTTTCTTAGGTTTTAGTTCTGTTTCTTTTAAATCTTCCATTAATTTCTTATTTTTTAGTCGCTCAATCCTGTTTTTCCTGATTTTTTGTTGAAAAAGGTGCCCCCTTATTACTGCCTTACTGGCATCCCAGATGATATGGGCTGGCAGATCGGCACTAGCATTTTCTTTAAAATACAAGTTTATTTCTTTTTTTAGTCTTTGTATAAATTCCTGATCATTTAAAAGGTAATCTTTCAGTTTCCAATTAAAGCTCTTTGTGTTTGATTTCATTTCTAGCAGTATGTCATTATGGTCTGAGAGTGTACTAGGACTAATTTCTATTTTTGTAATATCTCTACTAAATTCCTTTGTGGCACAAATCTTGTCAATTCTGGACCAGGATCTAAATCTATCAGAGAAAAACATATAATCTTTGTTGTTGTCATGACACCATTTCCATAGGTCTACAAGATTGAGGTTCTCTAATAGTTTAAAAGCTGATGTTGGTAGTTTGCCTTGAGTAGGCTTTTTGGGGTTTGACCTGTCTATGGGTGGGTCCCAGACCCCATTCCAATCTCCTGCTATCATTATCTTCTCATAGTCTAAGCTTATAATTTCCTGATAGAGCTTTTTAAAGAACTTTCCTTTATTTTCTTGGGGTGCATAAAGATTGATTAATAACATTTTTTTCTCCTTGATATAATAATTCAATTGCTAAGTATCTACCTTCTGGATTTTGCAAAATTTCTTTTGCTTGCCCTTTTATTCTAACGTAGATTGCTACACCCTTCTTTTTTTATCTTTGTTACTTGCTTCAAAAAGTTCTCCTAGATTTTTATTCTCTAACACGTTTATCTTTGTCTTTGATATGTGTTTCTTGAATGCAGACCAAGTCTGCTTTCTGTTTGTTCAAATAATGGAATATTTTCCTTCTCTTAAATCAGGGGTAGGCAACCTTTCCCCTTTAAGGGCTGAGGGACTTCAGCTCCCAGAAGCCTCAGCCAAGTTGGCCATTAGTCCCATGTTGGCCAATAGCTCCTGGGATTCTGGGAGCTGAAGTCCCTCGACCCTTACAGGGGAAAGGTTGCCTACCCCTGTCTTAAATTTTGAGTTTAGGCCATTTATATTCTATGAGATTAATTTCATTTTGACTTAATATTTGGATTTTCTCTGTTTTTTTTTCTTTTCCCTTTCCTCTTCCCTGTTTGTGTTTGTTTTTTTTTACATAATTCTTGTCTACTTGATTATCTTCTTGGGGTGTTCTTGCTCTTGCTTCTGAGTCTAATTCTCCTTCATTGGAAAATGATTGATCATTTGAATCGTCTGAGTCCTCACACTTTTGTTCCTGATTGGTTTTCACAGGCTCTTTCCCTGATCTAGTTTCCATTCTTGACTTTGTATGTTTTTTTCTTTTGTCCTTTTACTTAGTTTGTTTGTAATCTCTGAAGTTTGATTCTCTTTATTTTTGGATAGGAAAGATTTCATTTTTTCTTCTGAATTAATTACTACTCTTTCTTTCCTCCATGTGAAGGACAAGCCCTCATTTTTTTCCCATTTATATTTAATATCATTTTGTCTTAGGAACTCTGTTATTAAGGTGTAATCTTTACTTTTCCTTAATGTTTGTATAGGGATTACTTTGAAAAATTGTACTTCTTTTCTCTCCACTACAAACTTCTTATTTTGGTTCACTTCTAGAATGCCATCTCTCACCCTTTCCCTTACAAAATTTATCATTATATCTCTTGGTAACTTGTGTTTCCTTGCTATCTATGAGTCTATTCGGTACAAATTATCAATTTCCAGGTCCAGTTGCTCTCTTGACCAGTCTAGAAATTGAGCTAAATTATTCTTGTAACTAGGTTTTCATTTAGTTGTTCTTCCAATCCCCTTAATTTTAATGCTCTCCTATGGATGTGCATTTCCAATTTTGTAATATGTTGTTCATCTAGTATTTGTTTAGATTCTATATTCCTTGACCTTTTATCTAGTTCTTCTGTTAATTCTTGGATTTCTGTTACTTTCTTATTCAGTATTTTAACCTCTCCTGTAATTTTTGTAAGGGTTTCCTTAAATAGAGTTAGTTCTTTTTGAAGATCAGTCTTGAGTTCCTCTTTCATGTTTTTAATCTCCTCCCTGATATTTGCTGTTATCTCAGCTTTTAGGTTGCTCCCTATCTTTTTTTAGTTCTTCAAGAAGGGAGAAGTTCCCTCCTTCCTTTGGTTGTTCTCTGCTAGTGGTAGCGATGTTTGAGGGGTTAGGAGAGTTTTCTAATTGGTTTAATAGTTTGGTGTTGTCTTCCATTTTTTTGGTTATTATTATTTTATTTATTATTTATTATTGTTATTCTCCCTCTAATATATTACATTTCTACTAAGGTAGCCAGGTTAAATCCCTTATGGTAAGGCTTCAATGGGCGAGTCATTTAAATTATGCTGGAGGAAATGGTCAAAATTCAGAGTGAACTAAAAGCTGGTAGTTAGTTCCCACAAGTTAGGCTTTCCTCTTTACAGAGACTTGTTATTATTGTTGTTATTGTTTATTATTATTATTATTATTATTATTATTATTATTATTATTTAATATTATATGAAGAAAAGAAAATAAGAGAACCTTTGCTTTGTTAGTTTCCTCCATGCATTTAATTGTCCTTGCTGACAGCAACCAATGATGCACAGTACTGATAAAGGAAAACATGCTTTGATTGCATTGTTTCATGAATTAAGCATTACTATACATTATGCCAAGTATATACAAGTATATGCAAGATATACAAGTGAGCAAGAAAGTTAGAATTGTAGAAGCCATTGTATACTCCATTACCATGTATGGGTGTGAGAGCTGGGCAGTGAAGAAAATGGATAAGAACAAAATCAATTCATTTGAGATGTGGTGCTGGAGAAGAGTGCTGAGGATACAATGGACAACCAAAAAGACAAACAAATGGGTCCTTGAACAAATCAAGCCTGTGCTACCAGAAGTGAAGCATTTTAATATATATTCCTTCTCTGTATATTTGTGCATTGTTTTGCCATGGCCTTAAAATGGAAAGCTGTATTCCACCATTAACCTGAGAGGAAGACAATCATGTACACCATTGAAGACAGGTGGTCATGTAGACTTCAGCTTTAATTTACAGATCAAACATCTAGTTTTAGGAGTTGCAAAACAGAAAGATTCACACCTCAAGAGACAGGGAAACCAGGAAATTTACAACCCAGATGAATTCTAGCTGCAAGATAGATAAGCTTCAGTACCCTCTGCTGGAAACTCTCTCTTTCAAGGAAACCCTTAGATGTTTGTTTGGCCCTTTGATATACAGCTATCAATCTTCACACGGGGTTATTTTCAGCCTATAAATAGTCTACCACGTTCTGGCTAAGGTGCATCTAGTTAGTATTCCTGGTGACACTACATCACTTTGAATTATGATTCAGCTTTGACTCGGTCCGTGTCCCCCTCCTTTCTCTCAGTTGAGTCCACCTTCCCATCCGTTCATCTGGAGCACCTCAGACAGGTAATTATCACCATTAGAAAGCCTTTTGTCTATCCCATGCTAACTTGCTTTATTCCTGAGATCATGTGTGAATGTGTGAGTGAACGTATGTGTTTGTATGCTTAATCTCTTTAAAAAAATACAAATTAATTAAGAAAAACCTTGTCTCTATAGATCTAATCCCTTAGCCACCTCCATAAATGCTGGGTTTGCCTCCTGCTAACTATTTGAGCTAATATTAAAAATTCCCCAAGGTCAAATTAATATTACATCTGAAATCTCCCTGGAAACCAAGATGGTTAAGATGGGGCTTTTGTACTTTGGTCACATCATGAGAAGGCACGATTCACTAGAAAAGACAATAATTCTGGGAAAGGTGGAGGGATATAGAAAGAGAAGAAGACCACATGCTAGATGGATGGGCTCTATTAAGGAGGTTGTGGATATACATTTACAGGACCTAAACAGTGGAAGATAGGGAGTCTTGGTGATGTCTCATCCACAGGATCGCCATGAGTCAGGATTGACTTGAGGGTGGTTAACAACATACATTATGCCAGAGGTGAACATACTCAAGGACCCTTTCTTTCTTTCTTTCTTTCTTTCTTTCTTTCTTTCTTTCTTTCGTTTACTCTTATAGTGTAAGGAATTTTACCTTTGTCTGAGTGGAAGTTGTCTTGAAGGTTTAAGCAGTGGTCCCCAAACTGCCTCCTTTCTTCTTGGACAACAACCCTAGTATGAAAGGATTGTTTCACTGATGTTGTTTTGGTTCTGTTACATAATGGTGCATTATATATGTATGAACCTGAAATAAAAGAACATTTTTTTTCTCCATAATGCAAAGTTAATCTCTCCCCCCCCTCCTCGTTTGAAAAATTACTGAAGAAAATTAGGTTGTCTATGTTTACTTCTCTGTTTGGCCTTAGCTACTGATCAAACACTTAAAAGTTAATTAAGCTTCAAATCGCCATAAATAGCAGAGGCAGGAAGAAAAAGAATAAGCAGTTTGCTTTTCAGTGAAACTGCTTTTCTTGAATTATGTATTTGTTAATTTTGACACAAACAATCTAATTCACAACCAAAATTATAAACATTCAGAAAAAAAACATAAAACCAAAAGAGGTTAAAAAAGAGACAGATAATAAAAAATACATGCATACATATAACTAAAATTAAACTAAAACTAATACATAATACTAAAACATTTAACACTAATTAAAATACTAAGCATTAACTAAAACACAAAAGGGCTCTGACTCCCCTTCCATCCAGACTGTAAAGAAGGAATAAAAGTAAAAAGAAATACAAAATATATTATTCTACCATTGCAGTTCCAGTTCTACTACTAAAATTACTAGTAACCATAGCCACAGAATTTTGCATCATTAGATTTCGTATTGCTCAAAACTCCATAAATGGTTTCTGAACTTTCAAAATAAATAAATTTTAAAAAATCTTCCATTGATTCATCCTTTAAAACTCATGTCAGTTTGGCAACTTGAGCTAATTCATCAGCCTTAATAATCTATTCTTCCATCATCAATACTTCCGTCCATTTCCAAGTTTGAACAGTGTTCTTCCTGCTGTTATCACATATTGAAGAAGTAGTCCATGTTTATTCATAATACCCAGTTAAATGATTTCTGGTGAGACTACAAAATCTATCTTGAAAATTATGTTTTTACCTTTTCTATGATTATGTAATTTTATACTGTTTTAGCTAGTTAATTTTAATTGTTTTTTTTAAAATATTGTAAAGTTTATAAACATCCTGATGTTTCGCCTGCATCTGTGGCTGGCATCTTCTCTGATGCCAGCCACAGATACAGGCAAAATGTCAGGAATGCATTCTTCTAGAATATGGCCTCACAGCCCGAAAAACCCACAAAAATCTATGGATGCTGGCCATGAAAGCCTTCAACTTCATAGCCCTTCTTTTATCTACCATTTTTAGCCAGCCTCTATCACTAGCTCTATCACCGGACAGGAAGACATTAGATGAAAAATGTTGCTGTCAAGGCCTGTGTGGAGTCATCTGGACTTTAAAGTGGGAGATTTAATTGAAACTATTTTACATTTTCTTTTTTGACTGTAAGACACTAGCAGCCTGGGGCCAAAAAGGAGAGCTGCAGTATTCCTGCTCTAACATTAGCCACAAATTATTAAAGCTTATACAATGTTCCACCATTTCTCCAAATTCACAATGCATAGAATTATGGGCTGATGCAAGCACCCCATTTGGGGTGGCTCTGGGCTGCCCCTGGGCAACCATGCGGCGTGGCCCTGATCCTCCTTTTTGCTGCTTCTAAAAGAACAGCAAAATGCTGCTCCTTTTGAGGGCAACAAAAGGCTGTCCTTAGAGCCTCCATGGCGGCTCTTTTGCACCCTTTTGGCACAGCGTGTATGCACGCTGTGCTAGGAGGGCGTCCTGATGCCACCTGCCATGAGGACAGGTGCGTGGCATTTGGGCGGAGTCAGGTTGGATTCGGGGTGGCCGGTGTGCAGTTGCCCCACTCCAACTCCACCCCCAGGCCGGACAATAGTGCCGGTCTGAATCAGCCCTATGAATCCATAATGGAAGTGGGTTTTAATGGCATCACATGCAGCTGGCAAATATAGAGTACTGCTAAAGATCTAAGATGAAGAAACAAGAATTCCATTCTGTAATTGTTCTGGAATACTGACATCTGACATTCAGTAGCTGGTTTTTTTGTGTGTGTCCCATTATTTAGATATTTAGATATTTTATTTAGATTAGATAAATAAAATGTCCTATTTATATATTCTTTAAGATGAATACACAAAGATGAATACACAAGGAGGGTAGTGCACTAGTCCTTTTAGGATTTGGTACAAGCTTTTGTCTTTAAACAGAGGCTGGATGGCCATCTGTCGGGGATGCTTTGATTTTGAGTTCCTGCATGGCAAGGGGTTGGACTGGATGGCTCTTATGGTCTCTTCCAACTCTATGATTCTATGATTCTTCTCTTAATGTTTAAAGCTTTACACATCCTAGCCCCCCTTATCTGTCAGCTCTTATTTCATCTTATCATCCTGTTTGAGATTTACAGTTCAGGAACTCGGGGCTTCTTACCCAGACAAGGGTTTCCACTTCCTTGGCTCGAGTTCATCCTTTTTCACTTGCTGCACCATACTCCTGGAACTGTCTTCCTAAACATCTGTGGACTATTTCTTCTCTTGCTAGCTTTAAATCTGAATTAAAGACTTTCTTGTTCTCTGAAGCATTTTGAACTTAATTCTAATATTATTTTATAACTTAGATTTGTCATATGTATTACCTGTTTTTACAGTTTTGTACTTTAATTGTATGATTTTCTGAATTATTGTATAGTTTTTACTTTATGATTTTTAGATTGTACACCACTGGCAGGTTTTAATGTTGAACCGATGATATCTGTAATGTGCCATGTAAATTTTATGGCACTATATAAATAAACAACAACAACAACAATAATAATAACACTCCATCTCCCCTCCATCATAGCCTTGCTTAGATGAGTATTGAATTGGAGTGGAGAGCCTCTTCTGTGTACTGAGACTCTGTTTAAAACACTGGGAAATCAGGATTCAGAATCACATGGAGAGCTTACATGCATACAGGAGGGTGTTTCAGACTCATTTTTCACACAAGGAAAGTGATGATGCGGTGGTGGTGATGTACTCCCCTCTTAATTTGTTTATTTACTCTGAAAGGTTCTGTATTTTCAGGGTTACAGTCTCCCTTGTTCACCATATTGATTTCAGTTGATACCCAGGAAAATATGATTCGTTCCCATTGATCAAAGTACAGTGCAGAAATAATCCAGTTTGTGATTGAGATCACGTTAACTGCCCTGACTGAATGCTAAGGAATCATGGGAATTCTAGTTTATTGGGACACCTGAGCTCTCTGACAGAGAAGGCCAAATGCCTCACAAAACTACAGATCCCAGAATTCCCTAGTACTAAGCCAAGACAGTTAAAGCAGTCTCAAACTGGATTATTTCTGCAGTCCATTTTGAAATGAACCTATTCATCTTGCAGTGCCTGAATCAATATATGAGCAGGAATGGAGCTATCCTTTAGAATTAGTATTGCTCAGAATTTTACAGGGCAATTATGTAAAGAAAAAAATGCATATAAAATGCATCACTTCTAGAAAATGGTGTGCAAAATATTAATGAGAAATAGATGAGAAAAGCAGGTAATAAGGGGAAGTTGTTTGCAGAAATATGGATGTTGGGCAAAATGCTGCTTTAGGATGCAGGTGGACAATTGGAGTGGTCAGTTGGAATTGGGAGGGCTACACTGGTTTCCCATGGGATGCTGAAGGGCTCCACATCTCCACTGCACCCCTGAAATTGCACAAGGGGCAGTTTTGCCATTTTGGGGATCCTTCTTAGGTGGTTGTGGCTCAGAATAGCTTTTCATTTCTTTAAACCAGGCAGTAAACCAAAATTCAACTTGGGTGGTAATTTTTGGCAGCAAATAAACTCACCCATTTCCTCCCAAATAGGAAGAAGAGTGCTGGGAGCCTTGAGGCTCTCAGAAAAGCATTTGAGGACTAAATGTCCTGCTTCAAGTGAATTTCAGTGGCATCCTATTGATTCCTTCTCAACATTTACCTTGTTGGGTGAAGGCTCTTTGGTCTGCAGTCAAAATTACAGTGGGCCCTTGGTATCTGTTGTGGTTTGATTTCAGGACCTGTCTCCCAGGAGGTATACCAAAATACATGGATGCACAAATCCCATTAAATACAATGGTGTAGTGAAATTGTATCCCTTTTATAAATAGCAAAATCAAGATTTGCTTTTTGGAATTTATATCTTTTTGGAATATTTTCAACCCATGGATGGTTGAATCTGTGGGAAAAGAATCGGTGGATAGGGAAAGCCAACTATATTCATGTTTTGTGAAGATCTTAAATATTGATGTAAGCTCGGGAGAGGTATACCCATGACTTTTCACACTGGACTATTACAATTCCGACAACTCTGAGCACTGGCTGTGCTGGTTGGGAGTGTTGACAGGTGGTATCCCACAATATCTGGAAACATAGAATCATAGTTGGAGTAGATCTCAGGGGCCATCAAGCCCAACCCTTGCCATGTAGGAACACAGAATCAAAGCACCCCTAACAGATGGCCATCCAGCCTCTGTTTAAAAACCTCCAAAGAAGGACACTCCACCACACTTCAAGGGAGTGTGTTCCACTGTGAAACAACTCTTACTGTCAGGAAGTTCTTCTTAATATTGAGGTGGAATCTTTTTTCTTGTAGTTTGTAATTATTCTTCCAGGTCCTAATTTCTGGAGCAGCAGAAAATACACTTGCTCCATCTTCAATATGACACCCCTTTGGACATTTAAATAGGGTTGTTGTATCACCTCTTAACCTTTTCTTCAGGCTGAACATCCCCAGCTCCCTAATAGGGCACGGTCTCCTCATAGGGCATGGTTTCCAGATCCTTCACCATTTTGGTTGCCCTCCTCTGGACATGCTTTAGTTTGTCAACATCCTTTTAAAATTGTAGTGTCCAGAAATGGACACAGTTTTCCAGGTGAGACATTCCAAGTGGAAGGGCATTGTGTTTCTCATTTCTGCTGTAAGCAACATTCAGGGGCAATGGGCAAAGAGCTACATAGCCTTAAATGCTACTTGATACATGGTCACTTTTCTGTTGTTCTTTTACTCTTGTGCCGGAGCATTTCTTCATCCTTTACAAACTGAGGTTGTGATCTGGGCAGTCAAAAAATTTA
The DNA here is from genome assembly GCA_026167975.1 of Phrynosoma blainvillii. Classification (NCBI taxonomy): domain Eukaryota; kingdom Metazoa; phylum Chordata; class Lepidosauria; order Squamata; family Phrynosomatidae; genus Phrynosoma; species Phrynosoma blainvillii. Next base: position 301,232,446 of record JANUYF010000004.1, read on the forward strand.
GTGCGGCTGACCTTCCAATGCAGCTTCATTCATTTTTTCCCTTTGAATGACTATGTTGCTAAAAATTACTTCAAGGGCATGAAGTTTCTCGCACTGAACAGCCTTCTTGATAGGAAACTTTACCCAAAAGAAATGGGGAACTTGAAAGGAAGTTACTAAAGTTCTGTGCCATGACCTGCAAGGCTTATTTAAAAGTGAGGACCATAATTAGGGAGGATAATGATAGGAGATGCAGGGCTTACACCATCCCTACTGGCATTCATGCTTTAACTCTCATGTCAGGTCTTAGCTTTGCAGGATGATTTGGATCAATTAAACTGGTACTTCACCCGCTGCCTACATTGTAAAAGAATATTTCTAATGGAGCAAGGTTTGCACTGATCACAGCAGTTATTGTATTCCAGCCCTCAGATTCAGAATCTGTGAGAAACTGGGATGCTTTCAAGAAGTAAGGTATTGCTCGTGTTCAAACTTTGGAGCTTTCTCTATAATCATAATAATAATAATAAAAGGAAACTCTGTATTGAAATGAGAGATTTATGGAAGAAGATTTTAAAAAGAGAATGAACAGCTTCTCAGTAAGTCACAGAGCTTTGATTTGGCAATGGAAGGCCAGATCAAGGAGTACGTTTTGAAGCTTAATTTCTCCTAAAAATTACACATCCTGTTCTATGTGGAAAAGACTGTGGCCAGTGTTTATGAGCTCACCGAAGGATTTGGGTCACATAGGGGGGTTGCAGACTGCCAGAAATAGTGCAAATTGAGTCCATTTTTAGGGTTAGGGTTAGGGAATCATGGGAACTGTATTTTATTGTGGCACCAGAGCTCTCTGATAGAGAAGGCTCAATGTCTCAGAAAAAACAAAAACAAAAAACAATTCCCATGATTCCCTAGCACTAACCCTAACCCTAAAAGTGGACTCAATTTGCACTATTTCTGGCAGTCTGCAGAAAACACAGAAAACTAAAATTTGCTAGCACTTTCAGTAGCACTTTTAAGACTAACTAGTTTTTGTTTTTGCATGAGCTTTCATGGATATAAACCCCCTTCTTTGGATGCAGTACATCAAAGTTCCTTTGCTTGTTGAAAATGTTAACAGAGCTTTCATGGGACACTTTATGAGGTAGGTCAGGAACCCAGAGCCTCCATCCTTCAAAAGAGGGATTAATCATTTTAACAAGTATAAAAGTAATCAACATAGATAAAGATAAGGTACTACATTCAGAATGAAGCCAGTGTGGTTTAGTGGATTGAGTGTTACACTATGAAGCCATGGAAACCACAAGTAACCTTGGGCAAGTCAGTCTCTCAACTTCAGAGGAAAGCAAAGGCAAACCCCTTTTGAGCAAATCTTGAACAAGAACAACAGCAACAACAACAAAATCTCAAAACCATGACAAGATTGCCTTGGAGTCACCATAAGTAGGAAACAACTTGAAGGCACACAACAACAAATTACATTTAAGCAGGAAAAATAAAATTCACTTACTAAATCTTTACCTAAATCTTTTTATTTATTTATTTATTTCCAAACCTTCTCATAATTATATTCGAATAGTTCCATATTTCTATTTGAGATGAGGATACCTAGGTATCTGGCTTTTTTGATGATCTTGCAAAGCGATTTTTCATTTAATATGTTTTCTTCTTTTGTTGACATATTTTTTGTAATGATTATGGATTTTCCTTTGTTTAATTTAAATCCAGTAAACCTACCAAATGTCTCCATTGTATTCATTAACAAATCTATGCTTTCTATTGGCTCATCCAAAAACATTATTAGATCATCTGCGTAAGCTCTCAACTTGAATTCGGAACCTCTTATTTTTGGGCCCTTTATTTTTGGGTTTTGTCTTATGTGTTATTTAGAATCTCTATAACTACAAGAAATAATAGTGGAGATATGGAGCATCCTTGTCTAACCCCCCTCTGGATACTGAATTCTTTTGATTTCTCTCCATTTATTATCTTGCTTTCTGCTCCATATATATGGATTTGATCTACTTTATGAATTTATCCCCAAAGTTCATTTTCTCCAATATCAATAACATGGTTTCCCAATCTACAGAATCAAATGCCTTTTCTGCATCAAGTAGCAAAATTGCAAGCTTTTAATCATTATTTTGTTCATAATATTCTATGATGTCTATAACTATTCTTATATTATGCCTGATTTGCCTTTGCAGTAAAAAACCCGCTTGATCTTCGTGTATTTTATTTTTTAATACTTCCTTCAGTCTAGATGCCAATATAGTTGTAACGATCTTGTACTCTATGTTCATTAATGAAATTGGCCTATAGTTTTCTATCCACTTACTGTCTTTTCCTTACTGTCTTTTCCTTCCTTTGGAATTAACACAATGGTTGGATGAGGAAAAACAGATTGAAGTTGAATCCTGACAAAACAGAGGTACTTAGAGTTACAGGCCCGAAACCAGATCTGGGAATACAGTCTCCAGTCCTGGATGGAGTCACACTCTCCTCTAAGGACTGTGTTCGCAGCTTGGGGGTGCTCCTTGATTCGTCGCTTCACATGACTAGTCAGGTGAACGCGGTGGTCAGGAGCGCCTGTTATCAGCTTCGGCTGATACGTTAACTGCGCCCTTATCTGGATAGAAGGGATCTGGAAGCTGTGGTACATGCCCTGGTAACCTCACGTCTGGATTACTGCAATGCACTCTACATGGGGCTACCCTTGTGCCTAACCCGGAAACTCCAACTGGTACAGAACATGGCAGCCAGGTTAATTACTGGAACATCCAGGAGGAGCATATAACACCTGTGCTCAAATCCCTCCACTGGCTGCCAATTAGTTTCCGGGCACAGTACAAGGTGTTGGTTTTGACCTTTAAAGCCCTACATGGTTTGGGTCCATCTTATTTACGGGACCGCCTCTCCCCATATGATCCCCCCCCGCACCCTGCGGTCTTCTGGGAGGAATCTGCTACAACCAATAAAAACTAGACTGTCGCAGACCTCCCAGAGGGCCTTTTCCGCAACCGCTCCCAGACTTTGGAATGGCCTGCCAGATGAGATCCGTCTTATTACTACTCTTGCTGCTTTCAAGAAAGCAGTAAAGACGGATCTCTTTCGGCAGGCCTTCCCGGAATAACGGTCGGCCCATCGATGGGGCCCATTACTTGACTCCTTATGTTATAATTTGTCATTTAATTTATTATTTAACTATATTGTATTTTTAATTAGTTTTTGGTTTAATCTTATTTTAAGGGGATGGGGTGGGGGGAGGATGGGTCTGTGGGGAAAGGAAATGTTTTTAATTATGTTCCATTTTAAATGTTGTTGTTCCCCGCCCCGATTGCTCAGCAGAGGGGCGGGCTATAAATAAAAATTTATTATTATTATTATTATTATTATTATTATTATTATTATTATTATTTAATGTTGGCGTATTTCCATGTATCTGGAATTCCATTTATTAGAATATCATTAAACATATCTTTTAATGGTTCTACTAACGATGTTGCCAGCTTTACGTAGTATTCAAAGTATTCCAGGCCTTCTTTGTCCATTATTTTAGTAACTGTTTTAATTTCTCTTACTGTTTTCATTTTTTTGCCATCCATTTTCTGGGTTTGTTGTCTAATTCAAAGATGTTTTGTCTTAGTTTCTTTATGTTGTATGATATTTCATGGTTCAAAATGACATCTAACTTTGTTTGTAAATATTTTAATTGGTTCAATACATTTGGATCTTTCAGCAAGTCTTTTTTGGTTTCCTTTATTCTTAACTCAAGTTTTTTAATTTCTTTTTTCTTGTGTTGTTTTTAATTCTTTGGATTTTTTTAGAAAGAGACCTCGTAATACCGCCTTATGTGCATCTCAAATTGTTTTCTTCTGGAGATGTTCCAAGTTATTTTCTTTGAAGTACATTTTGATGTTTTCTACAGAAATTAAAAAAAAAAGATTTAGTAAGTTGGACACAATTAAACTTATCTTTATATGGTAGAATTGCAACAATAAAAATGTTTGTATTACCAAGACTATTTTTTCTGTTTTCAAATCTACCTATTACTTCTAACAATAAATCCTTTTCAACTTGGAATAAAGAATTGAAAAGATTCATCTGGGAAGGAAAAAACCTCGAATAAGATGGAAAATTATGATTGTTAAAAAAGAAAATGGTGGTTGCGGCGTACCAGATCTGGAATTATATTTCCAGGCTTGCACTTTAACCTCGATTCAGGAGTGGGTAAAATTAAAAAATAGATGACTGCTTAACCTGGAGGGTCATGATCTTTGATATGGATGGCGGGCGTACCTTTGGCACAATAATCAAAAGGTGCATCAAAATTTTAGCCATCATATATTAAGGAGAGCTGTCATAAAGATCTGGGACAAAGTTAAAGCAAACTTCTACCATGGCCTACCAGGATGGTTGTCCCCATAGGAGGCCATGCTAAGCAGATTCAAATCAATTAAAAAATGGGTAAGCTATGAAGATGCTATAATACAGGATAAAAGAAGTGGGAACATGGAGCTAAAAGAATTAGATATCATCAAGGACTTTGATTCAAGCTTTACTTGGTTTCAATATCTCCAACTACAAAGCATGTTTAAATCGGATATTAAAACCTATGGGATATACCTAGCCAAAAACGAAGTGGATAACATTTTATTATCTGAAAACTCCAAACTAATTGCTAAATTGTATAAAATCTTATTAGCCAGAAAACTGGAGGATGAAATCGTGAAAGAGCATATGTTAAGCTGGGCAAAAATATAGGTAAAGAAATCCCTTTGGAAAAATGGTCTAATGCAAGACAAGCAACTTATAAGTTCACCAAAAACCAACTAATGTGTGATTTTTTAAAAAAATGGAAACAAGATGGCATTTAACCCCAGTAAGGCTAGCAAAAATATACAAAAATAACAACTATACTTGCTGGAAATATAAGGCAACTGGTACATGGTACCATATGTGGTGGACCTGTCCTCTGATTGAAAAAATTTGGAAAGATCTACACGAAACGATATGTGAAATTTTAGGCATATCGTTTGAATGTACACCTGAGATTTACCTACTAAATATGGTACAGGATATAACAACAAAAGAATGAAAAAGATTGTGGAAAATGATATATATGGTAACAACAGCCAGAATCCTGATTGCTAGTAAGTGGAAAACAGAGGATATACCCAACATAGATAGCTGGTTATATAAACTGATTGACATTTCAGAAATAAACAAAGGATTAGATACTATTGAAGGAAAATCAACTAATGAAGAGTATGTACAGTGGAAGCTTCTGTATGCATATTGTGACAAAATTTGGCACATAGGACATGATTAAGAATAAAAAGAACATTAAAATAACATTAATGATATATTAGGAACAACAATAAATAAACATAAAACATAGAAAGAAAAACAATAGTTTGAGATAATAGGAAATTTTGACAAAAATAGAAGTTGGAAAGCAAAAATTAAGACAAACAACATAGATGGGATACATTGGAAATATAGAATTGTGTCAGATCAAGAGTAATTTAAATGAAAAAGTAAAGGGTCTTGTAACCTTGTAACCTTGTGAATCATGAGTTTTATTTTGATAATGATGTAATCGATTATTGAGCTTTGTAGGATACTTTTGTAAGATTCTTTGTTTATACAATAAAAACAATTAAAAAAAATAAAAAATAAAATTCACGAATACAGAAGGAGTGCCCCCAGAAAAGAATTGTTTGATGTGTTTGATGTTGGCTGATGCTGCCTTTTGTCATACATAATAATAATTGCTATCAGTGATAGTTGAATAATTTACTATTATTACAGATAGTCTAAATAATTATATATATTTCCGTTGCCTACTATCAATGCTTCCCTTAATTCACCCTTATATATAAAATGTATATATTAGGAAGAATTTATTTAAGTTTAAATACACAAAATTTGAATTCTCCAATTTTTGAAGCCCAAGAGTGTAACAGCAACAACAACATAAGAATCCAAATCCCTTCACAAATACCAAGCTGTTAGAACGTGATCACTGCAATTGGCTTTAATGATCTCTTGGCATGGGTTCCTTGACTTGCTTTCAGAGGTTTACTCAATGTTGCGAGACTCAAAACAAATTTGACTAGCTGTCCAAACCACTTTGAAACCACAGCATAATTTGGTACTGCTGATTTGACATCTGACCTTGCTGGAATCAGGGAGGGCAGTGAGGGGGAAGCTTGCCAAGTTTTGCCTACTAAAGTATAAACCATTACATTGCTCAAGAATCTGGAAGAAGCATCTTCTGGGGACCTAGAGAATATTTTTGACTTCCTCTGTGCCTTGGTGAAAAGCACGAGCCCTCATTTTTTCAAAAATTTTTTTGAAAGAAGAATGTGTACACAAACACACATACACTTTAAAATAAATCATTTCTAAAAATGATCATTTTGAGAGGCAAGAATGCATTGTCAGGAAAATTACATTTAGGTGGTAAATTGGGCTTCAGGAATTTGGGAGATAATTTGGGCAGGTTCATGGGTCAAAGCTTAGAGTGGATCCGGGAGGCTACACAGGCATCCCAAGACTTTCTAGATTTTGGAGCACACTAGGGGAACTGGGAAGCCACATCCAACTCCCAGACTACATTTTGTCCATTTCTAGCATAAAAACCCTATGCAAATTATGCCATATCTTTCCCATTGCTTTTTGAGACTCAGTGAACAGCTACTGACTATCATTTATAGGCCAGATCTGGGGAAAGTACATCCCATGGCCTCAGTGTAGCTCCTGAATCCCAATTCTCTGGCATCTGAAAACTCACCGGTCACCCCAATACCCCCCTCTTCAACTTTCAAAATACTTTCCCCTACCAATTGGGCCAAAATAGGAGGGCAGGAGGATATGCCAAAATGGCAGCTGGAAATGATGTTTTGTCACTTTTGGTGTGCCTGAAATGTGATGGCACTGCCCAGAAAATGTGAACAAGGAAGGGGAGGAGAACAATCCCCTCTCATTATTCTTCTCCCTGCTCTTTCCACATTTGTTAAGGCCTTTAATTGATCATTGGCAGAGTGATCTCATAGAAATGAACTGGAAGTGTACATATTTTATTGGCATACAACTCTATAGGACTGAACTGAAATGAATAACCTAATTTTGTTTTGGCTTTTGCTGAAGGTTGAAGAGTCACCTTTTGAGTGACTTTGACATAACTGTGGCAAACACATGCATATTCTTTAAGTGATCTTCCAGATTTCATTTCCTCCTCCTCCTCCTCCTCCTCCTCCTCCTCCTCCTCCTCCTTTGCCACCTTAGGGCAAAGAGTTAAGAGGAGCATGGCTTTCATTTGCCCATTTTCCTCTCAAATAGGCTTTGTGCAATCAACGTCATGATCAAGTACACTGATGATATTGGGGCACTATGAGGATGCAGTAGAAATAATGCAGTTTCACACCACTTTAAGTGTTATAGCTACACCCTATAGCATCCTGTGATTCAAGGACATGATACAATGTCAGTGATTACTATGAGTTTTTTTTTAAAGGAAGCTCTTCACTGTCTTCACTAGCCTCTGCAAAGCATTCTGATGCTTCACAAAGCACAAAGCTCAGAATTCTGTAGGATGGTGCCACAGCAATTCAAGTGGTGCCAAATTGCATTATTTCTACAGTTCAGATGCACCCTTAATGTGTATATCCTACAGTATTATATCAGATTAATCCCATTTTAACCATCATGACTCCATATATAGAATCCTGGGATTTGCAGTTTGGTTGGGTGAAAGAATTTTCTTTTCAAGGAAATGTAAAATAAGTGCAAAATTTATCCCAGTCAATTTGAAAATCGTGGGCATAACATCTGAAGAAGAATCAGAAACAAAATGAAGAAACAATATTTGGATTTAATTATGTTGCCCTACTAGTGACACAATTAAGTAATTATATATTGTTGGTATATATGGATAAAGCCAATGCCATATTGAGATGAAAGGTGAGCTATATTCTGAAGACCTTGTTACATTTGACCAAACAGCTATAGTCTTCACGGGGGTGTAGCTAATAAGGACCAACTCAACAGGTCACCTTAACCTTAAACTAGTTGCTACTTCCACTCGTGTGATTGTAAGAAAATTGTCCATTACTATAAAGAAGAAATCACAGTGGGTTTCTTGCTATAAATAATTTATGAAGAGGGCTTACAGAAATGGAAATGCATTTATTGTATGGATAGAGATCTCTCCCCTCTGCCTTTGCAAAAGCTATGTGCAAGGCCTTATCACTTCTGTTCCCTATGTTCATGAAGGATGAATTCAGCCTGGGATAACTTCCAAGAAAAGAAATGACAGTGACTACAGAACCTATTTTATGAATAGATATTTAAGCTGCCAGCCCATCTATTATAACAAAGATGGGAATTATGTGGCCTTCCAAACTGCTGCTCCCAGCAACTCTAAGCCAGCACAGCCAATGGAGATGGATGCTGGGATTTACAGTCCAACACACAATTCCCATTAATATATTTGATCATTCAGTTGTTTTCTTTTTCTGGGTAAACAACAGAATTGATATACTTGAGAGCTTGACCTGCTTAACGTAGATCATGGCTGGCATAAACAGTATCCACCAATTCTCTTGTCTTCAATGTAAAAGGATGTCTAAGCTCCACAAAACACCCTGTCAAAAAAAGGTCAGGTGCTACGAGACTTTTTGCCCTGGTGACAGTGAAAACATCAGTGCTTTTTTCACTAGCAGAAGAAACAGAGAGGGATTTTTTTTTCTTGTAAAAAATATTGGGACTTTGCCCCCCCCCAATATTTTATACCCACAATGTTACATTTTGTGCAATGGTATTTTTGTGCAAAATATATTCCTTCCCACCCCCACAAAACATTGGTTGTGTCCAAAGTTTTTCACCTCACTAAACCTAATAAAGCATTCTGGAGTTTTGTTTTGTTTTGTGTGTGTATGCAAACAAACAAACAAACTCCAGAATGCTTTATTAGGTTTAGTGGGGAACAAGAGGACCAGTTACTGAGAATGCTAACTTCGAAAACCTTTAACATATTTTGTACCACTGAAACTATTCTTAAACAAGTAGCTAGAAACTCGTGGTGTAAACATTGCAATTTGGAAATTCTGAGATAATAGAATAAGAAAGGAAATCTTCTGCACAAATCTTAGAAAGCCAGACTTTGGATAAACCCAATGTTGCTCACGTGGCCCCATCTAATGATGGATGAGCTCCATTGTGTAGGCCATAGATGGTCTGTAGTTGTTAGCAGTTGGTTTTTTGGTTTTAACTATTGAACTCGTTTAACTTTTATTGTAATTTTAATTCATCTAGATTTAATACTGTTTTAAGGGGGGAGGCAATAATTTTTGGATTTTATGTATTGTATACTGTTTTATTGTTGTAAGCCGCCCTGACTGGGTTTTCCCAAAGGGCGGGATAGAAATAAATTTTATTTTATTATTTATTATTATTATTATTAAACAGCAAGCTGGGAAATGTAAAATTTGTTAGATCTTTCATGTGCTCTCTCATTTAATTAATTAATTAATATCTTAATTTCAGAATTCTAGAATTATGTTATTGCTGAAATAAATATATTTTTCTACTTCTGTGTGGTTCTTAAGGGGATATCTTCCTCTGCCACTTTTTGGTATGGTTGTAGTACACCATACTTACATACCATATATACTCGTGTGCAAGTCGACTTCACATATAAGTCGAGGGAAGGTCTCAGGATCAAAATCATGGATTTTGATATGTCCTGTGGATAAGTTGAGGGTAAAACCTAGGGGGCTATAATAAAGGATAGAAAGGGGAAAATACCACTTCCATCCCTCCTTCTCCTTCTCTGGACCTCTAACCACCAGCTAACACCAATTCCCAGGAGGGAGGAGAGGTTTTAACATTGGAATGCGAAAGGAAGCAAGTAGTGTTAAATGGGGAGTTTTGCCATAGGGAGAGAATGCAAAACTACTGGGGAGAGAAGCAAATAATGTTAAACAGAGTGTTTCTTCTATGGTAAAAGAAGGTTTGCAAAACAGACTGGGGAGACTCCAAACTAAAATGTAGAATGAATTTACTGCTCCACTGGCAAGGTAACCATCAGTCTTCACTGCCTTGATCTGTATAGAAGAGTGTGTGCCTGCTTTGTTTCTCTGTTGCTATATTTTACACATTATAGCGAAGTATTCATAAAGTTAAAATGTGTATGGCATTTCAATATGCTGATACAGGTCTCTCCCCCCCCCCCCCCCCACACACACACCTTCTTATCTAGAGCATATATGTTCTGAGGAACAGCTTGCTTTCTTTGGAGTTAAATATGCCAATTCAATTTTGGTTTCTGTTGGAAAGAGTGTGATGTGTGCACCCTGCCTCTCCCTCACAAGTGATGAACACTGTGTTCCATTTATAAATCATTCCTGCCTATGTCATTAAATACTGTTCTAGGGACACTGACAATAGCTGACATGGCAGAGTTATCTTGGTAGGTATATTTATTTGAAATGTGGCATTGGCCTTCTCAAAGCACGAGCAAGATTATGTTCCTGGGCAATCTATTTCAAATGTTTGACGAATTTGAGCAGTGAAATATGGCAGAGACTGTTCAATGTGGTGCTATATGGCAGATCATAAGAATAAAAATATGAGTCAAAATTTGTTGGGACTGATTGCTTGAAAATGTAGCATGATCTGGAGAAGAAAAAGAGATTTTTTTAAAAAAAAATATATCCTCTAACCTACTTCTTTTTGTTGAAATTCCATTGCAGAAACTTTAACTAACTGTCATTAGCTAAATCTGGCAAGGGCTATGTTAATAATGCCTCCAATGGTACATTGTTTGTGATCCAACTGTCTCTAGTCACCCATCACTACCGCTTAGCTTTTGGTGGAAACTTCACAGAGCTTGGGTAAGTTACATTTTCAAATATAGCTCCTAGAAACCCCACCACCACCACCACTAGCCAGCATGGTAATTCATAGAATCATAGAGTTGGAAGAGACCAAAAGGGCCATCCAGTCCAACCCCCTGCCATGCAGGAACTCCCGATCAAAGCATCCCTGACAGATGGCCATCCAGCCTCTGCTTAAAGACCTCCAACTGACATGGTTCCATCCTATGGAATTCTGAGAGTCATCATTTTATGCGCTATTTAGCCTTCTCTGTCAGAGAGCTATGGTGCCACAACAAGCTACTAATCTCAGAAATCCATAGGATGGAGCCATGACAGTTCAAGTGGTATCAAACTGCATTAGCAACCTTAGTGAGAATCATAGTTGAATTGCAATTTGAATGTAGATGTCACAAAATCTAGCCCAACACTCAAACTACTAGATCGCTCTGGGTCTTGTCAGTGTTAGATGTGCAATTACTGCTCTGCATGGCCTTTAATTATATAAGTTAGTGATCCATTACATGAAGAAATATTTCCTTTTATGAGACCTGAACCTAGTTTGCTTTTTAATAAAACTCTGTCAAACACATAACTTTTAAACATATTTAATCATAAACTTTATTTCAGGGGGAAAGGCTAGTGGGGATAATTGCTGCACTTTATTATTTTATTTCATTTCATTTTACCTGACTTCTCTCCACAGAATTCTAGATGGCTTACAACTAGTCAATAAATTAACAGTTAAAAAAACCCTCCAATTTAAAACATAAAGTGTGAAAGCTGCACCAGAAAACCACAAGTCAACAGCAATCTGAATATTTAAAGGACTCAAAACATAGAGACCAATTAAAATAAGATAATAAAATCAAACATTAAATGCCTTCTTGAAACAGAAGGTCTTCACTAGCTTCCTCAAGACATTCAGTAAGTATGTGAGATGGGCCCTTGGGGTGGAGAATGTACAAGCTTCGAAGTGTTTATTCAAATTTGATTTGTTCTGTTACTTTTATTACTAAAGGTGAAACTTTTGACATTGTAACTAGGGACATGGGTTTGTAGTTGGGGTGGAAGAGAGTGCGTCCCCTCACATTCTCAGCTACCTTGTCAGGTGTGAGGAGGTTTTGTTATTGCTGATTGCTGTAAAGTCAGTGTATGGTGACCCTATGGATGAGAGACCTTTGAGACACCCTGTCAAAAATAGCCCTGCACAGGTCTTACAAATTCACAGCTGTGACTTCTTTGGTTGAACCAATCCAGCTATAATGTGATCTTCCTCTTTTCCTATAGCTTCCCATTTTAACAAGCCTTCTCATCTTTTTCTAATGAGTCATGTGATCTCATGATATGACCAAAATCTGATATCTCCAGTTTGATCATTTTTGTCTTCTAGGGACCTTCTAGGAAGAGACTTGATTCATTCTTTAGTTGTTCCTTTTAGTTTCCAATAGTGACTCTAAGGCTAAGGGGTTTTGTTGGCAAGATTTGTTCAGAGGTTTTCCATTGCCTTCCCCTCAAGCTGAGAGCATGTGACTTGCCCAAGGTCACCCAGCGAGTCTAGGACCTGTTTATTGATCATGCTGGTAGTTCATGGTATCTGTAGAAATCTTCTCCAGCACTACATTTCAAATGAGTTCTTTTCCTGTCAGCTTTCTTTACTGTCCAGCTTTCACAACCAGATGTAGAAATAAGAAATATGATGACATGGACAATCCTGAGTAGTATTCAATTATATATTTTACACTTGAGGATATTACCAAGTTCCTTTATAGCTGCATTAACCATGTTTTCTTCAGATTTCTTGACTACAGCCTCTGTTTTGATTTACAATTGAACCAAGGTTTAGAAAGTCTTTGACTATTTCAGAATCTTCATCATTTACTTTAAAGTCACGTGGAAGTAGAAGCTAGTTGCTCTACATTCCTGTCTGGAGAAAGTATAAAGAAGCAGTAAAGAACTAAAAGATGAAAGCAGGACCGTTTCTGCTTGGCTCAAGAGAGAAAGAAACTGCTCTCCCGACCACATGGGGAAATCTGAAAGAGCTGCTATCACATTACCATACTGACCGTAAATACGTCAACCTGGAATTTTGGGGTCAATTTTTGGGCATTTTTGTTTTTACTTATAGATGAGTATATACAGTAATAAAAATCTAGAGTGCTGTTTTTGAAACACACACAGGGCCTTTGCAGACTGCCAGAAATAGTGCACATTAAATTGAGGCACTGCCCTGGCTCAGTGCTAGGGAATCATGGGAACTGTAATTTATTGTGGCACCAGAGCTCTCTGACAGAGAAGGCTCAATGTCCCAGAAAAAAAAAATACAATTCCCATGATTCCCTAGCACTGAGCCAGGGCAGTGCCTCAATTTAATGTGCACTATTTCTGGCAGTCTGCAAAGGCCCACAGTTACTTTTTCCTTTCTCTTCCTGGGCTAATTGCCTTCCATTTCAGTTTGATTTTGTCCTGTTAGGGATGCAGAAAAGCAAAAACTGACATATACAATCACACGTGAGTAAGCCAATACTAATGGCAACTAATGGTTACTAATGAGAGTCACACAATCAGTTTAACACATTATACAATTGTAGTGCACAATGTACAAAAGCAATGGCTAGAGGCAATGCAGATTCACAGGCTGTTTAATGTTTTACTGTATGGGCAACAGTCCCACATATGCAACTGCACTTACACTGTTGTTAACTGGATATGACCATTGTGCATTGTCCAGAAAAATTATTCTGCACGTGTAGCTCAATTTATGCCTGAATATGTTACTAACAGGATGCTGGCCAGTGTACAATTATGAAATAAATGGGATAAATTATTCAGCTAGCCTGTCTAGACCATATGTCTGTTTTATCCAGATACCTTATCCGAGCAATACACTATTGTCCTTGGTCCTGTAATCTCATTTTATTTGCCAGCTTCATCAGTTCTAGCTTTCTCTTCTTTCAAGACTTTGGCCACCTTTTCCTCCCTTCTCCCTGCCTGGCTTTCTGAATTTCTGGTGCTCTGAGGTTTGGCTTCAATTCTTTTCTCTCTGCAGTACCCACAAATGGAGCACAACAGGTCGTTCCAAAAGAAGATCAGCACATGCTTTATAGACTATAGAAAAGTCTTTGATTGCATAGATCATGAAAGGCTATGGAATGCCCTTAAAGACATGGGAATGCCAACATATCTGATAGTTCTTATGAGAAATCTGTACTCAGGACAAGAGGCTACTGTCAGAACAGAACATGGAGAAACAGAATGTTTCCCAATTGGCAAAGGAGTCAGACAAGGCTGCATCCTTTCACCCTATCTGTTCAGCTTGTATGCAGAACATATTATAACAGGGGTAGGCAATCTCTTTGAGCTGGGGGCCGGGTTGCTGTCCCTCAGACAATTGGGGGACCGAAACACCATAAATATATATATATATATATATATATATATATATATATATATATATATTAAAAAATTAAAATAAATATGCATGCACACTCTCTCAGCCCCAGAAAAGCCATGGCAAAACCCCTGTGGAGATTTTGACAAGAAAACCCCAAGAACAAGTAATAACAACAATAATCAATATCATCATGGTGGGGGGTGGCGGCGGCAGGACTGGCCTGGGGCCGGTCCAAAGGCCTCGGGGGGGGGCACATCCGGCCCCCGGGCCTTAGGTTGCCTACCCCTGTATTATAAGAAAAGCAGACTTGGACACAGAAGAAGGAGAAATAAAAATAGGAGGAAGGAATATCAACAATCTAAGATATGCAGATGTTACCATAGTACTAGCAGAAATCTCCCAGACCTGGAACAACTACTAAGGAAGATCAAAGAAGAAAGTGCAAAGGCAGGCTTACTGTTGAATATAAAGAAAACAAAAATAATGACCACAGAGAACTTATATACATTCAAACTAGACAATGAGGAAATAGAAGTAGTAAGAGTTCTCATATCTGGGATCAAACATTAATTAGAATAGGGACTGCAGCCAGGAAATCAGAAGATTAAAAATGGTGAGAGTGGCTATGAAAGAACTAGAAAAGATCCTAATGCAAAAGATCCTAATGCAAATGCAAAGACATACAACTCAGCACAAAAGTCAGAATCATACAAGCCATTGTATTCCCTGTTACTATGGATGTGAGAGCTGGACAGTTAAGAAAGAAGATAGGAGGAAAATCAACTCATTTGAGATGTGATGCTGGAGAAGAGTGCTGAGGATTCTATGAGCAAAAAGACAAACAAATGAGTCCTAGAGCAGATCAAGCCAGAAATATCCCTAGAAGCCAAGATGACAAAACTTAGACTGTCATACTTTGGACACATCATGAGAAAGCATGAATTGTTGGAAAAAACAATAATGTTAGGAATGCTAGAAGGAAATAATAATAATAATAATAATAATAATAATAATAATAATAATAATAATACTTTTTATTTATATCCCGCCCCTCTGCAGAGCAATCGGGGTGGCTTACAATATTACAATTTTCATTAAACAAAACATAAAAGTAGAAAGAGAGGAGGGCCACATGCTAGATGGATGGACTTTATTAAATAGACATGAATATGAGTTTGCAGGAACTGGGCAGAGCAGTAAAGAACAAAGGGTCTTGGAGATGCCTCATCAGCAGGGTCTCCATGGGTTGAGATTGATGCGAAGGCAGTTAACAACAACAAAATAACTGGCATACCTGTGCAGGTACAGAGGGAGGGCACTGTTGGTAATTCTCCTTTGGACACACATAATGACATAACACATACCCAACCATGACATGAATGGTGCAGGTGTGCAGGGATGCTGAGGATAAGGGTATGGGACTTTACTTATCTGACAGGCTCCTCCCCACCCCCAGTACACAGTCCATGAGATCAGTAGCTTCTCCATGGCCAAGGCAAATGCCACCAACACTTCCCCACGGTGGTAGGGTCAACCCCAAAATGCTCCACAGCATGCTTGTAGCTGTCTTTGTGGGTGTCAGATGGACATGGTGACCCTTTTCTCCATCAGGATGGCTTTCCTCATGAGAGTGTCTGTGGTTCAAGATGGAGTATTTCCACTAGCCTGTGGAAGAGGGCATGGGGCATTCAGAAGAATGTCCTCCATTGCTCATCGGACCAGATGGATGTGATGAACTCGTTCCACCACTCAGTGCTTCTGGAGAACATCCACCAGTGGTGTGGGCATCTCTCTGCTGGCATCTGGAGAGCAGCAGTGGCAGTACACTGCAGAATGACTGTGGCACCTATTCTAGCACCTGTTTCCTCTGTGTCATCACTATTGTCCATGTATGTGGCTGTTGCTGTAGTCAGTGGGACCATCACTGTGGTGGCTCCTCTGCCCATGCATTGCAGGCTGACTGCCAGTGCAGGCCACATGGATGACATGCAATCCATGATGTCACTGCCTCTCACACTGTGCAGGTGCACAGTGATGCCAACATAGCCATTAACTTGGCAGTGAGTACTTCTTTGTTCCTGCACGCATGCGCCTGAAGGAGTGGATTTTTTTTTTAAAGCAGCACTACGGCTCAAAGCCATGTTTGCTGTCACTGCATGAGGTTGCTCCATCCGCCTTCACAGCATCCTCAGGCCTGGCAGTACAGTTGGTGAGGCCTAAATATG
Source organism: Phrynosoma blainvillii (assembly GCA_026167975.1). NCBI lineage: Eukaryota > Metazoa > Chordata > Lepidosauria > Squamata > Phrynosomatidae > Phrynosoma > Phrynosoma blainvillii. The sequence goes on from JANUYF010000004.1 coordinate 301,248,927, forward strand.
GCTTCAGAAAAGCTGCATTCAGTCCTCCCACGTTGCAGTTGCTCAGTTTGCCTTCACCATGTCCTTGGGGCCTGTGGTGCAGTTGCTGCAGCTTCAGGAAAAGACAGCCTCAAAGCGCCTTTTCCTGCCCATCTGTTTAGCCCCTATATCTATATTGTTGTTCTTAACTGCCCATGATATCTATATCTATATTTCTCTATCTCTCTATATATTTTAAGCTTTTGGTTATGTTTGAATATGGTCTATTCAGCAAGTGGAAATTTCAAATTGCTACAGTGTGGGATTGCCCAGGTATGTTTCAGTTCTTTTTCTCTGCTGGAGAGAATACCTTGGCTGAATGGCAGCATGTGTGGATACTGCAGGTATCACTTCCTGAAAGGGTGGGCAAAATGTCCACTTGATTTGTCACTGTAAAAGTAGCCTATGCCACTTTTTAAAATCATATATTTAATGTTCCAAGACAGAGAAACTGCAAAAACTGTTTGTTACTGAGCCACCTCTTCTTACTCAGCTGGGAGGAGCTGATAATGGATTCCTGGTGGTGCTTGAGAAAATGAAATTCACTAGATTTAAAAAACACAAAAAGGAATCACGTGAAGCACTGGGCAGTAAATTCTGTGACAGAAGAATAAAGTACAAAGCCAGCACTATAAACTTGGATGTTCAACATGGTTTGATGTGCATTCTTTGCTAAACACAATAGCAGCATGCTTGAAGTAATCTTTTTGTTGTAAAGAAGAAGAAAACCTCTTAAACATTGTATTGTTGTTAACTGCTGTCAAGCTAACTTTGATTTATAGCTAATCCATGAATAAGAAACCTCCAGATCAGCCGATCATCAACAGATCTGCTCCTGGACTCAGGGCCATGGCTTCCTCTGCTGAGTCTGTCCATCTTTAATGAGATCTTCCTCTGTTCTTACTGCCTTCTACTTTGGCAAGCATTATTGGTTTTTCTAGAGAGTCATGTTTTCTCATGATATGACCAAAATACGACAGTCTCAGTTTAGTCATCTTGGCTTCTAGGGAGAGTTCAGGTTTGAGGTTGTCTAAGACCCAAGGACAAGAGGCCACAGTCAGAACAGAATTTGGGGAAACAGAGTAGTTCCCAATAGGCATAGGGATGAGGCAAGGCTTCATCCTATCACCCTACTTGTTTAACCTATATGCTGAAAACATCATAAGAAAAGTAGAATTAGAATCAGAAAAAGGAGGAGTTAAGATAGAAGGAAACAACTATAATAACCTAAGATATGTGGATGACACCATATTATTAGCAGAAGACATATAGGAAATGGAACAGTTAATATGTAAGGTCAAAGATGAGAATGCAAAGGCAGGTCTGATGCTGAACATAAAGAAAACAAAAATAATGACCACAGAAGAAATATACAAATTCAATCTACACAATTAGGAGATTAAAATAGTTAATTCATGCATCCATATATAGGATCAAACATTGTCCAGAATGGAGATTGTAGTCAAGAAATAAGAAGAAGACCAGGAATGGGATGGGCAGCTATGAAAGAATTGGAAAAGATACTGAAGAGCAAAGACGTACAACTGAGCACTAAAGTCAGAATTGTTCCAGTCATTGTATTCCCATTTACCATGTATGGATGTGAGAGCTGGATAATGAAGGAAGCAGAAAGAAAGAAAACCAACTCATTTGAAATGTGGTGCTGGAGAAGAGTACTCAGGATAGCATGGACAGCCAAGAAGACAAACAAATGGGTTCTTGAACAGATCAGACCAGGCCTCTCCTTGGAAGTAGAGATGATCAAGTTGAGATTATCGTACTTTGGCCACATAATGAGAAGGCACAGATCACTAGAAAATATAACGCTAGGAAAGGTAGAAGGTAGAAGAAAGAGAGGAGGACCACAAACCAGATGGATAGACTCAACCAGTGGGGTTATGGGCAAGAGCTTGCAGGATCTGGGCAAGGCAGTGGAGGATAGGGATTCTTGGAGATGTCTCATCCATAGGGTCGGCATGAATCAGAACCGACTCAGGGGCAGCTAACAACAAGGACCCAGTTATTTGTCTTTTTAGCAGTTTATGGTATCTGTATAACTCTTCAGCAGCACCACATTTCAAATTAGATGATTTTCTTATCAGCTTTCTTCACTGTCCAGTTTTCATAACCATACATAAAAATGGAAAATACAATGGCAAGGACAATCCTAACTTCTCTGTATCTAATTTATTACTAACAATTTATATGAAAAACTCTCAGTCTTGAATATGCTGAGTTTTTCTGAATCCTTTCTTTCCTTTCTTGCTGCTCTTGATTTGTATTGAGTTCCTGTACTTTGTTTTCTCTCTCTGTATTGAAATTTGCACATTAAAAAACAAACATATTTCCTTTTTTAATAGTTCTCCATTTTACCTAACCTATGCACATTTCACCAAATACTAAACCAAGGGTGGGCAAAGTGAAGCTTGTAAGCCACATGCAGCTGTATAACCCCCTCCCCCCAAAAAATCTCTGTATACCTGTGGAATAATAAAATTGGAAGGTACTCCATCTAATCCAACCCCTTGCCAAGCCAGAATCTGCTACTATACAACAACTCAATTTCAGGAGTTTCTTTCTAGTGTTTAGTCAAAAATGTCCTTCTTGTATATGAATCCACTGGTTAAGGTTTTGCTCTCTGGAGGAGCAGAAAACAACCTTGCTCCATCATTTACATGACAGCCTTTCAATATTTTAAGATAACTAACATATCACATCTCGGTCTTCTCTTCTCCAGGCTAAACATAAGCATGAGCAACTCACTCAACCATTTATCTCACTCTTTTTTAAGTTACAAAGGTTCTTTCATGCTATGTACCAGTAAATAAAAATTTCACAAGATTCCTGCCCCCCTCCAGCCTGATGTACCACCTGTTCAATACTGGAATTGATTTCTAGCCAAATCCTATTGGGGGGGAGGACATCTTGTGAACCTAAAACAGTATAGGCCCAAAAGGAACACAAACTCTGCAAAATTCTACCTCCCCAATTCCTTCATGTAGGAGTGAAAGAAAATAATAATTTGGAGGGAGATGCACAGCTTCTGAGATTTAGCCCAGGGTGAGTATGCAGACCTATGAATTTGGAAGAACTGTCCACATAGTTTTCCCTTTCTAACACACTTTGGTCCAATAAATCACATTATACATGGCCACATGGCTGTGGCTAATCAAGTTTTCCGCCCTCCTTCTCCCCATGCAAATATACGTATTTCTGAACTCCTCCTTCATGCCTCACACTGATGTTGCTATGAAGCTTGCGGACAAACACATGAATATCCAGATTTTCTTCTCAAAACTGGACTTGGGGGGATGCAGACCGGCACTTTAGGCTGGCCTGGGGTGGAGTTGGGGTAGGGTGACCGCATGCTGGTCACTCCGATGCCGCACGCTCAACTGCACAGTGCATGGTGTCAGGGCACCCTCTTGGTGCAGTGTGCAGACATACTGAACCAAAGGGATGCAAAAGAGCAGCGGCGGCAGCTCTGGGGGTGTTTTTTGCCACCCCAAAAAGGAGTGGCATTTGCTCACTCTTTTGGGGGTGGCAAAAAGGAGGATCAGGGCCACAGCATGTGATTGCCGCAGCCCTGATCACCGCTCCCAGGGGCGGTACAGAGCCACTCCTTATGGGCCGTCTGTTATCAGCCCTAGGTCCCCACTTTCTTTTCTCCAGATTAAAGCCCTAAGGAAATGAAAAGGCCCAGCCCCAGCCCCAATCATCACATATGGCATTTGGACAGCACACTGTGAAAACTAGGTGAGATTGTTTTATTCAACCTGTGTAGACTCACCCCAGGAGAGTGTGGCAGATAAAACTTCCCAGTGCCCCAATCTGCCTGACCATATAAATGCTTTGGTTGGAGCACTGCCTGGTTGAAAAGATAGGCATCTGGTGGGTCATATTCAGCCATTAAAGACCATAAATTGAATCTTAAAAGTTACGAGAGCATAAATCCACTTTACAATCTCCTAACTACTGAACAGGATGCCAATCAGCACTCCTCATGAAACAGACAGAAGTGGAGATGGAAAAAAGAAGTTAATCCTAGAAATAGACTTGACAGATCAGCTCAAGTTACATTCCCTACCTTGCTCCTACGTAGTTTGAAAACTTACAGTAAGAGCTGTTCAACAGTGGAACACCCTCCCTCAGAGGGTGGTGGAGTCTCTTTCTTTGACATTTTTTAAACAGGGGCTTGATGGCCATCTGTCAGGAGTGCTTTGATTGTGTATTCCTGAATAACAGAATAGAGTTGCACTACATGGCCCATGGGAGTCTCTTCCAGTTCTATGATTCTATGATTCTAGGCTTTCAGATCTTTGGGGAAGGGCTTTCTCTCAGTCTCACCACCATCACAGTTACAGCTGGTGAGGAAGCCTTTTCAGTGGCCACTCCCAAAATATGGGACTCTGCCACGGTAGACTCGGGTGTCCTCTTCTCTCCTCTCCTTACCTTGGCAGGCAAAAATCTTATTTAAATAGACCTCAGCTTTTAATGGATTGGGTAGGTTAGACAACAAGTGTAACGGGTAGGTTTTCATGTGCTTTTAACTGTTTTAAATTAATGTTTTTAAAGGGGTTGTATTTAATGGTTTTTATTTATTTATTTAGTGTATTTTAGCATTTTAGCTGTATTGTTTTATCATATGGTGTACAGTCCTTCAGATCCCATATGGGATGAAAGTGCGGCATACATTAAATCAATAAATCAATAAATCAATAAATCAATAAAAATAATATCTCAAAAGAAATTCATTACTATTATGAATATGTGTTGTCATATTTAAAAAGTAACTTATTGCCTGATTCACTGGATGTCATTTTTTCTTTCTTTCTTGCATCTTGCATACACACACATGGACAATTAAAACAGGTGTACAGTGGTTGTTAAATTGATCAGACTGGGGGTCAAGATGTGTATGATTGTCTAGGAGAAAAATAGTCTTTTTCAAGGTCTGGTGAATTTGTTCTTAGTGGATTGTGGCTTTCAACATCTGTATTATTAAAAACCTGGGGAAGAGGGAACAGGAGGCACAAAGTTGGAGGAAAATATGACAAATGAACAGGCACACAAACAATATCCTAGCCAGTAAAAAATTACTTGGTTCAGCCTAACCTTTTGGCCGACCACCTTGAACTGAAAGAAGCCTGGGCAAGCATTGCTCTAGCAGATAGCTCTACATGTACTGAAGTAATACTGTAGGAAAAGTGTAGCAAGCTTCACTGAGTTGTTCTGCAGGACTCTGAGGACTTCTTCAGTGATGTCAGATGAACATGGGGATTATTATTAGATACCAAGCATTTAATGCAGAGAGCTGTATAAATGGAATCAGAATGCAATGATCTCTTGAAAATAATTAAAATGAGCAAAACATTCTTAATACCTCTGAGATCACCAAGGCTCTTGGTTATTTTGCTTTTAAATGTTAGAGTCTTAGTGAATTTCATTTAAGCTTCTGCTATAATGCTGCCATAATTCTAATTACTTTCCCCTTGTGTTTATCTCTGTACCAGTTCATTATGACCACTAATATTATTTAAAATAACTACTACCACATATGTTTGCGACCCTGTCTGCATAGGCCAAATAAAATAGCCTCCCCCGGTACTCTCAATGGCTCTCCATAATCTTCATTCTGGTGTGAACAGACTGGAAGATGACTGACCCATTCAGCACCAGAACTGGGGAATAACCTCCTTAATGTGCATTAAAATAACTTACTATTTGCTGTGGATCTTCTGGGAAGATCTGAGGCATTCTGTTTCAATGCTGGCCAACTGTTTGTATTAAGTCTTGCTGCTTGGCATATCTGTCACTGCCACCAGTCATCCGCTCTGAGGTCAGAATGATGTATCCAGCCATGCAATCACCAGATGAACCCTAGTGGCACGGTTGTTAAATACCAATACTGCAGCCAAAATGTTGTGAGTTCGATCCTGCAGGGCTCCAGGTTGACTCAGCTTGCCATCCTTTCATTGGTTGGTAAAAAGAGTACCTGGCTTGTTGAAAGGCAATTGACTAACACATTGTAAACCACTTAGAGAGTGCTTAGCCCTATAAAGCAGTATAGAAATGGAAGTGCTATTGCTATCAGTCTGGGTGCCTCATTCTGAGCAAAGTGACCTGCAGTGGAGGCAAACAGATCAACCATCCAATGTTGGAACAAAGGGCTTTTGCAATGGGGAGGGTTAGGACAGCTTTGGGGTCAGGATATTCCAGATACTCCATGGGATACTGTCCCATGCCAGTGCATAGAGGACCTACCTGAGGCCTGAAGTCTGTTGAGGGGGCGTTCCTCTGTGTCCTACCAGTGAGGTCAGTATACTGTATTGGGACTGGGAGATGGCCTTCTCAGCTGTGGCACCACCTCCCTTTGGAGGCTCAATGGGCACCAACACTCATTTCATTTAGATGCCAAGGGAAAACTTGGCTGCTCATCAGGGCCTTTGAGCCTCATCAGCTCATCTAAAATACTGATATACATCATTTTTAAAACTTCAAAAAATCTTTTAAATCTGTGTTAACTCCCTATTATATTTAATATGCTTTTAGTGGAATTATTTTTATTGTTTGGAACATTTTTCACCTGCTGTTTTAATGTTATTTGCAAGCTGCCTCGAAATCCTTTTGATACAGAGAAAGGTATAACTATTTTAATAAATAAATAAATAAATAAATACTGCTGTTGCTGCTGCTATTACTACAACTACCCTGTTTTACCCATTCTGAGGCTAATGGAGGCCTTTCACTCTGCCACATCACCCTCATAGGTACATTTGGTGGCAACACAGGAGAGGGCCTTCTTGGTAGCTGTTCCCAGGCTCCCTTCCTACAGGTGTTAGACTGGCACCCTCCTTCCTCTTTTTACAAGTAGGTGAAGATTTTTTTTATTTGACAGGACTTTGAATTGCTTAAGAGAAACAAGCCTATATAATGTGCTTGATTTTGGATTTTTCCTGTTTTTTTTTTTAAGTGGCTTAAGTCTTTAGCTAGGTTTTTTTTGATAGTTTACTTTTAAAACTTTGAATACTATTGATTTTAAAACTATGTTCAGTTTTAAATATTGAGTTCATAACGGGGGGGGGGGTGTAGCAGGATATATTGTCATGTAGTTCTGCCACACTCTCTGAAAAGAGCTAGTGTGTGGCTAAATTCCAGAGATTATCACCTGATCTCACCAAATTTTGGTAGTGGAGCAGAGTCAGGTTAGGGGATTACTTGGATGGAATACTACCAGAGAATACCAGGATGTCCAGGTAGGCTGAATAAAGAAACTACTGAGAGTTACTGCAAACGACAACAACAACAACATTAGGAACACATTGACAATACCGGGTTAGATGGACCAATGGTCAGACTCACTATAAAGCAGCTTCCTTTGCTCTTTCCTATGACAAACAAAAGAGTAAAGTTTTTTGTGGGTTTTTCAGGCTGTGTGGCCATGTTTTAGAAGAGTTTCTTTCTGACGTTTTGCCAGCATTCTCTAAAGATGCCAGCCACAGATGCTGGCAAAACGTCACAAAGAAACTTTTCTAGAACATGGCCACACAGCCCAAAAAAACCCACAAAAAACTATGGATGCCGGCCATGAAAGCCTACAACTTCACAAAAGAGTAAAGTCATCCCTTGGCCAAGCATGATGACTTTCCAACTATAGTTTTTTGTGGGTTTTTCAGGCTGTGTGGCCATGTTCTAGAAGAGTTTCTTTCTGACGTTTTGCCAGCATCTGTGGCTGGCATCTTCAGAGAATGCTGGAATGGAAGAGAGTGGGTATATATGTACTGTGAGCCCACGGGTAGGAAGGAGTGATTCCCATGTAAACTGTGTATTATTCTGTTGTTGATTGTATATTGTTCTGTGTTGATGGCAGGGCCTCAGGGTAGGAGGATATGCAAACGAGGATTATTGTCTGGTAATTGATGTTCATTGGCTGCTGGGAAAGCCCCTGACCCTGGGTGGTTTCCCATTTGCATTTGCTGAGTGCTCATAGGGTTTCTTCTTTCCTGTTGAAGTTGTCCAAATGTTTGTGAATTCCGATGGCTTCCCTGTACATTCTGACCTGATAGTTGTTAGCATGGTCCAGAATTTCAGTGCTTTCAAACAGCATTTTATGCCCAGGATGGTTTATAATATGTTCTTCTACTGCTGATTTTTCTGGCTGGCCCAGTCTGCAGTGTCTCTCATGTTCCTTGATTCGTGTTTGGACACTGCGTTTGGTGGTCCCTATGTAGATTTTTCCGCAGCTGCATGGTATGCGGTAAACTCCTGCGGCTGTGAGAGGGTCTCACCTGTCATTCGCTGAGCGCAGCATTTGTTGGATTTTCTTGGTCGGTTTGTAAACCATTTGGAGGTTGTGTTTCCTCACCACTTTCCCTATTCTGTCTGTGATTCCTTTGATGTATGGTAAAAATATCTTCCCTTTGGGTGGTTGCTCGTCTTCACTCCTCTGGTTGACTTTCCAACTGTTTATTCTATAAACATCTAGGGGTAGCCATATTGACCATACAGCAAATCCAAAAACATCCAAACAGTGATACCTTTATTGGGCCAACCAAAATGCACAACTACATGTTGCAAGCTTTCGAAGTCACACTGGCTTCTTCATCAGGCAAACAGGAGAAAAAATTGAAGATGTTAGTCTTGGGCTTGCATTTTTCTCTGTTTGCCTGATGAAGAAGCCAGTGTGACTTTGAAAGCTTGCAACATGTAGTTGTGCATTTTGGTTGGCCCAATAAAGGTATCATTGCTTGGATGTTTTTGGATTATTTATTCAATAGTTATCCACTATGGTAGTTGGCATCTTCCAGTCAGTCTTACCTTATGTTCCTCTGTGCATAAATGTTCCTAAATACTGCTCCAGCTTTGATGCAGTCTGCTTGTTTGTGAGTAGACTCTTTGAGAACTTTTCAGCGGACACTGCAAGTTTGATGGCAAGCTGTGAATGCATTTAATCATGAGTTCTCACCCTATGCATGGGAAAAAGAACTTTAAAAAATACCCCAAACCCTGTTGCACAAGTTGATGGAAAGGGGGGAATAGGGCTAGATTTGAAAAGTAGGCTCACTCCTTTAATAAAACAGCCTAGCATCTAAAGCTTTGTACCAGTGAATACAGATTCTTTATGAATAGCTACTTATTTCAGTAATTCTCTCCTCCTCCCTTCCCCACAATCATGTCAAGTGTCCCTTTCATAGCAGTATTCATTTGGTATTCTGTAGTGATTGTCATGAATTCGCTTGATATTCATGGGGATGACACATACGCTTCCCCTGGTTTCCTGCTGCTGTTTAGGATTAGTTAATGGGCACTTAAAATAGAGTGTTGTCCCTATGGGAGTAAAATAACTTCAATCCTGGTGAACAAGCTGAAAGTATAAATGATCACATTATGCTGAACTTGGTTCCGTTATTGGCTTCTTAAATCATATGCTAACATTTTTCTTTCAGAAAGTGAGACTTTAATGTGGAGGGCGGGTGGGGAGGCAGTGCTTACTTAGCACCCGTTCTTGAAACTCGGGAGCACATGTGAGGGTGCCAAAATGCTCGCCTCAGTTCATTATTAAGTAAAAGAAGACATTTATTGAAGACAGATCTCTATGTCTGTGCTTAGTAAAATGAAAACCTGCATTAAAATTTGAGCCTGGGCTTGCTAGACATGGCTAAGCTTTGAAATTTACTTTTAGAAGCTAATGAAATATAATAAACAGTACTTTGGTACACATGCAGAGTACCCTTGTTTCATCATTACACTTATTGATAAGAATTGGATTCTGTCCCATCCACAAAGAGCTCAAGGCAACATATGTGGAACATTTTTTTCAATAAACAAATATTAGCCAAGATCCTGATCATGCTTCTGTAGTGTAAACCTAACTGTAGTGGTTGCACTATACTGCAACTACAGTATAGTGGTTGCATTACATTGCAGGACTGGGGTAACTCAGCCATATTAATAGCAGGCAATAATCAGGACTTTGTTTGCCCCAGTACTACCAGTAGCTGTTCAGGAAAATAAATTAATCAGCATAAGTATCTCTTTTCAAATACTCTATACTGGTTGCAGAGAGGAGTGGCCTTCCTGATGGCATAAGGTTCCAGTTACCATCAGTCTGGCAAATGGTAGGGGATGATGGGAACAGCAGTTCACCAACTTCTGGAAGGTCATCACTCCTCTGTTCTATAGCTGGGCCCAATCCCAGTTCTACTTTTATATCCTGACCCATTCATTCTGATAAACTGTCAGAATATGCCATTAGTTCAACTTTGGGTGGCATGGGATCTTGTAGACAACTTATGTAAACAAAAAACGTGGACATTCATGTTTGGACATACACTAGATTTTGCTAATATAAATGCAAACTGAGACAAAAACAAAAACCTAGCTGCGAAGTAGTCCTGATTATGAATATTTTCTTTTTTGTTGCTGTTATGCACTTCCATGTTGACTCAAACCAATAATAATAATAATAATAATAATAATAATAATAATAATATATTTATATTTCCCGCCTCTCCCTGCAGATTGAGGCGGGAGCACAAAGATAAAAAAGAAAAATACAGCAAGGCTAAAACATAACAATAAAACCACAGCAAAATAAAAGTGATAAAAACAGTAAAAACAACAGTGATAATTAATATCATAACCCTACCATAATGTTTTCTTGTCAAGAATTATTCACATGAGGTTTTCCATTGTCTTCCTCTAAGACTGAGAAAGTGTGCCTTGCCCAAAGACATGTAGTGGTTTTTTATGGCTGAACTCTGGTCTTTCAAAGTCCAACACTCAAACCACTACACCATGTTGACTTTCTAGATCAGGGGTAGGCAACCTTTCCCCTTTAAGGGCCGAGGGACTTCAGCTCCCAGAAGCCTCAGCCATGTTGTCCAATAGTCCCATGTTGGCCAATAGCTCCTGGGATTCTGGGAGCTGAAGTCCCTCGGCCCTTAAAGGGGAAAGGTTGCCTACCCCTGTTCTAGATTTTTATTTTTGACAGTTGCCATTTGATTATTTTTGGTTAATTTGCCTGAGAAACCCTGAAACAGACAGAGATTATGGCAGAATCCAATTAACCAATGTATTTTAGCTGATGTTGTTTAATTGCTGTTGTTGTTCCCCACCTCGATCCATGGGGAGAGGCAGATAAGAAATAACAACTATTATTATTATTATTATTGTTGTTGTTGTTGTTGTTGAAATTTAGCTCATGCTTTACTGAAGCGGCAAATACAATTTGAATACACAAATTGAAAAATCCAAATATATACATGAACAACTGCTGTTAATTAATATATTAAGAACATATTGTCCCATCTATTTTTTCTGTTTCTCTTCCAACTCCACCCTCTCCCATCACTCTCACCCTATGGCTTTAGCAGCCTAGCTTTAGGCTCACTATGAGTCAGGACTAACCTGAAGGCACACAACAATAACAAAAGGAATACTGCTGCCACAATTGAGGCAGTTTCTCTGCCTGGGGCAGTCTAACCTTTTCTTCTGTTGCGGGTGGGAAGAATAGTACTTCCCTCATGACACACAGATTCCATTCTGCCCCAATATAGGGAAAGGACCTAACAGTGGTAACCCACAAAATAGGAGGATGTGGCAGCACTATCTGTATCCCCTGTTCATCATCCAGAAAAAAAAGAGAAAGATTGGTTACCCCAGAATTAGTTACTTCTTTTATTATTCTTAATGGGTTTACAGATTGAGTCCCTAATAATAATGATAATAATAATACTTATTATTTACAAAGAAGTATTACAGCTGGCTCTCCATATCAGTGGATTCTGCATCCACTGATTCAACCATACACAGCTTGCAAATATTCAAAACAAATAATCAATCCAAAAAGCAATCCTTGATTTTGTCATTTTATATAATAGACACCATTTTATTACCTCACTGTGCATACAGTCATCCCTCTGTATCCATGAATTCTGCATCCATGGATTCAACCATTTGCCAGTTGAAAATATTGTTTCAAAAATTCCAAAAAGCAAACTTTGATTTTTGCCATTTTATATAAGGGACATCGTTTTACAACCTCTTTGTACATAATTATTATTATTTTGGTTTTACGCTGTATGTTATTTTATCCCTGTTCACCGCCCGGATTGGTTCGCCACGGGCGGTATACAAATAAAAATTATTAATTATTATTATTATTATTATAATGGTACTTGAGCATCCATGGTTTGGGTATCCATGGCGGATCCTAGAACTGTATATGCCCCACTGTATTTTATTTCAGTTTTTTAAACTTATACAATTAATAAAGATGTACAAACAATGTACAAATTTCAGTAACAAAAAATAATACAAAAAACAATAAAAGAAAGAACAAATGATAGAGAATAAAAATCTTTCTCTCTATGACCATCAGTCTTCAGTGTTCTATCATCTTGACATTCCACCAGATAGTCCACCAAGCAAAAATCACCCATCATATGGTTATGCAGACAGGAAGTGACTGGAGGTTCTTCCAGTGAAGATTAGAACACATTTTACCAGTCCAGTACTCTTCCTGTTAAGCCACATACTCTTCCCGGCTATTGGTCCAGAAATGATCCAGATACTCTCCCTGCTAGCTTGGAGAAGCAAAGGCTCCTGAGCCACTCAACTTTTTCTAGCCAACAAAACCTGATGTATGGTTCTAACACAGCAGAATGTACTGGAATGAAGTAATTAGCTATGGCAGCCCCTTATGGACTGCTGCAAAGTGGTCATTTAGTCTTGCGGTAACTCTGAAGCTATTCCTCAGTGCTGCTGGTGCAAAGTATCTCCTTCTTTACCTATGGTAATATGATTAACCTCATTATTTCTTAATCAGTCCACTGTGGCCAATAACTAACCAACCATATGGCTGAATATTAAGGTAAACAAGATGACTGAGTCAGATGGGAGTCGTCTGGATGGATGCAGAATTTATGTATTATGACTCATAGTTAAACACTTCCAATTCTTGCCACCTCCCCATGGAATGGCATTCCTTTCCCTAGGGAATATTTAGAGTGTTTCTGTATTTTATAAAAGGCAATGGATCAAAGAGGAAATGCAAAGCCACTCTGCGTACTTAATGGCCTGTTCTGCAGAGTAAATTACAGCTCAAATTGTTGGGGTATTAAACTTGCCAAAGCACAGCATAAGAAATCAGCAATGGATTCTACCTCCCTCCTCCAAAATATAGTTTGTTCTTTTACAGTGACACAATAGTAAAATAAAGTAACCCCTGACAATATGATTTATTGAAGAACCTAAACAAAAGATGTCGGAGCTGCTGTGTAGCAAAGTTATTTCTCTGTTCTATTACTTTTAATGAATAGCTGAGATCACTGAATATATTCAGTGCGATAAGGCTCAGTGCATTTCTGATAAGGGGGAAATGGTGAAAAAGAAAAGTTACTTCCATTGTTCATTTTGTGTGTGTGTGTGTGTGTGTGTGTACACATAGGGTTGCCATTTGTCTCAAAAAAATGGGACAGTTAGGGTTTTAAGGGTTGTGAAACTGTCCTAGCCCGGTTTCAGCTGCATGTCCCTGTTCAGCACCACCTTCACCCCTTTCACTGTGCTTTCTTCCCTCTGTCCCTCCCTTCAGGGCCGCCCTCAGCCAGAGCCCTGTTCTGGGCCAAACCCTTCTTGCTCCGTCCTTCCTGGCTGCAGCCTGCCAGAGCCTGCTGGGTGAGGAGGCTCCCCTTCCTTTCCTTCTTTCCAGCCTCTCCCTAGGAAGGAGGGCCGGAGTTGGGGTTGGGCTGGGTCTAGGGTACTCCTCCTCCTCCTCCTCCTCCTCCTCCTCCCAGGGAGACCATAGAGGAGGACAAGGCAATGCAAAATGGAAGACATCCAGGGAAAAAATGGGGTAGGGCATTATACAAAATGAAAGCTAAAAACACTCCTAGAAATGTAAATGCATGCTTCTTAGTCTGGAAGTGGAGGATGTTTTGGGATTCTGCCTGGAGAGAAAGTTGAAATGTTCTGGAAAAGGAAAACCTCTGGTTACCCTGACTTCTCCTCATTTTGCAGTTCCCTGCCCCATGCCAGCTGCCCCAACCCACCCCCAACTCTCTTTTCCATAAGTCTTAGAGGGGTGGGGGTGGGAGGGTACTCAACCTGTAAACTAATGTCTAATGCAAGGTTTGGGAGCCATTGCATGATTAAAAATACTACTGTGTTGGCCATATTGTGTTGTTGTGTGCCTTCAAGTTGTTTCCAACTTATGGTGACCTTAAGGCAAACCTACCATGGGGTTTCCTTAGCAAGATTTGTTCAGAGCAGTTTTGCCATTGCCTTTCCCTGAGGCTGAGAGAGTGTGACTTGCTCCAGGTCACCCAGTGGGTTTCCATGGCCAAGCCAAGATTTGAGCCCTGGTCTCTAGAGTCATAGTCCAACACTCAAGACTGGGGCCTGTAAACTTTTTTAATGCAAAGTTTGGAAGCCGTTGCATCAGACATGTCCAGGGTAGCTGTGTGGGCCATACAGCAAAGTACAGTAACATCCCCAACTCTTAAAACAGTGATACCCTTAATGAGGCCAACCTGAATGCTCCAAATCTATTAAGCTTATCGCATGGCACTTAAGGAACGGGAAAAAGAATGGAACGCAAAGGAACAGTGGAGCTTGGAAAGCCTGGAACATATAAGCTTATCGCATGGCACTTCAAAGAATGGGAATGGAACGCAAGGGAATGGAAAGGAGCAAAAACGCATTTTACTGCACGGGAGAATGCCACCGAAGCTGCCGGAAGTCCCCGATCTGTTCCCCAGCCATTCCTGGCTGCTGATTTTAGTCCTTCAAAAATCGGCTGCCAAGAATGGTTGGGGAACGGATAGGGGACTCCTGGTGGCATTGGTGGCATTCTCCCGTGCAGTAAAATGTGTTTTTGCTCCTTTCCATTCCCTTGCGTTCTGTTCCGTTCCCGTTCTTCGAAGTGCCATGCAATAAGCTTATATGTTCCAGGCTTTCCAAGCTCCACTGCCTTCTCCATCAGTCACAGGGGTTAAAAACCATACAGGAGGCAGAAAGAAAAAAAATAACAATGGTAGTCACAGGCTTTTCAGGAAGCCTCCATGCTTTTGGATCAGGTGTTGTTAGGCACAATATGCCAATGTAGTTCCAATTTTAAAAAAAGTTTCATACTACTTAATTGGAACTTAAGGTGTCCTAGGTCCAAAACACATTGCAGAAATAATACAGTTTGAGACCACTTTAACTGCCCCGGCTCAGTGCTAGGGAATTCTGGGAATTGTAGTTTGTTGTGGCCCTAGATATCTTTGACAGAGAAACCCAAATGTCTCACAAAACTACAGTTCCTAGAATTCCCTAGCATTGAGCCAGGGCAGTTAAAGTGGTCTCAAACTGGATTATTTCTGCAGTGTGTTTTGGACCATAGCCTTTGTGGTAGTAAAGTGGGAGCAAAGTTTGCAGGTATGTTTTGGAGATTATTTGGCTGCCTTTGAGGTCACTTAGGTATTTAGTTGGCTTAACAGTGCCACAAGATGTTGACGCCACCACTGCAACACCCACGCAGATGAAGGAGATTTTCCAGGCTGCATGGCTGTATGGCCAACAATACAGGAGAAAAACATGAGGCCTAAGCAGACATTGCAAAGCGCCGTTTTCGAGGCCAGGAAGGGGAGGGGCAGCCTCACGCTGGGCACCCCAACCCCTTCCCGAAAACGTCGTCAGAGCGGCCGGCCCTCCGCATGGCTGGTGCTCTGACAACGCACTTCCGCTGCAGCGTCTGCACATGCTGCAGCGGAAGAGGCTGCGCCTGGGACGCTGCGCCTCGGGGCCGAGGAGTGCGGATACCTCAGCCCCGATCTGCAGCTTCCCGGGGCGGCCCTGTGCCACCCGTCTGCTTCCCCCCATGGTCTCCAGTGTTATAGTCCAACATGCAAATCATGCTTTCACATCCACATAACCTAAGACCCATTAAAATAATCCAACATAAAATTAGAAATACATAATTTAGGCTAACTCTAATATGTCATGTTGGCCAGAGCGGAGGAGCTTCATTTCAACCTTCTGTCCAGGATGAATGTCAAAATCGCCTCCATTTTGAGCATAACTAAGAAGCATGAATTTATATCAATGATTTTTAAAAGTTTATTAATGCTTTTGGCTTTTAGTTGGTCATGTCCTCCATTTTTTGAATGTCCTCAATTTTGTCCCGGTTTTGTGGAAGAGAATTTTGGCAAACCCCCCAACACACTTCTTTGAAATATTTTGCTTTTGGATTACAACTTCCAGAATCCCACAGTCAGCACGGTCTTTGGCAAGGGTGCCTAGAGGATGCTGGAATCATAATCCAAAATCACAAGTAAAAAAATTCACAAAGTAAAAAATCTGATGCATGTGTTTTCTTCTCAGTGATGAGAAGACATGCCTTAATACTGTTTATGTCTTGAGATATATTATTTATTTTCAGGATTTATATCCCACCTTTCTCCCATAGTGGGATTCAAGGTGGGTTACAATATATTACAGAAGACAAAAGCATTGATTACAAAAGTTAAAAAAATAATTAAATACTACTAACATATTATATCCAAGTGGCATGGTGAATCCATGGTGACTGTGCTGAAAAGGGAGTGAAGCAGTTGCAATAGTGTCTCCTGTTATAGCTAGTAACCTTTTCATACCTATACTTACTAGCTGCTAGTCTGCATGTTTACATATTTTCTGTTTGTTTGCCTTATCACACCCTTGCATTATTCTAATTTGCAGCCATTGTTTCTCTTCTCTTGATCTCTTCCATGAGACTGTATTTGATAATGCATGCATCAAACCTTCTTTTGTATGCTATTACAAAGAACTGTGCTTGTTTTTTTCCTCTGGTAGATCCTATGGTGGGGGAGGGGTTTGTGGGACTGGTTGTTGTTCTGCTTCTGCCTTACCAGTTTGTTTACTCTGCTTGAGATGTCCAGTATTCTTTTACACATTTCCCAACATCTGCTTACCAACCCTTCTTCTGGCTCTGCTCTATAGATTCCAAAGCTCTATAGAAATTGTACAGAAACCGCCACAGGTATGCATTTCAAAATGAAGTAAATATGATATGGCATGCTTGGGCTTGAGTTCCATGATCAGGTGCCTTAAATGTATCAGGGCAACAAGTTCAAGCATGCACACTGAACTATACTGCTGCAGTTGACTTTAAGTTTTTGCTAAAATGGATTCTCCAAGGAAATACTGGCAACTGGCCCCTTTACCCAGATAAAAATTGTGATACCTGGTGCAGAAGTCAAAGCAACTGGTCAAACAGTGACATTTTATAGTTGATTGGCAACTGTTTCCATGTTTCTTATGTTTCAAGACAGGTTTCTTGTCCGAAGTGAATTAAATAAAGCAGAACAGATTCATCCTTCTGTAAATTACAATATCATCCTTTCTGTTCTTGTATGGTGTAGATAATGATGAAGCTACATTTTGTTTTGTTTTTAAATTGGAAACAGCTGTTGGGAAACAAGCCTAATTTTGGGGGAATTTATAATTAGCTCAAATGTGCAAGTGAAGCACCCAACGTCACTTCGGAGATCTTATCCAATTTATACCAGAGATGTAAGAGGAATGGCAAGGAATGACACTGAAATGGACCAAACTCCAATTAAAGTCTTAAAATATTTATTAACACAGTAAGCAAACATCCAAATGCGGCACACGCACATGCACACTAGAAGAATAAGCAGGGAAGAGCAAGAGTGGGGGAGGCAGAGAGGGAAACCAGGATAGAGAGGCTCCTTCGGGCTTCTGGCAGCAAATGCGGAGGGGTTCCATGGAAGGGGCATGACCGGCAAGAGAGGGGGTCGTGGGAACTATCTCAGAGTGTAGACCGACAGAGTTTCAGCATGCACTTCCAAGCTAGCACGAGGTCTGCCAAAATCCAGGGGTTTTTATATGGAATTTCTGCCTCCTGGCCATGAATCAAATAATAGGTGGACAAAGGCCTGATGGGTTTACTGTTGTTTACCTAAGTCTGGGCATAGTCTAAACAATGCATTTGGTTTCAAAACTATCAAGGAAGGGAAGCTAGAGAAAGGGGTGCAATCAAATCTGATCACTGTCCCATTAAGTGTGAGACTGAGACAAACAAACACCGGGGGGAAGCAGACGGGCAGCACGGGGCTGCCTCAGGAAGCTGCGCTGTGGGGCCAAGGCATCCACACTCCTCGGCCCCACAGTGCAGCTTTGCCGCCCCAGGAAGGAGTGCTAAAATAGCGTTCCTTCTGCAAATCGCTGAAGGTGCACCGCAAAAGGCTGCTGGCGCACCTTCAGCGACTTTTCCACCACAGCGTGTGTGGACGCTGCGGCGGATAGGCATCCTCGGAGCAGCGGACATGTGGAGGGTCCGGCGCTCTGATGATGTCTTTGGGAAGGGGTTGGGGCACCCAGCATGCGGCTGCTCCTCCCCTTCCTTGCCCTGAAGACGGCGCTTTGTGCCGTCTGCTTAGCTACACCATTGTGTATTTTTTCCAGTACAATGGAATATTCCCAAGGGCAACTCCCAAACCCTGCCTGTCCAGGAAATCTTTAGTGGTCTAGAGCAATTTCAGCTTGCTTACCTGACCTTACATTTAGGGGATTAGGGCTGCCATCTCCCAAGGCTGGGGTCATAGGGAACTCCACATGGCTAAAATATCCAAGAAAAATGGAGGACGTCCACTAACACATCACTTTCTCTCACACAGATGAAACGGATTATTTGAAACCAACTTTCACCAAGGTACAGTGGTGTGATTAAGGGGCACATTCCCATGCAGCTTTTGGGACAGGATCTCACTGAGTACAACATTTAAACTGATTTTTTTAAAAAAGTCCCATCACAAGATTGAGGTACTTTCTCTCCCTATGCAGTGTCATGAGACAGTATCTTTCCATCCTGCCCATTTCCAGGCAGAATTCAAGGTGCTGGTTATGACATTGTTTAATACTGTTTTTAAGGGTGGGAGGGATATAATTTGTATTGTATTGTATTTTATGCTGTTAACCGCCCGGATTGGGAAACCATTGGGTGGTATACAAATAAATTTTATTATTATTATTATTATTATTATTATTATTATTATTTAAAGCCCTATATGGCTTGAATCCACACTATCGCATAGACCATATTTCCCTCGACAATCTAGCCTCAGTGTTCATCTTCAGGGGAAATGTTTCACTCAGTTCCACCAGCATCAGAGGCATATTTAGTGAGGACCCAGGAAAGAGCCTTCCAAATGGCTACTCCCATATTGTGGAAGTCCCTCTCACAGGATGCAAAGGGTTCTTGCAGTGCATTTGAGACTAACTGAAAGAGAGAAGTTGCTGGCATGAGCTTTTGTAGACATCTGAGGAAGTAGGCTCATGTCTATGGACCTTATCACACAGGAGAAATCCCTTGCAGAAACGGGATTTAAAAGCTGTGGAAAACCTGAAAAAGAGGGTTGATTCTCACATGCATCACTGTTAAACTGTTGTTAACCTGAACGGAAAGTAGTCAAAACCCTTCTTGCTTTTGGGATTTTCCAAAAGTAAAAAAAGCGGCGGCTTTTGACTACTTTCTGTTCGGGTTAATAACAGTTTAACAATGACATTGTCTGAAAATCTATCTGCTTTTTTGGTTTTTTTCCTATTTAAAATCCCATTTCTGCACGGGATTTCCCCCATGTGATAAAGTCCTATGAAAACTCATACTACCAGTTTCTTTCTTTTAGGGCCTTTGCAGACTGCCAGAAATTGTGCAAATTGAGTCCACTTTAACTGCCCTGGCTCAGTGCTAGGGAATCATGGGAACTGTAGTTTATTGTGGCACCAGAGCTCTCTGACAGAGAAGGCTCAATGTCTCAGAAAAAATACTATTCCCATGATTCCCTAGCACTGAGCTCAATTTGCACTATTTCTAGCAGTCTGCAAAGGCCCTTAGGGCCTAAGCAGACAATGCAAAGCGCTGTCTTCGAGGGCAGGAAGGGGAGGGGCAGCCTCACGCTGTGCACCCCAACACCTTCCCCAAAACGTCGTCGGAGCAGCTGGCCCTCAGCACAGCTGGCGCTCCGACGACGCACTTCTGCTGCAGTGTCTGCACACGCTGCAGCAGAAGAGGCACCGAAGGTGCGCCAGATGCCTTTTGTGACGCACCTTTGGCGTCTTGTGGAAGGAGCGCTATTTTAGTGCTCCTTCCTGGAGCAGAGATGCTGTGCCGCGGCGCCGAGGAACGCGGATGCCTCGGCCCTGATCCGTAGCTTCCCCGGGTGGCCCCGTGCCACCCGTCTGCTTCCCCACTTTGGGCCTCGGCAGACGGCTTATTGAGCCGTCTTGGAGGCCTGGAAGAGGAGGAGCCACCGCACGAGCGGCACTCCTTCCTCTTCCTGAGGTCGCCCTCGGAGCTGCGCTTCCAGGGCAACCTCCTGCAGCAGCGACTGGACGCGCTGCGGCGGAAAAGGCAGGGAAAGTGCGCCCTACGCTTTTAGGGTGCACTTTCCCTGTCTTGTGGAAACGCCACAGGAGCACCGCGGTCCGGCTGCCGAGGTCCCGCGGCGCTCTGGACTAGGGCGTCCCCGACGCCCTGGTCTGCATCCCCCCTTAGTTAGTTTCAAAGGTGCTGTGAGATCCCTTCCATACCAGTTTCCCAGATTAACATGGCTATGTCTTTGAATCCTCCTACAGGAGATTCAGGGTCTGTACAGACTGCCAGAAATAACCCAGTTTGAGACCACTTTAACTGCCCTACAGTTCCCAAGATTCCCTAGCATTGAGCCAAGGCAGTTAAAGTGGCCTCAAAATGGATTATTTCTGGCAGTCTGTACAGGCCCTCAGTTGCCTCCCCCCTCACTTTTTCCTTTCACCATAGGTCAAAAGCTTTTCATTCATGCAGACTTTTGGATTAAAATCTACGCAACAGAAATGGTTTGTGATAGGGGTGGGCTATTTTTACAAAATCTTTTAAAATAATGATCAGTGTTTTATATTATATTGTTTTAACTTTTTATTGTATTGTTATTTAATTTTTCTTTTCACTATTTGCATAAATAATAACTATCTTGGGTTGCATAACTTGTATAACTTGTAATTCTAGTGATTAGTTATAAAGGGTTTAATTTAGTTTTAATTACCTTAAATGCTTATAGTTTGATTATTTTATACAGGTAGAGAGTATTTTTTATATGTTGTTGTTTTATTTTACTATACTATGTTGTTAGTAATAATATACACTGGTGCTATTATCATTATTAGGTTTAACAATACAATTATAGTATATATTTCATTTTTGTATGTTACCTTTTATATTATATGTTAGATATATAATATGTTAAAAGATTTTAAAATACTTCTGTCAAAAACATAGAGAAGCATATGGCAGATAGCTATACTGATTATTGTAGGATTGTTTAAATTAAATTGTCACCATCTTTGAAGTACTTTGAAGACAGTATTGTATGTCTATAGTTTGCAGATTTACATAAAATTATATTATTTTACATTTACCATAAGTTACCATAAGTTTTTATATTCTTCATAAGTTGAATTTCTTGTAGATATTAGGCTAAGAAATGATGCTCTCTTATGTCTGTTCTTCTAAATTGATATATGTCAGTGGCTATCAGTATGTTTTGACGAAGTTATTATATGTCACTTAGATGTTTTACTGTATTTTTTAACATGTGTGTTTTTATACTGGCCTAATGGCTGTAATAAATGAAATGAATGTATCTTGGGTTTTTTTTGTTTTTTTTTAATGCTGTAGGCTGCCTTGGGTCCTTCATATGGAAAAAAAGCAGTATATAAAACAAAACAAATAAATAAAACAGAATTTCCCATGTAGTGCTTTTTGAGTCTTGAAATTGTGCACTAGAAGGTTTCCCATCTTTCCAGAGCAATTTCATAGTTGTGCTGGGGTTGGGAAGGTGTATTTGCTGGGTGAGATGGATCCACAATCCATCAGCATAAACACCCTATTGATTCTGGTCTTGTTAGCCAATGGCCCTGTTAAAGTCTACATCTTGGCTAACTGCTACTTGGGAAAGAGCCTGCTTAGGCAAAACACAGCCAGAGTCCAGTTAGGTATACCAGGGATTGATTCTTTTAACTAAGAACTGCTCCTAACAGGCCTATTGTGAAAAGGATACATTTATTTTCTTTCACATCATCCCTTTTATCCTGTGTGACCAGTGATGATATATTGATCTAGAACCTGGGCTGACATCAATGGGAATTTTCTTCACTCCCTGAACTCTGAGCAGTTTATATACTTAGAGAGCCCTGCCAGATTTTTTTTTCCAAAATCCTGCAAACACTGTATTAAAGTAACATTAAATGTTATGATTTAAACTCATGCAAGCATGAGCGCGGGAACAAGCAAAAAGAAACATATCTTCCTATTTTCTTATCAGGTATACAAGTAACATTTACATTTTTTTAAATTTCCTCTGTATGAAAAGTGTTTCTGAACACATCAAGCCATCCATCTCACCAAACATAATTATCCGCTGCAGTGAGACTTCCCATATTTCAAGACCTGTGTAAATTTTATTTGTGCATTTTGGGGCATAGAAAACAGTGTTTTGCAACAAAAATGTTGCTCAAATTATTATTTTTGTTTTTTTAAAAAAGTTCTGAAATAAGAAAAAAATAATAATTGAAAATGTGCAAAAAGCCTACTTCTCTTTCGGTGAGGATTTTTTAAAAAAAATACTTTTCTCTCATCTGTGAGGATGCAAATAACCAAAGATGTATAGGAGAGTCACTGTGCTTGGGGAAGCTGTCTTTTGCCCTTCCATCTCCTGGGCTAAACCAACTACGGAGCTACAGCTGCCCGAGGGGTGTGGCCAGAGCTGGTAAGCCCTCAAAAAACCCCTCCCTTCCCAGAAGAACTTCTGAGAGTCGCTGTGCCTGGGGAAGCTGTCTTTTGCCCTTCCATCTCCTGGGCTAAACCAACTATGGAGCTACAGCTGCCCGAAGGGTGTGGCCAGAGCTGCTGTGTCCTCTGCTAAAAACATGATCCTCACAAGAAAGGCTTGTAAAGAATTGGGAACTTCTTCTCCACCTGTGTTTGATTTACTATTGAGAGGGAGGAAGACAGTTCAATCAAAAATTTCAACTTTTTTTTCTCATAAGGCTGTTCCCAGTGATTCCAGTGAACCCAGTGACTTAAATCAGTGTTTACCATCTGTTGAGCAAAAACAACACAATTGGTCAATAGAATCTCCTTGGAGAAAGTTGGAGTCTTTGGTCCCCAATGAAGTTCATCCACTTGAAATAAACCTAGCAACCGAAATTGCTGAAGCTGAAGGTTTGCTAAGTTCAAATTGCTACTTCCATTCTGATGATGAGGAATTGGTGAACGTCAGCAAACATATAGAACATTTCTCCACAGGACATGGGGAATCTCCTGATAAACCAAACCCAATTGTTGCCCCTCTTGAACTTAAACCGCATATCACTAATATAGAAGATCACCTAACCTTATTAACAGATCTTTGTGGAAAATTTTTATCTGAGCAGAGCAAGGAATTGAATTCAATTAAGAACTTTTTGTCCCAATGTTATTCACTGCTGACTACACTGGTAGAATTCAACATAAGAAACGATCAGGAGAACCCACACAACCAACTAAAATCAAATCAAAAAAGAAATAAAAAAAGAAACTGCAGCGTAAAATAAAATAAAATCACAGAGGTAAGCTTCAGAGTAAGGTACTTAAAATTAAAAAGCCTCTTGTACATCCTAAGAAACAAGATAAAATATGTCAAAAGTGTTGTAACCACTCAGATTATTCTTCACGTTCTAACAACCATGTAACTACAAGTACCACTGAGCCCCTCTTATTTGTTAACCCTCCCAATGTGCTTCCATCTCCATCAAAGGAAATACAAGACCTTTGGCAATATGTGTATGCCCAAAGCTGCATACAAGGCACTAAGCAGAGTAATCTTGCTCATGAAGATATTAAACACCACTCACCCTCCTGGAATTTGGTTTTAGACCATTCAAAGTTGGTTTTCTCTAACTTCCCAAAGCCAAGAGGCTGGCTATCCCAGTTTCAACGTAAAGCCCATTTTGTGCATCTTATTGGAAGGAAATAGTTCCATCTATTAACATAGACAATATCCTTAATATTGATTATCTTTTTTACAACTATCACTGTGCTCGTGCAGTTGTGACTTTCAAGACCAGAGCAATTTCTTCTGATATTTACAGACATAAGGCCAGATTTGCAGCCTTAGATATTGGAGTCAGCAGATTTTTTAAGAACATGTCTGTTTCTTCCCTTTTCCATAATATGGCCCAAACAGTTAAACAATGCAAAACTGATGTTTTGATAAGTTTTGAGAATAATTATCCAATTGAAGCCAGTCCTGATGAGGTAGTTGTTTCTAAAGACCATGTTCTGTTTACAGAAGAGGAAAGAAAATTACTAAACTCTTTTTCAACCCTCCCTCCTGCTTCTCAACAAGAAATCCTTCAGAGATTGAATACTTTATGTAACACCCTCACTTCATTTCAATGCCCCCCAGAATTTGTCCATAGCAAGACGAGTGGTGTTTCAGCCGGAGAAAGAAGTGTTGGATATGAACTTCAAACAGATGAGGAATTCCTTCCACCTATACTCAATTCAAATGATGAAGTGCATTGTCCTCCTGCTGAACACAATTCTGCCTCTCCAATCAAATCGTGTTTTTTTTTCCTCTGGAACAATTGCAGGGAAAATCTTTTATGGAAGTTGCTCAACACACCAGTCCCCCTGTTGTGCAATCTACACACAGCAGAAAGTCCTCTATTCTTCCAGGTGGTGGGTGTGTATTTCATGATGAGGATGGAAAGCTCAATCAAATTATTGAGTTGGATTGACTAAAAGATCATGGTAATTATATTTCCTCGTCCATTCCTGTACCCCTCCCAGTGATGCAGTTAAACACCCAGCCCATGGCAAATATGTTATTCAAGGTTCTATCTTGGAATGTTGCAGGATGGCCCTCCAAGTTGGCTGACAAAAATTTTAAAGACTTTTGTACAAATTTTGAGATTATTTGCATTCAGGAAATATGGATCACTTCATCAGATTTCCCCTCTCTCCCTGGTTTTGTTGCCTTTTCTCTCCCTGCCTCTAAATCAAAGTGCAGAGGTCATCCTCACGGCGGCTTGGCATCCTTGATTGCAGTGGATTCGAACCCAACAATTTCTCAGATGGATTTGGGGGTTTGTGAAAATATTCTTACCCTACAAATAGACTGGTCCAGTGGTGTGAAACTTTTTTTGATTAATATTTACTGCCCTCCCCAAAATTCAATATATGAACATGATTTCAAATGGTCAGACTTAGAACTAATCCTTACATCTCTGTTTGATATATATACTCACCCATTAATTTTAGTGGCTGGTTATATGAATGCAAGATTGGGCCCTAATGATAACAAAATAGCTGAGAAACTTGGCTTAAGTCCTGAGGACTTTTCCCATATACCAATTAGAAGCTCCAAGGACATGGGAATCAATGAGGCGGAAAAATCTCTTTTTTCTATCATTTTTAAGTTCCATCTTTTTCTATGTAATGGGAATGATTGTGACCCTGAGACTGGCTCATATACTTACATAGGGCCAAGAGGGAAGAGCGTGATCGACTATTTTATTCTTTCTCAAGCAGCATATTTATGGTTTGCTAACTTTAAAGTTCTGGTTAGACCTGAGTGACCATATGCCAATTCAATTATCCTTAATGCCACCGTTTATCCCCATCCCTTCTGGAAATAAAATGCTGGGATCACCTGAAAACATGATCCCTTACGGGGACAAAAGGCTTAAGTGGAATGGGAAAGTTAATGAAAATGTGAATACCTTCCTAATGTCGCCAAGGATGCTCATGTTAAGAGACCTCCTTTTGTCAAACCAAGATCCTTTGTGTTCCTTGGACAAAATAGTTCAAGAAATCCGGCCTTTTTTGGTGAGCACTAATACCTCTTGCTCTATTAACAAGCATAATCATGGTTGGTTCAACAGCCAATGTGCCTCTCAAAAGTGTATCTTAGCAAGAGCTATTAGGAGGTTAAGAGAAGAAGACTCCCCAGAGAATTATATGTGTTATAATAATCACCGAAGGGAGTATAAAAATTTGCTTAGGGCAAAAAAAAAAAAAATTGAATTTACACGACAGGCTTGGATGGATCTGGGTCAGGCCCTTGTTGAAAAAAATTCCCTTAGATTCTGGTCCCTAGTGAACAAAGGCACTAGAAATTCTCAAGGGATTATTACTAATCAGATCACCTCTGCTAAATGACAAGATCATTTTTTCGGCCTCTTTTCCCACTCTTCCCATGATAAAATTCAGAGTCCTATTACTAGATTGGACTTATCTTTATTTTCTTGTTGCCCCACTTGGGATCCAGTTACCACTGATGAAGTCAATTCTCTGATTAAATCCCTTCCTAATAATAAAGCACCAGGAGAAGACATGCTTCCCAGTGAATTATTTAGATCTAACTTAGATTGGTGGGTTCCACCTCTTGCTGCTTTATTTACTTATATAAATCAGAATGGGAATATTCTGCAGAGATGGGCTGTGAGTATTGTTATTCCTATCCATAAAAAAGGTTCTATGGCTGATCCTAAAAACTTTCGGCCTATTAGCCTTCTGAACATCATCTCTAAGCTTTATGCTAGATATCTGTTAGGTAAACTAGAGGACTGGGCCACGGAAAACAACATCTTTGCAGAAGAACAAGCTGGGTTTAGGAAGGGTAAATCCACACTTGATCAATGTTTTGTTTTACACCATCTGATTCAAAAATACTCTCAAAAAGATAGAAAGGAACTTTTCACCGCCTTTGTTGATTTCACTTCCACCTTTGACCTAGTAGACCGTGATCGACTTTGGTCAAAGTTAGCAGCAGCAAATATTGATAGAAGATTGCTCCTTTTAATTCAAATGCTGCATCACAATACTTCCATTAGGGTTCGTCTCGGGGCAAATGGTGTTCTATCTGATAGCATCCCCACAGATAGAGGTGTATGCCAGGGATGTCTCTTGGCACCTTTTCTATTTAATTTTTATATCAATGATATTTTCCAGAACTTAAAAGGATCTAACTTTTTCCCAGCCACTATCCAGGATGTTAAACTTTTGGTTCTGTTATATGCCGATGATATTGTTCTAATCTCGGTTACCTTAATCGGAATGCATAGACTCTTAAGGAAACTAGGTGAATATTGTTCAAAGGAAATGTTAATAGTTAACCACTCTAAAACCAAAGTAGTGGTCTTTGGACCAAAGAAAAAATTGCATCGGTGGAACCTTGAGACAAAAACTATAGAACAACAATCTTATCACAATTATCTGGGTTTAAGATTTCAATCCAATTTGTCATGGAAAACTCATTTTGTTGCTGCCAAGTTAAAATCATCCTTCTCTATAAATTCTTTGTTAAAATTCCACAGACTTCAAGGAGGCCATTTAGTAGCACCCACTTTAGAGATTTATCAAAGGAAAATTGTTCTTCAATTATTATACGGAGCAGAAATTTGGGGATACAACAGTATA
Organism: Phrynosoma blainvillii; assembly: GCA_026167975.1. Taxonomy (NCBI): domain Eukaryota; kingdom Metazoa; phylum Chordata; class Lepidosauria; order Squamata; family Phrynosomatidae; genus Phrynosoma; species Phrynosoma blainvillii. The sequence goes on from JANUYF010000004.1 coordinate 301,276,450, forward strand.
TCAAATTTAGAACCTGTTCAGAATTTATTTTTGAGATCTCTGTTGGTTGCCCCTAAGTGTACCCCTGTCTCTTTTTTGAGAGCAGAAACAGGTCAAACTACCCTTCAAGCCAGTATCCATATAGCTCTTGCTTTTTACTGGCTAAAGTTGTTATCCATGAGTGATTCCAGGCTCCCCAAAAAATGTTTTTTGGAACAATTATCGATCAACTTTCCAGGTTTTTGGGTATATTTAGTCAGGATGATACTGTTGAGCTATAAGATTAATGTGAACTCACTTCCAAATTATGCCACCCGTAGAGTTAAGCAACTGATTAAAGAGAAAATTCACCTTGCTGCTAAATGGGCTGATTTACATTCTCTCTCAAACACTCCTTTTTCCTTTTGGTACCCATTATATAAGACATCGTTTGGACTAGAGCATTACTTTATTAACCTTACTCTGGCCCCTATTAGAAAAGCTTTTACAGCCCTTAGATACCAATGTATGCCTTCTGCCTTTTTGACGGGCAGATATAATAACACTCCTGTCCATCTGAGATTTTGTATTTGTAATACTGGGCCAGTGGATATTGTACATTACCTTTTGTATTGTCCTCTTTATACATCCCCTAGGAAAAGATTTCTTCAATGTATTTTACATTCTCTGTCTGATAGATCTTGTCTGCACCAAATTTGTATTCTTCTGGCTAGCAATGATGTATTTATCACTTGTATGGTTGCAAAATTTGGTTTAGCGGCCAGTAAGATTAGATTTAATTCTCTTAAGGGGAATGATGACTAAAACCTGCTCAGTTGTATCCATTATCATTATTAATGATTTATTACAATGTTTTATTGTATTTTGCTGATAGCCTTCCTCACCTGTCTTTCTATGTTAATTCATTGTCAGTTTTTGTGTAGTATGTTTTACTTAGTTATTTAGTATTAATACCGTTTTGTTTTTTAAATGTTTTGGGGTGTTTTTTTGTTTTTTTTAATGGATGGATTTGTTTTATATATTTGTTTTATATTGCGATGGCTTTTAGCTTTTAACAATAAACTTCATTCATTCATTCATTCATTCAAAGTAGTATACACAGATCAAAGTAAAATGGGAGGAGGGAATCAAGGAAAATAGTAACACCTTTAAGATTAACAGGTTTATTTTAGCATGGACATTATGGATATAAATCAGTTTCTTCAGATGCACCCAAAAAGTGAATTTACATTAGTCTCAAAGTGATTGGGAGATACCTTCTTTCTATCTTGCACTCTAACACCACTACCTCTTCAAAAACTGCTGCATAGATCAAGAGTCGACAACTTGACCAATCTAGTGATGGTCAAACCACTCAACTGTCTTAGACCCAAGCCCAAAGTGATTAGAGCTCCACCTGATTTCAAAAAAGTTCAATTTTTACCAAAGTAAAGTTGGGGGGGGGGGGGGTCTCAAAGAATTAATTTGCATGCCCTTGCTTAAAAGCTGGTTCATGTTTCCTGGACAGCCAATGCCAGTCAGAAAATAACAAAAGAGCAAATTGAACCTCAGGAAATTAGACAGCAGGACCACCATAATGCTAAAGATAACAGAATTGCAGTGCAAAAATAGCCTTGACTCTGCTAATTTATAGCCAGCTGTAGCTCAACACAGCTGACCACAATATCCCAGCATTTCCCTTTTAAGGCAAACCACACCCTTTCCTGTGCTTTTGTTGCTGCCATTTTAGACTTTGACACTGCAGAAGGGAGGTCGTTTGGCCTCCAAAGCTTTCTCTTTGGGATCAACTTGTGATGGGGAGAGCTGCCAACCTCCTCTGGCTTTAAGCTTATTATCTGGGCTCAACTGTTCTTGTCTGAGTCAGCCTCATAGAGAATTTTCCGAAAGTAAAAAGAAGCAGTTTTTGACTACTTTCCATTTGGGTTAACCCCATTTTAACAGCGACGTCATCTGAAAAACTAACTGCTTTTGCATTTTTATTCTAATTTAAAGCCCCGTTTCCGCACAGGATTTCCCCCGTGTGATAAACTCCTAAGTATTACCTTCAACTTACACTCCTCCTTGAATTCTGTCAAGAGAAAACTCAATAGGAAATAATGTTTTTGCATGTAATTCCAACTGCTGGTGTAGTAACTAGGTAAAGACAAAAGCTTTAACAACAGTCTCTTCATGAAAGGGATCAATGAATAGGATTTGTGTATCTATACTTTTATTTACATCCTGCCTTTCCCCCAAAGCTAGGAGTTAAAAGTGGTTTACGAGATTAAGAGAAGTACAAGTAAGAACACATGTAACTAAAAGCATAAAAAAGTAATGGTTGCAATAGTAAGTCTATAGAATTAAAGCCATTTAAAACATTGATTTAAAAGCAAAGCATAGAAGTAGTACAGTACACTAAGGAAATCTCTTTTCTTGTAAAGCAACAAATTTGCAAAGACCTGCTGGAACAAAAAAAGAAAAAAAGAAAAAAGAAAAAAAAAGATTTTGACCTGCCAGTGAAAGCACAGCAAGGAGGGAGCCAGCTTCATCTAGGAAGAGAGTCCCAGAGTTTATGAGCAACTATGGTGAAGGCCCTATCTTGCACTTCCACTAAATATTCCTGCAAGGGTGATAGGATCAAATGAAGTTGTTTGCCACCTTGTGCTTTCCTGCTGATAAGTCAGGAGGCCATATCCCACAGCTTCATGCCTTCCATCTGTGTTCTTTGCACCATAAAATACCTAAGATATACTAATACCCAAGTGGCTGAAAGACAGTGCTACTGGAAGAATATTAGTTAAGATCCAGGGTGTCTGGTCTGCCTAGGATGGCTGAGCAAGTCAGCAAACAATCCCTTCACTCCTTTTGGGATCCTGACCCTGGAATGTCTTGCTCCTCAAATCAGGAGTAGGTTAGTGAAAGGGTTGTACCTGCTCCAGGGAATTCTGGAGCCTCAAGGCTCATTCCCATTTGCATTTAAACCAATTTGCAAGTCACATTGACACCGGGTCACTTCATCGATTCAACCCAATATGTAGTTCCCCCTATGGAGGTGAATTATTTTCTTATTCCATGTATTTGTGTCTTTTTTTGACACGATTGTCATTCCCACTAGATTTGCGCCACTACAGAATGCATGCTTAGTATCAATTATGATCGATCCGTCCTGCATTTTTTTTAAAAAAGTCAATCATCTACGCATCATTGGTGACTCAAGAAAGAAGGGAGAAGGGAGGGCTAGGTGGACCAGTCACCCCTCCCAAATGGGGCCCATCGAGGAAAAATGGAGGATGTCCCCAAATCAAAGCCCAAAACACTGCAAATGTCAATGCATTCTCTTAGTCCTGCTCAAAATGGCTATCTCTTTGATAGTTGCTCTGAGCCCACAAGAAACTCCTCCAATTTCCAGAATTCTGGAATTCCCTTGAGCCATCACAAGCTCCCCTTGAGCCATCACAGTTGAAGCATCTCAAACTGAATTAATTCTTCAGTGTGGATGCATCCCACGACAGCAGCTCCTCCTGGAAGAAATCCCCTGCTGCTAGTGGGGAGATCTGTGGGGCCAGAGGGGGAATCCAGCCAGGCTCCCTTCTCCTTGAGACCCAAAGACATGGCAAACTTTCTCCCCTCTCTACTTGGCAGAAGGTTTCCAGGCAAGGCAGACAGGCAGCAGGGAAAGTGTGACCCCCCACTTTCCCTCCCAGCCCCCCTCTCTCTGTCTGTTGAGGCTCTTGTGCCCCTCTTGTGTCTAACAGGTTGTTGTTGTTGTTTTGGCCACTTGGAGTCCCCCAGAGAGGCAGCCCTGGGTTCAGGCAGGGCGTCCTCTGTCAGAAGTGGGAGCTTTGGCTGTTCCTCCTGGCCCTAGGAGAGAAAGAGCCATGCCCTTGGCAAAGCAGGTAGGGTGAAGGAGCAAAGAAGGATTGGAGTGAGGGTTCAAGGGGGCCCAGAGGGGGAGAGAGAAGAAGAAGAAGAAGAAGAAGAAGAAGAAGAAGAAGAAGGAAGAGAAAGAAATAGGGGAGGAAGGAGAAGGAGAGGAGGAGGAGGAGGAGAAAGGAGAAGAATCAGAGGATCCTCCCCTGTCCCCCCTCCCCGTGCTCTCTGGGTGTCTCTTTGGGAAGGAGGATCAGGACCTCCCCCTCTGGAAGCCTTACCTAGGGGACCCATCCTGTGGACCTCCTGCAAGCTTCCCAAAGGGCCCCCTGACTGCGCTGCACCCCTTCTTCCCTTCTTCCTTTCCCGATGAATCCGGCTCCTCTTCCCTCCAGGGCTCAGAGGGATACCTTTTTAAACCTAAGATGTTTTAATTAGTGTTGGTTTAATACTTTTTTTAAGGGGGGTGGGTGGGTATTGTGTTTTCTTGGATTATACTGTATGTACTTTTAATTGTTGTCAGCCACCCTGATTGTGCTCAGAGGGGCGGGGTACAAGTAAATTTTATTATTATATTATTTTTACCTTCTGGGAGGGGTCTCTCCCTCCTGCAGCCTCCTTCCCTTTGGGATGCTGGCCTCTCTCTTCTTTGGGGCTGGCTCAGGCTCTGTGCTAGGGTCCCCCAGGGGACAGGGAAAGGGTTAGCTCATGATGGATTTCTCCAAAAGCTTGGGCAGGATGGTTTACACCCCTCTGCCAACCCTCTGCCATAGTCCCTCCCCTTCAGTATGATGTGATTCAGATCAACATGTCATTCACACTCGTTGAACATGCTTCAAAACCAAATCTTTCCATAGTGGGAATGAGTCCTCAGAAACAAATAATCTTTGTTTCCCCAATAGACTTCCCATTTGCCACCTTCCACACCCTCTACTTCATTCTCTTGCTCCTTTGCTTTGTCTCCTTCCATCTCTGTGCTCAGTATTCTAGCTATCCTAGCCATTTCCCACTTCTCACCTCTCTCTCTCTCACCACTCCTTTATAATCTTTCTGAGTTTTATGGAGGCTGTCCTCATGTCCAGGAAGTGGGAATTCACCTTTTAAGAATGCATCTTCCAACATTTCATAGATGGAAACCAGGATATGTGCGGCCAAACAACATCAGAGTATGGTTGAAATGTTAAGAGTTATTAATAATGAAGAACGCACAAGCTAGGAGAAACTGTAGCAGTTTGATTTTGATTGAGCATACTGGGAAGCGCATGATTCTGAGCCCCCTCCCAAGTTAATTGAGTGGAAACATTTCCACATTTTGACATGCCATCTATTTTGACATGCCATCTGGCCCCCATAGAGTACTGTAAGCAGAAAATGGGAGTCATTGTTTAAACCCCCCATTTAAGCAACAAGAAGCTGAACTGAAAGATCAGTTTCTCACTACCTGGGAGGAAATCAACGAATTAAATGGAAAATTCTCTTGATAAGATTGCAATGTAGCCAGCCAATACCCTCTGCTTACACACCTAGGATTACCAGGGCTCTGATACCTGTAATATTAATACATCTTGGACAGAAATGGGGGTAAAGTTCTGTCAGGTGGAATAATATTATGTATCCTCCTTCATCCCCTAACCTACCTTTTAACTGCTGACCCCAGGGTTGACCGACTGAAAACTGGAAACAGCAACTAGGTAAGAAACAATACCTGCTGAAATTCCTTCTTCTACACAACTATTAAAGGGATAGATGCTCTTTCCAGTTTGACTCTGGCAACATTAGCTGGCCCACCAAGTACAGGCATTTACTGGGTAGTGGGGGAGAAACATGCAGCTATGTTCTGTAGCTGGATGCACAGCAGCAGTATCATCCTTTTCCAGGATCTGTTGATATTACAGGTATAGAAACCCTGTCCTATATTCATTCTGACAAAACACCTTGAAATGAAATATGTGAGGTCAGAAGTATATTGTAGATGGGTTCCCAACCCTTTCTGTCTGACATCATGGAACTACCAACCTTGCCTTGGTCACAGACCACATATCTCTAAAGCAAAAACCTTAACGTAGTCTCTCACCCATGTTTCTAACCATCCTCCTCCTGGCTGATAATAGCTAGAAAGTTATTTTGTGCTGGAGAAGAGCAGAATCATGCCAATTGTTATAAATTGACAAGCAGATATTTCCCAGTACTAAACAAGCTGTGATATGATTATAATGTCTAGCCACTTTTAATCATTGACAAGCATTATTCTGGAAAGGAGGAACAGCCTTACACTTTATTGGGATTTTGCTGTGGTTGTTTTTGCATTTCAGTAACAACAAAAACAACAATAAACTACGGGTGAGTAATGGATCCCCTGAAGTTCCTATCAGTGTAGGATAATGAAGCATGAAATGGTGTTCTGAGATGAAATCCATCTTGGGAGAAGCTTTGGGTGGTTGTGAATTAACAGTTTAAGTTCAAAATAGATGAGAAAAACCCCCACAGAAAGAGCTTTTATAATTAGAGATTGCAGTTTAGTTCTCCCTCTTTTTAAATATACCTAAGAAATTCATATTTCCAGTAAATGGGCATGTAAATGGTCCACTATAGATTTAGGATTGTGTCCTGTGTAGAAATAATACACAACACAGTTCAAGATCACATATTTCTCCTTGTTAAAAAAAAAAAAAAAAGGTTATCCATATGGAGCAAAAGATTCTAGGTAAGAAGCTATTGGGGGGAGGGGTTGTGTGTGCGCGCAACTTTGCACCTGGCCCAGATTTGCCACTTCATTTCCATACACAAAGGATTTTTAATTCAAACTGACATTCTCATACATCTAGGGCATATATTAGTCCCTGGCTTACCACTCCACCAAATGCATCTGAGGAAATACACTTAAGTCTATCCAAACTCATGCTGCCAACTTCTTTCTTTAGTTAGTCTCAAAGGTGCTGCAGGCTCTCTCTGCATACTGATTCCACACATCAAAGTTCAAAACACATTGCAGAAATAATCCAGTTTGAGATCACTTTAACTGCCCTGGATAAATGCTAGGGAATTCTGGGAACTGTAGTTTTTTGAAACATTTAGCCTTCACTGTCAGAGACCTCTGGCACCACAATAAACTACAATTCCCAGGATTCCCTAGCACTGAGCCAGGGCAGTCTATACAGCCTCCAACTGGATTATTTCTGCAGTGTGTTTTGGACCTAACATGGATATATCTTTCATTTTTACAACTATAAATGGTTATACTTGTGGAATTTTTTTAATGTAGGTGAGAACTAAATATGAATCTTGTACACTGGCCAAAACAGTATCACCATATGGATAGGGGAAGTTACATGTGCCTGAAACACCAACAGTACTCCAGCCTGTATATTTCTTCATTATGTTTGGCAAAGCTCACTATTTGTCAGGCCCTCATTGTACTTTTGTTCCAATGGCTTCATGAACAAGACAAATTTTTTCAGGACTTCAACTCTTTGGCCTATTGCTATGTGTGCCAATTTTTAGCCATCTCAGTCCACTGTTTTGCTTCCATTTGCAAACAATGTGGTCTGATGTTCCTTCATCCCTATCCCTTGATCCTTATCTTTATATTTTCCTCTAGTGTAGGCTTCTGCTGGATCCAAATAATGTAAGAAAACACACACACACACACACACACATATATGAAGGGAGTTCATATTTGCAGTCAGCTCAAGAGGATCCATGGAGTATTAGGGGTTGAAGCTACAATAGAGAGAGCTACATGATGGTATACAACTAGGGATGCAATAAATAGCCATGGTATTAGAAACCCTAAGCAATAGTGTTCTATTCACATTTACAGATAATCAGGTAGATCAATAACTTTCTTTAAAAAAGGAAAGGAGTATTGGCAAAAATATGTAACAATTTGCTTCTTTGAACAACAGCCCTTTACCAAGAGATCCCAACTAATCAGCACACCATATGAAACATACCATATGAACATAACCAGAAATTTCTGGGTCCTTATCCAATTGGAAAAAGTATATCCATAAATGGGTTCTGTCTGTTACATGTTCAGATGAAAGTGATAGAGGAATTAGATGTGTAAACATTCAAGGCATGTAGTTTTATCCCAGGTCTATTTGCATTAGTTATTCACACTGCTGAAAAAGCGAATCTTTTTTTTTAAAAAAATAACCCCAATATCCTGGTTTAAAGTGGGGTTTTTGGCATCCTCCCTAAACTTAATCAGATGCATTCAAAATTCATCTGAAGAACAAAGATTCAATCCAGATTATTTTCACCATCTGAATAACCCCTAAAACTTCAGATTGAAATGTAATTGCATGTAGAAGCAGTTGCTGAGTGCAAAGGTTTGTAGGCCGAATTTAGGAACTGTATCACCCAGGGGTTTTGCACAGAAAACAGTATTTTCCATGCAGCATGCAAGTCTCATGCACAGAAAGCACCATTTCTGCAGAGAAAATTCTGCTTTCTGAACAAAAAACACACATGCCTTTTTTTGGTACAGAATAAGTCCCAGCTGTTGCTGTTTTCAATTACTTCCTGGTTGTGAACAGAACAATGGTGAAATTATTCTTGCCTGTGAAAATGTCTATGAGAATGAAATATATGAAAATTTACATAGCTACATTGCATAGCTTGTGGACAACAGCAAGTTGCTGAACCCTTATTAATCATTTCTCCCACACCCAAGTGAGACTTATTTCCTGATTCTGGGCCAGCTAGAAAGGGAAAAGAATGGGCAAATATTGTGGGCTAGAATTGGTGCTGCAAGAGTGAACCACCCCTTTCCTCCCCACAGTTTCTCCATTTCAAATGCTCTCACCATTACTGCTAAAGCGAAAAAGGGTTAGGAACACCATGTTGGCTCATCATATTAGCACAGTTCTCCAAGTTGCATTCTGGAGGATTGCTTCTGACTGCTGACTTTCACTTATGATGTGAAATCTCTCTCCACGGTAGCATCACTTGCTCCTGGATGGAACACATGCCATTCTGTCAAGGCATTCATCACCATTATTATATCCGAGTATGAGATTGGTAAATTTGTTCAGCCCTGTAAGATAGATATTATGGCATTTGACAGATGATTTTCAGCATTGAAATGATCTTTTTCGAAGTGCTGAATACACTGCCGCTCCATTATGCAGCACAGAATGAAATTTCCTCGCTGTTATCTGGCAAACAAGCTTTGCAAACTGGGAGTCATCAGAGAAGAATTATCCCTAAAGCCTGAAAACGGATTTTCTGAACACACCACGGTTTTAGTGCTAATTCCCTTATTATAACGTGGCTTTGGCCACCGATGGCTCACACTCTACTTCTAATTGGCTGGCAATGGTCTTAAGATGGTGTCATCTCACTTTTTAAAATATTCTCCAGAGAAACTGCAGTTGGGGAAGGATGTCACCTATCTCATCGCCTCATTTCCATAATGGAGGATTACAATTATCTAGTGCAGCTAATGGGAAATAAAGGACAGAGAAGCAACAGCAAAAGCATAGGGAGGATGGGAAATACAAGGGATTACCTACTCAGTGCATCTTTTCTAATGTGCTGCCCAGCACTTGGTGCCAACTAGCCGATAGACATTAGCAGTAAACAAGCAATCACAATAATCAAGTAATTAAAACACTGTGTACTTATAAAACCACTCAACAACCAGATCTTTGGGTTGTGAAATGGCCTCAGTGGAGTTACAGAAGCCTACCATTACTGGATGCTGTGATGCATGTTAGCAGAGCTGCAGAAACCCAAACTAATCAATCTGTATAGTACTTCTGTTAGGTAGGGAGACTCAATTATCACCGTTTTACCTATGAGCAAATTGAATCACAAAGAGGTTAATTCCTGCATTAAGCTATTACAGCTTTCCCACACATTTGCATGCATAATTTCCTCATAAATTCCTTAGCATATTCTTGCTGCTGGTGGTTGTTTGTTTCTTTGGCAGGGACTTAAATGGCAGCTATTGGAGTTGGGACATTTAATGGCACTGCGTCACAGATGGGACTGAAGAGAACACCAAAAATAGGTATCCTGTCTTCAAACGTAATATCAAACACTGAAATCATTCTTAATGTATCATGTCATCCAACACTAAAATCACTCCAAGAAATGGAAGTCACAGCATTGCAAAGCAACGTTTTTTATCATGTCACACCATTCAAGTTGTGGGAATTATTACGTTTTTTATCATGTCACACCATTCAAGTTGTGGGAATTATTGTAAAATCATAGTTAGACGAGACCTCAAGGGTCCACTCCAACCTCCTGCCATGCAGAAATACAGTCAAAATACCCCAACAGATGACCATCCAGCTTCTGTTTAAAAACCTCCAAAGAAGGAGACTGTACCACACTCTGAGGGAGTGTGTTCCACTGTTGAACAGCTCTTACTGTCAGGAAGTTCCTCCTAATGTTGAGGTAGAATCACTTTTCTTGAAGTTTGAATCTACTACTCTGGGCCCTATTCTCTGGAACTGCATAAAACAAACTTGCTCCATCTTCAGTATGACATCCTTTCAAATATTTAAACAGGGCTATCATATCACCTCTTAACATTGTCTTGTCCAACATGCATGGTCCTTCCCAAGCCATGCTGCAGAATTAATAATATCTGGGAAAGTGGAGAAAAGGAGCATTCACCCTTCTGGAATGCAGATAGAAAGAAAGTATTACTTACATTACTTTAGCTCTACCAGTCTGTGATTCAAAACTATCATTTTATATAGTGAAGTAGTAAGTAAAATCATATTTTACATTTTACTCTCTCTCTCTGTGTAGAATTCAAAGCCATGTTAGTCTGTAGAATCAGTATGTAGAGTGATCATGTAGCACCTTTGAGACTTAGGGGGGAAGCAGACGGCGCAAAGTGCCATTTTCGGGGCAAGGAAGGGGAGGGGCAGCCGCACGCTGGGCACCCCAACCCATTCCCGAAGACATTGTCAGAGCGCCGGACACTTCGCAAGTCTGTTGCTCCGAGGATGCCTATCCGCCACAGTGTCCACACACGCTGCGGCGGAAAAGTCGCTGAAGGTGCGCTGGCAGACTTTTGTGGTGCACCTTCAGTGATTTGTGGAAGGAGCGCTATTTTAGCGCTCCTTCCAGGGGCGGCGAAGCTGTGGTGCAGGGCCGAGGTGTGCGGATACCTCGGCCCTGCGGCGCAGCTTCCTGGGGCGGCCCCGTGCTGCCCATCTGCTTACCCCCACACTGAAATAAAGAAGTTGGCAACATGAGCTTTTATGGACTTCAGTCTACTTCCTCAGACTTCCTCTCTCTCTGTGTATGTATGTATATCTAGCTCTCCTAGAGTCTGAAGGAAAGCTGACTCACATCTTATGAACTGTATCTTTATTTACTTATTTTTAACAATGTCATACTTTTAATGGCTTTTTAATATAATAACTTGTAAATATTTGTATTTGAACTCTTTACCATTGGGTTTTAGCTCCAGTTTATTGTTGTTGTTGTTATTTGAGTATTTATACCCTGCTTTTCAGCCAAAAGGCTATCAGAGCAGCTTACAAATGGTTAATTAGACATTTCCCTGCCCTCAGGTTTACAATCTAAAAAGAGAAGACACAAAAGGAGAGGGGAATGGTGGTGGGGAAGGGGAATAAGTGCAGCAGATCTTCTCTTCCTCTAAAGCCTGGACCAAGGCAGATGGACTGGAGGGAGGGCCCTTCTTCTTACTGTGGCTAGGCCCGATGGAGCTGGCCTGCCTTCTCTCCCTTGATGATGGTGGATGGAGGGAGGGCCTTCTTCTTTTTCAGGCTAGGCCTGATGGGGCTGGCCTGCCCTAGTCTTGTTTAACCTTGCAGTAAGACACTTTAGGCTTCTTATTTATTAAAATTAACAAGTAAATAAATAAAATACTTTTTTTAGTATTTTATTTATTCACTTATTATTAGTATTTTATTTATCTTACTTATTATATTCCAGAAAGCCCAAGAACAGTGCAATGCACTGCAATAATTCTTTGACTGCTATCAACCTTGAATCCCTGTGCTAATGATAGGGTTAAATGAGCCATTTGTTATAGAATAGTCCCATCTAGTGTCAAAAGAGAGAAATATTAGGCATGTGTAATAAGTGGTATGATCTTGTGACATAATGTAAAAAGTTACAAAGTTTAACATGTATAAAAGGCAACACCCAGAAGGGTTCGGGGGCGCAGTATGGCTGAACAAATTCTCCTGTCCCACTTGCATGCAGATAAAGCCATCTAGACTGAGGACTGTTTTCGAATCTCCTTCTGTTGAACCATCAAACCGTAACATTTTTGGCGAGCCAGGCAGGAGCACTTGAGGGAGAGATTTTCTCCTGCCCTCCCTTGATCTCAACCAACTATGGGAGGCTTCTAAACTGACTGGGCACATGCCTTCACCACCTTTGTGGTGATGCCCAGACATCTAGAAGAACCCCAAGCCTGGTGAGAAACAACAGAGGTGAACTGTGAGGTCCAAGCCAGATTGCTTTTTGTTTTTTGTTTTCTTTTGTTCTGTCTTGTTTTGTTCCTGTCCTGTCTCCAGCACTGGACCTAAATATTTGTCAGGCAAGTATCTGGGGTTCCCAATTTCTGTCAGATTCCAAAGGATCGAAGGGGGGTGATCACCCCCTCATCTGTTCTGTATTTGGCAGGGGGCTCATCACCCCCTCATCTGTATCTGTATTTGGCAACAGTGTTTGCCTCATCTGGTTCTGTATTGGCAAGAGTTCTTGCCTCATCTGGAAGAGAGCTCTTGGGTGGAGGGTTTCCTGTTGTGTATGAATGTGTGATTGATTGACCTCTGCATTTCTCAAGAGCGGACCGTTGAGAGCCCGGCCACCTGAGTCATGGGCTGTGATTGTGACTGATTAACCTGTGTCTATGGATCAGCTCCCCCAATTCCTATAGCTGATCAGTTCCCTGTCACTCCCCCTCCTTCTTCCGTCTGTCTGCTATTTCTGTTGTTATGAATAGGTAGGCTTAGATTAGGTCAGGATGGGGAGGGAGGTGCTTCATCCCCCATTTGGTTTTATGCCCAGACATTTTTTTAATGAGTTGTACTGCTGACTATCATCCACTCATGTTTGGCAGCAAAAGTTAAAATGCCTGGCAGCCAGGGCTAGCACCAGCCTAAGGCTCTCAGATTCCTTTTTGGGAGTCACTGTCTCCAGGAGACTGATATTGTTATTTCCTTCTGGTAGCAGGTGACCTTGAGAGGTTTTTGATACCACCAAATGTAATCTGGAAAGCATAAAGGCAGAGAAAATAGTAGAAAATGCCTGTCTGATTATGATGACCCAATTGAAGAAAAATTGTTAAAGTCACAGACCCTCTGAGTGACTGGATTTATAATTCAGAGTGACATAGGGGGGGAAGCAGATGGGTGGCATGGGGCCGCCCCAGGAAGCTGCACCATGGGGCCGAGGTATCCACTCACCTCGGCCCCACAGCACAGCTTCGCCGCCCCTGGAAGGAGCGCTAAAATAGCACTCCTTCCACAAATCGCTGAAGGTGCGCCGCAAAAAGCTGCCAGCGCACCTTTGCCGGCTTTTTTGCTGCAGCGCATGCAGACGCTGCTGCGGAAAGGCATCCTCGGAGCCCTGGCCATGTGGAGGGCCAGCTGCTCTGAGGACGTTTTCGGGAAGGGGTTGGGGAGCCTAGCGTGTGGCTGCCCCTCCCCTTCCTTGCTCTGAAGACGGCACTTTGTGCCATCTGCTTAGCCCCTTACTTATCCCTGAACTGCAGTAATATTTGCTAATTCTTGTGAAAGTGCCACACAAAAAGGCTTCACTTATCAAAGTTTCACTATGTTCCAGAAGCTGTGAACAAATGCTGTAGTATGTATAAAGAGAGAGAGAGAGAGAGAGAGAGAAACACCAGTGGCATTTCCTGGAAAGAAAGGCTTGGCTTAATAAAACAGGAAAAAAGGGAACCTAGTCCAGAAACAATCATGTTTGGGCCCTCTCCAAGACCCATTTTATGGAAACTGGAGAGAAAATTATGCAGAGGCTTGAAATAATTTCACTGACCCTGATAGAGACCTACTTGAAACAGCCCCCCCTTTTCTTTTCCATGAGGAGAAGTACCTAGCCTCATAGGGAGGTGGGATGAAGCAAGGAAAAATGGTGTGTTAAGCAGAAAGGCAGAAACTGTGAGAAAGAATTTGCTGTACCTAAATGTTGCAAATGCTTGCTTACTTGGCAGTTTTCCCAGAAGCTAGTTCCATAAACCCTCATTGTTCTTAGAGTGTAACAATCGCAACATAGAAACATGGAGACCTAGGACGTTATCACACGTGGGCCACAAACCGACAAAAAACGTCATAGAGAAAAGAGCCTTAAGCTTAGAGGGGCACCAGAATCTATTAATAAAGATTTGTTTGGAATAATAACAGCAGCCCTGGCAGAACTCACTGAGATAACTCAAGAGGAAATAAGGAGAGAAACAGACACGATATTTCGTGTGAATTCTAAAACAGCAAAAGAAAAAAACATGCCTAGGGATTTAATTATAACATTCACCAGAATAAGAACAAAAGAGTTAATATTACAAGGTAGCTATAATAAAGAATTTTGGATAGAAGGGAAATTAGTTAAAATTTACAAGGATGTACCAATGGCAATACTTCGAAGACGTCAAGAATACAAATTTTTAATGCAGGAGCTGGTGAGAAGAGGAATACGATTTGCGTGGGATAGAATGGAAGGCTTGTCCTTGACATATAAACAAAGGCGCTATAGAATTAATTCAGTAGAAAAAGCTAGAGAATTTTTGAAGAAATTGAAATCAAAGAAACAAGAACAAGCTGGAGACTCGAATGAACCATCGCAGGAAGGAAAGATGAAGACCAGGTATAGAACAAAATTAGAAAGCCAACAGGAATTGGTGGAAAAATTGCAGGAACAATTCCGTTATATACGGAAGACGACCTACAAGGGAAACTGGATAGTGATATAAATGATGAAGAGGAAATGCAGGATAGAGGTCAAGTAGATGACGATGAGAAGGAAGGCCAACTATAAGATTCAGCTGGAATTTAAAATAGCATTATTTAAACTTATAAAACAAAATGGAGATGGCTATGAAAATTATTTCATGGAATATAAAAGGACTGAACTCAAAACACAAAAGGAGTAAAACATTTCATTTATTACGAAAACAGAGGCCGCAAATTATTTGTTTACAGGAAACTAAAATTAGAAGAAATGAGACAAAATACTTAGAAAATAAGAAATTAGGACAGATGTTCGCATCTACAAATGAGAAAAGGAAAGCTGGAATTGTATTATATATTCAAAAAAGCTATAAAGCGATTGAATTATTTAAGGACCAAAAAGGACATTATTTGGGCATGGAAGTACAAACAGAGGAAGGGAAATACCTCTTAGTATGTATATATAGTCCCAAAGAAAGGCAAACCTCTTTTTATGAAAATTTAAAGGAAGAAATTTTAAGAGTACACCAAGACGAACACAATCTAATCTTACTGGGAGACTGGAATGGGGCAATAAACCCTAAAATGGACAGGACATCAAAAAAGAAAATCAAACAGAATTAAGGGAAACTCCCGACATCTTTTTTTGATTTAGTGGAACAACTAAGCTTAACAGATGTATGGACTGACTTATACTCAAAAAGTAAAGGATATACTTTTTTTTCAGAATCTTACAAATCACACTCACGAATTGATATGTTTTTTACTTCCACCAATATGAAGACTAAAATAAAAGAGATGGAAATTTTACCAAGAACAATATCGGATCATAACGCAATTGTACTAACTCTAAACAAATCATTGAAAAAAATTGAATGGAAGTTAAATGATTACCTTTTAAAAGATAAATTTGTGACAAAAGTGAGTACAAGTATTAGAGAATACTTTGAAATTAATAATAAAACATTGATCAAAGCAAAAACGATTTGGGATGCCAGTAAAGCAGTAATACGAGGGATACTAATTTCAAGAGCTGCTGAGTTAAAAAGACAAAGAGAACAAGAATTTAAATTTATGGAAGATAAAATTAAGCATATTGAGGAACAATTAATAGCAGACCCTAGAAATGATAAGATAAACAATTGAAATATTTAAGGAATCAATTGGATAAAAGATTATCAGAAGAAATTGCAAAAAAGATGAAATTTGTACGACAAAAATATTTGAATTTGCAAATAAATCTAGCAAATGGTGAGCTTATAGATTAAAAAAAGAAAAAGAAAAGAGATTAATAACAAACATACAGGATGATAACAAAGTAGTCCATACTCAGCAAGAAATTCAAGATATTTTTTACAAATACTTCACAGAGCTATAGGGGAAAGATGATATAGAACCTTTGGAAACTCAAAAGTATATAAATAAACAAGACGTACCAGAGATAACAGAGGATCAAAGGGAAATATTAAATAAGGACTTCACTGAAGAAGAGGTGGAACAAGCAATAAAAAAGCTGAAATTGGACAAGGCTCCAGGACCAGATGGATATACGGCTGTCTATTATAAGACATTTATAGAGGAATTGAAAAAACCATTGTGTGATACATTTAATTGGATAATAAAAGATGGAATTCCTGATACCTGGAAGAATGCAAACATAATACTGATTCACAAAGAGGGAAGAGATTAAATGCGAGCCAAGAATTACAGACCGATATCTTTATTAAACACAGACTATAAAATATGTGCATTAATAATGGCAGAACGACTTAAAAAATACTTTCACAAATAATTAAAAAAGAACAGTCGGGATTCTTACCTCAGAGGTATTTAAAGGACAATATAAGAACAATAGTAGACATGATTGAATATTATGAAAAAAATAATGACAAAAAATTGGGACTTATATTTTTTGATGCAGAGAAAGCTTTTGATAACGTAAATTGGACTTTTATGATAAAAATATGTGAAAAAATGAAGTTGGGAGAAAAATTTTGTAATTGGATTAAAGAAATATATAGTGAGCAATCAGCAAGCCTAATGATAAATGGAAACAAATAACAAAGAATTAATATCGGCAAAGGGACGCATCAGGGGTGCCCATTATCACCTCTTCTTTTTATAATGGTGTTGGAGACATTACTAAATCAGATAAGGGGAAACCCAAACATCAGAGGAATGAAGATTAAAGGAAAAGAATACAAGTTACGTGCCTTTGCCGATGATGTGGTATTGATATTGGAGGACCCAATAGAAAATGCAAAGGAAACGTTCAGAATGATAGAAGATTTTGGGAATAAGGCCAGATTTAAAATAAATTATGACAAAACAGTAATAATTACCAAAAACATGACAAAAAAAGAAGAAACAGAATAAGCTGAAGAAACGCATTGTAAGGTTGTAAATAAAACTAAATATTTGGGGATATGGATATCCAAAAGGAATGTAGATCTATCTGAAAACAATTATAAACCAAAATGGAGAGAAATTAAGAAAGATATGATAAATTGGAGTAAAATCCAGCTATCATTATCAGGAAGAATAGAGACAATAAAAATGATTTTACCCAAATTAAATTTTTTATTTCAGAATATCCCAATAATACATAACAGGCAAATATTTCAAGAGTGGCAAAAAGATTTGAGAGAATTTATTTGGAAAAGTAAAAAAGCAAGAATCAATTGGCTAACAATGACAAGACAAAGTAAAGATGGAGGGAGGAATGTACCAGATTTAGAACTCTACCACAAAGTGAATGCCTTAGATTGGCTATCTGAATGGATAACATTAGAAGACCAGGATATTCTGAATTTGGAAGGATTCAACAATAGATTCGGATGGCATGGATATCTATGTTACAATAAGGATAGAGTTCACAAAGAATTTCAACATCACGTAATAAGAAGAAGCTTACTTAAAACTTGGAAAGAACTTAAAAAAATAATATACACTAAAATACCTTTATGGACTTCACCACATGAAGCTTTTTTCAGAAGATGGACAGCCCTTCGAATTTGGTTAAAATATAAAGAGATACTGGAGAAGACTGGAAACCAATTGGAATTAAAAGCTATGTCTGAGATTCAACATTTAGATGATAAAATGCACTGGTTATTATATACCCAAATAAAGGAAAGATTTAAAATGGATATTAAGCTGCAAGGGGTGGAAGAAGAATTGAAAGACATAGATAAAATTTGGATGGGGACAAGAGAGAAGAGGATAAGTAAATTATATAAAATATTAATGTGTCAGAGACAGGAAAAAGAAATAATATCAGATAATATGATCAAGTGGGCAACAGACATCGGCAGGACAATAATGGTAGATCATTGGGAGAAAGCAAGGAAAATGACAAGAAAATTTACTCGCTCTCAAGATATAAGAGAAAATCAATGGAAAATGGAACAAAGATGGTAACTCACCCCTGCTAGAATGGCAAAAATTTATAAATTACAAATGAACGAATGTTGGAAATGTAAACGCAATGTTGGATCTTGGTATCACGTCTGGTGGAGATGTCCCAAAATGAAAATGTATTGGAAAAAAATACACATGATGATGGAAGATATACTTAAAAACAGACTTGAACTATATCCAGAATTATATCTATTAAATATGACATACAAATTAGAATCGGATATAACTAGAAAATATTGGAGAGTAATACTTTACATGGTCTCGGCAGCAAGAATACTAATAGCCTTCAAATGGAAACAGGAGACAACTCCAACGGTAGATGAATGGTTATTGAAATTGTTAGAGATGAAGGAAATGGATAAATTGACAAGGTTATTGAATAATGAGAATGTGGAATTAGTTGAGGAAGAGTGGGCTCCAGTGGAAGAATATATGAATAGAAAATGGGAATAAAGCAGCAAAGCAGTTATTAAGATTGTGTAAATGAACTGGATCTGAGATGATGATGATAGAAGTAATAGATACAGAAATGATGTATGCAAAATGTGAAAAAAATGTACTTACTTTCAAAGAACTATTGAGAAGTTTGAACTATGGGCAAACGTACTGTAAAGATGACTAAGAATATATTTTAAGTGGATTTTTATGTTTTTTAAAAAATAAAAATTATATATATAAAAATAAAAAATAAAAAATAAATAAACTGGAAATGACAAATCCCAAAAATAAACCGAAAATAAACCTTGATTCTGCAAATGGCTTTCACACGTAATTACCTTAATTGCGGAATTAAAGTAAGCTCCCACTGAAACCGCATTTAACGTTCACACACAAGTGAGAAAATCCTGTACATGTACTAGAAATGATCTTCTAGCACACGTGCACTATGCTCGCCGTGGCTGTCACTTGCCGCTGCTGTCACTCGCCGCGGCTGTCACCCCAATCGGGTGATGTTTCATCTGTCACTATGATTGGCGCCCCAACCCCTTCCCCATGTCGTCCTTGGAGCAGCTGGCCCTCCGCATGGCTGGCACTCCGGCGCTCCGAGGAGGACCTCCCGCTGCAGGGTTTTTGCACATGCTGCGGCGGAAGAGTCGCCAAAGGTGTGCTGCAGCCTTTTATGGCACACCTTCAGCGACTTGTGAAAGGAGCGCCAATTTAGCACTCCTTTCAGGGGCGGCGAAGCTGTGCCACGGGGTCGAGGTGTGGGGATACCTCAGCCCCGCAGCGCAGCTTCCTGGGGCAGCCCACATCCACCTGTCCTTCAAGCTGCCAAAGGTGCGCCGCAAAAGGCTGCAGCGTACCTTCGCCGACTCCTCCACCACAGCGTGTGCAAATGCTGCGGTGGGAGGTCCTCATCGGAGCGCCGGAGCAGGCCGGCTGCTCCGAGGATGACCTGGGAAAGGGGTTGGAGCGCCGATTGTGCAGCTGCCCCTCCCCTTCCCTGCCCCCAAGACGGCCCTTTAAGCCATCTACTGAGGGGGAAGGAGACCCCGCAGAAGCATGGGAAAATGTGGGGAAATGCTTCCAAATGCGCATTTGCTTTTCACATTACGACAAATGCAAAATTATCTTAATTGCGCATTTGCATTTCCTCAAAACAACCGAATTTCAAAAGATCTCCGTTAACACCAGTTTCTGTCCACTTTCTGTCCAGTTTCTGTGCGACATCGTGTGAAAACACGAGGCACTAATCCAGTTTCTGTTTGGGTTTTGTGTGGATTAACCAGCAGATTTGCCCCCGTGTGATAACGTCCCTAGATTTAGAAGAGGCTCCTGGGCCATCCAGTCTGACCCCTTTTGGCATGCAGGAACTCAAAATCAAAGTATCCCTCAACTGCAGACTTGTACTCTTTTGCTGACCAGAACACTGTTTTTATCTATGCAAATTGTCAGTCAGCTTAGTTTTGCTCATGCATAGCTGAGTCCTATGAGTTTATACTGATTTGAAGTTATAAAACTTTTTTGTGACCAATAAAGTGGTCCATCTGGTGAATGACAAGCAAATTCGAAAGGCAGAAGAATCCCCAGAGGCTTTTCTGGGAAGGCTGTATAAATCTTTCAGGAAGTTTACTCAAATGATCTTTGTGAGTCAAAGTAACCAATATTAAAAGATAATTGTTAAAACAAAGAGGCTTCACTGAAATGAGCATGACCCAGCTGTTGATAGCAGAGAAAGCCTATGTATGTAGAGAAAAGGAGGTAGAATAAAAGAGCTCAAGTTTCCTGACTGCAACTGCTGTTATCAGAGAGAAAGAATTTGTAAGCCAGGAGAAGGGGGGGGGGGGGGCAACAGTGCCCAGTGAGAAAGAAAGAAAGAGAAGTAGCCTTGAGTTCAGAAAGAATTAAGGAAGGTAGATGTTTTTCATTGAGGAAAAAAACCCCAATGTGCATACTGTAAAAAGAAAGAAAACTTGTGTGTTTTTGATGCTATAGGGCAAATTGTATTTAATATTCCAGGAAGCCAGAGCTTCCATGCACCAGTATATGTAAAGACAGCTTGGAGCAGGCTGATTTTGGTCAGGATTACCTCTCCCTGGAATACGCCCCTGTTGCCCGTTAAGAAACCTGGATAGCTCAGTCGGTAGAGGTACACCCCTAATATACAGAAGACCTCCACCTCTACCATAATTTGTGGACATTTTGGAATTAAGGGGGGAGGTATCTTTGATAAGACAGCTTTTAAGCTATCTACCCTGTTTATTTTGTTTTTGTTAATTTTAATTATAATACTATTGCTATTTCCTCCATACTGTCTACATTCAGGCCCACATTCAGTGCCATTTTTGTGTTAAAACTGTTAAATCAGGCAATCAGATAGGGGAAACCCTAATTTATCAGAGCAGATATAGTGCAAAGGGACCAAACATCTGTGCCAGTTTAAAAACATTACCTATAATCTGTGCCTTGAAAACAATAGACTCACCTGTTATAATCTCTTCAGTGGGATTTCCAGGTACACAAGATAGACCTGGGAGAGACCCTATACTTTAAAACTAGAATTAGTAGACCAACTATGTGCACTGGCAGATTGACCCACCAGATGTGGAAACATAGACTGGCAGAGAGCATATGTTTTTGATGGAAAATGTACATGTCCCCAGAGTGGTATAAATGCCAAATGCAATGGTATGGAATGTAGACACTGTCCTCACTGGAATTGTGTAGCCTGGATGACTTGGAAAACAAGAGTTGATGCCCAGCTTACTAAAGTCCCTGTTCAGCCCACTTGTAAGCACTTGCAGTGTAATTATGCCAATTTTACAATTAATAATCCTTGAGTTCCTGATTAATAAATATGGACCACAATTTGGAATTGGGATTGATGCAAGAGGCTGTGATCCCTTAGGATTGTTTTCTTTGAAACTTGTTCAGTATATAGAAGAAGGGCACTCTGTTTCACAAACCTTTTATTCTGAGTTTTGGCAGGACATTGGATGACCTTTTGTACCAGAAGTAACCAGAAACTTGTTTGTAACTTTTGCAGAAATGGTTGTAGATGTCCTAGTGAAAGTACTCAGATAGAAGACCAGTGGCATTGGGAAACTATTACACCCTCCATAGGGAGACTGATGTGTGAGACCATGACTAGGAATGTTCAAACTATTAGTTATTGGCCCAATCAAACTGTAATTCCTGTTAACTTATTGTGGAATGCCAGTTTGCAATCTAATCTCAAAACGACAATTCCCACTAATTTAATCTGGAATGCTCCAAAAAGGTTACATTGGATTTGTGGGAGATATGCTTATTCCCAATTGCCAGCAAAATGGGATGGTGCTTGTACTTTAAATGAAATCCTCCCATCCTTTTCCCTCCTTCCCTAGATCAGAGAGGGACCTTGGGCCATCCTTTATACATCCAATGGTGAAGATCAGTCAGGATTGGGGAATTGAAAGATGAGGAAAGGCCACCGAGTGCATTGTTCAGTATTGCATCCCAGCCACTTGGGCACAGGATGGGATGTATGGATACAGAACTATGCTCAATAGAATTATAATGGTAAGGTGATAGAAGAAGTTACAGATAAAATAACCAAATTAGCTTATGTTCCTGTATAGACTTGGATAGGATTTGAGTGGGCTATAGGATTGGATTCATAGCTCAGTTGGGCAAGGGGCTTGAGGGGACTCATTGCTATAATTGCTGTATGTTTGCTTTTGTGCTTAATTTTGCCTTGCATAGTGCCAGTGGATTTAAATGGGATAAAGAACATGATGGAACAGATAGCTGATAGGAGAGCTGCGGTTCACGTGATGACACACAGAGATGCTTATCTCCCAGTGACAACACATGACCCAGAGAGTGTGTCAGATTCAGAATAAAATCACCTTAGATATCTGGTCCACCTCCACCAAGATAGATCTGATCCTGATAAGAAGACTCAGACTAGCCCCAGGTGAACAGCACAATACCTGGAAGCTGTTTTTCTCTACCCTCGGGCAGACCTGCAACTGGAGAGGAAAGAAGCTTCAGGCTAGCCCCAGGTGGAAAACACCCAACTTGGAAGCTGTTTTCTCTACCTTCGGGCAGACCTGCACCTGGTGAGGATGAAGATTGGGCTAGGCTGTACTGCAACAAACCAGGGAGATGTTGCTCTACATACAGCTAGACCACAACTAAAAAGGGAGGGCCAGTGCTGTCTTAGGGTGATGATTGCAAAATTCTAGTAGAATTGATGAAATCATCAAAGGGGGGAATGATAGGGTTAAATGAGCCATTTGTTATAGAATAGCGCCATCTACTGTCAAAAGAGAGAAATATTAGGCATGTGTAATAGGTGGTATGATCTTGTGACGTAATGTAAAAAGTTACAAAGTTTAGCATGTATAAAATGCAATGCCCAGAAGGGTTCAGGGGCGCAGTATGACTGAACAATTTCCCCTGTGCCACTTGCATGCAAATAAAGCCATCTAGACTGAGGACTGTTTTCGAGTCTCCTTCTGTTGAACCAGCGAACCGTAACACTAAGACAACACTGACCACTGTGGTTTCCCATGGGACTCCTTATGTATCAGAATTTGTAAGTCTTCTATCCTCCTATAAGAAGCCTAAATACCCTAAAAGCACCAAAGCTTGTCTTATCTGGGAAGCTAAGAAAGGCTAGAACTGGCTTGTAGGATGCCAATGAATACCAGTTGCTTTAGGCTATATTTCAGAGAAAGAAACTGGTAAAACCAACTCTTGAGTGTTCCTTGCCTAAGAAAAAGCTATTGACAAATGTCTGGAGTTGCCAGAAATCAATGGGCAACTTGAAGGCAAATACATACACACATCCTCCTGTGGTGAAACAATTAGTGAAGACTTACAATAGGAGTCAGGATTATCAGTCCTCATCATTCCTGAGTAAGACCTATGCAATCAATAGGATTTATATAAGTGTTGATTCACCATTAATTCAATAGATGTGATTTTGTTCAGACAGCCAGTAATATTCAGTTACAGTCAGATTTTGCAATAGTTATGACAGTGTCCACAAACAATTTAACCATCTCCCACTGTAGTACAGCTGACAAGGAGATCCCTCATATACTGGACTGGCATTGGTCAGTTTAATCTTGTACTATTACTGGTATGTATCACAGGTCCCAAGCACAATTTGGAGTCTTGGGTAAAAGGAAAAGTAGCTTTGGGGGGGGGGATTTTGAATGCAGAGACAGAACTGGATGTGTGGATTACCTGGCAGGTTATAAACATCTCTCTACCCATGACTTCTTAGCCTATGTTTCATTGGGATTGCTACACTGTACTGAAATTCTATTACTGTACAGTCATCCAGATGATATATAGTTAACCTCTGAATCTTGTTAGCTCCATTTAGAGTTGACTCCCTGAATTACAAGCTTTCATATAAGTGTTCAATAGCCATCTTGAACATTTGATTCGTTGGATCAACTGTATTTGGGACTTTAGTCCATCTTTGTTGGTTCCCAACTTCAAGCAATCTTGGATGAAACCGATTATCTTGATCCATTTCAAAGCGGCTTCAGGACAGGATTTGGAGTTGAGACAGCCATGGTTGCTCTGACCGATGACCTCCGCCTGGGCATCGACAGGGGTAGTGTGATCCTGTTGGTGCTCTTGGATCTCTCAGCAGCCTTTGAAACAATAGATCATACCATCCTCTTGGATCGCCTGAGAGAGTTGGGAATCGGAGGCACTGCCTTACAGTGGTTCAGTTCCTTCCTCTCGGGCAGATCCCAGAGGGTGAGGCTCGGGGACAGTTGCTCTTCTAAAATAGAGCTTAATTGTGGCATCCCCCAGGGCGCCATCCTGTCCCCGATGTTATTTAACATTTATATGAAGCCACTAGGTGAGATCATTCGGAGGCATGGAGCGCGGTGTCTTTAGTATGCTGATGACACCCAGATATATCTCTCCATGACCAGATCATCATCTCAGACTTCAGATGGCATCTCTCCTCTCAATGACTGTCTTAGTGCGGTAATGGATTGGATGAGGAAAAACAGATTGAAATTGAATCCAGACAAAACGGAGGTACTTACAGTCATAGGCCCGAAACCAGATTTGGGAATACAGTCTCCAGTCCTGGATGGAGTCACACTCTCCTCCAAGGACCATGTTCGCAGTTTGGGGGTACTCCTTGACTCATCACTCCATATGACTAGTCAGTTGAGTGTGGTGGTCAGGAGTGCCTGCTATCAGCTTTGGCTGATACTCCAACTGCGCCCTTATCTGGACATGAGGGACTTGGAAACTGTGTTACATGCTCTGGTAACCTCACGTCTGGACTACTGCAATGCACTCTACATGGGGCTACCCTTGTGCCTAACCCGGAAACTTCAATTGGTGCAAAACATGGCAGCCAGGTTAATCACCAAAACTTCTAGGAGGGAGCACATAACACCTGTGCTTAAATCCCTCCACTGGCTGCCAATTAGTATTTGGGTGCGGTACAAGGTGTTGGTTTTGACCTTTAAAGCCCTACATGGCTTGGGTCCACCTTACCTTAGGGACTGCCTCTTCTTGTACGATCCCCCCCCCTGCGCTATTCGGTCATCTGGGAGGAATCTGCTTCAGCTGATAAAGACTAGGCTTTCGCAGACCTCCCAGAGTGCCTTCTTTGCCATCACCCCTAGACTTTGGAATGGCCTGCCGAACGAGATCCGTCTTTTTACTACACTTGCTGCTTTTAAAAAAAGCAGTAAAGACGGATCTCTTCCGGCAGGCCTTCCCGGAATAATGCTTGCTTCAGAGGGATGAGTATTAATAGAGTTTTTTTTTTATTCTGTCCCTATTTTTTTCGCCGAATTTTAGTATCATTAGTTGTTGTTTATTATATTGCTGTATTTTAATTCTTTCTAAGTTTAATTGCGGTTTTAAGGGGGGGAGGGTTGTGGATTGAGGGAATGTTTTTTAACTTTGCTGTTTTTAAAATGCTGTAACCCGCCCCGATTGCCACGCAGAGGGGCGGGCTATAAATAAAAATTTATTATTATTATATTATTATTGTCTGCTCAATACATCCCTTTCAATGTCAGGAAAGTCATCAGATGGAGAAGATGAGCATCAGGTTCCTAAAGGTCCAATTCATTCCCCCGTTGAACTTAAAAATACACATGCTACAGTTAAAGTTCCAGAGGTGAGCTCTTCTGCACTGCCCAATAAGCTTAGAATTAAGGCAAAGGTCATGCAAATCAAGGTGGAAACATTGGATAATGAATATGATGCTACCCTGAAATTATCATCACCAATAGATATGACCTCTAAAAGACATTTTGAACTTGATATTTTGAATATTTTGTTACTGTTACATGCCTTCAAGTTAGCTCTGATTTATGTTAACCCTATCATGGACTATTTTTGGCAAGATTTATTGAGAGGGAGGTTTGCCATTGCCTTTATCTTAGACTGAGAGAGTGTGACATGTCTAAAGTTGGTTTTCATGTCTGAGTAGGGAGTCAAACCCTAGTCTCCCAGAATCTTAGTCCACTACACAACACTGGCTTTCAGATGAGTGTGTGTGTTTGGGTATGTGTATGTGTATTTGTATATATACCTTCAAGTCACCTGTCGATTTATAGTGACTCCATGAATTTCATAGGGTTTTCTTATGCAAAGAATACTCTATAGTGTTTTTGCCAATTTCTTCCTCTGAAATACAGCTTATAGCACCTGGCATTCATTGGCAGTCTCCCATCCAAGTACCAAGCAGAGCTGACCCTATTTACTTTAAAGATCAGCTGGGACCTAAAGGTAGGTCAATATAATTGTCCTCTTACTGTAGATGAGCCCGAGGCTTACAGGTGGCAGCTTACATGAGGACAATATTAAGTTCATAGTTGTTGGGACACAGAACATTTTGCTTCGTGGCACATTGCCTTTGCCACAATAACTCCCCCCCCCCTCTCTCTCAAACATTACTGAGGACCTTATCACGGGGGAAATCCCATGCAGAAATGGGATTTAAAAGATGAGGAAAACCCACAAAAGCGGGTACATTTTCACACACTGTGCTTAACACTGTTTTACTTTTGGGATTTTTTTTAAAGTAAAAAGAAGCAGCTTTTGATTACTTTCCATTCGGGTTAAGTACAGTTTAAAAGAGATGTCATCTGAAAATCTACCTGCCTTTGCAGGTTTTTTCTTATTTAAAATCTGTTTCTGCACAGGATTTCCCCTATATGATAATGTCCTGAGTTTTAAAAGTGAGGAGCATCCCCCTCTCCCCTGAAGCTTTCTTCCTCTCATGTATGGATTTGGTATGGTTTCTCCTGTTAGCTTTTGAAACAGAGCCCTTTTCTTCAAGGGAAAAAAATTACAATATGGACAAAGGAGAAGCTCTGTGAGTATCTGGATTAGCTGGCAAGCTGCAAACATTTATTTTGCTTCCTAACAATTTGCCTTTCCCAACTCATGGGTGCTCTAGTTTAGGCGATTCTTCAATTGTTTTAAAAAGATGGAGTGCTCCATTTTGTTTGGTCTTCCCCAAGTCTCAGTAATTAACAACTGTGGCAGAACATTTGTTT
This sequence comes from Phrynosoma blainvillii, assembly GCA_026167975.1. Classification (NCBI taxonomy): domain Eukaryota; kingdom Metazoa; phylum Chordata; class Lepidosauria; order Squamata; family Phrynosomatidae; genus Phrynosoma; species Phrynosoma blainvillii. Next base: position 301,303,598 of record JANUYF010000004.1, read on the forward strand.
TAATTGCACAGTGAAAGCCCTTTGCAGCAGTAATTGCTCTATAAAAGATCTATAAAACAAAACTATTTAGCTCAGAGAAAACATCCTCACATGAAATATTGATCAGTGGGGGGGGGGGGGGGGGGGGAAGGGAACTGATTAGTTGTGTTCTCATTGGAAATGATATGCATGTGAACAGGCAATCATCCTGAAGATATTAAAGGAATCATACATACAAAGCTCAGAGCTTTGAGAAATTACTTTTTGAGACAACGAATCCCATAATCATCTGGGCAGCACCAGTTGTTGCCATTCTCGCTTGGGGATCTAGGAGATGTAGTCCAAAAAGTAACTTTCAGAGCTTTACAAATACTTGAATTTCTTATCTCAATAAGTCAAACAGATGCAATATTCTTTTAAATAGCTGTATATAAGGTCTAAATTTCAGTGTAAAGACTAAAATAGAAACAAATATTTGAAGGGATGTCATATTGAGGATTTTGTTGTTGTTAAATGCCCTTGAGTCAATCTCAACTCATGGCGACCCTCTCAATGAGACATCTCCAAGACCTTCTGTCCTTTACTGCTTTGCTTAATTCCTACAAGAGTATATCAATCTGGCATGTGGCCTTCCTCTCTTCCTACTTCCCTCCACCCTTCCCAGCACTATTGTCCTTTCCAATGAGTCCTTCCTTCACATGATGTGTCTGAAGTATGACAGACTCAGTTTGGTTATCTTGGCTTCCAGGGAGGTTTCCAGCTTGATCTGCTCTAGGGCCCATTTGTTTGTCCTTTTGGCCATCCATGGGATCTTCAGCACTGTTCTCCAGCACAACAACTCAAATGAATTGATTTTCTTTCTATCATCTTTCTTAACTGTCCAGGTCTCACATCCATACATAGTAATAGGGAATACAATGGCTTGTATGATTCTAACTTTTGTACTGAGATGTTTACATTTTAGAATCTTTTCTAGTTCCTTCATAGCCACCCTCCCCATTCTTAACCTCCTTCTGATTTCCTGACTGCAGCCCCCATTTCTATCAATGTTTGATTGCAGGTATGGGAATTCTTTAATATTTCTATTTCTTCATTGTCTAGGTTGAACTTATGAAGGTCCTCAGTGGTCGTTATTTTTTTTTTCTTTATGTTCAACGTTAAGCCTGCCTGTGCACTTTCTTCTTTGATCTTTTTTAGTAGGTGTTCCAGGTCTGTGAGGTTTTGTTCTAGTATTATGGTGTCAATTGCATATCTTAGATTGTTGATATTCCTTCCTCCTATTTTTGCTTCTCCTTCTTTTGTATCCAAGCCTGCATTTCTTATAATATGTTCTGCATACAAGTTGAACAGATAGGGTGAAAGTATGCAACCTTGTCTGATTCCTTTCCCAATTGGTAACCATGCTGTTTCTCCATGTTCTGTTCTGACAGTAGCTTCTTGTCCTAACTACAGATTCCTCATCAGGACTATCAGATGTGTTGGCACTCTCACGTCTTTAAGGGCATTCCATAGCCTTTCATGATCTATGCAGTCAAAAGCTTTGCTATAGTCTATAAAGCACATGCTGATTTTCTTTTGGAATTCCCTGGTGCACTCCATTAGCCATCATATGTTTGCAATGTGGTCCCTTGTGCCTCTTCCTTTCCTGAACCCTGCTTAGACCTCTGAGATTTCTCTCTTCTTGTTGGAGTCTATGTTGCAGAATTTTGAGCATAATTTTGTTTGTAAGGGAGATCAGTGCTATGGTCCTATAGTTGCTGCAGTCTCTTGTGTCTCCCTTTTTGTGGATGGGGATGTATATTGGCTGCTTCCAATCTGTTGGCCATTGTTTTGTTTTCTATATCTGTTGACATATGTTGGTCAGCATTAAAGTTGACTGTCAATGTGGATTACAGCAGTTTAATTGGAATATTGTCTGTTTCTGGTGATTTGTTTTTCGCTGTTTCTCTTATTGCAATTTCTACCTCGCCTTTTAGAATTTGAGGATCATCTTCATATGGCTTTTCATTCCACATGTCCTTCATTTTGTCACCTCTTTTGTATAAATTTCCTGTGTATTGCATCCAATGTCTTTTTTTTCCTTCCTGGTCTTGAATTATGTTAATTTTATTGTCATAGATCATCCCAGTCCTTGGTTTGAATTTTTCTTTGATTTCTTGGGTCTTGTGAATTGTCTGTAGCTTTGAGATTTTCTCTAGAAAGATGTGTTCTCCTGCTTTCAAATTGTTTACAGAATAAAAAATTGTACAGAATTCTTCTTTACAAATTCTGTACAATCTCCTGTTCTTTCTGTCAAAGTTATGAAGACATATGTGAACTTGGGAATATCTTCAAAATGGAACCAAATTAAATTCTCAACCATCTGGAATAACCAAGTTCAATAAACACAACTATGTCCAGCATGAAGAATGCTATGCCTGCCTGCCATGGCAGGTATATAAGGGGTCTGTCTAAAGCAAAAAGAAGTGGCAAACCTACTTCAGCACCACAAACATGATTGAATACACAGGGATTCAAAGCTGGAGTTTTCACAGCTAAGCACTCAAAGACATTTCCCTAAATGGATGAGTGTCAGTTTCATTCTCTCCAGCATTCCTTCAGCAGTCCCAAACCTATTCACTTCAATTGGGAAAAGCAGATTTTCCTTGAGTTAAGTGTTGTAATAAAAATTAAGGCATACAAATCACCCCATCAAATTATCCAGTCAAATAATATTCTTAATTATGTAAATTTTGGCAACACATCTCTGTCTTAACTAGTTTTTATTTCTGCATAAAGCCATGGGCAAGCTTCCAAATGCTTGTTTCTGCAGACTCCCAAAATGTACTTCATGTGGTAGCACCAGAATACAAATTAATTTGACTCCAGAAGAGAGCAATGGGTTATTAAGGTTCCTCAACCCAATATCTCGCTTATCATTTCTCTGACTCAATGAATACATAAAATTAATAATAGTTGAATTATCAGTCTCTTATCTTGACTGCAAATCAGAATGGAATGTGTGTTGCTTAGAAAACCAAATTACCCCATAATAGGATACAGGGATGTGAGTGAACCAGGGAAAGGATCCTACCTTTATCCCCCTCCACAAAAGTTGGGAATGGGAGAAAACATGTTACATATTTTGCAGAAGAAAACCACATGTATTTTTAAGCCAAAAAACAAAAACAAAACAAAACAAAAAACAGTATGAAATCCTGACATGTAAAGAAATTTGAAACTGTGTAATGTCTCAAGTGTTGCAGATCTGAATATTAATGAGAATTTGTCATGTATTAAGTTATGATCTTTTGACCACAAGACAGAAGGTAGATAGAACTCAGTCCCTCTCACACCATTCCAGCATCCAACCTGCTACATAAAATAACACACAACAACTAAAGGAACAAGTGACTATTGGGAAGTGTAGTTTTTCCAAAAGGCTATTAAGATGTCAGGTGCCAGATAAGGGGGAGAGAAATAACTTTCTTCTTTTCCTCTCTGGCTTCTCTTCATCAGCATTTTGAACCTCTGATATTTGTATCCATACCCTGGAGGAAGGAATTTCACTGACTCCAGTTGCCACCAGCTCTCATCACTCCCAATAAGCAGCATCAGTGGTTATGACCTGTGGGAGTTATAGGCCACAGAACCTGGAAGGATCCATGGTGGCAAATGCTAGCCAATCCTTAAGAGTAGACTTCAAAATATCCTTCAGAAATTTTGGGCTTCTCTGCCAGCATGGCCAATGGTCAAGGATGATGGGTGCTATAGTGCAAAGTGACTGGAAGAAGCCTAGCTGGGAAGGTAAGCTAAGAAACATTTGAGCAAACTTGTGTTTCCTTGCAAAGCAACAAGATCAGCTCAATAATATTTTACAAGCTGGGAAAAAGAGGTTAAATATAGCATATGAATTATTCATTCAACATTATTTGCTCATTTCTCATAGCACGACAGACTTTGATGGCAGCATTTTTTTCATCAGATAGGTGCTACCTCTTGTTGACTTTCTGATATGATCCTGCCGGTTTCTGTGCAAGCAAAGCCAATTGTCAGACCAAACCTTCACTTAACAGAAAGAGATCCTTCTTGCTTACATTTGAATTTTGAAATCAAATATATATTTGATAGGCCTCTTCACAAAAGGCTAAAATTCAGTTTGGGAAGATGTTTGTTTACAGAGGGAATAAATGCTTGCACCTTTTCTGCCTCTATACACACAACCTCATGTTTGCATAAAACTGGATTACAGAGCCAAATGAATTCCATCTTTCAGTCAAACTGAGGCACATCCAAGGAACAGCTGCCCACACTTCAATCCCAACACATATTCATATATTCTTCCCTTCTTTATTCCTGCCTCCCCTTCCCTCCCTTGTTTCTGTTATATCCCTTATGTTGAATACTAGATTGTAAACCCCTAGGGACATGAGCCTGTCCTCTTCTATTCAATAAAGTGAGATGCACATTGATGGCACTATAACAACAGCCACACCGCATTGCAGAACCAAGAGGGAAAAAAGAGCCCATAGAATCACTGCCAGATTTTACATAGAACAGGAAAAAGATACAACTGCATCATTTTGCTATTGTAGGGTAGTGTTTCAAAACTGTCAGAAGATTAAATAGAGTTTATAGAAGTCCCAGAGCATCCCTGTATCAGGCTAAACTACACAAGAGGTTAAATGGACTTTTTAATCTAATGTGCAGGTTGTTTTAAATACAAATAGCATCAATTGGAGGCAGGCTGATAATTATCAGGATCACATCAGGTGTGGAGGAGGGAGTTTAACCCTTTCTTTCTCCCCCTCCTCTTTGGAGAAATCCCTTTTCTGGTAGCACAATTCTTTATATATCTAATAAAAAAAGAAAGTTAAATGAGACTTAGGGGGGAAGCAGACGACTGCTTCCGGGACGCCGCCGGACGGAGCGCCGGCAGAGCGGAGCCTCTGCACCGTGGCGCTCCTGCGGCATCCCTAAAAGGAGCTCCAAATTGGCGCTCCTTTTAGATGTCAGGGAAAGTGTGCCCTAAAAGCAGTGGGCGCACTTTCCTTGACTCTTCCACCGCAGCGCATCCGGTCGCTGCGGCGGGAGGTTGCCCCGGAAGCGCCGGCCGTGTGGAGGGCCGGCAGCTCCCAGGGTGACCTCAGGAAGAAGAAGGAGCGCTGCTCGTGCGGTGGCTCCTCCTCTTCCGGGCCTCCAAGACGGCTCAATAAGCCGTCTGCCGAGGCCCTTACTCCTAGATTAATGGACATAGCCACTGATGCAATGAGACTAACAGTATTCTACTATAAAATATGCAATTTATCCTATAATAAATATTTTTGGATGAATTTTAATTGGGTGCATGCATTTTATGAGACCCAGTGGCAACCCTATATTTCTTGGCAAGATTTTTTTCAGAAAGGGTTTGCCTTTGCCTTCCTTTGGAACTGAAAGGCTCCATTCACACTTGCGGTTTTGTGCTGGGTAGATCTGGACAGACTCATTGATGCAATAATGAATCTGATCTGAATAGAAGTTCACACTACGTTTACCCCAATCGAATCTCTCTGGTGCAATTTAGCCCTGTCAAGTTCACACTGACCAAAGTACAGATTTAAAAAGGAGCTCCTTATTGATTGCATTTGATCATTTTCAGTGGGTTTTTTTTGTTTTTTTGTTCTGTCAATTAATTTTGTTCTGTCTATATCACATTGTTTGGGCAAACCCCCCTCATCCTTGGAGGATGGGGAGGACAAGCCTTTTGGAGAACATCTTGCCATGAAACCCCCATTTCTTTGGAGAAACCCCCCCCCCCCCCCCCGCTTGGAGAATAAAATCACGATAAGTTGAAGCCATGGAAATGCAAAGGTTTCCACTTACTGTCAAATAATTTTTTTTAAAAAAACCCAAAAGACCCTCCTCCACTAGCTTGGGCAACATCTAAACATCTGGGCTATGACATTGTCGGGGGGTGGGGAGCAGGAAAGAGGGAAACAGCTAAGTGGTCATTTAAAGGGCCCAGTAGCGGGAAATTTGAAATCATCAGAGCCAGCAACTAGATGCGAGCACAGAAATGGTGCTTGCCATGCACTCTGACCTGTGAGAGGGGATAGGCATGTTCTGTCCCTCTGCCCACAATCTGGCCATTAATCCCTCCCTTCAGGAAGCCCTGAATAGGATCAGGGTCAAATTCACATTGGCAGCACCCCAACAAAACCTGTTTTTTCCCCTAAAAGACACAGGGGAAAACTCAATATCGGAAAACCCGCAATGTGGGGGATTTGCCCTGGGTCCACCCTGATTTGGGTGTGCAAAACCTGGTGCCAGTGTGAACTACCCACTTTTAACATAGTGTGAACAGCCCCAAAGACAGTGCGACTTGCCAAAGTCAGCCAGTGGGTTTCTGTGCCTGAGTGGGGATTTGAACTTTGGTCTCCAAAGTCATAGTCCAGAGGTAGGCAGCCTGTCCCCTTTAAGGGCTGAGGGACTTCAGCTCCCAGAATCCCAGGAGCTATTGGCCAACATGGGACTATTGGCCAACATGGCTGAGGCTTCTGGGAGCTGAAGTCCCTCATCTCTTAAAGGGGACAGGTTGCCTACCCCTGTCATAGTCCAATGTTCAAACCACTACTCTATGGCAGCTGTCTCTTATTCAACAAAAATGTTATCTTCCCTGTAGTTATAGAAATGTCTGCCACCCCTTTATAGGTGCAGTTGGAGCTAATAGTAGCCATCCCAGAATAATAGTAGATATCTGCATGTGTCTTCATTGTAAATAGACCATAGCAAAGGGGAAGAGGATGCATGCAAATGCACGTGCGTGCGCGCGCACACACACACACACACACCAAAAAACAAAACAAAACAAAACCTATACATGTTCTTCACTATAATCCTAATAATGATCTCTCACCCATGGTTTTATTGATAATAGCCTTCCCCTCTGCAAAAAATAGTAATCCAGGAGTGGAGTGGCAAATTATTCATTTAGTGTAATAACACCTTTAGTAAAAGCAGTGCATTTAGACAATGCTGGCTGGGAGATTCTGGGGGTTGAACTTTTTTTGAAAAATGAGTAACATTTCCAAGCTTTGGTCCTAAATTGTTGTGTATCCAGAGCATATCAGAGTGCTGATCTCTTACACCTAATTTGCCTTATCTCTGAATTACTCCATGTGGTCATGGCCAGGAAGAGAATACAGCCCCACTCACATTGCTCCTGTGCACTACTTTGACGCACACCTAACTTGCATATATCCCAGTTACACACAATTTCTCTTTAAAAAGCAATTGATCAAGATTATAACAATGTCATCTTCTTTCTTTTCTTTGGCAACCCTCCTAATCTACAGCACTTTAACTCACTTGTCTTGAGAGCATGGCATGCCACAATAAGTAAAAAGTTAGCTGTGTCAGTATGTGCTTTCAAGCTGGCTGTTAACTTATGGTAACTCCATGGATGTATAGGCAAGGAATACTTAAGAGGTGGTTTTGCCAGTTCCTTCCTCTGAAATATAGGCTACAGCACCTCGTATTCATTGTCAGTCTTCCATTCAAGTACTAAGCAGGTCTGACCCTGCTTAACTTCCAAGATCAGAAGGGATCTGGTGCTTTTAGGTTATTTAGGCTACTAAATGCATATACTCCATGGCTAGTCAACAGTTGGTCTCTTCAGGAGAGATCACCATAGAAACATTGCTTATTATTGATTTGTCATATTGTCCTTACAATGAATTGACTTGAATGATTCAGAGATATAAATATTTCAAATAAACAATGAAGACATATGAATAAATTTAATTTTTATGTACAGCAGTTTGAAATAATTTCTGGGTTGAAAGCATGGATTTTTTTAAAAAAATAAATAAATATAATACTGAATATACTCATGTATAAGTCTAGAATTTTTAGTCAGAAAATTGACTCCAAAAACCTAAGTCGACTTATCCATGGGTCAATGTAAATACTGTACTTTAAGTCTTATAAAAAGAGGAACCATTTCCTGGTGAAAGGCAAGAGCGTAATCTGTCCTGGAAGCGCTGAAACCCCCCCCCCCCATTCATCATGCCTTTAGCATGACCACAAACAGAGTTATGCCTGCTGAAATTTTGTAAGTTCTTTGGCATTGTTTTCCTTTGCTTTTCTCCTGGAAACTTTGCTTTGTTACATGCCCCAAAGTTTAACCTCGATCTACCCATGGTTCATATAAAATTCTATAATTTTGGTCCCAAAACCTGCCTTCGACTTATATATAAGATTGACTTACAGTTGAGTATATATTATAAACTAGCTACATTGTATGAGAATATGAGAGGACATAATGTATGGACATTTCAATTAATGAAACATACAGTGGCTCCTTCATATTTGCTAGGGTTTGGTTCTGAAACTCTCTGTGGATACCAAAATCTGTGGATGCTCAAGTCCCATTATATGCAATGGCATAGTAAAATGGTGTGCCTTATATAAAGTGGAAAAATCAAGGTTTCCATCTTTGCTACCAGATCTTTGGGAGAACTATGACTCACCTGCAGGACTAGGCATAGATAGATAGATAGATAGATCTTGGCAGGATATAATGTTTGGAACTGTTTCTGTTCTATAAAGGGCCAGTAAATTTATGGCACTATACAAATAATAATAATAATAATAATAATAATAATAATAATAATAATAATAATAATAATAAGTTTGCTTTTTGGATATATTTAGAATATTTTCAAGCCATGGAAGGTTGAATCTGTGAATGCAGAGTCCATGGACATGGAGGGCTGTCTGTACTTACCTAGAACTGGATGGATCACAGCTTGGAAAATTTGCTTTTATGGACTACAGTTCTTTGGGTCCACCACCAGCATGGCCATGGCTGGATGTGAGATTCTAGTAGTTTTACAGTGAAAAATAACATTTCCAAACTGTGATCAAGCTACCTTCTAGGTAAATGTGATAGCTGTTTGAAACTGGCTTGGAAAGAGGCTCTAAATTTGCTAGCTGATTTCTAGACATGATGTTGGGGCTCTTATAACGTGGTTCTTTGGGTCTTTAGCCTATGTAAGGTGAAAGGGATATTTGCTCCATCTTTATTTTCACTAATGGCTTCTTCCCTTTTAGAAATGCTTGCAGCTCTGCCTTTCATATGCTTCTACCCACTGAGCATTGCTTCCTGTTTCTACCCTTCTTGGGAGTTTTTGGTATCTCACACAACAAGTACGGTTTGCAGAGGTATAGTGCCTCTGTGGCATTAGAGAGACAAGATGCCTCATGCTGCTGAGGATAGGCATCTGAAAGATAATGTTTTGTGCAAAACTATATGCTAAATCACAGCCAATTAAGATAGTACTTAACTATACCTTATCAAGCCCCATGATTCATAATTAAAGCATTTAGCTTATATAATTGTAGACAAATATAGGCCTCACTGGAGGATACATTCATTTATGTGAGCAAAGTCAATTTCTTACCATTAAACCAATCTCTATCACATGCTAGGGAGACTCTTGGGAACACGAGGAGCCTGACGAATGCAGAGGCAGTATGTTTAACATTAATTAAATTGGCAGGTAATTATTCATAATCATTCAATCTAAGATTTGTAACTACATGGGAAGCCATAGCTGTCATTTCCCAAAACCCTTTCTAGTGGTTATAAGATATTAGGACAAGCTGACAAACAGGGGTAATTAAACTAATGGGGGGGGGGAGTACATTGAAGGGGAAATGAAGTTTTTGAGTCTCATGTCTAGCTAGCTGCTAAGTTGTGGGTCGGAATCTTGTGATCCACAATCTGTATGGGGCCCTTGGGAAGGGTCACCTCCACACTCTGAAAAATCTGGAGTGGCTAAAATATATTTTTAAAGCCAAAAACAGACTCTGGGAGTGTGATCCAATATTCACTTGGAGATTTACATCTTCATAAGTAGACTTACATCTACAGGAAATAGAACTGAGCTGTTTGGCAATGTCTGTATTCAGCAAGGGGCTGCCATCATATTAGTACTTAAGGGAGACAGCAAAGTGACCATTGTGCATTAGACAATGATGCACACCAGGCACTCCCAATGCTCACTGAAACAACAGCTGGAGAGTGCCCAATATACATGGGACACCAGCTAGGGAGTGCCAATCGCACTAGTAGTAACCAATGTACATTAAAACACACTTGCCAGTGCCCTAATACACATTTTCATAATTCATTAAGAAGGTTCTATAATGTCTCTGCTACACAGCTACATATATGTATAGTTATGCAACGTACACAGCAATAGAGGATCGAGGCTAGGGTTTTGGTTCTAAAGACTGTTCAAGTAAAGGTAGAGGTATTCCCTGTTGACAAGGTTGTCAAGTCATGTCTAACCATAGTGGGCAGTGCTCATCTCCATTACTAAGCTGAAGAGCCAGTGTTGTCAGAGACTACTCTGTGATCATGTGGCCAGCATGACTGCACAGAACACTGTTTATCTTCCCACCGAAGTGGTACCTGTTTCTCTATTTGCATTTGCATGCTTTTGAACTGCTAGGTTGGCAGAAGCTGGAACTAGTGACAAGAGTTCACCACATCATGCAGCACCCAGATTTCAAACTGCCAACCTGCCGATCTTGCAATCAACAGAGTCGGCGTCTTAACCACTTGAGCCACTGCATCCCTCTTGGTTCTACCCCTCATGGTTCTACAGACTGTTCAAGACTCCATCCTAAAACAACAACAAAACCGAAAATATAGGTGGCCCCAAGTCACAGAATGTGAATTTTCACCCAAAATATAACTTCTAGTGACTAACAGGAGCCACAGTACAGGGAGTTGAAACTGGCCTGCTAAATCTCAGTGTGTAGCCACTTCTGAGCTAAATCAAAGGAAGGATAAGTCCAGGAAGAAACTTATTTAGAGGTGTTTGGATTTAAATTGGTGAAAATCAACATGCTCTCTAATTCCTTGTCTAAGTGTCAGCCTTTATCTTGTGGAGATTGACTGTTATTATATTCAACCTACAGAGCACAACACAGGGAAAACTGAAACTGAGATAGAACAATTTTCTTAGAGATCCCTGTTGTGGAGAGCATTCCCTTCCCATTTCTGCCTAGCTTGGAAAATGAAGATTGCTCATCAAAATTTCAAAAGAAAAGCAAAACAGAAGCTATAGAAGAATAGAATGCTGCTTACATATCTTCACCATGCCATAGTAGATTTGAAGAATCAGAATATGTCCATTTTTTTTTTACATTTGAGTGGCTCTACCACATTGACATGGAGAAAGGAGACAGGCAAAATAATGGGAGAGAGATGCATAGGGCTCCACCTGGAGACAGTTGGGAAGATCATACCTTATGGCCCTCCATTAAGAATTCACTTCCATGCCTGCTCTGCCATCATTCACTTCACATGAAAATAGAAGAGGAGAGTCTTCTTTTCTTCAAGAGACTTTCCATGTAATCTGAACACCACTTATTCAGAGTTCCACATGATACAGAGAATATCCCAGTGTAGTGGAGATTCTCTTCGTCAGACAGCTTCTGTCATCTACATAAGTAGCATGATGACAGAAGGGATGGGCCTTCCCTCTACCACATTTTAATATGTTCAATAGGAACACATGAATAGGACTTTTGTAAAATATGAGATGGTGAGCTACAAATTCATCAGAACTTTAGCATGGTAAAACATTTTTTTAAAAATATGGCTACCGTATCAACCATTTCAGAACAGCAAAATAAATATCCTACTGTGCAGATTTCCAAAATTAGTCACCAGCTAAATTCTCCCAGAGATAAAAGGACCTATGAGACCATCCCAGGGCATGTCTACATTGACAGGAAAATTCACCTTATCTGTAGGTTACTCTAATCCACAGTGACCACAGGATTCTTTGCACCTTCTAAGGCAGGTTTGGGAGAAGTATCCACACAGTTCTCCATTTTGAACTCACCTGAGGTTGGCACATCACACTAGGTGTGGCCACATAGCTGACACATCACACTAGGTGTGGCCACTCCAGTTTACCCCCTTTCCCCCATGCATATGAATTTATCTCTGATCTCTCCCTAGGCCCACAATGACATCACTATGGATTGCAATTATCTGGATTTTCTGCCCAAACCTTGGATAATTTTTTTGCTCTGGATTGAATCCCTGGGGTGATGAAAGGGCCTAGATTTGGCCCCACTCATCCCATATGTTGCTTAGACAGCTCGCTGTGAGAACTAGGTGAAATCATTTTATAGCTATGCACTCAGTTAGGTGGTACAGTTTTAAAGAATGTAATCTAGCAAAATTTGCTAGTGATCTCAGCAGATTTTGGGTCAGATCCAAATTACAATTTTAATCATAAAAAGTCCTTAAAAGAAGAAAATATTTTTCTTCTTCATGAAAACACTGACATAACAATGAGTCAGTTTCACTTACTGAGTAACACCGTTTTGCAATTACACTCTTTACATTTTATTGCAAGTGCCGTATTATTTTTATTATGTTACATTCCAAGATAAACTTGAGAGACTGTGAGATGCTGCCATTTATCCATGTGATGTGGGAATGAGACAGTAGATGCTCTTAATAACCCACTGTACTTTGGCATTAGAGATACATTAGAGTGCCTATGATTTTGAATTTATTTTCAAAATTAACAAAGTCAACACATAAGCTTCTGTGTGGATGTTCAGGGATGGTTCCTATCATCCTACTCCCTCTCCCCTCCCCACTTCTCATCATGGTGATAATTATTCCCCAGAATTAATTTAGGCTTCATGTCCTACATATATATACTGGGTTTACTTCTGAATAGACATGAATAGAATTGTGTTTTTATGTCTGAGACTACAAATCTGAGCCACATAATACAGTTGTCCCTCCCTGTTCACAGACTTCGGGTCCGCGGTCTCACTCTTTGTAAGGAGGGACAAGTGGCTATAGGTAAATTGGCTGTGTGTGCCCGCATGCAGCATGGGCGCGCACGCCCTTAGTTTCAATGGGGCTCAAATATTAGCGAGCCTCCATTTTTGTGGGGTGGTGGTGGAACGGATCCCTCACAAATTGGGAGTGGCAACTGTAGATGTTCAATGCTTGGTGGCAGTTGTTGTTTTTCCCTTTGGGGACTTTTCTTTAATATCATAATCTGTTAGAGTCACCATCTTTTGCTGTCAAATAGATTGTGGCACTAAGGACAGAACATATCTGAGTGCATGTATGAATCATTAGTCCATGCACACAAGCTTGCAGTTAATCAGAAACGCATGACCTGAGTTGCAGTGCTGCAATGTGGCTTCCTTGCTTCCTTTATTTATTTATATAGTGCCACCAGTGTACATGGCTTTACATGAATGGTTTACAATGGTTAATTTGACAGTTCCCTGCCCTCAAGCGTATAGTCTAGTAAGACATGACACAAAAGGAAAAGGGGATGGCCATTAACAGCCATTAACAGCCTTCTTCAGTTTTCAGTCTTGCAACCTCTGGTATGTCTACCCTAACAAAAAAAAAATAAAAAAAAAAAATAAAAAAATCCAGTTTACCTTTAGGTTATCCTGGTCTGCAATGACCACAGGCTTGTCTATATACACCAAAGTGAATTAGGGAGAAATCAGTCCCAATTGGCAAGGACTGTGCTGATTAATCCTCTGTCATTCCACTTTTTCAGCTGCTTCTAAAATGTCCTAATTTCTCTTTCCTCCTCCCACTTCCCCTTTTATCCTCAGTGCAAAAGTAATTTGGACTCAATTAACTCTACAGGGCAGGAAGAGGGATAAGACAAAGGAAGGCAGAGTCTTGTTCCTCCCAGTAGGCTCAAGCAAAAGCAAACTGCTGCAGCCTCTCCTAGCTTGGGTGTTCTTCCTCATTAATAATTCTTGCCATCTTGATCACATTCTGATGTTGCTTGTTCACATGTTTCCTGGTTTTCATCTGTGAAATGTTGAAGTGTATTATTATTATTATTATTATTACTATTTTCTTATGTCCTGCCTTTCACCCAATATAGGGACTCAAGGCAGCAAACAGCAAATTGTAAAACAATGCAATTTAAAAACAATATAACATTAAAATGTATAAATATAAAATTTAAAAAACAATTAAACAATTTTAAAAGTTAAAACAGTTATGAATTAAAATAGAATATGTTAAAAATGCAAACCTTAAAAGTTCATTAAGGGCCTTTACCGACTGCCAGAAATAATGCAGCTTGAGACCACTTTAACTGCCCTGGCCCAATGCTGGGGAATCATAGGAATTGTAGTTTTCTTCTGAGACATTGAGCCTTCTCTGTCAAAGAGCTCTGGTGCCACAATAAACTACTGTTCCAATGATTCCTTAGAACTGAGCCAGGACTGTTAAAGTGGTCTCAAGCTGCATTATTTCTGGCAGTCTGTAAGGGCCCTAGGACAACATTCCCAGCCCTTATCATTTTGCAAGAATGTCTTTATCTGCCATCAGAAGGACAGTTGGGAGGAGCCACAGAGAAGGCCCTCTCTCTTGTTCCCACCAAACACACCCAAGAGGGTGGTGGAAAAGAGAGAAGGGCATCTCCTGATGATCTGAATACTTGGGGGGGGGAGGGGTCTGATACAGGGATATACTGTCCTTCAAATAGCCTGGACCCAAGCTGTATAGGGCTTTATAGGTCAAAACCAGCACTTTGAATTGTGCCCAGAAATGAACTGGCAGCCACTGTTGCAACATGATAGTTGTATGCTCCCTGTAGCCAACTCCAGTTAACAGCCTGGGTACAGCTCTTTGGGCCAGTTGAAGTTTCTGAGCACTTTTCAAATGCAGCCCCACATAGAGCACATTACAGTAATCCAGATGGGATGTAACCAAGGCATATACCACTGTGGCCAGATCTGACTCCTCAAGGAATGGGCGCAGTTGACGCATGAGTTTTAGCTGTGCAAAAGCCCTCCTGGTCACTGCTGATACCTGGGCTTCCAGGCTCAGTGCTGAATCCAGAAGTACCCTCAAACTACAAACCTGAGTTTTGAGGGGGAGTGTAACCCCATCTAACACAGGCTGAATCCCTATTCCCAGATCTGTCTTTCGACTGACCAGGAGCACCTCTGACTCGTCTGGATTAAGCTTCAATTTGTTTGACCTCATCCAGTCCATTACAGTGGCCAGACACCAGTTTAGGATAGAAACAGCTTCCTTTGAATTAGGTGGCAAGGAGTGATAGAGCTGGGTATCATCAGCGTACAGGTGACATCTTACTCCAAAACTCTGGAAGTGGTTTCATGTAGATGTTAAAAAGCATAGGGGACAGGACTGAGCCCTGAGGGACCCCAAGGCCAATGGCCAAGGAGTCGAACAAGAATCCCCCAGCACTACCTTCTGAGAGTGTCCCTCCAGGAAAGAACAGAGCCACTTTAGAACAGTACCTCCAAGCCCCATCCCAGACAGGCAACTCAGAAGGATATCATGGTTGATGCAGAGGTAGGCAACCTTTCCCCTTTAAGGGCCGAGGGACTTCAGCTCCCAGAATCCCAGGAGCTATTGGCCAACATGGGACTATTGGCCAACATGGCTGAGGCTTCTGGGAGCTGAAGTCCCTCGGCTCTTAAAGGGGAAAGGTTGCCTACCCCTGGTTGATGATATTGAAAGCTGCAAAATCAAGAGGGACACACTCGCCCTGTCCAATTCCCTGTGTAGATCATCCTCCAAGGTGACCAAAGCTTTTTCTGTCCCATAACCAAGCCTAAAACCAGACTGATATGGATCTAGATAATTTGTCTCATCCAGGAACGCCTGGCACCAGGAAGCCAACAAATGCTCCAGCACCTTGCCAAGGAATGGAAGATTGGAGTCTGGCCTGTAATTTTCTAGTACCATAGAATTCAGGGAAGGGTGTTTTAAAAAAAAAAAAAAGAGGTCTTACCACAGCTTCTTTTAGGCATGTTGGGACTCTGCCTTGCTGTAAAGAGGAATCAATCACTTCCGTTACCCACTCTGCCAGTCCTCTTCTGGCCTGTTAATAAGCCAGGAAGGGCAAAGGTCTAATATACATGCTCTCACCACTCCAAGGATCCTGTCCACATCCTCAGGCTGCACAAATTGAAAAGTATCCATCAATGCTGGACAAGAAGGAACCAAGGTTATATCCACTGAAACTGTATCAACTCTGGCATCTAAGTCGGAGCGGATCTGAGTGACTTTATCAACAAAATGGTGGGCAAATTCTTCACAACGAGCTGTTGAATGGCTTACATTCTCCTTAGGACCAGATCGTAACAGATCCCTGACCACTCGAACAGCTTAGCTGAGCATTTCTGTGCAGCTACAATAGTTTTAGTTACAAAAACTTTTTTTGCTGCCTTTATTGTATCACCATATGTTTTCAGTTTTTAGCCTGTTTTCGATTTGATTCACTCTAAATTTTCTGCCACTGTTGCTCTAGTCTCCATCTTGTTCACTTCATTGCGTCTGCAGAGTCCCGTCCAGCAGAGCTGTTCAGGGTGGTGTGGGAGATGACGCGGGTTCCTCCTGCGCCAAACCCCTTACTTAACCCTGTGACTACCTGCTGTGATGCATTTAACAACTACTTTGCAAATAAAATCTCTCAGATAAAAGCCAACTTAGATGCCACCGTTGAAATAGTCTATAGGCGAGGCGTCCAGTGACTCCGTCGATGTAGTTATACTGGATCAGCTCCAATCTGTGAGTACCGAGGACGTGGACAAGCTGCTTGGTAAGGTGAGGAAGACAACTTGCCCTCTCAACCCTTGCCCATCATGGCTGGCCGTCTGGGGGGGGGGGATGCATTGATGAGATTCCTTACGGATATCGTCAATGCATCTTTCAGGGAAGGACATATTCCATCTTGTCTGAAGGAAGCGGCTGTTAGGCCGCTTCTGAAAAAACCTTCCCTTGACCCCTTGGATATGAGAAATTATAGGCCTGTGTCATTGCTGCCATTTTTGAGCAAGGTGATTGAGAGGGCGGTTGCTCTTCAGTTCTAAGCTGTCTTGGATGAAACCGATTATCTAGACTCATTTCAAACCGGCTTCAGGACAGGATTTGGGGTCGAGACTGCCATGGTTGCCTTGACCGACGATCTGTGTCTGAGCATCGACAGGGGTAGTGTGACCCTGTTGGTGCTCTTAGACCTCTCAGCGGCTTTCGATACAATAGATAATGCCATCCTCTTGGGTCGCCTGAAGGGGCTAGGTATTGGGGGCACTGCTTTGCAGTGGTTCAGGTCCCAGAGGGTGATGCTCGGGGACTGTAGTTCCAGTAAGAGGGAACTCACTTGTGGGGTCCCTCAGGGAGGTATTTTGTCCCCGATGTTATTTAACATCTACATGAAGCCGCTGGGTGAGATTATACAGAGTTATGGTGCTGGGTGTTATCAGTACGCTGATGACACCCAAATCTATTTTTCCGTGTCTCATTCGTTGGCCTTGAATTCCAATGGCACCTCTTCTCTCAATGAATGTCTTCAAGCGGTAATGGGCTGGATGAGGAAAAACAGATTGAATCTGAATCCAGACAAGATGGAGGTGCTCACGGTAGCGGCCCCGAAACCAAGAATTGGGTTGCAACCTCCAGTCCTGGATGGGGTCACACTCTCCTCCAGTGACTGTGTTCGTAGCCTGGGGGTGCTCCTTGATTTGTCGCTCCTGACGACAAATCAGGTGAATGCGACAGTCAGGAGTGCCTGTTATCAGCTTCGGCTGGTACGCCAGCTGCGCCCTTTTTTGGAAGTAAGGGATCTTGAGACCGTCGTGCACGCACTGGTAACCTCACGCCTCGGCTTCTGTAATGCGCTCTACATGGGGCTACCCATGTGCTTGGTTCGGAAGCTTCAGTTAGTTCAAAATATGGCGGCCAGGCTTATTTCTGGAACATCTAGGAGGGACCACATCACTCCGGTTTTGAGGTCCCTCCACTGGTTGCCTATTAGCTTCCGGGCCCAGTACAAGGTGTTGGTTATTACCTTTAAAGCCCTAAATGGCTTCGGTCCAAGCTATCTCAGGGAATGCCTCCTTCCATATAATCCTCCCCGCGCTCTCCGGTCCTCTGGGAGGAATCTGCTGCAGCCTCAAAAATCTAGGCTTGCGGTGACCTCCCAGAGGGCCTTTTCTGTTGTTGCCCCTAAACTCTGGAATGACCTGCCGGACGAGATCCATCAGCTGACATCATTACACAGCTTTAAAAAAGCTGTTAAGACGGATCTTTTCTGGCAGGCCTAAATACCCTGGCCTTGGGTTCCCTGGTCCCCTGTCTCCTCCATTCCTCTCGTGGCCCCATTGGTTACTGATGGATGAGGAACGCAGCAGAGGCTGATGGGGACATTGTAAGTTTTTTTTAATGTTTTAAGGTTATATGTTTTATTGTTATGTCTAATTTTGTCTTGTTTTTATTTTAACTTTCTAACATTTAATACAGTTTTAAGGGGGTGGGTTGGTTTTTCTTTTGAAATATGTTATTTGGATTTTATTGTAAGCCGCTTGGATTGTTGTCAATAAGCGGGGTATAAATAAATTTTATTATTATTATTATTATTATTATTATTATTATTATTGCTGCCAGCTCCTTAGAGAACCAAGGAGCTGGTTTAGCTCCACTCTGTGAGATGGTGGAACATCCGCTTAGGAACAATCGTGTCAACTGCTCTGGTCATTTCTCCATTTCAGAGATCAACCAGGGCTTTGACAGGACCATCTGCCAAGGCAGCAGGAATCTCCCCAAGAACCATCAGGAATCCATCTGGATCCATAAGCCTCCTGGGGTGGACCATTTTAATAGGTCCTTCTCCCCTGCAGAGGCTCTGAGTTCCAGCAAGTATATAAGTGATCAAAAAGTGATTTGTCCATGACAACGGAAAGCTCTTCCATTCCGAGATCACCAGCATCCCCCTCTGCATAGAACACAAGGTCTAGAGTGTGCCCAGCGACATGACCAGACACCAGTTGGGACAGTCCCATGGTTGTCATGATGGCCATGAAGTCCTGAGCCACTCTCTACAGCAGGGGTAGGCAACCTTTTTGAGCCGGGGGCCGGGTTGCTGTCCCTCAGACAATTGGGGGGCCAAAGCACCAAAAATAATAAATAAATAAATAATTAAAAAATTAAAAACTAAAAAAAAAATGCATGCACACTCTCTCAGCCCCAGAAAAGCCATGGCAAAACCCCTGTGGAGATTTTGCCAAGAAAACCCCAAGAACAAGTAATCAAAACAATAATCAATATCATCATGGTGGGCGGCAGTGGCGGCAGGACTGGCCTGAGGCCAGTCCAAAGGCCTAGGGGGGCCGCATTCGGCCCCTGGGCCTTAGGTT
Organism: Phrynosoma blainvillii; assembly: GCA_026167975.1. Classification (NCBI taxonomy): domain Eukaryota; kingdom Metazoa; phylum Chordata; class Lepidosauria; order Squamata; family Phrynosomatidae; genus Phrynosoma; species Phrynosoma blainvillii. The sequence goes on from JANUYF010000004.1 coordinate 301,322,798, forward strand.
GCCTACCCCTGCTCTACAGGGTAGCCTAAACATGGATGTTTAAGTCCCCCAGCAATATAAGCCATGGAGACTCCAACACCACCCCTGAGGCCACACTGGACATCTCATGGATATCTCAGGCAAGAGACTGTTGAGTAGCAGGATGGGTGGTACACCAACAGAATCCCTAATCTGTCCCGGCTGCCCACCTTTAAATAAATATACTTGAACCCTGTAGACTAAGGATGTCTGCTCAGGGGGATAGTATCCCAGTAAGCTACTGCTTCTCCACCTTTCCACCCCCCAGGTGTTGCCTGCTGCTGCACATAAAAAACTGATGGGCAAAGCTCAGAGAGATTAACCCCCTGCTCCCAGCCTCATCCAGCCAGGTCTCTGTAATACATGCCTGGTCAGCTTGTTCATCCAGGATCAAGTCCTGAATGGCAGCTGTTTTACCATTCACTGACTTGGCATTTAGCGGCAGCATTTTCAATTGAGAGGGATTGCTCCATGGCTATCCAGATTATTTGGGATGGGAGGCAGTTTGGGGGTAACTAATACCTTTTCATAAACTCTACTCCCCAGAATGGTTAATGGTCTCTCACTTCCATACCTCCCAATAGCGGTATAACTTCAATGGCTGCTCCCTGACTACCATTACCTCCCTTCCTTGGTTGGTTGTACATCTCTCTTCCCCACAGAATAATCTATTAGTTAACTACAGTCTGTGAGCAAGTAAAGTTCTCTTTCTTGCCAGCAGCAATAGGAGAGGCATTTGCCCCTTTGTCAGCAGTGTCCCCCCCACACTATCCTTCCAGTCCAGAGAGCTAGCCCAGTCCAGCTGGGGAACCTGCAGCAGACTGTTAGCTGGGCCTCAGTCCTGCAGAGAGGCACTCACTCCTGAAGTTCTGAAAGAGTGGTGAGCCAGCATGATGCAGTGGCTTGAAATTTGGACTGTAACTCTGGAAACCAGATTTCAAATGCCCACTCGGCCATAGAAAACCATTGGATGACTTTGGGTTAGTTAAAATCTCTCAGTTTTTGAAGCAACGACACACCCTGTCTGAATAAATCTTGTCAAGAAAACCCCATGATAGGAGTTAGGGCTGCCACAAGGTCGAAAAACTTGAAGACATACAACATATAACAACAACAACAACAACAATAATAAAATTTTATTTTTACCCCATCTTTAGCCAAGACTGGTTTGGGGGCCCCTACATTAAAATAATAACCCACACATTATAACAAACATATAACCCCCCCTTAAAAATACATTAAATCAACGTCAATTAAAATCTAATTTAAAACACCAATAACAATAACAAGGAAACAATTTCCAAGTACGTCAGAGGCTAGTCAAGCCCAGTGGGCGAGGCCATATTAAGAGAAAGGAAGCCAAAGAGAAGCAACTATTGGGGGAGGATAGATCTTGAATTAGCTTTATTCTGGATAAGCCTGCTGGAAGAGATCTGTCTTGATGGCTTTTTTAATCTGGTAACCTCACGTCTAGATTTCTATAACACATTCTACATGGGGCTACCCTTGTGCTTGGTTCGGAACATGGCAGCCAGAGTTGTGCAGAACATGGCAGCCAGAGTTGTGTCTGGTACATCCAGGAGGGACCATATTACTCTTGTATTAAGGTCCCTCCACTGTCTGCCCATTAGTTTCAGGGCCCAGTGCAAGGTGTTGGTTATCACCATTAAAGCCCTAAATGGCTTGGGTCCAAACTATCTTTGGGACCACCTCCTCCCCTATAATCCTCCCCGAGCACTCCAGTCCTCTGGAAGGAATCTGCTTCAGCCGCACAAAAAACAGGCTTGCGGCTACCTTCCAGAGGGCATTCTCTGTGGTCACCCCTAGCTTATGGAATGGCCTGCCAGACGAATTCTGTCAATTGACATCTTTAGACAGCTTTAAAAAGGCTGTCAAGATGGATCTCTTCCAGCAGGCCTTTCCAGACCTCAGGAACTCCATCTTAGGAGTGCCCCCCCAGAAGTCCTCTTCTAGTTTAAAAAGAACATTGCCGCTTCTTTGTAATAGTTGTAATGTCTGTTTAAAGTTGTTTAACTGACTGTTTAAATTTTGATGGTTTTAATTTGTCTTAGTTTAATATTGTCTTAAGGGGGGGAGGCTATGGGGGTTAATTGTATTTGGATCTTTTAAAAAAACTGTTAGCTGCCCCAATTGTTATCAGAGCGGCGGGGTATAAATAATAATAATAATAATAATAATAATAATAATAATAATAATAATAATAATTAGAGTTGTGAGGTTACCAGTGCATGTACTACGGTTTCTAGGTCCCTTACTTCCAGGAAAGGGCGCAGCTGGCGTATCAGCCGAAGCTGATAACAGGTGCTCCTGACTGTCGCACTCACCTGATCTGTCATGTGAAGCGACGAGTCTAGGAGCACCCCCAGACTGCGGACACAGTCCTTAACAGAGAGCATGACCCCATCCAGAACTGGTGGCCGCAACCCAATCTCTGGTTTGGGGGCCCCTACCGTTAGTATCTCTGTTTTTGTCTGGATTCAGTTTGAGTCGGTTTTTCCTCATCCAGTCCATTACCGCTTCAAGGCATTGACTGAGGGGAGAACCGCCATCTGCCGTCATGGCAGCTGACTGAGACATGGAGCAGAATATTTGAGTATCATCAGCATATTGGTAACATCCCGCTTCATGTCTCCTGGTATATGTATGTAAACCTTCAGCTTCAGTCTTTAGGAAGCACAACTTGCTAGATTCCAGAAAGTATTGTGCTCTTCAGAATATGTTGCCATCACAGACAAATTTTCAAATGTATTGTTATGTGACAGGAATTCCTCCCCACTCATGAAATTTAGCATTATCCATAACTATGTCTCATGACATGTATCAGACTGAGTGCCCTTCTTGATCACTTCCAATAGCCTGACCACCATGCCAAATGTTGCACACCCCAATCTTTTAAAATGATTGCAATGAATGAGATCTATTTTCTGTACTACATCAAAGAACCATGGGCTTCATTGTCTTCCCTTTACTACAGTATAACATTCTTCATAAAAGAAATTCTCTTGCTCCATGTTCTTTCCCAGTATGTCTTTGGTTTCTACTGACTCCCACAGTGGCATTTAATGTAGTTTACAAAAGCTTTTACCCTAATATGCCACATGAGGGAAGTGTAGGAACTCCAAATGGGCTTCCCCCCTCCTACAAAAAATAAGTGCCTAAGGGTTTAAATTTTATTTTTATCTAGTTAATGGATTATGAATGACACATAATTATTTTCTTCCTGAAAATCATGTTAATTTTCAAGAGAAAATGCATGCTGGTGGAATTAGTTGTTGAAATGTAACACTGTTTATTGGGAAAGTAGAACAGCTTTCCTAATCCCCCATAAATAATTTTTATCAATCCAATCACAGGTGATGCTGCAGCATTAAAATGAATGTACTTTGTCCTCCAGGCATATTGTAGACACATAAACAAGTTTAGAGGGTTTGTGTGTTTTAGGGTTGTTTGTGGGTTGTTGTTGTTGTTGGTCTTTTTTAATGGTCATTTGTGAGTATTTGAAAGCTTCAGCAATCTGAGATTTTCCAGGCACATCAGCCACTATCATAGGGCACATCTATGCTGTAGAAATAATGGAGTTTAACAGCACTTTAACTGCCATGGCTCTATCCTGCAGAATCCTTGGATTTGTAATTTTATGAGGCACCTTTGGTGTAGAAGGCTAAAGCCCTTATAAAACTTCAAATTCCAAGAATCCAGCTGGTGTCAAACTGTATTATTTCTACAGTGTAGATGCACCCATAATTTTCACATAGAACTAATCAATTTAAGAGCAAAGGGAAAAAATTAGAATGCAACAAATCCATCATATTTTAGCATTTGGGATATGGAGCACAAATATCTTTAAAATCTGATAAAGCTGGATTTTCAGGTTGGCTTCTTGACTAGACTGTTGCAAAGCTGCTTCTTCGATATATTTCAAAGGGAAGAGGAGCCCCTGTGTGCCTTATATGTCCCTATGTCAGGAGACATATCTAACCAGAAGGTGAAAACTAATTCTTTCTAAACCTGCATTGTTCTCCCTATATGTTATTCTCTGGATTTTTTGGATGCAGATTAAATGGTGATTAGATGCATGTTTTTTTAAAAAATATTCCACACCATTTCCCTTTGATAGTGACTCAAATGTAGCTTAATTGAATGAAATACCTAGCCACACAGTGACGCAGAGCCACAGATAGGTACCCACAACATGGGCACCCAGAGAGATAAACAGGCTAGACTAGTAAACACCATGAGACAGCTGGAGATTGAAAGTCACTAGCCTTGTATAAATATTTGAAGGGATGTCACATTGAGGATGGAGTGAACTTGCTTTCTGTTGCTCCAGAGACTAGAGCATGGAGTAATGGATTCAAATGACAGGAAAAGAGATCCATTTAAACATTAGGAAGAAAACCCCGACAGTAAGAGAAAGAGTGGAGTCTCCTTCTTTGGAGGTTTTTAAACAGAGGCTGGATGGCCATCTGTTAGGAGTGCTTTGTTTGTGTATTACTGCATGGCAGGGGGTTGAACTGGATGGCCCTTGTGGTCTCTCCCAACTCTATGGTTCTATGTTCTATGATTCTATCCTACCTCTCATTCAAGAAGATGGAGGAGTGGAACAATTTTTGGGCCTAGTAATTCTCCATCCTACTAAGAGCTGATTACCAAAATGGTGTTGGGAAACCAATACCTAATTTTGGGGAATTTATAATTAGCTCAAATGAGAGAGGGAAGCGCCCAACTTCGCTTTTAGGACCTTATCCAATTGTCTACGGGAGATGTAAGAATTCTGGCTAGGAAAGACACTGAAACGGACCAAGCTCCAATTAAAGTATTTATTTGACAAAAATAAGCAAACATCCAAATGCAACACACAAACACATACACTAGAAGAATAAGTGGGGAAGAGAGAGAGAGGGGGAGACAAGAGAGAAAAACCAGGATAGAGGGAGATATACTCACACCCGAGCGACTTCTCTGGGCTCCTGGTGGAGAATGAGGATGAGTTTCATGGAAGGGGCACAATCGGCAAGACAGGGGGTCGCAGGAACTATCTCAGAGCACAGACCGACAGAGTTTCAGCATGCACTTTCAAGGTAGCACACGGTCTGCTAAAATCCAGGGTTTTTTAAGGGAGATTTCTGCCCTCTAGCCAAGAGTTAGACAATAGGTGGACAAAGGCTTGAGTGGTTTACTATTGTTTACCTAAGTCTGGGCACAGTCTAAACAATGCATTTGGTTTCAAAACTTTCAAGGAAAGGAAGCTAGAGAAAAGGGGTGTGATCAAATCTAATCACTGCCTCATTAAGTGTGAGACTGAGACAAATAAAACACTATTAGGTATCTTTTCCAACATAATGGGATATTCCCCAAGGCAACTCCCAAAACCTACCTGTTCTGGTGGTCTTTTGTAACTTTATCTTGCTTACATGACCTCACATCTAGGGGATTATGGCTGCCATCTCCCAGGGGTCAGGCTGGGGTCATAGGGAACGCCACATGTAATAGAAATATACAAGAAAAATGGAGGATGTCTGCTAATAATGGGCTGGAGCAGTCAAGGGACTTTGGGTCCACGTTCATGATGAGTGCGAAAAAATAGTGGCTGGAATCTTCCTGGGCAATTATAAATATTTGTGAGTGTATCATATTCACAATCTCTACATATGCCCTAGTTCAGGTGATACATTGGGACCCCAATTACTGCTTACTGGGCAGCAGCCACAGAGATCAGTGAAAATCTGTTCCCTTGTCACTAAAGAAGCATCTGACTGACATTCCCAGCCATCCTACCTTCAGTGAGTGATCTCTGGTGTAAAGAGGAATTACAAAAGGGACTCCACATCTTCCTGTTGTGACAGAGATCACTCATGGGAAGGGGTTGGAACATGTGTCAGCTGCTTCCTGAATGACAAGTTAGAAGACTCTCATTGATCACAATGGTTGCCACCCCGGTGATGTGAGGGTTGGAGGAGTTGTGCTGGCAGTCACTGAATAAGTCCATAGCTATGGTGGTTACACATTCATAATCACCCAAGAGGATCCCAGCCAGTAATCTTTTTAAAAATGCACACATACTACAATGTTGTTCGTCTGTTTCTTTGACCTAGGTTGGTATCAGAATGGGCACAATGGTTGAGATCCTGCATTCATTATCCTTCTTTGGAGGTCTGTGAACAGGAGTTAGATGCAGGAGAACAGGAGTTGGAAGTTTAGTTTTTCAGGAATGCTTTAGTTGTATATTGCTGCATGGCAGGCGGTTGGACTAAATAGTCTTTTTATTGTCTTCCATGTCCTAGATTCTATAATATGCAGCCCTTGTGTTGAACCGTTACACTAAATGTAACAAAAACACAACCATGTACAGTAAACACATGGCCATAATGTGCATGCACATCCATGCACAATGCACAGTAACATATGCAGTGCCATCACATTTACAGCTCTGCTTCTGCAACTATGAATTGAATGCAGCCATATCAACATAGGACAAAAGTGTGCAACTGGGGATGTTAAACATATGTCTAAAACACCAATAGGATTCTGTTCAAGGAGATTCATCTTGAATTGCCCAGGTAAAAAAGAAGTCATAGGGTTATTGTTCATTGCAAATCCTTAATGTTATTAAGGTTCTGACACTTTAAACCAGTATTGTCACCATGATTCCAGTGTGTGTGTGTGTGTGTGTGTGTGAGAGAGAGAGAGAGAGAGAGAGAGAGAGTATGCAGAATTGGCTGCATATGAGATATTATAAGTCAACCAAGTTGTGAGTCTCCTTCCCCAAGAAAGTTTGTTTGGTTTCTGAGGTTTTGGAACAAAATTCCTTTTGAACTTTAGCACATAGACTCCTTTGAGGCCTAAAAAACAGGTCACTTGTAGCACTGAATGCTCTTTACTATAAAATAGCCTCAGTACAAAGACTTCCTCATGTCTGAAAACATGAGGAATAAGATTCCTTCTCACAAGACTTCTTAATCTCTATCTGAGAGTTAGGATAATTAGCTTTGTACAACATCTCTTGAAGTACATAGAGTGCTGTTTTTATTCCATAAACTCCTTGGAAACCCATTCTTTTTTTAATCAATTGTATGAATGAAATGTTAGGCCCTGAGCCATAGTCATGGGGTTTTCACACATTTGCTTCGATTATGGCATCCCTAAATGTTGTTGGCAAATCACATTTCAACCTCCCCTTAAATTCAGGTGAGGCTCCCCCCATACAAATTTGTTTTGTGATGAGAATGGTTACTCTGATGAATATGGTGGACATGATTTTTTTTAATTCAATAGTTTAAATAAAAACACCTTTCCCTCTCCTGTTAAGACCTGTTGCTAGAGAAGTACAGATCTCTTGGAGAATTTGCATATATGCAAGGCTTACAGAGAAAAGAGAATGCCTACCAAAAATATGCACATTTTAAAATGTGAATGATAAAAATTTGTGCAACTGAAAAATATATACATCAACATGTTTCATTTGATAGGGGGAAATGCACACATTAGGTAAAATGAACAAATAAATTGTCATATTAGGGGAAATAAAAATATGTGCACACATTTCCATACCCTTCTCCCAAAAAATCCTACTCATAAAATCTTGCAACCTGATATGGAACAAAGACAGAAAAAAAGTAGGTGGGGTTTGAAGAAATTCAATGAAATTGAGACTACTACAGAGGAAAATCAATGCATTTGAGATGTGGTCCTGGGGAAGAATGATGAAGATACCATGGACAGCCAAGAGGACAAATGGGTCCTTGAGCTGGTAGAGCCAGAAATATTCCTGGAAGCCAAGATCATCAAATCGAAGCTGTCATACTTTGGCCACATCATGAGAAGGCATCATTTCAAGGGAAAAAACAATAATGCTAGGAAAGACAGTAGAAAGACAGTAGAAAGAGAGGAAAACTATATGCCAGATGGCTGCTTCCATGAGGAAATTTACATAAGTGCAATACACCAACAGGATTCTGGCTTTCATGGCAAGCAGGGGAAGTCAGAGGCAATTGGGTATTTGCTCCCAAGAACTGATCAAGAAAGAAAAGACTGCTTGACCAAGGTGAATTATTAAAAGAGAGAGATACTACATTTTGTTTCCTGTGGCTTGGGAGCAGAGCTTATCTGTAAAAGAAGAAGCTCAGCTGCACTGAGCAGCCAGATAGCATGAAAACAAAGCGAGGGAAAGAGGGAATGGAGGTTGAGAGTGAAGAGGTCAATCACCAGTTTTACCATTTAATAATTACTATGAATGGTGACTTTTCAGTATCATTAAGATTACTTTTGAATTCAATGTTATATACAACAACAGCACAACAATGAGCCATCCCTGTCCCTGCTCATACCAGAAGCACTCTCAGGGTCCCTGTTGTCCAGCAATTATTTTACTTGGCTGCATCTGAAGAAGATAAGAGACTGTGGTTTCCTTCTGTTCGCCTGGTCTAGCTGTCCTTCGACTCAGATGGCTTTTGCAGTCTGTTCCAACTCTATGACAACTCCTCATCACCATATCTGTCTCATTAAATGCCCATCCACCATTTCCCACTTTTTTTCATTTTCCTCTTCTTTCTTTGTTTCTTTCTCCTTTTGAACAGCAATACAATTATCTTGAACTATGAATGATCTAGAGTATCTTACAAGAAAGGAAGTGTACAAAAATCTTTCTTAATATACATTTTTCAATATATTTTTCCGGAAAGCCAGAGCTAGGAAAATTTTTGTTTAAAAGGTATGTATTTAATTCATTTATTTTCTGTCAAAACACTTCTTCCAGAACTGGGTGTGGCTGAAGCTTACAAAATTTAAATCTATGGATAAACCAAGGATAGATTTTTTTTTAAAAAAAGCTATTGTTAAAAATGTGATTAAACTCTGTGATATTAAAGCACCAAATGGACTAAAAACATTTCAAAACAATCAACTTTTTTTTAAAAAAATGTTATTAGTTATATTTGCAGCCTTTCACCAACATGGTTAGCTAGCATTATAGTTTTGATTTTAAAATATAATGCTTTACTTTTCTGTTTTTCAAAAGTAACTAGATACTTTTAGTTATTTAACAAATTAAAGTAACTAAGTACTTTTAGTTACTCAACAAAAATGGTGTAACTATTTGCTGGCATATGCCACAAAACACTTTCTCCATCTGTCTATCTCACAATCATGCCAAGACCCCCAACACGTCATGAGACATCTAAAGAAGGCAGTGAGCACATGAACTATGTGGTATTCCTCCACCACTGTTTCCTTCTAATGTTACTTTTACATGGCAAAAGAGTGATATTATCCATCAATAAGCTACAATTGCTCATTTCAGGTATACAGTTTCTGTATTTCTGTGCCCAGTTAATAGAATGCCTCCACTTTGGGGGTTTGGTTGGTGAAAAAGTTGGTCTATTTTTTGATGCAATGTTAAAGCCTGACTTTTTATTTAAATGTTTGGGGCTTAAGCTTATTACTTTTAAAAGTGTGCCTGTAGAGGTCCTTAACACTTTTGCCTCTTCTGCTGCGTTTACTTGGTGATATATTGCATGTGCTTTTATTCCATTCAAATTATTCTATAATTCTGTGAAATTGTTTCCAAGTGCTTATGTTGTTTTAATTGTATGTTGCCCAGAGATCTCATGATAGAGGCTAGGATAAAAATATTTAATACATACATACATACATACATACATACATACATAAGTCCTTTCTCATTGAAAAGAGGAAGTGATTGCAACGAATTAGTTATGAACAAGTAGCTACTTGTAATGAGTAACAAACACATCATGAAACATCCAGGGTATCCGTGTTGGCCATATAGCAAATCCAATAACATCCAAACAATAATACCTTAATGGGACCAACTGAAATGCACAATTGCATGTTGCAAGCTTTCGAAGCCACACTGGCTTCTTCATCAGCTACAGGAGAAAAGAACTAAATATATTATTCATCGGCCTGCATTCTCCTGTTTCTGGACTTGGTTCAGATGGTAGGGAGGGCAATTTGCAGGCAGGATGGCACCTCCTCCTTTAGCCATGTGGTCATTGGGAGATTCTCAAAGACAAGGATCATAATAATAATATAATATGTGATTCCTTCATCATTGGGGAAAATAACTAATTAAAGGAAACTAGTTACAGCGAACTAGCTACTTGTGATTAACTCTTTTTCCAAAAACAAAGCTAAATATATTATATTATATTACATTACATTATTATGACTGTAAAATTGTAATGTTGATCCAACAAATAAAAATCTCATCACAGAAAATATTGCCTTGTTACTTCCTTATGCAAATATTGGCTTCCTGTCCTTTGATTTAGTTTTCTTGAATACCAAAAGAAGAAAAGAAACTGTCTTAGGAGAAAGCAGGCTGCTGACCTGTCAGGAAATCTCCAGAAGCATACTGCTATCATTTTTTCCTAATGCAAAATCTAGAGTAAATCTGAAGGTTCCCACTAGAACACAACAATAAAGACTTTCGAGGGAAGCAGAAAGAGTTTGAATAAGGCAGGTGAAAATTCTCCAAAGATATTCACACACATCCATTAGGCAGTCAATTGCACTGAAAATGACCAGGTCATTCAAGAAAATTAGATTCCTTTGATCAGCCTTTTAAACAGATACTATCAAAAGAAATATGTATTCAGAGTATGACACTCAGCAGTTCTCAAGATCAGGAACGAATGGTTAAAATGTAGGTGTATGTTGTATGCAGATTAAAGATGAGCTGAAATTACCACCTGAGTTCTCTAGGTTCATGTTCATTTTTGAGTGTCAAAAAGTTATTTCCCTCTTCCCCCCCCCCCCCCCCACCCTTGTATGTAACTGAACCATCATGGTGAAAGATGCAGTGGGGAAGGGGACTTTTTATTTATTTATTTATTTTAATTGTAAAATTTAATTTGTTTTGATACACAACTACATAGTACTTAAATATATGCATTTGTATATATGCATCTAGGGCTGCAGTGGCTCACATAGTTAAGACACTGACTCTGTTGACTGCAAGATCGGCAGATTGGCAGTTCAAGGACCGGGTGCTGCATGGTGGGGTGAGCTCCTGTCACTAGTCCCAGCTTCTTCCAACCTAGCAGTTTGAAAGCATGAAAATGCAAGTAGATAAATAGGTACCACTTTGGTGGGAAGGTAAACAGTGTTCTGTGCAATCATCCTGGCCACATAATCACAGAGTAGTCTCTGACAATGCTGGCTCTTCAGTTTAGTAATGGAGAAGAGCACTGCTCCCTACAGTTGGACACGACCTGACAACCTTGTCAACAGGGAATACCTTTACTTTTTTATATATATGCATCTACATGTATACAGAGAAGTCCGCCTTAGTTTCCACTTTCCATCTGCCCACATTCTGCATCTACTTCACTAACTGTTCCCATAAACTTTCTCACTTTTTAGACACACCCTCTGTCCTTTCATCCAAATCTCTTTCTCACTATCCCCCTATTCAATATCTCCCATCCAATCACTTCCACCTCTCTCTTACCTTCTAATCACTTCCTCATACCATCTCAACATACACCACCTATCTCTCTTCTTCTCTTTCCTTCCTGGCTAATGAACTTCTCTACCCTAAACATCTTATCTAACATTTATCTCCCCCCCGCACATGTTCAAACCAGATTCCACCACCCTAACTCAGAGTACATATTTTATGACTTTGTTTTTTAAAAAAATATTCTTTATTAGCACACTTAATAAATTACATTCTTATTCACTTGTTCTCTTTGTCTTCCTTCCCCTCCCTAACCCTCACATCATGAAATTATATAGTTAACTACATTCATTACAGCTTTCATGATATATTCCTTTCTTTTCCACTTTCTTCTCCACCTGTTCTATATACATATACATTTATATATTCTATTTTCTTTCATTTGTAAGAAACTTATCTTCCATAATCTAAAAAATATATTGATTATTGTAATTTTCTAATCAAGGTTGGACCAACTCTTTTTACAGTACTTCAGCAATGGATCCGAAATTTCTTCTCCTTCTTTAGTTTTTTTTTCTCTCATTAACTTTGTTAATTTATTCATTTTAATTACATCTAGGGCTTTTAAAAGCCAATCATCTATGGTTGGGGTCTCTGGCTCTCTCCAATGTTTTGCAAAGACCATTCTTGCTGCTGTCAACAAATACAGTATCCCTTTCAAAAAAATTCTCTCCTCTTTGCCTTCTATCAATTTTATGACTTTCCTATACATCCCTTTGCCTTTTATATATTTTATCGGTAAACCTAAACCATAGCTGTCCTTCTTGAACTTAACCACTAACTTTAAATAATTTGCTCCAACCACTGGACAATTCTTTTTTAAACCATTGTTGAACCTAGTAACTTCTATGTAAACATTATAATCTCCTGGCTTAACTCCTATAAACTAATAACTATAATATCTCCCCATTGCTCCTTTATAAATTTCATTACTAACTCCCAGTCCTTGTTGGATTCTTCTGTTGAATTATCATTAATCACATATGTTAGTTTATCTACTTCAAATATATCATATAATTTTAACATCCATTCCCTTACCTCAGAGGTATCCTTTGATTTCCATTTTTGTGCAAATATAATTCTGGCAATTGTAGTCATGTAAAATAAGATTTTTCCATAGTTTTTTTCCAGTTTTTCCTCAAATATTTCCACCAATAAACATTCTGGTTTCAACTCTAAATTAATATTTAATATCTTATTAAGATAGTGATATTAAGGAGGTCACGGGTATGGGGTTGCAGGAATTAAGCAGAGCAGTAGAGGTCAGACGGTCTTCGAGATGTCTTATCCATAGGGTTGCCATGAGTCGAGATCGATTTGAGGGTAGTTAACAACAACAACAAAATATTATTGATTAATTGGATAACCGAATTCCAATATCTTATTGCCCTTTCACAAGCCCACCAACAGTTGTAATATGAACCTGGCGTCTTTCCACATTTCCATCATGTATTGTCCAGTATATATATATTTGGGCTAATTTAACAGGGGTAAGATACTATCTGAAATGCATCTTCTATCAGTTTTCTTTTACATTTTGAGCTGTGGTATATTTTAATCCTTTATTCCAAATCCTTTCCCATTGTTCTAGTTGTAACCTGTGACCCACATCTTTTACCCATCTAATCATTATTTATTTAATAATCTCCTCCTCTGTTTCCCACTTAAGCAAAATATCCATTCTTGTTCTCTCATATATTTGTCTATAATTGAGCCAACCTAAGTTAAACCCTTCTTCATTTAACTCTTCTTGTGATTTAATTCTATAATCCTTTTTTATTCCACAATAATGTCTTTATAAGTACACCATCTTTCTTCCCTATGTATTTCTTTTCTATAAAGAGCTTCTTGTGGAGATACTCATCTTGGTAAACGTATAATAGTTTTTTTAAAAAATATTTCTTCCAAGTATTTAATAGAGATTTCCTAATGCAATGATTATTAAGTAATTGGGGAAGGATACTTTTTAATGGCCTCCAGAGACCAGGAGGCTTTGGATGTGATGTAAGGTGCCAGAACACAGCATTTGATGGGGGCAGAATGGTAGGCTGTTTAAGACCTGGCTGCCCTCTCATGCATCTCTTGGGATCATTGCAGTGTGGCTCACCCTTGCACCCTCAGTGCAGTATGAGTTTCCTGGTTGCTCAAGGATCTGGTAGGAATTTTCTCCCCTTTAACTAGATTTGTTTGCCTACCCCATACTGTATGTGAGAGATTTTGATGATTGGTTCTGGGTTTTGCCTTTAAATACACTTATCATTTGACAGGTGGTGGTGGTGGTGGTGGTGGTGGGGAATGTAAGACTTTGGTATAGACCTGGCCACCATTTTGGTGGTGGGTGGGACTCTGAAATGGCTTCTACAGGTCATGGGAGGGGAAGGAATCTACCTGACCAGGGTTTTTGCTCTCACTTATAACATCCTAGAACCTAGGTAAGAATACCCTGGCTTTACCTTCCACTAAGTGGCTGGCCAGAGAGCAAATTAACTATTGGTTGGCCTTTGGGCACGTGTTTTGCCCAAGGGAAGGCTGAGGAAGTAGTCTAGACACCTGGCCTCAGCTGGACCCACATCAGAGTGCTCCCCCCTCTTGCTCCTTTCAGGTCCAATTAACTTAAATAGTATATAGATTAAATGAAGTGGCCTTATTTAACCTAACTTTCTGTGGTTGGTTTCTTTATTTCATGATAGATCATCAAATCCTTATACTCTTTACAAATGCATTCTTACTACTTGGGTATTGTGTTCAGTGTCCCTTTCTTTCCTTGTGGTTGCTGATTTATGTAGGTATCTTTTCCCTTCTTTCTTGTTTGCCCACATTTGCCTTCACAGCCATTCAGCTTGTGATCCACTTGGTTTTGTGATCCACTTGGTTTGGGTCACAATACCTGTCCTTATGTGCTGGTAACAGAGATGCCTATGAAAATACCTCATGTGCCTGACCTCCTCAGATTGACTTGAATAGCAGTATGGGCAAATGAGGCCAGGGATAGCAAGGATGAAGAAGGGAAAGAAGGAAGAGATGGAGGAGGATGAAGAGGAGGCAGATGGAGAAGAAGATGAGAAGGAAGAGGAGAATAAGAGGAAAAGGAGAACAAAGAGGAGACAGAGAAAGGGGAAAGAAGAAGGGGAAGAGGAAGCAGGTGAGAATGGAGGAGAAGCAGGAGGAAGTAATGGAGAAACAGGAGGAGAAGGAAGAAGAGAAAAGAAGAAGAGAAAGAGGAAAAGGAGAATGAGGAAAGAGGAAGACAAGGAGGAGGAGGAAGAAAAGGAGGCTGAGGAAAGAGATGAAAAAGAGAAAAAGGAAGAAGAAGGAGAGAAATGTTGAGGACGGGGGGGATGCAAACCCTGAGTGTGGTATGTATGTATGTATGTATGTATGTATTTATTTATTTATTTATTCATTCATTCATTATCAGTCTGTCTGTGCTGAGTATGCTAATTCTGAAGTGATTATCAAAATTAAATGATATTCAGCACAGCGCTGACAGAGAGCTCAGGAGATTACTGTATGAGTCAGCCATATCTAAATCCCAGCAATAAGATTACTATGCGTGCCATTATGCACAATGCAGTACAGATTTAGAAATATTCTCATTTGTTATCTGAGTACTGAACAGAGTATTTTGCCATTTGGTATATATCAGGGAGAGCACCAGCAAAAGGCATCAAGAGTGAATAAACATGATACATAGCATCTCTCTTTGTAGAGTCACCTGAAAAATTGCTTGGCTTTTATTAAATAACACTTATTAACTTACCATATTCCTCCTGCAATAGGAAGCAGAGACTGACCTTTTCAAACCCTCCTTTTCTGGCAGTTAAAAGAGAACGTTATAAATATCAGGAGATACTGCACTGAACAAGAAACATGACCGCTTGAAACAAATTTAACATTGATTCATAAGATGGAAGACTACCGCAACAGCACATGTATTCATTTGCCATTATTGCATTACCTTCCTATCAAAAAACTGACATTCAGACTATTCCAAAAATATGAGTGCCCTTTCAGCCTTCAAATCTGGATTTATTTCCATTTTTTGTGTGTGATGTTTATTTGACCTTGTATTCATGTCAAGCACTGGAATTCAGTTGTGATGAAAATAAAAATCTGTTATTTGGCTTTTGGGTTCACAGATACAGGAATGATCTCATTACACAAATGGAACGAGTCTGATGAGAGTGTAGCAACTCATCTGCTGTGTTTCTAGAGGGGTTCATTGGTTCCTGTTGCTGGCTGACAAGACTTTCAATAGCATCAGGTAAAAATACATGACTATAGATTTTATTTACAGACCCACATCCAAAGAGCTTCCAAAAGGTTGCTGGTTGTTATTTGCTTAAGAAAGGGAAAAGTCAAGACCAAAGTCCCTTTGTAATTTCAGCTAGATGCTACTCTCTTTCTCATATATACAGACATACACTAGAGGATGTAAAGAAAAATGCTACTTCTTCTCATCTTTGACAAGAAAGGGTGTCTTGACACAATGAAATTCTCCTGTGAGAAGATGGTCAACAGCAGCAAATTTTTCTCACATTTGAAGGAATTTTTCAGTGGAAAAAAACTTTGGCTGAGATCCCACTTCAGTGTTGCATCTCCACATGCAGAGTTAAGCACTATGTTGAATGATATCATTGTGCAAATGAATGCAGAACCAAATATGCATGTGCATCCATGCTTACCCACAGAGATATGTATCCACATGCTCATCTATTCATGCCTGCATGCATAATGGCATTGATTGCAGAACTCGGTTTTCTAGACCTTGAACTGAAAGCAGTTGTTCCACATTGAACAAAAATACCCACCTGTTTCCTTAGGGCAACTTACACATGTTTAAGACCACCCAAAGAATTCTGGCTTTTATGCTTTGTGCAGATGAATTCTTTGGGGAGAAAAAAGTCCCAAAAGAAGAAGAAGAAGAAGAAGAAGAAGAAGAAGAAGAAGAAGAAGAAGAAGAAGAAGAAGAAGAAGAGGAGGAGGAGGAGGAGGAGACAGAGATGGAAATCATCAGTAGAACATACAGAAGAAACTGGAAACATGTCTCAAGATGCTCAAAATATGATTATTTTATCAGTATAAATACCCACATATTTTAGCTTCTGTTCACTCCCATGGCCTTCCTCGGCGTCTACTCAGAATCAAAGTTCAGAAATTGAAAAGCAACTGCCTAGTAAATGGTTGGAGAATTATCCTGGTCCAGAAATGTCTGAACTTTGAACTTTAAACATCTTTTGAGCCTTGTGAGATGCTTCTCCAGTTTCTTCTCCAGATCCCAAATACAAAAAAACACACAACCAAAACCCCCACACCATCCAAAATGCAACAAAACTCTCATAATCTCAGCCAGAAGGGAGAAAACATTTGAAATCATTTGTTCTTGCATGTGAGATTTATATCCCTAGTTCTCTCACACACAATCTGCTTCTCTGTGCCACAAGGTGCCTCCAGACAGATGGCTTCTAGCATTATCAGACAAAAGACATTTTAAAATCTATTTTAGATGTCCCTTTCACATAGATTTTTTGGGTGGTGGTGGTGGTGGTATTAGAGCAGGAGGGTAGGAAAGAAAGTTGGGAAAATATGTGAAGAGTGCATGATCATCTAGAATCCTTCCCCACCTCCTCCCAAATGATGTGGTTTCGTCATAAAAGACGCAGCTGGAAGTACCATCATTTTATCTCCTCTCCTCATTCAAAGTGAAAATATTTTTCAAAATATTTCCTTGTACCTTTTCCACCAGCTGGAAGATGTTGCTTGCAATGGTGTGTGTGTGTGTGTGTGAGAGAGAGAGTCTTATGTTTGGTTTATAGTTTTAAACTATAACCCATGAGATTACTGTTTGGATCAGAACACATTTTTAGTTTTGACTGTGCATATCTCTGATTCTTTCAATGCAGTTTTCAACTATTTACAAAGATAGATATAACAGGGAAGACTGCATGCAGAAATGAAGATATTAGGGAAGGTTTCTTGACTTAAATATGTATATTTAAGAAACTGCATACAAAATGTATATGCTGGAAAAACTCCCTTTGGGAATAGATATGATTTTCTACATCAGACTGTCCAAGTTCTAAGATATTTGAAAAAGAGCTTTTTCTTAGTCCCAACACCATCTCATGCACATTTGGTAAAGACACGAGAGAGAGCCTTCACAGTGACTGCTCCCGGGCTGTGGAATGCCCTCCCATGAAAGTTTCATTGGCCTCCTCTCTGCTTACTTTTTACTGGCTGGCAAAGCCATTTTTATTTAGTCAAGCCTTTGGCTCTTAATTAACATTTCAGAAGGGTCTTTTAATGGGGTGTGCTGTTCTTTTCGCTTTTAAAATTATGTTTTCAAGGTGTTTTATTCTGTTTCAGCTTTGTGCTTTCTTCAGAATTGCTTATTTAATTGTTTTTAAACTTTTGTCTAATAAGGTTGTATCTGCACTTTGCTTTAATTTGTTGTAAGCTGTCTTGGGTCTTGTGCCAAGAGAAAAGGAGAATATAAATTTTTTAAAAAAGTCTTAAAAAAAGATGTTATAGATCATTGCAGAATAAATTTAGGATTGGATGCTTGAAAAACTGACAGTTCAGAAACAGACTGATTCCTCCATCCTTAGTTGTCAACTAGGGCAACAGGAAGACCACATTACAGATGCATAGACTCAAGGAAGCCATGGCACTGATCTTAGCAAGACCTAACAGGGCTATAATTTTGCCTTAAGTCAAAGTCAATTTGATGGCAATTAACAACAACCAGTTATCGCTATTCCAAAGCAAGGGAGAGTGGTTCTTCAGCCACAATAAGCACATTTTTTATATCCAACACTTGCTAATGAAACTTCATCCAATAGTCTTGGATTGCAAGAGATCAATTTAACAAAGGTCAAGCAGCATCTAGCACAACACATGCAATTGATTTGGGAGGAGGGAGACTGGAAACATAACAATAGATTTGATGCAAACAGAAATCATTTATTGTATGCTGAAGGCCTAAATATTTCTACTACCAGGAGACTCTGTGAATCAATGGATAGTTAGGAAGCCATCACTTATGTGTCTCATAGCTTTAGTGGGTCTACTCTCATCAGGCCTACCAACTGAATATAGGTCAGTATTTTGTCAGTATAAATATTAACCACCTTTATTAGGTATTGCTAATTTACTTCTGCTAGTAATTTGCTACAGGTATATAATAATTACCTCACCTTTCCTTCAAGAAGTGGAGGGTCGCATTCTTGGCTTTTCCTTGCCCTCAAAACCCTGGGTTCCCACAGCTCTTTTAGGGGCAAAAGCCATGCGATAAGACCCGGCTCCAGCCCGAACTGGTTTCTAATTCGCAAGAAGTAAGCCGGGTCTGGGAGGAGGTGCGGTAATCCCCTAACACAGCTATGTTTTGAATACTAAAGAATTCTAACTACCTCATGAAAAGACAAATGCCAAGATCCCATAGGATAGAACAGTGTTCATTAAAGTGATATCACACTGTTATAATCATGTAGTATAGATGCAATCAGAAAGGGGAAAACAAAATCTATATTTGGGATTACACTATTCTTAAATAATCCAGACAAGAACAGAATTGTGATTTCTCTTTTAAAAACTTGAAATAGTGAATGTTGGCATACATATGACCTTTCCCCCAACAATGCTATAACAAATTGTGGTTTGAGCAATCAATCATTTAAACAGTGCAATATATCTTTCCTTCCAGTGCTCTTTTTTTTTAACACTGAACTAGAGCCCTTTCTAATAACTAATGGAGTGAAGCAAGGTTGTGTTCTTGCTCCAACTTTATTTACAGTCTTCTTCAGCATGATGCTCCAAAGGGCTACAGCAGAGCTCGAAGAAGAAGACGGCATCTATATACGTTACCATGTTGATGGTAGCTTGTTTAACTTAAGCCATCTGAGGGCTCGCACTAAGACTCTAAACTATCTAGTCCGTGAGCTGCTCTTCACTGATAATGCTGCCCTTGTTGCCCACACAGAAGCAGCTCTGCAGCTGGTGCTGCAGAGCTGTTTAGGCTGGAAGTCAACTTGAAGAAAATGGAAGTTCTCTACCAGCCTGCACCACAGGACAAACACCACCATCCCCACATTGCTGTAGGCAAATCTGTGCTTAAGTCCATTCAGCAGTTCACCTACCTGGGAAATATCATCTCCTCAGATGCCAAGATTGACAAAGAGATTGATCACAGATTAGCAAAGGCATATAGCGCATTTGGAAGACTTTACGAAAGAGTATGGAGTAGCAAACACCTGAGGCGAAGCACAAAAATCAGTGTGTATAGAGCCATTGTACTGTCTATTCTCCTTTACGGGTCTGAAACATGGGTCACTTATCGCCAACACTTACGACTCCTCGAATGCTTTCATCAGCGCTGTATACGCACAATTGTAAATATACACTGGACTGACTATGTGACGAATGTTGCTGTCCTTGAGCAAGCAGGGATCACCAGCATTGAGGCCATGCTATTGAAAATGCAGCTGCGCTGGGCAGGGCACATTTCTAGGATGGAGGACCATCACCTCCCCAAAATAGTACTCTACGGTGAACTTGCCACGGGTCAGCGTAAGAGGGGCACTCCAAAAAAGCAATACAAGGACTCCCTGAAACAACATCTCAGGCTTGACCAAATTGATCACCAACAATGGTCCACCCTGGCCTCACATCGGGAGGCATGGAGACACGCTATCCACAATGCTGCAGCCTTATTGGAGAAGTCACGCTGAACAAGTCTCGAAGAGAAACGACAACGCAGAAAGAATCACATCCCAGAAACATCACCCAAGGAGACCTTCTGCTGTGCTTTCTGCAACTGGACTTGTTTATCTCGGATTGGCTTTTTTAGTCATCAGCGTGCTTGCAGAAAGCATGGGATGAGTCCTTCCTGAATCTTCGTTTGCGAAGAAAAGCTAGAGAGAGAGAGAGAGGGCTGAATGGTAGAGAAAGGGAAATTGTCTGATAAACTGTTCTGGCCCACACTGCATTTCATGTCTACAAGGTGAGGTGGATTTATACTCCCTGCCAGATATAGGGAAGATGTGATGGCGTTCCAACAACCTTGTTGCCAGTGTTGGAAGCTGGAGCTGGCCGAGTTCATTCATGGGCTGGGGGGGGGGGGGGGGCAATCTGTCCTCAGCACCTGCACATGCATGATAATAATAATAATAATAATAATAATAATAATAATGTATTTCTATCCCGCCCCTCTGCAGTGCAATCAGGGTGGCTTACAACAAATTAGACATCAGTAAAATACATCCAGTCCCCAAAGCCCCGCCACCCCTTAAAAAATATTCAACTAAGGCAGTTTAAAAACATTAGGGTAATTCAGTTATAAAACACAGCATCACAACAGTGCAGAACAATCAGCAACAGCATGGAAGGGAGAAAGATTAGCTGACTCTTTGGACCGCGATAGTTATTCTGGAAAGGTCTACCGGAAGAGATCCATCATGGCAGCCTTTTTGAAGCTGTCTAAGGTGGTGATACGATGGATCTCATCCGGCAGGCCGTTCTAATCTGGGAGCGGTGGCAGAGAAGGTCCTCTGGGAGGTCACCAACAGCCTCATTTTCATAGGTTGTAGTAGATTCCTCCCAGATGACTGGAGTGAGTGCACAGGGTAGGTCGTACGGAAAGAGGTGGTCCCAGAGATAGGTTGGACCCAAGCCATGTAGGGCTTTAAAGGTCATAACCAACACCTTGTATTGTGCCCGGAAACTAATAGGCAGCCAGTGAAGAGATTTTAACACAGGTGTAATTCAGTCTCTTCTGGAAGTTCCAGAGCCCAACCTGGCTGCCATATTTTGAACTAATTGAAGTTTCTGGGTCAAGCACAAGGGTAGCCCCATGTAGAGCACATTACAGAAATCAAGATGAGAGGTTACCAGCATGTGTACCACAGTTCCAAGAGTTTCCAGGAAAAGGTGCAGCTGGTGTATCAGCCAAAGCTGATAGCAGGCACTCCTGACCATCGCATTTACCTGATTTGACATCTGGAGTGACGGATCCAGGAGCACTCCCAGACTGTGAACACAGTCCTTGGAGGAGAGTGTGACTCCATCTAGGACTGGAGGATGTGTTCCCAAACCTGGTTTCGGGCCTGCAACTGTTAGTACCTCCATTTTGTCTGGATTGAGTCTCAATCTGTTTTTTCTCATCCAGTCCATTACTGCCTTAAAACAGTCATTGAGAGGAGAGATGCCATCTGAAGTCGAAGCTGAGGACTCATATTTTTGAAAATACTTTCCTTTTGGCTGTGTCTTGGCTCAAATGGTAGTGACAAGTGATATCACATCACTTACATTTGCCATTTTGGACAGGATATGTCCAAAAAAATGAGGGAGAAACCGGAGTGAGAAAGGGAAGAAAAAGGAGAAACTGAAATGAATTGTTTCATTAATCCCTAATATCCATGACCTGGAGATGGTCTCATCTTCTTCACTCACCTGTTGTGATTATTTATTCACAATTGTATGCAGGCTGGCACAGTGCATTTTTGGCAATGCTTTATGGAATTGCATCTGCTCCACATTACAAGGATGCAGTAATTTCCCTTCTCACTGTCATACTCAAGCATAATGAGTAGGAAGACTGGGTAGGAGGTCTTTGGGACAGGCTCCTATGATAAGCCAGGCTTATACTTCCACAAAAGAAAGTATTTTGAACCAGCTTTTAATTATTGTTTTTGGTTGCTCTGCTTTTCCTTCCAACCTTCTTATTGAAGCTAGAAAACAGGCTTATCTTCTGAAATCCTAGTATTATTATTATAGGCTTATGAGAATGCAGGAGCATAACTCAAAATGTTTCTGTTATAAAGAAATGGTGGATTTAGACCACAGTTATGTCTCCTGGAGATCCATGCTGGACTAACATATCCACAGAGCAACTTGAAAAGATGTAATCAATACAATAGGTCCCAAGAGCCCAATCCAAAGCTGTGGAGTCTGTAAATCATCTTGTTTTTGAGCAGACCTGTGGGCAATGAAATAAACTGGATGACAACTAGAGTATAGGTGGCATAGGTGTTGGAGTGAATAGAACAAAAAATCAACAAGGACTCCATTGTGGTAGTGATTTTTTTAAAGAGGGGGTCATATTAAACTTCTAGGACTATATTCTTGTCCAGGAGTATTTTCCAAGTGGTGAGGAAGTCTTTTGGGTAGAAAGATCAGGAATGAAACTCTCAGCAACCTGTTGTGAAAATTATGACAGACACTTTGAGGAAAGAGTTATTGATATTCTCTCAATACCACATTATCACAGGATTTAGAGAGATGTCCAGGGCACTCTTGGGTCAGATATTCTGGGATCAGTTTCAGTTGCTGCAGCAAGATGATGTGGAGAAGACATACCATATTTTCCAGCGTATAAGATGACTGGGCGTATAAGACGACTCCTCTTCCAACGCATACCAAATAAAAATTTAAAAAATCAGATTTGATTTCAATATGGTAATTTTAATTCAAATGTTTATGACATGCAGGTACTTAACAGGAAAACTGTCACTTATAAACACAACAAACGACAGCTCCCATGTGCCCTAGTATTTATTTCTGCAGTGTGTTTTGGACCTTACTTTTTAAAAAATAGTCCAGATTTAAATGTTGCTTTAAAAATTATTTCCATCTCCCAGCTATGAGATGGTTGGGGGAAAATGAGAAAGTATTGGGGGGAAGGACTGCCAATATACTAGGTGAGGCATCCTGAGGTATGTACAATTTGCAGCCAAGTAAGTGACCCTGGGCATGTCACACACTCTCAGCCTCAGAGGGTGGTAATGGCAACCCCCAGTTTAAGAAACATGCCAAGAAAACCCATGAAAAAGTTAAAAGTCACCATTTTGCCCATTAAAACATCCTCCATTTTGAGCATGGCTAAGAAGCATGGATTCACATTTATATTAGTGTTTTTAGTTTTCTCTACATTTTTTTCTTGTATATCCTATGTTTTTTGTAGTGAATTGTCCTCCTTTGCATTGGAGACATTTGGCCACCCTGTCTGAGTATTGGAGTATGACTCTGGAAACCAGGGTTCAAATCCTGGTTCAGCCATGGAATCCCCCTGGGTGACCTTGGGCAAGTTACACTCTCTCAGCCTCAAGAGAAGGCAATGGCAAATTCCCTTCTGAAGAAACCTTGCCAAGCAAACACCATGATAGGGCTGCCTTCGGGTTGCTGTAAGTTGGAAATGACTCAAAGACATACAACAACAACAACAACAACAATCTTAGAAGTCACACTCTCTCAGCCTCAGAAGGTGGTGAAGGCAAACCCTGTCTGAAAAAACACATAGGCAAGAAATGATAGGCTCATGATAGGTTTGCCTTAGTGCAGGGGTAGGCAACCTTTCCCCTTTAAGGGCCGAGGGACTTCAGCTCCCAGAAGCCTCAGCCATGTTGGCCAATAGTCCCATGTTGGCCAATAGCTCCTGGGATTCTGGGAGCTGAAGTCCCTCGGCCCTTAAAGGGGAAAGGTTGCCTACCCCTGCCTTAGTGTCATCATCAGTTGGAAATGACTTGAAAGCGCACAACAACAACAACAGTCTTGGAAGTCACACTCTCTCAGCCTCAGGGGAAAGCAATGGCAAACTCTTTCTGAACAAACCTTGCCAAGGAAACCCTCCTTCTCTCCCTGGCTTTCCCCCCCACCTCACACATGTCCTCCTGAACCAGGAGGATGAGGAGGACGAGGAGGAAAGGTGGGAGGAGGGGAGAAAGTGATAGAGAGAAGAAGGTGGACCAGGAGGACAAGTAAGAAAGGTGGGAGGAGAGGGGAAAGCGGTGGAGAGAAGAAGGAGGACCAGGAGGACAGGAGGAAAGGTGGGAGGGGGGGAAAGTGGTGGAGAGAAGAAGGAGGACCAGGAGGACAGGAGAAAAGGTGGGAGGAGGGGGGGAAAGTGGTGGAGAGAAGAAGGAGGACCAGGAGGACAGGAGGAAAGGTGGGAGGAGGGGGGGAAGCGGTGGAGAGAAGAAGGAGGACCTCCTAGTCCTCCTCCTTCTCTCCCTGGCTCCTTCCCACCTCACTCCTCTATCTTCCTCGTCCTCCTCTTCCTTATACCCGGCATATAAGACAACCCCCAACTTTAACCCCAGATTTTCCTGGTTAAAAAATCATCTTATACCCTGGAAAATACGGCATGTGTTGGCCCATACTATTATAGCTGGCCCTCTGTTTTCATAGATTCTGTATCCATAGATTCAAACCAACCACGGTTCAAAAATATTCACCAAAATTTTCCAAAAAGCAAACATTAATGTTGCCATTTTATATAGGGGACATAACTTTACTACACCATTATATATAATGGGACTTGAGCATCCATGGGTTTTGATATCCATGCGGGCCCTGGAATCAAACCTTAGTTGATACCAATGGCCCAGTGTACATGTAAATTTGACCCTAGCTCTTCTTGGCTACTAAGATCTAGCACAACAGAACTGATTGGGTGGATTCAGGAGGTGGTAAATGCTTCACTCTGTTTGGGAAATGCTTACTTCTTTGAAGGAAACTGTGGTACACCCTCTCCTGAAGAGGACCTTCCTTGACCGAGAGGTATATGGGAGCTACCACCCTCCTGTAAATATCCCTTCTCTGGCAAAGTATTTTAGTGTGTGATGACGGAGAGATTTTACATGTTCTTGGAGATAGTGGATTATTTGTACCCATTTCAGTCTGGTTTCATTTCAGGGTATGGCCTGGGTGAAGAACAGGGAGCATATTAACCCTGTGGATCATTCTCAATCTCTCAGTGGCTTTTGACACAATTGGTCATATTATTTTAATGGACTAGCTCTGGGATGGTAGTAGAGGCACTGTCTTACAGTGATTCTACTCCTAACTACAGTACTGGTTAAAAACAGTACCACTGGGGGAATTCACATTCAGCCAGATGGCTATTAAGCTATGGATGCCACAGGGTTCTGTCTTATCCTGTATGCTATAGAATTCTAGGATTTTTAGCTTTGTGAGATATTTAGCCTTGTCTGCCAGAGACCTCTGGTGCCACAACAAACTACAAATCACAGGATTCAATAGAATGGAGCCATGACAGTTAAAGTGGTGTCAAACTGCATTTATTCTGTGATGTGGCAGCCTAAGCCAGCAAATACTATTTTTCAACAGAGGTTTTTACCTGCCAATAGGCCCTTCCTACACTCTGAAATGACCCTAGCCAATTTCCTTGCTCAGCTATCCCTAGCAGACTAGGGAGGGTGTTACCCAAAAAAGGTGGGGACTGGAGGGGGGTCTCCAACAACTGTGTCAGCATCTTTAAATGTATAGGGCAATTATATAATAATAATAATAATAATAATAATAATAATAATAATTTTATATCCCGCCCGTCTGCAAAGCAAAGAATGCTTTGCAAGAGCCTGAGTAACTTGGGGATCATTTTCACCTATATATACCAGCACTAAGGTGGGAGAACTCCAAGTTTAATGAATTAAAAATTTATTTTGTAATAAATAAGATTGTAACCAAACACATGATACACCATTCAGAGCTAACTGATATAGGGGGGTTGCAGATTGCCAGAAATAGTGCAAATTGAGTCCAGGGTTAGGGTTAGGGTTAGGGAATCATGGGAACTGTATTTCACCAGAGTTATCTGACAGAGAAGGCTCAATGTCTCAGGAAAAATAATAATAATTCCCATGATTCCCTAGCACTAACCCTAACACTAAAAGTGGACTCAATTTACACTATTTCTGGCAGTCTGCAACTCCTCATAGAGGCATGGAAATTGGATGGCAGAGATTGAGGGATGTAGAAGGGTGATATCTACCTGTCCTGAAGAGTAGGCTATAGAAAGCAGGATGTGGCTCAGACAATGTCTGAGAAAGAAATGATGACTGGAGAAAACTCTCTGCACTCACAGGCCTACAGTAGGGACTGATATTTTTACCTAATATTCTAGCCTCTGCAGACTGCCAGAAATAGTGCAAATTGAGTCCACTTTTAGGGTTAGGGTTAGTGCTAGGGAATCATGGGAATTGTTTTTTTTTTCTGAGACATTGAGCCTTCTCTGTCAGAGAGCTCTGGTGCCACAATAAAATACAGTTCCCATGATTCCCTAACCCTAACCCTAACCCTTAAAGTGGACTCAATTTGTACTATTTCTGGCAGTCTGCAACCCTGATGGTCTTCTTACAGACCCAACAATGGGATTCTTGAATGACTGATTGCTTTAACTTCAGTTTAACAAAATAGAAATTGGATTTAGGACAACTCCAGGATAGCTAGACAGGGAAATTGGCTAGGATCATATCAGGGGATATTGACATACTCACCTTGGTGCAATGAGTCATCTTTTGTCTCTTGATGTAAGAGGATATGCAGGAAGCCTGGGGGGAAGAAGGAGTGATCAGTACAGTGGGTCCTTGTTATCCACTGCGGTTGGTTCCAGGAAACCCATGGATAACAAAATCCATGGATGCTTAAGTTCCATGAAATACAATGGCATAGCAAAATGGTGTTCCTTATATAAAATAGAAAATTAAGGTTTGCTATTTGGAATTTATACCTTTTTAAAAATATTTTCAAGCTGTGGATGCTTGAATCCATGGATAAAAAAATCCATGCATAAGAAAGGCCTACCGTATGCCCATTTAGCCTTTTACCAAGGTCCTTCACATGTCTCCTGGTCTATACTCCTTTCCCATCAGAAATTTCCCTGTGTTTCTAAGGTCGTTCTGACCTCTTTAAACATGCTTGGCTCTAGATATGAAAATATTAAAGCCTGATATACAGCATAGGGATGTAGGGTGTGCTAACAAGGGAATCAGGCTAGTTTCTCATGGCAGAGAGTTCTATGGACTGGATGCAGCCACCAAGATGACTCTCTTGTGGCCTTTACAGACTGCAAGAAATAATGCAGCTTGAGGCCACTTTAACTGTCCTGGCTCAGTGCTAGGGAATTATGGGAATTGTATTTTTTTCTGGGACACTGAGCCTTCTCTGTCAGAGAGCTCTGGTGCCACAATAAACTACAGTTCCCATGATTCCTTAGCACTGAGCCAGGATAGTTAAAGTGGCCTCAAGCTGCATTATTTGTGGCAGTCTGTAAAGGCCCTTGTATCCTCACCAAATGCACCCATTTAGATAGTGGGATGCAAAGCTTTCCTTTGAGGGTCTTAAAACTTATACAGGCTCATATGGAGGGTGTGATGAGATCCAAACCAAACAACCAGCCAATAAGATATTACCATGCCTCATGTGAAAGAGATATTAAGATGCTAGAAAATATTGATCTCAAATAATAATAATAAAAACCCAATAGGTTTCAGGCTATGCAGCTTTCTTCAACTTTTCTTCATCAAATGGGAGTAGGTATGAGACAGATATACTGCCAAACACACCTGCAAGAAATAAGACATTGAACAGCTACTAACAATTTGATTCAAAAATTGGTTTTTATTGCAGAATCGGAAAGAACAACACAAATAAAAGTGAAAGAAAGGAGCAATATAGGAAAGAGAAACAATTGATATAATAGAAAACAACAGCAACCATCACCCCAAATCAATAAAGTAAATCTCCAAAAGTCATCATGTCTCAATAGGATAGTTATTCAAGACACAGTGAGCCACAGGTAAGCATGATGTATAATGTATAATTGGTATTTTCCCATTTCCTTAGCTGTTTCTGTAGTTTACTGAATGAAAATCTTACAGGGTACCATGAATATTTGAAGAAGTACTTAACAGCAAAGGATACCCACAACTTCTTCTGTTGCTAAGATCTAGAACTAGAGTTCCTTTTACTACAAAAGCTATCACTGTATCAGAAAACTCAGGACTTTTATTAATGAGAGAAGTAAATAATGTTTTGGATTACTTCTTTAGATCCTTTCAGGTATAAGTTGTACCTATGACATATCAGTTAATTCCTTTATGACCAGTACTTTGAATTAATTAGTTACTAACAGTGATGTACTTGTAATTAATTTTAATTAAATTAAAATTTAATTTAATTTAATTTAAAATTAAATTGTAATTAAAATGGCATAACTATATTACTTTATGATTGTAAAGTAAAGAGTGATAACTACTTCCTTTTGTGACTGTTATTTTCTTTTTGTAACTGTAACTGTTTCTATTATGTTTATAATTAGGAGTGTGTGGTCTCATTACTTTTGGTCTATATCCAGTTGTAAGTCCATATTGAGGTGGATTTGTTGA
This sequence comes from Phrynosoma blainvillii, assembly GCA_026167975.1. NCBI lineage: Eukaryota > Metazoa > Chordata > Lepidosauria > Squamata > Phrynosomatidae > Phrynosoma > Phrynosoma blainvillii. Next base: position 301,351,499 of record JANUYF010000004.1, read on the forward strand.
ATGAATAGAGGTGCATCTACACTGTAGAAATAATGCAGTTTGACACAACTTTAACTGCCATGGCTTCCTACAGAAGCCTGGGATTTGTAGTTTAGTGAGGCACCAGCATTCTTTAGCAGAAAACGCTAAAGACCTTTCAAAATGACATATTCCATAGGATTTAACTACATTATTTAAAATGGTATCAAATTGCATTATTTCTACAGAATTGTAGGATATCCTATGTATAATTGGTATTTTCCCATGCACCCTAGGATATCTTAAGACTTATGTATGAGCCATTGATTTACCTGACAATAACGACTGGATTTTACTCTAATTGTTTGTGTGTGTGTGTGTGTATGTGTGCGTTTTTGTGACCATGGAACAGTGGATTTGAATTATCTGTGTTTTTTAAAAAAAACAACGAGAAGACAACTCTTACTTTTCAATAACAAGAAAGTAAATGGTTACTTTTCTACCTGCAGCTATAATTAACTATTACTCAGAATTATAACTCCAAATATATATTTGGAGGAGCAGTTCCTGATCATGAGATTGACCACATGTAAGGAAAGTAACTCCTGTTCAGACTCATTGCTCTCAGTGCAAGGCGAGTGATGAAACTAGGGATAGGAAGGGATGGCAGGTACTCTCCTTTTTATGTGTCAGTTCAAATTGCTTACATAAGAAATGAATAGGGCTTTAATTCCTCTACAGCAGGATCTCTGGGAGGTTTTATTTTTAAAGGCATTGAAATGCTTGTGGTGGGGTGGAGGCTTAAGATAGCCTAAAATTAAATTTAAAAAACATACAGTGGGCACTTGGTACCTGCTGGGGTTTAGTTACAGGACACCCCCCTCCCGTACCATGGATACTGAAATCTGTGGACAATCAAGTCCCATTGAATATAATGTCATAGTAAATGGTGCCTCTTATATAAAATATCAAAATCAAGGTTTGCTTTTTGAAATGTATATATTTTAAAAATATTTTCAAGCTGTGGATGCTTGAATCTGTAGATAAAAAAATCTGCAGATATCAAGGGATGATTATATATCATAGTGAATTAATATTATGGAATGGCAATATTGACTGGCAAAAGAGTTGGAAATTCATTGTTCAGGGCTTGGCTTCTTTGCTTCCAGTCTGGACTCTTCCACCCTTCCCTCTGTTCTTGAAAGAGGTACCACACTTCAGATATCTCCTTATAAATTCACACTAAAATCCAGAGGGGATTCACCTCTCTCTTCCACCACCACTGTTCAGCTGCACTGAGTTTGATTCCTCCCTCCAGAGCAAAGCTGTATTTCCAATGCCCCTAGAAAATGAAAGACTGTTTCCCACTTTTGAGGAATTAGCCTTCATTACAAAGCAACTAGTCTCGGCTGATCATCATGATCAGATCATCCCTCTCAGCTAATCTTAAGGGTGAGGTGGGGTTCTAGCCCTCTCTCTCTCTCTGTCCCTCTAAGGCAGAGATTTTGCACTCAAGCAGCCCCGAGCCTTGGCTATGATTTTATAGCATCCTGCAAATCTGAAGCTATTTTTGTAGCTTTGCAAGACAACTTGTGCTTACTAGAGAAGGTGTTTGAAATATTTACACAATCTGAGTGAGACATCTGTGTAGTCAGTGTACTGGATATAGATGATTGGAGACAACGTCAATTTGACAATTCTCCTTCAAATCTTGTGCCTTCAAATAGTAGAATTTGCCCCAGACTTTCCTCTGATGTGGAGATAGGAAGGTATCATGCAAATCTTTGCACATAAAACAGAAAGGCTAATGTCAACAATGCCCTTGCAAATCTAATTTTACTTCTTTCCCCTTTCACATTTCTTCCACTGCACACACACACACACCCTTGCAAATAAGAATTGTTTGGTTACAGAATGGTTTTCACCAGAAATAGTCAGATAAGACTGGGTTTATACAAAATGGCCAACAAGACAAGAAAGAATGCCTTGAAAAAATAGTCTATAGAAATCTAAGATAAGCCCTTTACTTAAAATACAACTGCATTTTATGTTGTTGCTTTTGTTAAACATTGAGACAAACTGATTATCTGACTGAGCACACAGACAATGGGTCTGTAAGTGAGTAGTCCTTTTAGAAAATCAGTAATGGCAATTGGATAACTCAGGAAGGAGAACTACATCCATCTGATTTGGTTCTGCTCTCCAACTGGTGACTAGTACTTTCACCCTTTTAAAAAAAGAATCAGCAGACTTAGCATGACTTTACTCACTAACTGCTGGCATGGATTATGGTGACTTTCTGTTATGGTGACAATACCCACTCCTCATCTCAGAACATGAGGGACAGAACTATGCTGAAATAAAATACCACTTAGGGCAAAAACAGACTACTGCAAAGAAGGTCCTGTCTGCATGGGCCAAATAAAATGGCTTCCCCTGCCCATTCTTTTGGTGAGGAGTCCAGACAATACAGGGCCTAATCCCCAGGTCTGACATGAGCAATCTGGACAATGTCTGGGGCATTCAGTGCCAACTCTGGGGTATTCCCCTCTTTAAATGGACTAAGGAGTTTATCACATGGGGAAAATCCCGTGCGGAAACGGGGGTTTAAAGTAGAAAAAACCCGCAAAAGTGGATGTTTTTCCAGACGCCATTGCTGTTAAAAGGAGGTTAAACTGGGGTTAATCCAAATGGAAACCCCTCATTGACTGCTTCTTTTTACTTTCAGGTTTTTCCGAAAGTAAAAAGAAGCAGTTTCCGTTTAGATTAACCCCATTTTAACATTGCCTTCACTTTTCACATTGGGGAATCCCGTTAATAAATTGCTTCTGCTTTTGTGTTTTTTTTTTCTACTTAAAGCAGGGTTTCTGCATGGGACTCCCTGTGTGATAAACTCCTAAGAAAAGTCACAAGTTCCCCTAGATCTGAAGATCTAGAGCCCTCCATTGCAATGCCAGGAGGTTGTTTGCATGCATGTACTATTATGCCTCCAGGCCCAGCTGCCACTGCCACATGTCACTCACTCTGAGGTCAGAATGAGGTGTCCAGCCATGTGACTGATGCTGAGCACCTTGTTCTGACCTTCGTGTGAGCAGTGCACAGCAGCAGCAGCACTACCAAGTTGGGTGCACATGTGAACAGCCACCCAGAGTTGGAATAGAGGGCCCCAGGTAAGGAGAAGGCTTGGGAAGCTCTGGGGCCAGGATACTTTGGGTTGATCCTGGAGTATCCTTGCATGTGCAGACAAAAAGCATTGTTTGCTATGATTAGAACTTCTTGATTCTGCTTCTGAATCCACGCCGATCTCTCCAAGTGGAAGGGAGATGAGGGAGGAAAAGGAAAGTCAATTTGGCGAGTGAACAATAAGATTTCATAATACTATAGACAATTGGGCAAACATCAGGTCTCTTCATTGTCTTTGCTGACTATTAACTCTGGAGACCTGGATGGACATGGCTTCTTTTTCAAAGGTATAGTTGGCCCTCTGTATCCATGGATTCTTTATCCATGGATGCAACCATCCATGGCTTAACAATATTTTAAAAATATATAAATTCCCAAAAGCAAACCTTGATTTTACCATTTTATATATGTGAACCATTTTCTAAGGCAATGTATATGATAGGACTTGAGCATCCATGGATTTCGGTATCCATGGGGGGGGGGGGTGTCCTGAAATCAAACCCCAGCAGATAGCAAGGGCCCACTGTACAGTTTTCTGAAAACCTTACATTCTAGTGTAAAGTCTCTGTGGTCCCTCTTCCATCCAGTGATGAGGAGGAAGAATGTCCTTTAATAGGAACTATACAACCATACAGTCCTTTGTTTTGGTTTTTGCTTCAATGTATCTGAGGTGGGGAACGCAGTCTCTTGGTAGGAAAAAAATCTTGCAGCCTGTGCTGAATGTTTTGTGTTAATGATAATGCTGGATGTTTGCTTTTAAAAAAACACTCCCTCCCCAAGAACTGTAGCAACAGAGACAAAAACCAAGAAGAAAACCTCTTTTATTTTAGATTCAAAATTTGTCTGATTTCCCATAAGCAGAATGGGTTTTTAGTTAGGAAAAATATACCTCTCCTTACATTTTGTAGCATCAGGCCTACTACATCTCAATCATTGCTAGTATCTTGTTTATGAAGCAAAATATGACTTTGGTCATAAAGTTCATCTCTTGTATTTTGTCACTTTCAATAGTTTATACTTTTTTTAAAAAAATAATGTCACTGAGTTACAAACTCTGAGTCCAAAGGAGTGGCAGATACTGTGACCAGCTGCTTTTATTAAAAGGGACATGGAGATGACACAGTCACTCACTTCTATGTCCTTCCAGCCAGCCTCCCAAGTTCTTTGTTTCTCTTTTCACACCATCTCTTTCTATTAAAGTCCCTGCTGGGGAGACACTTTTTAAAATTCTGCCTTCCTTTTTCCCTCCTTTCTTCTGTCCTCAGAACAGTTTGGGAACAAGTAGAATAAAAGAGCAAAACCTCAGGAAATTCTGTACAAATGCATAATGTTAAGGCAACAAACCTTACCTTCTGACTATGGGTTAGATTTCATTAGCATATATTATTTTCTGAGAGAAAATAGTCTTTCCCTAGGCTTTCTTCAGCTCCTTTTTATTTCTTGCTGTTCTCAGTTATATCGTTTGTAGAAAATGTGCAGTATGATTTATGCTTTATTAATATACATCCACTTAACATTCATTTTCAAAAACTTTCCTTTCTTCCCATGGTCTGTAAAGTCATCGGCACCAAAGGGTAAGTGAGTGCATAGCTCAACATAGAAAGAACTATAATTGCAACACATCCAACACAGCTTAAAGCCCACTTCTTCGCTACTAGGTGCTAATTAGCTAACATGATATGCCTTGCAGCTCCACAAAATTTGTAGCTTTCCTTCTTCTTTTGGCATCTGCTTGGCAAATGCCAACAAACCATGTCTATGAAGTTTTGTTTCCTCATTTTGGATGGGGTTTGAGATCTAGAAACCAACTTGATTGTTTCTGTCAATGACCTAGGGTCCAAACAGATGTGAAATAGGAGGCTTGTGCCTGGACATTCCAATGCATTTTTTTCTTAATTACAAATAATCATGTCACTCGTGGATGGTGGAAGTGTGGCCCACAACTTGCATATGAATCCTAACCATCTTTTGCAGCTTCCAAGTCCCCCACACCCTCCAGACATATTACCATTTTAAAAATTGTGGATAAAGAATCACTCATAAAATTCTCATAAATGACCCCAATGGCCATATGGAGAACATTATGCATCCAAACATCATCCCAACCACCAGAACTTATCTAGAGTACCCAAAATTGTTTTTTTTAAAAAACAACAACAACAACAACAACAACAAACAGCACTGGGAAATGCAAATCAGAACAATATGTCCAATGATTTCAGGGTTGAATTTGCTGATTATTTGAGATTGAAAATATGGCCGTGAGGCCAATCACAGTGGGTTTGGAAACTACCCCTTACTGCAATAGTCTAACCCTGAAGTAAGAGTTCTGGAGCCATAGAGGAGCTTTCATTATGAATTAGGAAGTTGCCCAGGAAAGGAGATATTTCACTTTTCCCTCCCTATACACACTTTCTTCCACAAATATGCTCAGATATATTTGAGACACAATGACACGGCTTATCAAGGATTCTCCAACTACCATGAGAGTTCTTGGCTCTATCGCAAAAGCAATGCCTTTTTTTCTGCCACACTTTGCACAATTTGCACCAATACATATAGCAACTTTTCCCTTTGAGATGTTCAACAAAGAGCAAGCAAAACAACAACAACAACAAAACAGCTCAACACACAAATACACCTTTTAAAAATCCATGCAATAAAAACAGTAGTTATCATAATTTTAAGTTTGGCATATTTACCCAAACATGCTATAATCAGTCTTCTTTCAAGGGAGACCAAGATCCTTTCCCTAAAACAAGATTGTGTTCCAGTGGAGGAAAACTGAAAACTGTAGTTTGAGACTCATAAAGATTTGTGGTCATTTTTGTAAGATGTTTTCTCAAGAACCACTAGTCTCAAAGTTCCTTTTGTGTACATTAGAGGGAGGGACAAAGCACTTAAATAATCTATTTATCCCAAGAATAATGGTGACCAATGCTGCTGATAGGATTTACAGCCCCTTCCCATAGTGAATAAATCTCTAGCATGTGTGTGCCCACACAGAAACACCATAAATACAAATCTGGCTATACATACAAATCAGGCAGCTGAAATGTTGAGAAGGTTAAATGAAGACAATAAAAAAATAAGCTAAAGGACACCAATCAGTCCACTCTTTGTAGAAAAGAGATAAAGGAGATTATCGCACATACAAAAAGACCCAGCTTGCCTCTTCTGACTTGGAACTCAATTCAGGCTGAAGCTGGGTCTTATTTTTCCAGCTTAATGTAGCTTCTGAGTATATTCCCACTCCAATGTGGCCATTTTTTAAAGTCAGAAAACTCCGACTTTAAAAAATGGCCATTGGAGTGCATTTTTGGATCTGCATTGGAGTAGGAATGTACTCAGAAGCCTAATTAAGCTAGAAAAGCCACACAATGAGACCCAGCTTCAGCCTGAATTGGGCTCCAATTTGGAAGAGGTAAGTTGGGTCTTTTTGTATGTGTGATAGAGAGATTTCTGGTGTCTGGCTCAGGCAATGCAATAATTGGGGAACCAAATGAGCCAAAACAAGTTGAAAATAATTTCAATGTAGTGTTTCTAAAAACTGATTATAAAGAAAAGTTGTCAGATCCTTTTAAATTCATGATTCTGCAATGAGGAACAGAAAAAGAAGGCACTGAACTAAGCAGGGTTATTTATAACATGTTTTCACTGGGCTATTAAAGTTTTTAAAAGTCCAGATATCAAGAAGATATGTCCTGATTTGCCTCTCTCTTTGTAGCATTTCTACTCTAAAACTTTCTTGCCAAGTCCTCTCAAAGTGCTGCCCAACCTGCTGCCATAAACTGTCTTAAATATATTATGGTACCAAAAAGCAATGCAATGATTAAAGGAGGAGGGTCAAGGCACTGGAAATACCCCAAACATTTGCCTCTGCCTTGGCCTAGGTATACAAACCTTTGCTTAATTTGTTGATCCATGCAAGAATATGAGGGGCGGGGGGGTGGAACACCCAAAAAAATCCTTCCTGTTGGGTGAGATTACAAGAGTTTTTTGCATAGCTTTTTTTTTTTAATGATTTCACATTTGGGACATATTTCTGGAAAATCCAGTTGATCAAAATATTTAAACTGGCATCCAATCCAGGATTTCCAATGTCCTAAGCTAGATTTACAACCTCATAAATTTTGCATTTCTCATTGACAATCATGGCACCATTGCCATAATTGAAAATGCCTTTAAAACCCATCTTAAAGACAGCCAACCACAACAATTGATAGAGCTCACTGACACTAGGGAGTGGGGTGCCAGTGAGCTGCAATGTGCTGAAGCACTTGCAAATGAACCTTTCAGGGATCCCTGCAACTTTGTCACAGTCTGACTGGGGCACAAATATGTTATCAAAGCTACATTTCCCATGCAGAATCTCAGCTAGAGGTTTTTTTTCCCCATGTTGTGTAAAGTGACTGTTTTTCAGGTTCACTCTTTGAGTACTAGCCCTGGCACCACCAGGATAGCCACTGACTCCTACTGAGGACACCACAGGAGCAGCATTTTAGGAAACTGGCAATCTAGTTGCCACAATATTTTGCAATGAAAAGATTTCAAAGCAAATGTCACTGAGGAGTTGGTCTCTAATTCAGCTGTTGGCCTATCCTATTTCCCTAATTTAACTCTCCCTCTCTTGAAAGTACAAGTAGCCTTGCTAAAGTAAGTAGGTAGGTAGCATGTACACGCAAACACACACACACAATTTATGACATGGTTTGTCCTTGTGCACTAAGCAAGAAAATATTTTTTTTAAAAAAAAATCTAGTTTCCATCTTTGAATTTGTTAATTTTTCTCTTATGTTGTTTCTAATTATCTGTATTCAGATGCTACTAATTTGGGTACACTCTGCACTTAAGAAGAGAGACAAGAGAGAAGTGTGCTAGCTCATACCCTCCTACTGTCCTAATTTAATTGGGGCAGTCCCAATTGATCCTCTGCCATCCCATTTTTAAAATGCCTCAGTTATTCTCTCCTTCTCCTCCTGTTTTTCCCCTTAGTCCTCAGTTTACTGCAATTGCTGCAAAATGAGTTCAACGTGCTGAAATAGTCTGCACTCTATTAACTCATCAGGGGGGAAGAGTAGAGTGGAGAGGAAAGAGTTTTTCCCCTTGCAGTAGGTATAGGCAAAAGCAAACTGCTGCAACTTCTCCTAGGTTGTGTGTTTTTCCTTATTAATAACTTCTCATTTTGGCCACACTCTGGTATTCCTTGGTCAAACGTATCTCAGTTTTCATCTGTGAAATGTTGGATGGCACTAGCTTCTTCCACTCCCTGGCGTATTGCTGGCTCCCATTTACATGCAGAAGATGACTATGTGCAGCAGAGGACTTTTGTTCTTCACTGTCAGATCCATATGCATGGTTCTGTCATGATGATATGATGATCAGATGATATGATAATATATTGTTATGGTAAGATACTGGTTTATTGAAAGGGGAACGGGAATCATGTGGGAAGCCAAGCTTGGGAAACAATGGAAGGGGGCAAATGGCCAGAGGTGAGAGAGATTTGTGGTTTTATGATTCTGTTGTTCCTGCAAGCAGATTGCAAACCAGCAATGCTCTCCTTCCTTAAGTGCAATTGAATGATAATGCAGGAAAGGAAAGAGGAAACATGAAATGTCACTTTGATACAAATCAAAGGCCTGGGATCATAGCTGGGGAGGAGGGCTGGATGATGGGAACTCTTAAGTATGATCCAGGGGGAAAACATTTCATTTCCAACACAAATCCTGGACAGAAGAACTTCTGTCTTAATTTCTGGAATAAAATCTTTTGTTTTAATCACACTAAGGTGTTTTCTTGGTTATTGGGAACTGAGTCCACTGATCCTGACATTCACAGAGGTTGTCCAGGTAGTTTAAAACTCTGCAAAATCATGAGAAATCTTATTTCAATTGAGTGTAGACTGAGCATTGGTGTTTTTGCATGTTCTTTGTTGTTCATTGGCGACAACTTTTAGCTTGTATCCCCTAGTTCATTGATTCTGATTTACTCTTCCGTCTCAACCATGGACTTGTCTCACAGTGTGTGGTACCTGGCTCATTCCAATTGCTACCCATGACCCAGGTCTGACATGATTGAAATTTTAATGCACTTTCATTTCTAGTAACATGATCTCATTGTATTTGCATGAATAGGATTCACACAAAGATACTGATTGGCCTAAAAATGATTTAAAAAAACTCTAAATTAGATGTAGCTGGCAAATCTTGAAAAATAGTCTTGTTTGCAGTAGGACTTGGCTTCATTTTGAGAAACCCATCAAATTCCTAACCTTGCTCTCCATGAAACTCTCTATGACCTGTTACCTGCTATAGAAAGTGTTAAACCTGCTAGCTCCCCAGCATAAAAAAGAATATTTAGATGAAAGAATAATCAATCTTTCATAAATAATATACATGGGTGGATATATTATATATTCAAAGCTGCAGTCAGATGGTTGAGGAGAATGATAATTTATGCTGCTGAATATCTCTGGAATGAATCTAGGAACAGATCAAACAAAAAAGTTATAAAATAGGAATTATAGGTAATGAAGAGCTCCTTGTAGCACAGGCATTTTTCAGGCTTCTATGCATAATTAAAAGATACGAGGTCAGGGGGAAAGCTTAAAAGTGATTATGTCAGGAATCATTTGTTATTCTTTTATTATGCAATACTCAACTAGTGTTTCTTTTATTCATAATGTGATAATATGAAACAAATGGCATTTAAACATTCATATCTTTAAACAAAATAACATAGCATGCTATGAGTAAACACAGGTGGAAGAGTCAAAGCATGTTCCTATTTGATTTCTGTTTTAGCAGAACCCTTGCTATACTCTTCCAAATACCCAATTCATGCCTACATAGCAGAGATGGAGAGGTAGTGAATCAACTCAGAAATGACTCCCTGAAAAATAATCTAGGGGGTAATGAATATTGCTTCTTCTGAGTCTTGCTAGGCATTCTTGAGAAGAAGTTTAGAGTGGTGTATTGGAACAGTAGAGGAAAGAGAAGAATGAACTAACTAAGGGCTCTGAGCCAGAATTTAAGGATGATAATCTGAGATTATCTGGCTAACTCTGAGTGGTAATGGTCTGGGAGCAATTTCAACTAAACCTAGAGTTCCAGTCATCAGTGATTTCAGCAGTGACAGACCTTCAAAAGCAGGAAACAAGAAGCTTTTTTGGAAGTTCCTTGTCAAAAATGGAATAACAAGCTGACCATCTCCCCTATGAATGCCTCATCATGACATATATGCTTTCTTTTTTGGGATGGGGAAAAGCTCTCTAAGTTCAGGAATGTTCTCAAAGACAAAGGCTTGCCTGAGAGACATCACCAACTACTTGTCTTTACAAAAAGGTAGTAAGGACTTTACCACATGAGAAAAGAAAGGTGAAATTGATTGGGTGAGTAAAGGATTTCTCTGTGCCGCTCCTCATGATGTCACAGTACTTCCATTCTCTTCCCAAGGGGATGATAATCAAAGCATGTCTTTTGCCAAATGGATTTTTCCAGTGCAACAAAAAGATTCAACGACCATCTCTTCTCAGGAAGAGGTCAGAAGTGCTATGACATTATGCTGAGCACCACAAAGAATGCTGCTACTCTCCCAATCCATTTGTTCTTTCTTTTCTCTGGTGTAAAAATTTAAGAAAGATACTAATGAGTACTTGACCTGCCCTACCTGGGTGATCTTGTCACTATGACTGTTGCCTTAATGCAGGATGTCCAGTTTTAGGTAAAGCATTCTACCCAAAAGATATTTATGCTTAATACCAGCTGATTTCTTCTTATGTCAACAGTGAATAGTTGCTGTTATTAGGGAATTATACTTCTATAATTTCCCCTGACAGAAGAATAAAAGGAGGCAAAAGTCCCACATGCTTTTTAAGAAATATATATATTGGACATCACACAGCATGTGGGACTTTGGGCCTGAACAGACTGCCAGAAATAATCCACCTTGAGACCACTTTAACTGTCCTGGCTCAATGCTAGGGAGTTATGGGAATTGTAGTTTTTTTTCTGAGACATTGAGCCTTCTCTATTCTGGTACTTCTCTGGTGCTACAATAAACTACAGTTCCCATAATTCCCTAGCACTGAGCCAGGGCAGTTAAAGTGGTCTCAAGCTGGATTATTTCTGGCAGTCTGTTCAGGCCCTTTGGGCCAATACAGACAGCACGTTTAGGGTGGCTCTCGGCCGTCCCTGGGAGAGGCGGATTGGGGCTGCAGCACCACATGCCACAGCCACAATGCTCCTTTTTGCCACCCCAAAGCATCAGGATGGTGTCAAAGTGGAGTTGGGCAGCCAGCATGTAGCTGCCCCGACCCAACTCCACCCCCAGGCCAGCCCTTTGTGCCGGTCTGCATCAGCCCTTTGTCTCCTTTTATTCTTCTACTGTGAATACACATTTTCCAGTTTTTTGTTCTGTAATTTTCCTTGGAACAGGGGGAAATTTCCTTACAACTTCTGGTTTAGCTCTCTTTGCCCTAAGCCAGACAAGATTCCAATTCAAGCTGTAACTTGCATATAGGACACCACAACATGGAATATTAGGTCTGAAAATTGACTTGATAATATTAAATGTTATATGTTGTAGAAGCATATAATATGATATAAAGAACTATTTAGTAATAGTGCATTATAACCAAAAGTTTGAGGATGAGAAGTCAGTATTGGGTTTTTTTGGTGTTAATATTGTTTGTTTTTGTTTTATGCAGTCCATAGATCCATCAATACAAGCAACCCAAATTTATACAATATTAAGCAGGATAGTTTAACTCCATAACCACAATAAAATTAACATATTGTTGGGAAACAAAGACCTAATTTTGGAGAATTTATAATTAGCTCAAATGTGAGAGTGAAGCGCCCAACTTCGCTTCAGAGATCTTATCCAATTGTATACCAGAGATGTAAGAGTTCTGACAAGGAATGACACTGAAACAGACCAAACTCCAATTAAATTCTAAAATATTTATTAATACAGCAAGCAAACGTCCAAATCCAGCACACACACACACACACACTAGAAGACAAGCGGGAAAGAGCGAGAGCGGGGGAGGCAAAGAGGGAAAACAGGATAAAGGGGGATATACTCATGCCCGAGAGACTCCTCTGGACTTCTGGCGGTGAATGAGGATGAGTTCTGTGAAAGGGGCATGACCGGCAAGAGAGGGGGTCACAGGAACTATCTCAGGGCGCAGACTGACAGAGATTCAGCATGCACTTCCAAGGTAGCACGAGGTCTGCTAAAATCCAGGGGTTCTTGTAGGGAATTTCTGCCTCCTGGCCATGAGTCAAACAATAGATGGACAAAGGCTTGATGGGTTTATTATTGTTTACCTGAATCTGGGCATAGTCTAAACAATGCATTTGGTTTCAAAGCTATCAAGGAAAGGAAGCTAGAGAAAGGGGTGCAATCAAATCTGATCACTGTCCCATTAAGTGTGAGACTAAGACAAACAAACACCATTTCCAGTATAATGGGATATTCCCAAGGGCAATTCCCAAAACCTGTCTGTCTAGGAAATCTTTAGTGGTCTTGAGCAATTTCAGCTTGCTTACCTGACCTTACATTTAGGGGATTATGGCTGCCATCTCCCAAGGGTCAGGCTGGGGTCATAGGGAACTCCACATGGCTAAAATATATAAGGAAAATGGAGGACGTCCACTAACAATATTCAATAAAAATATTTTAGATACTCTAGTCAATTATAGGAGTCTTCCTTCTCTCCAATCTTAATTACTAAAGACAAAAATTTGGCAACCAACATGGTCACATAGAGCATGTATCCTCTAACAGAACTTTGTCATGAAATTTATCTGACTGGCTAGGTAGATGGTATAATAAAGGAGAAATCAACTGTTCATTGCAATGATTATAAAAAATGTGAGATAATAAAAGAAGAAAGAAGAAAATATTTCCTCAATAAAAGCTACCGGGGGGTGGTGAGCTTGTGTGTGTGTGTGTATGTTTGTTTGGTTTCTTTTTGCATGTCTCAGGAGGGGGCTGGCCAGTCTTGGGGTAAATTTTTGCATTTTTCACAAGTAATTTTTCTTCTTTTCTGCAAATTGCACACTATGAGAAACAGGTTGTTTCCATGTAACATGAAGTAATAAAAATCATAGCATTCGATGGTTTGTGTCTTTCTAATCCAATCAGTCTGCCCAGTTGTGTTTGAGTGTTAGTGTGTGTGTATATGTGTGTACAAGTTTTGCTTTACAAAGTGCAAATGCATTATTTTTAAACAGAAACAAGGGTTTTACAAAACTTATATTTTATATAAATTGCTAAAAAATAAATCACATTAAAACAAACAAACAAACACCTGGACCTCAGACTGTGATCTCCAAAAGATCCATTGAAGGGACTGTAGAATGACCTATTGGCCCATCTCAGCTAGAATCTGTGATGGTGAGATATTTTCATAGCCCTAATTATTGTTTATACAATTAATATTTAAAAAAAAACTAGGAGAGAGAGAAATAATACTTCATTTGATTCAAGAAAGCTGCCAAACACCCAAATGAAGCCCAAGGTTACAAACTATATCAAAGTTGCAGGAAGGCACCATGTTGCTGGAGTGACCTCTGGATTGGTGTGGATTCTTCTTGCCTGTGGCAGTAGTTCAATTCAATTTGTTAGAGGTCTCCTGCCTTGACTGAGCTCCTTTGTGTTCCAGAAGCCAGGAGGCACTTTTAAAGAACTGGTTTTTTTTTATTGTTTCTCTGCTTTCAATTTCAACTGCCTTCTCTTGAAAGAATAAACACACTCTTATTTTATTAAGAAATGTGTCTCTGTATGTGTGTGCACCTGCATGTGTGTCTTTCCTTAAAGAGATTATACAAAGTGAATATATAAATATTTTTCTCCCTGATATCTGCTATGTGATAGTTTGTCACAAAAGGTAAGTAGTCAAAATTTCTTTATTTTCGTTTCTTCATTCTCTTCTTTCTTTCTTATCCCATCTCCTTTTGATACTCAGAAAAATTATAAACTATTCTCTTTGTAGTGGCCACATAAGGATTTTTCTTTTCCTGAGAAGTAAGTAAGGGCTCTGGATATAGTGTTCTCTGATCCTTTGCTCTGCTAGATGGGGAAAAATGCCAACAAGTTTGACCTTCCTGGGAAGAGCCTGGAGAGACAGGACACAGAGATCACCCTTCAACAGCTTAGGTGCTATCATGAAATGCATCTCCTTAGACAAGTAGTTTACTGAGAAAGGGGCAAATTATTATTAGATGCTTCTGACAGCAGATAAAGCCTTGAGAGAATTGGCTTTGTGTGCAGATGTGAGCACAAACATGAAAAGCAAAGAACAGTAGTTGCACTTTTGGAAGCTCTTAAATTATTTCTGAAATTTTTGGTGCTTTTCTGCAAGGCTGATGGACATATATTGACTATCAGTACAAATTCAGAGAAGTGAGAGCATGGCTTGTGAAGGAAATTGACTTTTGTGAATGGGTAAAATTTCAGAGAGAGAAGAAAGAGTAAGGGAACCAAAGGCAGCCAGACAGGAAGGAAAAGTGATATGAGATAGAAAGATAGATAGACAGTGTGGTGTAGTGGCTTGAGGATTGGACTATAAATCTAGAGATCAGGGTTCAATTTCCCACTCTGCCATGGAAAACCACTGGGTGATCTTGTGCGAGCCATACACTCTCAGCCCCAGAAGCAGCAAAAGTACCTGCAATGTATATAAAGGACATTTAAAAATTATTTTCTGCTTAAAAGAAATTCTCCAAAATTTTGCATATTCGACCACTGCCCATCTATCAGTGCCATATGCATTGATGTACAGATATATGATATATAAAATGTGGTTAAAAACCTTTAGATGTAGTAATTAACTCATAGAGTCAATTAACTGTTAAAGAACAGTTCATTCTTAATGGGGATTTTTGAAAATTTTCTATGAAAGCAGTTTTGCAGACATAACTACACTCCTAGATTATTCTTTAAAAAAAAAAATCAAGAAAAGAACACAAATAGTGGCTGGGAAAATCTGGGAGCTCTATTAGCTTTTTTGTGCTGAACTCCAGCTCATCTGATTCTGCTAGTAATACATTGTATCCATGGATTTTCACACATTGCAAACAAATGTACTTATATTCTAACTTTTTAACAAGTCACAGGCGTGAAGGAAAACTATAGACATAGGAAGTGCAAGCCATAATGGGCCTACATTGCATTTTTTTTTTTAAAAAAAAAATACTATTTCAAAATGTATTCAATCTCCTTTAAAGGTCACTTTACATTTCTGCTGTTTGCATAATATTTGTGTAATATTCATTCTTTTAAGGTCATTGACTGTCAGCAACTGATGCCTAAGAATTGTGTGTGTGTATGCATTGTGAAGACACACCCAACTAAAAGTGGTGGCAAATATGGGTGTGCAATGCTAGTACCCTGGTGAGATCAAACTCTTTTACCCAAAAAGGCTCCAATGCTGAATGTAAAGTCCAAAAGGGGGAAATTTATTTTGAAGAACAAAAGAAAAAGGGTTTCTCCTCCCCAGCTCTAATATGCTTAAAATAAAAGGTACTTTACAGTTTAGGTTTCAGCAATCTTCAGGGTTGTCATCTCTCTGGGTTTGATCTTGGTTTTATTTCTTACTCAATGAAGCTGGTGCAGGGTCTTTCAGCTTCTGGTGCTCTTGACTTCTTTATTGTTGATGTTTAATAGAATTAACTGCTTCTGGTAACTAAATTGGCTAATGTGGTAACTAAATTGGCTAACTGGTAAATAAATTGGCTAACTGGTAAATAAATTGGCTAAATGATAAATAAATTGGCTAAATGGTGTAAGAAATGCCCTTTCTCTCTGTCTGTGACTGTTTGCCACCAAACAGATAAAGCCGAGCCTGCCTAAGAAAAAACTAAAAATCCCAAGCTGAAGCAGAGCTTGTTAGGATTTTGATGGGATATATAGTCAATGTTGAAATGTAAAGATGTGTGTCTGTATTTTTCCATGATGAGAAAAACTGCTTCTAGGCCTAGAGCACAACAACCAGTCCAGGTGTTTGAAAAGACAAAACAAGTGGAGACAACAAGATGAAATACATGGTAAAGAGATCTTGTTTATAAATTGAATTCAATAACAAAAGTTGTTTTGAGAAAATAGATCACATGGTAAAAGATGAACAACAAAGGGTTTGGTTAACATACGTCATGTACTAATCAACCAATTAACCTGAAGGGTAACACCCAAAGAGGTGGGGAAAAAGTTGGGCTGGGAGTTGTGTCTTGAACAAAGAAGTCAGTCTATTTTAACCTTTCAGCAGGATGGGTTAGTTTTTAAATATTTTTGCAGATGCTGTAGCCTGACTAAATTTTCACAATATAGCATTAAGGATTTATAGTTTTGTTCCTGTTAGCCAAACTGGCTAAAGTGATATTTTTCTGGACTTTGTAGTTTTTACTTTGCCTATGCTGTTTTATAATAGTTAGAGGCTTGGAGCAACTGCCTGCATGCTGGTGATTTTCTGCTAGGCAAGCTATCTTGCTGAATGGGCTGCCTCCTGCATGCATTTTTATCTTCACACACAAAGAACTCATCACCACCCATCAATTTCAACAGAGCTTGCTGGGAAGGGGCAAACCAAAAACTAGCAAAATGCAGGGGGTTCCTACAGCTCCTCCCACAAACTAATACAGTGGAACATTCCTATGCTCAAACATGCTAAGAATTGAACTAAAAATGAAGGAAAATGCAGGGGAGAATTTAAACAGTTCAGGCTGGACATCACATGCATGCATGTGTACACTTGTGCGTTCAAGAGAGAGAGAGAAAGAGAGAGCTTCTCTGCTAATGGGATGGCTGCACTGATGGCAGCTAAAGTACTTAATTTCTAAGGCTGCATCTGCATTGCAGAAATGATGTAGTCTGACACCACTTTAACTGCCATGGCTCAATGAGATTTGTAGTTTTGTGAGATATTTAAGCCCTCTTTGTCAGAGAGCTCTGATGTCACAACTACAAATCCCAGGATTCCATAGCATAGAGCACCTAGAACTCTTATATTTATTTGTTGTGTTTGCAATTCCTGGATAACTTTGTTTGTCCATTTCTTTGGATACCTACACTGTATTTTTAAATTGTTTGACCCTTGTTTTAAGTTACTTTAATGCTTGAAATTTGAGGACTGGAGGAAAATTTCATGGTGGAGGGGTTTGTAGGAATTCTTATTTGGAGAGAATGTGCTCATATTGTGTCCCTTCATTGTTACTCCTCTGCTTTGGATCTACCTTTATATGGTTCATGTCAGCTTATTAATAATTTTCTTGTCTGTTTCCATGAATGTATGAGAGAGTAATGGGAACATACCTTTTGACCATTCCCTTCCCACAGTAATACATCCAGTCTCCATGCTCTCTATCTGCAAGAAGTAGGCTGTATTTAACTAAAGTTGCATTCTTCCATCCAGCTGAGATCTCTGGCCAATCAATCCATCCACCCCTGTCTTTCCAGAGTTTGTTCATTTGTTTCCAGACAAAAATATCCTACTGGTTCTTTTCATCCTTCCAGGTTTCTGTTATGCCTGCTATTAGAATGCTCTTCTTTCAAACTGAGCACCCCACCTCCTTCAATCTGGCTTGGAGGCATCTGGCATCAAAACAGAAACACCTCTACATGATGTCCCTGGGGAAAATGTCCCCAAAGTCCTCTTCTCTCCAGAGTATTGATGAAAAGTATTGGTTGAAATATGAAACTGTACATGCCACATATCTTCAGTCTTCCCCCCCCCTCCCCAATCCTTTTTTTGTCATAATGTACAGTAATGACCGTGTAACATATTGCTTGCTCAAAGCTTCCTCAGGATCATTAACTGAAGAAAGGAATATTTAACTGTTGACTTTTGGTAATGACCATTACTTTCAGATAATAAGTTATTTCCCCTCAATTAAAACTGGGGAGAATCCACAGAGCAGAACATTTGTTCAGTTAAAACAGAATGGAATACATCTGTCCAATAATAATTATGCCCCAGAGGTGGAACTGCTCATTTCCAAAGCAGAATTGACAACTGGACTTGTCTGATTCATACAGCCTTGTTGAAATTTAATTTAGCAGGCTTCTTCTCTCCTTCACTAAGCTCATTTTAGGGCATGGCAGCCTTTAAATCTGTGGGCTTTCAAGCAATGTCCTGTGTTTTAGAGAAAACTCACCTGCTATGGTAGATGAAAAAAAAATGCTGGAGAAGATAAAAAATTAAGCAAATAGAGGGTGTGTGTGTGAGAGAGAGAGTTCCTGGTTTTCCTCTATGACTTCTAAAAGGATTCACAAAAGGAAATCATCCTTAGTAAAGGGTAATATGCTTTCAATGGCCTGAGCAATTTTCTAAACTTATAGCCTGTCTACTTTATTACCTTTGGATTAGTTCTCGTTTTCTTCCAGGTTGCAGCAGTTGCTAAGGTGCAACTATGACTGCATCCACACTGCAGAAATAATCCAGTTTGACACCATTTTAACTGCCATGGTTGAATGCTATGGAATTCTGGGAAATGTAGTTTTGTGAGATATTTAGTCTTCTCCATCAGAGAGTTCTGGTGCCAAAACAAACTACGACTCCTAGAATTCCCTAGCATTGAGCTAAGGAAGCTAAAGTTGTGACAAACTGGATTATTTCTGCGGTGCAGACACAGTTAAACACTACTTTTGTTTTTAGGGAATTGCAATTAACATACATTAGTGACATGAATGCACAGCACACAATGCACATCACTGCAGAGTGTGCATCCATGCACAATGCCACCACATGTGTCACTCTGCTTCTGCAACCTGAACTGAATACAGATGCACTTCATCAGAGGGGAATTCTAATGGTGTTTATGAAAAAACTTAGACAAGTGTAAGACACCAACAGCACACCGGCTACTGTATCTTTCAGTTCAAAAACCACTGTCTTCTGTGTGGTAGAAGCTGCTTTTCTCTGTTCTTGGCTGTTAAAAACAATCATTAGCAGTGCAACTTTGACAATTTATGTCATTCTGCTGTGGTCTTAAACTATTTCTTTATTTTTTTAAAAAAGAAATAAATACACAATGGGCAGTAATAAGAAAAAAGAAAAAGAAAGAGAAGAATAAAAAAAATGGGGAAAAAGACCCACATGCTTCCCTGCACCAGCCAAAATATTTCAGCTCAACCTAGTGGAGATTGGTAGCTTCTATGTAGTGGTGTAGTGAATCCATTCTGGGGGTTAATCCAAAGTTATAGTATAGCAAATGTGGTGAACCTTATTCCCCAAATAGGTCCAGGACCTTGAATTACTCCTTCAAAGTTTAAATTAAGACTCACACTGGATTAACTGCCCAACTAACATGGCAGACACCTGCTGTCACTGCCCACCGAAAAGAGTGACCCAATTTTGTCACATGTTAATGAGATGGCTAATTAGCAGGCAAGACTTTCTCTAAATAACTTTCTCATTTTCATGGTCCCATTTGTTGACTGACCTCATGAGGTTTTCATCATGATGTCATATTACTACAGGAACTAGGGGAGAACAAAATAATGGTAGTCACCCAGCGCCAACTATGAAAATCATCACAAGACTGGTGGTGGTGAAAGTGCTAGGAGCAAATCAGTGTTTAAGAAATAGCTATAGTCACTGCTAAACTCTTGAAAATAAATCTTCTTTTTTTTAAAAAAAGAGGGAGAAGCATTGGCTGTGATTTGCTGTGATTAGCAAAGATGCTATGGAATTTGCCTAGTGAATTGTGAAGATGAGGATCAGGGCACTGGCAAGAATTCCCAACTGGGCTCTACTGTTTTCACATCAGGACTCTCTACCTGGTGTCGCAATGCACATCAGGAATGCCTGATGCACATTGGGGCTTAATGCACAATGTAAGTAAGTAAGTAATTTTATTCTTGTATCCCACCTTTTACCTGTCAGGCAATCAAGGCAGCTAACAAACAGTTCCTTACACACACCTAAAGTGCATTGTGATATAGTAAAATAATTACCCCCCTTTAAAATTAGATATAATACCAATTAATTTAAAATGACTGGTATATTTACCAGTAATTATAAAACCACCCATAAAACTTAAAAATCTAAACATAAAATTAAAATTGGATAATTCTAAAAGAGGGAGAGACACATGTTAGAAGGTCTAATCTATTCATGGAAGGCCTGCCAGAAGAGATCTGTTTTGATGGCTTTTTTGAAATTCTCCAAGCTAGTTGCTTGATGGATCTCTTCTGGCAGTGCATTCCATAGTCTGGGAGCAGCGACCGAAAAAGACCTCTGGGAGGTTGCTGTTAATCTGGTTCTTCTTAATTGCAGCAAGTTCCTCCCAGAGGATCTAAGAGCATGGGGAGGATTGTATGGAAGGAGGCGATCCCTTAGATAGGTTGGACCTAGACCATGTAGGGCTTTAAACGTCATTACCAACACCTTATACTGTGCTCGGAAACCAATAGGCAGCCAGTGAAGGGGTTTCAAGACTGGTGTGATGTGATCCCTTCTTGATTTTCCTGTGATTAGCCTGGCTGCCATATTTTGTACCAATTGTAGTTTCAATTTATATAATAATATCAAGGCAGTCCTGTGAGGAATATGAACATTGTGAAACTGCTCAATTCTTTTTCTCGCTTACATAGACCTACATCACATACTGAATTCCACCCAAGATCTTGTGAATCCTTAGCACTTCCTTGCCCACAAATGTCCCCAAATGCAAAAAGCCACCCTTGCCAACATGGCGGTGGCTTTTCAGCACTCCTTTGGTGAAGCACGTGTGAACTCTGAGCCAAGGGAGTGCCCTGATGCCTCCCGCTGTGCGGTGGGGCACGTGGCATGAGGATGACATGGGGGCAGAGTCGGGGTGGCTGGCGTGTGGTCGCCATGCCCCCAATCTGCCCCCAATCCAGTCTAAAGTGCCAATCTGTTCAGCCTACGAGTCTATCCACCTGTAATGCAGTCTTCCTTTTTTTTCTATTGCCTTCTACTTACGATCTTTTCTAGAGGGGTGGATATTGGGGAACATCATCTGCTGTTCCTCCTCAGGGAGCAAAAGGTCTTGGGCTGCAGCTGAGGGAATGATGGGAAATCTGATTACTCCACCCACATTTTAAACTGTTTCAATTGGCATATTTTTAAAATATGTTTTATATCATTTAAGCTGAGAGCCAATATGGTGTAGTTGTTTGAGTGTTGGACTGTAACTCTGAAGACCATGGTTTGAATCCCTGCTCAGCTATGGAACTTCACTATGCTGCTTTGAACAAATCACAGTCTCTCAACCCCAGAGGGTAGCAGTGGCAAGCCCCCTCTGAACAAACATTGCTAAGAAAAGCCCATTATAGGTTCGCTTTAGGGTGTCATAAGTCTGAAATGACTTGAATGCATACAACAACTAAACTATTTAAACTAATCCTCACTGTTTTCAATTAGAATGATGTGAGAATATTTTTAAAATGAGTTTATCTGTTTGCCATCCTGAGATCTTGTGATGTAGGCTGGAATATAAACATGTTTCTGAGTGAATGAATAAATGAATAGCAGAGAGATGGATGTTGCCATCACTTTCCTTCTGAGCTTCCAAAAGCATCTGACTGACCACTGATGGACACAGAGAGTGGAATCATATTGGTGATGTGCACTCACATAACCTGCAGCTGGATATCACCTGGGTGCCTCTTTTTCTCCATTGGCTATTGAGTGGTCTGAGGAGCACTCTCCAGACATTTGAAGATGTCTTCTGGTTAGTGCAAAAGGATACACATCCAGCTGTGTGAACAGAGCATTGTTGTCTATAAACACCCCATTGTGAACTGGCTGCCTCAAATGGCATGTCCTGGAGGCAAGATACAGCAACGAGATGGGGAAGTTGGCTAGCTGGCATAATTTTCAAATGCCACGCTGGCCAGCTTTTGCTCAAGGAGGCAGGATGCCATCCTATCTTTCATCTCCAGTAGTGGAAGATCAAGCTAGCCTTGACTTTAGTGTAATTCAACCATTTGTTTCTTATTAATTTTTTCACAAGGATGGCTTCATAAAGTTGATTGTAAGAGCCCTGATTGTATCTGTAGATTCCAAAAAGCCTTGTCTTGCATCCAGGTATCGACTGGATATTGTCAACATAAATGTTTTTATAGATTTGTGCTTCTTTGGCCTTGGTTATGAAGAACTCTTCTAAAGATGTTAACTGCCTGCCACAAGCTTCAGAGCTGTGAAGGTCCTTGACAGAGATATTCACAAAGGAACAGAATAGAAATCCCCAAGACAACAGATACAAAAAAGTGTGATTATTCTTATCATCATAATAAAAATGAATAAACCCTGTTCAGTTCAACTGAATTGCTTTTTTTATAATGCTCAAGCATGAGCTCATAAGTCTGAATGCTACCAGGCATATGTTGAGTAGTAAATACAAGTGAACGTCAAATTAAGTTTTACAACAAGATATTGTGCAGCTGGGAATTCTAGACAAGTACCTGCATCCTGCAGAGATATAAAGTAAACTGCTTTTTTTTTTTCTTATTGAGTTATATTATATATAAATGTTGCTATCTCATTTTCTTTTTATTGTATTTGCAGGGCTCTAGGCAAAGGGAATAGAGAATTTTGACAGAGCACACTGAGACAATCAACTTGACTGACCAAGCTGAAGGTGTTGCCCATTAGCCACACCAAATCCATATTCAGTATTTGGCCAAGTCTAACTTCTGGGGCTCAATCCCACCACAGGGGCAAACACCATTAAACAGCCCTGTCTATTGTTCTCCAAGTATCCATACAAATATCCACTTTGTTCCTGTGTCATGCAGCTATGCAACACCTAATGTATCTGTAAATGACTAGTATGTTTGTCCTGAATGTTTGTTTTTATAATGCAATTTTAATATTTAAACATCATTTATTATTAGGAGTATTTTTCTTATGAATGTTTGTTTTATAGTGCTATTTTAACATGTTTTATACCCCGTATTTTCTGGCATATGACGACTGGGCATATAAGATGACCCCCAACTTTTCCAGTTAAAATATAGAGTTTGGGATATACTCGCCATATAAGGCTATCCCTCTTTCCAACGCACACCAAATAAAAATTAAAAAAACATCAGATTTGATTTCAGTGATGCATCCTGGGGTATGTATAATTTGCGGCCAAGTAAGTGACCGTGGGCATGCCACACACTCTCAGCCTTAGAGGATGGTAATGGCAACCCCCATTTGAAGAAACATGCCAAGAAAACCTCATGATAAGGTTGCCTTAGGGTCACCATAAGTCGGAAAGGACTTGAAGACACACAAGAACAACAAAACAATCTGCAATTGTTTCATAGGTAGTACATGGGAATAGGAGCCAGCATGGTGTAGTGGTTTGAGTGTTGGACAACCAGTTTGGAGACCTGGGTTTGATTCCCCACTCTGCCATGAAACCCACTAGGTGAACTTGGACAAGTCACACACTCTCAGCCTCAGGGGAAGGCAATGGCAAACCTCCTCTGAACCAGTCTTGCTAAGAAAACCCCAGGATAGGGTTCACCTCTTAACCGCTGCTGCTTCCTTCTCCTGCCTCACGTCACACAACACCACCTCTTCCTCCTCCCCCCTCCTCTAACCTGGATTCCTCTCTTCCTCCTCCTCCCACCTCATGCCACACCACCCCTTTTTCCTCCTCCCCCTTCTCCTCCACCCAGCATATAAGACAACCCCCAACTTTGAAGAAGGTTTTCCTGGGTTAAAAAGTAGTCTTATACGCCAGAAAATATATGTTCTGTTGCCTAATGGCCTGTTGGCTGAAATAAAGACATGGTTATGGTTATGGTCATTGACATCAGCCATGGGTCATTTGCACCAAGCAAACCACAATTTTACAATTGTGAGAATGCCTCATTGTGCCAAAGAAAAATATGGAGTGGATTTATCATTCCTTGACATGGGAGACACAAGATGCCACAGGCTCCACCTAGTTTATATCTTCATGTTGTGCACCTAGCATGTAGAATGTGAAACAGATGTAAAGTCAGGAAATACCACTTAGGAAATTGTAGTGACCCATCAGTGGCACACAAGGTGGCATTTCAGCTTAAACGTATTCAACGGGACTTTACAGATTTGAGTCTGAAATCCAACCCATCCTAGAAAACCATTGTTGACAGTTATGCTTAATAAATATGAATATTAGATTTTGAAACATAAGACAAGAAAGCCATCTGTTTTCTGAATCTAAATAATTCATAATGAACAAACAAGGGCTATGGCCTGGACTCTTTGTCTACCTTGGAAAAACCAAGCCTCATTTTATACTGCAAGACTGGAATACCCCCCACTACTGCTGACAAGGAAATGGTTGCATTGAATGACAGTGATCAGCTTGACTGTCTTGTGCACCTCTGCTGAATGGATACCCTGCCAATTGTCTCAGACTGTGATAGCCCATGGTGAGGTATTGCACTGCCTTCAGAGAGGCTGACAAACCTATCTAAATTTCAAAGGGAGTAAACACTATATTTTATTGGCTTTGTCCTGTGTACACAACCCCATTGTTAAATCCTAGCCAGACTACCTAAGAGCCATTATCAGAACCTGGAGGGCATTTCTCCTCTGCACTTCTGCAAGCACATGTTGAGGTCATGTCTATAAGAAAAAAAATATTCCTTTAAATAATTGTGAAAATATTTTGATTGACAGACAGCATCATATCCTATGGGACTGCTATAGAATGCTGAGTCAGAGCACATGGCATGATGCCATCTCTGCTGAGGCTGTATCATGCTATGTGGCACCAGGTTATGACTTACAACCAATACTGTATATAAGTGGTCCAGGAGATAGGTCATATAGGGGTTGGTGGACTAGAGTTGGGTGGTTGGATTGTGGATGTACAGCAGATGGAGAAGTTGATGGGAGTTGGTGAGGAGAGTTTGTAAATATTTGTACATATTGCAATTCAAGATAAAGAACTTCCATGGACTTGGAGGAAATCAGTAGTGTGAGTTATTTTTCAGTGTGGAAAGTGGTCAGTGCATTGCCAATACCTATATTTGGGTTTTTTACTTCCATATTCTCCTATGTTATTGTTTGAGCTGCATCTCAGTGCATCATCCTCATATTGCACTGAAAGCTGGTTCCTAAAATGTCAGTGAGTCCATTAGAGAGCCAACATGTTTGCTTCAATCAGAGGCTTTCCCTTCATTCTTAGACCACCTCTCAAATTAGGAGATTTTTAAAATATAGAAACACATAGATAATTCCTCTTCTTCTTTAACCTGCCATCTCTTTAATCTCTCTCTCTCTGTGTGTGTGTGTGTGTGAGAGAGAGAGAGAGAGAGAGAGAGAGAGAGACCTTCCCAGTCTCCAGTCATCTTATCCACACTAAATACACACATAGAGACAATCCATGTGTGTATTTTAGTTATACCCCTCTAACCCCACCCACCAGGATTGGTTAGGAAAAGAGTTATAGCTTCCAGACTGTCCTCCCTTACTTTGAGAAACAGCTTGCATTGACTATATACTGTTCTGTTGGTTTTGACTGCTATCTTTTTCTGTCTTTTTAATAGAAATAACCTTGTTTTTCTACCTCATTTTTACCTGTAGCCACTTTGATTAATTGTTTGGTTTTTAAAACCTTCAGCCTGTAAAATACTGTAGAGAGCTAGTGCTTAGAACCCCCCCCCCCCAATCAATGCATTGCTTTTAACATCATGTTGCTTAATAAACTCTCCTGTCTCCCGTGGACTCATTGGGTAGTCTTATCGAAACCACTT
The DNA here is from genome assembly GCA_026167975.1 of Phrynosoma blainvillii. Classification (NCBI taxonomy): domain Eukaryota; kingdom Metazoa; phylum Chordata; class Lepidosauria; order Squamata; family Phrynosomatidae; genus Phrynosoma; species Phrynosoma blainvillii. Next base: position 301,377,359 of record JANUYF010000004.1, read on the forward strand.
TCAGTTCATCCCATCCCTTAAACACTAGATATTATTGTGTTAGATGAGTAGTTCAAATTGATATGGCTCCAACCTGCATTTTTTCTCTCAGTTTGGACAACTGATTTTGAGAATACTATTGTCTGGATAGCATGTGCTGTGCTAGAAATGGTAAGCAACTCACTCATGTCATTTGTTGAGAAGAACTTACCAAAATTTTTAAAATATCTTCATAAATGCCAAGGAAAGAATTTGAGATTGGGAAAAAACCAAATCCCTAAATATAAAAGAAAGTAAAACTGACAGATCAGCCCATACATACAGAGAACATTAAGGTGGCTTTTCTCTTAAAAGTCTAGCTTTGAATTCAACACATTCAACCATCATTGTGGCATTAAATTAGGATTCTGATTTCTTCATAAATGGAATGGAAGGAACCAGGACTGGAGGCTCCAAAGTCAGTGGGACAGTGAAACTGCCTCAGATATTAGTTGTCGATTTATTTATTTATTTATTGGATTTATATCCCACATTTATCCCAAAATGGGATCCAAAGTAGCTTACAGTAATTTAGAAAGGATAAATCTAAAAAAAAAAATTGTTGTTGTGCACCTTCAAGACATTTCTGACATATGGTGACCCTATGGCAAATCTATCATTGGGTTTTCTTGGCAATTTTCTTCAATTACAGTAGTTTTTAAAAAGAATTAAATAATAATAGTATTAAAATATAACAGTTAAAAACACAACATAGTTAAAACCATTTCAATAAAAAATATTAAAGATTAAAAACAGCATACCAATTACACACACACACACTACCTAAGTAAAATTTGCATGCCATATAATGAGAAGAAAGTATATAAGAAAGAAATATAAGAGAGTATTCACCTGCCAACAAAAATAGAGCAGGGAGGGGGCCAACCTGACCTCCTGTGGAACAAAGTTCCATAGCCAGGGAACAGCCACAGGAGAAAGCTCTCTCCTGAGTCTACCAACTACACCTGTGAAGAAAGCCCTCCCTGGCCAATCTTAACACTTGAATTGGCTTCTATAGGGAGATGCAGTCCTTCAGAAAGTCTGGATCCAAGCTGTTTAGGGATTTAGCAGTTATAACCAGCACTTTGAATTGCATCTGGAAATGGACTGATAACCAGTGCAACTGTTTCAGCAGGGAAGTGACGTGATCCCTGTAGCCAGCCCCAGTCAACAGCCTGGCTGCAGCATTTTGAATCTGCTGAAGTTTCCAAACAGTTTCCAAAGGCAGCCCCACATAGAATGCATTACATAGACCAATTGGAGTGTAATCAAGAAATGTATCACCATAGCCAGATTCAACTTGCCAAGGAATGTGCACGGCTGGAGTACTAGTGCAAATGCACTCCTGGCTGCAGCTGAAACCTGGGCATCCAGGTTCAGATCCAAATCCAAGAGCAAACCCAAGCTACAACCCTGAGATTTCAGAGGTAGTGTAACCCCATCCAGCACAGGCTGAATCCCTGAATACCAATTTGTTTAATATGTCATAATAATAATAATAATAATAATAATAATAATAATAAAATTTATTTGTATACCGCCCAATGGTTACCCAATCCGGGCGGTTAACAACATAAAATATGATACAAATATATCCTTCCCATTCATTAAAACAGTATTAAACAATTACAATTTAAAATCTAATATCAATTACATTAAAATCAATAATTACAATTTCAATAGCCCTATGAGGCATTTCCAATTTTACACAGTGAGGAAGCCAAGTATCATATAATGTCCTGAAAGTAGGAATAGCCCGAGGCCGGCTACCTAATCTGGAAAGGCCTGCCAGAAGAGATCCGTCTTGACAGCTTTCTTAAAACTGTCCAAAGATGTTAACTGACAGATCTTGTCCGGCAGGTCGTTCCAGAGTTTAGGGGCAACAACAGAAAAGGCCCTCTGGGAGGTCACCGCAAGCCTAGATTTTTGAGGCTGCAGCAGATTCCTCCCAGAGGACCGGAGAGTGCGGGGAGGATTATATAGAAGGAGGCATTCCCTGAGATAGCTTGGACCCAAGCCATTTAGGGCTTTAAAGGTAATAACCAACACCTTGTACTGGGCCCGGAAGCTAATAGGCAACCAGTGGAGGGACCTCAAAACCGGAGTGATGTGGTCCCTCCTAGATGTTCCAGAAATAAGCCTGGCTGCCATATTTTGAACTAATTGTAGCTTCCGAACCTGGCACGAGGGTAGCCCCATGTAGAGCACATTACAGAAGTCAAGGCGAGAGGTTACCAGTGCGTGCACAACAGTCTCGAGATCCCTTACTTCCAGAAAAGGGTGCAGCTGGCGTATCAGCCAAAGCTGATAACAGGCGCTCCTGATCATTGCATTAACCTGATTTGTCATCAGGAGCGACAAATCAAGGAGCACCCCCAGACTGCGAACACAGTCACTGGAGGAGAGTGTGACCCCATCCAGGACTGGAGGTTGCAACCCAATTCTTGGTTTCGGGGCCGCTACCATGAGCACCTCCATCTTGTCTAGATTCAGCTTCAATTTGTTTTTCCTCATCCAGCCCATTACCGCCTGAAGACATTCATTGAGAGAGGAGACGCCATTGGAATTCACGGCCGACGAACGAGACACGGAGAAATAGATTTGGGTGTCATCAGCGTACTGATAACACCCAGCACCATAACTCTGTATAATCTCACCCAGCGGCTTCATATAGATGTTAAATAATGTCGGGGACAAAATAGCTCCCTGAGGGACCCCACAAGTGAGTTCCCTCTTACTGGAGCTACAGTCCCCGAGCAGCACCGTCTGGGACCTGCCCGAGAGGAAGGACCGGAACCACTGAAGAGCAGTGCCCCCAATACCTAACTCCCTCAGGCGGCCCAAGAGGATGCCATGATCTATTGTGTCAAAAGCCGCTGAGAGGTCTAAGAGCACCAACAGGGTCACACTACCCCTGTCAATGCTCAGACGCAGATCGTCGGTCAAGGCAACCATGGCAGTCTCCACCCCAAAGCCTGTCCTAAAGCCGGTTTGAAATGGGTCTAGATAATCGGTTTCATCCAAGACTGCTTGGAGCTGAAGAGCAACCGCCCTCTCGATTACCTTGCTCAAAAATGGCAGCAATGACACCGGCCGGTAATTTCTCATATCCAGGGAGTCCAGGGAAGGTTTTTTCAGAAGCGGCCTAACAGCCGCTTCTTTCAAACAGGATGGAACACATCCTTCCCTGAAGGATGCACCGATGATATCCGCAAAGAATCTCTTCAATGCATCCCCTCCCGGACGGCCAGCCACGATGGGCAAAGATCAAGAGGGCAGGTCATCTTCCTCACCATACCAAGCAGCTTGTCCATGTCCTCGGTACTCACCGATTGAAGCTGATCCAGTATAACTACATCAACGGAGTTACTGGACACCTTGCCTATTGACTCTGATTCAAAAGTGGCATCCAAGTCGTCTCTTATCTGAGAGATTTTATCTGCAAAGTAGTTATTAAACGTGTCACAGCAGGCCATTGTTGGGTTTAGTAAGGGATTTGGCACAAAAAGTTTCAATTCCTTGGCTAACTCATTTAAAATTTGGACTGAAATCTAAAGTGTATTCACTGCCCCATTGACACTGGAACCACCATTGGAGAGAAACCTTTAAAATCTGAATGTGAGAGAAATTGAAAGTGGCAAGAGTAACCCATCTCTCACCTATTGAACATCATTCTATTTACCTTTACATTGTAGGGGAAACTTACTTCTTGTAGAATTTAAGAAAAAGGCAGTGGTGAACTGAAGACAGATATTGAAGGCCATGCTCTTGGGCAAGTCACATGCTCTCAGCCTCAGAAAACTCCACTATAGGTTCACCTTAGAGTCACCATGTCAGAAATAACTTGAAAGCACATAACACATCAACAACAAGAAAGATATGGAGGAAATCCAGCAGATCTTCACTTCCAGGTTTGTCTGTAAGGAAAAGCATTAGTACTTTATATGCTGAAGGATCAAATATTCAACAAAAAGTACTGCATGGGAAAGCCACCTTTTTCTTCTGCACACTTCTACAGTAATAATACTGAATGTTGGATGCCAGTTCATATGCAGAATTGAGGAACAAGGTAATGTGGCAACTAAATTCTAGTCAATGACAAAGGACCATTGGCCAGACCTGAAAGAGGTGTATTGAATTTCATAAGTGAGGAGGGTACTTTTTAATAATATCTTTTTGCAAAGCTGCACACTGAAAACAATTGCTTTCTCCGCTAACTCCAGGAAAAATTAAAAGGCCATGCTGGTGGATCAAGATCCAACTTTACTGAGAGAAACCTATTTCTGTCTACACCCTGATAAACTAGAATCTGAATAGAATGGAGGCTCTGAGCTTAGCCCTCAAATAGTTTGATATTACAGGTCAGCCATACATTGTGCATATGTCAGGGTAGCTTTCCATCTAACCAATATTCTTAGCAGATGTTTCAGTTATGCTTCTAAGCCAGGTATCTAAACTGGCCTTCTAAAGATTCCTTCCATGTAAACAACCCAGTCAGAAAGCCCTAACACTTAAATGTCAGGAACTAAATATCCTGGGTGTAACTTTTGTTGTCTCAGCTTGTTTTTCTAGAGGAAAGTCCCTTAAACTAAGGTTGCTAAGCTGTTTTGAGTTATATTAGCTATATTATATATATTAGCTATATTATATTAGCTATATTAGCCTTCTCTTTCAATACATGTACAATTTTCCTTTTCAATACTGCCAATTGTACAAAGGGATGGCTCAATATTATATATTTCAGATTTTGGAAGCACAGATTGTAACATCTTTCCCAATAAAATGAATAAGCAGGCCTGCAATGTATCTTTCCCCATTCTGTGAAATATGTTCAGTGTGCAATGCTACAGAGTTGTTTGTGTTTCATTCCATTTTTCCCAGACATTCAGCTATTCAGAAAGCTATTACCTGAATTGAGGAAGCAATCTACAATGATGAATATGCAGTTGGGGTTTGTCTTGGAAATAAAAAAGACAGATATTCCCCAAACCTCCATGCCTTTAATGTCCCCTAAGATCAGGGGGAAAACTCCATCTGTTTCCATTTTACAATGGAATGTATTATGTATGATTATATATGATTTTTGTTTGTTTGTTTGTTTGTTTTGGGAGAAAGCTTAATGACCCATAAAGGACAACACTTCCAATTCTTCTCATTCAATTATTTTCTGCTGTGCAGTAGATCAAGTGTGGTGTAGTGGCTTGAGCATTGGAATAGGACACTAGGAGATCAACCATGGAAACCCACTGGGTGACCTTGGACAACTCACACTCTCTCAGCCTCATATGCACTCCTGGCTGCAGCTGAAACCTAGGCATCCAGGTTCAGATCCAAATCCAAGAGCAAACCCAAGCCTCAAACCTGAGATTTCAGAGGTAGTTGCCCACCCCCACCACCATATTCATCCTCCCGGCAGTGAGTCAGTTGGAGGACTCAGGGCAGGGGCTGTTGCCCCCATCACTACAATCTTCAGCCTCCTGGCAGCGTGCTGGTTGGAGGACTCGGGGCAGGGGCCATTGCCCGCCCCCCCCCACCATCTTCAGCCTCCCAGCAGCACGCAAGAAGAACCGGGGTGGAGGCTGCTTTACCCGCCCCCACTGCCACCTTCAACTCCACTGGCAGCTTGCCAGGAGAAGCCTGAGAGAGGAGTCAGTCCCACCTGCAGCTGGGCGGGTGGCTTCTTCAGCTGCCTAACCCTCTGGAGACAGCATCGCCTTCCCAACTCTGCCAGCTGCTGAATCTGAGGTCTGAAACCAAATGTTGAACCTGCCACACCATGTCTAAGAGGGGAAAGAAAAGGGGGATGTTGGTGAGAGCGGCACCTTGCAAAAACTCTGAGCATCGGGTATCAAGACAACTGTGCTGGCCAGAATCAATGCTAGAAGGGAAGAAGAGAGGTGCTGGTGAGAGCAACACTTTTCCAGGATGGGTTCACCAGTCACTCTCTGAGTGTCAGATGCTGAGACAATTGTATTTATTGGTGGGGTGGGGAGAACAGGAGGTGTTGGTGAGAGTATTAATAGCCTATTAATAGCTATTAACACCTGTTATTTATTTATTTATTTATTTATTTATCATTTATTTTTATTTATTAACACCTGTTAATTGCCAATTGCTCTGGGAGGGAGATCACTGACCTAGATGTCGGCTGTAGCGAGTCAATTGGAGTAGTGTGGGGCAAGGGGAGATACAGCATTAACAGGGTGGGGAAGAAATACAAGGGAATATGAGATGATATTTGAAATCTATCCCGTCTTCCTCTCACCCTGTTAGACCTAAAGAACTGAGGGTTGTCCCAACTATACCACAGATCCTTACTTTGCTCCTCTGCAATGCCAGATCAGTGAAGAACAAATCTCATATAATCCATGATTTGTTAGAAGAAGAAGATGCTGACCTGGCTTGTTTTATGGAAACCTGGCTAGGAGAGGATAGCAGTGTGACTTGGGTTAAGGCCCTTCCAGCCGGGTATACTTTCAAGGAGCAGGTTAGGGAAAGTGGGCGAGGGGGGAGAATTGCCTTGTTCCATAAAAATACTATCACTTTGACCAGGAGACCTATCCAGAAAATGAATCACATTGAGTATCTACTTGACCCTGAAAGCAAGGGACAGCCTGGGGATTCTGTTGGTTTACCATCCACTCCGTTACTTAACAGATTCCTTGGCTGAGTTGACACAGCAGATCTCGGAGTTGGTGTTGGAGTCTCCCAGGCTTCTTGTTCTGGGGGACCTCAACATCCTCTTTGAGTCAGGCTCATTAGATCTAAAAGGTGCAACTCAGGAGTTTATGACTTCCATGACAGCCATGGGCCTGTCCCAATTAGTCTTGAAACCAACTAAAGCCTGCTGTGAAACTTTTAATGACTTTTTGTGTGGATGAAATCTCTCAGATAATAGCCAATCTGGATGTGGTCATTATAACAGAACCAATAAGAGAGATGTCCAGAGACTCTGTAGACTGTGTTACACTGGATCATTTTGAGTTTGTTAATACTGATGAAGTGGACAAGCTTCTTGGAAGTGTAAGGAAGACAACATGCCTTCTTGATCTTTGCCCATCATGGCTGACAGTCCAGGGAGGTGATGCAGTAAAAATATTATTACAACTCATCCTTAATGCATCCCTTAGAGAGGGGGAATTTCCATCTAGTTTGAAACTAGTGGTGGTTAAACTGCTCTTGAAAAAAAAAAAAACCCTCCCTTGATCCCCTGGTGAAAAATATTTACAGGCTGGTCTCTCTTTTACCATTCTTGGGCAAGGTGATTGAGAGGGCAGTTGCCTTTCAGCTCCAGGCTGTCTTGGAAGAAGCTGACTATCTGGACCCATTTCAAACCAGCTTCAGGGCGGGATATGGAGTTGAGACTGCCATGGTCGCCTTAGTCGATAATCTCTGTCTGGGCATAGACAGGGGAAGTGTGACCCTGTTGGTGCTCTTGGACATCTCAGTGGCATTCAATGCCATAGACCATGGTATCCTTCTGGAAGGCCTGAGGGAGTTAGGTATTGGGGGCACTGCTCTTCAGTGGTTCCGGTCCTATCTCTCGGGTAGATTCCAGATGGTGATGCTGGGGGATAGTAGCTCTTCAAAAAGAGAACTGACATCTGTTCAACATTTACATGAAGCCACTGGGTGAGATCAACCAGAGACATGGGGCGCAGTGTTATCAATACGCTGATGACACACAACTCTGCTTCTCTATGTCTCTGACTGCTGCAGTGACTAAGGATGGCATCATTCTTCTTGATGCCTGTCTTAAGTCGGTAATGGGTTGGATGAGAGAAAACAAACTCAAGCTAAATCCAGAGAAAACAGAGGTACTCTTGATAGGTACTCTTAGTCCGGGAAGAGAGTTTTGCCAACCAGTCCTCAACAGGGTCACACTTCCCCTAAAGGACAAAGTATGCAGTTTGGGAGTACCCCTGCATTCATCTTAACAGTTATCATCTCAAGCAGATGCGATGGCCAGGAGTGCTTGGTATCAACTTCAGTTGATCCGCCAACTGCATTCCTACCTAGACCGAAAAGAACTCGAAGCAGTAGTACTTGCCCTGGTAATCTCTCGTTTGGATTTATGTAATGTGCTCTACATGGGGCTACCTCTGTACCAAGTTTGGAAGCTTCAATTGGTTCAAAATGTGGCAGCCAGATTGGTCACCGGAACATCTAGGTTGGACCATATAACACCTGTTTTGAAACCTCTTCACTGGCTGCCAATTAGCTTCCAGGTGCAGTACAAAGTGTTGGTTATTATCTTTAAAGCCCTACATGGCTTAGACCCGAGTTACTTGAAGGAACGGCTCTCCCCACATAATCCGCCCCGCACTCTCAGAACTTCTGGGAAGTATTTATTAGATCACCACAAAAACAGATCGAACTCTACTTCCCATAGATCATTCATGGCCACAGCACCCAGATTATGGAACAGCTTGCTGAAGAGATCCGTTTTAAGAAGGCACTTAAGATGGGGCTCTTCCGGTGGGTCTATCCATCTGATCTTCTGGATTTCTAGACTCTGATGATGATTGGCTATTTTATTTTATTTATATTATATTATATTATATTATATTTTCTTATAATTTATTATTGTTGTTTTGACTTTACTATTTTATTGCCTGCATTTTATACATTGTATTCATTTTATTCTGTAATCCCACCTCGATCTGTAGGGAGAGGCGGAAAATATAATATAATATAATAACAACAACAACAACAACAATAATATGAAGGCAAAGATTCTGCCAAGAAAAACCCTGTGATAGTTTCACCTTAGAGTTGCCTCAAGTCAGAAATGACTTGAAGGCACGCATGGGTCCTAGTATTAGAAGAAAGCTGGGATATGAAATAAATAACCACCCATCAATTAATCATTCAGTCAATCAATCAATCAATCAATCAGATAAGCCTAAATCCTAACCAACTAAATCAATGAGATTTACCTATATTTGACTCATCATTCAACAATTTACTCTAGTTTGGGCTCAACAAAAGGATTCAGGTGTCAGAAGTAAAATGAGACACAAAACTTTGTATTTATTTTAATTTATTTTATTAAAACTGGTGGTAATTTGCACCTCCAAATAACTGCAAGGTATGTTAAATGATCTGGTGGAGGTGCTGTCCTTGATGATGTATAAATCCATTTACAGCTGGATATGGGTAACATAATGAATACTCTATCACTGTACTATGAATAGTAAATTAGCCCAGATAAAAGTGCTGAACATCCAATCAAAATCATTAAGCAAGGAGAAGACTAAGATTGGTGGGAACTTGGCAGAGGCAATTATAACTAATGAATACATTAGCTTTAAGATGGAAGAGGCCATGAATAGCACCCTGCTCCAAAAAAAAAAAAAAAAAATACTGAAGGAACTGTGGAGACAATGTGGAACTGTCTCTGAAAAAGAAAAGATTAATCCATTAAGATTAATATTTTATAGAAGCCACTTTCAAGGATCTTAGAGATGTCATGACTTTGTATAAACAATGGGAGATGCCTTATCCAAATCATTTTTGGATGTGACACTAAACTGGCTTGTTTAGCCTAAGTGTGGTTTGTTTGTATATCAAGACCTGCCATAGCAAACTACATATGTTTTGAACAAACCATGATCTCAAACCATGATTTGTTGTTCATGGTTTGAGATCATGATTCAAAATCTTGGGTTGTGTTTACCATGCTCTGCCATTACATTCTGAACTTGGAAAGGGTAGGTTTCAGACTACAAATTCCCACAATACCCCAACCGATATGGCCAATGGCTTAATCCTGATATGTTTCATTGTTCTGGTGAGATTTTAGAGAAGACTGCCCAAGATACCTTGCTTCCAGGGTAAGTCTGAAGGTTCTCTTCTTGTTGTGGTTTCTGAAATTTCTGTAAAATATATTTCATACAAATCTCTGGGCCATGGGCAAAATTAGTGTCTTTGCACCTCTCTGAGGCTATGTGTAGGTATACATATGCACCCCCTCCGAGCTGAATAGAATGGGTGATTGATCACAAAGTCACAAAAACTAATTGTCCAGTGGTACTGTGTTTATCTTGTTGCTGTTTTATGTGGCTTCAATTTGATTCCAACTTGTGACATGCCAAGGCAAAGTTATCACAGGGTTTTCGGGACAAGCAATGTTCAGAGGTTTGCCATTGCTTTCTTCTTAGGTTGAGAGAGTATAACATGCTCAAAATCACTGAGTGGGTTTCAGTGGCTGAGAAAGGATCTGAATCCTGGTCTCTCAGAATCCTAGTCCAGTACTCAAACCACTACATCACATTGGTTGTCACCATGTTTATTACAAGGCGGCAATTATCAAATTTTCCAGTAATGAATATTTCACAAAATTATGATAAAATGGCTTGTGAAAAATGCACAAATTCCTTTGAAGACTAATGAAGATGCTGAACAACAAATTTATTCTATGTTAGCCATTCAGACCTTTGCAAACTAATGAAGATGGTGATGGAGGAGTAGGAAGAGGAATGTGTTGTCTCACAGCCTCACATGTTGAAGAGAATCTCACCCTCCAAGTTTCCTCACTTATTATGTGAGGACAAATCAGACTAGAATCTTATATACTTAACACCTTTGTTTTGTTTTGGAGATATTTTTATGGAAGAGAATCCCATCCCCCTCCACACACAACAGATTTTAGTAAAATTGTTTCTGCTCTATGGAGAGGTGCAACATAAATTGTAATTTGGATTTTCCCTTTATAATATAATTGAAAATGGTGCATGTGTCTCTGTAGTGTAAGTTCTGGAAATATCTTGGCAGCAACTTTCTAAAAGTTGTCAGTTAATAATGCACTGGAATTGCTAATTATTCATTGTGTCTTAGAGCAGAGAGCAATAATAAAGGCAAACATTAATAATAAAGGACAAACAGTAGGGAAAACTGATAGGACACAAAGTAATAATAAAGTTTTCAGAAGCGGGGGTACTGTGGAGCTATTATTTTCCTTGTGAGCATAATACTCAAGCAATTAAGACATATACTGGTATGGGAAAAACACCAGTGAGTTTGATACATAGTGTTATTTTGCTCTTGACAATATGATTAAAACAACTGTTTCCCCCCTAACAATTTATTCTAAAGTGTTTAGTAGATGTGCTAAGTAAATGCTTCTTAGAAGCTGTGCTTTTTCATAACAAAACTAATTGATAAATATCCCCTGCTTACTTTTGCTCTCCTTTTAAGGTCTGCTTCTCACCAACGGCTCATGAGATGATCTTCCTGCATTGGGAAAACAGCAGTGCTTCGAAGCCACAAATGCAAATGATAAACGTGTTGAACTCCTACATCATATCATGGTTATAGAAAATCAGCATGTCAGGAAGGCAGCTTGGCTTGAACTGCTCCTTCCTGTACACTAGTTCTCAATGGGAGGGTGTTTTACATTTAGCTGCATTTAAGAGCATTCAGCCATGGAGCTCTCTCTCACTTGTTACACAAAATGGCATCATCCAGTTATAAGTTGACAACCCTATCTGCTTTTGGTTTGTCAAGCAAAGTCACCTAGCTAGTTCACCAGTCAGTTAAGCTGAATATCACTGCTAGGATATGAGTCGCCATCAGCACATAGTGATAAGGGTGCAAGTGTAGCAGCAAAGGAGCAAGATGTCAAGAGAAGTAATAGTGCCACTCAATTCTGCTTTGGTCAGGCATCACCTGGAATACTGTGTCCAGTTTGGGGCACCACAATTCAAAAAGGATGTGTAGAAACTAGAGCGTGTCCAAAGGAGGGCAACTAAAATGGTGAAGGGTCTGGAAACCATGCCCTATGAGGAGCGACTTAGGGAGCTGGGTATGTTTAGCCTGGAGAAGAGAAGGTTAAGAGGTGATATGATAGCCGTGTTTAAATATTTGAAGGGATGTCATATTGAGGAGGGAACAAGCTTGTTTTCTGCTGCTCCAGAGACTAGGACCCAGAACAATGGGTGCAAGCTCCAGGAAAACAAATTCCACCTCAATATTAGGAGGAACGTCCTGACAGTAAGGGCTGTTCGACAGTGGAATACACTCCCTCGGAGTGTGGTGGAGTCTCCTTCCCTGGAGGTCTTTAAGCAGAGGCTGGATGGCCATCTGTCAGGGATGCTTTAATTGGGAGTTCCTGCATGGCAGGGGGTTGGACTGGATGGCCCTTGTGGTCTCTTCCAACTCTATAATTCTATGATTCTATGACTCTGTGATTTTATGTGTAGAACAAGGCAGGGTGTCATGGGCCAAGAGCTGCAGGACTGGAATTTAGAGGATGAATCTAATGGGGAGGCTGAAGAAGGGACCCAAGCATATCCTTCAGAACAGCCTTCAGCTCTTTCTGTTGCAGACCAGCTTCAACCAACTCTGCCTGCTGAAGAGCCTCATCATGTGGAAGTGCAGCCTCAGCCAGCAGGACAAAGGCAGGACTCACCAGTCAGAGTCAGAGGACACAGCTATGGCCACAAGCCCACAATCAAGTAGGAGGCAGAAACATGTAACAAAGATGCTCAGCCAGGCTGCTGGCCAAGTAGTAACAGAGAAGCTTTTTAGACCCAAAGCAGATGGGTCAAAAGGACCATGCTGGGACCTTGAAGATCATACAGCCCAGTCCTGATCCAGCCTGCCACCGTGGTCCTAAATTGGGCTTCTGGAAGGTGGCACCAGGGCCTATCATATAGTATAGGATGTCTCATCTGCTCTGCTGGTGAGATCTAGTGGGATGAACTGACAAAAAACAGCTTTTGGTTGGATTTTAAAATGGTGTTTTGTAACATTTAGAACAGTTTGATAATTACTTTTGGTCATGGCTTCTCCTTCACTAGATGTCTTCAAGCAGAGGCTAGGGTGGTTGGGTATGATCTAACTCTAACTTTACTGTCTTAAGAAGGGGAGCCAGGCTAGATAGCACACAAGATTCCCTCCAAACCGTGGATGTGTCTTCACTGGTACATGATAGCCACATGTCACTTTATTTTTAAACTTGACCTTGGAACCAGCAGGCTAATACGAAAAGAAGAAAAATATCAGCTGTGCTCTTTTCTGTTATCCATCATCATCAAAATTGGCAGCAAATTTCCAGTTCCAGTCACTTACTGGTTAACAATGATCTATGAAACCACAAAGGGAAAGCTTAATTTTCAGATATATGGTTGAGCTTGCACAACTGTTACAGAAAATCTTGTCTTGACTTGTAAACTCCACCAATTCAATATGGAAGTCATTGTTGGAAAAGAAATGTGGAATTGCTAAGATGCCATTTTGCTGGTCACTTCTGCACTTTCCAATTGACAGACTGCTACTTTATAATTCCCAGCTATATCAAAACACTTTACCATTCTGCATCTTGCTGCATTGTGTACTGATTCAAGGCTGTTGGATTATTGCTTTCATAGACCCATTAGTCAGCACATGCCATTTGAAAATTCCCACTTTTCATGTAAGCTGTTACTTATTTTCAGCTTTGTATACAGACTTTGGCTCTGGTATATAGACTTCAGAGACTTTGAACAAAAATAAATTCCTCCTTACATGACACATAATTAATTTATGGTACCTGCTGTTATAAAATGGCTGCTGGCTAAGATGTCATCCAAGTAACCACCATACAAAGCAGGATGCTTAACTATCTGGTTTTAGCTCTACTGAGAGCAAAGGGCAAGTTACTTTTGGGATAAGAATTCCTGGAATCTCCAAACCAGCTTCATGATTGGGGATTCTGGGAGTTGTAATCCCCCAAACCATGGTCTTTGCTTTGATCCCATGGGGCTCTTCTTATGACATAATGAAATCAAACCCCTAACTCTTGCAAATATATAATAATAATAATAATAATAATAATAATTTGTATACCGCCCTGTGGCGAACCAATCCGTGCGGTTGACAACAGTAAATATAACAAGATTAAAATATAACATTAAAACAATATAATCCCTCCCCCCCTTAAGAAAGTATTAAACAATATGACAAATTAAAAACACAATATCAGAACATAAAACCATAATTAAACAAACTAAAAACCCTGGTGTCCCTCTGGAGATCCTCAACCATCACTAAAGATGGGGCCACGGGAGGAATGAGGGGATCAGGGAGCCCGGGCCAGAATGGTTAATCTGGAAAGGCCTGCCGGAAGAGATCCATCTTGACAGCTTTTTTAAAGCTGTCTAATGATGTCAACTGACGGATCTCATCCGGCAGGTCGTTCCAGAGTTTGGGGGCGACAGCAGAGAACGCCCTCTGGGAGGTCGCTGCAAGCCTAGATTTTAAAGGCTGCAGTAAGATCCTCCCAGAGGAACGGAGAGCGCGGGGAGGATTGTAAGGGAGGAGGTGGTCCTTGAGATAGCTTGAACCCAAGCCATTTAAGGCTTTAAAGGTAATAACCAACACCTTGTACTGGGCCTGGAAGCTGATAGGCAGGCAGTGGAGGGACCTCAGAACCGGAGTAATGTGGTCCCTCCTAGATGTACCAGAAACAAGCATGGCTGCCATATTTTGTACCAGCTGAAGATTCCGAACCAAGCACAAGGGTAGCCCCAAGTAGAGCGCATTACAGAAGTCCAGGCGTGAGGTTACCAGTGCGTGCACAACAGTTTCGAGATCCCTTACTTCCAGAAAAGGGCGCAGCTGGCGTATCAGCCGAAGCTGATAACAGGCGCTCCTGACCGTCGCATTGACCTGATTAGTCATCAGGAGCGATGAGTCAAGGAGCACCCCCAGACTGCGAACACAGTTACTGGAGGAGAGTGTGACCCCATCCAGGACTGGAGGTTGCAACCCAATTCTTGGTTTCGGGGCCGCTACCGTGAGCACCTCCGTCTTGTCTGGATTCAGTTTCAATCTGTTTTTCCTCATCCAGCCCATTACTGCTCAAAGACATTCATTGAGAGAAGAGATGCCATTGGAATTTGAGGCCGACGAACGAGACACGGAGAAATAGATTTGGGTGTCGTCAGCGTACTGATAACACCCAGCACCATAACTCCGAATTATCTCACCCAGCGGCTTCATATAGATGTTAAATAATATCTGGGACAGAATAGCCCCCTGAGGAACCCCACAAGTGAGGTTCCTCTTACTGGAGCTACAGTCCCCGAGCAGCACCCTCTGGGACCCACCCGAGAGGAAGGACCGGAACCACTGCAAAGCAGTGCCCCCAATACCTAACCCCCTCAGGCGGTCCAAGAGGATGCCGTGATCTATAGTATCAAAAGCCGCTGAGAGGCCCGCTGAGAGGCCCGCTGCAGAAGACATCACACTACCCCTGTCGATGCTCAGACGCAGATTGTCGGTCAAGGCAACCATGGCAGTCTCAACCCCAAAGCCTGTCCTAAAGCTGGTTTGAAATGGGTCTAGATAATCGGCTTCATCCAAGACTGCCTGGAGCTGAAGAGCAACCGCCCTCTCGATCACCTTGCTCAAGAATGGCAGCAGTGACACAGGCCTATAATTTTTCATATCCAGGGGGTCCAGGGAAGGTTTTTTCAGAAGCGGCCTAACAGCCGCTTCCTTTAGACAGGATGGAACATGTCCTTCCCTGAAGGATGCATTGAGGATATCCGTGAGGAATCTCATCAATGCGTTCCCCCCCCCCCCCCCGGACGGCCAGCCACGATGGGCAAGGGTCGAGAGGGCAAGTTGTCTTCCTCACCTTACCAAGCAGCTTGTCCACGGTACTCACAGATTGCCACTGATCCAGTATAACTACATCGGTGGAGTCACTGGATGCCTCATCTATCGACTCTGTTTCAATGGTGGCATCTAAGTCGGCTCTTATCTGAGAGATTTTGTCTGCAAAGAAGTTGTTAAATGCATCACAGCAGGCCGTCTTCGGGTTAAGCAAGGGATTTGGCTCAGGGGGCACCTGCGTCATCTCCTTCACCACCTTAAACAGCTCTGCAAGACGGGACTCTGCAGACGCAATACGTGCAGAGGAGAAAGCTCTCTTCGCTGCACGTATTGTCTCCCGATAGGAACGAAGGAAGTTCCTATGGCGAGTCCTGTCAGATAAGAGACGAGTCTTCCGTCACCTGTGTTCTAGCCATTGTCCAAACCGCTTCATCCTCCTCAGCTCTGGCGTATACCAAGGCCTCCGATTAGAAGCGGGATGGCAAGGGCACTTGGGAGCGATCGTGTCGATAGCCCTGGTGATATCGGTGTTCCAGGTATTGACCAGAGCATCGACAGGATCCCCGGCATTCCCAACCATTAAACCCTCTAAGGCTTTCTGGAATCCAATTGGCTCCATCAGCCTAAGTTCTGTCTTGACCAGGAAATGATCTGTCCATGACAATGCGGAGGTGCTTACCACCTCCGCCCACGGATATGCCTGTTCGGTACAGAACACCGCATCGAGTGTATGACCCGCACAATGTGTGGGCCCGTTGACCAACTGGGATAGGCCCATGTTTGTCATGGTATCCATGAACTCCCGAGCCGCGCCTGTTAAGCTGGTCTCAAGCGGGATGTTGAAGTCCCCCAAAACTAAAAGTCTGGGGGTCTCCAGCACCAGCTCAGAGACCAGCTGTGTCAGCTCGGTTAGGGAGACTGCTAGAGAACGGGGTGGTCGGTAGACTAGCAAAATCCCCAAACTATCCCTGGTCTTCAGGCTAAGGTACATACACTCGATGTGGACCGTGTTCCGGACAGGTATCCTGGTCAAGGTCAAGGTGTTCTTATGAACTAGAGCCACACCGCCACCCCCCGCCCACTTCTCCTCACCTACTCACTAACAGAGTACCCGGCTGGGAGGGCCTGCGCCCATATAGCAGCGCTATCCTCCCCCAGCCAGGTCTCTGTGAAGCAAGCTAGGTCGGCATCCTCATCCAGGAGAAGATCCAAGATGATATGGGTCTAATTTTTCACCGACCTGGCATTGCAAAGAAGCAAGGTGAGGTTCTGTGGAATGGTTGGTCTGCTCTCCAAGCCATTCTGGGAAACAGAGGGAACTGAAGGCGGGATAGCTTTCAAACAGCGATCCCGTCTTCTTTTGTAACATCTGTTCCCTCTGTTACAACCATACCTCCCATTCCCCAACACAACTCCAATAGCCGCCCCCGTCCCATTCCCGGCTTCAGGTGCAGTGATAGGATTTAAAGCCACTGACAAGATGGAGTAATTGGGACGTAGGATAAACCGAGTCCTTTAATCCCATCTCAGATGACAAGGGACTTTATGGCTGATGGTATAATCCTATTTATCCAACCCACAACCTCCTCAGGTCTTACAATAATACAATCAGATCTCCAATTAACCCTTAAAATTATACTCTGAGGGAAATACAGGGGGAAGAACAGGATGCGCATCGCAATCCAGAGACAAGAATGCTGCTGTGTTGGGGAAATAGTCTTGGGCCTGCTAAGCACCGCCCACTTCCCCACGGAGGAGATGGTGCCTGGGCAGGGTTTTTATCCCCAGCCCAGTCCTCTGCAGCCTCGGGCTCAGGTGCAACTGGTAAGCACCAGTGGGAGGGGGGAGGGATGTCTCCAGGCAAGGCCCCACGTCCTCCAAACATCCTCTGCTGCCTTCTCTGCTGAGGAGATCATGCCTGGGCACAGTTTTTATCCCCAGCCCAGTCCTCTGCAGCCTTGGGCTCAGGTGCAACTGGTAAGCACCAGTGTGAGGGGGGAGGGATGTCTCCAGGCAAGGCCCCACATCCTCCAAACGTCCTCTGCTGCCTTCTCTGCTCCTCCAACATAACACTATGCTTCCAACATAACATTATGCAGGAAAGTGAAATCCTTTCATGAAAAGGCCACTTGAGGTGTGTCCATGTTAAAAAGAAGAGAATGGTTTGGATAACTCGGTTGGCAATAAGCATGCCTACACTGCCAGGGCCAACCCAAAACCTATTGTTGCCTGAGGCAAAGGGCAAGTTGGTGTTCCTTACTTAATGGACTTACTTCAACTTTAGAATGAGACAGGTACTTCATTCAACCTAAGGTGTGATTGAATGGGTGCAGGGCAGGCTATGAGGCTCATGTTGCTGTATTTTTCTAAGGGAAGGGGATATCCCAGTGGAATAAAAGAACCATGTGGGGAGCTGACACTATTGTCCTGTAGAATCTGCTGGTTGAAGACATCACCTTATTCTACGAAATGGCAGGGTTGGCTCTACAGAATGCCTTTGGCAGTTTCATGGAATGAAATGCACAGGAAACAATATATTATTGTTATGTAGATTAGAGATGGAAGGATATTCCATTGGACTCTGTGGTCCCAAGTATTTTTGCACTTCCTGAGCCATGTGGTCAGAAAATCTAAGAATTAAAGTGTGTATAAAGTCTGAGAACCAAAGTGTGGTCAAAATCATGTACTTATTTGAAATGAAAATGCCTAAAATGCACATTGTTGAAAAGAAAATGCACAGAAACATGATGTAGTCAATGGAAAAAAGTTGCACAAATTAGCTAAGGATCTAATCTCATGAGGTTCTTCTCTCTCTGCAATTGTGTTGCCAGTAAAAACACTAATCAGTTGAGATTGCTGTCTTTCCTTGCACACCTTCAGAACCATTCTGGGATTACAGCATTCATTTGTGTCATAATCTTATTACACACACAACAGCATTTGAGACTATCCACCCCCTCCTCTGCCAAGGCTTTTCCCCCTTGTTGTAGGGGCATCTTGGTCAAGATAGATCCGACTTCCCAGACTTAACTAATTATCTGCAGAGGAAAGTCAGGAGCTACTGATCTATTTATCTCATTTGCCCTTGGCTTTCATATGGCAGCAATTAATATGTCTGAAGGAAGAGGCAGAGGGTTACCAAAATGCTTTAAAAAACAAAACAAAACTGTAAGACTCTTTTCCTTTTCCTTTTACATCTACAGGCAGGTCTGAGTGTTTGTATGGGTGTGTGTGTATGACAGAGAGAGCGAGAGAGAGAGAGATTAAACATTAGGAAGAGTTTCTTTTCTATAAGAACTGTTTGATAGTGGTATGGACTGCCTTCAACAATGATGGATTTTATTTCATTGGAAGTCTTTAAACAGTGGTTGGATGGGCATCTTTCAGAAGTGCTGTGTGGCAACTGATGGCAATGGGTTGGACTTGATCACCTTTGTGGTTCCTTCCATCTTCAAGATTCTATGATTCTATTAAACTACTCCTTTCACTTTAAATTTTTCCTCTACTCAGAGTCTAGGTAAGGTTTAATTAATTAAAATATGTGGACATTTTGAGAGAGGTGATGTGATCTGCAAATATGAGACAATATGTCTGAAGAACCAGGGGCAACTGTATTGTTTTCCATCTGATTGCTCACTCTTTCCACACAAGCACAAAACAATTGCCAAGACTGTTCAGTATGTGGAGATAGATATTTATTTTGGAAAAGTGTCTCATTTCCTATTCCCTTCAGTTGTGCTGATGACAGTGCTTATAGGTCCGGGATTTCACTGTCCCTGCACAAAATCATATCTCTTGAATTTTATGCAAATTGTCGATGAGGGTTGATGGGACTGAACCTCATTATCTTTTGCATAATGTAACAGTCTTGAGGTTCTTCTAGTGTAAAGAAGACAGGCAGTGGCACCAGCCAACATTTATCTTTGAGCCACAGGACAGAGAGAGAAAAGGGAGGGGGATGCTCACAGTTTATCTTCAGAGATTTCTTGTAACCCCAGGGCAATGTCTACACATTATGAACTGCACTTGCAATTTACTTTGCAGTCCCCAATGTGGAAAAAAGGGATATTGGATGGGGGTTGTATTCCAACTTCACTCTACGGAGCAAGAAAAATAGGGTGAAGGAATCTGTAAACCAAAGCACATCATACTATTGAATATTAAACACAAGTTGAAATGCCTATCAAATTGGAGTAAAGGTGATGTGATGGACTAGATTTTTACAGCTTCCTCTTAGGAAGATTTAGCTAGACTGAAATGAAGCCAAACAGAAATTTTCACTGTGGCAATTTAATGGAATTCTGTGTAGAACAATGTACATAGGGTGCCATTCTCCCCACCCTGAAACTTGCTTGAGAAGATATAAGGGATTCTTAGAAATGTTTTGCTTGTTCCTCCAGAAAGGAAAACTGCCACCAACATCAAAAGAAAAATCAACACAACTCAGAGTGGGTGAAAATGTGTTGATTAGCTTTTGATAAGAGTTTACCAAAATTTACATATTTCTTCTTAATAATGGGAAGAAGTGAAGACTAGAGTAGACCATTAAATCACTTATTGAACAATGTGTCAAATCATAGATAATTCCAGTTGATTCAATGGTCAGGACTATCCAATAGGATTTCAGTTAAGAATTTTTTAAGTCAAGTGTGGGGTAAAATGGAATTAACACTTTTGCCTATGCAAGCCTAGCATGTTTGGGTTTTCATCTCAGTGTTAAGATTGAATTATGGTTGACACTTCTTTTGTCTGAGAAGGTCCTTATGTTAAATACCTATAAGACAAGCAGGTATGGCATGTTTGTTTCCATGCTGAAATTGCCTTTACATACTGAAATTGGTTCTAAAAATGGAGAACTTCATTTCTGGGTGCAGTCTGTCTGCAGTCAACATCTACACATGTCTTCATAAACAGAAATAATTTTGCTCTATGGTCAATGTGGCTACCCCTGGATGTTTTCTGGATTTCATGATACCAAATTATACCCGCAACAGGGGAATACTAATGAGAGAGCCAGTGGACTGGGACCTTACTATTTGAGATCTCTACCTCCAACAATTTTTTTCTTCTTAAATTGGGACTGGATTGGAATGTTTTACCTCAACACCACTTAAAGTTTTCTTGATGCAAAAGCATGAAGGCTCCTTGAGAAATTTAATGTCCTCTGCCTAACAAAGGTGCCTGTGGCCTCAAAAGTATGGAGACCTATTGGATTACAAAGGAAGTATCTCTTTTTGGGCGTGTTGCAAATGGATGTTAAATTTCTTGGTCTTTGAGAATCCCCCAGAAGGAGGAGGTGAAAGCCTGCAAGTAATACCCCTCCATATCATCTGAACTGACAACAGAAACAGCAAAATGCAGGCCTATGACTAACACCTTCAACTTTTTTCCCCTGTATGGTTTTTAACACTTTGTCTAATGAAAAAGTCAGTTGAGCTTTGAAAGCTTGCAACATGTATATTGTGCATTTTAATTCACCAATAAAGGTATCACAGTTTGGTGGATTTTTTGGATGTTATTAGAAATAACTTGAGTTTTAAAACTCTGAATGTTGGCCGGTCAACCAATTACAAATCAACTTAAAAGTCACATTGTCTAGCCCACATTTTACAAGCATTTCTGCAAGATATCATGGGGGACCTTGTCAAAGGCCTTACTGAAATTGAGACATGCTGTATCTACACTATTCCCTTTGTCTACCAAACTGGTAATTTTATCAAAAAAGGAGATCAGATTAATAATAATAATAATAATAATAATAATAATAATTTATACCCCACCCCTTTGAGATCAATCGGGGTGGTGAGATCAATCGGGATTGGTCTGGCATAACTTGTTTCTCAGAAACTTCATGTTGACTTCTTGTGATAATTGCATTGCTCTCTGTTTAATTATCTGCTCTAGAATCTTTCCTGGTATTGATGTCAGATTAACTGGATGATAATTGTTGGGATCCTCTTTTTTCCCCTTTTTGAAGATGGGAGCAACATCTGCCTTGTTCTCCAGGAATTCTCAAAAATTATTGCCAATGGATCTGAAATTACATTTGCCAGTTCTTTTAATACCCTTGGATGTAGTTCATCTGGTCCTGGAGACTTAAATTCATTTAGATTAACCAGGTATTCCTGTACTATCTCTTTACTTATTCTGTGCAGCATTTCTCTTGTTGTGTCCTCTTCTCCATTTTCCTCAAGTTGAGCACCCTTTTCCTTTTCTAAGAAGACTGGGGCAAAGAAGGTGTTGAGTAGTTCTGCCTTGTCTCTGTTCCCTGTTAGCATTTAGCCATCTTCTCCACGTAGTGACCCTAACATTTCCTTTTTCTTCCTTTTGCTATGGACATACCCCCCCCCCCCAAAAAAAGAGCTTTTTATTGTTCTTAACCTCTCTAGGAAGCCTGAACTCATTCTGTGTTTTTGCTTTTCTGACTTTGACCTTACCTAGCTATTTGCTTGAATTCCTCCTTGGTTATTTCTCCCCTTTTCCATTTCTTATACATCCTCCATTTAAAATTTAGCTCAGTTGAAACTTAAGTCATTCATTTAACATGAATAATGTTAAATGTTTTCTCAGTACTAGGTGAGATTAAGAGAGTTTCTATGCATTTCAGGGCCTTTCTTTGAAAAATTTATTGGCTCAAAAATAAAACCATTTTTATGCAAATAAATAAATAAAATCCTTTCTTTTTGCTCAAACTCTGAACCACTAGTCCAGGAAACTATATTTGTGCAAAATGCACTGTTTCCTGTGCAAAAATATTGTTTTCCAGAAAAATAAGGGAGGTTGCACAAAAGAAGAGGTAGTTGGTTTTGTTTTATTTGGGGACTTTTTTGCACAAATTTTTTCGTGTTGTTTTGTTTTTTGCAAAATGTCCCAAAGTATTTTTTTTTTTAATTCATCATGGCTGGCCATTTTTTTCAGTTGAGTGTTTTCATCTATCAATACATAATTTCTCACTGAGGACATGAAAATTATATTTTTTACATCCCGAGAATGTCAGGCAGGATTTGTTTTGCAAGGAGGCTGCCTAACATTCATCAGATTCATTGCTAGAACACAGAGATGACCAATGTTCTATTAAGTCCTTTCTGAAAGATATTTAATCAATAAGTAACAAGGGAGAGCATCTAGTTCGATATGCCTACATCCTCAATTTCCTTACTCTTTATACCTAGAAGATAACAATCTAAAGAGGAGAGGGCAGCACAAAGGCTCTCAGCCATTCAGAACCTTGACTTCCTATGGTGGTAAACCATATGATGAGAATCCAAAGACAGTAGAAGCTACCTGCTTTGGAACGTTGGTCTTTATGCATAACTGACAGTGGAATCAGGGAAGACCTCCTCACAGGCTGAGTAAACACATTTTAATAATGCCTGAAGTGAGCTCAAAAAGTATTTATCAACTGAGATCTGAGAAACGTAGCTTACAGTACTGCGCTGAACTGCTCATGGTTAAGTCCCATTAAAGAAATGGAATAAAGCCACAGATTAAGATTTTTTTTTTTTTTGCTATTTAGGGGATTCTGCAAGTCATAGTACATGAAAATAACTTTCCATGTGTTCAGTTTGAACTATGCTTAATTGATGGGAAAAGACTATCAAAAGAACTTTCCTTGCTCAGGCAAAAGTTCACCATCCTGTTTCCAGCAATAACGAGTTTCATGGTCATGAAAAATCATGAGGAAGCTGTGATGACCATATCTTCCTTCTATAGTTTCCCTCTTGTATTCAGAGATCTGCTGCCTTCGAAAAACAATGGTTATATTGAGCTATAGCTAATAGCTACTGTGAGATCCTCCATAACTTTATCAAATCTCAATTTCCAGCCATTTTAGCAAGAGTTTCAAGTTGCAATATTTCATTTTAATGTCTTCATTTGAAATTCAAACGTGCATGACCCTTAATGGTTGAGGATCAACAAACAACTCTCCCCAAAGGAAAAAGAAACATAAAGAATGCAATAGCTTTTTATCTAGGTTATTTTGCAGCAGCTGGTACAAATAATACACAGTCACAGTATGCAATCAGACAGAGTATTATAAACCTAGATTTTTCTGTCTTATTATACTTATCTGCTGTATCAATGTGCCATTTAAATTTTTCATTACCAACCAAAGAATGGAATCAGGGTAGAAATGCTTATATTTTGTATGTTAAAAGGGGAGGGGGCTGCATTTGTTTACCTAATATTTTCTCTCTCACTGCATCTTTGACTTTCACATAATTATGTAGCATTATTTTTCCACTCAAAGAAAATAAAGAAGCACATAAATTCCTGACACTTGTTGTGTAAAACATTTTGTTGCCAAAAAGCTTTGTGTCCAGTGTTTGCTTTGATGGGTGCCTCTCCTTGATTAATTCTGGATTGATTTCTGATTCCAAAGATGAGTCCTCTGGTTTGTTGGTAATTTTCTACAATAGCCAACCAAAATGCCTATAAAAGTTCTACAAGTAGAACATGAGGAATTAGATATGGTGTTTCACTATCATTAAGGAACTGAAGAAAATATACTTGAAAACTTCAGCATCAGCAACAATTCCTTAATCTTACCACCAACAGTAAGTTCTTACTTGCATATTTAAAACTGTGTTTACACAAATGACACCACTGAGGTAAGTGAAATTACACCATCTTTAATGATCTGTGGGACTGAAAATCTGATTACTTGCATCCCAAGAGTTCTTCTCATCTCATTCAAAATCACCTAAATATGTTGCAGTTTTTTGATCACCAAGAATGAATGACTCCAAATGAAACAGTTAATTAAGGAGAGTCCATAACTACTCTCAAGAGAGAAATCAGAGCACTTAGGACTTTGAGTAGAATACAAGATTCAGCTGAAGACATAGCTTGGTTTTTGTTAAAGGGATTCTATATACTCAGGGCCAGTATGGTGTAGTATGTTGAGTGTTGGACTAGAACTCTGGAGACCAGGGTTCAAATCCCAACTTGGCCATGGAAACCCACTGGTGACTGTGGGAAGACACACTCTCTCAGCCACATAGGAAAGTAAAGGAAAAAAACCTCTGAATAATTTTTGCCAAGGAAACATCGTGATAGGTTTGCATTAGAGTTGCCTTAAGTCAGAAATGACTTGAAGGCAGACAATGACAACAACGACAACATATATGCAGACATTCTGCTGAACCCTTTTCCTTTCATCCCCTCAACCACCTCCAGAGAATTTCCAGTTTCCTCAGAACCAGTATTGGGGGAATCATAAGAATGTGTTGCACTGGTATGCAGGAATAAGTACCTCCCTCCAGAAATATCAGAAATGTTCATAGGTCAGAAATGACTTGGAGGCACACAAAGACAACAACAATGTATGCTCAGACATTCTGCTGTACTTTTTTTGTCTCATGGCCACACTTTTAGCTCAGTGCAGCATGAAAATCATCTCCAAAGGATTTCCAGTTCCCCCAGAATCAGTTTTGGGGGAATCATAGGAATGGGCTGCATTGATATTCAGGAATTACTGCCTTCCTCCAATTTCTATGGGTCTCTCCTGCTTGCCATTCTACCAACAGAATACTGTGGGTAGCTACTGCTCAAAGCTTGGCTCCAGTCTTCAGCCCATTTCAAAACAGGATGTAGACCATGTTGGCACATTTTTGACCCAAAGTCTAGATGCTGAAGCTTGTGCACCAAGAACACACACCACAGAAAGCTCTGCTTCCAGTTCAGTGCAGGCTAGAGAACTCCTTCTCCCACACACAGAAACTGCAGACATGACTACATGCTGAGTACTCTCAAGGAGGCTTTTAATCTTCGTTCCAATCTTTACAATATCTCACACTAACTGACAAAATGCTCCACACATTGGAGCTCCTCCCTTATATACACATTCATTGTTGGAGCTTCTAGTCTAACCCCTTACTGGTGTGCAACACAGTTTCCTGTTCCCCATGTGGCATGACTTCGCAGTATTGAAACCTGGTGATTCCATGTCTTGCCTGTGTGTCATCATCTTCCTGTGACACAGCATCCTTCCAACTGCTTGCTCATCATGGCTGCCACATGACCTATAGTAACTTTTTGCCTTTGTCCCATATTGTTGCATCTAAGGACCTTTGCAGACAGCTAGAAATAGTGCAAATTGAGTCCACTTTAAGGGTTAGGGTTAGGGAATCATGGGAACTGTATTTTATTGTGGCACCAGAGCTCTCTGACAGGGAAGGCTCAATGTCTCAGAAAAAAAAAAAAACAATTCCCATGATTCCCTACCACTAACCCTAACCCTTAAAGTGGACTCAATTTGCACTATTTCTGGCAGTCTGCAAAGGCCATTTCCTCTGGATGCATTCATCCTGACAGACCATATAACATGAGATACTGGAGTAGATAAGACATCTTGTCTGATCTGGTAAGGCTGTTCTTACACTCTGCTACTCTTAAGCAAAACTTAAGCGTTTACATTGAGTGTCTACATCAAATTAGGAATGGACAAAAAAAAAAAGGAATGGACAAAGCATTCTATATCTAAAGGTAAAGGTAAAAGTTTCCCCTTTGACAAGGCTGTCAAGTTGTGACTGAATGTAGGGGGCAGCTCTTATCTCTGTTACTAAGCCGAAAAGCCAGCGTTGTCAAAGACGACCCTGTGATCATGTGGCCAGCATGACTACACAGAATGCTGTTACCTTCCCATAGATGTGCTACCTATTTATTTATTTTCACTTTTACATGCTTTCAAACTGCTAGGTTGGCAGAAGCTGGGACTAGTCAGGAGAGCTCACTCCATCATGTGGCACTTAGGCCTCAAACTGCTGACCTGCCAATCTTGCAACTGTTAGAGTCAGCATCTTAACCACTGAGCCACCGTGTCCCTTATATTCTATATCTAACCCATGTAATTTTCCCCAAGAATTCAATCATAGTCCATTTCATGCTGTTTCTGTATTAGTTGCATACAAAAATTGTGTTTCTTTTCAATTGCAAATTTCCATTAATATGTGCATTTTGGTAGACAATTTTCTATAACCTATGCATTTTGATATGCAGTTTTCTAGTGTGGCATAGTAGTTTGGGTGTTGAACTATGACAGTGGAGTCCAGGGTTTGGTTCCCTGCTCAACCATGAAATCCACAGGGTGATCTTGGGCAAGTCACATGCTCTCAGCTTCAGAGAAGGCAATAGGAAACCTCCTCTAAACAAATGTTGCAAAGAAAACCCTGTGATAGAGTCTCCATAAATTAGAAACTGCTTGAAGGCACTCAGCAAGAACATTTTCCTACTTTCTTCCTATGCCCTCTTTTTGACATTTTTGCCAGAGACTCTTAGTCAGCAGAGTAGAGCTTCATGAATCCTCTTGCACAGCTCTACTTCGAATTCCTTTATCAGGACAAACAATTTTTTAGGTGTGTGCTAACTCCCTGTAAGCATTCTTGATCATGTTAACAGCATTCTCCTTCAAATGCCTAGAAATGTTTCAATGTCTGCATTAAATTTAGCTTTAGGTAAAACTTAAGGGCAGCACCTCCATCCCTTAGAAATGTTGCTACCAACAGGCTCATTTGCACTTGACTAGAAATATGTTATAAATACGTGGGCTAAGCATATCACTTCACATTCAAAATTTTGTTTTGGCATTTAAAGTCACTTTAACTTTATTTTATAATTAAAATGTCATAAATGCACATCATTGGGTTGTTAAGGGGGTGAAGTGTACAGCTTCAGTGAGAACTAGTGGGTTGCATGTTATATTTGGAACTGGAGAGTGTAGCTCTCTGATATCAGTGGCTTTAGTCCAGGCTTTAAAGCAGCTGTCCAAGGTGCTGAACTCTGGCCAGCTCTATCTAAAATCCAGAGTAGATTCCCCACATCACTGACATAGAAGTCACTGTTTTCTAATGGAGCTGGGAAATACAGGTTCTATGTGCTCTGCCAGACTGTTCTATCTTTGCATCATTTCTCCACAAATAGAATAAAAATTACCATGATCTGATCCAAACTGTTATTGTGAAAGTGAACACGGTAAAAATTGTCCATGAACACTGCTTGTCAAAAGTGCACCAAAATGGAGAAGTTATAATGATTAAGTGCCTCTTTCTTTTTGCAGTCAGGTGTTCAGGTCTCAGTGCTGGAAAACAGAAGAAGTAGGTAAGCAGGTCAGGCCTGGGCAGAACAGATGAATAGCCTGGTTATCTCTCTTACTGAGGAGTGGTTCAGTATGAAGGAGCTTGAGATCTGAAATAATCACACAGCTCCAAAGATTTTTCTCAGACCTAACCATGTCAGTGCTGTGACACTGCACTGTGAGCAATCATCCATTCCCTTGAGAAAGCTCAACTCCAACATGAGTTAAGATGCCATTTTTTATTGCATTATCCATGATTTGAGCAAATTATAAGCCTAATTTGAACATAACTTTTGATTACTAGAGGAAATAATAGGCTGATTTCTGAAGTGATTATGTCGAGAATTGTCTAAAGTGTTGCTCTGAAATTCAGTTGTATGCAAAATAAATCCAATATGACCTTGTTTTTGCAGCTAATGAGTCAACAGTTACCACATATTCCCATATTAAAACATTTTACTAAATGCACAAAAGAAAGGGGGGAAAAACTGGAGAAGAATCCGGTAAAATCCATGGAAAAAGGGAGAGATACTTATCAGGAAGCTGGAGAGTAATGTTTAGCATTCAAAAAACCCCACCCTTTTTGGCTTATAGATATTTTAAGGCCTTTGTCAGAGGATAAAAGTAACTAAAAATGTTCAGTATCTTATAGTGGAGATTAAATTCTGGCTGAGATCCTACCTTAGAGTTTTGCAATGTAAATTTCCATATGGGCAGTTATGTATTGATCATATTATGCTACTCATATATTGAATAGCAGAGTTGCTCAACTGAATGCATACCTGAATATGAAAGATAATGCACAACCAAATATGCATGCACATCCATATGTTGCACAAGCACACATGCATACACAATGCCACACATTTGTAACTCCACTTCCACAACCCTGAACTGAATGCAGACATTCTGCATCAGACAAAAATAGTCACACATTTCCATAGGAGAACATATACATCTTTGAATACTAACAGGTTTCTGACCTATAGTTCTTAGTCTATGATACCAGAGTTTTTCAGTTCAAGATCCTAAAATATCAACAAGCTGAAATGTTTCTTGCTTCTGAACTACTGAATATACTCAAGTATTTTTTTCCTTCTGCAAATACACAAAATCCAACCCATGGAATGGACAGATTTTTATCCCAAGAAAAAGTAAACCTGAAAAATGTTACCATCTAAGAAGAATTTTTTTCTTGAGAACTACTAATCACAATTTACATTTCCTGCAGTAATTTATCACATGCAGGTTTTCAGTTGGATCTCTGGATACAGTTGGATCTCTGGAGCAATTGAGGTTCTAGAACCAGGAGGTTTCCAAACTGTGATCCTGACTGGAAATGCTCCCTGTTTCCACTATTGATGATCACAGTAAGAAGTGTATGTCTGCACTCCATTGTGCAGCCTGAAACCTACTAAGGTTTGCCTAATGAAGCTCAGTTAACACGAAGAAGTGAGTTCAGAACTTTGCCAGTTGCACCGATTTTAAAAGGAGTATGACTGACAAGTAAAACATAGCTTTTGATAAATCACAGCTAATAATAATCGCACATCTCCTTTCCTCGACTGGAGGTGGGAGGGTGCCAAATGATATTATGTGGAAGGAAGGAGTAAAGGTGTTTCATTATCAAACCATGATGTGTTGCTAATAGACCCCATCAGTCACTCTATAAATATGATTGCTGGCAATTACATGTAATCAGGCCTTCCCATTCACATTTGGGTGGAGGATGCTTGGAGGTGACATGCAGATCAGCCTAGCTGGGCATTTTAGGCATGGTGGATGACTAAGGCAAAATAATGAAAATGACCATTCAGCCAACAGATTCTTTTGTTTCTGGGCATAACAGTTGTTATCCATTCACCTTCCCTGATAAAGTGGCTTTTTGAGCATTGGTGGGCTCCCCTTTGTCTGTTCACAATATGTTAGCTATACATAAGAGGATGAGCTGCTGAATAATTGGACCCAAAGTCAAATATCTGGCAAAACAAACTTGACTTGGTTGGGAAAGTTACAAAACACATGAAGAGGATGATGACTAGACCTGAATTTATATCCATTCATCTATACTATATGGAGGTGGCTCAAACTGTAGAGACTCAACTTCTTCCTGTCATCCCTGTTTTGACATGACTGTAAAGAAGCATTGCTCTTTAGATCACCCCTCTCAGCAGCGTTAACTTCCACAAAGATTTTGAATAACACATTGGCCCTTAAGTACCTTTTCTTCCTGATGTGATCTACTGCTGTAACTATCCCAAAAATCCAGCAGCAAACTTCAGCACCATTTTCCTGCCCTGAACATCCTAATGGGCCTCAGTTAGGGTTGCCATTTTTGCCAGAACAATCACAGATTAGAGGGTCTAAAAAATGTCCCATTCTGGCTGGGCATTCTAGAAACTCCAATCCCAGATTCCTGCCTTGTTCCAGGCCACATTTTGTCAATCTCCCATCTGACTGGAAATTGACAAAATGCACCTGCTTGGAACAAGGCAGGATTGGCTCCTTTCCTCAAGTGACCTCCTCCTCAGCCGGAGGAGGAGGAGGGAGAGGGAGAGGAAGACTGTTCTGAGGGAGAAAAGAAGGAAGGGGCCTCAGAGGAGGGAAGGACCTGGGGGTCCTGGAGTGGGAGTGAAATGGGGGGGGGAGAAGAGAAGATATCCCCCCCCTTTACTCCCTCTCGCTTTCTCTTTCTTTCTCTCCTTCACTCCCTCCTTCCTTCTCTTCATGGACTCCCTCAGCTTCCTTAGTCACTGGCCAGCCCCAAGAAGGAAGGAAGGAGGGAGGGAGCTGTGGCTGTTGCTGAAACTCTTTTTTGGGATGCTTCATTTCCACTTTATAATCTCTTTAACAATGAAACTGGCCCACGTGTGATAATGTCCAAAGCTACATCTCAACCTTCTGTCCAGGAAGAATTTCAAAATGTCCTCCATTTTGAGCATAACTGAGAAGTATGAATTTATTTTAATGTTTTTCTTTAAATTTTATTAATGTTTTTGGCTTTTAGTTGGTAGTGCCCTCCATTTTTCTTGAATGTCCTACATTTGCCAACATTTTGTCCTATATTTGTTCTACATTTTGGCCTGGAATTGTGGAAGAGAATTATGGCACCCCTAGCCTCAGTCCAAAGGGCTAGTTGTGCCCTATGGCTTATCCTTAGGGATGACCTGATGAGCTGGCCTGAGCCAATTTGGCCAAAACCTGATCAAGAAATTAAATCCCATTGCTTCCAAAGCACACCTCAAGGGATAAAGAATTTTTCAGGCTAGTTGCCTTTTCTGGAACCTTTATCCATGTGCAGAAAGGATTCTTCTGGGATTTTCCTACCACTTTCCTTCCAGACTCACCAAACCACCCTCCATTTCACGTACTTTCTAGTATGAAGTAAACTTTCTAATTTTGCCAGTTATAGATTATTAATTTCAAAAGAAGCGTGCGACTAAGAAGAGAACTCAAAAGGGCTGGCACTGGGTTCTATAAAATTTGTTAATTGTGTAAAATTTGTAATTTATATCTGGAGGTACTTTTGAGAAGAATGGTTATGCTTTAAATAGTAATACAATGCATGTCACCATAGCAGGGAAGATTGTATTTAACTAGATGACCCATGTACTTCCTGATCAATCTGCCATCGAGGTGCTAACTGTTAATGGCATACCCTCCAACTGTTATGATTAATCTTCCAACTTTTTCTGCTGCTTTGAAAATGTCCCAGTTTCTCTCCCCTCCCCTCACTTCTGTCCTTTGTCTTCAGCTTTCTTAAATTGCTGCAAAGTTCAATTAACTCAACAGGGAGAAGAGAGGGGGAGAAATCTCTGTACACTTGAGCAACACCAAACTGCTGCAGCCTTTACTACCTTGTGCACTTTTCCTCATTAATAACTGTTGCCACACTCTGGCTGCTACCACACCACTGAGTTAATGCAGTTTGACACCCCTGCAACCATCATGGCTCTATCCTATGGAATCTTGGGATTTGTAGTTTATTGTGACACCAGAGCTGTCTGACAGAGAAAGCTAAATATCTCACAAAACTACAAATCCCAAAATTCCATAGTATTGAGCCATGACACTTAAAGCGGTGTCAAACTGTATTAATTCTGCAATGCAGATGCATCCCATGTTGCACCTCTGTAACTATATCCACCAAACAGTGATACCTTTATTGGCCAACCAAAATACACAATATACTTGTTGCAAGCTTTTGAAGCTCCACTGGCTTCTTCATCAGGCAAGATGTTACAAACCAAACAGGATTAAAATTGGAGATGTTAGTAAAATGCCTGCATTTTGTTGTTTCTGTCCTCAGTTAAGATGGTATGGAGATGGTAAATTTTGCAGGCTGGATCCTCTTCCTTCTGCCCATGTGGCAATTGGGAAATTTTCAAAGTCCAGGAAATTTAATGTCCATTTGCATATCAACAGGACTCTTCTCTTTCAATCCAATATGTCTGTGTAATTAAGTAGACCATGTAGAATAGAGACTTTTATTTTCAAAAGGAATTTTGTAGCCTAGAAAATTGCTTCTTGTCTTTAAGTGGGAGGGAAATCACCCAGAGAGCTGACTATGAACTAGCTACAAGAATTTTACTAAATATTAGGAGGGACATCCTGATGGAATAAACTGTTTGACTGTTGGATAGGGTTCCGCAGATGGTGATGGGTTTGAAATCACAGGGTGTATGGCCACATGTCAGAAATCAGAGATATCCTTTATTGTAAGGGATTGAACTAGACAACGTTTACATTTTCCCCAGCTTAATAATTTCATGAATGTTTCCAATAGTGTGCCATTCCCAAAAGCAGTATGGAGGTGATTTGAATTTTTCAGTATTACCCCAGCATGAATACAGTGGAGGGGGCATTAGCTCAGAGGGAAGGGACTTGGCTTTGCACACTGTCTAGCTACTGATTACCTGTGACAACTGCGAGTAGTCCATTGTCATTATCACTGAGCACACCTTGGGCAAAACACCACAGCATGAGCTCCAACCTTGCCAGCTGTGAGCACTAGGATTAAAATCTGACAAACAAACAAGTCCTGAAGCTCAGATTAAATAAGCACACACTAGGTATGTTGTAGGCTAATGAGTATGGCAGGAAACATCCCCATTCAATGGCTGAATATAAGTCTGGTAGAAAATACACAGATATTTCCATTAAAATAAATTGTCTAGTCCAATGTTTATTTGTCCCTGCAATGATTGTTTTGGCTTTTGATGATGAGAAGGAGTGATAGCATGATGAGGAGGTGTGACATGAAAGTCTCATGGTGCCAATTTGTGTAGTACAATAAAGGCCCATTTTATGTGCCATTCCGTATAAAAGCCAATGGAGCTTTTAATATGCTTCTACCTTATTGTAGATTTCCTGAACAACACACTGCTCAATCAGCTGGCTAAAAATGACATGATATTTAAACACTGGGTTCTAATGTGGGCCCAGGTACAAGCACTCTTTCACCCCATACCCTACAACTGTCCCAGTTGGGCAGGAGCAGTCATGATTAATCCTCTGTCATCCCATGTTTCAGCTGCTATAAAAATGTTCATGTTTCTCTCTCCTCCTTCCACCTTTGTTTCAGCTTACTTCTAACTGAGTTCAAAGTGCAAAAGTAGTTTGTATTCAATTAGCTTGGGGTGGGGGAGACAAGAGGCAGCTTCCCAGTAGACTCAGGCAAAACGAAACTGCTGCAGCCTATCCTCATGAATATCTTTTGGCATCTTGACCACACTCAGATGTTTCTTAGCCTCATGTATCCTGATTTTCATCTTTGAAATGTTGGAGGGGATGTCACCCCATGTCTACCCTGAAAACATTTAGAGTAGGGATATTTCAAAAAATTGTCATTGCCGAATATCTGTTTGAATTTTGACGTGCCATTTTACTGCATATGTTTCCTAGAGTGAAACCCGAAGTGATGTTATCCTTAGTTCTTCTTGAATCATATTTTATAAAGGTTTTTTTTTACATTAAAATCACACTGCTTTTCCATTTCATTTCATTTCTCTACAACTGCTTGACAGTTCTTCAAAGTTGCCCTACATCAAGGATGGAAACTGTGGGGTTTATGGGCTATATGCAGCCCTTTCAACCACCCATGTCATTACTCTGCCCCACATTTTTATTCCTGACTAACACTTTTAATAACCTCAAATGATAGTTAGTATGCAAAGAGATCTTGCAGCACCTTTGAGACTAACTGAAAGATAGAAGTTGGTAGCATGAGCTTTCGTAGACTTGCACCTATTCCAAATGCATCCGAGAAAGTAGGCTTAAGTCTACAAAAGCTCATACTGCCAACTTTTCTCTTTCAGTTAGGGCCTTTAGAGACTGCCAGAAATAATGCAACTTGAGTCCAGTTTAAGTGGCCTGGCTCAGTGCTAGGGAATCATGGGAACTTTAGTTTATTGTGACACCAGAGCTCTCTGACAGAGAAGGCTCAATGTCTCAGAAAAAAAACTGCAATTCCCATGATTCCCTAGCACTGAGCCAGGACAGTTAAAGTGGACTCAAGTTGCATTATTTCTGGCAGTCTGTAAAGGCCCTTAGTCTCAAAGGTGCTACAAGATCCTTTTGCATACTGATTTTCCAAACTAACACAGCTATATCTTTGAATTCAAATGATAGTTATGAGACTTTAAAATGACATTTCAAAGTTTGAGAATATTGAGTATCCATCAAACTGCAACACTAGAACTATCTGGCAGGGAATTTTAGACACCTTATGATATGAAACTGTAGATCCCAGGATCCACAGAGCATAGCCATGGCAGTTAAAATGGTGTCAAAATGCTAAAATATGGATATATTATATCTATACATTATATCCATTAATGTGGGTACATGCCAAATAGTTCCTAGTTGCCCCAAATGGCACCATGATTGTATGCTGAAGCCCTTTGGAGTTCTAGAGGAGCTCAAATGAGTCAGTGCAGACAGGATATTGTCATATATTTACACATTTTAAAATCCAGACTTTACCCACTTATTTTATTTCTCTTTCACATCACATACTCTCATTTCCTATAGCTCGTGCAGTGTTAACTTTTACTTAACTAGGTCATACACCTTAACTTTAAAATGGGTGATGCAGACATACAAATAGTTAAAAATTTTCTATACCTCAACTCCATCATTAAGCAAAATGGGGACTGTTTCCAAGAAATCAGAAGGCTGAGACTTGGAAAGGCAGCAATGAAGGAATTGAATAAGATCTTCAAGTATAAAGTAAAATCAGAATCATCCATATCATAGTATTTCTGATTTCTATATATGATTGTGAAAGCTGGACCATGAAGAAAGGTGGTAGGAAGAGAATGAATTCAATTGAAATATGGTTCTGGAGGAGAGTTTTATTGCCTGTTAAAAAGACTAAAAAAGAGAGCAGGGGAAAAGCAAGCCTGAATTCTCCACAGAAGCCAAAATGACTGAACTGAGGCTGTGACACTGGACATATGTGATTGCATAATTCATTGGGGAAAATGAAAATACTGTGGAAAGTGGAAGGCAGAAGAAAAAAAAAAGGAAGATAACATTGCAGATGGATTGATAATCAAGGAAGCCAAAGCTCTGAGTTTGTATGACCACAGTAGGAATGATGAATTGATCTTGGAGATCTCTTATTCTTAGAGTTGTCATTAGTTGAAGCCAACTTGATGGCAAATAACTTCACCATACTGCCTATCAAGAAATAATTACCATAGCTTTGTCTCTAAATACATCCTAGTTGCCCTATCAAATGCAGTTTGGTTCTTATCTATGACATCCTTTATCTCACCGCCACCCCAGCACATGCATAACACACATCCACATTATGAATAATATGTATTCAGCAATGTAACAGCAATATTAAAATCATGATAAAGAAATATTTAAAATTAAAGTAGGTTGGATGAAGCATTAGAAAGGAGCTCCTATTCCCTATGGGTACATTTGTGATGTTTAATCTAATCATCATTCTGCAGCAGATACAATTCTAGCCTACATCAAAGGAACCAAAATACCTCTTTGATGGTGTAATGGTAGCTGGGTATGTAATGACAGGTGGCCACAACCGTAATCCTAATTTGAAACAAGTTGCAGCCTTGATTAAAGATGTACACACACACACACACACATACACATGAATTCAGGCATGTATGGGTGCATGCACACACACCTACCCTTGAGAAATTTATTGAAGCCTGTTTTTGTGAATGAATTAGGAAATGACTGAGAGCATAGCTATAATAAATTTCAAGTGCTAATTTGGCTTCCCCTCCCTGTTGACACTGCTTTTTCAGCCTCTTTGCTGAGTTGAGTGCATGATTATTCACCAACCACAAAATTATTGTTACGCTTGTTTAGTTCCCAGTTTTATTAGCTTTGGAAATGGGAAGAAAATATCACTGGGAAGAAATCAAAGCTGGAATTACTCAGCTATGTTTTGGCACATTGGTTCAAGCAAATGGTAGTAGACATGCAACAAAGGGCTTCAGTCCAATTGGTCCAAACTAGAGTAGACCTGTTGAATTAATAAAATGTACTTAGGGTATATTTATAGGATATACTTAAGTGTAAATAGACACAAGGTTGTGAGTTTGATCCCAGAGACTCCAAGGTCCACTCAGTCCTGCACCCTTCCTTAGCTTGCTAAAATGAGTACCCAGCTTGTTGTGGGCAATTGGTTTACACCAGGGGTTGGCAACCTATGGCCCATGGGCCTGATGTGGCCCGCGGAGGCCTTCGGACCAGCCCCTGCCCAGTCCTGCCTCCGCTGCCGCCGCTGTCTTTCGCGGCATGGAGTTCCTCCGGGGGGCCATTTTGAATTTCAAAATGGTGCCCCAGAGGAGCCCCGCAGTGGCACTGGGCCTGTCGGAGGCCCAGCGCTGCTGAGGGAAGCCTTCTGGGGGGCATCCGTGGTGGCGCTGGGCCTCTTGGAGGCCCAGCGCAGCTGAGGGAGCCCTCCTGGGGGGCTCCGCCATCATGCGCATGCGTGCATGATGCAAGGGGGGCGGCGGCCGCTATTTTGTTTTTCAAAATGGCAGCACGCGCATGCACACACAGAGGAAGGGCAAGTGTACGCGCACGTGTGCACACACACACCGGCCCCCAGCGCCATTTCCCTCCCCTGACCCGCCGGCAAAAAAGGTTGCCGACCCCTGGTTTACACATTGTAAACCACTTAGGGAGTGCTTAAATGCACTAATAAGCAGTATAGAAATGTACTTGCTATTGTTATTGCTAAATTTATTATTTAGCAGTTGAGTTAGTGGGTCTACTCTGACTGGAATTAGTCATAGTATTTAGGCCAAAGAGTCCTAATTGCAATATCTTCTATTGGTAAAAGTATCCCACCCATCATATGTGGGCTACTTAAAAGGATCATGGGTCAAAGGGTGAAAGAAAGGAAATGCATACAATCATATAGAATTGAAAGACCACAAGGGCCATCCACAACCTCCTGTTGTGCAGGAATACACAATTAAAGCATTCTCAACAGATGGCCATTCTGTCTATGTTTAAAAACCTACAAAGAAAGAGACCACACTCCAAGGCAGCACATTCCAATGTTAGGAAAGTTATAGTACCTTGCTTAGACTACACCTGGAATACTGTGTCCAATTCTGGGCACCACAATTTAAGAAGGATATGGACAAGCTGAAAAGTGTTCAGAGGAATGCAACCAACGTAGTGAGAGATCTAGAAATCAAGCCTGATGAGTAACAGCATAGGGATTTGGGAATGTTTAACCTGAAGAAGAGAATATAGAGGGGGATGTAATATCAATATTTTCATATCTGAAGGAATATGCAGCCTAGAAGTGCAGCTAAACATACTCAGCTCCCTAAATCATTCCTCACAAGGCTTGGTCACTGTTCTCTGAACATTTTCTAGCTTTTCAGTATCACAGCTTGAACTACCTCAGTTTGAAATGTCATACCTTGAATTGTGGTGCCCAGAACTGGATATAGTATGATAGTGTGGTCCAACCAAACCATTTTGTTGTTGCTGTTAACTGACCTCAAGTCGATCTTGACCCATGGCAACCCTATGGATGAGACATCTCCAAGACCCTCTGTCCACCACTGCTCTACTTAATTCCTACAAACCCATACTTGTGACCTTCTTAATAGAGTCCACCCATCTGACATGTGGCCTTCCTCTCTTCCTATTTCCCTCCAACTTTCCCAGCTTTATTGTCTTTTCCAATGAGTCTTCCATTCTCATGATGTATCCAAAGTACGACAGCCTCAGTATGGTCATCTTGGCTTCCAGGGAGTTTTCCAGATTGATCTGCTCTAGGATCCATTTATTTGTCCTTGTGGCTGTCCATGGGATTCTCAACACTCTTCTCCAGCACCACATCTCAAATAAATTGATTTTCTTCCTATTATCGTTCTTAACTGTCCAGCTCTCATACCTATACATTTTAATAGGGAATACAATGGCTTGTATGATTCTAACTTTTGTGCTGAGTTGTATGTCTTTGCATTTTAGAATCTTTTCTAGTTCTTTCATAGCCATCCTTCCCATTCTTAATCTTCTTCTGATTTCCTGACTGCAGTCCCCATTTCTATCAATGTTTGATCCCAGGTTTCTATTTCTATTTCTTCATTGTCTAGGTTGAACTTGTGAAGGTCCTCAGTGGTCATTATTTTTTTTTCTTTATGTTCAACATTAAGCCTGCCTTTGCAGAATGGAATTATTATATTGGTTTATCTGGACATTATTTCTGTTGATGTAGACTAGAATTTCATCAGCTTTTTGTGCTGCTGCATTACATTATCAACTCTTGTCTAGCTTGTGGTGTACTACTCCTAGGTCTTTTTCATATGTTCTGCTTTCAAACCAGGTGTCACCAATTCTATATTTGCACATTTCATTTTTCACCTTTGTCACCTTTATTGTTGTTGCTTTACCAGATATTGCTCAGAGGTTTCACAACAAAAGAAGTCATTGTTCTACTTTGTTCCTGAGATCTAAATTAGAATATAACAATGGAATAAGATATTTTTTCACACAGCACCATTGACTAAAAAATTAGCCAAATACACAAGGTGGCCCACGGTAAATATAGCTAGCAAAGAAAATATTGAAAGGGTGAGGGAGATAACTTCAGGAACATCTCCCTGAAAGCCAATTAGATTATAGGACTAAGATATATTGTTAAAAATGCCATCATAAGGGTGGGAGAATATGAGTTGCAAGGTCCTTCTCTTACTGCATGCCATCTGGAACTGCTCAGTGTTTTAGGCTCAGCCAAGAATTTAACAGTGGCAAGAACAGACCAAATTATCCTGCTGTAGGCTGTTGCAGGAGCATGGTGAGAATCTTCACAGGAGCTGTTAGATGCTGCAACAGAACTGATAGATGCCCTATAGAGAGACCTTCAATAGTTTAGAACTACCCAGCTTTCTTCACTGACCTTAGCAGCTTGTAACTTTTAAGAAGCAATATTAACTACTCATCCACTGCAGGCTTGCAGGATTCTGAGTGACAAACGACGTGTGCTATTTTTAATGCACTTAGAAATTCTATGAGTTCATCAGTAAATATCAGCCATAGGAATGGGGGAAGAGCAGAGAATGTATGCAGGGATGGGAAACACATGGTCCATGGACTTCCTGTGGACACTAAATTCCAGTTCTGTGGCCACCACTGCTCCCTGTTGACATGTACCCTATGTGAATCAGGGTAGGTTCCCTACTTGTCTTCTGTTCTGCTAGATTCAGGAAGTCTAGATGATATTCTACCCTACGGTCCCTGGCAACAGCAGAGAAAGCCCAGCAACAACAGCAGCGCAGCAGCAGAGGCAGCTCCCAAGGCACCTGTGGGCTTTTGGGGCTACAAAACACACTCTCAGCCCTTCCCCAGAGTCCCTGGCAGCAGCAGAGGAAGCCCAGCAATAACAACAGCAGTGCAGCAGCCTAAGCAGCTCCCAAGGAACCTGCAGACTTTGGGGGCTATAAAACGCCCTCTCAGCCCTCCCACAGAGTCCCTAGCAGCAGCAGAGGAAGCCTAGCAACAACAACAGCAATGCAACAGCAGAGTCAGCTCCTAAGGCACCCATGGGCTTTTGTCTCTCAGCCCTTCCCCAGAGTCTCTGGCAACAGTAGAGGAGGAGGAGGAGGAGGAGGAGGAGCAGGAGCAGCAGCAGCAGCAGCAGCAGCAGCAGCAGCACAGAAGGTGCAGGAGGTAGCATGGGTAACAGCTTTTTAACCCTTGGGTCTCTCTATCAGCTCCTATTTAACAATAGTGGCTGCATAGTATGGGTAGTGGCCCATAAAGCCTCTGGCCGCTCTCTCTTTTCCCCTCCCTTCACTATCTCTTTGGGAGAGGTGCCATATCAGCAAGCCCCAGAGGACATTCAACCCACCCCAATTCCTACTACTGGTTGAGAGGCATGGCTGGCCCTTTAACTTCAGGCCCTTTCCCAGATCCGGACTAGCCTTAGCTGAACAACATGGGCAGAGACACATGTAATACTAGAGCTTCCCATTACCCCTGGGGCTCCAATTCCTTTCCCCACTGCCTCCTTCTTTATGAAAGCTAATTTGTAGTTTATTAATTTTCCAGTACAGAGGTATTAGGAATTATTTACTAGAACTTGCATTCTTTAGACTGTGTCCCAAATTTGTCAACCAAATTTAAGTTGGTTGAAGTTAAGTTATAGCCTTTTGGTGGAGGAGAATGTGAGACGAGGCCACAGGCACACCCCCCCCCCCCAGACATCCTCACTGGAAGTGGCAGCTGAGCGCCAGAGCAAGGCCTTAAATTAAAACCTCTTCACCAGCACCATCGGTCATGGCAGTGGCACGGAGGAGGAGAGTGCGGGTTGATTGGCTGTTTTTAGTTGTCTTTATGGTGACAACATATGGAGGAGTGTTGTCTTAGAGGGAGAAAATTGATGCCTTCAGGCCAGGTTTTTAGATGCCAGTTGCCCTTGGTTGTTAATTTTACAAACTGATATTGTTAATCTTTGAGTAGAAACGGAGAGGTCAATTTTAGTTATTAAATCCTACCAATAGAGGAGTTAAGTAGGGACTAGATGGAAGTTATCCATGTTTAGTACAGGGAGGAAGAGCAGTACCAAATTGATTCCTTGATTCCTACAGGGAGGCTTTACGTGCAGTGCAGAAATCTTTCAGTTCTGCACGTACTGCGTCTGCAGAGTCTCGCCCGGCAGAGCTGTTTAGGGTGGTGGGGGAATTGACAAAGGTCCCCCCTGCACCAAATCCCCTACTTAACCCAACAACAGCCCGCTGTGAGGCATTTAATATCTACTTTGCAGATAAAATCTCTCGGATAAGAGTCGACTTGGATGCCAGTGTTCTGGCAGAATCCGTAGACGAGGCATCCAGTAACTCCGTTGATGGCATTTTACTGGATCAATTGCAATCTGTGAGTACCGATGATGTGGACAAGCTGCTTGGAAAGGTGAGGAAGACGACTTGCCCCTTCGATCCATGTCCATCATGGCTGGTCGCCCAGGGAGGGGACGCGTTGAAGGTGTTCCTTCAGGACACAATCAACGCATCATTCAGGGAAGGTAGTATACCATCTTGTTTAAAGGAGGCAGTGGTTAAGCCACTCCTGAAAAAATCCTCCCTGGACCCCCTGGATAGAAACAACTACAGACCAGTCTCCTTGCTTCCCTTTTTAAGCAAGGTGATCAAGAGGGCAGTTGCTTCTCAACTTCAAGCAGTCTTGGATGAAACCGATTATCTTGATCGGTATGGAGCACAGTGTCTTCAGTATGCTGAGGACACCCAGATATAACTCTCCATGACTAGATCATCATCTCAGACTTCAGATGGTGTCTCTCCTCTTAATGACTGTCTTAGAGCGGTAATGGATTGGATGAGGAAAAACAGATTGACAGTCACAGGCCCGAAACCAGATCTGGGAATACAGTCTCCAGTCCTAGATGGAGTCACACTCTCCTCCAAGGACTGTGTTCACAGTCTGAGGGTACTCCTTGACTCGTCTCTTCACATGACTAGTCAGGTGAATGCGGCGGTCAGGAGTGCCTGCTATCAGCTTCGGCTGATATGGCAACTGTGCCCTTATCTGGATATGAGGGACTTGGAAACTGTGGTACATGCTCTGGTAACCTCACATCTGGATTACTGTAATGCACTCTACATGGGGCTACCCTTGTGCCTAACCCGGAAACTTCAATTGGTGCAAAACATGGCAGCCAGGTTAATCACCAGAACATCTAGGAGGGAGCACATAACACCTGTGCTTAAATCCCTCCACTGGCTGCCAATTAGTTTCTGGGAGTGGTACAAAGTGTTGGTTTTGACCTTTAAAGCCATCTTATTTTAGGGATCGCCTCTCCCCGTATGATCCCCCCCGCGCCCTTCAGTCCTCTGGGAGGAATCTGTTACAGCCAATAAAAACCAGGCTGACTCAGACCTCCCAGAGGGCCTTCTCTGCGACTGCTCCCAAGCTATGGAATGGCCTGCTGGATGAGATCTGTCTTATTACTACTCTTACTGCTTTTAAAAAAGCAGTGAAGATGTATCTCTTCTGGCAGGCCTTCCCGGAATAACTTCTGCTCTAGGGAGATGAGTTTTTATTTTGTCCCTATTGGTGTTCATTCTCTTTTATTGTTTTATTGCTTTTATAGCATTGTTGTATTTTAATCTTTCTTAAGTTTAATTCTGTTTTAAGGGGATGGGAGGGTTGGATTGTGGGATGAGGGAATGTTTTAACTTTGTCTGTTTTAAATGCTGTAACCCACCCCGATTGCCACGCAGAGGGGCGGGCTATACATAAAAATTTATTATTATTATTATTATTATTATTATTATTTAAAATATAAAATCCTTCTTACTTCCAAGAAACAACCTTTTAACAGTATTAACAAATAAGAAGATCAGCTCAACCTCCCCAAGTAATAAATTATTAAATCAACCCAGAAAACTCAGCAAAAGAGAGGCTAGAGCCAAACTATCAAGAAATTCTA
Source organism: Phrynosoma blainvillii (assembly GCA_026167975.1). Lineage (NCBI taxonomy): Eukaryota > Metazoa > Chordata > Lepidosauria > Squamata > Phrynosomatidae > Phrynosoma > Phrynosoma blainvillii. The sequence continues at coordinate 301,420,015 of JANUYF010000004.1, forward strand.
AGAGGGAGGCTAATATCATAAAGGCAAAAAGAACTAAAAACTAAAAGATAATGCAGTATAATAAAAATAAACTACCAAGAAAAGAGACCAAAAAGGAAAATGGACAAAATCACATAGAGACCATCAAGGCAAAAGTAACATCTAAGAAACAAACTGGTAAAGAGGACAAATCAATATTGGGAATTAAAGCTGACTTAAATATACATCCAGATCAGATAAGATGAGCACCTCATTATACAAGATCTTTGGGATGTCCTCTCTTCAAACAGAAAAAAAAATTATTCTGAGAAGACCATCAATACTGCTAACAAGGGAAAATGGAACTTAATACTAAATTGCCAGAAATTGGTGATGAATAACTATTCAAACCTAAGGGCTTGCTAACATAGTATGAACGTAAACAGCATTTACTAACTATGCTGAACATAATAATGCTCTACAAATTCTCCATAATGGATATAATACAGGTTGAATACATTTTTACAACTATTTCCATGTGCGTGCAGTGATTACTTTCACTGAGCAAGATACAGTAAACACAATCCTGGCTTGTAAGAACACTTTAATAAAATAGGGAATCCCAATTCTAAGATTCTTTGAAAATGTAGGTCCTCCACAAGAATTAGCTATTGGTTACAAATCAAACCAGAAAAGCAAAATAAACAATGATAATGTCCAGTCACAAAACTTAATCAAGCTTGAAACATCTAGAGATATTTATCCTGATGAAACAAAGGACTCCAAATTAAGTTAGCCATATCCAATTGAGAAAACTGTTTGACAAGGAAGAAAAAATGTTAATAAGTTCCTTCTGTGCTCTGTCTACCAATGCACAAGATGAAATACTGCAAAGATTAGACCTTCTAAAATCTCATTAATAAATCTTCGCTGTGATAAAAATAAGATTCCAACAAATCCAATGGAACATGATATCATAAATATTTCTACACTTTCTGATTATGTGGAAGACCCAAAATAGGAAGAACATCAATGTGACATAAATGCAGAATTTATCTCTCCATTAAATGGGATTCAGACTAAAAACACTGAAACAAACTTACCATCAATAGATGACTTAAGAGAAAAGATGCCCCCAACATGGCTTGGAATGAGATTTCTAGAGAAAAATGAACTAGGATCTCCAGTGCGACAACCATCCCTGCGTACTAGCCAACTAAACCAAACTAAAAAGTTAATTTCAAATGTTAGTAGGCTAAATTATATCTTGAAGTCATTAAGTACATAGAAGACACAGTAGACATTTTTGAAAAGCCCCCTTCAGTATACTTCAATGATCAGATTACCTTAAAACAGATAAATAATATAAATGGGCAGTCTTCTCAAACAGCAGACAACATAATGCAAAACAAAATCCAACAAACTGAGATAATGATACAACATCCTCAGGAGCCAAATGTGAGTCTGCAAGACCCATTCTTTCTAACATGACAAAAAAAAAAAAAAAGTCTGTAAAAAATTACATCAAGAAAAACAACCCTTGACGCTCCTGTCATGGAATGTAGTGGGCTGGCGCTGCAAAGTAGAAGACCCTAATTTTCTGGGCTTTATGTCTAACCAGGGTATTATATTACTACAGGAGAGCTGGTCAAGAGAGAGTTTGACTTTAAATGGGTTCTTTGCATACTCTCTAAATGCAGAACCCAGCCTCTGTGGAGATCACCCAAAAGGAGGCCTAACCATTCTAATTTCAACCAGTATTAGGCCCAACATTGTTAGACCAACCTCTTTATTTTGTTTAGCAACAGCCTTGGTTATCAGCTTCAGATTACTCAGCTTACTGATAATAAATGTATATCTTCCCCCATCAAGGCACCATCAGTTGATCAAAAACAATTGGATAAAGTTAGAAGAATATATCTCTGATCTAACAACACTATACCTGAAAGCTTATATTCTTATAGCAGGAGACCTTAATGCCAGAATAGGCGAAACTGATAAAATACTGTACTCTCGCTTCCAATAAAATGTTCCAGAGCAAGACACTGCCCACTCTATACCGATGAGATGGATGTAGCCATACTGGCTTCTTTCTGATGCAATTGGTAAACAAACTTGACTTAGTTATCTTAAATGGGAGTGTTGAAGGTGACAGACCTAGTGAATATACTTTCTTATCTGGAACAGGGCCTCTACAATAGATTATTTTATAGCCTCATACAGCATACTACATATTATATCCAATTACCATGTGAGCAAATGCCTAGAGAGTGACCATCTACCTCTAGTACTAGAACTCAATATTCCTACTCAGAACATCTTTACAGAGTGTACACAGATGTTAAACTAGATGCTGAAAAAAGTTTTACAAGAATAAAATGGTCAAACAAATTAAACTGAAAAACATCAGCATTACTACATTCTGCAAGCTGTCTTCATCAACAGGAAGAACTGATAACTGCTGCTTCACCCGCATCAGTTTTTACCCTATTTCAAGAACTAATTTCAAATTTGCAAGACTGCTTGAAACCTACTGATACATTAAAAGCTTACATCAAAAGACCTAAGCGTTGATTTGACCATGAATGTGTTGCCATGAAAAAATAATAATAAACCACTACCAACAGCACAGAGAACAAAATCTGCTCATATTGCCCCATGAATGGTTCACATTAAAAAAGAACTATACAAATCTAATCAAAACTAAAAAGAATCAGGATATATGAGCTACATGGCAAATCTTAATAAACACATCAAGGAAGAAAGACTGTAACTTTTTGGCAAGTGGTTTCAAATGCCTGGCCAAAAACAACACCAAATGTAGATTATTTCATCTCCCTCATCAGCTGGGGATGATATTTTAATAACATCTTTGCTGCAGGAGAGATCTACCAACCAGTATCCAAGCTTGATATAAATAATATACCAAAGTGACCCCCAGTTTCTGGGGAAAAAAAATACATCTTTTAATTTCTAAACTAAAACCAGGTAAAGGCCCTGGCTGTGACAACATTCCACCTGAACTACTGAAAGCAAATACAGATTGGTGGACCCCCATACTTGCAAGTTTGTTCACATGGATATATCATACAGCACACATCCCCAAAGATTGGGGGATAGCTACCATCATCCCAATCTACAAAAAAGGTGATAGATCTGACTCGACTAATTATAGGCCAATCAGTTTGCTGAGTATAATCAGCAAATTATATGCTTCATATCTGCATGAAAAACTCTTAGATTGGTTAGAGCAGGAGAATAATCTTGTAGATGAGCAAGCCAGCTTCAGAATGGGTCAAAGCACAGTTGACCAAGGACTTGTTTTGCAACATCTTTCCAAAAAGTATGTGCAAATAAATGAAGGACTCCATGTAGCGTTTACTGATTTTAAGCAAGCTTTTGATTCAATCTCCCAGGAAAAGCTTTGGAAAAAATTCGAATACACTAACATCAACAAGAGATTGGTGATACTCATGAAGAAGCTGTACGAAAATACATCTACCGATGTAGATGTATTCAACAAGACAAATACCAACCAATGTAGGAGTAAGACAAGGTTGTATCTTAGCCCCCACTCTGTTCAACTTCTACATTAACTCTTTAGTTCACCATTTGGAACTGATAAACTCACACACACCCCGACTAGAAGACAGACTGATGTCTGTGCTCCTGTATGCAGATGACCTAGTGTTCCTATCGCAGTGAAGAATAGGCCTGAGACATCTTCTAAGTGCTCTAGCCTCTTACTGCAAAGATGAACTGGTGACAATAAATTACATCAAAACAAAGGTCTTGATATTCAATAAAAAAAGGACCAAGCACAAATAGCAGATTGACAGTCACCAGATAGGACAAGTTGCCTCCTATAAATATTTAGGTATAATTTTTCAGTTAACAGGTTCATGGAATTTGCAAAGGAAGCACGCCATTGCTAAAACTAAAGCACTCCTCTCTTCCTTTTACACTAAAGGTGGACAATACATTCCCACAGCTATCCAAGTTTTTGTCAGCAAAGTAATTTGTCAGATGTATGGCTGTCAGATATGTACAATTGATAACTACTTGCCATTTGAAATAGCACAGACAAAATTCTTAAGAGCAATTACAGGAATTCCTTCCTGTGTCCCAAATGTATTTTACAGTTGGAGATTGGGCAAATTTGTTTGGAGGCATGAATTCTGATGCTTACAGTGAACTTTTGGAACATAGAGCCTGTATCCCAGGGGTAGGCAACCTTTTTGAGCCAAGGGACGGGTTGCTGTCCCTCAGACAATTGGGGGCCGAAGCACCAAAAATAAATAAATAAATAAATAAATAAATAAAATAAAAATATGCATTCACACTCTCTCAGCCCCAGAAAAGCCATGGCAAAACCCCTGTGGAGATTTTGCCAAGAAAACCCCAAGAACAAGTAATAACAACAATAATCAATATCATCATGGCAGGTGGGGGTGGGGGGTGGCAGCTGCGGCTGTGGCGGCAGCGGTGGCAGGACTGGCCTGGGGCTGGTCCAAAGGCCTCGGGGGGCCACATCAGGCCCCCGGGCCTTAGGTTGCCTACCCCTGCTGTATCTGCTCCACCGAGGGTGGAGGACCCATTAGAATGGTCCGCCCTCGAAGGCTAATGGAACCAATTGGATTCCAGAAAGCCTTAGAGGGTTTAATGGTTGGGAATGCCAGTGATCCTGTTGATGCTTTGGTTGATACTTGGAACACCGATCTCACCAAAGCCATCGACATGATCACTCCCAAGCATTCTTGACATTCCGCTTCAAACCGTAAGCCATGGTACACACCAGAGCTGAGGAAAATGAAGCGGTTTGGACAACGACTAGAGTGCAAATGGCGGAAGACTTGACTCTTATCTGACAGAACTCACCATAGGAACTTTCTTTGGTCCTTTCGGGAGGCAATACATGCAGTGCAAAGATCCTTCTCCTCTGTGTGTATTGTGTCCACAGAGTCTCATCCAGCAGAACTGTTTAGGGTGGTGAGGGAGCTGACACAGGTACCCCCTGCACCAAATCCCTTACTTAACCCAACCACAGCCTGCTGTGATGTGTTTAACAACTTCTTTGCAGATAAAATCTCTCAGATAAGAGCCAACTTAGATGCCAGTCTTCTAACAGAAATGGTAAACGAGGTCCATCAATGAAGTTATCCTGGATCTGTTGCAATCTGCGAGTACCGATGATGTGGACAAGCTCCTTGGTAGTGTGAGAAAAATGACCTGCCCTCTCGACCCTTGCCCATCATGGCTGGCCGGCCGGGGGGGGTGCATTGAGGAAGTTCCTCACGGACACCATCAATGCGTCCTTCAGGGACAGTTGCTCCAGAAAAAGGGAGTTCACCTTTGTTCCACAGGGTGCTATTTTGTCCCCGATGTTATTCAACATCTATATGAAGCCGCTGGGTGAGATCATTCGGAGTTATGGAGCTGGCTGTTATCAGTATGCTGATGACACCCAAATCTATTTCTCCGTGTCTTGTTCGTCAGCCTTGAATTCTAATGGCTAATGGCGTCTCCTCTCTCAATGAATGTCTTTGGGCGGTAATGGGCTGGATGAGAAAAAACAGATTGAAACTGAATCTGGACAAGATGGAGGTGCTCACGGTAGTGGCCCCGAAACCAAGAATTGGGCTGTAACCTCCAGTCCTGGATGGGGTCATACTCTCCTCCAGTGACTGTGTTTGCAGTCTGGGGGTGCTCCTTGACTCGTCGCTCCTGATGACGAATCAGGTAAATGCAACATTCAGGAGTGCCTGTTATCATCTTCGGCTGATACTCCAGCTGCGCCCTTTTCTGGAAGTAAGGGAACTCGAGACTGTGGTGCTCGCACTGGTAACCTCACATCTAGATTTCTGCAATGAGCTCTACCTGGCGCTACCCTCGTGCTTGGTCTGGAAACTGCAATTAGTACAGAACATGGCAGCCAGAGTAGTGTCAGGAACATCTAGGAGGGACCATATTACTACAGTATTAAGGTCCCTCCACTGGCTGCCTGTTAGTTTCCGGGCTCAGTACAAGGTGTTGGTTATCACCTTTAAAGCCCTAAATGGCTTGGGTCCAAGCTATCTCAGGGACCGCCTTCTCGGTACAATCCCCCCCGTGCACTCCGGTCCTCTGGGAGGAATTTGCTGCAGCCTCAAAAAAGCTTTCGGCTATCTCCCAGAGGGCTTTTTCTGTTTTTGCCCCCAAATTGTGGAATGGCCTGCCGGACGGGATCCCTCAATTGACATCTTTAGACAGCTTTAAAAAGGCTGTCAAGATGGATCTCTTCCGGCAGGCCTTTCCAGGATAGAAAATCCCGGCCTCAGGAATCCCTCCTTAAAGGGGCTCTCAAATTCTCTTTGAAGATCGGATGTAAATGCTGCCATTGTCTGTTTGCTATTGTGTTTTTTATTACGGATGTGTTTTTAATTGTTGGATTTTAACCTGTAATTGATTTAATAACCTTTTTTCCCATTATATTTTATTATCATGTACTATTCAAACATGCATATCAAATTGAAATATTAATGTCTTTTACAATAATTATATACAAAATATTTACAATTGACTTCCAAATTAACTCCAGTTTGTATTCAACCATACTTCAAAGTTCACTCATTATCTTCATATACAGGCAATTTCACATATTTACTCCACTGTGTGTTATACCATCCACTTTAACCATTTTGATCTTTAATAATAGTTATTATAAATGTTTTCTGTTAGTATTCACATACTATTTTTAAGTCACTTAATGTTTTACATTTTCCAATCAATTTATCTCTACTCAATTAGGTTTTCTTTTTTACAGTATTCCAATATCAGGTTCCAGTCTTATCCAACACTTTCTACATTATTCAATCTAGCTGTGAGTATATCCATCATTTCATCATTTCAACAAGCCTTGTAAACCATTCACTGGTTGATGGCACTTCTATTTGTTTCCATTTTTTTGCTAATGTCATCCGAGCTGAGGTTATCATATATAATAATATTCTCCCATATTTCCTTTCAATTTTTTCTGGGATCTTATTTGTCATGTTCAATAAGTAAATTTCTGGTATCATGTCATATCTTATTTTAAATATTTCACAAATTACCTTATGAATAGTCATCCAATATTTCCTTACTTTATCACAATTCCACCATACATGTAACCAATTTCCTGTAGTTTGTTTACACTTCCAACATCTATTATTGCCATTTTTATGAACTTTTGCTAGTTTCACCGGAGTAAGATACCAACGCTGTTCCATCTTTAAATAATTTTCTTTCAAATCTTGGCATTGAGTAAATCTTTGTGTCTTCTTTCTTGCCCATTCCAACTATTTAAATCAATATCCCTGCCAATATCCTTAGCCCATCTAATCATCATATCTTTTACTAAGGACATTATCACACGTGGGCCAGTTTCGTTGTTAAAGAGATAATAAAGTGGAAATGAAGAATCCCGAAAAGAAAGCGAAAATAGAGCGTAATTGAGCAAAAGCTTTTCACAGTAATTACAATAATAACAGAATTAAGTTAAAAGTGAAAAAAGACGTTTTTTTCATACACAAGTGAAAAGAATCTGTACATGTACTGGAAATGGGTGTGTTTTGTGATCAGACTCCACCTTTTCCAGGGTGGGGCTTGCATTTCCCAGGAGGAAATGTCAGATTGTCCTTCATTTGGGGTCATGTCCTCCTGCACAGGACCTAACCCCCTTCCTAACCCCCTTCCATTGGGGTTAGGACCTCTCAAGAGAGCAGAGGAGGAGGAGGAGGAGGAGGAGGAGGCTGGAAAGGCAAGGCAAGCCGAGGCAAGGGAGGAATTGGGATGGCTCACCTTCAGTTTTCTCTCTCTCCTTTCCTGTCATTGGAGGCTGTCAGCTGCTCGGGAGATGGGCAAGGAGGGCAGGATCACAGGCAGAGCTGGCAGGGAAGGAGGAGGAGGAGGAAAGGGAAGGATGGAAGGAGAAGGAAGGAAGGAAGGAAGGAAGGAAGGAAGGAAGGAAGGAAGGGCTGGGTGTTCCCTGGGGAGAGCCAGAGCCTTGGATGATGCCCAGGAGAGGGGGAAACTGGAGGTAGCTCCCATGCCCCCCCATAAGCCGTTCCCCTTTGTAGGACCTGCAGGGCAGAATGTCATGGTTTATTCATGATGTCTCGATATCTCAACCATTTAGGTATTTCTCGCCATCTTCCAAAAAAGGCTTCTTGTGGTGACACCCATAAAGGTAGTTTTCTGTAGAATTTTTCCTTTCGTTGCAACCAAATCCTTATTGATGATCTTCTTATATAGTGATGTTCAAACTTTATGCACTTTTGTCTTATTATACCACATATATGCATGCCAACCATATCTCAAATTAAATCTTTCTAAAGCCAGTATTCTGTCATTTTCTAATTTTGCCCAATCTGTGATCCAAGTTAATGCATTTGCATAATAATAAGTCTTTAAATCTGGTAAATTACAGCCGTCATTTTTCTTCTTATCAGTCAATGTTTTCCACTTCATTCTAGGTTTTCTGCCTGACCAGATGAATTTTATAAGGTCTTTTTTCCATTGTACAAATGGTTTGTCATTTAAGATTACTGTAATGTTTTGAAACAAAAAGTTCATCTTTGGTAAGACCATCATTTTAATTGTTTCTATTTTCCCCAATAAAGATAAATTTAAATTTGTCCACTTATTAAAATCTTCCATGTCATTTCAAAGTTATTTTCAAACAAATCAGTGTTCCTTTTTGTAATCCAAATTCCCAAATATCTAATTTTCCTTTCCACTTTATATCCTGATAAAGTTTGTAATTTAATTTCTTCTTCTTTGATATTGCTGTATTAGAACTTGAGACTTGTAGCTTATTTTAAAATTTGAGATTTTTTTTAAAAAAGGAAAGGGAAAGAAAAAAAATAAAATTTAGAATTTGGGATATTTAACCAATTTGAATTTGAACATTGATTTTATATTAATTTGTGTTTATTTTTTGTTTTGTTTGAATTTGAGATTTGTAGTTTAAAATTTTGAGAAATTTGAAATTTGGGAAATTTAGGAAATCTGAAATTGAACACTGATTTTGTATGAATTTGTTTTTTATATTGTTGTACTAGAACTTGGGACTTGTAGCTTATTTTGAAAACTGAGAAATTTACAATTTGAAATTGGGAAAATTTAAGAAATCTGAAATTGAATATTAGCTTTATATTAACTTTTGTTTGATATTGTTTTATTAGAATTTGAGATTGGTAGTTTGAAAATTTGGAATTTGAGAAGCTTGAATTTGAAATTGGAAGTTTGAATTTGAAATTTGAAATTTGAGATATTTGACAATTTATATAAACAACATATTATAAAAAGAAGCAGTGATTTGTGGGCCTGACAAGATGTCTCGAGAGGTGTGTTGTCTTCCTGGGGCAAAGATCAGAGATGTGACAGAGAGGCTGACAAGACTGGTCAGGCCTACCGACCAATACCCCTTCCTTTTGGTCCACGTGGGAACGAACGACACAGCAAGACACAGCCTTCAGAACATCAAAAGGGATTACGAGGTACTAGGAAAGAAGCTGAAAGAAATGGAGGCACAGATTGTCATCTCGTCTCTTCTGCCAGTTCAAGGGCATGGTCCAGGAAGAGAGAGGAAGATAGCAGATGTCAACAATTGGCTCCGCAGATGGTGTCGTCGAGAACGATTTGGATTCTTGGATCATGGGTTGCGGTTCCATGAGGGCGGACTCCTGGCAAGGGATGAGCTGCATCTCACACCAGTTGGAAGAAATGTTTTTGCCAACGGTCTGAAGAATTTGATCAGGAGGCCTTTAAACTGAACTGTGTGGGGAAGGGAGACAACATCCTGGAAGACAAAAGGACTGGAGAAAATAGTCAAACTGTCATAGAGGAAACAAGGCAAACAGTACAGGGACCCAACAGTGGGAGGCAAAAAAATGTGCACAGGCAGCAAGTAAAGGGGACACATGGTCTTAGATGTCTCTACACTAATGCACAGAGCATGGGAAATAAGCAAGATGAACTAGAACTCCTAGCACAACAAAGCAAATATGATATAATAGGCATCACTGAAACCTGGTGGGATGAGTCTCATGACTGGAATGTAGAAATAAAGGGGTATAACCTTTTCAAGAGAAACAGGACAAACAGGAAAGGAGGAGGAATAGCATTATATGTCAGGGATATTTACACCAGTGAAGAAATCCAGGACATCAATCCTGGAAGCCAAGTGGAGAGCATCTGGATAAAAATTAAAGGGGAAGGAAACAAGAGGGATGTTAATGTGGGAATCTACTACAGACCCCCAACTCAAGCAGAAGAATTGGATGAAGCCTTTCTAGAACAGATGACCACACACTCAGAAAGGAGAAATATAGTAGTGATGGGTGACTTCAACTATCCGGATATTTGCTGGAAGTCAAACTCGGCAAATTCCTCAAGGTCTAGCAAATTCCTCACTTGCCTCGAAGACAATTTCATTGTTCAAAAGGTGGAAGAGGCAACGAGGGAGTCAGCTATTTTGGATCTGATCCTAACTAACAGGGAAGACCTAGTTAATGGGGTGCAAGTGGTTGGATCCTTAGGCGGGAGTGATCATGTTCTCCTGGAGTTTATTATACAGTGGAAAGGAGAAGCCAGGCATAGTCAGACATGCATTCTAGACTTTAGGAAAGCTGATTTTACTAAACTTAGAGAAATACTGAGGGTGATCCCATGGACAGGAATACTAAAAGAGAAGGGAGTTCAAGACGGATGGGAGTTTCTCAAAAGGGAGATACTGAAGGCACAATTTCAAACGATGCCAACGAGGAGGAAAAATGGGAGGTGTCTCAAGAAACCAGGATGGATGACTAAGGAACTTGCAACTGAACTATGTTTTAAACGAAACATGTATAAGAAATGGAAAAATGGGGAAATCACCAAAGAGGAATTCAAACAAATAGCTAGCACATGTAGGGGTAAAGTCAGAAAAGCTAAAGCGCAGAATGAAATCAGGCTTGCTAGAGAGGTTAAGAACAATAAAAAGGGCTTTTGGGGGTATGTCAGTAGCAAAAGGAAAAAGAAAGAAATGGTAGGGCCACTGTGCGGAGAAGATGGCAAAAAGTTAACAGGGGACAGAGAAAAGGCAGAATTACTCAACACCTTCTTTGCTTCAGTCTTCTCAGAAAAGGCAAAGGGTGTTCAATCTAAGTATAATGGAGCAGAGGACAGAAGAGGGGAATTTCAGCACAGAATAAGTAAAGAGATAGTACAGAAACATCTGGTTAATCTAAATGAATATAAGTCTCAAGGACCAGATGAATTACATCCAAGGGTATTAAAAGAACTAGCAAATGTAATATCGGAACCATTGGCAATAATCTTTGAGAATTCCTGGAAAACAGGAGAGGTCCCAGCGGACTGGAGGAGGGCAAATGTTGTCCCCATCTTAGAAAAGGGGAAAAAAGAGGATCCCAACAATTATCGTCCAGTTAGTCTGACATCAATACCCTGAAAGATTCTGGAGCAGATCATTAAACAGAGAGTCTGTGAACATATTTTATTGTTGTCAACCGCCTGGATTGGTTCGCCACAGGTGGTATACAAATAATAATAATAATAATAATTATTATTATTATTATCTGGAAGATAATTTCATAATCACAAAAAGTCAACATGGGTTTCAGAGAAACAGGCCATGCCAGACAAATCTGATCTCTTTTTTTGATAAAATTACCAGCTTGGTAGATGAAGGGAATGCTGTGGATATAGTATATCTTGATTTCAGTAAGGCCTTTGACAAGGTTCCCCATGACATTCTTGCAAGCAAGTTGGTAAAATGTGGGCTAGACAAAATAACTGTTACATGGATTTGTAATTGGTTGACTGGTCGAACACAAAGGGTGCTCAACAATGGCTCCTTTTCAACTTGGAAAGAAGTGACCAGTGGGGTGCCACAGGGCTCTGTCCTGGGCCCAGTGCTATTCAATATCTTTATTAATGACTTGGATGACAATATTGGAGGCATAGTTATCAAATTTGCAGACGACACCAAATTAGGAGGAGGACAGGATCAAAATTCAAAATGACTTGAACAGACTAGAAAGTTGGGCCAAAGCTAACAAAATGAAATTCAACACAGTGAAATGTAACGTACTGCACTTAGGGCGGAAAAACGAAAAGTACAGATATACGATGGGGGCCACCTGGCTGAATGAGACTACGTGTGAAAGGGATCTAGGAATCCAGGTGGACCATAGGTTGAACATGAGTCAACAGTGCGATGCAGCAGCTAAAAAGGCCAATGCAATTTTAGGCTGCATCAGTAGAAGTATAGTGTCTAGATCAAGAGAAGTAATAGTGCCACTCTATTCTGCTTTGGTCCGGCCTCACCTGGAATACTGTGTCCAGTTCTGGGCACCACAATTCAAAAAGGATGTGGAGAAACTGGAGCGTGTCCAAAGGAGGGCAACTAAAATGGTGAAGGGTCTGGAAACCAAGCCCTATGAGGAACGACTTAGGGAGCTGGGGATGTTTAGCCTGGAGAAGAGAAGGCTGAGAGGTGATATGATAGCCGTGTTTAAATATTTGAAGGGATGTCATATAGAGGAGGGAACAAGCTTGTTTTCCTCCTCTATATGCTCCAGAGACTAGGACCCGAAACAATGGATGCAAGCTGCAAGAAAAGAGATTCCACCTCAACATTAGGAGGAACTTCCTGACAGTAAGGGCAGTTCGAGAGTGGAACACACTCCCTCGGAGTGTGGTGGAGTCTCCTTCCTTGGAGGTCTTTAAGCAGAGGCTGGCCATCTGTCAGGGATGCTTTGATTGGGAGTTCCTGCATGGCAGGGGGTTGGACTGGATGGCCCTTGTGGTCTCTTCCAACTCTATGATTCTATGATTCTATGATTCTATAATTATAAAAGACAAAAGGAAAAGAAATGGCCTCAGGAAAGAAACTTACACAGACTCAAATCCAGATGACAACCCAAAGAAGAGCATCAATAGATGCCCCAAAACAAGAGCCATCATTGTCTTTCTTATTGGAGGAAATAAGGAATCTTAAGACAGAAATACGGCAAGAGATAAAACAAGAATCAAAGGATACAAGGAGAGAAATTAAGGATGAAATGAAGAAAGAATTAGGAGTCATAGGGAAAAAAATGGATAAAATGATGAAACAGGTTGAAAACATACAAACAGATGTGGAAGATTTAAAAGTGGTTACACAAGAATTAAAGAAATCATCAGAACAAACAATAGAAATACAGAAGAAAGATGAAAATATGATCCTATGGCAAGAAATTCATTATAGAGATAGGTGTCTTAAGTTTAGAGGGATTCCTGAAGAATCTAAAGAAGATATTTATCAAAAATTAATTCCACTACTTGCAAACTATACAGGATTGATGGAATCAGAAATTAATCAAGCAACAGATAGAATTTTTAGAATCAACACAGTTGTCGCCAGAGAAAGAAAATTACCACGTGATGTAGTGGTTTGTTTTACAAGAACAAGGATAAAGGACATTGTGATTCAGAAAAGCTCCAATGAAGATTTGATAATAGAAGGATGAAAAATAAGTATTTTTAAGAATACTCCTCTTAAGAGATGACAAGAATATACATTTTTGACACAACTTCTACATAAACATGGTATAAGATATGCGTGGGGAAAAAATTGAAGGGGTTGTGTTTACTTATCAACAAAGAAGATATAGAATGAACTCCGTACAAAATGCAAAAGATTTTTGTGAAAGATTTCAAGTGGAAAGGGGAAAAAATGGATGAAGATGGTGATGAAGATGGTGATGAAGAAAATAAGCATGTAGGAGAAAGGGCAAGAGAGAAAGAAAAAGAGGAACCGAAAGAACAAAGAAGACAGAGGAAAGCTATAATGGAAACCAGAAGTCAAAAGCAATTGAAAAAAGCTGGAGAAGAAACAGAAGAAGGTGAAGTGACGGATCCCTTTTCAGATGAGAGTAAACTATTAGAACAATTGGAACAATTGGATAATGATGATGATGAGGGGGGAGCATCAGTGATATAAAGAGAGGAGGAGTCATAGATATAAAGAGATAATATTTTTAAATAGTAAAAATGGCAACACAAATTTGTTCATGGAACGTCAAAGGAATTAATTCAAAATATAAACACAGCAAAATATTTCATTATTTGGAAAAGAAAAATCAGGATTTTATTTGTCTACAAGAGATAAAAATTAAACAATCAGACATCAGATTTTTATAAAATCCTAAATTAGGCCAATTGTTTGTATCTGCAAATGAGAAGGAAAAAAAAGGAGCGGTAATTTACATAAATAATAAATAAGATGCAAAGGAAGTATTTTCAGATCAAGAAGGACATTACATTGCAGTGGAAGTATTATGGCAGGAAAAGAAAATTTTATTAATTGGTATCTATGCTCCTCAGGAAAATAAAGAAAACTTTAAAAAAAATGATTAAAAAAATAGAAGAATTGGACCATGAACATTGTTTGTTAATGGGAGATTGGAATGGAGTTATAGATCCAAAAACAGAAAGGACCACTCTAAACAAAACAAAGAAGAATCATGGAAATTTACTGAAATCCTTTTTCGAACTGCAAGAAAAACTTTCACTAGAAGATGTCTGGATGGGACTTTATAATAAGACCAAAGGCTTTACCTTTTATTCAGACAGGCATAAAACAGAATCAGGAATTGATATGTTCTTGATTTCAAAACATTTATTCCAACAAATAAAGAAAATGGACATTTGGCCAAAGATCATTTCAGATCATAATCCAATTCAATTTAGCCTTTTGGGACCAAAACGTCAGTACTCATGGTGTTTAAATTTGTATCTGCTTCATAATGAGGAATTTGTAAGGAAAGTGAAGGAAGAAATAAAGTACTATTACAAGTTAAATTGGATACAATATTGACAAAAGAAGTTGAGAAAAAGTTAATATATGTAAACCAAAACAACTTTGAATTTGCAAATAAGACTGGGAGATGGCTGGCAAACAGATTGAAAAAAGAAAAAGAAAAGAAACTGATTTAAAAAAATAGTTGATAAAGAAGCAACTATAATTAATCAAGAAGGGATAAAAATATTTACAAAATATTACGCTAAATTATATAAAGATTCAAACTTGGAAGTGGGTCAGAAGACTGTAATAGGAAAAGTATCGTCAAATTGGAACATAAAGACAATCTCAATGGCAGACAAAGAAATGCTGAATGCTCCATTTACTACTATTGAGGTAGAGCAAGCAATTAGAAGTCAAAAACTAAATAAAACACCTGGACCAGATGGCTTCACGGTGGAATATTATAACACATTTGAGAAGGAATTAGTAATACCACTTAAAATTTATTTAATAAAATTACAGAACAAGGAATACCAGAATTTTGGGAAGAGGCTAATATCACACTTATACCAAAAGAAGGCAAAGATCAACTGAAAGTAGAGAATTACAGGCCAATTTCACTATTAAATGTGGATTACAAAATCTTCATGACAATATTAGCCATGAGATTAAAGAATATTTTGAAAACATTAATACATGGAGATCAAGCAGGATTTTTGCCATCAAGATATGTGAAAGAAAATATTCGGACAGTACTAAATGCAATTGAATATTATGAAAAAAAACAATGAAAAAAAGTTGCAATGATTTTTCTTGATGCAGAAAAAGCTTTAGATAAGGTAAAATGGGACTTTATGCTAGATGTAATTTAAAAAATGGATATGGGAGATAACTTTTATGAATGGATAAGAGATATTTATAAAAAGCAAAGTGCAAAACTGATAATTAATGGAGAGAGAAGTTTAAAATTTGACATTCAAAAAGGTACTAGACAAGGATGTCCACTATCTCCATTGTTGTTTATTATGGTATCAGAATGTCCACTATCTCCATTGTTGTTTATCATGGTATCAGAATTGTTAAATAATAAGATTAGAGATGACATGGATATAAAAGGATTAAAGATTAAAGGACAACATTACAAGTTAAAAGCTTTCGCAGATGATGTGGTAATATTTATGGAAGAACCACTAAGTTTGATAGAGAAATTACAAGAAATCTTGCTGGACTTTGAAAAAGCTTCTGGTATAAAAGTAAACAAAGAAAAGATAGTAATGCTTACAAAGAATATGACAAAAGAAGATTTAATAACCTTTTAAGGGGGGGGAGGGAAGTATTTTAATCTGAAGGGGTGGGATATAAATTTATTTATTTATTTATTTATTTATTATTTTCTCCCTGTTGGACTTGCACCATTAATTTTGACAGATACTTTTCAATCTAAGTGGAAAAAGTAACTGACAACAAAATTGCAAAATTTGGGACTTCCGGCTGACACCCTCCAGTCTATGGGGTACACCAAAGCCAAAACAGCCATAATCCAGAGTATAAAAATTACAGAATACCAAAATCATCAAAGCTGGCCTGCAAGTTATCCCAACTATTGGGGTTATGCAGAACCATTTATATGCTAAATTATATGATGAACCTGTCCATCCGCAAACACAGAAAAGCTTTCACGCTAATAAGATTAAATGTTTTACCATCAGCACTATTGGAGGGCAGATACAGCAATACCTCAGTTCATGAGCAATTATGTCCTTGCAACATGGGAAATGTGGAAACCGCTAATCATGTATTGTTCCACTGTCCCTTTTACTGTGAGTTTCACAAAGACTTGATCACTCCAATTCTTTTAAACAAACCAGGGAGATCTGAAGCCTTTTATTTGTTATATTTGTTGTCTGACAGGAATTCTCAAATATCTTATAAAGTAGCAGAATTCTGTGCATCCTCTATCACTTGCAGGAAAAACATAACAAACCAAAGATAGCAGAACTTATTGAGATATTCTTGAAAAGATGTTGTTACCGTATTTTCTGGCATATAAGATGACTGGGCGTATAAGACAACCCCCAATTTTTCCAGTTAAAATATAGAGTTTGGGATGTACTCGATGTATAAGACTACCCCTCTTCCAACGCACACCAAATAAAAATTTTTTTAAAACCCATCAGATTTGATTTCAATATGGCAATTTTAATTCAAATGTTTATGACATGCAGGTACTTAGCAGGAAAACTGTCACTTATAAACACAACAAACTACAGCTCCCATGTTCCCTACCATTTATTTCTGCAGTGTGTTTTGGACCTTATTTTTTTTTAAAAAAAAAAATAGTCCAGATTTAAATGCTGCTTTAATTTTTTTCCCCATTTTCCAGCTATGAGATGGTTGGGAGAAATGAGAAAGTGTTGGGGGAAGGACTGCCGATATACTAGGTGATGCATTCTGGGGTATGTACAATTTGCGGCCAAGTAAGTAATCCTGGGCATGTCACACACTCTCAGCCTCTGAGGATGGTAATGGCAACCCCCATTTGAAGAAACATGCCAAGAAAACCCCATGATAAGGTTGCCTTAGGGTCGCCATAAGTCTGAAAGGACTTGAAGACACACAACAACAACAAAAAAGTCTGCAGTTGTTTCATAGGTAGTACAAGAGAATAGGAACCAGCATGATGTAGTGGTTTGAGTATTGGACTACCACTCTGGAGACCTGGGTTTGATTCCCCATTCTGCCATGAAACCCACTGGGTGAACTTGGACAAGTCACACACTCTCAGCCTCAGGGGAAGGCAATGACAAACCTCCTCCTCCAAATCAGTCTTGCCAAGAAAACCCTAGGAGAGGATTAGGGTTCCTCTCATCCTCCTCTTCTCCCAAGACTTCTTCCCCCTTGCACCTCTGTCCTCCTTGTCCTCCTCTTCTCCCAAGGCTTCTTCCCACCCCCACCTCTGTCCTCCTTGTCCTCCTCTTCTCCCAAGGCTTCTTCCCCCAAGCACCTCTGTCCTCCTTGTCCTCCTCTTCTCCCAAGGCTTCTTCCCGCCCCACCTCTGTCCTCCTCCTCCTCCTTTTACCTGGAGGATAAAATGACCTCCAACTTTAACCCCAGATTTTCCTGGGTTAAAAAGTCATCTTATGCGGCGGAAAATACAGTATCTTTGTTTTTATGCATTTGAATGCAATTGTTATCTTATTATTATCTTATAATTATATTATTATTATTATACTTATTATCTTATTATTATATTACCCTATTTAAATTTTTTTTTTACCACAGTGGTAATGCATTTTTTATTATCCTAGTTGGTAGGTTTTTATACTCTTGCCACTTAAAACAAAAACAGTTTACTGTATGTGTTATTTTATTGTTTGTGCTTGTGTACTATTTTATTATTGACTGCTGGTCTTTGACTGTAATAAAGTTATTCATTCATTCATTCTGCCCTGCAATCTTGCAGAGTTCTGAGGTTCAGGAGTATGTTCTAGCCTGGAGCACAGAGGACTGACAAAGTTTTGGTGAAAGGGATTTCAGAAGCAATTTCAGTGACAGTGGCAAATGTAGTAGCTGGCACTGAATTTCAGTAGCAGCACATCCAGTGATTTTGCAGTCTGAAGCATTCTGATGGTGGGACCTCCTCTGGCAACTCCATAAAGTTGGTCCCCCCTACTGATCTTCCCAGATACATGAAGAATGTTAAATGTATTTTGGCATTGTGGTCTTAACAGTTCTTAGTAAGGACTTGAATTCACTGCCCCTTGCCCCCATAACCACAACCAGCTTATTGGTGAGCTACTTCACCTGCTGTGGTTAATCTGTACCTCTTCTTTATGGCCAGAGTCCAATGACAGAGCAGAAAGTTTTTGCACACCTCATGCTCAGTCCCCCAACATTTTCAAATAGAGCTGGGAAATATTTTTGTGAGAAAACATGGAGAAATGCTAGCTGTCATTGTAGAAAATGCTGGGGTGGTGGGACCACTAATTTGACTGATATGAGTCAGCTTCTGATGACAATTGTACTCTATCTATTTCCAATGGTGTAGTGGATAGAAAATGTGGAGAGTGCAACTCCAAGCCCCTTTTCAGAGCAGAACAATGAGGTGATGTACTGTAGCTTCAAGAGTAACTAGTGGGTGAGTATACAAAGTGAGAAAGAGGCATTCAAATTTAGTCCTCTTTGGTTGCATCCACACTGCAGAAATAATCCAGTCTGATACCATTGTAACTGCCATGGTTTATTGCTATGGGGTCCGGGGAATTGTAGCTTTGTGAGACATTTTATCTTCTCTGTCAGAGAGCTCTGATGCCATGACAAACTGCAATTCCTGGAATTTCATAATTCCATAGCATTGTGCCATGGCAATTAAAGTGGTGTCAAACTGGATTATTTCTGCAGTGCAGATGCAGCCTTTGTAACATAGGAGCTGTATGACCATGAAACAGTCTGCCTCAGAAGGTGATGGACTCTGCTTAGTGGAGTTTTTGAAAAAGGTTGCACAGCTGCCTCTCAGGCAAATTATTCCAGAATATTTCTGGATTGATAGAGTTTGGCCTATATGGGTTTTTTTTGGGGGGGGGGTCTATTTTGTATTTCTTTCATTCTCTGATTCTGTAATTAGCTCTTGTACTTCAAAATCTACCATTATATTACTGTAATATTCCCAATGTTTGATGGGCTTCTTGCCAGGAAGCATATTTATAAAGATGTTTTCAACAGACTGCTTAGTTCAGGTGTACCAGTATAACATTTCTGTCTCATGTCATTTTGAAAATGAACATCTCTAAGCCTGAGATATTCCAAAACAAAACAAAACAAAACAAAACAGGTAAGATTCATCAATGTTGCCTTCAGGGATCATCTGCAAATCTTCCTTCCTTCCTTCCTTCCTTCCTTCCTTCCTTCCTTCCTTCCTTCCTTCCTTTCTTTTTATTTGAAAAAATGCATATTTGAATAAATGAGCAGATGTCCACATATTGATTGGGAGCAGCTGAATTCCCCCTCCCATCCCATAACTAATAAACTTGACATTAAAAAATTGAGCTGAGTATGAATCCTCTGCTATACTATATTCCCTCAGACAATAAATTATCCTTTTTCTAAGTGACCAGGAAATAATGTATTTGCAGGGAGGGGGGACTAATCATTTCTCATCCCCTCCCCAATCAACTATCCAAGGAATACTCTGCCATGACAGCACTAACTGATGCTCCACTATTTAAGGTTCTCTGACACAGAAGATAATAATCATTGCAGTAACAGCCTAAGTCATGGGGAAATGGAACATACAGTCAACTACATTTTCCATAGACCATTAAACCATATTTTCCAGTTAAACAAATTACTTCTCAAAGGAGTTAGTTATATTTGCAAGCTACTTTTTCTCACTGCCTTAAAATAATAAAACCTATCATGAAGCCAGGGCAGTAGCATGCCACATTCACAGAGAAATCCATAGGTCTATCTCTTTGCATCTAGGGCACAAAGATAAGGAAAATGACTACAATGACCAATGCAGAGAAATAAAAGAGAACAACAAAAAGGGAAGAATGAGAGACCTATTCCACAAGATTCGGGAAATCAAAGGAAAGTTCAAACCAAGGACTGAGATGGTCTATGATAATAAAAATAACATAATTCAAGACCAGGATGGAATAAAAAGATGCTGGATGCAATACACAGAAGAATTATACAAAAGAGATGACAAAATGAAGTACACATGGAATGAAGAGCTATATGAAGATGAACCCTAAATTCTAAAAACTGAGGTGGAAGTTTCAATAAAGAGATGGCAAAAAACAAGTCTCCAGGAACAGATGATATTCCAATAGAACTGTTGCAATCCTCATTGACAGAGTCAACTCTAGTGCTAACCAACATATGTCAACAGATATGGAAAACAAATCAATGGCCAACCAATTGGGAAATATCAATATACATCTCCATCCAAAAAAAGGGGGACACAGGA
Organism: Phrynosoma blainvillii; assembly: GCA_026167975.1. Taxonomy (NCBI): domain Eukaryota; kingdom Metazoa; phylum Chordata; class Lepidosauria; order Squamata; family Phrynosomatidae; genus Phrynosoma; species Phrynosoma blainvillii. The sequence continues at coordinate 301,440,753 of JANUYF010000004.1, forward strand.
GACTGCAGCAACTATAGAACCATAGCATTAATCTCTCATGCAAGTAAAATTATGCTCAAAATACTGCAACATAGACTTCAACCATACATGGAGAGAGAAATCCCAGAAGTCCAAGCAGAGTTCAGGAAAGGAAGAGGCACCAGAGATCACATTGCAAATATGTGATGGCTAATGGAGTGCAGCAGGAACTTCTGAAAGAAAATCAGCATGTGCTTTAGAGACTATGGAATGTCGTTAAAGACATGGGAGTGACAACACAACTGATAGTCCTGATGAGGAATCTGTACTCTGGACAAGAGGCTATTATCATAACAGAACATGAAGACACAGAATGGTTCCCAATTGGCAAAAGGGTCAGACAAGGCTGCATCTTAGCATTCTACCTATTCAACTTATATGCAGGATATATTGTAAGGAAAGCAGGCTTGAACACAGAAGAGGGAGAAGTGGAAATGGGAGGAAGAAATATCAACAATCTGAGATATGCTGACAACACCATAATACTAGCAGAAACAACTACAGACCTGGAACAACTACTAAGGAAGATCAAAGAAAGTGCAAAGGCAGGCTTAAAAAAACAAAAATAATGACCACAGAAAACTTACACACATTCAAATGAGACAACAAGGAAATAAAAATAGTAAAAGAGTTCTCATATCTTGGATCAAACATTGATCGGAACAGGGACTGCAGCCAGGAAATCAGAAGAAGATTAAGAATGGGGAGGATGGCTATGAAAGAACTAGAAAAGATTTTAAATTGAAAAACATACAACTCAGCACAAAAGTTAGAATTATACAAACCATTGTATTCCCTGTTACCATGTATGGATGTGAGAGCTGGACAGTCAAGAAAGAAGATTGGAGGAAAATCAATACATTTGAGATCTAGTGCTGGAGAAGAGTGCTGAGGATTCCATGGACAGCCAAAAAGACAAAGAAATAGGTCCTAGAGCAGATCAAGCCAGAAATATCCTTAGAAGCCAAGATATCAAAACTTAGCCTGGTGTACTTTGGACATATCATGAGAAGGCATGAATTGTTGGAAAAAACAATAATGTTAGGAAAGGTAGAAGGAGAGGAAGGCCACATGCTAGATGGATGGACTTTATTAAAGAGACCGTGAACATGAATTTGCAGGAGCCCTGCAGAGAAGTAGAGGACAGGGGAGAGGGGGCTGGAGATGTCTTATCATCAGGTTCACCATGGGTGGAGATCGACACGAAAGCAGTTAACAAAAATCTCCACTAGGCTGCCTATACTAATCATTTCAGTGACATTAGGGATAGTACAGGGATGCATAAATATGTGGGGCGCATTTTACATTGCCATTCCTGCCATATTGATTGTGCTAGCAGTGTTCCCAATGTACACAAATAAGATGGGGGCAAAATCATTAATGTAGCACTGCCAACTGCATAGAATAATATTACATATCCAGTCACCATTAACTCTCGGTTGACTCACTTTTTCAGCAGCTTTTTAAAATTTCCCACTTTCTCCCTCTTCTTCCCATTTTCCTTCATGCTCCTCAGCCTATTTCACTTGCTGCAAACTGAATTCAAAGTATATACATAGTTTACACTGAGTTAACTCAGCAGTAGGGGGAAGGAGAAGAGGAGGCAGAATCTTGTCCATCGCTGTAGGCTCAAACAAAAACAAACTGCTGCAATATGTCCTAGGTTGTGCTGTCTTCCACATTAAAAACTTTTGCCACACCATGATGTTGCTTGCCTACATGTGCTATAATAATAATAATAATAATTTTTATTTATAGCCCGCCCCTCTGCACGGCAATTGGGGCGGGTTACAACATTTAAAACAGACAAAGTTAAAACATTCCCTCATCCCACAATCCAACCCTCCCACCCCCTTAAAACAGAATTAAACTAAGGAAAAGTTAAAATGCAGCAATACAATAAAACAATAACAATAAAACAGGAATCAGTGATATAAAACAAGATGAAAACTCATCTCCCAACAAACAGCTGTTATTCTGGGAAGGCCTGCAGGAAGAGATCCGTCTTTACTGCCTTTTTAAAAGCAGCTAAAGTAGTAATGAGATGGATCTCATCCGGCAGTCCATTCCAAAGTCTGGGAGCGGTTGCAGAGAAGGCCCTCTGGGAGGTCTGAGTCAGTCTAGTTTTTATTGGCTGTAGCAGATTCCTCCCAGAGGCAGTCCGTAAGATAGGATGGACCCAAGCCATGTAGGGCTTTAAAGGTCAAAACCAACACCTTGTACTGCGCCTGGAAACTAATCGGCAGCCAGTGGAGGGATTTCAGCACCGGTGTTATGTGCTCCCTCCTAGATGTTCCTGTAATTAACCTGGCTGCCATGTTCTGCACCAGTTGTAGTTTCCGGGTTAGGCACAAGGGTAGCCCCATGTAGAGTGCGTTGCAGTAATCCAGATGTGAGGTTACCAGGGCATGTACCACAGCTTCCAGATCCCTCACATCCAGATAAGGGTGCAGTTGGAGTATCAGCCGAAGCTGATAGCAGGTGCTCCTGACCGCTGCATTCACCTGACTAGTCATGTGAAGCGACGAGTCAAGGAGTACCCCCAAGCTGCGAACACAGTCCTTAGAGGAGAGTATGACTCCATCCAGGACTGGAGACTGTATTCCCAGATCTGGTTTCGGGCCCGTGACTGTCAGTACCTCCGTTTTGTCTGGATTCAACTTCAATCTGTTTTTCCTCATCCAATCCATTACCACTCTGAGACAGTCATTAAGAGGAGAGATGCCATCTGAAGTCTGAGACGATGATCTAGTCATGGAGAAATATATCTGGGTGTCGTCAGTGTACTGAAGACACCGCGCTCCATGCCTCCGAATGATCTCACCCAGCGGTTTCATGTAGATGTTGAATAACATCGGGGACAGGATGGCGCCCTGAGGGACGCCACAATTAAGCTCAATTTTAGATAAGCAACTGTCCCCGAGCCTCATCTTCTGGGATCTGCCCGAGAGGAAGGAACAGAACCACTGCAAAGCAGTGCCTCCAATTCCTAACTCTCTCAGGCGATCCAAGAGGATGGCATGATCTATAGTGTCAAAAGCCACTGAGAGATCCAAGAGCACCAGCAGGGTCACACTGCCCCTGTCGATGCCCAGGTGGAGGTCATCGGTCAGAGCAACCATGGCAGTCTCCACTCCATATCCTGTCCTGAAGCCGGTTTGAAATGGGTCAAGGTAATCGGTTTTATCCAAGACTGCTTGGAGTTGAGAAGCAACTGCCCTCTTGATCACCTTGCTTAAAAAAGGAAGCAAGGAGACTGGTCTGTAGTTGTTTCTATCCAGGGGGTCCAGGGAGGATTTTTTCAGGAGTGGCTTAATCGCCGCCTCCTTTAAGCAAGATGGTATACTACCCTCCCTGAATGACGCATTGATAGTGTCCTGAAGGAACACCTTCAACGCGTCCCCTCCCTGGACGACCAGCCATGATGGACATGGATCGAGGGGGCAAGTCATCTTCCTCACCCTTCCAAGCAGCTTGTCCACAACATCGGTACTCAGAGATTGTAATTGATCCAGTAAAATGTCATCAACAGAGTTCCTGGATGCCTCATCTACGGATTCTGCCAGAACACTGGTGTCCAAATGGCTCTTATCCGAGAGATTTTATCTGCAAAGTAGGTATTAAATGCCTCACAGCAGGCTGTCGTTGGGTTAAGTAGGGGGTTTGGCGCAGGGGGAAACTTCGTCAGCTCCCCTACCACCCTAAACAGCTCTGCCGGGCAGGACTCTGCAGACGCAATACGTACAGAACAGAAAGATTTCTGCGCTGAACGTAAAGCCTCCCTATAGGAGTCAAGATGCTTCCTAAGGCGAGTTCTGTCAGATAAGAGATGAGTCCTTCGCCATTGGCACTCTAGTCGTTGTCCAGCACACTTCATCCTCCTAAGCTCCTCTGTGTACCAGGAGGGTTTTTTCAGGAGTTGCTTAGTACAAAATACTATGGTTAGAACAGAACATGGGGGGAAAAGGTTTCCAAATGGCAAAGGGGACAGACAAGGCTCATCCTTTCACCCTTTCTATTCAGCTTATATGCAGAAAATATTACAAAAAGAGCAGGCTTGGACACAGGAGAAGGAGGACTGAAAATAGGAGGAAGGAATATAAAAAATCTAAGATATGCAGATGACACCATACTACTAGCAGAAAACCTCACAGATCTAGGACAACTACTAAGGAAGATCAAAGAAGAAAGTGCAAAGGCAGGCTTACTGTTGAACATAAATAAAACAAGTATACTGGCCATGAAGGATCTACACAAATTCAACCTAGATAATGAGGAAATAGAAATAGTAAAAGAGTTTCTATACCTTGGATCAAAGATTGATCAGAATGAGAACTGTAGTCAAGAGATCAGAAGTAGACTAGTAATGAGGAGGACAGTTATGAAAGAACTAGAAAAGATTCTAAAGAGTAAAGATATACAAATGAGCAGAAAAGCTGGAATTGAATAAGCCATTGTATTCCCCATTACCATGTATGGATGCAAGTTCTAGACAGTGAGGAAAGTGGATATGAGGGAAATTGGGATGTGGTACTGGAGAAGCATACTATGGAAAACCAAAAAGACAAACAAATGTGTCCTAGAACAGATCAGGCCTAAAATCTCCCTGGAAGCCAAGATAATTAAAATGAGGCTGTCATACTTTGGCCACATCATGAAAAAATACAACTCATTGAAAAGACAATAATGCTAGGAAAGATGGAGGAAAGTAGAAAGAGTGGAAGACCACATGCTGGATGGATGGACTGAATTAAGGAGGTCACAGGTATGAATTTACAGGACCTAAGCAGACCAGTGGTGGATAGGAAGTCTTGGAGGTGTCCCATCCACAGGGTTGCCATGAGCTAAGATCACCTTGAAGGCAGTTAAAAAAAAATCATTAACTGATCTCCAAAAGAGTGGACTTCTTGTATCATCTGTTGAATGGTAAATCAATACATGAGTAAATGCCATTGATTCAATGGGAGTGCTCTAGTTGGAATTAACAGTAGGATTCAGGATGATGAGTGAAGGCATATGTCTGGCTGGCCATATATCTATGGCTGCTGCCCAGCAAAGAAGAGGTCCAAACCTATATATCTTTACTCACAAGTATTGATATATTAGTTATGACAACCCTTTTATCTTCCTTGGAAATTCCTCTTTATTATTTACTGCCTGACCAGAGGATTTAGATTCACCTATCTTTATATAAGTGAAGGAACAAATTGTCCTCCATTGTTGCCATGCCCCTTCAACTTACAATGAAAATCTCATTTCACAAATATATGATTCAGTTGTATATTTTAAAAATGAACAGATAAAGGTACAAATATAATACAGCCTAAGGTGCATCTACACTGTAGAAATAATGCAGTGTGACAAAATTTTATGTGCTGCAGCTCCACCCTATGGAATCCTGGGATTTGTAGTTTTATATGGTCTTTAACCTTCTCTGCCAAAGAGCAGTGTAACAATTTTATGTGCTGTAGCTCCATCCTATGGAATCCTGGGATTTGTAGTTTTATATGGTCTTTAACCTTCTCTGCCAAAGAGTGCTGGTGTCTCACAAAATTACAGAACTCAAGATACTGTAGCATGGAGTCATGACAGTTAAAGTGGTGTCAAACTATATTATTTCTGCAATGTAGATGTACCCTTTACCTTATTTATCTTTCTCCCATCCCAATATCTTATACATTAATATCACATTATTATTATTATTTACAAAAATCCATACTTTTTCACCAGCTCATTATGCTTTTTGGGAACTTCTACCAGTTCCCATTTACTAGTCTTCTTAGTTCTTCAGTAACTAAAAAAAGCTTTAGTTGCCTGATGTTTGGTTGATATTGTATTGCAGTACAGACTACATTTTAATATATATTTTATGCATATCTGCACATCTAATGTGCATATGGCAAACATATCATTCTAAGTGGCTTTTTCTTAAAGTAACATTTTCTAGGAAAGTGGAACTAACATTGTCTCCTGAATTACATTTTATTTATTTATTTATTTATTTGCTGTATTTATATAAACTCATCCAATAGTGTCTCTAGCAGGGCCTAAAGCATAAAATGATAAAATAGAATTTAAAAACACAGTTTAATTTGAGTCTTAAAAAATCCAGTATAAAAATCTACAGAAGGAATAAAGATATCTAAGAAATATATAGAGTATATTGGGACTCAGAGCACTCTCACTCCCCCACTCAGAAAGAAAAGAGGAGAAAAAAAGAACAGCGGCACAGATTTTTAAGACCATAGAATTCTTCACCTTTCATGAAAAACAGCCTTTTAAAAATAAATCATAAAATGCCAAAGGGGGGCATTTGACAGCCAAAATGCTCACATCAAAATTGTTTCTCTGTTAGCCACTTGTTTCAACTTACTTAGGAGTAGTAACAAGTTCAGGGATTCTAAAGCATATCTGAAGGTTGTGATTCTTCTTTAAATTAATTCTTATTGATGGAGGGGAACACATACTTTTCAGTTTTTGCACCACTGCAACAACATCTTCAAACTCTGTGCTATTTTTGAAGACTTCTCATTTTTTGAAGATGTGCTGATGAAAACATCTGCCTCCCTGAGACTCACCATTTTCTTACCTCTCCAATGCTTCTATGTACTGGATAGTGAAAAGGAGGAAACAGCTGGTGACTGTCCAGTAAAAATATGTTTCAATTACGGGCACACAACAATACTGTCATCTTCCAGGTCTTCATTGGTCACAATGAACTGGGAAAACATAGCTGAATAATGCTCAATTGAGCCCTGCTCCTTCCTGGCCACTATTTGGCTGGCTCAAGGGACAAGAAAATGACTTTTGGAGGGGACAAGAATAGCCCTCTAAAAATATTTGCAGGCTCAGAGGGGAATACAAAATGAGAAGCTAGGAGAAACCAAAACTGTCAGATTTGTTTATTTCTAATTTACCAGTCTCATTTAACAATCTTGAATATTTCATATATATGAAGCATTCTTTAGCAAGCAAAGAGGCTTTTACATTTTCAGGCAAGAAGAGGAGTGACCTGGTCAGCATGGAGAAGGCTTTCTCTTGGACCAGCCATTATCACAGGCTTTTTTGGTGAGGATATGAGAGACAGACTTGTCAGTGGCTGCTCCCAGTCTCTGGAACATTCGTTCTCAAGAGGTTAGGCTGCCCCCCTCCCTGGTCTCCTTTACTAGCAGGCAAAGACCTTTGTGTCCATGCAAGCTTTTAATGTATAAGTCAATCCTCAGTATCTATAGATTCTTTATCCATGGATTCAACCATCCATAGTTTGAAAATATTCAAAAATTATTAATTCCAAAAAGCAAACCTTGATTTTGCCATTTTATCTAAGGGGCACCATTTTACTATGTCAATATGTTTAATGGGACCTGAGCATCCATGGATTAGATTGCTTGCAGGGAACCTTCTTATTTTGAGGGGAGGGGATGCTTTATTTTAAACATTTTTATGCTTTTTAATGATTTTATACTGTTTATAATTATTTCATAGTGATGATTTTTAATTGTGTTTAAAATTTTCTTGCTAGTTTTAGTTGATTTGATGATGATGATGATGAGAGCAAATTTGTTAGGTAAAGTTCCTGCAGCAATGGTTTACAGTGTTCCCCCATTTTAGGCTTAGGACCTAGAGACAAGGACTTGACCATGTAATTGAACCCAGGGACAAGGCTTCTGCAAAATTAGCAGCATTTCCCTCCCAGTATTCAAAGCAGCCGTGCCCACAACTCCTCTCAGAAAATGTGACATTTACCAGCTCTGTTACCTTGACTGCACACACAGATTAGATAATTGTGAATAGCAGTGGGTAATTAGGCACATTGCCATGCACAATGACAGTAATTGTGTGGTCTAATTAAGACCAGATAACTTGTTTGAATACGTAGCCCCACGAGATCAAAGATGGGTTGAAGTATCCTTAAGTGGAGGACTGCTGCATTGTTCTAATGAGAGCTACTGGGATTTTGAGAAGGATTTGGCACTAATTATGACCAAATCATGCTCTTTCCATGTTGGAACAGTATCCTGCAGGGATGCTACTGTCTGGAATGGAGGCAGAGAATGCATGGGTCTCAAGAAGTTGTGTTGCAACTTCCATCATTTCTCACCATGGGCTTTGGTGCCTAGGGCTGATGAGAGTGCAGTCCATTAACATTTGAAGCACCACAGGTTTCTTGTCCATGGATTAAAAGATAATTTGGGGGAGGGATAAAAGCACACTTAATGTTTTCCCATTGATCACAAGTTCCTAGAGTCGACTCTGTCCCTATTATCCTCAAACCACACAGAAATTTTCCATTTTCGCATGAATTACCAAAATCTCAATGTAAATTACCACCACTACCACTTGGGACTGGGGAGCAGGATATTAAATGAAGAAGCAGCCCATCCTTCTGCCAGTGGTGCAGTACTGGGGTGCTTCTTCACTCACTCCCCTCTTTCCCTAGGGCCTCAGAAATCCCTATATTGGTGGTGTTGCCTGGCTTCAAAGGCAGGTTTGGCGGTTGCATCAGATGAAATCATGACAACAATGGAGCTCTGTCATCACAGCTCCCTCTCCTGATGCAGGTGTTTGACCACCTGTTTGTTGATTTCTGTTGAAAGTCAATAGAATACACAACACAGGATTTGTATTGCTAAATGAGATTTGGATTGAGACATGAGACAAGTCCAGTGGCCACTGAAGTGGTTCAAACCAAATCAGGTTATTTTCTGAATTGCCAGACAAGGGTCTCATCCACATCTTGCAATTAATTTAAACAGATTTTTGCATGCATGTGTGTGTGTGCGTGCAAGCACACAGGTGCACATGCATAGGGAGGGAGAAAAGTGAAAGAGATTGTCTTTAAAGCATCAAGCAGCTCATCAGAGATGTTTCCTCTTGATCCCAGAGAAATGCAGTCAATCATTTAAAGCATTGACATATTACAGTGACTTCATGTAATACATTTCATCTTTTTTTCATATACAATGCTATTTTGAAATTTCATTATTTATTCATTGCTTAATTAAAGACTCTTACTCCCAGTCTTAGCCAAAATAGGTTCCCAGACATCAGCAATATTACATCTGGGCCCTCAGGCTTATTAAAGTCTAAAGGCCACAGCACAATGGTTTAAAGTTTAAAGGAAAATGGATTTGGAGGAAGGAAGAAAAAGACAAATTTAGATACTGAGTCATAGTTTTAAGATGATTAAGGACGTTATCACATGTGGGCCACAAACCAACAATAAACTGGAAATGACAAATCCCGAAAATAAACCAAAAATAAACCTTGATTCCGCAAATGGCTTTCACGCATAATTACCTTAATTGCGCAATTAAAGTAAGCTCCCACTGAAACCGCATTTAACGTTCACACACAAGTGAGAAAATCCCGTACATGTACTAGAAATGATCTTTTAGCACATGCACACTATGCTCGCCGCGGCTGTCACTCTCCGTGGCTGTCACTCTCCGCGGCTGTCACCTCTTCCCCAGGTCGTCCTTGGAGCAGCCAGCCCTCTGCATGGCCAGCACTCTGAGGACCTCCCGCTGCAGCATTTGCATGCGCTGCGGCGGAAGAGTCACTGAAGGTGCGCCGCAGCCTTTTGCGGCGCACCTTCGGTGACTTGTGAAAGGAGCGCCAATTTAGTGCTCCTTTCAGGGGCGGCGAAGCTGCATCGCGGTGACAAGGTGTGGGGATACCTCGGCCCCGCAGCGCAGCTTCCCGGGGTGGCCCACGTCCGCTCGTCCTTCAAGCCGCCAAAGGTGCGCCGCAAAAGGCTGCGGCGCACCTTCGCTGACTCCTCCGCTGCAGCTTGTGCAAATGGTGTAGTGAGAGGTCCTCGGAGCGCTGGAGCGCCGGAGGACGACCTGGGGAAGGGTTTGGGGCGTCGATCGTGTGGCTGCCCCTCTCCTTCTCTGCTCCCAAGACGGCTCTATTAGCCTTCTGCTGAGGGGGAAGGAGATGCTTACGCTGCCTCGAGGACCCCGCGGAACCATGGGAAAATGCGGGGAAATGCTTCCAAATGTGCATTTGGCTATCACATTACGGCAAATGCGAATTTACCTTAATTGCGCATTTGCATTTCCTCCAAACAACCAAATTTCAAAAGATCTCAGATAACATCAGTTTCTGTTCACTTTCTGTCCAGTTTCTGTGCGACGTCATGTGAAAACACAGGGCACTAATCCAGTTTCTGTTTGGGTTTTGTGTGGATTAACCAGCAGATTTGCCCCCGTGTGATAACATCCTATGACACATACAGCCAAAGAAGATGGAGCTGGGGCCATGGACACTCACAGTTTATAAATTTGGTTCAGTAGACATTGATTTGAGTTGCCTCCTTGAGTGGAGATGGAGAACCAGCAAAAGATTTTATTCAGTTCCGGTACTACTGTCTTCTCCAATAAATGTTGGAGGTGTTTGAATACTACTTGAATACTACAATTCCGGTACTACTGTCTTCTCCAATAAATGTTCAGAATGTGTTTTTAAAAGTGTCAGTGTGTAACCATAAACAGTAAATAGGTAAGAAATATAATTTATTTTCACCAGTGATAATTAACAGATTATGGCCACTTCATCCCCTGGTGGCTATGTAGCAGAATACTTTGACTTGAGAGCTAGTGTAGTGTATTGGTTTGAGCATTGGACTATGACTCTGGAGAATGCAAATGCAAATCCCTACTCAGCCATGAAACCCACTAGGTCACTCTGGGCAAGCCACACTCTCTCAGCCCCAGTGGAAGGCAATGGCAAATAGTCTCTGAAGAAACTTGCCATGAAACTCCTGTGATGAACTTGCCTTAGAGTCACCATAAGTCAGAAACAACTTGAAGGCACACAACAACAACAAACTTTGACTTGCACACTGTGTTCGGTTGAGCATTATGAGACAAAACAAGAGCACACTTACTTCTATAGTCTCCATTTTACATATTTTGGAATTGTCTGTTGGCTGACCAGTTTTTCATTATTTTTATTAATTGCTCTTTCCCTTTTTTTAGGGCAGTGGCTGAAAAAAAATAAAGATAAAATTTTACATGAATGTTACAAATATCTGCCCCTAGCCAAAGAAGAAATCAAAGGTCTGAACCCAATTGTTAATCCCAACTTGAGAAGACTTGCTCAAATATTATTGGCATTTACACAAAAGGGTCTTTTTAGTGCCTACTCCCAAACTGTGAAACTCGCTCCCACAGGAAGCCATGCTGAGCACCTCTCTGTTTTCACTCTGTTGGCAGAAAAACAATCTCGTTATTTTAACAAACTTTGGGTCATTAGCTGGTTCCTGAAGGTTTTTTTTAATAGCTTCTATTTCTCTTAATCTTTTCTAGCTGGTACTAATAACTGGATTTAGGTCTATATGTACCAGTATATATACTTATCCTTTAATGTCCCAGTTAGGCAGGGACAGTCCCAATTAAACCTCTCTCTCACCCCAGTTATCCAGCTGATTTTAAAATGTCCCAGTTCCTTTCTCGTCTCACTTTCCTCTTTTGTCCTCAGCTTACTTAAATTGCTGCAAACTAAGTTCAAAATGCTGATATTGTCGATGCTCAGTTAACTCAGCAGCAGGAAGAAGAAAAGGAAGAATCCTGCCCTTCCCAGCAGACTTAAGCAAATGCAAACTGTCACATCATCTGCTAGCTTCTGTATTTTTCCTCACTAACGTATGCCATCCTGATCACGTCTGATATTATTTGTCCACACATGTCCTAATTTTCATCTGTGCAATATTGGAGGGTATGATACATATAAGAGTCCTGTATGCATCTAGTTGTGCTGTGTATTCCCTAGTTGTTGTTGTTTGTTGGTTAGCAGCTTAGAGGGAGACTAGGGATTGAATACTGCCACCCTACTTGCTTTTCCCACCAAACTGTTCAACTTTATCTTCTGGCATGGGCATATGTGGTTCAAGAGCTTGCACTGTGGAATCAGAGCCCTTAGGAACCAGAAGACAAGAAAAGTAAGGAAGAAGAGACTGAGGAGATGGGTGGGATCCAGATTATGTTTGCTTTATTCAATTCTGATGAACACTTAGCAGGTTCCCCTTTTGTTTTGACTCTTTTCCTTGAAGTCTAATTAATCCATATGTCCTTTCATATTGTGTCTAATCTGCAATTGTATTTCTCATTATCATTTTGTGAGGATATGCTGCTATTTCCTCTGGTCTCATCCATCCCTTTTATGTTTTGCTTGTACAAAATTAATTACATTGTACCTTCAAGCATAATTTTAACAGTGTCTCCATTGCGCTGTGCCTGCGTTTAATTAGTGCTCTTCTAATGTAGGTTTTAGAGCCAAATGGTGCAATATTCCAAGCATCAAAGAAACAAAAGATCTAACAAAGCTGAAATGAAAAAAAGAAAAGAGAGAGAGAGAGAGAATAGAGATGCAGCCACTGCCAATGCATTTTCATCAAAAAATGTCACTTTGACTTTATTTTAGATAGCACAACTGAAGAACAATTTTTCCTCCACTCAGTAAAATTGCTAGAGAAAGTACATGCCAAATTTGGAGATGAAACTATAATGTTCTCTGATTGGAAAACCAAACGGGAATACATTTTTTTGTTATGCATAGCTCTGTATGTGTGCAGTTATACATAATTTCTTCTAATAGTCAAAAGGAGGACCATATGCTGACAAGTACAACCTTGGAATAAGACCACCCAGAAAGAAAAGGATAGTTGATGCTTTACCACCAGAGGACACTCTACATGGGCATAGACTATGGTGAAAGGAGAGAGATAGGGAAACCAAATGAAAAATGGAGGACAATGTACTGCTCTCATGTTGGCATGGAGAACCTTAGACTCTGTGGTCAAATCTGGCCCTATGGAGTTCTCTTTTCCTCATGATAGCATTGTTTAGTCTCCTAGGTGTTTTGCAGTGATTGTCTCTATTCAAAATATTTGAAATGCTTCTCCTAAGGTCTAGTTAGGGTCAGTGAGAGCTTTGGGCCAAAAATGATGCCCTAAATCCAATTGGTAAGCAGTGGCGTACCAAGCATGGGCGGTGCAGTTTGCCCCAGGTAAAGCAATGGGAGGTGAATTTGTGTCACTGCCTGAACGGATCCTCTGCAAACTTGGTGACAGCACACCCTCTGTTCAAGACACCCTGCCCACAGCAGCCAGCGCATGTTGCCAAATTGTTGCTGCTGTGTGCACACACATGAGGATAGATTTAGGGGGGATTTAGGATAATGGGGGGGGGAGAGATGGAGGCTGTCATACTTTGGCAACCTCATGGGATGGCGTGGCTCATTAGAAAAGACAATAATGCTAGGAAAGGTGGAGGGTAGTAGAAAGAGAGGAAGACCACATGCTAGATGGATGGACTCTATTAAGGAGGTCACTGGTATGAACCTGCAAGAACTAAGAAGTGTAGTGGAAGATAGGGAGTCTTGGAGATGTCTCATCCACAAGATTGACTTCAGGGCAGTTAACAACAACAAAAAGAAGGTGGGGGGGGGGGGAGAGCTTGCTGCTTTACTTGCTTGCTTGCTGGAGAACACACACACACAACACACTGCCTTTATTGTATGAGCAGACAACCCTAATTAAGGAGCTCTAGGGCAAAATGGCAACCTCCCTCCCTTTCCTCCTTTTCCCCACTCTTTAAATCTTACAGCACCTATGGCTTAACCCTTTCCTTTCATTTCCCTAAACTCCATTTTGGAAGGAAAGTTGGAATTTGAAAGCAGGATCTTTGGGAGGCTTGGCAATCTCTTTGAATTTATTTAGGGCTGGCCCCTGTCCACTGATTAAAGATTTAGTGTAAAAAAAATGAAGAGGAAGGTAATTGCGTACAGGTAGTTTTGGACAGCTGGATTATATGTATCTTAATTCAACAAGAGAGTCCCACTGATGCTTACTATCAGGTTAATGTGTATTGGAATTGGTCACCATTAAAATCTAGAATAAAAAGAGACTGGGCTTGTAATGTGGAAGAAAGATCTTCACCAAATCAAATTTAGACCAAAATTAGGGCCTTTACAGACTGCCAGAAATAATGCAGATTGAGACCACTTTAACTGTCCTGGCTCAGTGCTAGGAAATCATGGGAAATGTAGTTTATTGTGGCACAGAGGGGCGGGGTATAAATTATTATTATTATTATTATTATTATTATTATTATTATTATTATTATTATCTTGTTTGCAAGAATATCATGGAGGACCTTATCAAAAGCTTTACTGAAATCAAGATATTCCCACATTCCCTTCATCTAGCAAGCTGGTAATTTTATCAAAAAAAGAGTTGATTTCAACAAACGAGAAACCTGTGTTGATTTTTAGTTATTATGAAATTCCCTTCTAAATATTCAAGGGAGTTCAAGATGGATGGGAGCTTCTCAAAAGGGAGATACTGAAGGCACAATCTCAAACTGTTCCAATGAGAAGGAAAACTGGGAGATGTCTCAAGAAACTGGGTTGGATGACAAAAGAATTTTCAACTGAACTATATTTTAAATGGGAGATGTATAAGAAATGGAAAAGAGGCAAAATCACTAAAGAGAAATTCTAACAAATAGCTAGCACATGTAGGGGTAAAACTGATAAAATTACCAGCTTGGTAGATGAAGGGAATGCTGTAGATATAGTATATCTTGATTTCAGTAAGGCCTTTGACAAGGTTCCCCACGACATTCTTGCAAACAAGCTGGTAAAATGTGGTCTAGACAAAGTAACTGTTACATGGATTTGTAATTGGTTGACTGGCCGAACACAAAGGGTGCTCAACAATGGCTTCTTTTCAACCTGGAAAGAAGTAACCAGTGGGGTGCCACAGGGCTCTGTCCTGGGCCCAGTGCTATTCAACATCTTTATCAATGACTTGGATGACGGTATTGGGGGTATAGTTATCAAATTTGCAGATGACACCAAATTGGGAGGAGTAGCTAATTCCCCAGAAGACAGGATGAAAATTCAAAATGACTTGAACAGACTAGAAAGCTGGGCCAAAGCTAACAAAATGAAATTCAACACGGAGAAATGTAAAGTACTGCACTTAGGGAGGAAAAATGAAAAGCACAGATATACAATGGGGGACACCTGGCTGAACGAGACTACGTGTGAAAGGGATCTAGGAGTCCAGGTAGACCACAAGTTGAACATGAGTCAACAGTGTGATGCAGCAGCTAAAAAGGCCAATGCAATTTTAGGCTGCATCAATAGAAGTATAGTGTCTAGAGATCAAGAGAAGTAATAGTGCTACTCTATTCTGCTTTGGTCAGGCCTCACCTGGAATACTGTGTCCAGTTCTGGGCACCACAATTCAAAAAGGATGTGGAGAAACTGGAGCGTGTCCAAAGGAGGGCAACTACAATGGTGAAGGGTCTGGAAACCAATCCCTGTGAGGAACGACTTAGGGAGCTGGAGATGTTTAGCCTGGAGAAAAGAAGGTTTAGAGGTGATATGATAGCCATGTTTAAATATTTGAAGGGCTGTCAATAGAGGAGGGAACAAGCTTGTTTTCTGCTGCCCCAGAAACTAGGACCCGGAACAATGGGTGCAAGTTCCAGGAAAAGAGATTCCACCTCAACATTAGGAGGAACTTCCTGACAGTAAGGGCTGTTCATCAGTGGAACATACTCCCTCGGAGTGTGGTGGAGTCTCCTTCCTTGGAGGTCTTTAAGCAGAGGCTGGATGGCCATCTGTTGGGGATGCTTTGATTGGGAGTTCCTGCAGGGGGTTGGACTGGATGGCCCTTGTGGTCTCTTCCAACTCTATGATTCTATGATTCTATGATTCTATGATTCTATGATTCTATGATTCTATGATTCTATTCCTGACCACAGGATCACTCCCAGTGTTTCCCTAAGTTTGTTGAAATCAGCTCTCCTAAAATCTAGAATGAGTGTTTGACTATGCCTGGCTTCTCCTTTCCACTGTATAAGAAACTCCAGAAGAACATGATAATTCCCACCTAAGGATTCCACCACTTGCACCCC
This sequence comes from Phrynosoma blainvillii, assembly GCA_026167975.1. Lineage (NCBI taxonomy): Eukaryota > Metazoa > Chordata > Lepidosauria > Squamata > Phrynosomatidae > Phrynosoma > Phrynosoma blainvillii. The sequence goes on from JANUYF010000004.1 coordinate 301,456,706, forward strand.
ATTTACCAGGTCACCCCTGTTGGTTAGGATCTGATCTAAAATAGCTGATCCCCTTGTTGCTCTTCCACCTTTTGGACAAAGAAACTGTCTTAGAGGTAAGTGGGGAATTTGCTAGACCTTGAAGTATTGGCTGAGTTTGACTTCCAGCAAATATCAGGAGAGTTGAAGGATCACCTATTCCTATTGGATGCCATTTACATGTGAACATTAAATTAAGGTATGATCTTTAGAATTAGGGCCGTAGTGATTCAAGTGGTTGAGACGTTGACTGATGATTTCAGATCAGAAAATTGGCAGTTCGAGGCCTGGGTACTGCATGATGGGGTGAGCTCCTGTCACTAGTCCCAGCTTCTGCCAACCTAGCAGTTCGAAAGCATGCAAATGCAAATAGATATATAGGTACCACTTTGGTGGGAAGGTAAACAGTGTTCTCATGCTGACCACAGGATTATGGAATAGTCTCTGACAATTCTGGCTCTTTGGCTTGGTAATGGAGATGAGCACTGCCCCCTACAGTCAGACCCGACTTGACAACCTTGTCAACGGGGAATACCTTTACCTTTGTGATCTTTAGAGCACTACCACATAGCTATTCACAAGCTAGCAAGGTATTATTCCATCACCACCATTACCATCAATGTTTTTTAAATTCAGATTATTAGAATGAGGTCATGAGGTTTACTTGGAAGGAAATTCAAATGAAATTAAGGAGGTATACCAGCATGATGTTGGAGTAGGGCTACCACCCTGCCGAATTAATGAAGTTTGACACCACTTTAACTACCATGGCTCCATCCTATGGATTTGTAATTTGTTGTGGCACCAGAGCTCTCTGATACTGTAAGCTAAATATCTCACAAAAATACAAATCCCAGTTAAAGTTATAAGTTAAAGTCATAAGTTAAAGCAGTGTCAAACTGCATTAATTCTGCATTGTAGATACAGCCCAAGACTCTTGAAGACTAAGGTTTGAATCCCCCAACAGATTCTATGCAGGAGCCCTGGTGGTGCAGTGGTTAAATGCTGGTACTGCAGCTTGTCACAGCCACGAGATTGCAAATTCAATCCTGCAGGGCTTCAGGGTCGACTCAGCCTTGCACCCTTCTGTAGGTCACTAAAATGAATACCCAGCTTGTTAGAGGCAATTAACTTACACATTGTAAACTGCTTAGGGAGTGTTTAAGTACACTGATATGTAGTATAGAAATGTTCTTGCTATTACTATTAATAATAATACTAATAAAAATTTATTTATATTTCCCACCTCTCCCTTCAGATCGAGGCAGGATTACAGCATTAAAACCGCAATATGCCAATAACATCAATAAAATAAATACAATAACAGCTGCTGCCGCCCTCCATGGTAGTATTGATTATTGTTGTTATTACTTGTTCTTGGGGTATTCTTGGCAAAATTTCCACAGGGATTTTGCCATGGCTTTTCTGGGGCTGAGAGAGTGTGCATGCATGTTTTTTATTTTTTTTATAAAAAATATTTATTTATTTATTTTTGGTCCCCCCCCCCCCATTGTCTGAGGGACAGCAACCCAGCCCCCGGTTCAAAAAGGTTGCCTACCCCTGGCTTACATCTTCCATCAACCCCAGGCAGCATAACCAGCTAATACCAATGGGGCTTCCCCTCCCCTTTCTGAGCAATGCTACATAGAACTCCAATGTTTTATATATATATATATATATATATATATATATATATATATATATATATAATTTCATCTCCAAGTAAGCCTATTCAGTGCAGTTGACACCAGCATTCCTGTGCACACCTATATGGAGTGAACTACTGTATATGTGTACTTTACTTAGCAGTATTTGCTAAGTAAAGTACACTAGTGTTCCATGAGGTATGGTGTTCATTTAATTTAGTGCAGTTTACTCCTATTAAAGTGTGCATAAAACACAATGTTGCAGTCCTAGGAGTTTATCACAAGGGTGAAAATTGTCTGAGTTCAGAGGGACTGAATTACTCAGAGGGATGTCCATTTCTAAGTACCAAATATAAGAATCATAGAATCATAGAGTTAGAAGAGACCACAAGGGCCATCCAGTCCAACCCCCTGCCTTGCAGGACTCAAAATCAAAGCATCCCAGACAGATGGCCATCCAGCTGCTGTTTAAAGTGCAGTTTACTCCTAGAAAAGTGTGCATACAGCACAAAGTTGCAGTCCTAGGAGTTTATCACAAGAGGGAAAATTGAGAGTTTAAATTGCAGTTATCCCATAAAAATCATGCATCGGAATTAAGATCGAGATATGATTTTCACACACAGCATGATTAAAAAGTCATTATCCCGGAAATAGCCAGGCAATAAACAGCAACAAATCATTCACAGAATTTCCCAGTGAATGATTTGTTGCTGTTTATTGCCTGGTTATCCCCAGGATAATAGCACTTTAATCGTGACATTGTGTGAAAATCTTAATTACTAATGCTCAATTTTCCTGGGATAATCACCATTTAAACTTCCAATTGGACCTGTGTGATAAACCCCCAATCATATTTGCCTGGAAATAAACTGCACCCTGTTCTACAACTCCCAGCATCTCCCAGCCACTATGCCCATTGACGATACCAGCTGGGAGGTAATAATAATAATAATAATAATAATAATAATAATAATAATAATAATAATAACTTAAAGGTGCACAAAATAACAATTACTACTACCAGGGATATAATTCTTCACTATGTTTCTTCTTGAAGGAAGCAACTAGTAATTTTAGCATTTTTTTTCTTTCTGTGAGAAAGCTTTGCAGTTTTCAAAGACTATTCACAATAGAATTCAAAGATATAGCCATGTTAGACTCTAGAATCAGTAGGTAGAGAGATCTTGAAGCACCTTTGAGACGAAGAAAGAAGTTGGCAGCATGAGCTTTTGTAGAATTAAGTCTACTTTTTCAAATACATCTGAGGAAGTAGACTTAATTCTATGAAAGCTCATGCTGCCAACTTCTTTCAGTTAGTATCAAAAGTGCTACAAGATATCTCTACACAATAGGATACTTATTCTGTGCAAAATTTGCACAGCATTTTCTGAACATGGGTGCTTCTTTTACTTCTATCTACACTGATATGTGAATAGATTTTAAGAGGACGTTCTAACAGGATCTATCACCTGCATTTCTTCCAGCCTTTCCTTAGGGAGAGGTTTAACTCTCTCAACATAATTCAAACTTTCCCAGCACCAAATGTATCCCATCACTATTTCCATGAAGGAGGTTGCATGAAAAGTGTTAGATGTGACAAACTGTCCTCATATAAGAACACACAAACATACACACATGCACAGCAGCTCTAAGAAACAGTAGTAAGAAGGAGTTCCACTCAACATGCACTAAAATATTTCCCATGTGTATAATCAAGAGGATGTTCTGGCTGCATAATGAAGGTTATTTCATGAAATTAAAAAGGTTATGGCTGCTTTTTAGTCATGGTTGGTTGAAATATCTTGTCATTTATAGAACTAAAATATGTTAATTAGTATTTTTCTGCATAATGGAATACTGATCTAAGTTGTTCTAAGAACATATCCCAGTTGATAAACTCAACAAATAGTATTCCAGTTCACGTGTGGCAGGAAAATGCTTTCATTTCCTCTAACAGACACAAAATGTCTCATATCAGGTAGGCCCTCTATGTGCATAGTGGGCTGGTTGTTTCATTTTTCTTCCTCAAAATGAGAGGGTGATTATAAAAGTCTTTTTGTCATGCATATTGCTTTCTGCATGCAGCATCTAATGTGATGCCATGTGCATTTTGAAGGACTGCAGTATGGTACTCTTTCCCTATATGTATCAGGGTTGTCTGGTGACAGCACATGAACCTAAAGAGGGTCTTTGTTGCACTTTTAAGAGAAACCTAGAGATCATAATGAAAATAATAAATAGATAACAGTGCTAAAGAACTGGAAGACTACAATTTTATGTTTACAAGCAAATAAAAATATTTGTTTTAAAAACTATACAAGCAGTCCTTGGCCACTGAATGGTGGTTCTCACTTGAAGTAACCAGTACAACCTTAGTCCTTCAGATGGCTAACTCAACTGTATTGTCACAAAAGGAAGGTCAATGATTCCCCCCCCCCCCCCCGGCTTAGCCAAAATACACTCCAGAGTATAGCATGACTGACTTTGATTTTAAAAACTTGGGTTGAAATTGTTATATTGCTCACTTGACGACTTTGGTTGACTCTACCAGCTTTTTTTTAAAAGACATGTTCAGAAGAACTTGGTGATTGAGAGGATTTGGGACTTTCTTCAGCAATAGTAGATGGTGTTTATTGCTCTGCATGATTAGACTGATTTCTGGGCCTTTAGGATTTCACATGGCCCATTCAAGAGAAAAAGAAATGTTGGCAGAACAGGAGTGCAGAGCCTCAACCATGATTACTTGCAGTGGCATCCCTATGGTTGGTGTCACCCAGTGTGGTACTTCATGGTACCTAACCCCCCCCCCCCCCATTGACCTCCTCCCATTTCACACCAAAGAGAATCCTTAGTAATGTTATTTCCCCTCATAATTCCCATATCAGCCCTGGTGGCACAGTGGTTAAATGCCTGTACTGCAGCCACTCACTCATAAACCACAAGGTTGCGAGTTCAATACCAGCCAGGGCTGAGGCTCGACTCAGGCCTGCATCCTTCCAAGGTCGCTAAAATGAGTACCCAGATTGTTGGGGGGAAATCAGCTCACAGTTGTAAACTGCTTAGACATCCCATAGCGCGATATGAAGTGGTATATAAATGAAGCTGCTTTGCCATATACTACTGAATGTAATGCTAATAGTTGTGACATAAACAACTAGCAAAATTAAAAATATACTTTCAAATTACAATATCACATGCACAACCTAATGTATTTACATATACATAATGAAGAGTTGGTTAAAATGTGTTTTTAATGAAAATTTTAAAATATTTTTTTTAAAAATAAAAATTAATTTTAAAAAATTGAAATTTGAAATTTTAATTTTAAAATTTTTTTAGGGCCTCTCCTTTCTCCTCCTACTGAGCTTCACTCCACTCACACCACCATTTCTTAAAGCATTTTAACGCTAAGTAGGTCAATACCGTCAGCCTATTTCTGCCAAAAGGTAGGTGTTTAAGGAGCAGTGGTGTCTCCCCCCCTTTTGGGGGGGTCACCTAGTGAAGTCTGCACCCCAGAACCCTCCAAGTGATGCCACTGACTACTTGAAGTTCCTGTGGTACTATTATTCCATGAAACGTTAGCCATGGAGACCTGTAAAGAAAAGCCTGCATAAACTCTGGAACTTTCATGATTCAGGACTTTGTAATACTACATACATAGAGCTCTATCTGCACAGGTTTTCACTTTTATTCTTAATACATGGACGAAAGGATGAGGGCCAGCAACACCACATCACCATGATTGTACAGCTAGGTGAGTGGACTGTCGGTGCTGTTCTACAACTACTTCTTCAATTATGCCCTCATGTAGACTGTTTTATTCTTATTTAAATATAGCGATGATTATTCAAAACCATGTCAAGCATTGATAAGGATTGGCTGTGCAGGGTGAATAAATAAAGCCCCTTGCAGAGTTGCATTCTGTTTATGAACTGCATATATATATATATATATATATATATGCATTACCATGACATGGGCACAAGTTGTAAGGCCTATTATACTCTGCCAGAGACTCTTTAAGCTGAAGTCAAAGTTCTGCCTTTTATATTCTTACAAAATGTCATGAGAACTATATTTCAAAGGAGGCTCAATCTTTTTTTCAAGAATACAGTAAAAATATCTTTGATTTCCGAGGAAAAAAATGAAAGAGAATAGGAAGCAAAATATTATATGCAGGTGTATTTTTGGGTACCATGAGTAGAGACTAAAAGGCTACTTGCCCTCATATTAGTTAACACAAAGAAGAAAGCTCGTTCTACGGTATCTTTGAAATTTCAAGCATTTGAAGGGAGCCAGTGGGCAGGTGCTTGAACTACATTTGGTAAGATTCAAATATTGAAAATGTCCTTTGTGTCTCCACTTTGCTTTCATCCTTGGATTTTGTCCTTTATATGCTTAAGAGCAAAGATGAGCTATTTCCCCCACTCCTGTGGTTGCTTTCTACATCTCCAAAGGGGAAATGCTCCATGTCATTAAAAAAAATCTTGCAAAGGTTGCATTTTAGGTTACTTTGAAAGATCAAAGCATTTGAAATGAAGGAGGAATGGGTATTTGTTTTAAACTTATCACAAACATTCACTTTAACGTTAGGCTTCAATAATGCCATTTGACCTCCTCCATCTCCATTTTCTCTTTTCTTTGAAGAAAGCCTGGGACCATCTTATCAATTGTGTTATAAGCACCTAAAATCCACCACACTTAAATGTCGAGGTAATGAGTAAATTCGCATAAACGCATTTTATGCTCGGATAGGTTTTATTGTTTATGGGATGGCTATTAATAAACCCAGCAGTGCATGGGAAGAATAATGTTATTTGAGCAATATCACATTCTAGCTTTCTGACTTTTATGTAAGTTAGTTTAAGTGAGGTTCATCTGCCAGATAGAAAAAAGAAGAAGAACTTGTGCTAGAAAACTCCTGAGGAGCAGGGCATTAGAATAGCAGGCCTTCCATTTCTTTAATACAGCCTGCCATGTCTGCTGTCCAGAAAAAAAATAACTTGACAGCATGATGTGTTCAGTGCTTACAGAGAGAAAAATGTGCAGAACCTCTTTATACATTTTGTTACTTTTTAGAAAATCAAAACTCTCATTTTGTTCTCAAAATTTCTTGGATGTTTTGCCTCTCAGAAGAAACCTTCAGATTGACCTCAAACTTTTTCTTCAATCACAATTTCCTGGCAACTCTGCATAAAGCCAAGGGGAAATCTATATACTCTTTGCAAAGGGTTCTGGGACTCTGTAGTCTTTCTTATGCCTTCTTATTTCTCCACCAGAGAGGAGAAGCAGACCTTGATTATGATGGAATAAAAACAGTCACTTAAGATTTAAGTCACACAAACAGCCAATGGAGTTATTAAAAGTAAAAAGTATGTAAGAAGTAGTGTGTGTGTGTGTGTGTGTGTATTGGGGGCTGATAGAAGGATAGATAGCCAGGTGGTCTTAGGCAGCTTGTGTATCTTTACCTAGATGGGCACTTTATTCAAATTTCTTTATTTATTTCTTCATCTTGGAAACTAATTGAGCTGTTTTCTCATTTCATTAGAAAGGGTTTGTCATCATGCAGTCTTGTCCCCATTACTAGCATATTCCCCATTACTAGCATATTAGCATAGATGGAAGCCATTTTAAGGGGTTTCTGTAATCTAGATACTGTTGTCCCCCTCCTCCCGTATTATCTCTGAATGGCTTTCTTGAAACATTAAATATGTTCTTCTCTTGTTTTTCCTTATTATGAGGGTCTAGAGTAGTTAGTTCTGGCTTGTAGCCATAAGCTCACAACACCACTTTACTGCAGTCTATTGTCTTAAATACCAAGTTTGGAATCCTGTTGGTGTCTAAGGGGCTTTGCAGATGGTGCAAAGCACCGTCTTCAAGCCCAGGAAAGGCAGGGGCAGCCGGACGCCGGGCACCCCAACCCCTTCTTGAGGATGTCATCAGAGCACCTGCCATTGGACACGGCGGGTGCTCTGATGACGTCCTTCTGTCACAGTGTCTGGAAATGCTGCGACGGAAGAGGCATGGAAGAGGTGCGCACCGTCTCTTCTGGCGCCTTTTCCGGAGTTTGAGGAGGGAGCACTATTTTAGCACTCCTTCCAGTGCTGCTCAGAGTGAATTGGGGCTGAGGAGTGGGGCAACTAAGAAGGCTATCAAACAAGGCTTTAAATCTGCTATTTAAGTTGTGGAAGTAGAGTTGGGTATGCAAGAGCACATTCAGTGTCTATACAGGTGCACAGTGTGCACAGATGTACATGCACATTTCATTGGGTATTCAGCTGAATATATGATGTCTTGGTTTTGTGGCACAATGTTGCCACTGGGCTACATAGTAAAATGTAAGTGTAGCCCTGCATGCAGGGAAATTTACCCAAATAGTCTTACATTTTCAATTGCCAGTGTGGGATATCATGGTTGTATGTCTTTCAGTGGGGCTGGGACTGAGTAGTGTTCATGAAGCTCCAAGTCAAGGGAGAAAGGGCCCAGTTTGCTTCTGTGACAGCCCTCCTGCTGAATGACTCTTTATCGCTATTTTTTAAGGCATAAATAATAGAAAGTTCAATTACGGTAGATAAAGCAGTGGTGTCTAATGGAGTGAGCAAGAGGTACATATCTAGAAATACTTGAAGAAATTGTCCCTCTTCTCAGTCCACAAATCACCCATGATATGAAGTATAATGTAAAGCCAAATAAACTAAGCATATTAAACATGATTGTTGGGGTGTGCCTTCAATTTGCTACCAACTTATGGCAACCCTAAGGAGACCCTATAATGAGTTCTTCCTGGTAAGATTTCTTCAGAGGGGGATTTGCCATTGCTGTCTTCTGAGGCTGAGATAGTATGACTTGCCGAAGGTCACCCAATGGGTTACAATGGCTGAGCGGGGGTTTGAACCTTGTTCTCCAGAGTTATAGTCTAATGCTCAAAACACTATACCACACTGGCTCTCCCTATTAGATGTGGCAGATCAAGCACAACAAGTCAGGGAAGATCAATGGAAACATTGCATGTGGGTGGATATTATCTTCTGCTTTATCATTCCAAAATGTAATTAAGCTACCCTCATCTCTCAATAAATTGATTTTGAAACATCTGATTATTACTTGATCTTACTGAATATGTCAGTTTCACCATGATTGCTACATCCAATATTCCAATAAATCAATCAGAAATGAAAAATGGTCACAGTCATTTTCCAAAGCACAAAACTGCTGATATTCCTGCTGCTGTCAATACTTTAACAATTAATTTGAAATGTTTGACATCCACATATATTTTTTACATCAAAAGGATTCTGAGAAAATCCATTGGAATTACTGCCTGGATAGTAAAGCATCATGAACTAGTTCAAGTACCTGCAAACCAAGAGAAGATATATTTTAGTTTAATACTTTTTTGGCGTTTTTCTTTAAACAAACTATAAGAAAACTGCATATTTTATGTTGAAAAAATCAATGGCAAATACAAAGCAAAATTGCTTAGAATGGCTGTTTATGGGCAATAAAAGGAAAAACAGGCTCACACTAGTATCAGTGACTCAAGGAAATGGAAATTCATCAGTGATACCTTTATTGGCCAACCAAAATGCACAATATACTTGTTGCAAGCTTTCAAAGCTCCATGGGCTTCTTCATCAGGCAAAATGTTACAAACCAAACAGGAGACAAACAGTTGGATATGCTAGTTAGATGACTATATGTTGTTTCAGTCTTTAGTTAAGATGGTATATGATGAGGAGGATACCTTCTGCAGGCAGGCTCCTCCTCCTTCTGGCCATGTGGCTATAGGGAGATTTTCCATGTCCAGGAAATTTAAAACCTATTTGCATATCAACAGGGACCTCTCTTTTGCAATCCAATGGATTAAATCCTGTTGATATACAAATGGATTTTAAATCTCAATATGGGCAAAGCAGTGGTTGATCTAAAACCACTCTCAGGTGCATCATTAAGTGAGCATTTAAAGCTCTCATTTTTCAAAGCTGAAAAAAAAAAAGACTCAAAAGCAAGAACTTGATATATTGAGAGAAGGCAGATCTGAGCTATTGACTGTGAATGAGAAGCAATAGGACTCCTATGGCATTAAAGACAATATTTCCACAAAATATAAACTATATAACTATTAATAAAAATATGGGGGAAAATTAAACTATACAACTGATAAAGTCCAACTTGCCATTTTTTAAGTGACTGCAACTTTGTTGCAATTTCATTTGTTCAACCATTTTAAACTGGGCAAATGAGAATGAGAAGCTGACTTTTTTCCATATTGTCTGTCAGAAGTAGTCTATACTCTTTCTTTCATTTATATAGATGTACATGCAACCTCACCATATATTTCCCCAGAATCCCAGTTTGCTAGAGGAAAACAATCCACAGCAGCAGATGAGAGGCCCAGGTGCTGATAAGCTAAGTCAAGATGCCTTCAAAGTAAAACAGTCAGTTGATCGTGCAGGAAAACTAATCAGACCCACTGTAGCAGTTAAAGTGGAATCATGGTGGTATAATTGCATAGAGTGAAATTGCCCCGTGATCGAGAAGAATAAACAATTCTTGCTTAACACAGGGTTCTCCTCTCTTTATTCTCTTACTCTTTCACCCCCACATAAAGCCTACTGGGAGAAAAAATTGAAAATAAAATACTCCAAGCAGATAAGGGCTGGAATACTGCCAATACATTACTTTTCTACTCCTTGTTTGTTTACTACTTCTTCATTTAATTTGTATGGCTCCTTTCTCCCAGCTACTTTTGTTGTGTGTATTCAAGTCCTTTCTGACTTTTTGTAAACTGAAGGTAAACCTATCACAGGGTTTTCTTGACAGGATTTGTCCAGAGGGGGTATATCCTTGGTGTCCTATGAGGCTGAGACAATGGGACTTGCCTAAAGCAAGTGAGGGCCTCGGCAGACGACTAATTGAGTCGTCTGCGAGACCCAGAAGAGGAGGAGCAACTGCACGCGCGGCGCTCCTTCCTCTTCCTGAGGTCGCCCTGGGAGCTGCCGGCCCTCCGCACGGCCAGCACTTCCGGGGCAACCTCCCGCCGCAGCGACCGGACGCGCTGCGGCGGAAAAGGCAGGGAAAGTGCGCCCTATGCTTTTAGGGCGCACTTTTCCTGTCTTGTGGAAGGAGTGCTGATTTAGCGCTCCTTCCAGGGACGCCGCAGGAGCACCGGGGTGCAGAGGCTGCATTTCCGCGGTGCTCCGTCTGGCGGCGTCTCCGGCGCCTCCGTCTGCTTCCCCCCTGAGTTTCCATGGCTGAGCAGGGATTTGAATCCTGGGCCCTATCTGAACTGGCCAAGTTATTCTAGGGGCAGCCTGGAGTATTCTGGCCCCAGAGGTGCCCCAATTTCCCTCTATTATCTTAGTTGTCTATTGTGATGCCAAATGGCTGTTAGCAAGGGTGTCCAACTGTACCGCCTGGTGTGGCGATTGCCATGGTGAATCACTTATTTCTGTGAGCAGAACAAGGTGTCCAATCTTGAGCAAAGAGACCAGCACTGTGTAAGTCATGCAGGGCAGCATGGTGGGTCACCCATGTGAACAGCAGCCCAACATCAGAACAGAGGGTTCTGGATCTCCCAAGAACATTCAGAGCAATTGAGGACTTTTTAAATCTGTGGTAAGAGAAGTATACCATGGGTTTGGTGCTGAACGGCCCAGACATCATCCAGACTATTCATGCCAGACATGTAAGCTTATTGCACGGCACTTAAAGAACAGGAATGGAAAGAAACAGAATGGAATGGGGCAAAAATGCATTTTACTGGATGGGAGAACACCACCAATGCTGCCATCAAAAATCAGCTGCCAGGAACAGCTGCGGAATGCCTTGGGGACTCCCGGTGGCATTGGTGGCATTCTCCCATCCAGTAAAATGTGTTTCTGTTCCATTCCTTTCCATTCCTGTTCTTGTAAGTGCCATATGATAAGCTTATTGGAGATTGGGCCCTGCATCATCCGGTCCCACTGCTGAGAAGATGGGGGAAGGCTGGTTTATTTGGCCTGTACAGACAGTGCCGTGGTCTCCAAAGCTGTAGCCCAACACTCAAACCACAACACCATGCTGGCTCTCTTAGCTATAATCCAAGGCAATTACAGTCTAGATTAAAACAGATTACAAATAAAAAAACGATTAACAAAAAAGTTAAAAGGTTGAACAACAATATAATTAGAATTCTAAAACCGTAACAGATCTGCATCCAGTTGCACTACATATTTCTGATTGTGGCACTGTTGCCATGATCGGGAATGCCCTCCAAATCTCACCTTAAAGTCCAGGGAGCCACTCCAAACCAATAGAGGTCTGTTTGGATGGTGGTCAATCCACAGGAAGAGGAGGTTTCCAGCTCCCTCCTTCCAGCAAGAGAGGCTATGGTATTCAGAAGTAATTCCTTATCACACCACAGGTCATTGGCAGAAGGGACTAGAAATGTCATCCTACTGTGCCCTGATCACCAGCAGTAGAAACCACCATTGCTTGGAGCAGCTGCTCACTGTTATTTGAGGGAGGGGAGTCAGGCTATGTTACATTAGGTGATGCAGGATCTTGGTCTTGGCATATTGTGGTTCTAATGCTGTAATCCCACCTTGATCCGAAGGGAGAGGCGGGAAATATAAATAAATTTTTATTATTAGTATTATTATTATTATTATTTATTTATTTTTAGTCTGCTTAAACATTTTTAACTCTTTTTTAAAACTTGATTGTTAGCTGTATTGTATATTTTTGTTTGGTTTGTTTGTTATTTTTAGTGGACAGGCAGGATAGAAATACAATAAATAATAACTACTAATTCCTGGATCCTATTGGCTAGGGCAGATTCATTGGATGAATTGCTGAATGATTAATCAATATTTACATGAATCCTGTTTCTTCAATAAGACTACTCTGGTTGAGGTTAACAAGAGGATCCAGGCCAGTAAAAACATTTCTACACTGCTTTTTTAAAAAATGGTTCAGGGCTTGGATGCTATTTATGCAAAAGTAACCTGGAGGATTCTGGGATTTGTAATCCATACAAATAAATTTTCCAAGCTCTGTTTTTATAGGGTTAGGAATGTCAGGGATGATGGGAGTTGTAGCTCTTCACCTCTGGCTCTAACTCACCACCTTGTTATGCAGCAGAGCTGACCAGCTTTGATCAGTGGTTGATGCTTCTTTCCCAAGCAGCAGAGTTTCAGAGAATAGGCTGAAGACCCTGACAAACTCTCCAAGCCTTCTCTCTCTTCTTCCTGAGATGTCTCCAAACTTCTCCAGGATTCTTCTGGTTCTTGTATCTTCCCTCAAGACACCAGACAACTCAGTAGTCTTATATAAAAGATCTACTTTATTCTACTATATACATAAATACTATATGCCCTACAAATCACAATCTCTACACTTCACAATATCTCCAAAACACTCCACCAAACTACTCCACAATGTACATTAGCAAACATTGCAATTTATAGCCATTGTTAGACACCACCCACCAGTCAGTTTCCACCCAGTGGGTGTGTACATACATCTTGATTGGTCCACATAGATCATCCCATACCTAAGACCAACCCAAGTGTTTCATCACTTTAGCTTGACCACTTAATGAGTCTCAGGTGTTTGCAATCTATCACAGGTGTTCTCAATATACCTTCTATAACTTTGTCCTTGGCTCTCAAGGCTTCTTAATTATATTATCTTTTTCACCTGTGTATCTTCCTGATTGCTCCTGCTTAGTCACTTTGACATTCACATACATATTTTTATTTCTATTACTGTATATCCCATGTTGCTTTTTCCTTAACAAGGAATTCCAAATAATGTAAAAACAACTGCTGAGAATTCAGCCTCTTTCTATTTTTTTGAGAATATCATCAGTCATGGCTGGTGGCTTCCATGACAATGGGGCAACAATTACAATTTGGTTCTAGGAACCCCCATGGATATGAAAATCTGTGGATTTTCAAGTTCCTTTATATATGGTGGTGTATTAAAATGGTGCCTTTTTTATAAAATGGCAAAAATACAAGGTTTCCTTTTTGGATTTTTTTTAAATAAACATTTTCAAGCTGTGGATGGTCAAGTCCATGGATGCAGAATCTGTGGATGTGGACGGCCAAATATCCAAGATGCTAAACCTATTTTGAGGGTAGTGTCATTCATTTTGAATAGCTCTTTTGGAGTGAGAATTGGCATGGATTCACCACCCCACTGATGTAGAAGTGATGAACAGCCACATAATATAACTAAATACATAGAGAGATTGCATTTAAGTGCATGAATGGAAGTTGGACAGGATCTTTTCATGGCATACCACAGTGACAGGATGCATAGAAATCTTAAATGAAAGGCATATGGACATGCCCTCAGAAGGAGAAGCAAAAAGCACCAGCTGGAGATTTCCTGGACTCAGTGCCATTCGAATGGGCTAGCTGGTGTATAGCTCACAGTCACCAGCCAAATACATAGCATGTCTTTGGATAGCCAGTGTCTATCCAGGTTTTCTGTTCATCGTGTTTTTCTTTCAAAAATATAGGAGCAACAGATGCTGAAAAGGAATCACACAGGGATTCCGCAAGCAGAAAAGGATCTCTCACTGTTCTTGAATGCTCACAGATGTCTATAGAAAGAAAATTCCAACAATGAACACAGCAGTGAGTATAAGCAGTGAGAGAGTTTTAAATGGCAGTCTGACAAAGCTGGTGTTCTCAAAATATTCCCTTCCTTGGCTGACTCTTATGATGACTGTTATGGAAAGAGGGGAAAGAAGATTTCAAAATGGTGCATATAATATGAGGATCAATTGTAGGTACTGGGAAAAATCTACAGGCTGAATTTCATGTTCAGTTCTGCTCTCCTGATCCCCAAGAACAGTAGCTTTTACTCAAAAACCTACTTATCTATTTGAATTTCAGCTAGTTCCATTTGATATTATTTGATATTATAGCCTGTAGATTTTCAGTTGTGTCAAATCTTTCACTTAAAAGCTCACTATTTGGAAGAAGAAAAAAAGAATTTTGACGATATAATCATTTCCAGTAGTAACCAAACCAAATTCAGGAGATTTATAACCTCCCCTTTCCAACTCTCCCAAATCTAAAATAAGTCATAATTGGAAATATAATTATGAATTTGCATAATTGGTATACAAATTCACACAAGAACATCTTAGGGCAAGCTGGTAGCCTCCATGTTGTTGAGGTAGTAAATCTATTCCAGGTTTTAATTTGAACTTTATAGGAGCTGTCTAAGGGGCATCTACACAGTAGAAATAATGCTGTTTGGCACCAGTTTAACTACCATGGCTCCATCCTACAGTTTTGTGAAGCACCAGCACACTTTTGAAGAGAAGGATAAAGACCTGGTAAAATTACAAAAACCAGGATTCCATAGGATAGAGTTACAACATTTAAAGTGGTGACAAACTGCATTATTTTCTACAAGATACAGTCCAAAGTGCTGGAACTATTTAATGATAGGATTCGGCACCTTAATTGCTTTAAACTTTGGACTAAAACTCAGAGTGGACCCAAGCCACTCCCTACAAAATGGAAGTCACTAGCTGCAACTGGGAAATTATGTAGAATGTATTATATTTCTCCAAATCCTTTTTCATTCTGTTCTAGATTGGCCTCAAAGTATCTCAATCAACTTTGATCAAAGGAAGCATGTGGGTGGATTATTTCTACTTGATGAACAATCTGTCTTTAAACTAATTAATCAGTTGATCTGGTTAAATTAGAATTAGTTTGCACACAACCAAAACTTAATGGAGGTGTCTTTTTTTGGCAGTACTGATGAATTTATGAGAGTCTGCAATTCAATAAATAAAGCTACCACTCTATATTAAAAGAAGCTTTCCTTTCCTTTCTCTGAGGTGGTATGATTTGCATGTAACCAAGCAAAAGAGCAGAGTAAGTAGAAACATGAAAGCTATCATTCCTGTAATAGTCAGCTATTTTGGATCTGATCCTAACTTAGGACGTTATCACACGTGGCCCACAAAAGCTCCAAATTTCTCCAGATAATAAACCAGAAATGACAAATTCCGAAAATAAACCGAAAATAAACCTTGATTCCACAAATGGTTTTCACACGTAATTACCTTAATTGCGCAATTATGGAAAGCTCCCCTTGAAACTGCATTTAACGTTCACACACAAGTGCGAAAATCCCATACATGTACTAGAAATGATCTCCTAGCACATGCGCACTACAGCCGCGGCTGTCACTTGCCGCGGCTGTCACCCCTTCCCCAGGTCATCCTCAGAGCAGCCGGCCCTCCGCACGGCTGGCACTCCGAGGAGGACCTCCCGCCGCAGCATTCTCCGAGGAGGTCCTCCTTGGAGCGCTGGCCCTGCGTCGGATCGGCGCTCCAAGGAGGTCCCCTTGGAAAGCCGGGTCTCCGAGGAGGTCCCCCTTGGAAAGCCAGCCCTGCGTAGGGCCGGCGCTCCAAGGAGGACCTCCTTGGAGAGCCGGCTTTCCAAGGGGGACCTCCTCGGAGCGTTGACCCTCTTCCAAATCCCCCTTTCAAATGCACATTTGCTTTCCACATTACATCGATTTTACCTTAATTGCGAAATTATCTTAATTGCGCATTTGCATTTCCTCCAAAGAACTGAATTTCAAAAGATCTCGTTTCTGTCCACTTTCTGTCCACTTTCTGTCCAGTTTCTGTGCGACGTCATGTGAAAACATGGGCCTATAATCCGGTTTTGGTTGGGATTTTGTGTGGATTTTGTGTGGATTTGGCCCCGTGTGATAATGTCCTAAGGGCCTTTGCAGACTGCCAGAAATAGTTCAAACTGAGTCCACTTTAACTGCCCTGACTCAGTGCTAGGGAATCATGGGAACTGTAGTTTATTGTGGCACCAGAGCTCTCTGACAGAGAAGGCTCAATGTCTCAGAAAAAAACTACAGTTCCCATGATTCCCTAGCACTGAACCAGGACAGTTAAAGTGGGCTCAATTTGCACTGTTTCTGGCAATCTGCAAAGGCCCTAACAGGGAAGGCCTAGTTAATGGGGTGCAAGTGGTTGGATCCTTAGGTGGGAGTGATCATGTTCTCCTGGAGTTTATTATACAGTGGAAAGAAGAAGCCAGGCATAGTCAGACACGCATTCTAGACTTTAAGAAAGCTGATTTTAGTAAACTTAGAAAAATACTGGGGGTGATCCCATTGTCAGGAATACTAAAAGAGAAGCGAGTTCAAGACGGATGGGAGTTTCTCAAAAGGGAGATACTGAAGGCACAATTTCAAACAGTTCCAATGAGGAAGAAAAATGGGAGGTGTCTCAAGAAACCAGGATGACTGACTAAGGAACTTTCAACTGAACTAAGTTTTAAATGGAATATATATAAAAATGGAAAAATGGGGAAACTCCATAACTTCCAGGAGGACATGATCACTCCCGCCTAAGGATCCAACCACTTGCACCCCATTAACTAGGTCTTCCCTGTTAGGACGTTTTCACACTGGGCTTAAGGCAGAAGCAATCCTACCTCACTCCTGCCCCATGCCGGCTCCTTTGCCAGTGTGTTCAAACGACGTCGCAGTGCCATCCCCGGAATCCAGTGCCATCCCCGGCATCATTCCAGGTCTTTCCTCCGCATGTTCAAACGATGTCACAGCAAGCCCCGCCCCACCCTGCCCCATCCTGTCCCATCCCCGGCATCAGCCCCATTCTTTGCAATTCCTCTTTTTAAAAGGAATTGCATCTGCCGCGGCCAGAATCATACCGGAATGATGCTGCTGTCACCGATCTGAAGCTGCAGGATCCATTCCGGTATGATTTTTTCATTGCTTCTATGCGGCTTTAGACCCCAAGTGTGAAAACATCCTTAGTTAGGATCAGATCCAAAATAGCTGACTCCCTCGTTGCCTCTTCCACCTTTTGGACAATGAAATTGTCTTCAAGGCAAGTGAGGAATTTGCTAGACCTTGAGGATTTTGCTGAGTTTGACTTCCAGCAAATATCAGGATAGTTGAAGTCACCCATCACTACTATATTTCTCCTTTCTGAGTGTGTGGTCATCTGTTCTAGAAAGGCATCATCCAATTCTTCTGCCTGAGTCGGGGGTCTGTAGTAGACTCCCACAATAACATCCCTGTTGTTTCCTTCCCCTTTAATTTTTATCCAAATGCTCTCCACCTGGCTTCCAGGATTGTTGTCCTGGATTTCTTCACTGGTATAAATATCCCTGACATATAATGCTATTCCTCCTCCTCACCTGTTTGGCCTGTTTCTCTTGAAGAGGTTATACCCCTGTATTTCTACATTCCAATCATGAGACTCATCCCACCAGGTTTCAGTGATGCCTATTATATCATATTTGCTTTGTTGTGCTAGGAGTTCGAGTTCATCTTGCTTATTTCCCATGCTTTGTGCATTAGTGTAGAGACATCTAAGACCATATGTCTCCTTTACTTGCTGCCTGTGCACGTTTTTTGCCTCCCACTGTTGGGTCCTTGTACTGTTTGCCTTGTTTCCTCTATGACAGTTTGACTATTTTTCCCAGTCCTTTTGTCTTCCAGGGTTCTGTCTCCCTTCCCCACATAACTCAGTTTAAAGCCCTCCTGATCAAATTCTTGAGACTGTTGGCAAAAACGTTTCTTCCAACTGGTGTGAGATGCAGACTATCCCTTGCCAGGAGTCTGCCCTCATTGAACCGCAGCCCATGATCTAAGAATCCAAATCATTCTAAAAGAGAATACTAAAAGAGAAGGGAGTTCAAGACAGATGGGAGTTTCTCAAAAGGGAGATACTGAAGGAAGAATTTCAAACTATGCCAATGAGGAGGAAAAATGGGAGGTGTCTCAAGAAACCAGGATGGATGACTAAGGAACTTTCAACTGAACTATGTTTTAAACGGAACATGTATAAAAAAATGGAAAAATGAGGAAATCACCAAAGAGGAATTCAAACAAATAGCTAGCATGTGTAAGGGTAAAGTCAGAAAAGATAAAGTGCAGAATGAACTCAGGCTTGCTAGAGAGGTTAAGAACAATAAAAAAGGCTTTTTTTGGGTATGTCAGCAGCAAAAGGAAGAAGAAGGAAATGGTAGGGCCACTGTGTGGAGAAGATGGCAAAAAGTTAACGGGACAGAGAAAAGGCAGAATTACTCAACACCTTCTTTGCTTCAGTCTTCTCAGAAAAGGCAAAGGGTGCTCAACCTGAGGATAATGGAGCAGAGGACAGAATAAGAGAATTTCAGCACAGAATAAGTAAAGAGACAGTACAGAAATATCTGGTTAATCTATATCAATATAATTCTCCAGGACCAGATGAATTACATCCAAGGGTATTAAAAGAACTGGCAAACGTAATATCGGAACCATTGGCAATAATCTTTGAGAACTCCTGGAAAACAGGAGAAGTCCCACCAGACTGGAGGAGGGCAAATGTTGTCCCCATCTTCAAAAAGGGGGAAAAAGAGGATCCCAACAATTATCATCCAGTTAGTCTGACATCAATATCCAGAAAGATTCTGGAGCAGATCATTAAACAGAGAGTCTGTGAACATCTGGAAGGTAATTTCATAGTCATAAAAAGTCAACATGGGTTTCAGAGAAACAGGTCATGCCAGACAAATCTGATCTCTTTTTTTGATAAAATTACCAGCTTGGTAGATGAAGGGAATGCTGTGAATATAGTATATCTTGATTTCAGTAAGGCCTTTGACAAGGTTCCCCATGACATTCTTGCAAACAAGCTGGTAAAATGTGGGCTAGACAAAGTAACTGTTACATGGATTTGTAATTGGTTGACTGGCCGAACCCAAAGGGTGCTCAACAATGGCTCCTTTTCAACCTGGAAAGAAGTGACCAGTGGGGTGCCACAGGGCTCTGTCCTGGGCCCAGTGATATTCAATATCTTTTTTAATGACTTGGATGACGGTATTTGGGGCATAGTTATCAAATTTGCAGATGACAACAAATTAGGAGGAGTAACTAATACCCCAGAGGACAGGATCAAAATTCAAAATGACTTGAACAGACTAGAAAGCTGGACCAAAGCTAACAAAATGAAATTTAACATGGAGAAATGTAAGGTACTGAACTTAGGATGGAAAAACAAAAAGTACAGATATACGATGGGGGACACCTGGCTGAATGAGACTACGTGTGAAAGGGATCTAGGAATCCAGGTGGACCATAAGTTGAACATGAGTCAACAGTGCGATGCAGCAGCTGAAAAGGCCAATACAATTTTAGGCTGCATCAGTAGAAGCATAGTGTCTAGATCAAGAGAAGTAATAGTGCCACTCTATTCTACTTTGGTCAGGCCTCACCTGGAATACTGTGTCCAGTTCTGGGCACCACAATTCAAAAAGGATGTGGAGAAACTGGTGCGTGTCCAAAGGAGGGCAACTAAAATGGTGACGGGTCTGGAAACTAAGCCCTATGGGGAACAACTTAGGGAGCTGGGAATGTTTAGCCTGGAGAAGACAAGGTTAAGAGGTGATATGATAGCCATGTTTAAATATTTGAAGGAATGTCATATTGAGGAGGGAACAAGCTTGTTTTTTGCTGCTCCAGAGACTAGGACCCAAAACAATGGATGCAAACTGCAAGAAAAGAGATTCCACCTCAACATTAGGAGGAACTTCCTGACAGTAAGGGCCATCTGTCGGGGATGCTTTGATTAGGAGTTCCTGCATAGCAGGGGGTTGGACTGGATGGCCCTTGTAGTCTCTTCCAACTCTATGATTCTATGATTCTATGTTCAGTGTAGGACTTTATAGGTCATGACCAGCATTTTGAATTGTGCTCAGAAATGAACCAGTAGACAGTGAAGTTGTTTCAGTACAGGAGTTATATGCTCCCTTCAGTACAGGAGTTATATGCTCTGGTCAGCATTCTGGCTGCAGCATTTTGAACCCACTGAAGTTTCTGAACAGTTTCCAAATGCAGCCTCACATAGAGTGTGTTACATTAGTTCAAACAGGATGTAATCAAGGCATGTGTCACCATAGCCGGATCTGATGTCTCAAGGAAAGGGTGCAGCTTGCACTCTAGTTTTCACTGTGCAAATGCACCCCTGCCCACTGCTGAAACCTGGGCATACAGGCTCAGAGTGGAGTCTAGGAGCACACCCAAACTTCAAGCCTGAGATTTCATGGGGAGTGTAACTCCATCTAGCACAGGCAGAGCCCCAATTCCCAGACCTGGCTAGATGAAGCTGGAGGGGCTAACCTCTCTCAGCTTTGTCCACCTGGGTTCTCTGTACAGCAGCAGGCAAAGCTTGGGGGGTGGGGAGGCAGAGTTGCAGTGGTCTATTGGGATTCCAGCTCCCTTACCAGGTGCCCTGTCCCACAATCTACTGGGTATGATTGTGTTTACTTAAAGATGGTGTGATGATCTCTGGGCCGAGCAATCAAACCAGCAAGCCCCTATTTTGGCCCTTAGCCCCAACCGATTCCTGATTCCCCAGTCTCTTGGATCACCCTTCCCCACTCCTGTTGAGCTAAAGGGAACCTCTTGATACCATCCAAACCACATTGCCACCACCTAGTGATTCTTTTAAAGAAAGTATTTATTCTATCCAGACAGTATAGAGCAAAAGGTTATCATTCATACAAGGCCTCCTTGCCTTACAGGTACAGAATATGTAGTTGTAAAACAGTCAATTCAGTCATTGCTAGATAGATAACAAAATAAATAAAATAACAAAAAGGCCTGCTCACTCTATCTAGCAATACATGGTCCTAATCCTCTTCACAAACACAGATGGGATTTGCAGTCCCTGATGTTTGAAGTCCATGGCTGGCTATGACCAGCATCCTGTCCCCCCAGGGCATACCCCTGGAGCCAAACACAGAAAAGACTCTGGCCACACAGCCCAACTGTTGGCCAGGCAGACAAAGGAAGGACTCAAAACTTCATGGTGGGGAAAGTCCTTTTAAAACCTCTGATGGAAATTTCTTGAAACTCCTAGGTCTGCCCAGCTGATTGGTCAGTTGGCACCTGCATCAGCTGTGATGTAACCTCATTAGATTCCATGTAAGTCCTCATTAGCATGGGCCTTTCCCCAAAACTTTAACCCTTTGAATTCCTCAGATGAATGAAGAACCTGGAGGCCCTCAAGTTCTTCACACACCCCACCCAAAGTTGGTTTGGGAAGAACTGGAAGTTGGAACCAAACCGGGTGGAATTTCATCCTGTAGAAAAGAAAGAAAGTAGACACACAGGTATCATTACACACACCCCACATTTCATTTGGTCTGGGAGCATTTGGAAGCAGGAACCAAATTGGCTGTGATGTCATCCTGTGACCTATGAAAGAAAAGATTAGACAGACACATAACACATTCTACCACAAGTTAACTAGAATGCCACACATCAGCAATGCAAAGTAGATCAGTAAAGTTTGTCTTTGAGTGCCAGTCCAGCTTGGCTGACAGGTTGGAAAATTATCTTGAGGTGATGTAATTGTTCTTCCTGGTGGCCTTCCAGTGGAAGAGTCCCGGAATGTCCACAGTAGCTAGCTGGGATGCTCCATTTGTGATGAGAAGCCTTTCAACCACACGTTGTGGTCTATTCGACCTCTATCTAACACAAATCAAGTCCACTTGCATAGTTCAGGTAACTGGGCTTCTCTCTAATTTACTTTGTCCATGTAGCTCAAAGACTGTGATCCCCTTTTTGTCAGTATCTTTGTGTTTGAAGTAGCTTTCATCTCTTCCCCTGCCATCTTTAATGCAGCTTGTAGATTAAGGTCCCCTTCCAGCTCCATCCAGAGCTGGTGTTGCTCCTGGAGTGAAGGGCTTGTCAGAGACTCTTGTTGCATCCTGATGGAGGGTAGTCTCTGCTCAGACTCAGAAGCAGTATTTTTTGGTGTCTGAGGTTGTTGTTCTTTCCTCTTGGGAATCTCAGCAAGTGTCTGTCCAGTCTCTGCTCCCTTATCCGGTTTTGGAAGTGCAGCATCCCTTGGTTTTTTGCATTGCTGTTTCTTCTCTGGGCAATCCTGAAGTCAGTGTTGGTGCCCATGCAGTAGTGTCTTACAGTTAGTCAGTTGTATATCTCTTTCTTTTATCTGCCATCTGGGTGATGATGTCCTAGACGTAGATGAGGTACCGTCTTTGTCTATGGCAACCACTTTGCTGCTTCTGAGGTAAACTAACTGTCTAGTGTGTGAAGATACACGATTGAGCTAATCAAAATAACAAATGGCAGAGTTGACTGAAATGAGTGTGCAGAATACACAGCTTTTGTTTCTATTTCACTAGAGAGCTGGCAGTGATGAAAGAAGTGGGATGGAGACTAGAATGATGATGGCAAAAGACTCAGAGTGAGTCTGATCAAAAATGGGCTAGGGCCCATTGCCAAGCAAAAACATCTCTTCCACCATTGCATCTGCACAGTGTTCTCCAGCAGAGCTGTTCTGAGTGGTCAGGGGCCTTCTATATTCTGGCCTCCAAGAAGAAAACAAAGATCATTCAACAGCTTGCTGTGAAGAATTTGTGAAACACTTTGCAGGCAAAATCACTCAAATTCACTCTGACTTGGGTACTATAGTTGGCACTAGTCCAGTGGATGTAATCTTGATACCTGCTTGTCCTGCATTGTTGTATAAGTTTCAGTTTGTGCAGCCTAAGGATGTGGACAGGATCCTTCAAAAAGTGATGGCCACTACTTGCATTCTGAATCCTTGCCCTTCCTGGCTCCTGAAAACAGCCAGAGAGGGACTGGCTGATTGGGTAAAGGGAGTGACAAATGCTTCATGGCAGCAAGGCAGATTTGTACTGAAGGCGCAATCTCAACCTGTTCCAATGAGAAGGAAAAATGGGAGGTGTCTCAAGAAAGGTGTCTCCATTGTCCAAAAGGTGGAAGAGGCAACAAGGGAATCAGCTATTTTAGATTTGATCCTAACCAACAGGGATAACCTGGTCAATGGGGTGCAAGTGGTGGGATCCTTAGGTGGGAGTGATCATGTTCTCCTGGAGTTTCTTATACAGTAGAAAGGAGAAGCCAGGCATAGTCAAACACTCATTCTAATAATAATAATAATAATAATAATAATAATAATAATAATAAATTTTATTTATAGCCTGCCCCCCTGCTCAGCAATTGGGGTGGGTTACAACATTTTAAAGCATACAGAGTTAAAAACATTCCCTCATTCCAAAATCTCCCACCCCATTTACATCAGGCTTCTTCAGTGAATCATATGGCCATCACAAATCATTCACAGTTGATTTTTGGACAAGGATCTGGGCCAGCATATAGAATTAATTCAGCACTTACAAAGAAAATACTTTTGTAGAGAGATGTATAGTGGGACCTTGGTATCTGTGGACTTGCCATCAGCAGATTTAAGCATTCTAGATTTTAGGAGAGCTGATTTCAACAAACGTAGGGAAACACTGGGAGAGATCCTGTGGTCAGGAATACTATAGGAGAAGGGAGTTCAGGATGGATGGGAGTTTCTCAAAAAGGCCAAACCAAAGGCACAATCTCAAACTGTTCCAATGAGAATGAAAAATGGGAGATGTCTCATGAAACCAGGTTAGACGACAAAGGACCCTTCAACTGAACAATGGGGGGAATACAGATGGGCGGCCCTGGGCTGTCCTGGGAAGGAGAGGATCGGGGCTGCAGCTAGCACACACAGCGGCCCTGATTCTCCCATTTGCCACCTCTTAAAAGAGTGGCAAAATGCCGCTCCTATTAGAGGCAGCAAAAGGCTTTCTCAAGAGCCGCCGCACGGCTCTTCTCTGCCTCTTCCGGCGTAGTGCGTGAAGACGCTATGCCGGGAGGATGTCCTGACGCCATGCGCCATGTGTAAGGACACATGGCATCAGGACGTCTTTGGGGAGGGGTTGGGGCGGCCGGCATGCGGCTGCCCCTCCCCTTCCCTGCCTCCAACACGCTGCAAAAGGCCTGTCTGCAGAGGCCCTAAGTTTTAAATGGGAGATGTATAAGAAATGGAAAGGGGCAAAATCACTAAAGAGGAATTCAAACAAATAGCTAGCACATGTAGGGGTAAAGTCAGGACAGCCAAAGCACAGAATGAGCTCAGGCTTGCTAGATGGGTTAAGAATAACAGAAAGGGCTTTTTTGAGTATGTCCTTAGCAAAAAAGAGAAGGAAATGGTAGGGGCACTGCGCAGAGAAGATGGAGCAAATTCTAACAGGGGACAGAGAAAAGGCAGAACTACTCAACACCACCTTTGCCTCAGTCTTCTCACAAAAGGAAAAGGGTACTCAACCTGAGGAAAAGGGAGCAGAGGACAACAGGGGAAATGCAGCACAGATTAAGTAAAGAGGTATTACAGGAATACCTGGTTACCTTAAATGAATTTAAGTCTCCAGGACCAGATGAACTACATCCAAGGATATTTAAAGAACTGGCAAATGGAATCTCAGAGCCACTGGCAATACTCTTTGAGAACTCGTGGAGATCAAGAGAAGCCCCAGCAGACTAGAGGAGGGCTAACATTGTCCTCATCTTAAAAAAGAGGAAAAAAGAGGATCCCAACAACTATCGCCCAGTTAGTCTGACATCAATACTGGAAAGGATTCTAGAGCAGATCATTAAACAGAGAGTCTGCAAATATTTAGAAGTGAATGCCATAATCACTAAAAGTCAACATGGGTTTCTCAAAAACAAGTCATGCCAGACTAATCTGATATCTTCTTTTGATAAAATTACCAGCTTGCTAGATGAAGGGAATGTGGGAATACCTTGATTTCAGTAAGGCTTTTGACAAGGTCCCCCATGATATTCTTACAAACAAGATAATAAAATGTGGGCTAGACAATACAACTGTTAGGTGGATTACTAATTGGTTGACTGACTGAACCCAGAAGTGCTCAGCAATGGTTCCTCGTCATCCTGGAGAGAAGTGACCAGTGGGGTGCCACAGGGTTCTGTCCTAGTCCCAGTGCTATTCAGCATCTTTATCAATACTTGAATGTAAGAATAGGGGGCATGCTTCTCAAATGTCTAGATGAAACCAAATTAGGAGGAATAGCTAATACCCCAGAAGACAGAATGAAAATTCAAAATGACTTGAACAGACTAGAAAGCTGGGCCAAAGCTAATAAAATGAAATTCAACATGGAGAAATGTAAGGTACTGCACTTAGGGCAGAAAAACAAAAAGCACAGATATACGATGGGGAATACCTGGCTGAATGAGACTATGGGGGGATGTAGACGGGTGGCCCTGGGCTGCCCCGGGAAGCAGAGGATCGGGGCCACTGCTACCACACACAGCGGCCCCGATTCTCCTGTTTGCCACCTCTTAAAAGGGCGGCAAAATGCCTCTCCTATTAGAGGCGGCAAAAGGCTGCCCCAAGAGCCACCGTGTGGCTCTTCTCTGCCTCTCCTGGTGTAGCACATGGGGACGCTATGCCAGGAGGATGTTCTGACACCACACGCTGTGCGTAAGGTCACGTGGCATCAGGACGTCTTCGGGGAGGGGTTGGGGCGGCCAGTGTGCGGCTGACCTTCCCCTTCCCTGCCTCCAACACACCGCAAAGGGCCCGTCTGCAGAGGCCCTATGTGTGAAAGGGATCTAGGAGTCCAGGTAGACCACAAGTTGAACAAGAGTCAGCAGTGCAATGCATCAGCTAAAAAGGCCAATGCAATTTTAGGCTGCATCAATAGAAGTATAGTGTCTAGATCAAGAGAAGTAATAGTGCCACTTTATTCTGCTTTGGTCAGGCCTCACGTGGAATACTGTGTCCAGTTCTGGTCACCACATTTCAAAAAGAATGTGGAGAAACTGGAGAGTGTCCAAAGGAGGGCAATGGTGAAGGGTCTGGAAACCAAGCCCTATGAGGAACGGCTTAGGAAGCTGGGGATGTTTAGCCTGGAGAAGAGAAGGTTAAGAGATGATATGACAGCCGTGTTTAAATATTTGAAGGGATGTCATATTGAGGAGGGAACAAGCTTCTTTTCTGCTGCTCCAGAGACTAGAACACAGAACAATGGATGCAAGCTCCAGGAAAAGAGATTTCACCTCAACATTAGGAGGAACTTCCTGACAGTAAGGGCTGTTCGACAGTGGAACACACTCCCTCGGAGTGTCATGGAGTCTTCTTCTTTTGAGGTACTTAAACAGAGGCTGGATGGCCATCTGTCAGGGATGCTTTGATTTTGAGTTCCTGCATGGCAGGGGGTTGGATTGGATGGCCCTTGTGGTCTCTTCCAACTCTATGATTCTGTGATTCTATTTTTGATAATTATAGGCCAGTCTCTACTATTCCGTTCTTGGGCAAGGTTCTGGAGCAAGTGGTGGCCTCCCAGCTTCAGGAGTTTCTGGATGAAACACATTATCTAGATCCATTTCAATCTGGCTTCAGACCTGAGTATGGGATAGAAACAGCTTTGGCTGCCTTGGGAACTGGGCACGCGAAGTACGTCCCTGTTGGTTCTGCTGGATCTCAGTGGTGTTCAATACTATCGACCATGTTATCCTCTGGCCCACCTTTCTGGGATGAGACTTGGGGGCACTGTTATGCAGTCCTTCCAGTCTTGCATGAGGGGCAAACTCAGAAGATGGTGTTGGGGGACTCCTGTTCAACTCCTTGGCCTTTGGCCTGTGGTGTCCCTCAGGGTTCTGTTTTGTCCCCCATGTTATTTAACTTTTACATGAAACTGCTGGCAGAGGTCATCCAGAGCTTTGGGGTGTGGTGAGTTGGGTGTCATCACCAATATGTGGTGTTAATCGTAAAGGAATGTGCAGGTGACCTTGGAAGATTCCGCATGTGAGGAGACATGCGGTAGTGGTAGGAGATTTCCTGCTGAGTGGAACAGAAACAGTGATTTGTAGGCCTGTCTCGAGAGGTGCTGTCTCCTTTGGGTAAACATTCATGATGAAATAGAGAAGCTGACAGGACTCATCAAGCTCACTGATCACAACCCCTTCCTTTGTTCCACATGAGAACCAACGACACCACAAGGCATAGCCTTCAGAATATCACAAGGGATTAAGACTAAAGCTAAAAAACCTTGATACACAATTTGTCATTTTGTTGCTTCTCCAAGCTGAAGGACACAGCTCAGGAAGGGAGAGAAGAACAATGAGGTAAATTCCGCAGATGGAGCTGCTGGGAACAATTTGTATTCTTGGATCATGGTGTGTGGACTTTTGACAGGTGATAGGTTGCAAGTCATAGCAGTTGACAGGAAGGTTTTGGTTAAGAGTCTCGCAAACCTGATCAGGAGGGTTTTAATCTGAGTTATGTGGGGGAAGGGAACTGTATAGTTGAGGACAAGAACTCATCAAGAGATAATAGAGATAGTAGCCCAAATGTTATAGAGAGGACAGGGCGAATAGTACAGGAACCCAACAATAAGAAGGGGGGGAGCAGCTAGGGAAATAACTTATAATTTTAGATGTCTCTACACTAATGCACAGAGCATAGGCAACAAACAAGATGAACTAGAACTCTGAATACAGTGAAGCAAATATGATATAATTGGCATTATTGAAACTTGGTGGGATGAGACTCATGACTGGAATGTAGTAATACAGGGTTATAGCCTATAGAGAAATTGGCAAATAGAAAAGGATGAGGATGAGGATTATATGTCAAAGATTTTTACGTCTGTGAAGAGGTCTGTGACTTAAATCCTGCAAGCCAGGTTGAGAGTATCTGGTTAAAAATTAAGAGGGGGAAACAACAAGAATGTCATTGTAGTAGTCTACTCCACACCTTCAAGCCAGATTGGTTTCTACAGGTGATGCCTTGATGAAACAGATGGTCAAATATTTAGAAAGGAAAGATGTCATAGTAATGGGAGATTTCAGCTACTCTAATATTTGTTGGAAGTCAAACTTTGCTAATAATATAAGATCCAACAAATTCCTCACTTGCATTCCAAACAATTTCATTGTCCAGAATGTGGAAAAGGCAACAAGGGGATCAGTGATTTCCTAACCAACAGTTATAACTTGGCTAATGGGGTGGAAGTGCTGGGATCCTTAGGTGTGAGTGATCATGTTCTCCTAGGGTTTGTTATACAGAAGAAAGGGGAAGCCAAACATAGGGGGGAAGCAGACAAGAGCTTCTTAGCGCTCCTTCCTCAAGACAGGGAAAGTGTGCCCTAAAAGCATCGGGTGCACTTTCTCTGTCTTTTCCGCCGCAGCGCATCTGGTCGCTGCAGCGGGAGGTTGCCCCGGAAGCGCCGGCCGTGCGGAGGGCTGGCAGCTCCCAGGGCGACCTCAGGAAGAGGAAGGAGCGCCACGCGTGCAGTGGCTCCTCCTCTTCCGGGTCTCGCAGACGACTCAATTAGTCGTCTGCCGAGGCCCAAAGTCAGACATGCATTCTAGACTTTAGGAAAGCTGATTTCAGTAAACTTAGGAAAATACTGGGGGTGATCCCATGATCAGGAATAGTAAAAGAGAAGGGAATTGATGAAGAATGGGAATTTATTATAAATGAGATACTGAAGGCACAGTTTGAACAGTTCCAATGAGGAGATAAAATGGGGGATGTCTAAAAAACTTTCAATTGAGCTAAGATTTAAAAGGGACATATAGAGTGGGTCCTTGGCAACTGCTGGGGTTTTGTTCCAGGATCCCCCATGGATACCAAAATCCATGGATGCTCAAGTCCCTTTAAATACAATTTACATAAAATTATGCCCCTTATATAGAATGGCAAAATCAAGGTTTGCTTTTTGGAATGTATATAGATTTTAAAATTATTTTTCAAGCTGTGAATAGTTGAATCCATGGGTAAAGAATCCATGGATACAGAGGTTGACTGTACATGAAATGGAAAAGGGGGGAAATCACCAAAATGGAATTCAAATGAATAACCAGAACATGTAGGGAGAAGGTCAGAAAAGCTAAAGCCCAGAATGAGTCCAGGCTTGCTAGAGAGGTTAAAAACAATAAAAAGGGCTTTTTTCATTATGCCCATAGAAAAATGAAGAACAAGGCAATGGTAGGGCCACTGCATGGGGGAAATGATGAAATGTGAACAGGGGACAGCAAAAAGACACAACTACTCAAAACCTTCTTTGCCTCAGTCTTCTCCCAAAAGGAAATCAGTGTTCCACCTGGGGAAAATGGAGCAGATGATGCAGTAGGGGAGATACATCATCCTAGGTAAAAGATAGGTAAAGAAGTAGTACATGAATACCTGGCTAGTCTATATGAATTCAAAACTCCAGGCCAGATGAACTACACTGAAGGATATTAAAAGCACTGGCAGAAGTAATCTCAGAACCACTGTCAATAATCTGTAGGAATTCCTGGAGAACAGTCACATGAGACTGGAGGAGGGAAAAATGTCCCCATTTTCAAAAAGGGAAAAAAGAGTACCCTAATCATTGTATCATTGAAACATAGAATCATAGATTTGGAAGAGACACAAGGGCCATCCATTCCAAGCCTCTGCTATACAGGAATTACAATCAAAGCACCCTCAACAGATAGTAATCCAGCCTCTGTTTCTCCAAAGAAGGAGACTCCAAAAATCTCCAAAGAAGGAGACACACGTCAAGGTGGTGTATCCACTGTTGAGCAACTCTTGCTGTCAGGAAGTTCTTCCTAATGTTTTGGTGGAATTAATTTTCCTGTAATTGAATCCATTGTTCCATGTCCTAGTCTCTGATTATGGTAGTGATAATGACAATACAAGGGCATGATTGGGGTCATTAAGTGCTGGAATAGCAGTAGCTATAGCTATCTAAGCTATTTTGCTTTACAACATGGACTTTGTCATATGTTTTTCTTTCCAGACTTCTACTTATTATTATTTGTTAATATTTATTTCTGGTTTAGGTAGAAAAGTCAATTAAGTATGTATGAGTTGTATCTCATAGAATCAGGCTGGAATGAGCAAATAGTCTGTCTCCTCATGACAGCACTAGTGCTTTTCCTTCCTGTGAACAAAGACATATTTTGCAAATATGCTTGCAGCATCCTATGATCCGTTTAGTCTTCAAGAACTTCAAAGACCATCTGTGCCCCAGTTTTTGGCCATGTGATCTTGCGTCAGCTGCAGCGGGACAATTTCCCACTTGTACCACTGCTGTTTGAGAGGATTCTCAGGAAAAGACCTATTGATCCCACAGAAAATCAATAGAATTCAGCCTGACTAAGTTGTTTCATCTTTGTGTTAGGAGTAAGCTTCACACCCCAAGCATCAGGAGGCAGAAATTAAATGAATTCAGTCTAAGAAAAATATATATCACAAAGCAAAAGGAAAGGAATGGGAAGAGGGAGACAGATTCTTTCCTCCAAGGAGCATAAAATTTTCCCCACACAGGGAAAAACAGTAGATGAAGGGGACAGATGTGTGCATGCAGGAAGGGTGTAAAGCATCTATGCACATGCAGGAAATGTGAGTGGAGATGGCATAGAGTATTTTATTAAGAAAACAACAGGATGTTCCACATGCTACAGAAAGTGTGAGTGGTTACCTCCTACACTTCTAAGAATGTGGCAAAACCATCAGAAACATAAAAGGCAAGATACTTCACACCGCAGCCCCAATCCAGCACTTTGCCTGTCCAAAAAGAGCTAGCAAATGCCACTCCTTTTTGGAGTGGCAAAAAGCCATCCTTGCTGCTGTGGCGGCAGGTCTTCTGTGCTCCTTTGGTGCAGTGTGTCTAAATGCCAAGGGAGTGCCCTGACACTGCCCGCCATCTGTCTGGGTGGGTGGCATGAGGACATGGGGGTGACTCTACTCCTAGACTGGTCCTCAGTCTCAAAGGTGCTACAAGATCTCTCTACACACGAGGAGTATTGCAAATTTTGTCAGTGTTTTAATTATCACCATTAAAAAAATTTGACAGAAAGTTAGTTTTGATTTGCCATTGTTAACTTATCTCTACATAGTCACCATCCAGATTTACACATTTTCCCCAGTGTTTCTTGACCTCCAAATACCATTATTGTAGAAGACTGCAGATTGCACCTTAAACCACTCTTCCACTTCATGAATGATGTCATCTGTGTTGTCAAATTGGCAACCACACAAGGGAATTTTCATTTTTGGAAAAAGAAAAAATCACCTGGTGATGATGACACTGACAAAATTTCATCATACCATAATAACTTCTGGGTGATAATTATTACTTTAAGATACCTCCTCATACATCTCCACCTTACACTTTAGTTATTTCTGGCACAACCTGTAACAAGAATAAAGGACACAATGAGCTGATTTTCTGAAGATCATGCACTTAGGGACCAATGATGACACTGACAAAAATTGATCAATATACCATAATAACTTCCAGGTGATAATTATTACTTTACGATAAGTACCCATACTGACCCTACAGACTAACATGGTTTTATCTTTGAATTATTGATCATTGTCATTCAAAACAATGACAACTAACAGATAATTCAAAGAGAATGGCTAAGATCCAACACTGTGTAGTTGTGTAACAAAAATTTTCATACATCTAATTACACATTGACTGTGCTACACAATTCTTATGTTGAAAGGCAAAGTTGTCCAACTGAATGAATAAACGAATATGTAAATAAATACAGATCTCCATCACATGAGATCTGCATGAACAATGGCACCAGATATGTAACCCCCATTCTGCAACCTTTGACTGAATGCAGATGTTCTGACTTGGACAAAAATATCCAACTGATTTTTCACACATTAATCAGACACCAGCAGGATTCCAGCTATCATGTCTAACACATGGCCTTCAATTTCTGTTTTCTACTGAGTGTGATCATGGATCTATTTAGCCCAGTTTTGTGTCCTTTGACCTGTAGCATCACAACAAGGGTTCAATCACAGGTATTTCCTTTCTCTGCTACATGGGATTTTTAAAAACTGTGGATGCCAATGATAAAACTTGACTTACAAAGCTACCCTGCATTTTAACATGAATGTAAAGAAACACTTTGTGCATAAAACATCTAAAATCTCTAAACACATACAACAGAGAGAAAGAAAATATGTCCATATTGCAGGTTTAAAATCTTAAAAGAAGGGAAATGCAGCCTTTTCTTTTGCTATAGTGCACACAGACCTGACATTTCCAGATCATACAACTAAGAAATTGTTTCTTAAGGGATACAGCAATCCTGTTATGATGTGATAACAAGAAAACAGCTCTCTGTGCCAGTTTGCTTCTCTAGCTCTTTAGATGTTTGATTCCACAAGATCGTGTGTAATATAAACAACTGTCAAACCTTTGCTTTTCATGTTCTCCCCTTTGCCTTTTTCCTATCTTCTGTTCATTGACAAAGATTCACATGTCCCCTAAAACTGTGCAACATTCTTTTGCTTTCCTTTTACACAGGAAGACACCTTGCACCCTATTGATGGAAGCATTTGAACACAGTGTTTTCTGAACTTGAAAGAGATAAACAGTTACAAGCATCTGGATAGGGGAGTGGGGTGGAGGCATCAGGAGAAATAACAGTAGGAACAGGATCAGGGTCAGCAGTTCTGTCCCTACACTGTGATTACCATAGGAATTGAAAGAATATTCAAAAGAATTTGGGAAATGATAGAAAAACATGTTTCTTGGGTGTTGAGAAACCATGAAAAGAGGTATCCTAAACTATCAAAAATAAAATAAAATAAAATAAAATGCACAATTCAGGATTCATTCTGTGCAAAAAATGTCCCTAGTTATTCTGTGCAACCATGTGAATTTTGTGAAGAATAAGTCTGTAACTGGATAAAATTTTCAAATGTAGCATAGTTTTTGAAGATTTTCTCACAGTGAGAAGGAAATGGTTAAATTATTTGTTGCTTCCTTTAAGAAAAAAAATAGTACAGAATTACATTCCATGAGTACTGCCATAGATGATAGTAATACCAAAGATGGTCCAAAGATGCCAAACATAGCTCACCTTCTTTACACATGTCCTTGAACTCTTTGTTTATGAAATCAGAGCTAGCCACTGATGTATAAATCTGAAATTACCCTGGAAGAAGAAGGATAGTCAATTATCCCCCATTAGTTTTGTCTGAGCTGTAAAATTATTAACTAGACAAATTATTTTGACCTAATGTTTTGAGATCTGGGCATTGTGAGGCTGTGCTAGGCAACTAGTCTGAAAGCTCAAATGCCTTGGACAAATCTATGGCCTCCATCCTACTATTAGTCCCAACTAGAATAGATCTATTGAATCAATTGGCTTTATCCATGTCTTGACTTATCACTCAAGAATTGATTCAATAATCAACAAGATTGAGGTCACACACTTATCCAAGGGATTAGAATATTCTTGAAAGTGGCCTGGAACACCTTAGGGATAGTTAGAGCTTAAAACATAGGGTTTAAAGGATTTATTTATTTAGTTAATCATTATAAAGCTCAAACAAATCTAATTTGTTTAGGTTAATGGGAAAAATGAACTGCTACACTGATTGTAATATTAATCATATTTTAGAGAATACTGTGAAGAATGAGAGAATATACAACAACAATCCTGCAGTGTACTGTGATCTGGTATTTCTGTTCAGACTACAAAAAGATTTGTTTTTAATGGGTAGGAAGTGATGGATGCAAATTTGATTATACAGGTGGTGTGGTACATCCTAGTGACCCAAATAGTATATTGAAGACACTGACAAACAATAATTACACCCTCCAACATTTGGCAGATGAAAACTGGGATAGGTGTGGTCGAGCAACATTAGCATGTGGTAAAGATAACAAAAAGGATCATTGAGGAAGAACACACAAACTAGGAGAGCCTGTCACTGTTTGCTTTTGCTAGCATCTACAGGGAAGGGAAAATTCCACCTACTCCTCTCCTCCCTGTTGAGTTCAGCACATGGTAATTTTTCACTTCCAATTCAATTTGCAGCCATTGAAATCAGCTGAAGACAAAGGAGGAAAGTGGAAAGAAGAGATAGAAACTAGGACATTGTAAAAGTAGCTGGAAAAATGAGATAACAAAGAATTAATTTGGACTGTCCCTGCCAAATTGAGATAGTTGGAGGGTATGAGTTATGCATGATCCAATCCTGCTGGAATCCTGCTGGAATCACTGAATCAGTTGTTGGATGGTAAATCAACACATCTCCTTGATTCAGTGGCTCCACTTCACTCACATGGAGACCAACAATAGGAGTCATGTCCATATGTTTGTGCTTTATCCCATGTTATCATACATATCTATCATAATAGCATGATAGATATGCAGTATCCAACAGCATGAAATAATATATTTGTTGGTAAATCATCTTGTTTGATGAGAATCTTTTCCCATGGGATTTAGAGATGAAAGCTTTCCTTCTTCTCAGATATTCCCACTCAATGTCACAGTACATTTAGCTAACAATTTCATTTCAGCCTCAGCTCGAGGGGCACAAAGATATTTATTACAGAATTTTTCCAGTCCTTCGGAGATAGATTAATAAGAGCTGGTGACAGTTTTGTATGATAAAATGAGTCAATAAGCTGAAATGCATGCTGACATTAGATCTATGGATCCACATATAATACAATACGTATTTAGATTGTCATGAAGAAAAATAACTGGAGGAGAAACCCCCACCCAAATTTCCATGAATAAATACTTCCTGCTACCCTCCCAGTTTTTCTTCTGTGGTAAAAAAGGCTTATAGAATCCCTGAACCATAAAATAACACATTTATATATATATATATATATATATATATATATATATATATATATTGTTGTACAAGAAAAACATAGCACAAGGAGACATAATAAGGTAGCATAAAAAAGTTAAAATAGTTTAAATGGATAGGATTAAAAAAGAAAGAAGAAGGTAAATGCCATGGGAGTGGAACATTTAGTTATTGCTTCTAAAGGGGAAAAATTGTGTAGCTTTTACGGCAGAATTACCTATTCAAATCTGTTATGGATGCTTATGGATGCAATAACAAGTTATAACTCTTTTTCTCTTGTGCTTTCTATAGCCTTTTTTTTTTTTTTTACAGCTTGTGACTATGATTAATGCAACTTGTTAGAACTGGAATAATATGGATAGGTATGTGAGGCCCTTGTTAAATCCTTCAACCAGGAGAAAGTGTTTTGCTTCAGTGGTAGAATTGATGTTTTTGTGCCAAAGGTCCTGAATTCATTCCCTGACATATCCAGATAGGTCTAGAATAGGCTGGCATATGAAACTATTTTCCTTTATGTATTATCTTATTTGTTAAAGTTATATATTGTATATTATCAGTTGAGCTCAAGGTACATGGCTTTCCATCTTCCAGGTTTATCTTGAAACTGAGGTAGGTCAGATTGAGGGAAAGTAACTAGCCCAGGGTCATCCAATGAATCCAGTGGCTTATTAGAAATCTAAACCTGATTCTACCAAGTACCAATCTACCACTCTAGCTGCTATGCATGCTGTCTCTGTCGTATTGCAAACCATTGCCATTCAATCAAGACAACAGTATGCTAGGTGGAAAAATGGGCTGAAAGTATAAGGCAACTAGTTCCTAGTTCACAGCAGTGAATCTCCATAGGCACTATGAAGGACTTCTTTTAGTCACTTGGTGGTGAAGACGATCTCACTAAAAGACTCAGGGCCTTTGCAGACTGCTAGAAATAGTGCAAACTGAGCCCACTTTAACTGCCCTGGCTAAGTGCTAGGGAATCATGGGAACTGTAGTTTTTTCTGAGACATTGAGCTTTCTCTGCCAGAGAGCTCTGGTGTCACAATAAACTACAGTTCCCATGATTTCCTAGCACTGAGGGGGGAAGCAGATGGGCGGCCATGGGCTGCCCCAGGAAGCTGCGGATCGGGGCTGAGGTATCCCCACACCTCGGCCCCACGGCACAGCTTCACCACCCCAGGAAGGAGTGCTAAAATAGCACTCCTTCCACAAGTCGCCAAAGGTGCACCACAAAAGGCTGGTGGCACACCTTCGGCGATTCTTCCGCCGCAGCGTGTGCGGATGCTGCAGTGGAAAGGCATCGTCAGAGTGCCGGCCGTGTGGAGGGGCCGGCGCTCTGACGATGCCTTTGGGAAGGGGTTGGGGCGCCCACCGTGCGGTTGCCCCTCCCCTTCCTTGCCCCCAAAATGGCGCTTTGCACCGTCTGCTTCCCCCTTGAGTTAGGGCAGTTAAAGTGGACTCAATTTGCACTATTTCTGGCAGTCTGCAAAGGCCCTCACTGGTTTAAATCTGAGTCATTGGCTAGTTTGTGTAAAGTTGTTTGTTCCAGACTCTCAGTACATTTGCACACTTCAGTGTTTCTTGTTCATCGGCACCTTGCACAATGTCACATTCTTCTTATTGAAGTTCTACTTACTGGTTTGGCATGAGATTGGATACCACATAATTTCACTGAGGATTGTGACCTAGTGAAGTTTAAGCTTCATACATTTGTGTCAGTGAATTCATTCTGAAGCCACTAGTTTTTTTAAACAATAGGTGCATTAGTTAAACCTGTTTTATGACACCCACAGAATACATTGAGATGAAATTTATGTCAACCTTACCTCTCATGACTCAAGAGAGAGCCAGACTAATCCAAAGTGTTTGGCTGACAGCACTTAATAACATCCAAAACCACCTTTCTCAATTTAATCTATATTATCTTAAAAGTAAATAAAGGATTTTCTTAATGCAAAATCATCATCAAATATGAAAACAGTCAGGCACAACTAACACAGTCTGCACTAGAATTTCACACTGCCTTGACCTTTATCATGTGTTACTTAAATGAATTCTCTTGTGGAATTTTTAAAAATTATTCCTCCATTTCTCTGTATAAATACAGAGTTAAATTCTCTCTAAATTATTTTCCCCATTTCATTGCACAGAAATATGTTGATCCATTTTTGGTTTGTTAATGATGAAGAGATAGTTTCAAATTAGATCTCTGTAAATGTTATAGGTAGTTTTTTCATACTGATGAGGAAGGAGTGGGACTATAGTGCTGGACAGGTTTAATTAGGCAAACATCACAGTAATGTCACCATTTTTTCATATAAAAGTAAAAGAACACTCAATATTGATTACTCTCTCACACAGAAACAGCTGACCAAAAGTTTACCTGCCCTAGGAACTGGCTTTTTCACTAAGAAAAGTTGGAGCAAATGCAAACTCAAGAGCAAACTCAAACTATACTGTTATTTCTGTTTGATACAACTTTCATGATTCCATCTAATGGAATCCTGGGACTCTTTCAGACTACACCATTATAATGCTACAATTCCACTTTAACTGCCATGGCATTGTATGAAATTTTAGGATTTTCAGTTTATGGAAAGGAATATAAATTCTCAGCCAAAGAGATCCAGTGCTTCACCAAAAAACATACTTCCAGATCCCATAGTTATGGTGGTTAAAGTGGAATCATAGGTTCAAAACACACTGTAGAAATAATCTCATTTGAGACCACTTTAACTGCTGTGGCTCAGTGCTAGTGAGTTCTGGGAATTGTAGTTTATTGTGGCACCAGAGCTCTCTGACAGAGAAGGCTAAATATTTCACAAACCTACATTTCCCAGAACTCTTTAGCATTGAGCCAGGGTAATTGAAGCGGTCTCAAACTGGATTATTTCTGCAGTGTGTTTTGGACCTTTGTGCTAAAATTGTGTTATATAAGAGTTTTTGTCATATGGATTTGGATCATGAATTGGGAATTTTTGCTTAGAAAGATCTACTGGACTCCCCTGAACTATGCTTCCCAAAGTTTGTTAAGTGCTGTCAAGTTGACTTTGACTTATTGTAAACCTATGAATGAGAGACCTCCAAGTCATCATAGAATCATAGAGTTGAAAGAGAACACAAGGGCCATCCAGTCCAATCCCCTGCCATGCAGGAACTCACAATCAAAGCATTCCCATCAAATGGCCATCCAGCCTCTGTTTAATCACCTTAAAGGAAACTCCACTACTATCCAAGGCAGCATGTTCCACTTTCAAACAGCTATTTTAATCAGTTTCTTCAACCTATCAATAACAGCCCTGTTCAGGCCTTGGCTTCTTTGAGGCTCCAAACAGACAGCCCAAAAGGATCACCATTGGGCTGATCTTGAGGCCAAATGGAAGCTGTGTCAGGGCCACCAAACGCAGCCCAAAACCAGTCGTAAAAAGATCACTTTCTTGCTACTCCTTTTTTGTGGGCCATTGAGGACCCTGATGGCAGGCACCCTTGGGACCGCGACCATCAGGACAGGAGTGCCCTCTGGGTGATTCTTTACCCTCATCTACTTGAGCCTTCACTGAGTCTGTCCATCAGGAATGTGGTCATCCTCTATTCCTATTGCCTTTTATTTTGCAAAGCATTATTGTATTTTCTATTGGGTCATGTCTTCTCATGATATGTCCAATGTACAATAGTCTCAGTTTAGCCATCATAGGAGGGATGCAGACAGGCGGGCATGGGCCGCCCTGGGCAGCAGAGGATTGAGGCCGAGGCTGCCCCACACTTCGGCCCCAATCCTCCCTTTTGGTGCCTGGGAAAGGAGTGCCAAAATAGCGCTCCTTTCCCAGGCAGCAAAAAGGGCACCCAAAGAGCTGCCATGCGACTCTTTTGTGCCTCTTCTGGTGCAACGTGTCTGGACACTGCACCAGGAGGATGTCATCAGAGTGCTTGCCATGTGCAATGGTATGCACTCTGATGATGTCCTCGGGAAGGGGTTGGAGCCATCTTCTAGAAGAGCTTATTCCTGATGTTTTGCCAGCAGCTGTGGCTGGCATCTTCAGAGAATGCTGGCATGAAAGAGAGTGGGGTATATATACTGTTGTTTGAGAGGAAGTGACTTACATGTTAATCTGTGCATTGTTCTGTTGTCGAATGGCAAGGCCTCAGGGTGTCTATTTAATTAATGATCCATTGTCTGCTGGGAAACCTACCTCACCCTAGGTGGTTTTCATTTGCATTTGCTAGGTCTTGATTTTGGTGTTTTTCAGGACTTGTAGCCAAACTTTGTTTACTTTAAGGGTTTCTTCTTTGCTGTTGAAGCTGTCCAAGTGTTTATGGATTTCAATGGATTCTCTGTGCATTCTGACCTGATAGTTTTTGGCATGGTCCAGAATTTCAGTGTTTTCAAACAGCATTTTATGCCCAGGATGGTTTATAATATGTTTTGCCACTGCTGATTTTTCTGGCCGACCCAGTCTGCCAGTGCCTCTTATGTTCCTTGAGTCGTGTTTGAACACTGTATTTGGTGGTCCCTATGTAGACTTGTCTGCAGCTGCATGGTATGCAGTAAACTCCTGTGGCCATGAGAGAGTCTCTCTTGTCCTTCGCTGAGCACAGCATTTCCAAAAATTTGTTGGATTTTCTTGGTCAGTTTGTAGATCATTTGGAGGTTGTGTTTCCTCATCAGTTTCCCTATTTTGTCTGTGACTCCTTTGATGTATGGTAAAAATACCTTCCCTTTAGGTGGTTGTTTGTTTTCACTCCTATAGGTTTTTCTCGGTCTGGCAGTCCTTCTGATGTCTGAGCTAAAGTAACCATTAGCCTGTACAGCCCAGTCTAGGTTCTTCAATTCATCTTCCAGAAAGTGGGGTTCACAGATACTTTTTGCCTGCTCTACCACTGTTTTTATTGTGCTTCTTTTTTATCCTGGGTGATGGTTGGAATTCTTGTGTAGGTATCTGACTGTGTGTGTAAGTTTTCTGTTTGTGTGGCCCAACTGTTCGTTTGGTTTGCGGATGACCAAGACATCCAAGAATGGCAATGTTCCCTCCTTTTCTTTTTCCATCATGAATTGAATGCTTGGGTGAATGTTGTTCAGATGGTTCAAAAACATGGTCAGATCTTCTTCTCCATGGCTCCAGATGGTGAAAGTGTCATCCACATATCGGAACCATGTTATGGGCTTTTTTAGTGCTGTTTCCAGGGCTTGTTTTTCAAAGTGTTCCATGTAGAGGTTTGCTATCATGGGCTCAGAGGGTTTCCCTTGGCCACCTCATCTCTCTGCTTGTAGGATCCATTGTCCCACTGGAAGTAGCTTGTGGTGATGCAATGTTCGAATAGGGCTGTGATGTCTTCTGGAAAAATTGGTCAGATGAAAGACATGGTGTCCATTATGGGGACTTTGATGAACAAGGAGACCACATCAAAGCTGATTAGTGTGTCTCTGAGTTTGAGTTCAAAGTTGTTAAATTTTTCTATGAAGTGAGCTAAGTCCTTGATGTGGTGGGGGGGGAGAGGGTAGCCCTATATGGGTTTGTTACTGTGTGGCCAGAAACTTGGCTAAGTCATATGTGGGGGATCCAATGATGCTCACTATAGGTTGGAGTGGAATGGAATCCTTGTGCATCTTGGGAGGTCCATACAGTGTTAGTGGGAGAGCCTCAAATTTGCATAAACCTGGGCATGTTATGTCCTTGCCATTCAACAACAGAACAATACACAAATTAACATGTAAATCACTTCCTCTCAACCAACAGTATATAAACTCCACTTTTCCATGCCAGAATTGTCTGAAGATGCCAGCCACAGCTGCTGGTGAAATGTCAGGAATAAACTCTTCTAGCCTGAAAAACCCAAAAAAACTATGGATGCCGGCCATGAAAACCTTTGACTTCATACTTGGGAACTGCTAGGGTGCAGTAGAGCTCTGTAGTGGAGCATTCCAAATACAGCTTTGTCTGCACTAGCTGTAGGTCTGGGGCCAATCGGGAGCATTATGTTCCAGAACTCGCTCCAGATTAGCTATGATGGCAGCTGCATGCATTGGGCCACAATGGACTCTTTTATTGGTTTCATCTAGAGTAGAAATTGAATCAATGGTATTTATTGGGATTCAGTGAATACTCTTGCTGAAAACAACATTGAAGCAATGATGAGTCAATATGTTAGAGTGGTGGTTCTCCATTCTTACATATTGACTCACCATTAATTCAATGGGTGTACCTCAGGGCCTCTGCAGACCGGCCTAAAAGGCCAGCCTGGAGGTGGAGTTGGGGCGGGGCAGCCACACGCCAGCCGCTCCAACCCCACGCCGATGCCGTCCTGACTCTGTGCACTGTTACGCATGGGGCGGAGCATCAGGACATCCTCCCAGCACAGCGTTCTGACACGCTGCACCGAAAAGGGCACTGAAGAGCCATGCACCAGCTCTTAGGGTGGCCTTCTGCCATCCCTGAAAGGAGTGGCATTTTGCCGCTCTTTTCGGGGCGGCAAAAGGGAGGATTGGGGCCGTGGTGAGGGGTTGCCAAGAGCCACCTGTCGGCAGTCCCTCTTAGTTGCCTTTGGGCCAATATTGTTCCAAAATGATGGTGCAAATAATAGCAAATGATAGTTTTTTTGTGGGTTTTTTCGGGCTGTGTGGCCATGTTCTGAAAGAGTTTCTTTCTGACGTTTCACCAGCATCTGTGGCTAGCATCTTCAGAGAAAACTGAAATGGAAAAGCCTGGTTGTATATATACTGTGAGACCCCGGGTAGGGAGGAGTGGTTCCCAGGTGAACTGTGTGTTGTTCTGTGTTGAATAGGTATTGTTCTGTGTTGATGGCATCGCTTCAGGCTATGCAATCCAGGATATGTCTGCTGTTCCCATATAAACTGTGTATTGTTCTGTGTTGAATAGGTGTTGTTCTGGTGTTAATGGCATGGCTTCCAGGTGAGGAATGCAATCAAGGAGATTGTCTGCTGTTGTCTGCTGACCCTGGTTGGTCTTCCCTTTGCATTTGCTGAGTGCAGATTTTCTTATTTTGTAGGACTGGTAGCCATATCTTGTTTACTTTTAGAGTTTCTTCTTTCCTGTTGAAGTTGTCCAAGTGTTTATGGATTTTGATGGCTTCCCTGTGCATTCTGACCTGATAGTCAGCAAATGATAATAGCAAATGATGATCATAGTAGCAAAATATAAGCATTTAAAGAACAACAGAAATGGGGAAGAGGGCTGATATCATAATCTGTCACCAATAAGTGGCTGTTTGTTCCACTTTATAGGTAACTGAAGGCCAGTCAAGGGATAGTCCTCTATGTGAAGGCTTAACTCCAGCTTAAAGATAAAAAATAAAATGGG
Organism: Phrynosoma blainvillii; assembly: GCA_026167975.1. NCBI lineage: Eukaryota > Metazoa > Chordata > Lepidosauria > Squamata > Phrynosomatidae > Phrynosoma > Phrynosoma blainvillii. The sequence continues at coordinate 301,499,212 of JANUYF010000004.1, forward strand.
AGAAGAAAGGTCTTAAGTTATTCATCAGCAGTTAGTACTTGGAGAAGAGATGAAATAGGAACACAGACCACCAGGCTAAAGTTTTCCCCACTATGACAAAGTATACTATAAGGTAGATTTATCTCTACTTAAATAATAATATTTTTTCTAATACAACAGCACACACAGTTTTTATACATGTGCTTCCTCTTTTGTGATGCATCTTTCCTTTTTATAAGATGTGTAAATGGCTATTTTAATTTAAGATGGCAAAGTCTGATTTCCCATGCCCAAATCAAATATTTTTACCTTTAGCCAACTCCTAATCTTACTTCTCATCCTCTTGGTGTGCTCAAAATGGAAGAGATTCCTATAGAGTCTACATGAGTCACTGAAGTAGAGTAGATGGTGGAGTGCATTGTCACAGCCTGGACCCCTTCTCCCAATTCTTGTGGGGAGGGCGATGAACCTCAAAGCACCTCAAACACTGCCTTGAAAAGTGCATGTATATATTTGGTAGATATATCCTCATTTTTTAGATTTATTTTTATTTGAATGCCATAATTAATACACCCGTGTTTGATGTTTGATCTCTCATACATAAGGTTATTACAAGGGTCTGTCCCATCTGACATCATCAGGGCTCTGTCCTCACATCTCAAGGGTCCTGTCTGCACTTGCCAGGATAGTCCAGGAGCAGCCTGGCATATCATGACCCCAGAGCTGCCCTGTCCTCCCTGCATTCATTCTGCTCTCTGTTCTGTTGCTATTGCTGGGCAACTGTTTGCATGCTGCCTGGCACATCATGCTTCCTGGCACCTCTGTGCTACCTGGCACATCTGTGAGAATGATGAAGCACCCAGCACTTTGAGGGGAGAAGGAGGTGCCCAGCACAAGGTGCCCCCTGCTGCATCAGTCATTGCTACCCTTTACTCACTCTGAATGATGCATGTAGCAATAGACATGTCAGGGGGCACAGTGGGATGCATTTTAAACAGCTGCTTGGTGTCAGAATTGAGGGCTCCATATCTTCCTGGAAGATATGGAATAAACAGGGAGATATTTTGACATGCTTTAAGAGGGGCATATCACAGTTATGGTCCTGAATGGGTATGACATTGTCCAGTCTGTTTGCACAAGAAATGGGATTTCGGCCATGCAGCATCCAGTCTACCTGCCAAGACTATGGGGGGAAGCTGGCCTGTGCAGACATGATCTAGATTTCAGCTTTTAGCCTTGGGGTGCTTCTGACCTGGCTGCCCTGTATGGTTTGAATGCTTCCTTCTTTATACTTCACTAGTTAAAGGGAGTGGTGTTCAGTTACAGTGTCCTGCCCAGGTTTCCACAAATGTTAAAGCTAAGCTTTGCATTGACCCAGAGTATGCCACATGCCTCATTATGTTTTTTCCTGTCTTCCAGACACACTTGCAGCAAGACTGGCTGGCTTCAAGCTCTTCAATTCATGCCTGCCAATATCTCCCTCAGATTTACAGCAGCTTCTGAGAAAAGAGACATATTCATTTTCTATGCACAGCCCAGTCAGGGTACTACATTCTGAGAGGCATCTACAACTCCTGTTTTATCATCAGTCAGGGCCTGAGTATAAGTTCTGAATAAATGAGGAAAACTTTTGAAATATTAATAAGGCCTTCATGCGAGAAGCTTTGATTTGTACAAAACTGGCGCCTTACTTCGGAAATCGCCATGGACCTGAGCCAGTTCCTTCATTACAACACATTGTCATTGTGTACAGCTGCAAATATTATTCAGTTGGCACTTAATGAAAACAAGAATATATTGATTAATTGGTAGGCTTCTTGCCATCTCAGCTGCTCAGAAGTTAATTATGGGAGTGCAGAGTGGAGGAAGAGAAAGATCCTTCACTATTTGCCCAGTGCAAAACAGGAAAAAAAAAACAACAACACCGATCTATACAGTCATTAAGAAAAAAAATACAGAAAAAAAATCCCACAAAGCCAAACAGAAATGTTTCATGAAATGTGCTATGAAAATGGTGATCATAAAACACTAGGGATTTTGATCCAATTACCAGTGGAACTTAATTACCAGTAATATTCCAGCAACCATTTATTTCAGGTTCACAGTGAGCTTATTGTGGGAAATGGCATGGTGGAGCCTTGCCACCATGCAAAGCCCACTACCATGCAAATGATGCGTTCATTTCCCATTTGCATAAAACACTCCAGAAAGTCAGGGGTGATGTGGGGAAAATCTCAATTTACATTTCCTTCCTATTTTAGATTAAGATGTGATAGTGAGTTTTGTTAACAAATATCTTTTTTAGTTGTCATCTTATATATGTACCCTATGTAAGACCGTATGTTGCAGCTGGTGTGGTGTAGTGATGTAGAGGTTTGTGTGTCAGCTATGACTCTGGAGACGAGGGTTTGGTTCCCTGCTCAGCCATGAAAACCCACTGGGTGACTTTGAGCAAGTCAGATCTCAGCACCAGAAAACCCGTGAAAGGTTTGCCTTAGGGTTACAAAAATAGGGCCTGACTAATAAGCTGTAGTAAACCTAACAGTACGTTGTTTAATACTTTAATAAAGAGAGAGACAGAGAGAGAATAAGAAACAGCTATGCCAGTAAGTGGATGCTGAATTAGCAGTGGTGTCTGAATTAGCAGTGGTGTCATCCCCATCATAGCCAAATCATTTCAAGCATATTGACCATTTATTATCAGTAATGGCTGAAACCTGTGTCTATTACATGGTGTATGAAAAATTCACTGACAAATAAATATGCAGACTTACCATGTCCAGTCCGTATAACAGATGGCATAGTCTTGTATTGATGAACCTATGGCACGTATGCCATTTTTTAACTGTTGTAAACCGCCTAGATTGGTTTGCCATAGGGCGGTATAGAAATAAAAATTATTATTATTATTATTATTATTATTATTATTATTATTATTATTATTATTATTATCATCATCATCTCTGGCACATGAAGCCATTTTGGAGGGCACACAGAGAGATGAGAGGGTAGGGGAAGAGGAGGAACAGGCATGCACCTGCTCCTCCTCTTCCCTGCCATCCCCTTGCTTCAACTGCCTCTCCAGAGACAGTTAAAGGCACAGGAGGGCAGGAAAAAGAGGAACAGGCATGCACCTGCTCCTCCACTTCCCCCTGCTCTTTCATGCCTTCAACTGCCTCTCTCCTGGGCCTTCAGCTGTCTTTGGAGAGGCAGCTGAAGGCCTGGGAGGGTGGGGGGGGGGAGTCTTGCCCTAGAAGTCCCACCCCTGGAGGGTAGAATTGCAATCCCCAGAGGAGAAGTCCCACCCCCAGCACCGGGTAACACCCAGTGCGAGAAGGCCTTTTAGTTTGGACACTCAGCCCCTAAAAGGTTCACCATCACTGGCATAGTCATATGGGGAATATGATATCAGACAAAATCTGTTGTTTTCATGCATTATCAAGTCAGCTTCAAGTTATTTATTTGCCTTCTTGTGGTGCATGCTATCTGTATTTCAAATGAGTTGGTTTTCTCCCTGTCAGCTTTCTTCACTTTCACAATCATCCATAGACACCAGAAATACTGTGGCATGGATGATATCTGTTTCATTATTTATCTTTATACTTCAGGATGTTATTTAGTTCTTTCATATCTGCCATTCCAAGTCTTAGTTTTCTGATTTCTTGACTACAGTCTCCATTTTGACTGATGGCTGAACCAAGATATGATTTTTTAAAAAACAATTTCAGTGCCTTCATCATCTTCTGTCAAGCTATGTAAATCTTCTATGGCCATTAGTTTTGACTTCTCAATATCCAGCAATAACCTGCTTTTAAACTTTCATCCTTAACTTTAGTTATAAGCTAGATGCTGCATTTCATATATTTTGTATATACATATTTTGCATATTTTGTATATACAAGGTTGTGAAACTATGATGATGATGATGATGATGATGATGATGATGATGATGATGACTTATGGTGTGTTAAGGAAAATGCAACATGAGACATACAGTGATAGAAATAAAATATGTATGTGAAAGTCACAATGACTAAGCAAGAGCAATTATGAAGCTACACAGGTGCAAAAGCTAATGTAATTTAGAAGTCTTGAGAGCCAAGGACAGAGTTATAGAATGCATATTGGAAACACCTGAGATTCATTAAGTGTACAAGGTAAAATGATGAAATACTTGGGTTGGTCTTAAGTATGGGTTGAACTATGTGAACCAATCAAAATAAATATACACACCCACTGGGTGGAAACTAACTAGTGGGTGGTGATTAACAATGGCTATAATAATTGCAATGTTTGCCAATATATTTTTGTGGAGTAGTTTTGGAGATATTGTGGGTAGTTGAGGAGATTTGTAGAGATTGTGATTTGTTGGGCATATAGTACTTGTATATAGTAGAATAAAGTAAATCTTTTATATAAGACTACTGAGTTGTCTGGTGTCTTGAGTGAAGATACAAGAGCCAGCAGAATCCTGGAAAAGTTTGGAGACATCTGGGGAAGAAGAGTGAGAAGGCTTGGAGAGTTTGTCAGGGTCTTCAGCCTATTCTCTGAAACTCTGCTGCTTTGGAGAAAAGCATTAACCACTGATCAAAGCTGGTCAGCTCTGCTGCATAACAAGGTGGTGAGTTAGAGCCAGAGGTGAAGAGCTACAACTCTCATCATCCATGACATGGTGACCCTAAGACAAATCAGGATTTTCCTGACAATATTTGTTCAGAGGGCATTCCTCTGAGAGTGTATAACTTGTCACCTGGTCTTCAAAGTCCTAGGCCTCATCTGCACTGCAGAAATAGTACACTTTGGCACTGTTGTGGTTCAATGCTATGGAATCTTGGGATTTGTAGTTTGTTCTGTCACCTGAGTTCTCTCACAGAAATGGCTAGATATCTCACAAAATTACAAACCCCAGAATTCCTTATCATTGAGCCATGACAATTAAAGTGGAGTCAAACTGCATTTTTTCCTCAGTGCAGATGAGCCTTAACACTCAAACCTCAACAACACAGTTTTCTGTAAAACCACAAAGATACACTGGATAAAGAATTAAGCATTTAGAGGATTAAAAGAGTTGTTGTTATTGATGTTGTTGTTATACTTCTATCCCACTTTTACCCCAGACTGGACTCTAAGTAGGTTACAATGATTAAAAAACATTGTTAAAAATCCTGAAGATACAAAAGTTAAAACACAATTAAACAATAAAATTTAAAGCAGGTTAAAACATATATATCAGGTGTATGTTTACTTTAGCTTTGTTTCTGAATATTTAGCCAGTTAGTCTTTTTAACCATAAATATCACCCATAGAAAAGACCAGAAAATATGTATTTAAAATCAAAACACAGACAACTGAAAGAATAATAACTCTTTTAAAAAGACCATGAAAATCATCTCTGATTGGTAGGAGACAACATCAGCAGCTTCAGAATAGTGATGAAAAACACCAGTAACATGTCTTTGGTTGGATGAAGAATGATCTGGACAAGAAGTCCAAATCAGGTGCTACGTTATTAGTATCAGAAAGCTGAGCCATGTGTGTGGCAAGTAAGCAGGAAAGGAGAGACCAGGAAATATTTCTATCTGATTGGCAAATATGTAACAGCCTCAGATAAAGATTCCAGTCAGTAGGCTGAGCAGTAGGTAAGGAAAAACAAGATAAAGTATAAAAGCAGGTCTCAGAGAGACAGAAGCTAAGCAGTCCAATGACTGCACCTATGGTTGTTTGTAACAGCTGCCATTCAGGCTGGTTTCTGGTTGAACACTGTATCTGCAAACTCTGATAGGAGAGGGGGAAATCCTCTTCAATTAGATAATTTTTTTATCTGCTGTAATGCCAAATAATATCTGCTGAATAATATCTGCTATAGATGTATAACAAGTGCCTGTAGAAAATGTACAGCTCCTTTACAGATTGTATGAAATAGATGTTATGTGCCTAGTTATGTTATGTAGTAACCCTTAGAGGGAAATGGAAATCATTTAACTTGAAATCATTCTATAAATAAAATAACCTGAAAGATTATAAGACTTCCTACTTAATCCCCCATATTAAACAACCTGGAATTCTCATGCTTAAGGTTACTTAAGGGAAGTAGTGATATTAGCCTATCCAAAAGGCTTGTCCTCCCCATCCTCTGAGGATGGGGGGGGGTTTCACCTAAACAGTGTGATGTAGATGCGCATCATTTGATTGACAGAACAAAAAATATATCTGAAAATGATTGAATGCTGTCGACAAGGAGGCTCCATTTTTAATTGGTACTTTGGTCAGTGTGAACTTGACAGGGTTAAATTGCACCGGAAAGTTTGATTGGGGTAAACTTAGTGTGAACTTCTATTCGGGTCAGATTTAGTATTGCATCAATGAATCTGCCTGGATCTACTCAGCACAAAAATGCAAGTGTGAATGGGGCCTGAGTATAGGGTTCACTCAGTCCCATTCTCCCTTCCCCATTATCAATTTTAGCATAAGTCATCAAACAAATTGACCCATAGCATACTGACCATATACTTTTTTCACCCTGAAAATTGTGCCTCTATCTCAAATCAAATATAATAGTGTCACTGAGAAAAATAACAAGTTAATTACAGACCTGTATCAGACAACCAAGGGATTGTAATGTTTTTTTGGTTGTTTGTTTTTTAGGATTTTGGCATTTTTATTTTATTTTCAGACAGAACTGGTCTTGAGGCATATGATGTTTTGAATATGATTCTGTATGAAAAGCTGCCAAGCGTAGCTGCCTAGCAATGCCCTGTGTGACACTTTCCCATCTCCAGTTTAAATGACATTTGTCACACTTAAGCACAAACAATTATTAATAATTTTCATTTCATTAGAAGCACTACAATAAAATGTCAACAACTTTTTAAAAATGCAGCAGGAGTGTACAAATTAATTTTGATTTTCAGAACTGTAATTATTTTTGTAAGTACCACACTGTGTAATCATTTTGGGTGCTATTACTCGTGCAATCAATTATCCTTAGATACACTTATCTGGTTTCAAACATGATTTCCTACTGTCACCTGTTGGTAGGATGGATGTTGCTTGATGGAGGAACATTAGAAATCAGTTTCCAATTTTGCATGCAGCCCAGACTTATTTTAAAGGCTTCCTCCCCCCACTTTTTTTAAAACTTATTTTAATTTTGCAAATAATTTTGTTGATCAGTGGTGGAAAGAGAGGGAGTGTGGGAGGGAGGAAGATGCATTTTTGCTTAAAATCTTAATTGTGCCGTTCCATACGAGACATCAGTATCTTATACAGTTGGACCCCTGTATCCACAGATTCTGCATCCATGGATTCAATCATTCATGGCTTGAAAACATTTAAAAAATCCAAAAAGCAATCCTTGACTTTGCTTTTTCTAAGGGACACAATTTTTGATGTCAAGGATCTTCAGTCCTTTGTGTGGCCTCTGGAAACGATCTTTTGGCAGAGGATTACTGAAGATGTCTGCAATCATCACCACAGTGTTGCAGAATTCCAGCTGACACATCTCTTGCACTTTATGAAAGGCAATGTCGATGCTCTTCTTGAGTGGCTTTTCACTCTGAGAAATGTTGATGCAGCTTTGATTATCTTGCATCAAAATGGTTGGTTTGGGTTCTGTAATTCCAAAGTCCAGAAGTATGTTGTGCAGCCAATTTGATTTCATCACATGCTACTTTCACTGAAACACATTCGGCATCTGTAGAAGAATCTGTGATTGTAGATTGCTTCTTACTTTTTCAACATACAGCTCCTCCACCATAGAAGATCAGGTTTCCACTGGTTGGTTTTCTCTCTGCCAGATCTGCAGCTCAGTCTGAATCTGCATAAGCAATCAGATGTGGTCAGTTATAGGCTGGCAGCATCAGTTTGTAATCTGCTGTTCCTTTTAAATATCTAGCAGCTCTCTTCACTGCAAGGAAGTCTCGTTCAGTAGGAGAGTTGACTATACTGCATAAGATGCCAACAACATTTGCTAGTCAGGTCTGGTGAAGTTGTCAATGTACAGGAGTTTTCCAACTGCAGTCCTATACTTGTCTCCATTTTTTAATGGTTTGGATTTCTTAATGTCCTTTAAGAATCCTACTTCCATTGTAGTTGGCATAGCATTTGCATCTTTCAAGCCATGACAGTCTAGAAAATCCATTACTTCTGCTTTTGATTCAGGAAGAAACTTCCATCACTGCCTCTTTGTATTTGCACTCCAAGATAGTGTGAGATGTCTCCTAAATTCTTTATGTCAATCTCTTCCTTGAGATTCTGGATTATCTCTTCACTATCTGATTTGTCCTCAGTGCACAGGATCAGATCATTCACATCACTTGTGATGTAAGTCCATCTATTATTTCTGAATCTCTTGTATACACATTTGTCAACAGTGCCTGGAGTGAACCCTTCTTTAATATGAATCTGGTTCAGTTTCTCACTTCATGCTCTGGCAGCTTATTTTAAACCATAAATGCTCTTTTGTAATTTGCCTACAAGATTTTCCTTACCAGATATTTGGAGTTCTGGAGGTTGTTCCATATAAAGTTGTTCATTGAGATCGCCATACAGAAAAATTATGGGGAATATGTGCAATCATGCAGATATTGAACATTCATTTTCTTGTAAGCTGTGGCAGCTAGGAGAGTACTGATGGTTGTATGAGTGACTACTCCAGAAAAGGTTTTGTTGTAGTCCTCACCATACTTTTGAATATAACCTTTAGCAACTAGTCTAACCTTTAGACTAGTTGCTAAAGGTTATATTCAAAAGTATGGTGAGGACTACAACAAAACCTTTTCTGGAGTAGTCACTAATACAACCATCAGTACTCTCCTAGCTGCCACAGCTTACAAGATAACCTTTAGACTAGTTATAGAAAGCAACAACAATTTCTCTTACCTTTAATCAACATACTATAGTCCCTCTAAATATTTATCCTTCCTCCTATCTATCCTCCCTTCTGTCTTTCTCTCTTTTCCTAATTTACAGTCTCCAAGAGTGATAGTAAGAATGAGGAAGAGAGAGGGAAGTCCCTATCTATATAAGGAGAGACAGGATAATGCAAATAATATTCCAATAAAAACTATTTAGGTAGAACAAATTGTGAAGTTCCTTCTCACATGGGCTTCAGTGTTCTGGAATCTAGCCAATATTTGCACTGAGAACAAGTCATCCTATCCATGTTTCTACCCACCTAAAGTCAATCTAGATATGAATGGGATGTGTATTTGTTTCTGTGTGTGTTCAAAACATTTCCATGTTGAGCTAAATGTGAAGCTACCACAGGATTTTTTTTTGGGGGGGGGCAAGATTTTTTTAAAAAGCAGACTTGCCATTGCCTTTCTGAGAGCATGTGACTTGCCAAAGATCACTCAATGGGTTTCCTTGATTTAAAATATATCCATACACTGCTCTTCCAGAGTTCTAGTCCAACATTTCAACCATGACACCACATTGGCTTTCCTGAATTCCCTACTAATTAACCTACTTTGCTTGCTACAGTGGAATTTATGAATAAATACATGTCTTAGCAACTTGGCTTGCAAATTAAAACCATGCTTACTTCCCAATGAACCATTACAAACAAAATCATGGTAAGTGCAAGAGACATAGGTGAGAAAAATTACAAAAAAATGTTTCTTACGATTTGGGGGAGCACACCTGAAAAACACATGGTAAACATATAATGTATTTTCAGCCCCAGAGACTATCTAGCTAGTATGGAAAGTAGTGCTGGGTTTCTGAACTATATACACTACTATATCAGAATGGCAATTAACCCATGAAAGATTGTTTAGCATATGGATCTACTTGGAAATAAATAACAAGTTATAACCAGTCTGTTATAGTTGTGTCATGCCTTGTCCCAGGACTCAGGTTCAGACTCTCACATAGACAGTGAAGCAGAAAGAGAAGGTGACAGGCCTCATTCAGCCTATGATACAGACAGGGAAACAGAAGGACAGGGGGACATGCCAGTGCTTGAGACAGACAGTGACACTCCCCAGAAGCCACAACACAGAGACATGGACTCAGTAATATCTACTGTAATGGAATGTATATGAGACAGGGAAGGTATGCAATACTTGGAAAATTTATATAGGCAATGCTCATTAATCAGGTGACAGCTGTGAGAGGCTACCAGGCAATTAAAAATCCAGCAACTGCCTTATGAGGAAGCAACACTCTCACATCTTGATTCCTGGCTCATGTTTCCAAAGAACCCTGTATCATAAATTGATCATGCTACTGGATGCTTCCTTGACTGACATCTTGGTTTTCTTGCTCACTTGGACTGCCTGAACTCTGATAACTCTAACAGGCTAGTAAGCTTCTGTACACAGCTCCATCTGCTACTGTTTCATCTCTAATGGACTCTACTTAGTACTTGCATCCAAGACAGGACAAGTTGCAATATCCTTTGTGATTGTTTCTGATTCACTGCAGCAATGGCCACCTCTTCCAAACATATTGTTCCAATGGATGACATGACTCACTTCCCAATGGGAAAACATTATCATTATTATTGGAATGTTGTATAACCATTGAACCCAATGTAATAATGAAGGTGGAAGATGTAAGTATTATCTAAAACCCTGTTCATAGCCCCCATTTGTGCAAGGCCAATGTGATTTCCTCTAAGTGCCTCATGATTCCACCCATAACATAGGGCTGATGCAGACCAGCAGTTGAGGCCAGCTTGGGGGTGGAATTGGGGCAGGGCAACCGCATGCCAGCCACCCTGACACTGCATGCCTGGCCATATAACACGTGGTGTCAGGGCACCAAAAGGGCACAAAAGAGACACAGCAGCAGCTCAAAGGGTGGCTTTTTGCCATCCCAAAAAGGAGCGGCATTTTGCCACTCTTTGGAGGGTGGCAAAAAGGAAGATTGGGGCCACGGTGTGTGGTTGCTGCGGCCCTGATCCGCTGCTCCCAGGGGCAGCCCAGAGCCACCCCAAATGGGCCATCTGCATTGGCCCATAGTCTACTCCAGTGATGACTAACCTTTTAGAGACCAAGTGTCCAAATTGCAACTCAAAAGCCACTTATTTATCACAAAATGCCAACATGACAATTTAACCTGAATACTGAGGTTTTCGTTTAGAAAAAAACAACTCATATATTAACATCTTTTTTCTTAAAAGAAAAACATAATAACAGAGCTTTCAATGAAACAAACATCTTGGGACTTGAGTGGGTGCTCCTGTTATGAATCGAAAGCAGCAAAAAAGGGAAGAGAAGCTGTCTCAGTTGCTTATGAGGTGTATTTTAATAGGGATGAGGGAAAGGGGTCAAAATATGGGATGTACTTTAATTGGGATGGGGCCCAAATATGAGGTGCATCAATTTGGATGGGTGGAAGGAGGTCAAATATGGTCTGTATTTAAATTTGGAGGGAGGGAAGGAGCCCAAATAAAGGGTGTATTTTAATTGTGGAGGGAAGGGCCCCAAATATAGAGTATATTTTAATTGAGATGGAGGAGAAGGAGCCTGATTATGGGGAGTATGTCAATTAGGATGTGGGTAAGGGGCCCAAATAAGGGGTGTGTTTCAATTGGAATGGGACCCAAATACGGAGTGTATTTTAATTTGGATGGAGGGAAAGGGCCCAAATATGGGAAGTATTTCAATTAGGATGAGGGGAAGGGGTCCAAATAAGCCGTGTATTTCAATTGGGATGGAGGAAAGGGGCCCAAATATGTGTTGGATTTTAATTGGGATGGGGTCCAAATAAGGGGCATATTTTAACTGTGGGGGGAAGGGCCCTAAATATATTATTTCAAATGGGATTTTGGGGTAAGGCTCCAAATCCAAGGAAGAGGAAGAGTTGGAGGCAGTAAAAAATAAAAGAGAGAGGAAAAGTGGGAGATTAAAGGAATAACAAGCAGAGGGAGGAAAGGAAAGAAAACAGAGGGCTGAGGCAAGAAAGGCAGGAAGGAGAGGGTCCAGTCAGCTCTAAAAGCAGCATGACCCCCTCCTTTTAAGAGGAAGGGGGATCTATGGAGGCAAAATTACTGGTGTGAGGTGAGGAAGAGGCGCACAAAAAAAAAAAAAAAAAAAAAAAAAAAAGAGGGGCAGCCCCAGCGATCCCTCTCTGTCTCTCTACCTCTCTCCTCCTCCTCTTCCTCACACCACCCCAGACAACCCCACCAACCTCCCTCAGATAGGCCAGTGTGCCACAAACCAGTATTGCACCTCCTGATTGGCTTCCTTGGCCTGGCTTTGGCTCTGTGTGTGTGTGGAAGGGTGCATGTGCAGCAGTGATGGAGAGTAGGAAAGGGGCAGAGCAACCATCAACCATGCCCTCCTCCTCCTCAGTGGCAGTAACCGCTTCTCTATCACCTCTCTCATGAGGCCAGAGCCAATCAGCACCAAGGATGGAAGTGAGAGAGTGGGAAAGGTGAAGGAGGCTAGGATGATAGGGCAGCTAGGATTGGGCGAAAGGGGGAAAGTAAGGGAGGGGGAGGGAGGGGGAGGGAATGTAGCAGTTGACGCACAGAGCAAGAGTTCAAAGCATTCCATTTTACCTCAGGGCTTTGAAGGCAGCCCATTTTTACCTATAACTCTGGTGACAGTGCACATGCCCACATAGAGGGCTGTGAGTGCCCCCCAGCATGCGTGTCATAGGTTCGCCACCACTGATCTACTCCAGTGCCAAAACCAAGGCTTTTTTTTTTTAGGTTGGAAAGTGCAAAGGTCAGCAAAGGAAAGTAGTAAGCCTGTTCCACATTATGTTCCTGATAGACATAAATGGAATGTGTTTAAGTGTATCTGTGTAAGGGTTTGGCTTGCATGGTATAGAAATCTTGTAGGGGAAAAAACATGTTGGAGCTGGGCATAGCAGATCTGACAATAGCTTGCCTATTCCTGCAAGGCCAAAAAACAAAACAAAACAAAAAACCCAAAAACATGTTGATCTCTCTCCAGCAAGAGAGCTTGCCAAAGCTTCCGTTTAAGCAGGAATCTCCAACTGTTTCAAAATTCAGATGCCATATGCTTGAGAGATTTCTGTAGCAGTATTAGACTGCTTGAGACTGCTGCCACTACTGCCCAGCTGAAAAACTATAGTTATGAGAGTCTACCTTCTTGCCTCTTATACAAACCATGGTTGTCAGTTCTGCACAAAGTCATCTAGGAATTGTTTGAGTCTGAGCCTTTAGCACAGCTTGCTGCATTGAGAATTAGCATCTATGCTAAAATAAATAAATCAATAATGCAAAATTAATTTGAGACCAATAGAAATCCCACTATAGTTATTTCTGCTCTTCCAGGTGCTTTTTGGATGGCAAAAAGATATGAAAGATAGGTTATAAACATGTTTTGTCAGTGATATAGTTATGAGACCAGATCAACATGGGGATAATTAACTGTAGCAGCATGAAATGGTTCCCAACCTACTTTCATTTCCATGGAAAATGAAATCTGGCTAGTTTTGCAGAATTCTCCTTCCTCTCCAGTCAGATTTGCAATAGTGGTTACATAAAGATGTGAAATGACCTCTAGAATAAAGTTGTGTGCTTATTTATTCCATTTATATCTTCCAAAAAAGAGAATCAAGGGGGCATATGAGCAAATAAAACCAGTAAAATCAAAAAAATGGCATGAATAAAAGTAAAAGATGAATTCACAATTCCAAAAGGAAATCAGTTCAAAGGATATCAGTTCAAAGCCCCTTCTGCAGCAAGGTAAATCTGTTGTCATTAGCTTTCTTGAATAATAATAATAATAATAATAATAATGGTCTTCCCTGCCAGTGGAAAGACAACAGAAAGGGAACTGATCTAGCCTTCCTTGGTAGAGAGTTCTAGTAGCCACTCCTTGCTATACAAGTAATATCTGATCCCTATAAGAGTTCACTTTTCTTCTCAACATTGATCAAGGACCAATATTTGTTACACTGAAAAAATGTCACTGGAGGCTGATGGGCTGAAAGGGCTGTATTTTCCCCTAAGAAGCAATGAAGAGATGGATCAGTTGAAGAGGTAGGCAGTTAAATGTAAGGAAGATGCAAAGGCATAGTGCTTGAAGGAAGGGAGGGACCTACATCAGGCATTCTGGCTGAGGTTATGAGCATCTGTGGCATTCAAACCTGCAGAGAAATGTAATATAACATGTTTCACTCAAGTAGGGATAGAATGGGCAGTTGTTGATTTCCCAACTGGAGTTGAATTTGGCATTCCTGTCCCTTTGAAAAACTTGTTCAGGAACAAAAATTGTATACTGAAAGTTCCTGCAACTTACATGAACTTTTGTTATTACTGTTGTTGTTCCTGGCACAAAATAAACTTTTTTAATGTGAAGTCGTAGGTTTCATAGCTGGCATCCATAGTTTTTGTGGGTTTTTCGGGCTGTGTGGCCATGTTCTAGAAGAGTTTCTTTCTGACGTTTCACCAGCATTTGTGGCTAGCATCTTCAGAGAAAACTGAAATGGAAGAGCATGGGTCTATATATACTGTGAGCCATGCCATTAACAACAGAACATACGTATTCCACACAGAACAATACACAGTTTACATGGGAATAGCAGACAATATCCTTGATTGCTACCCTGAAGCTATGCCATCAACAACAGAACAATACCTATTCAACACAGAACAACACACAGTTCACCTGGGAACCACTCCTCCCTACCCAGGGTCTCACAGTATATATAGACCCATGCTCTTCCATTTCAGTTTTCTCTGAAGATGCTAGCCACAGATGCTGGTGAAACGTCAGAAAGAAACTCTTCTAGAACATGGCCACACAGCCCGAAAAACCCACAAAAACTTTTTTAAGTTTTAAGTTTTTGCAAACTGTGTAAGAGTCTGAGTAAATGTGCACCTTTGCTGTAAAAAAAAAAAGGGGGGGGGGGCTGTTGTCTTTTCACTACACTCAGAAAACTTTCTAAAGGGGGGGGGCACCCACATTCATTTTTTTGGCCATGTACTTGAGAAAATTGAAAACACCCTGAGGAAGGGTTTGACAGTGTGGCTGCAGCCTCTGTTCTGAATGTTGTGCAAGCCAAATGTTATTCAGCAGGAAAAGAAACTTGGGCTATGTAAAGCTGCTATCTTTGCCAGTTTAAATGTTATGCAGTTTCATGCACAGGAATTTCCTGCATGGGAAAACTGCACAGTTTTCAAATAACAGGCCAAAAAATGCACAGTTTGGGGAAAAGTATAGTTTTCAGATTAAGGGTTTGTCTTCACTTGCCAGAATACTCCAGGCTGTTCCTGGAGTACTATGGCCTCCAATTCCTCCCAAATCCCCCCTTTACCTCCTCTCTTTTGTTGTGGGTTTTCGGCTCTCACAATGAACAATGCTTTCCCACATGGTTCCCTGTTGAGGTTAGAACGAACATGTTATCGATGCTGGGCACCACATTCTGACCTCAGAGCACTGACAGTGGTGATGCTGAGAAGCTCACAGGGATCTTAAGCGAAGGCAAAAAAATCTTGTAGCTACAAAGAGAGCCAAAAACCCATAGCAAAAGGTTAATTATTTAAATATGGTTTGCAGAAGGAACACCAAAATCCAATGAGGGTATCACTTAACACTCTGGATCTGATTCAGGGTTTTGGCCTTGTGTCATGTAAACAGGACACAGCGAGCCCGGGGTAGAGAGTTCAGTGTAAATCACCCATGTAGAATCAAAACTCATCATAGGGAACTCCAGTGACTAAGTATCTGATTTAAGGTAGGATGTCCAGCCAGCTAATCTGGGTTTATTAAATCATTAGACTTATGGAGGTCCATCTTTTCCTTAAAAAATACCTTTGGCTGCCCTAATGTCCTCCAGAGTTGGTCTGCACATGGAATTTCTAAAGGGATTAAGACTACCACAGTGAGTTTTCTATCCACCCCTAGACATATGGTTTTACAGTCTGCCACATGCAGCACATAGTAAATTTTCCTGTCCCTAACGTTCATAACTGCCATATATGGTGGCAGAAAAACTCTAATTCTGCATTACATGGTAAGTTGTACCACACACACACACACACACACACCCTAGTGCACATATGTATGTACACACACAGACATACATTCTTTCCAGGTTCATGTCTAAAATTCTATCCTAGGCAATTATCGCACACCAAAATAAAACGACCTATCCCCGATGGGATACAGTCATGTTTTATAATGCAATCAGATATTATCATATTCAAAAACACTGCTGCTGCCACCAGGCAACTATAACTTGCAGACAGCCTGGCTCTCAGCTGTGCTTACCTGGCCAATTTGCAAAAATGGGAGCTTCCCATTTTTGAAAATTGGCTGGCTAAGAGTAGCTGGGATCTGGACTGGCAGCAGCAGCACTTTTGAGTGTGATAATATCTGACTGCATTCCAAAATATGACTGTGGGGGGATGTAGACGGGTGGCCCTGGGCCGCCCTGGAAAATGCCAGACGTGTCGGCCCCAATCCTCCCTTTTGCCACCTGGGAAAGGAGTGCCAAAACACTGTTCCTTTCACAGGTGGCAGAAAGGGCGTCCGAAGAGTTGCCACGCTGCTCTTTTGTGCCTCTTCTGGCTCAGCGTTAAAAATGCTGCGCTGTGATGACGTCTTGAAGGTGCGCACCATGCGTAGCAGCGCACGTCATGATGATGTCCTCGGGAAGGGGTTGGGGCGCCCGGTGTGTGGCTGCCCCTCCCTTTTCCTGCACTGTCTGTAGAGGCCCTGTATCTCATTGGGGATAGGTCACTTTATTTTGGTGTGCAATAATCTCTCTAGATTTTAATCCAGAAATCTCCCCTTTGTTCTGGTCTTTGATATACTTTGTCTATATTTTTTACACACACACACACCACTTTACATTTAAAATGGTTCTCAATTATATAATGTTTCAGTATAACAATAATGTTCCAGCATAACAAAAGCAGGAAAATAAAAAAAGGAGGAAAAATAATCACATTAGTTGCAAGCTTTTATAAAAGCTGATCAAATGTCCCACTATAAGTATATTCATAAATTTTGTCTATACAAATCCAAATGTTTCAAGCATTGATCTTCTATCTATTGGATCACAGGTTGAGAAAAATGATCTTCCCAGTAATGAAGTAATGAGGTCAAAGAGCATGAAAAATCCACTTCCATTGACCATTTGCTAATTTCCAAGAAACAGGTAAATAATTCAAAAGAACATGCACATTTCTGAATATCAAGAAACTTTTCAAAAACAGATTTACTTGTACTTAAAGCTGCAGGACCAAATCTGGATTGTAACAAATGTTTGAGTTGTAAATATTGCCATTTAGTTGATAGAGGTAGTTTAAAATAAATAAATAAATAAATAAAATTTATTTATATACCGCCCGGTGGCGGACCAATCTAAGTGGTTTACAAGTAAAAAATTGCATACAACTTAAAATAACATAACTCCCTCCCCCCCTAAAAATCAATTAAACTACATATCAGTTAAAACAATGATTGTTAATACAACAATAAGCAATAAACATTTAAATATAAACCAGCAAACCCCGTACGACTTCAGTTCTAACGGGCTGAAAAAACAGTTGTAAGGGAGAGATCCAAGGTCCCAAGGTTCCAATGTCCCAGGCCAGGTATTTCAGTCTGGAAAGGCCTGCCGGAAGAGATCCATCTTGACAGCTGTCTTGAAACTGTCTAAAGATGTCAATTGACGGATCTCATTCGGCAGACCGTTCCAGAGCCTGGGGGCGACAACTGAGAAGGCCCTCTGGGAGGTCACCGCAAGCCTAGATTTTGGAAGCTGCAGGAGATTCCTCCCAGAGGAGCGGAGAGCTCAGGGAGGATTATAGGGGAGGAGGCGATCTCTAAGATAGCTTGGACCCAAGCCATTTAGGGCTTTAAAGGTGATAACCAACACCTTGTACTGGGCCCAGAAACCAATAGGCAGCCAGTGGAGGGACCGCAAGACCGGAGTGGTGTGGTCCCTCCTGGATGTTCCCGACAAAAGTCTGGCCGCCATGTTTTGAACTAACTGAAGTTTCTGAATCAGGCACAAGGATAGCCCCATGTAGAGTGCATTGCTGTCCTGGACTACAGCCAGCCTCAGTTCCTACAACGGCTGCTAGGGATGGTGAGGATGAGCAACAACCAGCAGAGCCAGCTACAAACTTTCCTGTAGTTGAAGCACCAACAAAGCAGAGTCCAGAATTCAAAGTCAGTCGGTCTAAGGTCAGGGCAGGCAGCAATCAACAGAAGTCCAGTCCGGTCCGAGGTCAAGGCAACAGGGTTCCACAAGGCAAGAAGCAAGAGGCACAAAGAAGGAAACAAGGAGCCACACCAACCGTAGTCTCACCAGGAAACTACAATAAATCTTAGCACTGAGGAAGCCTTTTGCAGATGTTTAAATAGCCAAATCCTACCTCAGTGCCAACTGAGGCTTGTTGAGCAGCTGCTTTTCAGCCAGCCTCATGGACCTGCAAATGCCAGCACTCTCAGCTCTCCTCTGCCTAAAGGAAGGTACTGGCCCTGCTGTATATTCCTGATTCTCCCCACTAGGCAGCTGAGCCTCCATAGGAGTAGCACTAAGACCTGGCTGCTCTGGGGTTGGGAGAACAGGGCTTGGCTCAGGCAGAGCAGAATGAGAGCCAGGTGGAGCCTGTATCTCTTCCTTCTCTGGAGGAGACCCATCCTCCTCCTCATCCTCTGAGTCCTCCTCATGGCTGGCCATGACAATTGCAGAAATCTAAACGTGAGGTTACCAGTGCGTGCACAACAGTCTCGAGATCCCGTACGTCCAGAAAAGGGCACAGCTGGCATATCAGCCGAAGCTGATAACAGGCGCTCCTGACCATCACATTTATCTGATTCGTCATCAGGAGCGACGAATCAAGGAGCACCCCCAGACTGCGAACACAGTCACTGGAGGAGAGTGTGACCCCATCCAGGACTGGAGTTTGCAACCCCATTCTTGGTTTCGGGGCCACTACCATGAGCACCTCAGTCTTGTCTGGATTCAGCTTCAATCTGTTTTTCCTCATCCAGCCCATTACCGCCCGAAGACATTCATTGAGAGAGGAGATGCCATTGGAATTAAACTGCTCTTGTAAAACAGAAAATGGCAAAAACTCATCACCAACACCAAGTATCCGATGTAAGGCAAAAAATCCCATTGCCTGCCTATACCTTCCATAAAAATGATTCCTTACCAATTTTCAAATCTGGATTACCCTCTAAAGTCAATCTGCTATGATTATATGAGTCAAATTGCAGTTGATGGGACAATATTTGTCACACAGTTCTAACTGCTGAAACTGTTGGCAAAACCTGCCCTTTTAAATACAATGAAAACCAAATATCATCTATTTGAATAGAGGTGTCAGAAATGAAGACTCCAAGGCTGACCATGATGGATTACTTAAATGGATCTGTCCAAAAATTAATACATGAAAAAAGAAAAGATCTGAAAAACCAAACCCCTCCTCTTTGATTAGAATTTGCACCCTTTGCAATGAAATTCCAGGAGAAGATGAGCACTTTCTGTCAAAAGAATCTCCTGAACAATGCATTTAAATTCTGAAAATACTTGCAAGGTATATGTAAGTAGAAGAATTCCATGAATAACATTGTTTATTTTAAATAACCTGACTTGGTGTGGGGGCTGTAAGCCATTTCTCTTCCATTTTTCAAAAGGTGAGATGAGAAAGTCAAAAAATGAAAAGAAGAAAGCCCATTTTGTCAGCTGCAATTACATTTCCCAAAACCAGCATCTGAAAAATAATATAATTCAATGTCTCTGTTAGCATTCAGCACTGTTAATTCATGGACAAGTAATTTAGATGAATTCTCAATGGGAAATTGAATTTGAGGTGACTCAGCAGGAAAACTGGTGCATTCTATTACTGAACAGAAAATAGTTATGAGTTATCACTGGCTTTGCTTTTGATATACTGTGCACGGCATAGAAAGGGATCTACCACTTTGACAACTGTTCATGTTTTTTTTTAAATAATGGGGAGACATATCAGAACAAGAGATGGATGTCTAGAGAATGGAATGAGATAATATAAGCAGAAAAGATGACCTGGCAGGACTATAGAGTGTAATAGAACAAACATGTGAGGGCATATATCTAATAATCTGGTATTCCTGATGAGAAATGTGTACTCAGGACAAGAGGCTACTGTCAGAACAGAACATAGAGAAACAGAATATTTCCCAATTGTCAAAGGGGTCATGCAAAGCTGCATCCTTTCACCTTATCTGTTCAACTTGTATGCAAAACATATATGAAAAGAAGGTATGGATACAAAAGAAGGAGTGAAAACAAGAGGAAGGAATATCAACAATCTTAGGAATGCAGATGACACCATGCTACTAGCAGAAAGCATCACAGATCTAGAGCAACTACTAAGGAAGATCAAGGAAGAACGTGCAAATGCAGGCTTTATCATGCTTGGTAGCAAGAAACTTGAAGAACCAGGAAAACATTTCTAAGTGTAAATTCACTATAGCTTTATTCCGAAATCAAGACACTTTACCACAGCTATCCTTTTAGAAACAACTCTGAGTATTTCCCATGAAACCAGCACTTTAAAACTCTCTGACCAAACCCCCTTTCCCCCTTCCCAGTAGTCCGGTTGTCCATATCAAAGAATCTTTGAAGTTTAGTTCTTCCAGGTCCATCTTCTTTCATCTCCTGGGATTGGAAGGCAAACTCTCATCCAAGTCATAAACCTGCTTAACCCAACAACAGCCTGCTGTGATGCATTTAACAATTTCTTTGCAGATAAAATCTCTCGGATAAGAGCCGACTTAGACGCCAGTATTTTGACAGAAACAACTGATGAGGTGTCCAGCAATTCTGTTGATGTAAATTTACTGGATCAATTTCAATCTGTGAGTACCGAGGACATGGACAAGCTACTTGGTAGAGTGAGGAAGACAACCTGCCCTCTTGATCTTTGCCCATCATGGCTGGCCGTCCAGGGGGATGCATTGAGGGTGTTTCTTAAGGACATCATCAATGTGTCCCTCAGGGAAGGTCATGTTCCCTCATGTTTAAAGGAGGCGGCAGTTAGGCTGCTTCTGAAAAAACCTTCCCTGGACCCCCTGGACATGAACAACTATAGGCCGGTCTCTACATTACCATTCTTAATCAAAGTGATCAAGAGGGCGGTTGCTCTCCAATTCCTGGTAGTCTTGGATGAAACAATGTGTGCAAGATTCAGGAAAAGAGATTCCACCTCAACATTAGGAGGAACTTCCTGACATTAAGGGCTGTTTGACAGTGGAACACACTCCCTCGGAGTGTGGTGGAGTCTCCTTCCTTGGAGGTCTTTAAGCAGAGGCTGGATGCTCTGTCGGGGATGCTTTGATTGGGAGTTCCTGCATGGCAGGGGGTTGGACTGGATGGTCCTTGTGGTCTCTTCCAACTCTATAATTCTATGATTCTATGATTCTAAGATCTTCCTGGAAGAAATTATTTCAGGTTATTTCTCCTCTCAGTTTCTCCTTTTATCCTCAGCTTAGTTCCACTGCTGAAAACTGAATTTAAAATGCAGAAGTAGCTTTCATCCAATGAACTCAGTCAGAGGAGAGGACAGGAACGGCAGAAACTTGCCCTTCCCAGTAGGGGTGGGCAAAAGCAAATTGCTGAAGCCTCCCCTGGCTTGTGAGTTCTTCCTCATGAATAACTTTTGCTATTTTGATCATATGCTGATGTTGTTTGACCACATATGTCCCACTTTTCATTTGTGAAATGTTGAAGGTATGCAGTTTAGAAGATGATCATGGTGTCTCCCCTGCCAGGTAAGTATATATGCAGTTTAGAAGATAAGAAGGCTTGTTGGCTTCCTTCATTCATTCTAATCAATCCAAACACCACCTCATTTTTCTCCTACTTTTCCCTTTCCTATCCAATACCATATCCCAGTGATGGCGAACCTTTTAGGGGCTGAGTGATCAAACTAAAAGGCCTTCCAGCATTCTGGGTGTTACCCAGTGCCAGGGATGGGACATCCAGGGCAGGACTGCTTCCCCCCCCACCCTCCTGGGCCTTCAGCTTCCCTTTTCTCCTGGGGGGGGGAGAAGAGGAACAGGTGCGTGGCTCTTCCTCTTCCTCCTCCCCCTGCACCATTCTCTGGAGAGGCAACTGAAGGCCTGGAACAGCTGGGAAGGAGGCATGTGCCTCTTCCTCCTCCTCCTCCCCGGCCTCCGGATGCTAGATTTTTATTATTTTATTTTATTATTTATTTTAATTGTTGCATATTGTTTTATGTTTTTTAATTATATTACTGTTTAATAATGTTTTAAGGGGGGGGCTATTTTGTTTATTGTAACTTTTTTTATCTTGTAAACCGCCCGGATTGGGCAACCATTGGGTGGTATATAATTATTATTATTATTATTATTATTATTATTATTATTATTGAGAAAATGGCTTCATGTGCCATCTCTAGCATGTGTTCACCATCATGGCCCTATCCAATTAAATGGTTTCTGTCTAGCACCCAGACATTTCTGTACGCCAGATGGAATTCCCTTCCCTGTCAAGTTCTAAATTTGAAAAGTTAAGTTTCACTGTTACTTAGAAAATGGAGCCTGATTTTCCTAACATCTGGACTTCTTGTTGACTACTCAGATTTAATGGTTAAGAGAGATGGAACCTGTGTGTAAAGGATATTCTTTCTACAAATTGCATGGGTTTGAAGGAACTGTACTAAGACCTATAGAGGTGCCATATAGGTACAGGTAGAGTTGGGAGCCAGTGTAGTGTAATGGTTTGACTATTTGGCTATGACCAGGGTTTTAATCCCCTTTCAGCATGGAAACCCATTGGGTGACCTTGGGCAACTAAAACCCCCTCTGAACAAATGCTGCCAAGAAAATCTTATGCTATCCTTAGGGTTGCTATAAGTCACAAACTCCTTGAAAGCACATAACAACAACAATTCCTAAGATGACTCTGACATTCAGACATAAGAAAGATGGTTGGAATAAAATTCATCCACCTTTTGGGAGATTAGCATTCATTAGCACAATTGATATCTTCCTGCTCTTTCTAGTCCCATACATCCTACTGCTTTCTAATCCAAGGTTTGTCTTCTGGACAGATTAAAATTTGCACACAGAAAGAGGGAGCTATCTCATAGGATATAGGTGTATTGACTCAATCAATGAACCCATGACTCTGAGCTTGCAAGACCTGAACAAGTCTGTTAATAATAGAGTCTCTTGGAGATTTCTCATTCATTGAGTCACCATAGGTGAAAGCCAACTTGATGACAGATACCAGCCACAATGACAACTAAAGACAGCAAGGTTCCTTAATAGTTAGACAATTGGACCACTGCTAGCTTCTTCAGTACAGGAGCCTTCATGTAACCTGCTAACTGGACCCCTGAAGTGGAAATAAATGTAAAAACAAAGGACTGGGCCTGGAAACTTCTCCAGATGAATGAGCAAGAGCAGTGAAGTACAGTTCCTTTCTCCTTCCCATGGCTTAAAAAATATATAGGCTGATTTTTAGCCAAAAAGTTCCCCAAAGAAGTTCTACAGTCCAAAATGAATATGGATCCAAAATTTTATCTTTTGAGCATGTATGAAAATGAAAATCTAAAGAGACATCATGGTAAACTTATGACAAGTGCCACAATTATTTATGCAAGTAAATGAAAAACAACAGAAGTTCTGGATGTGGAGGAGTGGTTAAATAAGTTAGTGGATGAGTTAGATAAACTTACATGTCTGTTAAGAGGCCAAGACCAGGAAAAGAACAATGAAGGTTGGGAACCTTTATGTGGCCAAGTAAGAAAGGGGTTAAGATAAATAAAGATATTTGAGATTAGGTGGAAATTAGGTTAACGGAATTTAATTTATAGTCTAAAACAGGGGTCGTCTAAGACAGGGGTCTTCTTACTTGGGGCCAGTCCACTGGTCTCCAGGTCTTCCGCGGGCCAAGGGGGGGGAATGGCGCCGTGCCCGGCATACTGCACATGCGCAAATGAGTCGTGGCCACCATTTTGGAAAACAAAATGGTGGTGGCAGTGGGTGGCAGCGGTGGGTGGGAGCGGTGGCAGGACTGGCCTGGGGCCAGTCCAAAGGCCTCGGGGGGGGTGGGGGGTGGATCCAGCCCTCGGGCCGTAGGTTGCCGACCCCCTGGTCTAAGAGGTAAAGGAAGAAAATAATTTCCTGAAACCAGAAAGGGACAAGAATGAAAGGGAAAAAATTGGTTATGTTTTTGACTTTGTCAGAGTTTAAGAAGTCATATATGTATGTTAGTAATATTTTATTGTTTGTAGAGTTGTAAATTTGTTTGTGCTGTTTGTTTATATTGTTTATTTTTATATGGTATTTGTTAAATGTATGCATGTGTCATTTTTAATGCAATAAAAAGTTTATTTAAAAAAGTATATCCAATTAGTAATAAAGAGATTTGTCATATCTTATTGTACAGAGAGTGATGTGACAATTGTGTGTTCATTTATTCATAACTGATTGACATGTTCTTATCACATTTCCATTTTAATATCTGTCACTTCTTGACTTCTTCCCCTTTATTTTGATTTATTGATTTATTAAAAGAACTGTATTTTACCTTTTGTACTGTGGTATCTCAAGGCAGCTGATAACATAAAAACTAAAGACAGCAATTAAACCTGAAGTTATAAAACTAAGACAACCAACAAACATCAGAATGATAGGTAACAACTAGAAAATTATGCCTGGGAATCCCTTGTGGAGTAGTAACTCAGTGGGTACAAGATGCCCTCGAACTTTCTCTTCCTGATGTAGGGCTGATAGAAAAGAGTTCCAGAACTTTGGGGCATCTATCCTAGGTGATTGCCCTTCATATCTTGTACTGAAGAAGACTAAAGCAGACCTCACCTGGAATACTATGAACAGTTCTAGGCGCCACAATTTAAGAGGGATATTGACAAGCTGGAGTGTGTTCAGAGGAGGGTGACCAAAATGGTGAAAGGCCTGGAAACTATGCCCTAAGGAGAAGATTTGGGAAGTGGGTTTGTTTACTGTGGGAAAAAGAAGATTAACAGGTGACATGATAACCACGTTTAAATATTTGAAGGGATGTCATATTGAAAAAGGAGCAAACTTCTTTTCTACTACTCTGCTAAGTTACAGGAAAAGAGATTCCACCTGAACATGAGGTAAGATGGTAAGAGCTGTTTGACAATGGAATACACTGCCTTGGAAAGTGGTGGAGTCTCTTTCTTTGCAGTTTTTAAAACAGGGGCTGGGTGGCCATCTGATGTGAAGGTGGAATCTCCTTCTTTGGAGGTTTTTGAACAGGGGCCATTCAAAGGTTTTTGAATCAGTGTCCTGCTGAAAACATAGTGATGTCAAAAATTCTTCTGACCTTACAATGTCTTTTGGGAAATTATTGTGTGAAAAAAATATGCATTTACTTTATGCAAAAAACAACCCCGCCAACACCCCCCCCACACACATATTGCACATAAAATATATTTATTGTGCAAGAAATATGTTTCCTGAACCATTAAAAATGAACAGCATAAATCCATGTATTTCCATGCAGAATAATTCCCTCAAAGTCTTTGCAGTGTGTGCATCCCTGTCAAGAACTGTGCAGAACCCTTTTTTTCCTACAGTGGGGGAAGGCTATGAAAACTATTCATCTTTGCATGAGAGGACAAAGAATGTGAAGACTGATATCCCTAACTGGAATCTCTAGGAAAGTTCACTGTTAATATTCCTCTGTCTGATTTGTCCCCATGATAGAGGGCTGTGTTGCTCTTTCCCTGAATCCCTTGAGATTTCATGATTCCAGGAAACTTGGCAAGCCACTCTGTGTTAGAATGTAGCCCTAGCCTTGCAATCAGCTGCTGCACTACTCTATGACTAGAAAATATATGTGACATATATTTTCTGATCATAGCCTCTTGTGCAGTTTCTCCCAGTGCCCCCTGAATCTATGGTCCCTCCCACTAAAAGCCCATTCCACTTATAGCAATGTGTTTGTAGCACCTGAAACTTCTTAAATTTCTTCAAAGAAAAGACAAATATTTCATCACTTACAATTTAAGCAAATAAGTCTGAGAGCACTGTCCTTGTGCCATATCTCATGAATATATATATTTTCTCTTCTTCCACATAGCATGCTTATTTGAACAAAAGGCTACATCTTAAATGCCTATTTTTAATCGAATGTCTTGGCAAAATAGCATCTTAACCAGTGCACAGGAGGACTCTGAAGATGCATTCTGATCAGAGGGGGCAGAAACAGACACGCTGTGATGTGACAGATCCTTTCAACAGGAGAGTGTTGCATCATTTGCCTGCAGGGCTGATGGAGTTCAAGGCAGTCAGAGATATTCATTTACTGAGGAGAGGCTAAGGACAGCGAATGATGTTTTACCACATGATGCTTCCTTCCAGACAAATGTTATGATTGTTCAAGGGAAGAACAGAGAGGTCCTGGCTTGCTTTTTATTTTCTATTTCTTTTTTAATTGGAGAAGCCTTCTGGAAATGATGTACACAATTCAGATTTCATACAATCTTGGAATGGATAGTAAGGGATATCAAGTCTAACCCCCTGCCATGCAGGAATACACTACTAAAACACTCCTGAAAGGTGTCCATCCAACCCCAGTTTATAGGAGATGATGAAAAGCTGTTGTCCTAACCCACTTCCCTACAAACTAAGCATAATTTTTTCACTGTAACTTGATATAGTGTTCTTTTGTATTATAAACTGTCAATTTGTAAGATCTCATAGTTCCAATTTCTGGATTATTTTCAGATCACTAATAGAACCATGTCAATGAAAGTGTAGAATTTTCAAGTGCTGAACTCTTGGCCATCGCGAAGTTCCTGCTCCTGTGGAAGAACACTCCAAAGGAAATCCATGAGTGTATGATGCAAACATGAGTGACAAATACCCATCCTACTCAAATATGAATATGTATGCCAACTTTCAGCAGGGAAATTTTGAGACCGAAGATGCAGCAAAGTCTGGGAGGCTTTCAACAGTGTCAGCTCCTGAAATTGTCAAGCATGTTCATAACCCGATTTGAAGATTGGTGGTTGTCAGCTAAAAAAAATGCTGAGACACTAGAGATATCCCAGGAATGCATCATTTTTATAATTCATGAGCAATTGGCTATGCAGAAGCTGTAGCCAAGTGGTTGCCAAAATATTTGAATGCTGACTAAAACAAAATCAGATTGATACTCCAAGTTGTTTGAGTGAACTAGGGATATTTTTGGAATGACTCATCACTGTTGATGTAATATGGTTATATCACTATGATCCAGAGACCAAACAACAGTCCTTGCAGTGGCAACACTCAGGTTCTCCACAGCTAAAGAAATTCAAGACTTAAAGGTTAGCATTAAAGATCATGGCAACAGTTTTTTGAGGGGATAAGGAAGGAATTTTGATGGCTGACTATATCCAGAGGGGTCAAACTATTAATGTAGAATACTACTTTAACTTGCTGTGTCAATTAAAGGAAGCATTGAAGGGAAAATGGCAAGGAAAGCTGTGGAAAGATGTTTCTTTTTGGCAGGACAATGCTCACAGGGCTGGCAAGATGGATGTTTTGAAGAATTTGCAGTTTAAGTGCATAGACCACCCACCTTACCCACCAGATCTTGCTTCATCTATTTCCTCTTTTCAAACCTTAAAAAGAGTTTAAAAGGAAGGAAATTTTGAATAATTCAATGATAACAGAAGAGTAGTATTTCAGTGACCAGAGATCAGGTGTTGGGGTTTTTTTTTGGGGGGGGGGAGGTTTAAAGACATGAGAATTGTTTTAAAAGTTGATGAAATTATGTGCCAAGTGTATTGGTGTGACTATGTGGAATTGCATGTAGGTTTTATGGCTCTAGGTCATTCCCTTCTTCATTGGGCTGAGAACTTTTCAGCACCTCATTATAAAGAGCTTCAAACAAAGAAAGTCCATTGCCTTCCAAGAAAGTCTGTTCCACTATTGCACAGCTTTTATAGTCAAAATGTTCAGGTGGCATCTCTTTTCTTATAATTTGAAACCATTGGCTTGTAGAGTAGCAGAGAACAAATTCACTCCATCTTCTTCTTGACATTCCTCCAGGTATTTAAATATGTTGGGGTGTATTGTAAAATATCACAGTAGAGTTGTGGAGTCAGACTCTGGACTCAGATGTCCTCCAGACATACACTGCGTCAGCAGTAGCACTCTGGGTCCATAACCACTGTTGGAGTGTATTGAAAAATATCACAGCAGAGTTGTGGAGTCAACAGATATAGAGCTTTACTTCAGCAGAGTGTAAGGCAAAAAATAAGCAAAGCAAAAACATAGCATAATAGCCAAGTACATATACAATGCAAAAAAAAAAAAAAGGCACAACATAACTTCCTGCAAACCTGCAGTACTCTAACTCCTTAGCAAGGAGAGAAAAAAACCTTACATCCCAGCAATATGAAAAACAACAGGCTTCTGACCAGCATGGAGAATAATATACTCTCCAACACTCAAGCAAATTCACTATGCAGTTATACTCTGCTAAGTGGCTATCCAGACCACCTGGCCTAATTGGCTAACTGCATCATTAATTGCCAGAGTTGGCTTACTATCATGGACTTCACCTGCCACTTTGCTATACCTTCACCCATTCACAACTTAGCAAACTGACATACCCTGACAAAATATAGCTATGATATCATCTCTCAAGCTTCTTTTAGAAAGGCTGTAGTGACATCAAAGTGGTGAACTAATGCACCTGTTTGTGCAGCTATAGTGAGAATTAATCTCAGATTTTCAGCTTTTGAGGTAGGTGAAAAAACCTCATCATAGCTCTCAAACTTTCTTTGTGAAAAACCCTGTTTTTCCCCTTTATTTTTCATAACATAAACCCAGGAGTAACGACTGTAGTCATCTATAAAAGTAACACAATATCTAGCTCCACCTACACTGGCTTGTAATGGTCCAGTTACATCAGAATGTATTAATTGAAATGGCCTTCCAGTTACCCTGTTGCTTTTTCCTATTTATTGGCTGTATTTTGCTCTTTGACTGTTTACATATGGCACAGTCAAGAAATATTTTGCATTGGGGCCTTTGCAGATTGCCAGAAATAGTGCAAATTGAGTCCACTTTAACTGCCCTGACTCAGTGCTAGGGAGTCATGGGAACTGTAGTTTATTGTGGCACTAGAGCTCTCTGACAGAGAAGGTTCAATGTCTCAGAAAAAAATACAATTCCCACGATTCCCTAGCACTAACCCTGACCCTTAAAGTGGACTCAATTTGCACTATTTCTAGCAGTCTGCAAAGGCCCATTGTTTCACTTTGTTGTCCCCATATAGAGACCTCATATTCTCTATTACTTTGAAACTGGCATGGCCTAAACGCCTATACAATAAATGAATAAATTTGTCATGTGGAGAGTTATTATCATACACTGCACCCACAGAACCCTGTTCATTGGGTGTCATGTAATAAAGGCCATATCTTCTAATCTCTCTAGCTTGGAGTTCCCCTTCACTCCTAACTTCACAATCTGTGCTAGCAAAAGATATCAGATAGCCTTCTGCAGTTAGATAGGCTACACTTAAAAAAATTTTTTTAGCTCTGGCACATAAAACACATTTTTCAGTGTCTTGGATAAACATGGAACATAACATTCTGCCATTCCTTCAACTGAAACTTAAAGACCATTACCCAACTTAACATGATCCATACTTGCTGGCTCCAAAAACCTAAACAGGTGTTTTTGGTTTGCAATGTGACATGCACAACCAGAATCCATCAACCAATTCCCTTCTTCCTGGCTTGAACAAAATGCAGCAGAAATAAGCTGTGACTTGCTTCCCTTCTTCTTCTTTTTCTCTGCACTACCGTGTCTCTGCAAAGCTGGACAGAAGCATTGTAGATGCTGCTTAGAACCACAGTTGTAGCATTTCCTTACAGCAAATATGCCTTCTTCACTGTTCGCCTCACTAGCTCACTGAGGCTGAGCCAAAGAATTCTTGAAATGCTGCTTGGAAACTGTCCACTCCACTCGATGTTCCTTCCTTATAGATTCTTCCTCTAGTAGACGACCGTGAGATAGTGCATTGTCAAATCTTTTTCTGGAAGAACCTCCAGACTTTGAGAAAAAATGTCCCAGGAATCATCAAGGGAACTCAAAACAATAAACACTTTGGCACTTTCCTCAAAATATGTGCCTCTCTCCAACAACTCAAGAAAAAGCTCCTGCATATACTGTAAAAGTTGTGAAACATCTCCTCCTGATTCCAAACGTGCTCTGTAAAGCTTGTCAAAGCCATCTTGGAAATAGCAGAGGTGCGAATGTATATTGTTCGCAGAGCATCCTAGCATTCCTTTGCAGACTGCAAGTCTCTTATGTGGTTCAGCTGGATCTCTTCCACACCCAAAACAATCCAGGAGTGAGCTTTTTGAGCTGCTATTCTTTGTCCTCTGCCAGGTTGTGCAGGGGGATTTTCAGCAGCATCCCATAAACCTTCTTTCACTAGAAAACACCGCATCTTTACTGACCAAGTCAAATAATTATGGTCATTTAGTCTCTTAAGTGGTAGACCACTGATTATTGTACTGGCCATGGCTGCTGATCATCAACACTTTTATAAAATAATAGCAAGTGCTCAGCAAGCCCTTTTACTTCTTACCAGCCTCTGCAAACTCTTCAGACTCTGGACTCAGATGTCCTCCAGACATACACTGCGTCAGCAGTAGCACTCTGGGTCCATAACCACTGTTGGGGTGTATTGAAAAATATCACAGCAGAGTTGTGGAGTCAACAGATATAGAGCTTTACTTCAGCAGAGTGTAAGGCAAAAAATAAGCAAAGCAAAAACATAGCATAATAGCCAAGTACATATACAATGCAAAAAAAAAAGGCACAACATAACTTCCTGCAAACCTGCAGTACTCTAACTCCTTAGCAAGGAGAGAAAAAAACCTTACATCCCAGCAATATGAAAAACAACAGGCTTCTGACCAGCATGGAGAATAATATACTCTCCAACACTCAAGCAAATTCACTATGCAGTTATACTCTGCTAAGTGGCTATCCAGACCACCTGGCCTAATTGGCTAACTGCATCATTAATTGCCAGAGTTGGCTTACTATCATGGACTTCACCTGCCACTTTGCTATACCTTCACCCATTCACAACTTAGCAAACTGACATACCCTGACAAAATATAGCTATGATATCATCTCTTAAGCTTCTTTTCTCTAATGTAAACACTGCTTCTTCATTGGTTCCTGACAGGTCTTGTTTTCCAGACTTTTTAGCATCTTGTTTGCCTTCCTTTGAGCAAATTGCAGCATGTCATTCTACTTCTTGAATTATTATGCCCAGAACTAGACATAATATATCAGTATTTTTACTAATAGTTATGGGCTAAGATTATCCCTCCTCTCTGCGTCACGCAACCGGGACGTTAAAATATACATTCAATATCCCGCAATCCCATCCACCCCTTAAAATACTATTAAACAATTGACAATTTAAAACACACTTAAAATAATGTGTTATTATTTTAAGTGTGTTTTAAATTGTCAATTGTCAAATAAGCAATAACTGTAACAGAAACAGGGACAAGTAGGTCGGGCTATCTTTTGGTGGCCGGGATGTCTATTCAGGAAAGGCCTGCAGGAAGAGATCCATCTTAACAGCTTTTTAAAAGCTGTTTAAGGTGGTAATATGATGGATCTCACCCAACAGGCCATTCCATAATCTGGGAGCAATTGCTGAAAAGGTCCTCTGGGCAGTTGCAGACATTCTAGTTTTTATATGCTGCAACAGATTCCTCCCAGAGGACCTGAGTGCATGAGGTGGATTATATGAGAGGGGGTGATCTGGAAGATATGTTGGACCCAAGCCATTTAGGGCTTTAAAGATGATAACCAACACCTTGTACTGGGCCTGGAAACTAATGGGCAGCCAATGAAGTGATCTTAAGATCGCTGTTATGTGGTCGCTTCTCGTTGGTCCTGAGACCAGCTTGGCTGCCATATTCTGTACTAGTTGAAATTTCCGGACCAAGTACGAGGGTAGCCCCATGTAGATCACATTACAGAAATTGAGATGAGAGGTTACCAGCACGTGCACCACAGTTTCAAGGTTCCTAACTTCCAGGAAAGGGTGCAGCTGGCATATCAGTTAAACTAAACTGCTTCAGCCTTTTGCTGAACAACATTATGTTGTGTATCTGTGAATGTGCTTACTTATTGCCCCATCATGCAATATAGAATATGTCACTACAATCCCCATGAATCAAAAGATACATGGGGGCAAGCGCAGGTGCAAGGAGCAAACTGTTGGAGCTCTGACAGTTTGCTCTTTATGAAGGGCTTCAAAGTGCTGTTTAATGGAAAACACAACAGTAAACAAAACAGCTGAACAATGAAGGAAAGCCACAACTTATTGAAACAGGGAGTTTCTTCTGTACCCTAGCATATACAGGTCATCACTTATAAGTCTGGCAAACAGTAAACTAAAAACAGAGATTAAAGATATTAAAAAATACTTAGGGCCTTTGCAGACTGCCAGAAATAGTGCAAATTGAGTCCACTTTAACTGTCCTGGCTCAGTGCTAGGGAATCATGGGAATTGTATTTTTTTCTGAGACACTGAGCCTTCTCTGTCAGAGAGCTCTGGTGTCACAATAAACTACAGTTCCCATGATTCCCTAGCACTGAGTCAGGGCAGTTAAAGTGGACTCAATTTGCACTATTTCTGGCAATCTGCAAAGGCCCCTAAATTCTTTTATTTGAGAAGGGGGGAAATCAAGAATTAAGCTGAAATACCTACAAGACTTAAGAGAAAGAGGAGGTTCAGCCCTCCCAAACTTCAAATTATACTATGAGGTGTGCTGTTTATATTGGTTAAAAGATTGCTTGGAACATCAAAATAAAAATCTACTTAAATTAGAAGACACCAATCTAAGATATAGTTGGCACACCTATTGATTTTATGAAAAAGTTAAAGTCAACAGAGAATTTAAGAATCACTACATTAGGAATGTACTGTATATGATTGGAATAAATATAAAAGGCTGATCTGTACTAAAATTCCACTTTGAGCCTCACCTCATAAAACCTTATTTAGGACAGACCCATGGGGAAATGAGACATGGTTGAGATGTAAGAACCTAATAAGAATACAAGGAGGAAAACCTGTGTAGAAATCATTAGAAGAATTGAAAAAAGAAGGTATGGTGAACAATTGGTTTAAGTATTTTAAATTTAAAGAGAGGTTTAAGATTGACTGTAAAACAAGTGGAATAGGAGAGGAAAAGACAGAATTAGAGGAAATTCTCTGGTCAGCAAAAGGAGTAACAATAACAAATCTGGATAAATATCTGTTAAAAATTACACTGGAGATGAAACAGTTAAAGAAAACATGGTGAAATGAGCACAAAATATAGGTCGGGCCTTAGATTTAGAGCTGTGGGAACTATCCTGAAACACTAGACCTGGATAGGCAACCTTTTTGAGCCGGAGGCTGGGTTGCTGTCCCTCAGACAATGGGGGGGGGGGGGGGAGCACAATAAATAAATAAATAAATAAATAAATATTTTAAAAAATTAAAAAAATTATGCATGCACACTCTCTCAACCCCAGAAAAGCCATGGCAAACCCCCTGTGGAGATTTTGCCAAGAAAACCCCAAGAACAAGTAATAACAACAATAATCAATATCATCGTGGTGGGCGGCAGCGGCGGCGGTGGCAGGACTGGCCTGGGGCTGGTCCAAAGGCCTCGGGGGGCCACATCCAGCCCCCGGGCCTTAGGTTGCCTACCCCTGCACTAGACTGAAACATACTATGTGCCAAGATTTGAGATTATAGATGATATATGATACCTGAAAAAAATCTGTAAAATATATGGCAACACTGACAATAAGTCCTGGAAATGTTGAAAGAAAAAAAGGAACATTATACCATATTTGGTGGAGATGTAAAGAAGCTAAAAAAATTGGACAAGTATACAAAGAACAATAAATATATTGCAAATCAAATTAGAACTTAAACCTGAGACATTTCTGCTAAATATGATAGAAGATCAATCTGAAAAGAAATATGCATGTTTACTGTTTTACATGATAACACCCTCCAGAATGGTATATGCTAGATGGTGGGAAAACATAATGTTCCTTGTGTGGAAGAATGGCTTTTAAAACTTTACAAAGGAATTCATGGGAACTGGTTTATTGTGGCACCAGAGCTCCCTGACAGAGAAGGCTCAATGTCCTAGAAAAAAATACAGTTCCCATGATTCCCTAGCACTGAGCCAGGACAGTTAAAGTGGCCTCAAGCTGCATTATTCCTGACAGTGTGTAAAGGCCCAAATTTGATGAAAGCACCATGTTTCAATCTCCCAAGATTTGTTCTGAAAGCATGTACATATATAATTTGTGAGAATTATAAGGCATTTCAGGACATCAAGTATGTAGAAAACAATATCGGTATTGTATAGCTAAAATACACAACACCTGAGACAAATTTGGGGGGAAATACTCTAGTTAATGGGGAAGCATTGAATAAATTAAGTAAATGTATTGATACAAATAAATGTGTGATTTTTTTTAAAAAAAATGTGTAAAGCAGACATGCAAATTTCAGTGTGGGAAGAAAATGCAAGAACCAACTACAATAGATTCATTGAATCAATGGGATTTACCTTCAGGTTGTCTTACCATTCAACAGTTCATTCAGCGGGCGTGTTGTATTGGGCACTAACCAGAGTTGTGTGACCTGATACAACACAATGGAAAGAAAATGCAGGTGAGACTCAGAGAAACTGAATAAAATTGAGACTGGCAGGTTTCCCCATCCCTAACATGTACAGCATAGTGTTGTAATTTGGGTGCTGGATTATGATTCTGGAGACTAGGGTTCAAATCCCAGATTTGCCATATAAACCTCATACAAATGCATGGACATTATCCTGCCTGTTGCAAACATTTTGTCTCTAGCTGTTAACATTAGAGAGCTGTAACCCAGGAATATAGAATCATAGAATCATAGAGTTGGAAGAGACCACAAGGGCCATCCAGTCCACCCCCCTACCATGCAGGAACTCCCAATCAAAGCATCCCTAACAGATGATATTTCATAATTTGCTAAGCCACACCAAATCAATCATGCCCATTCCAAAAGCAGGCATTCTTTTCTCCAATCCTTGCTGGTTGTAGATGTTAGCAGACACTGAGGATGCATCTACACTATAGAAATAATGCAGTTTGACACTACTTTAATTGTTGTAATTTCATTTTATGGAATTATGGGATTTGTAGTTTTACAAAAGCTTTAGGTTTTTCTGCCAAAGAGTGCTGTGCCTTGCAAAACTACAAATCCCAGGATTCTGTAGGGTGGAGCCATGGGAGTTAAAGTGGTGTTAATCTGCATTATTTCTACAATGTAGGTTCACCCCAGGAGACTGATCAAGTAATCTGAAAGATTTCTACAGACTCGTGTTCTAACAAGAAAAAAATTGAAATTATTGGGAATTGTTGTGAATACAGAGATTGTCACATGTCACCATTTTTCTTTCCTTTCCCTTCTTGTTGCAGCTTTCAGTGACACCTAGAAACTAGTTTAGAAGGGTTCCCCAAAACTCTGGAACAATTTTTTCAGGATTAACAAAGAGCTGCAGAGAGGAAAGGAGAGGAGAGGAGAGGAGAGGAGAGGAGAGGAGAGATCACCGCATTCAGATTCAGATTCCAGTGTCAGAAGCAGAAGCCTTCTGTTGGATTATGGCTAATGAGTGCACTGAAGTTGAAGGTTCATTACTCTTCTTTTATAAGTCAGATATTTTGTATTGCAGTGAGAGTCGGGCAGGAACTGTCAGTGTGTGGATGATGGGTGTTGCAGTGATGCTCTTTGTCACCCAGCAGAATCTGCAGGACAAGCTGGCTGCTGTGATCCACAGCCACTTTGTATCTCTTACCATCAACTGGTTCAGCTTCCCTTCTTCAGGATCCTGTCTTCCTCAGTCAAGAAGACACATTGTAAAGTCCAAAAGCATAGTTTATTAATGCATATAAAAGTAAAATAAAATAACTAAGTAAAATCCATTGTGATGAACTTGTCCAGTTCAGCCATGAAAGATCAAATCTTTAACAATCCCAAAAGCTTAGGATCTCAACTCGTTGCAATTAAAACCACTTCTTCCAGCCACACTCACGCACTCACATCTTGAACAATAAACATTCTAGACAAAGGCTTCTCTAGGCCCTTCCCATACTCCACCTTCTAGGTGTTAACCTTATGATAATTGGATAATGCCTGTATGATGTATGCTAACCCAGCCTCTTGCTGTCCATCATCCACCATGTGACTATCTTTCCCAGCTTAATGATGTTTATGTATAATTGTTATCAAGCCTTTCTCATAACAAAGTCTGTGTCCATGAGTTCTACCTTTGGGAAAATACATGTTTATGTCTGTGTTGGCCATCTGGTGTTAGATTTCCTTTGTTTCTCTAGATGTTGTTCTCATGAGGAAAATTCCACACACACATCTCTACATTTCACCTTTGACTGTATAGCCCATCCATATCCTAACAGAACCAACTTTCTTGCATCAGAGCTTGGGCCATGAGGTTACATGACATTTTACAATTTCAAACTGAAGAATTTGGAGGCAGAGGTAGTAGAAAAACACTGATGCCACACAAAAGTGTGTGGTAACTCACACTTACTTTGGTTAGGTGGTGTATATTCCTTGATAATTGTTGGACAGCTTCATGGTACATTGGGAGAGAAGGCTGGTTACCATCTGGCTGCAGTTGGGCAGCTTGGAAAAGGGGACAAAACATGTGCAGGAAAAACACTTTTTTCTGCGCAGAAATATCTGTGCTTATGCAAATGTATAAAGCCCATGCAATTTGTGCAACACTTGTACACTTTGCATAAACACACACATTTCCTCATAAAACCACATGTGGTTTCTGTGCAAAATACCCAAAAATCTATGTGTCTCACATAAAGTGCCTGTTTTCTGAGAGAGATAATATCTTTTCTGTGCATGAAAACTAGTTGTATTTTTGTGCAAAATTATTTTTCACAACAAAGTCCTAAAGTATGGCAAGTGTTGGAATGTTGTAAAGAAAATCTTGTAATCTCATGGACTTCAGAAAAAAAATGATGAAATTATTTGTACCAGCATAGAATCATAGAATCATAGAATCATAGAGTTGGAAGAGACCACAAGGGCCATCCAGTCCAACCCCCTGCCATGCAGGAACTCCTAATCAAAGCATCCCCGACAGATGGCCATCCAGCCTCTGCTTAAAGACCTCCAAGGAAGGAGACTCCACTACTCTCTGAGGGAGTGTGTTCCACTGTCGAACCGCCCTTACTGTCAGGAAGTTCCTCCTAATGTTGAGGTGGAATCTCTTTTCTTGCAGCTTGCATCCATTGTTTCGGGTCCTAATCTCTGGAGCAGCAGAATACAAGCTTGTTCCCTTCCCTCCCTCCTTCAAATATTTAAACACGGCTATCATATCACCTCTCAGCCTTCTCTTCTCCAGGCTAAACATCCCCAGCTCCCTAAGTCGTTCCTCATAGGGCTTGGTTTCCAGACCCTTCACCATTTTACTTGCCCTCCTTTGGACACGCTCCAGTTTCTCCACATCCTTTTTGAATTGTGGTGCCCAGAACTGGACACAGCATTCCAGGTGAGGCCTGACCAAAGCAGAATAGAGTGGCACTATTACTTCTCTTGATCTAGACACTATACTTCTACTGATGCAGCCTAAAATTGCATTGGCCTTTTTAGCTGCTGCATCACACTGTTGACTCATGTTCAACTTGTGGTCCACCTGGATTCCTAGATCCCTTTCACACGTAGTCTCATTCAGCCAGGTGTCCCCCATCGTATATCTGTACTTTTCGTTTTTCCGCCCTAAGTGCATGTAGGAATGAAACACATGAAAATACAACCCTAACATGGGATGTACCAGAGATGCCATTGTGTGTTGTACAGCAAGGCAAGTGGAATCCTACAGTAGTGATGCTGGCTAGAACTTCATGTTCCAGCAGTGTTTCTGTTGGACCTCAACTCTGACTTCCTAGTCCACTGTGGTGGCATTCTTGCATACCCTGAGTGGGGAAAATT
The DNA here is from genome assembly GCA_026167975.1 of Phrynosoma blainvillii. Taxonomy (NCBI): domain Eukaryota; kingdom Metazoa; phylum Chordata; class Lepidosauria; order Squamata; family Phrynosomatidae; genus Phrynosoma; species Phrynosoma blainvillii. The sequence continues at coordinate 301,537,201 of JANUYF010000004.1, forward strand.
GCTTCTGTAAATGTTTTTAATTAGTGTGGGCATCTTTCACATTCTTTCTAAGCTGTGTTTGTCAATTCAAGGACTGCTAGGAGCACTACAGCATTCTGCTGAGATCCACAAAACCAGAGTGAGTATTCTCTTGAAGTACATGAGTAATCTTATATCTTGTTGTTCAGGAAGCAGCAATAATGACAAGCAAGATTATATTACATCTTTGCATTGTTGAAATTTCCAGAGTTTTTGAGAGCCTTGTGTTGTTAGCAATAAATATTCAAAGGGCAGAAGCATAACAACTCCATCTTCTGTTATATGTTTCAATGGTGTGTGTGTTTTTCCTCGTGTCCTCCAAAGTATCTTTATCTTTTAGGGAACATTTGAATAAGGCCTCTAGTAGTGGGCATGTTTGCCTTGCTAAACGGTTAGCTTTATCAATTGCATTGGGAAAGCAAAGACTTTGTAGTTGAAAATATACTGTTTGTAGTTGAAGATATACTGCCTGAAAACATGGCACTTCTTTCTCTTTGATCGCCCAGCTGTTTTCTTTCTTGATGGAGAACCAAGACCAATGTTAGAACAGCACAAGTGAGAGAGAGGTTACTTTTCAAAAAGAGAGAAAGAGCTGTTTATGCATTGCATCTCTTCTAAACAAGGTTTTTCTTTAGAATGAGTTCCCAGAGTTCATGGACACTCTTTGGCTCTTTGCTTACTAAGAATAAATCCAAGCAATCCATGGTGATACAATGTGGTAGAGTACTAGAGCTGAGTAAAGGAGAAGTGGCTGAGAGAAAGACACCCCCCGACAAGTCGGGAGGGGTTGCTTGTTGTGCTGGCCAAATAAGGACATGAGAGGCCTGATTGGACAAGCGTGCAGGGGCCTCTGGGTACCTGCGCGTTTGGCCCAATCACGTTGCTTGCTTGAATGAAAGAAGTCTCGCGGTGATTGTATTCTCGCGAGACTTCCTACGAGAGTTTGTTCTTTATAGCTCTGCGCTGCCACATGGAGGCAGCCATTTTAGAGCTTGAACTGAGCTCTGTGCTCTGGCTGCTTGCTTGGCTTTGGTCTAGCGAACTTCTTGGCTTGCTGCAATTTGTTTTGCTGATAATTACTTAATTCCTCTTCACGGTGGGAGTTCTTAATTTTGAGTTTCCCTGCATACTTCAAGGAATAGGCCGAATGAGGCCTTCGGTCCGCTCCCCTCAGGCCTGAAAGGGCCTCCACATCTCCAACACTCAGAGGGCTGCACACTTATCCAAGGAGGGTGCTGCAGCAGGTGCTCTCTCTGCCAGGTGCGTGGACCCGGCGCTTGATCTCAGGCCCAGCGGCGCCCTGGCTACCTCGGTCTGGTAAGGTCGGGACCCCATCGCTAGTTCAGGAGGGTTTTACACCTCTCCCCAGCGGTGAGTGTGTGAAGGCAATACTTGTCTTCGGGCAGGGTGCCTAATAGGACCCTTGGTAGCAAAACAGTACAGGCCTGTGTGGTGGTCTGTAACCAGCTTGCCCAGAAGGGGCTACAGACTACAGCCGCCAGCCCTATTGCCAGCACTTCTGGCAACCTGGACACAGAAGTGCTGCTCCCTCCTCCTGTACTTGACTCTCAGGTAATTCCTGCTACACCGGGTCCTTCAATGGTTTCGGCTATAGAGGTGGGGCAACCCACTATAGCCGATGTGTGGGAACTCCTGAAAAGGGTTCCAGGTGTGGAGATTCAGGGTGCTGCTGCCCCTGTTTCTGAGCAGCCCACTGTGGCAGATCTGTATAACCTTTTGCGAGGAGTGGTTCTTCCACTGGTGCAGTGGAGCAAACCCGTGATGCGCAGAGGAGAGATCAGGCAGCTGCTGTTTCATCTATGCCTGACACCCGAGCTGTTGCGGGGCCACACTTCGGGAGACCTGTGCAGTTGGCTGGTGATGCTCCCCAGCAAGCTTCACTATCAGGTTTGTCTCCTACTAATCCATCACTGGCAAATTGGCCACCTCGGTATGGGCTCCTGGTGGCCAGGTTAGACAGGGTGTGGGTTTGGAATGCCCTATCCCTGCAGCTTTGGGTGCACCTGTGCAGGCACCTGTGGTTACACAGGTCCCTGGCTCTAGGGTGCAGGTTTGTCAGCCAATTGCTTTGACTAGCGACATCCCTGCGGTGTCTCCTTTGGGTGCTCCTGTGCTATCAGGAGTAACTGTGCATTCTGAATCCATTCCTTATGCTGGAATGTCTACACCCCTTGGCTCACACCTTCTCCTTTCCACTAAAGAAAGAATATGGAAGGGAGATTATATTGATTTATTTTCTCTTACTTTTAGGGATCCTGAACCAAGGATCATGGTAAAGGATGGGATTGTGTTCAGCCTTCCAAAAGAGTTTCATGCGCTCAAATGCCCTAAGCTGCAGCGTAATTTTGTGAATTGGATTATGGGTTTTACTATTTACAGGGGAGTCATAGAGGAAAAAGAGCCCCTTAGGTCTCCTGATTTTTCTAAATACAAGGAGATTATGATAAAAGGTTACACCAACTGCCATCATAACACTAGGGGTGAAGCCTGGCTGCAATACGATGAGCAGTTTAGAATGAGAGCTGCACAAGATCACTCCTTGTCCTGGAGACATGTACAGTCTGAATTATGGGCAGATGTAATGGTGGGGGCCTCCCCTTTGAGCAGATGTGACAATGGGTTTGTCCCCATGGTTACTCAGCCGAAAGGGCAGAATGCGAGGCCTGGCACAGGTGAAAGAAAGCAATTTGGTATATGCTGGGACTTTAACACAGGGAAGTGCAAGAGGCAGCCCTGCAGGTTTGATCACAAGTGTAACACCTGTGGGGGTGGTCACCCTGGTGCTTCCTGTAGCAGAGGTAAGCAGTCAAGAGTGGGAGGTGTCCCCCAGTCAGTATTACCAAGAGGTAAAGGCTCCGTCACCAATTAATTTAGATGCAATGGTGGCTTGGCTGAGGCTGTACCCAAATAAGGAGGCTGCATCTTATTTATTTCATGGTTTTCCTTGGTTTTTTGCATCCCTTACACAGGTTCCAGGGTACATCACTATGCACCCAATGTTCGTTCTGTGAGGGAATTACCAACTATCGTGAGGGACAAGCTAGCGACAGAGATAGCTGCTGGAAGGATTTCAGGACCTCATGATCAGCTGCCAATTCCCACCCTTCATTTATCCCCTTTGGGTGTGGTTCCCAAGAAAGCCCCTGGGGAATTCAGGTTGATTCACAATTTATCCTACCCGAAGGGTGACTCTGTGAATGATGCCATAGATCCTGAGCTTACGTCTGTTAAGCATGCATTGTTCGACTCAGCGGTCAAGAGGGTTAGGAATTTAGGCAAGGGAGCCCTCTTGGCAAAATGCAACATAAAATCTGCCTTCAGGCTGCTCCCTGTGCACCCAGATGATTTTGACTTACTGAGTTTTCAGTTTGAAGGAAAGTATTATTTTGATAAAGCCATGCCAATGGGGTGCTCGATTTCTTGTTCAGCTTTCAAGATTTTTAGCACCTTTCTTCATTGGTGTGCAGTACAGCAGTCAGGTAACAGGGCTATAACCCACTATTTAGATGACTTCTTGATTGCTGGAAATCCCAATTCCTCACAATGTAGGGACACTTTAGCTGATTATCAGGAATTGATGTCGGAGTTGGGAATTCCTCTAGCTGAAGAAAAAACGTAAGGGCCCGACACACGGCTTACCTTTTTGGGTATCAAGATAGACACCGTAGCTGGTATTTCTCGATTACCAAATGACGAATTGGTGGCTATGAGGCAGCAGGTTAGTGTGATGCTGGGGAAGCAAAAAGCTACACTGCATGAATTTCAATCCCTTACAGGATTGCTAAAACTTCGCCTGTAGGCTAATAGTTCCGGGATGAGCATTCTGTGCAAGATTATATAGAGCTACGGTAGGGGTGTTTGCACCGCACCATCATATTAGGATCACAAGGGGGATTCATGAGGACTTGAAGGTTTGGGAGTCCTTTTTTGAGCAATTCAATGGGACTTCATTCTGGAGATCTGAAATCCTGCTGAGGGCAGACTTTCAGCTACACTCTGATACTGCTGGCACCCATGGCTTTGGTATTTATTGGAATGGCCAGTGGGCTGCAGAGGCATGGCCTTCTGCTTGGATTGAACGTGGTCTGACTAGAGACCTGACATTTTTGGAACTTTTTCCTATTGTAGTGGCTGTGCACCTATGAGCAAGCCAATTTGCTAACAAGACCATCTGGTTTTGGTGTGATAACCAGGTGGTCATTCAGGTGGTAAATTCTCCGTCTTCCAAGTCCCTCAGAGTCATGTGTTTGGTGAGGGCAATGGTCATGCAGTGTTTGAACTCTAATGTTTTATTCCAAGCTCAGCATGTTCCTGGTGTGCTTAACCCTTTGGCGGACGCCCTTTCTCGCTTTCAGTTCTCCAGGTTCGGGCAGCTGGCTCCGGAGGCATTGCCACACCTGATGGAGGTACCGGCTTTGCTATGGAGCCTTGGAGACTAGAAATTCACAGGGTGATCCTACATTCCATCGCCCCATCTACACGCAAGTCCTACCAGATAGCTTTGAATGTATTTAACCAATTTTTATTAGAAATTGGGGAGGTAGAAGACTGGCCTATTAGGGTTGATCTGGTCCTGTGTTTCATAGTACACCTCAGGTATCCAGGTCTGTCACCTGTTATAAGGGGTAGGCTGGCTGCCCTGGCTTTTCACGGCAGGGCAAGGGGTTGTTTTGATCCTACCACAGACTTTAAGGTTAAAAGAGCTGTGGAAGGTTGTGTCAGAGATGCCATGCTTGGTGCATGGTGGATGATGTGTGTTGCAGTACTAGATTACCATTCAGCAGAGCTGGCAGGATAAGCTGACACCTTATCCTGCACGCCTCCAGACTTCTTCCTTTGGATCCAGATGTCACTGCCTCAGCTGTCCCAGCAGATATCATAAACCACGCAAGTTGTAGACTAATAAATGCTACCTTTATTGTCACAACTGAGCAAACCAATATACAGTTCAGTTCCCTGCAACACAGCAGCGGATGTCTTGCAAAACACCAGTTTATTTCCAAGCAGTTGTTTGTTACATCCACATAGTACACACCCAAGCACTGTGCAAGGACTTTTTCCTCACCCCCAAGTTGATAACCACCTGGGCGTGACCCATGATGCTCATTGGCTACTACCTTATTTCCCAGACTCATGTCCACCCCCTGGTGTGTACGTCATACACCATGTGACCAGTGACATGTAAACATCATGATGTAATGTTGTTTACCTATTACCCTTGCCTTTTTCCCAAAACAATAATGTGTTGACTTCCTGCAGGGAAAATGTTTATGTCTGGGTGTACATCTGTTGTTTTCCAGGTCCGCTTGTTCCCTTGAAACCTTCTCACAGGAACAACTTCTCATACATCTTGTACATTTCCATATGTACTCCAAAACCCATAACTCTGAAAAACCTAACAGGTTGGTCTAGAGAATCCCCTGTAGTAAAAGACTCACGGTGGCCTATAACAGGCTCAGTCCTGGCTAAGTTGTGGAAACAACTAGCTGATACATGTTATTCGCCTGAGGAAGTGGCTTTATTCAAGGCAGCATTTGCTATTGCTTTCTTTGCAGCTTTACAAATTAGTGAGATTGTGCCTGGATCTCGCAATGATCAGTCTGGTAGGGCACTTTTAATTTCAGATGTTATCTTAACAGAACAGGGGATTCAAATTGCATCAGGCGCTCCAAAACTGATCAGTTGGTGAAAGGTCAGTCTATCTCCTTAGCCAAAGTGACTAGTGGGTAAATTTGCCCGGTGTTAGCAATGATCAATTACCTCAAGGTTAAGCCAAAAGTGGCAGGCTATCTGTTTCTTCACCTATCTGGCATGCCCTTAACTCAATTTCAATTTAGGGCAGTGTTGAAGGAGACACTAAGGCGAGCTAAGTTGCCTCAGGCTTATTTTTCTTCTCACTTCTTCTGCATCGGTGCAGCAACAGCTGCGGCCACACATGGTCTAAGTGAAGCCGATATTTGTCGAATTGGCAGGTGGCATTCCAGGGCATGTAAGTCCTATGTTAGGCTTTCTGGAAACAAGAATCCCGATCAACTATACTAATTTCCTTTACTTGCATTTCGGCTGGCTTTTTCCATGGCAAGACTTGGATTGTGGGCCACAGTCTAGTCTTCTGGGCAGAATGCCACCTTCTTGAGCACCGGTGTAATACTAATTTGGGCCTGGCAAACATCAGTGCTATTCAATGGTTTGGCCGCAGGGGTATGATGTGGGGAGCGCTGCTTCCTTGGATCATCCAGCTGTCAAGGTCTTACCCACAATCCTAGGTTTTAGTCATACACCTGGAGGAGAATGACTTAGTGAAAGTCCCTTGCCTTCAGCTGGCGAAGCAGATGGTGAAAGACCTGCAGGAAATTAGAAAAATAGCACCTGGAACTATACTGCTATGGATTAAGCTGCTGCCAAGGCATAACTGGCCTGGAGCTTGCAAAGATGCCGCCATTAACAGTGCTCGACAGTGGCTAAATCATTCTGTGGCCAAGCAGTTATCAAGACTTGTCATTTTCATAATTGAACATTCGGGAATTAAATTGGATAGGCCTCAGCTGTTGTCCTGGACCACAGCCAGCCTCAGTTCCCACAGCTGCTAGGGATGGAAAGGGTGAGCTGCAAACAGCAAGGCCAGCCACAAACCTTCTGTAGACGAAACACCAGCAAAGCAAAGTCCAGAAATCAGCGTCAATCAGTCTAAGGTCAGGGCAGGCAGCAATCAGCAAAAGTCCAGTCCGGTCCAGGGTCAAGGTAACAGAGTTCCACAAGGCAAGAGCGAGAGGCACACAGCAGGAAACCAGGAGCCACACTGACCATAGTCTCCCAAGGAAACTACAATAAATCTTGGCACTGAGGAAGCCTCTTGCAACTCCTTAAATAGTCAAATCCTACCTCAGTGCCAGCTGAGGCTTGTTCAGCAGCTGCTTTTCAGCCAGTCTCCTGGACCTGCGACTGCCAGCACTCTCAGCTCTCCTCTGCCTAAAGGAAGGTACTGGCTCTGCTGTATCTTCCTGACACTCCCCACTAGGCAGCTGAGCCTCCAAGGAAGGAGCACTAGGACCTGGCTGCTCTGGGGCTGGGAGAATCGGGCTTGGCTCCGGCAGAGCAGAATGAGAGCCAGGTGGAGCCTGTATCTCTTCCTTCTCTGGAGGAGACCCATCCTCCTCCTCGTCCTCCGAGTCCTCCTCATGGCTGTCCATGACAGCTGTACAGGGGGGATGGGGTGCACCTCTCCGCTGAAGGTTTGGAGATTTGTGTTCAGGCACTCTCTGAACATATCAAAAAAGCAGTTTGGGGGGGGGGAGAGGGGATGCCTAGCTAGGCTGGCCCCCTCTTGTGGTGGGTAATGACCCCCACCCCACAGAAAAATTAATCTGGCTAATTAAATTTCATTGGGGTAAATTTGGCAAAGATTAAATTAAAGGAAATGATGTATGCAATTAAATGCATGACATCATTAACTAGTGACATCATATGATGTAATATGACATCATTTCCGACGGGGAGGGTTTGTAAATTTGTTGTTGTTATTTGTTTACATACTTTGTCACATGTGGCGAAGGACCACCCATCTGGGTGGGCTACACCTTCACATACACATGTGACCAAGTGTTGGGAGTTTAATTGTAAACCTTATAATTAGACCCTGTACAGCAGAAAATAAAAGTTGTGGCCAGTTTAAACCCAAAAAGAGGCATCTTGTGTCCTTTGTGCCAGTGCAAATAATCTATGCTGATGAGAAAGAAGAGATCGTAGCAAAAAGTACAGGGACGAATGGAAATAATAGTTGCCAAAGCCTGCTTCAGGCATAACATGTTTAGGCACCAAGGACAATGTTTGTGTTTTGGCCCACAAGAGTACCTTACTACCCTGAAACCTAATGGCATATGTGGCTGCCACAAAATATTTCACGGTACATTTCTCCTTTCCAGTGAAGCAAGTATTAAAACTCTATGATGTAATTATTCACTAAAAAAAGCAATGAATAATTTTAGCATTTTTCTTCCCACTACAAAAATGGAGGGCTTCTGTGTAAAACTGTTGTTTTCTGCACAGAAAATGTTGTTTCGTGTGCAGAAAATGAAATAACTGGGGATATACTGCCCAAAATGTTCACATGGTTGACTTGCAAAGAAAACAGCATTTTCATTTTCTCTAAGGATAATGCACAAAATATTGTTTTCTGCACAAAGAAATTCTGTGCAAAATAAATCCTGAATTGCAAAGATTATTGTCAGTCCAGGATTTTTCGGCCTCAGGTTTTCTTACCATACAAAAAGCATGTTTTTTTTTAACCATTTTGAATTAATAATAATAATAATAATAATAATAATAATAATTTATTTGTAACCCGCCCCTCTGTACGGCAATTGGAGCGGCGTACAACAAGGTTAAAAAGACAACAGTTAAAACATCCCTCTATCCCACACCCTAGCCCTCCCACCCCTTAAAACTATATTAAACTACAATAGAATTAAAACCAAGTTAAACAAAATTAAAATACAATAAAAACAATTTTTTGGCAAGCATGCCAAGGCGGTGGGGGGATGAGAAGCAGATCACCTCCAATTTGCCGGGGAGTTATTCTGGGAAGGCCTGCCAGAAGAGATCCGTCTTTACTGCCTTTTTAAAGGCAGCAAGAGTGGTAATAAGACGGATCTTGTCCGGCAGGCAATTCCATAGTCTGGGAGCAGTCGCAGAAAAGGCCCTCTGAGAGGTCTGTGAGATCCTAGTTTTCATGGGCTGCAGCAGATTCCTCCCAGAGGACCGAAGTGCATGGGGGGGATCATACGGGGAGAGGCGGTCCCTGAGATAAGATGGCCCCAAGCCATGTAGGGCTTTAAAGGTTAAAACCAACACCTTGTACTGTGCCAGTGGAGGGATTTAAGCACAGGTGTTATATGCTCCCTCCTGGATGTTCCGGTGATTAGCCTGGCTGCCATGTTTTATACCAGTTGGAGTTTCTGGGTTAGGCACAAGGGTAGCCCCATGTAGAGTGCGTTGCAGTAATCCAGACGTGAGGTTACCAGAGCATGTACCACAGTTTCCAGATCCCTCAAACACACACACACACACACCCCTGAGAACACCATCCTGGAGTTCTTAAGTGTCAGCTTGAAAACCACCTGAGCCAGATCAGGCCAAGAAATTGCTGAGCAGTGGAATTGGCAATACACCAGCAGATTCCCTGTCCTGTCCCCTAACACGAGGGACCAATTTTCAAAACTGGTGCTAGGACAGATGGAATCCTTATGGGAGATGACAATTCCTCCTCCAACCTGGCCCTCCACTGTGGGTTGGGTCTGACTCAAATACCTGGGTGGACAAAGCTGAGGTAGTTCCATTACACCCAACCATCTTTCCATTTCTCCATAATGTATACCAGCTTGGCCCCTTCACTCAGAATCAAAGATGTTAATTATTTTAGTATGGGCTTTAGTTATTCATCACCACCACCAGCAGACCAGAGGGCAGGCTGACATGGATCTTCTCATTGAAATGGAACATAGGACAAATTTCATGCATCTGTCCAATATTTTCCTTACCTGGCATGTCCAGCCCCTCTTACCAAAAGTGCCTTTGGTTTCTTGCTTTGAAGTATAAAACATCAAGCAGTTCCTTAGCTCTATCTCATCATGTAGCTAATGTTCCAGGTTTGAAATAAGAATCTTGTTTCAGCAAGAGACCCCTAATTCTGATCTTATCCTGGGTTCTTCAGTATCATGTTCACAGAATCAGTCCACCAGCATCTTTTCATTATTGGTCAGTGGTAATATATGATAGGGCCTCCAGAGGAAAACACCATCTAATAAAAGAAATCTAATGCCTAATCTGATTCCCAGCTGTGTGGATTTGCCAGAGTAAAAACTCTACCTCAAGGAACTCGTGTGGTTCTGCTTTAATCTTTCAGTAGCTTGAAAAAAGGAAAAGGAAGCTTATGGGAATTTGCTGATCCTAGGGAAACTACAGGTCAGGGCAATGAAGACAGAATAATACAAATTCATAGAGAATGGAATAACTAAAGAAAGAATTGTGGAGGGAATTTGCAACACAGTGCAACTAAATGTAAAATAATGCAGTCAGAGACATAAAAGCAGAAATGAAATAGTTTCTCAATTGATAAAACCCCTAAAAAGAAGAAGACAGACAGACCTAGAAGCAACACTTATCAGCACAGTGTTTTAACCTCAGTAAAGCCCAGCAACTAGTTAAGTGCCAGGTTTCATAAAGAAGGTTACTTACTGTGGAACAGAGGTACGGTGAGAACTTGAAAGCAGAAATTAATGGCAACTTCTTTAATAATTCTGTCTGGGGTTCTGATCTCCTTGTAATTAAGGGGGAGGTGGAACAGAAGTGCAAAAGTGCCAGTTGGAGAACAAAGTTGCAGTTTAATTAAGTGGATTTTAAGGCTCAAGGACAGGGGTGTGAAAATCTCTCAGCCTTGATTATTGCCATTTCCAGGCTTTCAAAAGGTAGCTAAAACAACATGCGAGCAAAGGAGTTTGCTAGCCCCATCTCTTCATTTGTTGCTTTCATCATGTAAAGAGTGATGGCTCTGAAGAGGGACTTAGGGCCTTTGCAGACTGCCAGAAATAGTGCACATTAAATTGAGGCACTGCCCTGGCTCAGTGCTAGGGAATCATGGGAACTGTAATTTATTGTGGCACCAGAGCTCTCTGACAGAGAAGGCTCAATATCCCAGGAAAAAAATACATTTCCCATGATTCCCTAGCACTAACCCTAACCCTAAAAATGAACTCAATTTGCACTATTTCTGGCAGTCTGCAAAGGCCCTTAGAGAACATTTGGAACTAGCACTTAATTACACCATTCAAACTATCATCATTTGGCGCTACAACAATTCACATCTAGTCAGCACATATCTTCCATTTTTAAATGGTACAAAGAGGAAGGGAAAAAAAGAGGGAAAAGGTGAGAACAACAAAACAAAGTATCTCTCTCTCTCTCTCTCTCTCTATATATATATATATATATATATATGTATATATACGTATATATATTCCAGAATATCTAATTACAGAGAAGGAAGAATCTAAATAAATGTAAATTCATTTGTGTACATTGTCAACCTCCATATAAAGTTGAAATAAACATTGGTTGTCTAATAGATTTTGGTCTCTCTTGTTCTTTATTACAACTTGTTACTTTTTATCACTTAGTTCTCCCTATAGTTACTTCGTTGTTATTGGTTTGTATTTTCCCTTTCCTCCTCCTCCCTTCTCTTCAGTCTCTCCCTTTTTCCTCTTTGCCATCTCTATTATATTCTAAAACTTACCCAAACTGTTATCTCCCACTAGCAGCTATTTCTCTCTTCCTCTTGCCTTCTAATTAATTCCCCTCCTTCATCTTTCTTACCTCGTTGTGCTCTCTTCTCTTCTCTTCCTTCCCTTCCTGGACTTTCCCCAAACCAATCTCTTTTCTCGCCAACCTATCTATCCTACTTCTTTCTTTTCCTCACTTCTCCATCTTCTACTTACACTCACCTTCCCACATTCACCTACCTTCAATTCACTATGGGCCTTTGCAGACTGCCAGAAATAGTGCAAATTGAGTCCACCTTAACTGCCCTGACTCAGTGCTAGGGAATTATGGGAACTGTAGTTTATTGTGGCACCACAGCTCTCTGACAGAGAAGGCTCAATGTCTCAGAAAAAAATACAATTTCCATGATTCCCTAGCACTGAGCCAGGGCAGTTAAAGTGGACTCAATTTGCACTATTTCTAGCAGTCTGCAAAGGCCCTTACTCTTTCTTTTCCTCACATTCTTCCCACATTCACTCCCTTCCTGACTTCCTTCCCATTGAGTAACAGTTTGGTATTTAGTTTTATTGACTTCCTGTAATCACATTTTCTTTTTGAAGCTTGTCCTGTTTTCTTATTAAATTCCATCTTCACATTTTATAAAATTCTAGTTTGCTCTATTTGTGTTTAATAATCCTCTATATCTTCCAGCATTTCATTATTTTTGGTATTTTGTCATTACTTATCTTCTGTTTCTTGTTGTTTCCTATCTGTTTCCTGTCGTTACCTAACTTCTCTTTTCGTCCTATTATCTCTCCCCTTCTTGACCAATCAATTAGGACCCCATACTTTCTCAGCATACTTTATTTAAAAAGAAAAGTCTATCCTGGCTATCTTACCCCATCTTTTTTTCCAAATATTTCATTACTGGTTCCCACTCTTCGTTCATTTTACCTATTGAATTAAGCTTTAGTCTTTGTGTTAATCTGTCCATTTCCTTAGCATCATATAGTTTGCTTAACCACTCTTTCTTACTAGGTATAATATCTGTTTTCCATTTCTGAGTATATAAAATTCTTGCTGTTGTGGTCATATAGAAACATATTTTCCCGTACTTTTTCTCTATTTGTCTGTCAAACATGCTTAACAAATACATTTCTGGTTTCATATGTACATCCACCTTTAAGATTGTACTCATTGTTTCTTTCATACAATTCCAGTATTTATTTATTTATTTTTTTGCCTTGCTACATGACCACAACAGTGGTAAAATGTACCTGGTTTTTCCTTGCATTTCCAACATGTATTGTTTGTATTTTTATATATTTTGTAGATTTTGACTGGTGTGATATACCATCTTAAATACATTTTGTAAAAGTTCTCCCTCAAGTCCTGTGAGCAGATATATTTTACCACTTTAGTCCATATAAACTCCCAGCTACTTAATTCAATTGTGTATCCCAAATCTTTCACCCACCATTTCTTCTTTTATTGTCTCTTCTTCTAACTCTAGATTTAGTAATATTCTGTAGATGTTCCCAATCATTTTGTCTTTATCGTAAATTAAGAATTTGTCCAACTCTGTTTTTTTCTCCTCAAATCCATATACTCTATTATCTATTTTATATCTTTCTTTAATTTGAAAATATGTAAATCAATTCATCATAAATCCTTCTTTTATTGTTTCTTCTTGATTTTTAACTGCCAGTTTTCTATCCCTTGTTTAATTAATAACTTGTAACTTATCCAATTATTATCTGTAATTGTTTCTCTTCTGTGAAAAGCTTCCTGGGGTGAGATCCATTGGGACATTTTTCTGTATATTTTCTTTTGATATTTTTTCCAGATTCTTAGAAGGGGTCTTCTTACACAGTGAGTTTTAAAAAACATGGGACTATTGGCCAACATGGCTGAGGCTTCTGGGAGCTGAAGTCCCTCAGCCCTTAAAGGGGAAAGGTTGCCTACCCCCTTTTTTACACTCTTGCATGGGTTATTAAGAATAATCACTAAATCATCCACAAAGGCTCTGATTTTATAATGATAATTTTTCTTTTTTGTTCCTTGAATTTTGCCATTCGCCTTGATCTTTAATATTAATTCTTTCATCACTATAACAAATAGTAAGGGCAACAGGGGGCAACCTTGCCGAGTGCCTCTTTTTATTTGAAATCTATCCATTTTCCCCCCATTGATCACTACTCTGGCCATTATATATTTCTTTGATCCAATTTAAATAATTTTCATATACATTCATTTTATTCAAAATTTCAAATAGAGTATGCCAATTTACCGAATCAAAGGCTTTCTCAAGATCCACAAATAACAATCCCAATTCTTTTTCATTGTGAAATTCATAATAGTCTAATATATTCAAAATATACCTCATGTTTTCTCTCATCTGCCTTTTCGGTAAAAATCCCCTTTGACCTTAATCTATTTGATCTTTTATACAATCTTTTAAGCTATTTGCCATAACCGAAGAGAAAATTTTATAATCTAGATTTAATAAAGAAATGGGTCTATAATTTTTGGGATCTATGATGTCTTTTGCTTCTTTAGGGATGACAATTATATCTGCTTCTTTCCAGGATTCTGGGATTCTACTTTTCAAAATGTCATTCATTGTTTCTGTTAATGGTTCTATCTGAAAAGTTTTGTAATATAATGCTGTGAAACCATCTGGTCCTGGAGATTTCCCAATTTTACAATTTTAAATCCCTTCCCATACTTCTTCTATCCTAATTTTCTCATTTAATTTTTTTTTTTTTGTCTTCATCTTTAAGCTTTGGAAAATTTACCTCATCTATGTAAGTTCTTACTGTTCCCTGATCAACTTTGTACTCTTTGTATAAATGTGTATAGAATTTGTGAAAGATTTCTTTAATTTTGTTTTGTTCTGTGTGCTGGGTGTCTCCATCTCTGATTTTTGTTATTATTTTTTTCCCTCAGAAAGAAAAGAAAGGAAGGAGTAGTAATATATATATATATATATAGAGAGAGAAGGAAATACACTCAAAAGAAATTCTCAAAGATGAGGATGGTTTCTACGTAGGTGTAGAAAGCAATTGGAGAGGAAATAGAGTACTAATGACAGGAATATATTCACCACAGGAAAATAAGAGTAAATTTTACAAAAAAACTACATGAGAAATTGACAGGATTGGACTATGAAAAAATGTTGATTATGGGAGATTTCAATGGGGTGACAGAGCCAAGGATAGATAGAAAATCTGAGAAAAGAATAAATTATAATCAAGGTAAATTACTAGACACTTGGTTCAAGATGACAGATGAATTAGCATTACTCGATGGGTGGAGACATTTGCAATCAGACCAAGCAGTATACCTTCTACTCTGAGAGGCATAACTCTATCTCCCAGATAGATTTGTTTCTTGTATTTAAAACATTAGTAAATCACATTGAAAAAATCAAAGCTCTTCCACAAACTTTATCTGATCACAATATGTTGGCTCTGATTATAAAAGAACCCAATAAAACATTTACGTGGAGATTAAATGAGGAATCATTGTTAGATAAGGAAATTTTGGTGAAAATAAGAGAGAGAAATTACTTTAAAGAAAATACGAAAGAAAACATAAAAATGGCTACGATCTGGGATGCAGGGAAAGCGATCCTAAAAGGCTCCCTCATTCAACAAAACAAGATACTACAGACAAAAAAGGAAAAATTACTCAAGCTTAACAATTTACTAAACCAGAAAGAAAAAGAACTTGAGGAAAATGTTAATAAGACAAGGATAAAGGAAGAAATAAAAATAATTCAGAAACAAATCTCATTAGAATTATCTGGAGAGTTAGAAAAGAGTTTAAAAATAGCCAAACAAAATAAATTTGAGCATTCAAACAAGCCAGGGAAATGGCTAGTGCACAAATGAAGGAAAGAAAGGGGGGGGGGGAGAGATTTTTTTCCTAATGTTGAGGTGGAATCTCTTTTCCTGTAGTTTGAATTTATTGTTCTGAGTCATATTCCCTGGAGCTGCAGAAAACAAGCTTGCTCCATCCTCAATATGACACCCCTTTAAATATTTAAACAGGGCTATCATATCACCTCTTAACCTTTTCTCTAGGTCAAACATAACCAGCTCCCTAAGTTGCTCTCCATAGGGCATGATTTCCAGACCTTAAACCATTTTGGTCACCCTCCTCTGGTCATGCCCCAGCTTGTCAACATCCTTTTTGAACTGTGGTGCCCAGAACTGGATATAATATCCCATAATAGAGTGGCACTATTATTTCCCTTGATCTAGACACTATACTTCTATTGATGCACCCTAAAATCTCATTGGCTTTTTTAGCTACCACATCACACTGTTGACCATGTTCAACTTGTGGTCTACTAGGACCCCTAGATATCTTTCACATGTACTGTTGTCAAACCAGGTGCCCCCTATCCTATATCTATGAATTTCATTCTTTCTGCCTAAGTGCAGTACCTTACATTTCTCAGTGTTGAAATTCATTTTGGGCTGATGCACATGGACCGTAAGGGGTGGCTCTGGGCCACCTCTGGGAGTGGCAGATCAGGGCCACAGCAACCACACAGCACAGCCCCAATCCTCCTTTTTACTGCCCTCAAAAGAGCGGGCAAATGCCACTTCTTTTGGGGGCAGCAAAAAGCTGTCCTTTGAGCCACCGCAGTGGCTCTTTTGTGCCCTTTTAGCCTATGTGGATGGGTGCGCACCATCAGGGTGGTGTCAGGGTGGAGTGGGGTGGCCGGCGTGAGGTTGCCCTGCCCCAACTTCACCGCCAGGCTAGCCTATAGTGCTGGTCTGCATTGGCCCTTTGTTAGTTTTGGCCCAGCTTTCTATTAAGATCATTTTGGAGTTTGATTCTCTCCTTTGGATTATTAGCTCATCTGGTGGCATCTGCAAATTTGAAAAGCATGTCCTCTATTTCTTCATCCAATCCATTGATAAAGATGTTGAATAGAACTGCTTCCTATGGCACCCCAATGGTCACTTCTCTTTAAGATGAAGAGGAGCCATTCTGAGCACCCTCTGGGTTTGGTCAGTCAACCAATTACAAATCCACCTAATAATTGCATTATCTAGCCCACATTTTATTAGCTTGTTTGCAAGGACATCATGGAGGACTTTGTCAAAGGCCTTACTGAAGATATGCTACATCCACAGCATTCCCTTCATTTACCAAGCTGATAATTTTATTTAAAAGAGAGAGAGAGATTAATCTACCATGACTTGTTTTGAGAAACCATGTTGATTTATTTTTATTTTTATTTTTTTGCAATTATGGCATTTCCTTCTAAATTCTCACAGACTCTCTGTTTAATGATCTACTCTAGAATCTTTCCTGGTATTAATGTCAGGCTAACTAGGTAGTAATTGGTTGGGTCCTCTTTATTCCCTTTTTGAAGATAGGGACAACGTTTGCCCTCCTCCAGTCTGGTGGGACTTCTCCTGTTCTCCAGGAATTCCCAAAGGTTATTGACAGTGTCTCTGAGATTACTTCTGCCAGTTCTTTTAAGACCCTTGGATGTAGTTCATCTAGTCCCAGAGACCTAAATTCTTTTGGAATAATCTGTACTGCTTCTTTACTTATTTTGTGCTGCATTTCCTCTACTGGATCCTGTGCTCCATTTTCCTCAAGTTGAGCATCCTTTTCCCTTTGTGAGAAGGCTGAGGCAGAGAAGGTGTTGATCTGTCCCTATTAGCATTTTGTCATCTTCTCAGCACAATGGCTATACCATTTCCTTCTTCTTTTTGCTATGGACATAACCCAAAAGCCCTTTAAAAACCCCATCTTTTAGCATGAAAGCCTCATTCTATGCTTCTAGGACCTGGTGGGAGAGGGTTCATCATGTTTCTGGATTCCTCGGGGCTTATTTTAATTCTCAAAGAAGTGTGTGTGTGTAAGAATTAAAACATACATTAACTTCCATTTTACTTCCTGTTTCATAAAGAGCCTCTCCAGGTCTAAAATAGTTGGGCCATAGTGAAGTGTTGAGCACTTTTTTGTTAAAAAATATTTTTAAAAAATTGGGGGACATTTTGGAGAGGGCTGGGGTTCACCTGTAGCCCATGGGTTACATTTTCTTCATCCTTGTTTGAATACCCTTTTTAACATATGTATGAGGCTTTTGTTGCATTTCTCTGAATCACATTTTCTTTTTATTTTCTTCCTATCTTTTTTCAGTTTAGATTTTGTGAGACATGTTTTTTTCCTAATGTACACACTTTTTAATGCATTTATCAATAATGCATAGATTTTGTACATATTTTGACTAAAGTGTGTTTGTGTGTATTTTTCACTATATATCTAGTGAATATCTGTACATATCTGTTGTGTGTACTTATTTCTTTACCATTTTTGGAGGGAAAGGGAAGTTCTGCTTGTTTTTTTTTTCAAAGATTCAAAACTGAAAGTTAAAGGTACTGTTTTATTAATAATGTTGAAGATGATTAATTGGATCAGTTTTCAATAAATAAATAAATAAATAAATATTTTTTAAAATGGGATGCCATGAGTTTCTTTTCTGTCCCTGCAATTCTTAGCTTTGGAATGAATCCAGAGATAACATGCTGAAGTTCCAGAGCACATTAGGAATTCAGCTACCTGTTCAAAAATATCATGTGGTACAGTCCTGTTAGGGCTGTATGACTTCCAAATGCAAATATTTCACATACATGAACAGTGTCTCCATAGCAGTACAAAAAAAACAAACAAAAAACCTATGAATGTAGAAAACAACCATGTCAAGGGAAAAGGTAAGTTAGACTCTTGAACATTTTATATGTTTTTATGTTAACAAAGTATTTTATGATGTAAAGAGTATACAGCCAGTATATATGTCTGATCTCTCTTTAATTCTCAGTTTCCAATCTGTGTCAGTTTTTAATTTATCCATTTATAAGTCTGATGTCATGTTTGCATATGAGTCTGCATTCTTTTTTTAAAAAAAAAATCCCACAACCCTGTTCTGTGATTCAACATTGTTTAGCAATGATTTTTATTTCTTAATTGGACTCTAAAATCCCTGATTATCCTGTAGTAGTTCTAAAATGTATTTGTGTCTGAAGGTCATCCTAGTGTATCTCACAGGGTGCTTGAGACTAGCCCTGTCCATTGAGTTACCATTTTGGATCAGGTTCTATCTAGTTAGTAGACTTCTAGTGGGAAAATTCCCTCATACAAAGTACATCCTCCAAGCCTGAAGTGTGCCTTCCTGTGTGTTCAGTTTAGGTACAATAACACAAAAGTGAGATAGTCAGGATTACTGTCCTCATACTGGAGTTGTGATTGAAAGGGCTTTTGCATAAGAACATGCAATGAATTGATGGATGGTGAGATGTGAACCAGAATTTTCATGTCTCATGCTCTTGGATACTGTGTTTCACTACTTCACATGCTTTCAGAGTCTTCTTGGCTTTTATGATTCCATGAAACTTTGATAAATATTTCCGTCTTCTCAACACTAACCTCTAACTTTCAGTTCAATGTCAGTAGTTACAACTTTCACAACAATTCAGTATGCTGGTGCTTAAAGTTGCTCCTGTTTCATGTAATCAAACTTGATTAGCATGACTGACAAACATAATTATTAACTCAATCTACATCTGTGTTTACTGATGATATCCCTTCAAATGCCATCTTTCCCACTTCCTCTTCTAGTTTGGATTCATCAGGGTTTCATTTATGCAGATCTAGAGGTGTGTTTTTTCCCCTCTACCTTATTATAGAAAGATCACCTCAAGCTTGTTAGCCTCAATAGTGCTCAGAAAAATAATGAAACATTTGCAAGTGTTCATTGTATACAAATCAGAAGACATGTGTAACTGAAGTGCTGCAAAGCTAGCCCAGTTCTTCAGAAACATATGGATAATTTCTTCATTCTGGAAGTGAAGTGCAGTTAAACATCCTAAGTTATACATTATTTAGGCCGAGCAGACCTAATTATCTAGGATCAGGTAGAATTGGTAGGGATGGGGCTTCAGGGATGGCACCTTTAAATTTCAGACAAAAACCCAGAGTGGATTCACTACCTCACTGTCATGGAAGTCCCCAGCCATCACTGAGGGGAAACCTGTTAAGTTTGCATCTCATTGGAGATCTGCTGAGCTAGTAACTGAAACATCATTTCCAAGCCATCTGTCATGTAGCAGAAAGTAAAACAAGAAGTCTCTCATTGAGCAAACTTGGCATTGACATCAAAATACCTGCACCTTGTATTTATGGATGTCTTCCGCCCAGATTCTAACCAGAGCAGATCCTACTTAGATTCCATGTTCAGATAGGATCTGATCATTTAGGTTATTTAAAGCCAGTCTGTGGCTGAAGAAGAAATATATATACCCGAGAGAACTAACTAGACTTAGAGTATATCTACAATACACAGTTATATCAGTTTGATAGTACTTTATCCTATGAAATCCTAGAATTCACAGTTTTGTGCATGACTTAGAAATAGCTTCTAGAGAGCTGTAGTCCACTGTCCTGAACTACAGTCTGAGAGCTCTCTAGCAAGAAATTCTAACTGCTGCCTCAAGCCAAAGATCCCAGAAATTTATAGAATGGAGCCATGACAGTTAACTTGGTATAACATTTTGATAACAGTATAGCATAGATATATTCTTTGTACTTTCCTAAGAATTTTTAAACTGACACCAATGCTAGCTGGGAAATTCTGCAAGTTCTAGACCAAAACAGGCAACTTTTCCAAGTTCTCTCCCCATACCTCTTTTACAGGTATGGTCTCTTACCCGCAAATTAAGAATATATTTCTGACACCAGTGTGTCTGTTTCTTCCTGAAAATCTTCACAAGAAGAAGGAAGAACCTCTTGACAGTTAGAGTAGATCAACATAGTCCCATTGATTTTTTCCCCTTAATCTTTGTTTATGGCTGTGTTTTGACATCAGTGCATCTGTAGCCATTTATTTCATTAGAGATTGTTTGCAGGTAAACAGGCTTTTCAGTAAAAAGGATTGAACTTCAGGGAGGGAAAATAAATGAGATCAGATTAGCAATGTGTGTTATTTATTTAACTTAGAGGATGTTTCTGGAGCATATTCCATAGTTGCCTAGATGTAAGTTATACTGTCTTGAAAAACTGAAATGGCAGAATTTTTGATTACATAGAAGCATTTATGCATATGGCTAATCAGGACCCCTGACATTAACTGAATTGAACTGTATGCAGTTTAAGTAACTTAATTAAGGAGTATGTTTTGTAAGGAAACAGAAGCTTGGTTGCAATCAATGGGAGGATTCAGTACTGAAATTCCACTAGTGTGCTGGCAAATCCAGCAGAAGAAGACAGGGATGCCTCCTCCCTTTGTGTGCCTCAAAAATGTCTAGATAACTAAGGGCCTCTGCAGACTGGCCCAAAGGGCCAGCCTGGAGGCAGAGATGGGGAGGGGCAGCTGCACGCTGGCCTCAGGTCTGGAATCGCAGACCAAATCAAGCTGGATGGAGAGTCTGCTGAGTACCTTGAAGCAAATGGGTCTCCTACAATCCACCCTGCCAACAGATAACCTTCTCAAGCCCTCATATACCATGGAAGGCCATGGAGTTCATTCCGCAATCAATGGCACATGTATGAGATTCAGCATAATGATACTGGCATATATTATAGCACAAACTGAATTGAATACTGAAGCCAAGATTGTCCACATTATTATATTCCTGAATTCCCTGCCTAGCTGTGAAATCTGGGTGCGGCAGAAAGCTGACAGGAAGAAAAAGAACATATTTTAAATGTGGTACTGGAGGAGAGTTCTACACATACCATGAACTAACAAAAACAGAAACAACAACAGAGTGCAAGAGCAAGTCAAGCCTAAATCCTTTCTAGAAGACAAGATGGCTAAAGTTAAACTGACATAATTTAGACATATCATGATAAGATATGACTCATTAAAAAAAGACAATAAAGGTAAAGTAGAAAGCAGCAGGAAATAATAATTGGTAATGCAGAAGGCATAGGAAGGAAGACTGAATTACAGATGGATAGACTCAATGTAGGAAACCACAGCCAGAATGTTCAAGAGATGATCAGGTCAGTTAATAACATGGTAGCTTTGGGGCCTGTCATTCATGTTGTTGTTTGTTATTGCTAACTGTCCTCGAGTCAATCTTGACCCATGGTGGCCCTATGGATGAGATGACTCCAAGACCCTCTGTCCTCTACTTCTCTGCTTAATTCCTTCAACACCATAACCATGACCTCTTTAATAGAGTCTGTCCATCTAGCATGTGGCCTTCCTCTCTTCCTACTTCCCTCCACCTTACCCAGCATTATTGTTTTTTCCAAAGTGTCCTCTCTTCTCATGATGTGTCTGAAGTACAGCAGTCTCAGTTTGGTCGTCTTGGCTTCCAGGGAGGTTTCTGGACTGATCTGCTCTAGGACCCACTTGTTTGACATTTTGGCTGTCCATGGGATTCTCACATCTCAAATGAATTGATTTTCTTCCTATCTTTCTTCACTGTCCAGCTCTCACATCCATACATGATAATAGGGAATAGAATAACTTGTACAATTCTAATTTTTGTGCTGAGTTGTATATTTTTGCATTTTAGAATCTTTTCTAGTTCTTTCATAGCTACTCTCCCCATTCTTAGTCTTCTTCTGATTTCTTGACTGCAGTCCCCATTTCTATCAACGTTTGATCCCAAGTATGAGAATTCTTTTTACTATTTCTATTTCTTCATTGTCTTGGTTAAACTTGTGAAGGTCCTCGGTGGTCATTATTTTTGTTTTCTTTATGTTCAACATTAAGCCTGCCTTACTACTTTCTTCTTTGATCTTCTTTAGTAGAAGTTCCAGGTCTGTGAAGTTTTCTGCTAGTATTATGATGTCATCTGCATATCTTAGATTGTTGATATTCCTTCCTCCTATTTTCACTCCTCCTTCTTCTGTGTCCAAGCCTGCTTTTCTTATAATGTTCTGTACACAAGTTGAACAGATAGGGTGAAAGGATGCAGCCTTGGCTAACTCCTTGGCCAATTGGGAACCATTATATTTCTCCGTATTCTGTTCTGACAGTAACCTCTTGTCCTGAGTACAGATTCCTCTTCAGGACTATCAGATGTGTTGGCATTCCTATGTCTTTAAAGGCATTCCCTAACTTTGATCTATGCAGTCAAAGGCTTTGCTATAGTCTATAAAGCACATGCTGATTTTCTTTTGGAATTACCTGGTGCACTCCATTAGCCATTGTATGTTTGCAACGTGGTCCTTAGTGCCTCTTCCTTTCCTGAACCCCACTTGGACCTCTGGGATTTCTCTCTCCATGTATGATTTGAGTCTATGTTGCAGTATTTTGAGCATGATTTTGCTTGCATGGAGATCAGTGCTATGATTTTATAGTTGCTGCAGTCTCTTGTGTCTCCCTTTTTGTGGATGGGGATGTACGTATATTGATCGCTTCTAATCTGTTGGCCATCATTTTGTTTTCCATATCTGTTGACATATGTTGGTTAGCACTAGAGTTGATTTAGTCAGTGTGGATTGCATCAATTCAATTGGAATATCATCTGTTCCTGGTGATTTGTTTATTTCTCTTATTGTAGTTTCCACCTCACTTTTTAGAATTTGGGGTTCATCTTCATATGGCTTTTTGTTCCATGTGTCCTTCATTTTCTCCTCTCTTTTGTATAATTCTTCTGTGTATTGCATCCAATGTATTTTTATTCCTTCTTGGTCTTGAATTATGTTATTTTTATTGTCATAGATTGTCCCAGTGCTTGGTTTGAAATTTCCTTTGATTTCCCAGATCTTATGAAATATATCCCTTGTTCTTCCCTTTTTGTTGTTGTCTTCTATTTCTCTTTATTGGTCATTGTACTAATTTTCTTTATCTTTCTGCACAAGCCGTTGTACTGTTGCATTCCTAATTTTTAGTTTGTTCCTATCTCCCTTTTTTTCTTCTTCTCTTCTCTTCTTTATTCTTTATTCTCTCATTCATAGAATATAGTATTATAGAGTTGGAAGAAACCACAAGGGCCATCCAGTCCAACTCCTGCTATGCAGGAACTCTCGATCAAAGCATCCCCGACATATGGCCATTCAGTGTCTGTTTAAAGACCTCCAAGGAAGGAGATTCCACTACACTCCGAGGGAGTGTGCTCCACTGCTCAAAATACCTTATTGTTAGGAAGTACCTCCTAGTGTTGAGGCGGAATCTCTTTTCCTGTAGCTTCCATCCATTGTTCCATGTTCTAGTCCCTACAGCAGCAAAAAAACAAGCTTGCTCCATCATCAGTGTGACACCCCTTCAAATACGTAAGCAGGGTTATCATATCACTTCTTAAACGTCTCTTCTCCAGGCTAAACATACCCAACTCCCTATGTCGTCCTTCATAAGGCATGATTTCCAGACCCTTCACTATTTTGGTTGCCCTCCTCTGGACATACTACAATTTGTCAACATCCTTTTTGAATTGTGGTGCCCAGAACTGGACACAGTATTCCAGGTGAGGCCTGACCAAAACAGAATAGAGTAGCACTATTTCTTCCCTTGATCTAGATACTATACTTCTATTGATGCAACCTAAAATCGAATTGGCCTTTGTAGCTGCCGCATCACACTGTTGACTAATGTTCAACTTGTGGTCTACTAGGACTCCTAGATCACTTTTACATGTAGTCTCATTAAGCCAGGTGTCCCCCACCCTATATCTATGCATTTCTTTTTTTTCACCCTCTTTTTTTCACCCTAAGTGCAGCACCTTATATTTCTCCATGTTGAAATTTGTTTTGTTAACTTTGGCTAGGATTGGCATGAGTTGAAGTTGATTTGACAGCAATTAACAACAGCAACAAAAGTGTATAGAATCCTGTAAAGGTATTCAAAAACCCTTTCATACAACATCATTCTATAATGCTACTATGGTTCCACTTTAACCACCATGACAGTATCCTATGGAATCCTGGGATCTGTAGCTTAGGGAGGAATATTTAGAATTTTTATTCAGAGGGCTCAAGTGCTTCACTAACCTGAAAATCCCAAGATTCTATAAATATTGTCATGGATATTAAATTGGAATCGTACTACTATGGTTGTGTAGTGTGGAGGATCCCTGGGTTGACTTAGATCAGGGCACAGGTTCCTGAGACTGGAGAATATTAACTAATTTTCCATATATATCAACTGCAATTCAGTTATCGCTCAAAACTGGGTTTTTTTTTTTTACTGAATTTCTAAAATATACATGCAAAGACAAAAAAGAAAAGGGAAGGAACAGAAAGGAAGAAATATGCATAGGATTGGAACATGGGCCACATACGTCTACCACCTAGTGGACAAATGAAGCAGTAGCACTGAGTGAAATCATATGGTGTGGTGGGTTACATATGTATTTTTAATTGATAAAAAACATTTTAAAAACAAAATAATTGAAAGATTATTTAATAGGCAATTATGTAAGTCTGTAGCTGTCTATCCATCTGTCATTTCTCCAGAAGGCAAAGCCTGAAATTTTGCTTGCCTATTAAGTAATCTTTCAATTTTTTTTGTTTTTATATGTTTTTGTTTTTTATCAATTAAATATATATATGTAGCCCACCACATCATATGGTTTCATTCAGTGCTACTGCTTCATTTGGCCACTAGATGACAGACTCCTGTAGAATAAGAGGTCTTCTTGGAATTAAGTCAATGCAAGAGTACAGTCTACTCAAGAGCAGGAAGACTTGTGGTTTAGGGTGAACCTTGTTTTTGTTGTTCTTGCTGGCTGATCTCAAGGCAACTTTGACTCATGGTGACCCTGTTGATGAAACATCTGCAAGATTCCTTGTCCTTGACTGCCCTGCTAAGGTCTTGTAGGTTCAAGTCTATGGCCTCCCTGATCTAGTTTAATCATATAGCATGTGGTCTTCCTCTCTTTCTACTGCCCTCTATCTTTCCCAGCATCAAGGTGGCTGCCCGACTCACTGGGTCAGCCAGGTTGCAGGGAAGGGAGCCAGCAGCGCTGCAGCATCCCTCCAGTGTAATTGGGAAGCCAGCCAGCTCCCAGAGTGTGCTGGGGCATCTTGGCAGCCCTGGATAAGTCCCAGCAGGCCGTGTGGCCAGAGGTCCCACCCCATCTGGCTAATTGGCCTCCCTGATTGGTGGGGAGGTCAAGGAGGGGTAGGACTTCTGCCTGGCACTGGCCTTCACTGGCCAATGGCCTGTTTAAGGCCACATGGCTGGGGTGGCCAGTGTCATTGCTAGCCACAGCTTACACAGTGAGAGATCTCTTTATTGTGGTGGTAGCAGTGGCGGCTGCAGAAGGCCTGACACTGGCAGGCCAGGACACAGGTGAGGCATGCCCTGTGCTGCCCATTAGCCCAGCAAGCATGGCTGGGACATGGGGAGGAGGGACTGCTGAGGCCCCCTTGGAGATGGCAAGCCAGGCAGACTAGGATAATGCCTGACCCTCCCTTTGCCCCCTCCCCCGGCATTGCAGTGCCTGGGACAGCACTCCCCTCCTCTGCTCAATTGGTTCTAAAGGACCTTGGGGGGGATCACAAGCAGGCTCAGCCTCCTCAGCTCCCTCCAGTGCTGTAGGGGGTGGTGGTCTTCCCCTTTGCTTAGCCCCCCCCCCAGGCTGGCAAGGCCCCAGGGTCAGTTCTGCAGCTCCATGGCCCCCAAGAAGGTGCGACGGGGAGGTGTGAAAATGGCCCTCCACCAGGGGGCAAGCTGGCCAACCTAGGTGCTCCTGGGAGGCCTTGGCCCCTAAGCCTAGGCAGAGGCGGGCCACACCAGCAGCAGCATCCACCCCAGGCTCACCCACAGCTGTGAGTGATGAAGTGTTCGAGGGCTTCTCATGCACCTTTTCATCTTCATACAGTAGTTGGGGCAAACTGAGGCTATGCCTTCCAGTGAGACAGGCACACCAGTCCCTGCAGGGCACAGCAGGCCTGCTGCCACTGTTCATCCCCCTAGGGGTCAAAAGGCCAAGTGTCAGAGATGGTGTGAGGTGGCTTTGCCCAGCAGCAGCAGCAGCCGCAGCAGCCGCAGCAGCCGCCACCGCTGCCACTCCTCTAGTTTATCTAGAAGCAGCAACAGCAGCAGTTCATCCAGCCGAATCTCAGTAAGCAGCTTGTCGCCTGATGAGGGGAGGAGCCTCAGGAAAAAACAGAAGTGTGGAAGGAAAGCCAAGAAGTCACGGAACAAAAGGGCCAGGGTTGGTGAGTCTTCTGAGATGGCCAGCAGGGATGATTACTGGCTTGAGAATGTGATAGTCCCAGGGCTCACCCTGTGGGCTGCCAGGCACCATGGTAGGTGCTCAGGGCTGGAGGGGGTGTGGGAGGACCTCCAGGCAATTGCCTTCCCCATCTTCACAGATAGTGAAGAGCCCCCGGGCCTTCACTTGCCCAAGAAGGTCAGAAAGCAGATCCTCCAGGGATATTATGTTGATTCATCACCTTGCTGAAGCCTGAAGCAGAGGAGATTGTTCCTCTGGTTTCAGCAAGAAGGTTAAGCAGGATGCCAAGAGGATCCCAGCAGAGCAGTCTTTCACCAACTGGATATTCCATTTACATGGTGGTTACATGTCATACTCCGAAAGGGGCTGGTACCTTAACAACGACAACATCAAAATCCTCAAGGCACGGGACATTGCTGGGGAGGCGACAGCCATCGTGTATGGCACCGCCTGCTCCAATCAGGCTTCCCAAAGCACCAATGCCAGGTGGGACCTCATCAACAATCCCATTTGGCTTGTTGAGGTTGGGCCCCACATCAGGCCAAAAGGGGAACCCTCCCGTTCATGTAGGTGGGCCGGGAAGAAAGATCCTCACAGGCTGCTGTGCTGGGAGTTTAACCTGGATAAATGCATGAGGGCATAGCGCAAGTTTGGGCACTGCTGTGAGCTGTGTTGGGGGCCCCATGTCAAGCTCGCCTGCCTGCCTCCTGCCTGCCTGCCTGCCTGCGAAAGCCCAGGACGCCCCAGCCTGGCAGCCTCCAGAAGGAAAGAAGGCGCATCAGACTCCAGAACAAAAGGGCTGGGTGTCCAAAGTGAGCCCACTGTGACTGCCTGGGCACCCTTTGCCCTTGGGCACACCCTCGTGCACCCTTCTGTCCTACTGCCCCTCCTAACGCACTACCTAAACAGGAAAGCGTCCACCTTCCTAGGTGCAGGTTTCACCCAGGGGTTCGGGATCCCTGCGGTGGGCCCTAGGATGGTCACTGTCACGCCCAACCTAAAATCTGCCAGGGACATGCCATAGGTCCTCAGGGCCAAAATCAGGAAGGAGTGTGAGGTGGGTGGGGTGGCTGGCCCTTCCAATTCACCTCCCTTGCCCAACCTAAAGGTGTCTCCCTTGGGTGTTGTGTCTAAGAAGGTGGTGGGGGAGGTCTGCCTCATTCACCACCTTTCTGACCTCCTAGAGTCATATGTCAACAATGCCATTCCACCAGAGCTGTGTACGGTGCATTATGCCCTCTTTGACCATGCCATCCAGCCCATGTGGACATGTGGGCGGGGCCCCCTCTTAGCCAAATGTGACATCCAGTCTGCATTCTGACTGTTGCCCATCCACCCAGATGATTTCTGCCTACTGGGTTTCAAGTTTGAAGACCAGTGGTATTTTGACAAGGCCATGTCCATGGGCTGCTCAGTAAGCTGTGAAGTTCTTCAGTTCCTTCCTCAAGTGGGAAGTGAAAGGCCATGCCATATCCCCCTTGGTCACGCACTATCTGGATAACTTCCTGTTCATTGGTGAGGTTGGCACCCAGGGCTCTGCCAAACTCCTCACAACTTGTCAGACATTGGCAGCAGAGCTGGGGATCCCAACTGAAAAGACCGAGGGTCCCATCACCTCCCTCACCTACTTCAGTATCCAACTGGATTCGGTTGCAGTGGTTTCTCCCTCCCGGACAAAAAACTCCACTCCCTCCTTGCCATGGTACGGGCCACACTCACGGCCCACAAGGCCACACTTAGGGAAGTCCAGGCATTATTGGGGCACTTCAATTTTGTGTGTAAGATGGTTTCCCTGGGTAGGGCCTTCTGTGCTCACCTTGCCATGGTGACAGCAGGAGGTCAAGGCCTCACGCCACTGCATTCACCTCATCAGGGGCATCAAAGAGGGCCTGAGGCTTTGGGAAGAATTCCTCAGGGACTTCAATGGTGTGTCACTATGGCAATGCCCTTGGAACCTAGGACGAGGTCTTCAAGTCCACTCTGATGCAGCAGGGAATTTGCGATTTTGAGTTTTCTTCTAGGGGCACTGGTGCACCTAGCTCTGGCCTTCCCAGTGGGTGGTAAAGGGTATTCTTAGGGACCTCACCTTGCACAAGTTCTTCCCCATCTTGGTAGCTGTCCATGTTTGGAAGGAGGCCTTTGCCAACAAAGAGGAGCTGTGGGAGGTTGGAAGCTTGCTGTGATGCAGGGTGTCCTGTCTTCGCCGGCCCTGGCTACCCTCAGGGCCTACAAGAAGGTGATGTCCAAGCTTTTCACCTTTTTTGGGTCATTGGGCATCAAGCCACACTGGCTAGTCCGGTCCCACACCTTTATATGGCTGAAAGAATCTGGCATCGCGCCCCATACCATATCAGTCACCTTAGCTGGGATTTCCTTCTTTTCCAAGACGTGAGGGTTCAGGGATCCTTGTGCTTCTTTTCTGGTCAGGAGGGCCCTGGAGGGGTGGAGGAGGACAGGCTACAATGGGGAAGATGGGAGGAAGCCCATCTACTTCAGTCTGCTCCACAAGTTCTCCTCACTGCTCAACCACATCTGCCACTCGAGGGCTGAGGTTCACCTCTGGGCACTGCGGGTGGGTGATCTGTCCCATCCAATGCAGATGGGTCCAAGAGTTCAATTCAGAGGAAGGATGTGTCTGTGACAGGCAACACTGTGTTTCTAGTTCTCCGCAGGTCCAAGTGTGACCATTTGGGCAAAGGGTCCACCATCATTCTGAGAAGACTCCATAGCTGCCTCCTATGGCCATTTCAAACTGTATGCAGATATCTGGCATCCTGTCCATGCACATCAGGCCCCCTGTTCACCCATGATGATGGAGCCCCGCTAACCCAGTTCCAGTTTCGGATGGGCAACAGTGCTCCAATTGGCCTTGCGGTGGATCGGGCTACTGGCAGAAGATTTTGGTGGACACCCATTCTGAATAGGGGCCGCTTCCACCGCGGTGAGTTGTGGCATACTTGTGGACTCTATCAAGAGAATAGGGAGGTGGAAGTCTGGAGCCTTTGCAGGCTATGTCTGCCTGGGCTTGGATCCTTGCTCAACTCATCCATGAGGACTTGGGGAGGGCTGGAAAGGGAGGATGCAACACTCAAGAGGTTTGGCAGGAGGCCACCTCCCCTGGGGGGGGGCAGCCTTTTGTGGCAGTAGAATGGGCTGGGGATCTGATGAGGCTTTCCTGGGCTGCAGAACACAGGATCAGGAGTCCCTAAGGGACCGAGAGGTGCTGGGAGTGGAGAAGTGCTGCCAGTGCAGGGGCAACTCCTGAACAGTGTTCCCCGGTGACAAAGGGGCTGACAGGTGGATTTGAGACCAGTTGGTCACTCCTTCTGTCATCCCAAAGCCCAGCTTTCTGGGAAAGTAGCCAATGGAATGGATGATAAGAATGAGACGCACAAATGCAAGGCTTTGCAGCAGCACAAAGGTAATTCTGAAGCACAGTACCACTAGAGCAAAACCAGGGGGCAAACCAAGGATCCAGGAGTCCAGAGAGCATGTCAGTGAGTCCAGTCCAATGTCAAGCATTCCAGGTCAATCCGAGGTCTAGAAGGCAAGGTTTCAGGCAACAAGGGAGTGAGAGTAAGATGCTTTCACCAGGGAATACAGATAAACTCTGATGAAGAAGCTGGGCATCTCACAGCTGTTTATATTGGCCCAGTTCCTAATCACAGCTGTTTGGTGATTGCTGAGCGTTTCTCATATTAACTCTGGGATCGACAGAGGCACGCCCTTTCTGTACTTCTCTGGCTGAAGGTAGGTACCTCCTCATCCTGCTCCTCTATATCTCCCAGGCCTGGGGGGAGGCTAGGCTGCTGAGTCATTGGCTCTGCTGGAGCTGCCATAGTAATAGTAATAATAATAATAATTTGTATGTCCCGCCTCTCCCAATGGATCGAGGTGGGAGTACAGCAATAGAAATAAAACAACAAGGTTTAAAACATGGCAATAAAAACATGACAAAATTACAATAAATTTTTTTAAAACAAACATTAAAATTACAAATGCAATAAGACAATAAAATTAACATTAACATTAATATTAACAATAAAATTGACAACTACATTTGCTAAAGTAAATCCAGGCGATAACGGAGGTCTTCCTTCCTGGGGGATCATTGTCTAGTGTTATTTTAGGTCGGGTGGGTAAGCCCACCGGAAGAGTTCTGTTTTAAGTGCCTTTTTAAAGGCCTCCAACATAGAGATGGAGCGAACCTCTTCCAGCAGGCTATTCCATAATTTAGGGACCCCAGCTGTAAATGATTTCTGGGAGGTGGAAACCAACCTAACATTATGATATTTCAATAGTTTTTTTCCAGAAGTTCTGAGAGTGTGGGGCGGATTGTGTGGGGAGAGGCGTTCCTTTAAGTAACACGGACCTGAGCCATATAGGGCTTTATAGGTAATAACCAACACTTTGTATTGCACCCGGAAGCTAATTGGCAGCCAATGAAGGGCTTTCAACACAGGTGTAATGTGGTCTGCCCTAGATGTTCCAGCGACCAGCCTGGCTGTCACATTTTGAACTAATTGAAGCTTCCGAACTTGGTAGAAAGGTAGCCCCATGTAGAGCGCGTTACAGTAATCCAAACGAGAAATTACCAGGGCAAGTACTACTGCTTCAAGGTCTTCCCGGTCCAGGTAGGGACGCAGTTGGCGAATCAGCCAAAGCTGATTCCAAGCACTCCTGGCCATCGCATCTACTTGAGATGTCAACTGTAGCGATGAATCCAGGAGTACTCCCAAACTGCGTACTTTGTCCTTTACGATCTAGTACAGGGGCAGGCAACCTTTTTGAGACCTGGGCCGGTCTCCCTTAGCCCAGGTCTCGGCTGGGCTGGGCGGGGGGCGGCGGGGGCGCGCGCGCACACTTACGCACGCGCACACGCCCTCCTCTGCGCGCACGCACGCACACCCTCCTCCGTGCGTGATGAGCCCCCATGCACCCTCCTCCGTGTGCAGCATGCGCGTGCGCCCACAACCGCCACGGCACATAAGTCACACTCTCTCAGCCTCAGAGGGTGGAAATGGCAAATGGCGATCAGCTCGCTGTCCTGAGGCAAGTCTGCTTCACTTCCACAGGTGTCCTCAGTCCTCCCTCTTCTTCCCAAGAGAGGACTGAGGACACCCGTGGAAGCGAAGGAGACTGGCCTCGGGAGAGCGAGCTGAGCGCCCGGCCAGCCAGGGTCCCAAGAGAGGACTGAGGACACCCGTGGAAGCGAAGGAGACTGGCCTCAGGACAGTGAGCTGAGTGCCTGGCCAGCCAGGGTCCTCTTCTGAGGCGTTTCCTTCGCCTCCTTGGCTGTCTCCCTTGGGGAAAAGAGGGGGGGACAGCCAAGGAGGCAAAGGAAACGCTTCAGAAGAGGATCCTGGCCAGGCGCTCAGCTCACTCTCCTGAGGCCAGTCTCCTTCACTTCCACGGGTGTCCTCAGCCCTCCCTCTTCTTCCCAAGGGAGGGCTGAGGACACCCGTGGAAAGTGAAGGAGACTGGCCTCGGGAGAGCGAGCTGAGCGCCCGGCCGGCCAGGGTCCTCTTCTGAGGCGTTTCCTTCGCCTCCTTGGCTGTCTCCCTTGGGGAAAAGAGGGGGGGACAGCCAAGGAGGCGAAGGAAACGCCTCAGAAGAGGATCCTGGCCAGGCGCTCAGCTCGCTCTCCTGAGGCCAGTCTCCTTCACTTCCACGGGTGTCCTCAGCCCTCCCTCTTCTTCCCAAGGGAGGGCTGAGGACACCCGCGGAAAGTAAAGGAGACTGGCCTCGGGAGAGCGAGCTGAGCGCCCGGCCAGCCAGGGTCCTATTCTGAAGCTGGCTTCAGAAGCGGGTCCTGGCTGGCTTCTGTAGTTTGCTTTGCCTCCCAGGAGGAGGGCGCGGAGCACAGGGGGCAGAGCTTGCCGGGAGCAACCCGGCAGCCATTTTGTGTTGCCGGAGAAGCCCGGCAAAAAAAAAAACAACACAAAAAAAACCCCGCGGCGTCGTTAGTGCCGCGGCGGCGGCGGCGGCAGCGGCAGAAACAAAACGGGGCCAGTAACAAGGCCTCTCTGGGCCGGATCTGGCCCGCGGGCCGTAGGTTGCCGACCCCTGATCTAGTACTTTGTCCTTTACGATCTAGTAGAGCTAGATCCTGGCTCAGTCAACTCTGCTGGAGCTGGCAGAGCAAAGCTAAGGCCTGACCCAGCCTCTTTGTCCTCTGAGTCCTCAGCATGGCTGTCCATGACACCAGCCATGACCAGGCCTTTGGGTTCATTGAACAACAGATGGGTTGGGCAACAACAGATCCAGGCCCATGCATTCAGGCCAACCCCTACCTGTTAGCTGTATTTAATAAAGTTGTGGCCTTCTACTGCTGGTTGTGTTTCATGCCATTCATTCTGCGGTGGCTTCCTCTTCCCATGTAAAGGCAGCTGGCTTACTTACCAGGTTGGCCGGGTTGCAGGGGAGGGAGCTGGCAGCCCTGCAGCATCGCTCTGGCATGCTCAGGAGGCCAGCCAGCTCCCAGAGTGCACTGGGGCATCTTGGCGGCCCCAGATTAACAAGAGAGCAAAACTGCATGATAATAATGCACCGAATGCTGTTACCTTCCCACCGAAGTGGTACCTATTTATCTACTTGCATTTAAATGCTTTCAAACTGCTAAACTAGCAGAAGCTGGGACTAGTGACGGGAGCTCACCCCATCATGTAACACTCAGGCCTCAAACTGCCAAACGTCCAATCTTCAGATCATTAGAATTGGCGTCCTAGCCACTAAGCCACCACATCCCACCGCATCCATATAAAGTAGACCCCATGAAATCAACAACCACTTGCCTGTGCAAGTTCTATTGATTCAGTTGATAAACTCTAGTTAGGATTAACAATTTGATTTAGGAAAATATGTATTTTCCCAAATTATCTAGTGTTAATGCCTGTAGAATATACCTTTGAACAATGGAAGCTTAACTTTCCAACTTTAGCGTACAAATCCTCTAGCTATGGTAAGGACCCACAAGATGCAATCACACTGATCATTAGTTAAGCTTCAGTTTTCAAGTTTAGAAGAGCAACCATGTCTCTAAAATATCAAAGATTTGCAAAACTAATGTGCATCCTGCATTCAGAAATGAGCAATGACTAGGCACAACCACATTATATGTCACATGGAAGAAAAATATATATATATACACTGCATTGCCAGCATTTAGCTGAGGTGGCCAATTCCTTTCTATAAAGATACAGTGATATTGACTATGCTTAAAACATGAATTTTGTTGAATCACATGAAGTTTTAAATACAAACAAATTTTATAAGGAAATTTCCAACTGCTTGATTTTTCAAGGACTAAGGGGGGTTGCAGACTGCCAGAAATAGTGCAAATTGAGTCCACTTTTAGGATTAGGGTAGGGTTAGGGAATCATGGGAACTGTATTTTATTGTGGCACCAGAGCTCTCTGACAGAGAAGGCTCAATGTCTCAGGAAAAAAAAAACACAATTCCCATGATTCCCTAGCACTAACCCTAACCCTAAAAGTGGACTCAATTTGCACTATTTCTGGCAGTCTGCAACCCCCCTAACTAACCATTTATTCTACACCATTCTAACTTCACTGGAATCAAATTTAATGTTTTACAACAAACATTTGATAACCTACACTTCCTTTCTTTTTCAACTTTTGGGAGGTTCTGTTAGCAAATAAGATTTTAATAAGATTTTGGGACATGTGAAGTTCCCTTTATGATTCCGAACTGACTTCTGTGGGACGTCAGCCATAAGCCTCATGGTAAGTCAGGTCGACACAGGAAAAGGCCTGCCCAGACAACTGAAAAATTCCCTACCAGACAGGTTTGGCAGTTGCTAAAGGGCAAAGATCATTATCCCTAAAGTCAACATAATAGTGCTTGTTTGTCCTGAGTCTTACTTCTGATGGGGCAATGATTTGATTTAACTGTGCCCTCCTTGATTGTGTTAAGACCCAAGTGCATTGTTTAGGTCATCCTCACACCTTGGCTTAACAAAGCCCAGGCAATCAGTGCCTTTGTCCAGGCTTCAGCCAAGCCATCAAGTCTATAGCCAGAAGTTAGATATTCTCTATATCAGAGGTCGGCAACGTTAATGTACCTGGGGCCGGTCGCTGGTCCCCAGGTCTTCTGGCAGGCTGGGGGGGGGGAGGAAATGGCAGTGCGCGCGACTGGCCCCTGCCAACCCCCCCTGCCACCGCCGCCGCTGCCACGCTACCACACATGTCGCAGCCGCCATTTTGTTTGCCAAAATAGCAGCCGTGACTCGTTTGCGCATGCGCAGTACTGCTGCGCATGCTCAAATGAGTTGCGGCCTCCATTTTGGCAAACAAAATGGCGGCCGTGATGCGCACAGTGGCAGCAGCGGGGGTCAGCGGTGGCGGGGGTCGGGCAGCGGGGGTTTGCATCAGAGGGTATATGGTAGGTAAAGTGTAATACTGAAAATAACCAAAAAATCTTCTTGTAGTATCATAAATTGATCTAATGTTTAAAGTTCACAATTTGAATTTATAGTCAACCCTTCATATCCACAGATTCTGCATTGACAGATTTAGCCAACCACACTTTGAAAACATTCTCTTACAAAGAAATATTTTTTAAAAAAATTCAAAAGCAAACATTGATTTTGCAATTTTATATAAGGGACGCCATTTTACTATGCAATTGCATATAATGGAACTTGAGCATCCATAGATTTTAGCATAAACGAGGAGTTCTGGAATCAAACACCAGAAGATACCGAGGTTCTACCATATTTAAATATTGTAATGGATGTTTTTCAATCAAAACATACATAGAAAAATGAACATGTGTATTTGTATGGAAAAGTGCATACATGTGCATATGTTTAGGAAAATATTATTCAAAATGCATTACATTAGGAAAGTTTCTTGCAAAAATTTGTTCATGATACCAAGCTGAATACAAAAATGTATGCTTAGCCATGGCAGACACACCCATAACAAGAGATATGTCAAACCCACCAGCCTGCATGGCAAACTTTAATGGACCACTCCTCCCTTCCTCTTCCATGTATAGCAGATTCTTCCTGCTTGAGATCTATGTCTGAGATTGGCAGGCATGTGAAGACCAGGAAGGCTGATGGCTGGAACTCCTACAGCTGTCCAGCATTGTGAGACACCCACAAGATGGTCTGCCTAGGCTTGTTTCTCAGGTACATCTGATTCTCTGCTTTGTTTTCACTTTGCTATTGAGCATGAAGGGTATGCTCTCCTTTCTTCCCATTCCAGTTGAATCCTCTGCCTTATAAAGAGGGCAGTGTCTACATCTCTAGTGTCCATCTCCATCAGTGTATAGCTGTGCCCTGTCCAAACAAGGCATATTCCTGGGCTGAACAGATGGCCATATTGGCAATGCCCATCAATGCTTCTTGCAGTCAGCAGGATCACAACAGTCAATCAAGTTTTAAAAATCTCTGGTAGAGTCTGGAGATGTAGAGCAGGTCTCTCTGTGGATACAGCTCTGCTATAGTATGTATAAGGAGAACTGTGCATAAAAAAGAAAAGAAAAGGGACTTCCAAGTGACTTTTTAAAGGTTTGGAATGAGCTAGTCATAAGATCAGCATGATTCCCAGCAGGTTGGATGAACTGAATTTAAGATTATTAATTTTAAAAACTAGAAGAAGCCAACATTGACAGACTTGTCCACCTGAGTTTCAAGTACTGTGAAAAGCATTTCTGCCAGGAGGATAGGTAGTGGATATCGTTTCTGTAAGACACATAGATATTTGTATAATGTATTGTTGCCATTTCGCCATCTGATCTGCAACTTTTTCTCTCACTCTTCCAGTCTGTCTAGAGGAATTCTTCACAATATTTTCTAACCCTGTGAGCATACAGAAGTGCTGCATAAATTATTAAAAACCATAATTTAAAATGTAGTGAATAAAAATGTATGTAAATTATTTTTGCACTTATAAAATGTGGCCCAGATTGACAAATATTTTGATTCAGGCTCAGTTGAAGTGATATTTTTAATTCACTTCCATCCCATACCAAAAAAAATCTTTCCTTTAGAAGTCCTACAGCATTCAGACTCTCTCTGTAAGATCATAAATATATCTCTTTTTATCCCCAAACAACATAGCCTCTATGTACTTATGATTTATTATTTTATACTGCAGTGGTATTACTTTTCTAGGTTCTAATCTGATTTTTCCCCCTTGTTGTTGCTCCTTTCTTTCATTTAGACATGGCCTAAGAGGATATAAATGAGTTCTTCTCATTTAGGATGGGGTAAACAAGATAAGAAGAAAAGTCCAAACTTTCTTGAGCAATCCTTATAATGAAAGAAAAGTGTGCCTTGTAGAATGGTACAATTTGCCATCTCTGTGGAAAATAAATCTATATGAACTCATATGAGATCATTTTGGTATGATCACTTTCAAGGGTTTTATTATTCTCATAACTCATCTGTCTACATATTATATATAATCTCACTAGCTATGAGGTGTGGGTAAAAACACCCTGTTTTCCTCTAATTATTCAACATTTTAAGATTGGTTGGAAGACACATTTCTTTCTATTTGCAGAGTTCTGAAGTATATCAGACTGCAAAATACATCTAAAGAGTTCTTAGATGCTTTCTATCGATCCATTCCATTGTTCTCTAACACTTTGCAGTTTTTCAATATAGCTGGCTACACTATTGGATTATGGAGTTGCACTTGGTCAACTTTAAACAATTTTAATAAGGCATATTTGAAACATAAAGGCCCAAGTTCCACATGGCTTTAAAAACTGCCAATGCTGGTGACTGTCAGGGACAGCCAGGTGGAGGACTTGGAGGACTCTGAGGGGGAGGATGTGGGGCCTGATCCTAGCTTGGTGCCACCAGCCCCCATAGACCTAGCTGAACCTGGACCTAGCTGTGTGGAACCCATTGAGCAACAGCCCCTGCCTCAGCAGCCTAGCCTTCCTCCAGCAGAAAGCCTTTCCCCAGCAGAGGTTTCAGGCCAGGAAGAAGCAGAGGAGCAAGAGATTGAAATCCCTACCTTTGCTCAGAGGAGAACAGATAGGGAGGGGCTGCGGCATTCTCGAAGGTTAGCTGAGAAATGCACAGCTAAAGAGAAACACCTGGGGGAGAGGAGCTGAGGCTAGATAAGCAGCTGGGAAAAGCCAAGCTCTCCGTCAAAGCTTATCTTGGATTCCCCGGTGAAAGCTCTTGGCTCTCGGCTTGACTTTAGACTGGTTATATCCTGTGACCTTTGGAACGGCTCTGGACTATCTGCTCGCATTAACCCTGGACCTTGGATTGCTCTCTGACCTGCCTTTCAGAACTCTGGACTTGGTGGTTGTCTGCTGCAAACAAACAGTGGTACGTCACTTGCACTGGGTTTTTGTCTTGGAAGAGGCCCTGTCTTTATCAGCCACGTGTTGGCAGCTTTCCCGGACAGTGACATACCAGTACTTCCTTCTGAGTTCAATTGAAATTAGTGCTGGCTGGTAACTTCCATGACAGTCAAGCAGTGAATCACTGCAGATTGTAGTCTGAACTTTAAATGATGTACCAAAAATGTTGAATACCTCACTTGAGGAACTTTGGATAGCTCTTCTAAATTTTGGACTAAAACCAAGAGTGGATTCACCCCCACGAACATGGTAGTAGTGTTAGTAAAACTTTTATTGCATACGTCCTTGGGCCATAGCCAGTTAAAATAAAACAAAAATTGGATTTACACTGACATGGAAGCCAAGAACTGATTAAAAGTGGGGATATGGGCTGTGCATTGATTATTTTTGAATTCAAACCTACTGGTGTCTGAACTGGGCCTGGAAACTGAGACCACCAGAAGAAGTCTGAAGGTGGAATTAGTCACTCTGAGATTTTATGGAGGAAGGGAGAGAGAGAAAGAGATCTATGAAATTTCTATAATAAGTTGTAAAGTAAGAAGCTAAGCAAGCCTAGGTAGTGCCGGATAATCGCAACTTGTGGTATGCTGTGAATGAGGGCACATGAAAGAAAGAAAATAATCTTGTCTTAAAAGTGTTAGGGCCAGTTAGAAATAGAGTTAAGGCTGTTAGGAAGAGAATTGATAAGCTATGAATAGGGCTTTGGGAGCTGAGAGTATGGGGAATGATCAGAGGGAAGTGTTTCTTTTGTAGTTTTTTGTGGGTTTTTCGGGCTGTGTGGCCATGTTCTAGAAGAGTTTCTTTCTTTCTTTCTTTCTTTCTTTCTTTTTTTTTTTTTGGAAAGACTTTATTCAATATTATAAAAAAAAACATAAACATAAACAGATCACAATTACATAACATAAAACACATTCACAGAAACATATACACATATATCTACATCTATATCGCAGGATAACAAGCAAAGAAAAAAAGAAAAGAAAAAAATATTAAAATAAAAATAATACTTCCTGAACTTTGACTCAGTAGCTTGTAACATCCTCATATTTTCCAACTCCGACACTTATCTTCCTTTAAAAAAAAAGAATTAAAGAAAGTCTTCTCTTTTATTTCACATTCCCTTCACTGCTTAATTACACGGAATAGCACAGCGAAATAGTCCCATGCCTATTTAATCCGTAAAAAGAGAAAACACTCTTATCCTTATAGTTTTATCTATAGATTATTAGAAAAGAAGAGTGCGCTAAAGAAATTACAGAGTTTTAACCAACAGTTCACAGTATTCACTATTTTCTAAGAATTTCATAACCAGCTCCCAGGCTTTTTTCTGCCTAGTCCATGACTCTCCTCTTAAACGAGAAGTTAATTTATCTATGACAACCAAATCAGTTAACTTTCTCAACCACTCTTCAATTGTCGGTGTCTCTTCACATTTCCATTTTGCCGCAAAAATCATCCTAGCCGTAGAAGAGTTTCTTTCTGATGTTTCGCCAGCATCTGTGGCTGGAATCTTCAGAGAAAACTGGAATGGAGGAGAATGGGTCTATATATACTGTGAGACCCTGGGTAGGGAGGGGTGGTTCCCAGGTGAACTGTGTGTTGTTTTGTGTTGAATAGATATTGTTCTGTTGTTGATGGCATGACTCCAGGGCGGGAGGGAATGCACTCAAGGTTATTGTCTGCTAATCCCATGTAAACTGTGTATTGTTCTGTGTTGAATAGGTATTGTTCTGTTGTTAATGGCATGGCTTCCGTGAGGATATGCACTCAAGGAGATTGTCTACTATTGTCTGCTGGGAAAGCCCCTGACCTTGGTTGGTTTCCCATTTGCATTTGCTGAGTGCTGATTTTCTTATTTTGTAGGACTGGTAGCCATATCTTGTTCACTTTAAGGGTTTCTTCTTTTCTGTTGAAGTTATCCAAGTGTTTGTGGATTTCGATGGCTTCCCTGTGCATTCTGACCTGATAGTTGTTGGCATGGTCCAGAATTTCAGTGTTTTCAAACAGCATTTTATACCCAAGATGGTTTATAATGTGTTCTGCTACTGCTGATTTTTCTGGCTGGCCCAGTCTGCAGTGTCTCTCATGTTCCTTGACTCGTGTTTGTACACTGCATTTGGTGGTCCCTATGTAGACTTGTCTGCAGCAGCATGGTATGCGGTAAACTCCTGTGGCTGTGAGAGGGTCTCTCCTGTCCTTCACTAAGCGCAGCATTTGTTGGATTTTCTTGGTTGGTTTGTAAACCATTTGGAGGTTGGGTTTCCTCACTACTTTCCCTATTCTGTCTGTGACTCCTTTGATATATGGTAAAAATGCCTTCCCTTTGGGTGGCTGCTTGTCTTCAGTCCTCTGGGTTTTTCTGGGTCTGGCAGCCCTTCTGATGTCTGAGCTGGAGTAACCATTTGCCTGCAGAGCCTGGTCTAGGTGCTTCAATTCCTCTTCCAAGAAGTGGGGTTCACAGATGCGTTTTGCCCGGGTCTACCAGTGTTTTTATTGTGCTTCTTTTTTGTCCTGGGTGATGGTTGGAGTTCTTTTGCAGGTATCTGTCTGTATGTGTAGGTTTTCTGTATACTGTGTGTCCCAGACGTTGGTTTGGATTGCGGATGACCAGGACATCCAGGAATGGCAGTGTTTCTTCCTTTTCTTTTTCCATAGTAAATTGGATGTTAGGGTGGATGTTGTTCAGGTGATTCAGGAACCCAGCCAGATTTTCTTCTCCATGGCTCCAAATGGTGAAAGTGTCATCCACATATCGGAACCAAGCTGTGGGCTTTTTCGGTGCTGTTTCCAGGGCTTGTTTTTCAAAGTGTTCCATGTAGAAGTTTACAATCACTGGGCTTAGAGGGCTTCCCATTGCTATCCCAACTCTCTGTTAGTAGAATCCATTGTCCCACTGGAACAAAAGTGTTTCTTTTGTTTGAAATCAAGATATTAAAGTGTACAGTATATGGAACCAGGCTAAGGCTAGATGTTTATTTTATTTGTTATACAATCAATCTGTACTTTTTTTAAAATTTTATTTTCTACGTCTCAGTCTGGAAGCTTTAATTTAATAATTAACTAAGAAATTGGGTCATGTTTTTTTCACATTGGACCCACTGTTCAACACAGCCACTTGACCAGGATAGTGGTCACTTGAGACTTGCCCTGAGATTTCTGAGATCCAGGGAGAGATCTTAAGGGAAAAGAGCAAGGTGAATGATAGTGTAGTGGACAAAACAGGAATGGCGACCCTTGGAATATCCAGGAAAGTAGAGTTTATTTTACATTGACAGACTCTCAGACAGGTTAGCCCTGTGACTTGAAAGCCCCTCCCTTGGCTAATCAACATCCTTATATACCATCTTATACAGCTAGTTTATAATTGCATTAACATATGCATAGTTCAACATTTTCATTGGTTACAAAATACTGATTACACATTAAGCCTTTACTTGCCATGCGTGAACGATTTTGGCATTACTCATTGACACCTGGACTCACTAATTGGGTCCTATCTTCTTAGTTTTTCTTACTTTACTCCCAGTCCATATCACCAATCTTATCTCTTTGGCTCTGAAACAGTCTGCCTGTCTTCAAGGTCAAAAAATAATATTCCTTGCTATCTTTTCCAGTAAAGCTGAAACTAGAAGCCTTTTAAAACTGGTTTGCAAATGCAGTTTTATTTGTAATTTTAATTTTTATTAACATTTATTATTCAAACATATCTATCAAATTGACATATTAATTTCTTTTCCAATAATTATCTACAAATATTTACAATTGACTTCCAAAGTATCTCCAGTTTGTGCTCAACCTTACTTCAATGTTCACTCATTGTCTACCTATACAAGCAATTTTAAATATTAAATCCACTGTGTGTTATAACAACAGCTTTAACCATCTTAATCTTTTATAGTCATTATTACAGATGTTTCCTGTTAATATTCACCTTATTATTAGGTCATTTAATAATTTACACTTTCCCATCAATTTGTATCTCTACTCAATTAAGTTTTCTCTTTTACAGTACTGCAGTATTGGGACCCAGTCTTGTTCAATACTTTCTACATTTTGTTTGTTCAGTCTAGCTGTGAGTATATCCATACTCATCATTTCAATAAGCCTTGTAAACCACTCACTGGTTGAAGGCACTTCTATTTGTTTCCATTTTTTTGCTAATGTAATCCTAGCTGAAGTTATCATATATAATAATATTCTCCCATATTTCCTTTCCATTTTTTCTGGGATCTTATTTGTCATATTCAACAGGTATATTTCTGGTATCATGTCATATCTTAGTTTAAGTATTTCACAGATTACCTTATGAATAGTTATCCAATATTTCTTAACTTTGTCAGAGTTCCACCATACATGTAACCAACATCCTGTGGTTTGGTTACACTTCCAACATCTATTATTGCCATTCTTATAAACTTTTGCTAGTTTCGCTGGAGTAAGATACCAATGTTGCTCCATTTTTAAATAGTTTTCTTTCAAGTCTTGGCATTGAGTAAATTTTTGTGTCTTCTTTCTTGCCCATTCCCAACTTTCTAAATCAATGTCCCTGCCAATATCTTTAGCCCATCTAATCATCATATCTTTTACTAAGGACGTTATTACACATGGGCCAGTTTCGTTGTTAAAGCGATAATAAAGTGGAAATGAAGAATCCCAAAAAGAAAGCGAAAATAGAGCGTAATTGAGCAAAAGCTTTTCACAGTAATTACAATAATAACAGAATTAAGTTAAAAGCAAAAAATATGTTTTTTTCATACACAAGTGAAAAGAACCTGTCTTGTTCCAAATCTCTTTCTTGTAAAATCTCATAATATTTGGAAGTTAGTTTTTTCCCCATTTTGCTTAATCACTTTATCTAATTCAGTGTCTGTCTCTTCAAATCCCAGTTTTTTATAATCTGCTTTGAATCTGTCCATTAACTGTTTGTATGGAAACCAATGTAGATTTTTATCTAATTCTTTCAGATTTTCTAGAAACTTTAGTTCATAAAATCCACTCCTTGTTTTATCCACGATGTCTCGATATCTCAACCATTTAGATACTTCTCGCCATCTTCCAAAAAAAGCTTCTTGTGGTGACACCCATAAGGGTAATTTTCTGTAAAAAATTTCCTTACATTGCATCCAAATCCTTATTAGTGATTTTCTTACATAGTGGTGCTCAAACTCCTTATGCACTTTTGTCTTGTTATACCACATATATGCGTGCCAACCAAATCTCAGATTAAATCCTTCTAAAGCGAGTATTCTGTCATTTTCTTATTTTGCCCAATCCGTGATCCAAGTTAGTACAGCAAATGCACAGTTTTAAACATAGAATATGAGACCTCAAGGATCATCCAATTCAGCCCTGCATTAGCCATGAGCTTTATAGTTTCTTTTACATTATTTCATCCCCTACATTTCCCCCCTTTAAAGCTTAATTCTTTTAGTAATTATAGTTTTACCTATGAGCTTTTTCAATTATCATGGCATAAGCTGCAGCAGTTTCACTGACAGTATTCTGCAAAGCTTTTGCCAATATACGAATAATACATGGCACACACATACATATTAAAATGCAAACAATTATTATGAATATAATAACCAAAAACACCTGTTTTAACCATGTGGCATCAGGCAGCCCTATGCTCCTTTCTGACTGCTAATCCTAGAATAAAGAATGAGGCTGATATGAATATACTTTAATCATAATTCCTGCAATTTTTATG
The DNA here is from genome assembly GCA_026167975.1 of Phrynosoma blainvillii. Classification (NCBI taxonomy): domain Eukaryota; kingdom Metazoa; phylum Chordata; class Lepidosauria; order Squamata; family Phrynosomatidae; genus Phrynosoma; species Phrynosoma blainvillii. The sequence goes on from JANUYF010000004.1 coordinate 301,580,725, forward strand.
GGGACTTGCTACTGTGCTCAAATTTCCACCAACCCCATATATCACTATTACATGGGATCTCTCCATAAAGGCAGGAAGACAAAATCTGAGCTGCCAACCTTCCTCCTTTTAAATACATTGTAGGGATGTTGAGTATTGTAGCTAAGCCTTCCCATATATTTGTATCTGGGTCCCATTTTTGTGAATAAAGGGGAAGTGCCCCCAACTATTAGACTTAATCCAATCACAACCATCAACCCAATCTGACTGTATTTAACTGAACCTGAGGTAAATGGTAACTTTTGACCCATTCTAGAACCAATGGTTCAAATACTCTCACAAATACAGATTGACAAAAATGGTTCTTCAGAGGTTCTTCTGGGGTAACAATGGCTCCAATTACCGTTCTGTATCTTTCTATTTGAGAATAGGTCTCAATCTTGGGGTTAGGAGACCCACCCATTCACTCAAAAATTCTAAAGTACCAGGCTAGGGTGATAAAGACAACAACACAAATTATTCCTATGATTGCTACCAAATCTCCTTGATCAGTTTCAGACATATGTTGGACCATGCATAGATCTACCAGCTTCTGGTCTGTAGTAGAATCAGGGTCTATCCCTCCCTCATTGCAGATCTGGCTGTATGCAGGGCAAACAGCTTTCCATGGGTGTTTGCAGTAGGGCCTAGTCTGAATCTTCTTTCCCCTTGCATGGATTCTTCAGCAGTGCATTGACACACCCGTTCCTAGTAGGGTGGTTGCAGGGCTATTGATGATCTTGTTGCCTGTGAGTCTGCCCATTTCCGGTAGGGTCGGATCCAGGTTAGTTGTTGTCTCCTCAATGTTATTTTAAAGGGGTTCTGAAGGTCTCTAATAGGGAACCAAACTGGACTAGCCTTTTTAATTCTTGTCCTAGTGAGAGTTTGTCAGCTTCTTTAACTAATAGGGCAGTAGCTGCTATTGCCTGCAAACATCCTGGCCATCCTTTTGCCAATGAACCCAATTGCTTGGAAAGGTAAGCCACTTATCTCTGTCAGGACCCTAGTGTCTGTGTTAACACTCCTATGATCATTCCCTGCCTCTCATGCACATAAAGGGCTTGATCACATCTGACAATCCTAAAGCAGGTGTTAATAAGACTCTTTTTATCTTTAAAAATGTGTCTTGTTGTTCTGATTCTTAATTCATCTCTGATTCATTAAGGCAAAACTGGGGATCCAGATTCTGCAAAATCCTGCTGCTCCCAGTGATGGTCTAGGACTAGGTTCTGCAGGTGGTGTGGCTCTTGTAGTTAGTCTGGTTCTGCTGTTAATAGCAACTGTTCAATCAGGATTTTCTGAGGCCTCTGTATCATGGCTTTGGTTTCCTGAATGAGTATTTTCATGCAGCTTTCATTCTCTAGTTCCCTTTGGCTGTTATCTGCACTGCCAAGTCCAGGAACCACTATAGTTTCCAAAAGTATCTTCACTGGCATTAACAGTCTCCAGGATGACTTTACAATCATAGGCTGGATGGATTTAAAATAGGTCTGCAGGGAAAACTCTTCAGCAAGCAGGATTGCTTGGTACCTCCCATAAACATGGCACATTAATACTTAATTGCTGCCCCAAAGTGAATTTGCTAGCTTTCTGCACCAACAGAACGGTTACTGTTTCAGCTTTTAAACAGCCAGACCAATTCAGTACTACATAATCTGTTTGACTTGAAAAGTATGTCTCTGGCCCTTTTTCCAGACACCAAGAATCTGATATTTTTTTTTGTCCCTTGCTTTCTTTGTGCTTTGCTCCTGACAATATACATATGGTTTTCAGCTGGGTGTGGCCCTTTCCAGCTCTCTGTCCTGTCCATGTCCTTTGTTACCATTAAATCCACATCACCATCAAATCTACATCCTTGATCACCTCCTTCCTATTTTTTTTTCTTCCTTGAATTGCTGCTGCTGGAAGGGAGGCCTGCAATTCCAGTTCCTTCTTTATTTCTCTATATCCTTGTTAGAGTAAACTCTGTAGGTAATCTGTACCAGCTGGGAGATAGACATGTTCAGACTGTTGTCCATTTTTAGTTTTCAAGACAGCTATCCTGCTGACAGCCTCTCTCCTCTCAGGTTCTAGTGCTGAGACACATGAACAAAACATCTTCCAAGAAATTCTAAGTTGAATTAGGCAAATACATAAACATCAGGAAGTTATTCAAAGCTTCCATGGAAAATATATCATTAATTGGGTTTTTGGTATTTGTTTATCAAGTGCTATGTTTATGTTATGCTTGTTTTATATTGTATGGTAGTGGTAATGTGATTGCTGTTTTGTCTTGTTGTTGTTTTTTAAACCAATAAAATAAATTTTAGCAAAAAGACAAACAATCTTCCAAATCCAAAAATAAAAAGAAAATATCTTCAGAGTCAATGTGTTGTTCCAGTTCAGATTGAGGTTAAACATTATGTTCTGGACAGAAGCTCATATCTATTGTCTTTGGGCAAACCATACACTTCTCCTCAGGAAACAAAAAGATATTCAATACAATATTACAGAAAAACACATCATGGCTGCATCTGCATTGCAAAATTAATGCAATTTAATACAAGTTTAAATGCTATGGCTCAAGGCTATGGAATTATGGGATTTGTAATTTTGTGAGATATTTCACCTTCTCCATCATTGAGCTCTGGTGCCACAGCAAACAAACTGGGATTTGTCCCAGGATTACATAGGACAGAGCTATGATAGTTAAAGTGGTGTCAACCTGCATTGATTATGCAGTATGGCAGTATCTCAGGATTCTTGTGCTAAATGAGAATGAGCAAAGTGATGCAAGAGTGATAAGAACTTCAACAAATTAGGTCGATCAATCATTTAAAAAAGCTCACACTCTATAAATGAAATATTCAAGACAGAACCTGATTATAATCAAATAGAATATCACCAAAATAAAATTCCTGAAGAATATCGGCAAAGTCCTGTATAACCACACTGTATTATATAACACTGTAGTGATACATAGTGGATTCTGGCCAGACCCCCAAGCCTCCACATCTCTGATGTGACAGTAAAAAAAAAGGAGCCCTGACACAAATCCCCCCCCCCCTTTGCATCAGAAATCACTCACATAATGGTGGATTGTAATGTTGGGCAAAGGAATATGGTGGCTCAGTGGTTAAGACAATGACTCGGATTTTTGCAAGATCAGCAGGTCAGCAGTTTGAGGCCCAAGCACCGTGTGATAGAGTGAGTCAATAGTCCCACCTTCTGACAACCTAGCAGTTCGAAAGCATGTAAAAGTGCAAGTAAATAAATAGGTACCACTTCGTTGGGAAGATAACAGCGTTCCATGCAATCATGCTGGCCACATGATCACAGAGTTGTCTTTGACAATGCTGGCTCTTTGGCTCAGTAATGGAGATGAGCACCACCTCTGACAGTTGGACATGACTTGACAACCTTGTCAAAGGGAAAGCTTTACCTTTTCCTTTAATGTCAGGCAGCCACTTCTTGATCAACAGGGGAATGGACCCAGGCCAATCCCAGCAGGTGCTTACCAGTAAATGGGGTTTGGGGGAACATTCAATGTCCTTAGTAGTCCTTAAACTAGGGTCTACATAGAGTTTATGAATACATAGCAGTTACAAAGGCACAACTGTAAGTTATGTGTTTGCAAAACTGCCTCAAATGATTCCAGACGTTGTCCATAGCCATTAATACTGAAAAGATTTTGAACGGAGCAGTTTTTAAGTCAGACATTAGTGTGCATGCTGTTTCACTTCCTGGTATGAATAGTAGGCAGTTGATTTGCATTATGTGCACATAAGGCTACCTGGATCTGGGGGACTGGAATCTTACAACCCTAGTTTGTGAAAGCTGGAACACCAATTCAAAAATAGAAGCAGCCAAATAAGTTTCTTCTAGTCCTCACCCCTGTTCAGTCTCTGCTCTTCCATCTGTAATGGCAGCATACAATACAAAAATATGATTATCTTTCACAGTTTGAAAGCATTTTGTCCTAGCAGTTATAAGTATTTTCTTATATCTTTTGAAGGGGGCAGGGTGGAGTGGGGGTTAATCTTTCCTTTTAAAAAAGAAGGTATAAAATTATTTCAGAAATATGTAGCAAATTGATATTCATTCTTAGTGATCATCAATTTGACCTCAGATGAAAACAAGATATAAGAGAAACTCATTACAGGAACCAGTTATAACACTAGTGATTCATTGAGTCACATAATTAGTGGTACACACTGGAAGAGTGTGATACAGAATGAACTAGTCTTGGTGGAGATGAAATGTTTTGAGTAGAGTTTAATTATTAATCACATTATTATGACAGGAAGAAGCTTGAGTCATTAGTATCTTTTGAATGCATTGCCCTCATCCTTTCTATCCACATTGAGACAACTTTTTTTAACTTAATGATCAAAAAGGCACAAGTGCTACTCATAGGCTTGTCTGAATGCAAAAGTGTAAGGAGATATCATGGCTGCCTACTAAGGAACTTAAGTCCTACCTGATGTTGTGTGCCTTCTAGACATTTCTGACTTATGTTGACTCTACAGCACATCTATTTTATGGATTTCTTAGAAGAATTTGCTTAGTCAGGGTTTCTCTTTCTCATCTTTTGAAGGTGAGGGACTGTGGCTTTCTCAATTGGGGATTTGAGCCCTGATCTATCAGTGTTCTAGTACAACATTCAAACCGCTTCACCATGCTGGGTCTTGGGTGTCACCTAGAAATGTAAAAATCTCACATGCAAGGCTGAATAATATTCATAGTATTATCCCTACTGCAAGAGAGTACAAGGATTTCTGCATAGTATTCTGCCAATATTTTCACTTAGAGATGTAATTCAGGGAATTATTCTGCACAGGAAACATTATTTTCCTCCCCTCCTCCTTCTGACAGGAAACAAGTGCTGAGGAACTGGTATGCCAAACCTTTGATTCTGAATCCAAACTCCTCTAATTTTCTAGTGACCAATTCAAGTTCCTTCATAAATGGCATATATTTATTAATTAGTCATAACAAATTTACTGTAGTGAAATTGCAACATCACAATCACATGAATCATCAGGCTGTGTACATTGATAGAACATGAAATATTTAGGTATAAAGTATATGACATATGCTGTCACATGTTAAGATATTAACATATGTTGTTATAACATTGTAAGTTTTTATTATGAAGCTGACTCAGAGTTGGTACATTTCTGCAGATTTTATTTCCACCCCAAATTGCTTTTAACTCTGGATGCTGCCACACTGCAGAATTAATGCAGTTTGACACCACCTTAAGTGTTACAGCTCAATGCTATGGATTCTAGGATTTATAGTCATCTAGTTTGTTGATGTTTAGTCTTCTCTGCCAGAGAACTCTGTTGCCACAATAATCTACAAATCCCAGAATCCATAGCAATGAGCTATGGCAGTTAAAATGGTGTCAAACTGCATTAATTCTGAAGTGTAGATGCAGCCTCTGGCTCCACAGCCCTGAAGGAAGGAGTGTTTTCTGCACCAAAGACACTGTGTCCTGAGCAAAAACTCTTTTTATTGAATCTTAAAAAAAAGGGGGGGAGGGGAATTCTGTACATAAACCACATTTTATGTAGAACCTCCCCATAGATTTTGTGTAAAAAAATCCATGTGCATTTTTCAACAAAATAAATCTCTGAAATACTTTGCAAACTACATAGAATCTTCATCGGTATTATTTTTGTCCTATATGGGTTTCTGCAGTGTCAGTATATTAAATCTTCACAAAATAGAGTTGCCAGATCTCAGGTCCCCTATTTGAGTGGGTTACATCTGGATAACTGGAGTGGGATATAATAATAATAATAATAATAATAATATATACCCTGCCCCTCTGACAACAATTGGGGCGGCTAACAGCAATTAAAATTCCATACAGTATATATTTCATACAGTATATATACAGATTTCAAATTTTCCAACTTACATGGGCTCAGCTTCAGATGAGAGACAAGGCTTCATGCAAACCTCTGGTCAGGCAGAAAGATTTCCAGCTGGCTGTACATCTTGCTGCTGTTTGCAAATGTTAATTGATTTAAATTAAGTATTGCAGTTTGCAAAGACATTTAATTTCCAAGCAGGAAAATAGGTTTTCTGGGTACGTTTGTGTTTGAATGTGAAGCTGTGAGCCACTGTGGTTAGCCTGCACCCCTCAAATTCACCTGGGCCTGTCCCTACATCTCAGGATTTGGCTCAGAAATTTGGCTCAGGGCCTGAGATAATCTCTAATACAGCCTCCCCCATGTGGTTTCCAACTTAAACTCAAATGTATTTCTCTATGTGTGTGTGCGTGCCTTCACATTGCCTTTCAATTTACGATGACCCCATGAATTTCATTGGGTTATCTTAGGCAAGAAATAGTCATAGAATCATAGAGTTGGAAGAGACCACAAGGGCCATCCAGTCCAGCCACCAGCCATGCAGACAATCAAAGCACCAATGGCAGATGGCCTTCCAGCCTCTGTCCAAAGAAGGAAACTCCACCACACTCTGTGGCAGTTTGTTCTACTGTCAAATAGCTCTTACCATCAGGAATAATAAGGTAATTTCTTCCTGATTTATTCACATGTAACCTCTTTTCCTGTAGTTTGAATCCATTGTTCCATGCCCTAGTCTCTGGAATAGCAGAAGACAAAAATGTTCTATGTTCAGTGTGACATCCCTTCAAATGTTTAAACATGGCTATCATGTCACTCCTTAACCTTCTCTTCTACAGGCTAAACATACCCAGCTCCCTAAATCATTCCTCATAGGGCATGGTTTCCAATCCTTTCACCATTTCAGTTGCCCTCCTCTGGTGGTTTTGTCAGTTCCTTCCTCTAAAACCATGTTGGCGAATGCATGGCACGCGTGCCTGACTGGGCACATGAAGTCCTCTCTTAGGGCACGCTGTCACTGTTGCCATGGAGGAGGGTGGAGCATGTGCCCCACATGTGTGGCGAGGCTGGCGGTGAGCATGTGCACCCAGCACACCAGGGCCAGTGCCAGGGAGAGCTCCAGGGGCAGTGCTGTTGCCCTCAGCTATGGGAGGAGAAGGCCAAGGGAATATGCTGGCCTGGGCCAGGGGGATGGCCAAAGCACTGGAGGCCTATAGCACTGCCGCCCACCTGGCCCACACCTGGCCCCAGGAGCTACAGGAGCTGACCGAGAGCTTCGCCCTCAGCCTCTGCCGCAAGGAACTGTGGCTGCCTCTGTGGTGAAACAACTACAGCAACAGCAAAAACAACAGCAGCTTTTCATCTGCAGAGATGTCTCCAGAGAGAAGAATGGAGCCAGAGGCTTGGGGATAAGAGAAGGAGGAGGAGAGGAGAGGAGAGGAGGAAGAGCAGTGGGGTGAGGAAGAGGAGGAGGAGGAGGAGGAAGGAAGAGAAAGGTGGGGGTAAGACGAGGAGAAGGAGGAGGCAGCCTCCTGCCATGGTGGTGTTTGTTGTTGAGTGCCTCCAAGTCATTTACAATATGACGACCTTGAGGTGAATCTATCATGGGGCTTTCTTGGCAAGATTTTTTCAGAGGGGATTTTTTGCCATTGCCTTCTCCTGAAGCTGAGAGAGTGTCACTAGCCCAAGGTTATGCAGTGAGTTTCTAAGGCTGAGTTGGGATTCGAGCCCAGGTCCCAAGAGTTGCAGTCCAACACTCAAACCACTAATATTCTCTTTGCAGCACATTGTTCTCTTTGGAGAGGAACTCAGGTCAAAGGTTGTTATTGTTGTTGTCATCATGTGCCTTCAAGTAGTTTCTGACTTAATGGCAACTCTGACCAGGAGATTATCGCATGGACAAAAAGACCCAAAATAGATTTGGGGCTTAAAAGTCAAAATCGGATGTTATCGCACGTGCTGGTGGCTGGGTGAGTGCAAGGTGGTTGCAGTCCAGACCCCAGTGTCATTATCCAGCTTCTTTTATAAAACAGAAAGTTCCAGTTTTTGACTGGATAAGTCTGGCTGGGTTCTGGGCTGCAACCAGGTTGCACTCGCCCTGCTGCCAGTGCGTACGATAACATCCCACTTTGGCTTTTAAATCCTGAATCTATTTCAGGTTTTTTTGTCCATGTGATAATCTCCTAAGGTGGACCTACCATGGAGGTTCCCTGGTAAGGTTTGTTCAGAGAAAGTTTGCCATGACTCTTCCTGAGGCTGAGAGTGTGACTTGTCCAAGGTCACCCTGTGGATTTCCATGGATGAGCCTGGTCTCCAGAGTTGCACACTTAAACCACTGCACCACGCTGGCTCTTTGTATTACATTTGTTGTTATTCTTTTGTTGGCCTTCTGTGCTTTTTAAATGCTTGTTGTTGTTGTGTGCCTGCAAGTCATTTCCAACTTAGATCTATATGTATATATGTATCTGTGAGGGTGAGTGTACATGTGTGCATGTGTGCGTGTGTGTGTGTGAGAGAGAGAGAGAGAGTGTATGTGTGTGTGTGTATATATATATATACATACTTGAATGTGTGTCTGTATATGTATGTGTGTGGGGGGTTTATATTTATGTGTGTTTGTGTGTGAATATATATGTGTGTATGTATGCACGTGTGGGTGGGTATAAATGTGTGTGTGTGTATAGGTGAGTGGGTGTGTATATATATATATATATATCTGTGTGTATGTGGGTGTCTGTGTGTGTACATGTGTCTGTGTGTGTACATGTGTGTGTGTGTGTGTATATATATATATATGGGGGCAGACTCTGGCCCACTAAGTCCAAGGAGGAGCTGTAAAGGGTTGTTGTTGTTATGTAGTTACGTACTGTCCTATAATGCGGCTTTCTTGGCCATTTTATTTAGAGGAGGTTTGCCCTTGCTATTCTTTGAGGCTGACAGGGAATGACTCACCCAAGATCACCCAGTGAGTTTTCACATGGCAGAGATAGGATTTAAATCATGGTCTTCTAGGATCCTAGTCCAGTGCTCAAACCACGCTGTTGTTGTTGTTGTTGTTGTTGTTGTTGTTGTTGTTGTGTACTTTCAAGTACTTTCTGTCTTATTGTGATGATAAGGGGACCCCATTGTGTGTTTTTTTACCAGTTTTCTTCAGAGGGGTGTTGACATGGCCATCCTCTGAGGCTGAGAGTGTGCGACCCAATGGGTTTCCATTGCCAAGCTGGGATGGGAACCCTGGTCTCCAAAGTCATCCGATGCTCAAACTACTATGCTGGCTCCTTTTTATCATTGTCTATTCTACATTGTAGAAATAATGCATTTTGACACTACTTTTAAGTGCTGTAGTTCCATCCTATGGAGTCCTAGGGTTTATAGTTTTACTTCAGCCTTCTCTGCCAAAGAGTGCTGGTGCCTCACAGAACTACCAATCCCAGGATTCTGTAGGAAGGAGCCATGACAGTTAAAGTAATTTCAAACTGCATTATTTCTACAGTAGAGATGCACCCCAGATTAGAGCCATTGAATCAATGGAATCTACCTACATCTTCATTTGCTGTTCAGCAATTGATTGAATATGGAAATAACCAACAGGAATTTATTTATTTTTATTTTATTTATTTGATTGATTTATATGTGGCTTTTATGTCCAGGAGGCTGTCCAAAAGGTCCTCCATTTTGAGCAGGGCTCAGAAGGATGGATTTAATATTTACATTAGTGAGTTATTAATTTATGCATTTATTTATTTGTTTTGTTTTGGACTTTTATTTGATTGTATGATTGTTATAAATTGTGGGATTGTACTTTTAATGTAAGCCACCTTGATAGCTTTGGCTAAAGGCGGGGTATAAATAAAATTTTATTATTTATTATTATTATTATTATTATTTGGTCAGGTCCTCCATTTTTTCTTTGCATGTCTTCCCCTGGAAGTCCTGTCCCTTGGAAGTCCTACCCCCAGCACCCGGTGACACCTGGTGCAGGAATGTCACTGAGTTTGGGCACACAGCCTCTAAAAGGTTTGCCATCACTGCTCTAAAACATAGCTTACAGTACCTGGTATTTGTTGGCAGTCTCCCAGGTATGTACATCTTTGCAAATGTTATCACCATAGGTGATGCCCACATGGTTGGTTTTCAAGGCACTAGACTATGCCTGGTCTTGGGTATTCCAGAAGAAGTCTCCAAGCCAGGGCATGAAGTCTATAGTCTTACTACACCTGCCTCAAAGAAGTGGGGAGTTTTACAAACACTGAAATTCTTCTCTGCCTCCAATTAACAATTGTGATTAACATTTCAGAAGAATTTCCATATTCTCTGCTGCCTGTTACTAAGAGGCCTCAGGTGTATCCAAAGCGCTCCACATAATTTTTCACCCACATCTCAGTGGGGCAAATTATACATGCATAGTCAGGTATATATGTGAAGATACTCTTTCCTTTGAACCCACGATTCAACACACCCAAAGTTAGAGGCCAAGAACAAAGTTATATTCTTCATAAAGACAAAGGTGCTAAGGCAGGCTTAATGTTGAACATAAAACAAAAATAATGACCACCTAGGACCTTCAGAAGTTCAACCTAGACAATGAAGAATTAGAAATAGTAAAAGAATTCCCATAATTGTAGATCAAACGTCAATAGAAATGGGAACTGCAGTCAGGAAATCAGAAGAAGATTAAGAATGGGAAGGGTGGCTATGAAAGAACTAGAAAGGATCTAAAATGCAAAGATATACAGCTCAGCACAAAAGTTGGAATCATACAAGCCATCATATTCCCTATTACCATGTATGGATGTGAGAGCTGGACAGTTAAGAAAGATGATAGGAAGAAAATCAACTTCTTTGAGATGTAGGGGGGAAGCAGACGGGTGGCACGGGGCCGACCCGGGAAGCTGCGGATCAGGGCTGAGGCATCCACACTTCTCGGCCCCGCGGCGCAGCTTCGCTGCCCCAGGAAGGAGCGCTAAAATAGCGCTCCTTCCACAAATCACCGAAGGTGCGCTGCAAAAGGCTGCCGGCGCACCTTCAGTGACTTTTCCACTGAAGCGTGTGTGGATGCTGCAGCGGAAAGGCATCCTCGGAGCGCTGGCCGTGCGGAGGGCTGGCTACTCCGAGGATGTTTTCGGGAAGGGGTTGGGGCGCCCAGCGTGTGGTTGCCCCTCCCCTTCCTTGCCCTGATGATGGTGCTTTGCGCTGTCTGCTTAGCCCCCAAAAAGAGAAAGCGAAGGGGAAGACATTTTAGCCAGGAGCTGGTGGGACAGAGAAAGAGAAGAAGAAGAAGAAGAGAGAGTGAGAAGAAAAATCAAGAGTTAAAACAGAAATGAATCAAATGTCCAAGCACATCTGTAAAAGAGAAGCATTAATATCAGACTTTTTGCTGACATTATGGTGCACACATCAGACAATGATAAGAAATTGCACTGTGGCTTCAGATATTCAGAGTAGAGTGAGAAACATGGGAATAGAATTGGGGAAGTTTGCCATAAGATAAGAAAAGCCACAATGAAATAGTCCTTTAACATCACATAGAGTAACTCATGAGGATGAAATACTGAAACATGTGAGCATTTTTCCATACTGGCTATTTCTTCATGTATGCAAAGGGATCTTGTAGTATCTTTGAGACTAACTGTGACAAAGAAATTGTAGTATACATTTTCATAGACTTGGTCTACATCCTCAGATGTATAAAATGAACTTGCATCTGAGGAAGTAGAACAAGTCTACGAAAGCTAACACTATAATGTCTTTCACTCAATCTCAAAAGTATTATAAGATCTCTTTGCATACATTCCAATGTAACACCGTTATGTCTCTGAATTCTTGCATCTTTATGCTGAGCCTTGGGCCTGGGTTGAGAAACTATGAGAAGAGGAAGTGGTGGTGATGAGTGATTTCCCCTGGAGCATCTACAACAGCCACTTTGAGTAACAATGACCTCTAGAGTAGACCTCTAGAGTAGACCATTTAAAAACTAATTCAGTGAACTTAGGGCTGATACAAATGGCCTCTAAGGGGCGGCTCTGTGTCACCCCTGGGAGCGCCGTATCGGGGCTGAAGCAACCAGATGCTGTGGCCCTGATCTAGCTTTATCCACTCCTTTATGGGGTGGGAAAAAGCTGCCCTTAGAGCCTCTGCCCCTTCTATTTTGTGCCCCTTTGGTGCAGCATGTGTGCACACTGTGCCAATGGGTCATCCTGACACCGCACACCATGTGGTCGGCCATGTGGCATCGGGGCGGAGTCAGGGCAGCCAGTGTGTGGTTCTCCTGCCCTAACTCCACCCCCAGGCCGGCCCTTTAGGTGGTCTGCATCAGCCCTTACTCTGGTTAAGATCAGTAGTTGCATACTCTTCAACTGTCCTGATTTAGCAGAGACAATCCTGATTAATCTTCAATCATCTCACTTTTCAGCTGCTTTTAAAATGCCCGTTTTTTAAAAATTCTTTCTGCTTATTCCACTTACTCCCTTTGCACTCAGCTTACTTCCATTGGAGCAAACTGTGTTTAAAGTTTTAAAATATTTTCACCCAATTAACTCAGTGGAAAGGAGCAGAAGGGGAAAACTGTACCTTTCTCAGTGGGCTCATGCAAAAGCAAACTGCTATAGCCTCTCCAAATCTTGTCTGTTCTTCGTCATTAATAATTTTTGCCTTCTTGACTACACTCTGATATGCTTGTCCTGATTTTCATCTGTGAAATGTTGGAGGATGTACAGTTGGATTTAGGCCAGGGTTTCCATCTATCTTATATTCCTCTAGAATGGCCTGCAAATACATACATGTGTGTTTGAATATGAAAAGCCATTAAATTTGGAATGTGCAGAAGCATTCCCCTGATCCAGCTGTTTCTGCCAGGTTACATTCACAGTGAACTGGGCTATGCCCTGGCTTTGCTTTTTGATTCTATTCTTATTTCAGTACTGCCCTGCCAGATGCATCCAGGCTGTATATCTGACTACCCAGAGTTTGTCAGGGTTCCACTTGTTCTGTTTGCATGTAGGTAGGTATTTTTTTTAAAAAAAATTAAAAGCCATTACCTTTAGTAGAATTATAAAATGTCATATGAGTAAGGCCATTTAGGTGGCACTTGCAGAATACTCAGAGTTTACATCTCGAAGTCAATGAACAAGTGCACAATGCCATCCTGAATAAGCCTGAGGAATGTCAGGAGAAATGACAAGAAATATACAATGAGGAGGTCTTGCAGCACACTGAAAGGGAAGTGTGTGAAGAACTATCTCTGTGCTCCAGTAATTTCAGCAGATATTGCATCTGTTTAGAACAAATAAAATGCAGGCCCATTTCACAGTGAAATTGGACCCCTTTCCCCTTGGAATGAACTGTTTTATTATTGACAATGTGGAATTGGTTTTCATCTCATGTTTGCAAAAGATATACCATCAAAATTATGAAGCCAGTGACAATTGCAGCGAGTGTGAGATTTCACAAAAAGAAAGGTCCAGAATTTGCCTTTGGAACAAAAAGTGGAAGATTTTGCAGTTCTAGCTGAGAGAAGCACACTAAATAAAAGGTCTTTGGAGAATTAAAGCATAAGCTTTTCTTTTATCACAGCCAATAAGGAGTAGCCTGAAGCAACAAAATGCTACAGCAGTAGCAACTACTGTAATACTTTTATCACATTCAGCTAGGATCAGCCAACAGTTTTCCTTTCTTCTCTCACAAAAGCTGGCCTATTTCACATAGATGATGAAAAGTAATCATGGATATTCTTATCACCCAATTCTACTTTGAAGCATTTGACAAAGTGAATTCAGTACTAATTCAATTTGTATGATTTGAGATGTGCACACACACACATACTTTTACTAATATAATTCCTAATAAGCCACCATGACCAACTAAATTTCTCATACAGATTATTTACAAGTGGAGACCCATGCAAATATCCAGATCTGTTTTTTGTTTCCATTGCCTTTGGTATGCTCTTTTCACATCTCTGAGTCTTTTAGGGATGTTAAAAAAAAAATCTCATGCTTCCTGAGATTTGAGTCAAGAATGGCCTTCTTGGCACAGAAGTGCATTATCTTGAGGCTTCTGCAATTTGTTCAAAATATGATCTATGAGATACAGAACAAGAAGAAAGGGCTCCCATCATGCAGCATACTGCATTCCCCAAATCCCCCAGTTTTCACAATTACACCCCTACTAACTTTTGCATGAATCCATCTAAACATATCTTACAAAAGGACGGGTGGGATTTGGGATTTTTATGTTCTATTTAAATTGTATTAATATATATGTATGGAAATTTTAATGTTGTAAGCCGCCCCGATTGCTCTACAGAGGGGCGGGATATAAATTATTATTATTATTATTATTATTATTATTATTATTATTATTATTATTATTATTATTACATACCACTCTCACACTATATAGCAATGTTCAGGGGTAGGCAACCTTTCCCCTTTAAGGGCCGAGGGACTTCAGCTCCCAGAAGCCTCAGCCATGTTGGCCAATAGTCCCATATTGGACAATAGCTCCTGGGATTCTGGGAGCTGAAGTCCCTCGGCCCTTAAAGGGGAAAGGTTGCCTACCCCTGGCACTGTTCATAATCTTAAATCATGTAGCTGACAAGTCTTGGAGTTTTTACCATATATCAAAGGCGTCACAGAGAGAATAGGGAAAGTGGTGAGGAAACACAACCTCCAAATAGTTTACAAACCAAGAAAATCCAACAAATGCTGCACTCAGCGAAGGGCAGGAGAGACCCTCTCATGGCCACAGGAGTTTACCGCATACCATGCTGCTGCAGACAAGTCTACATAGGGACCACCAAATGCAGTGTCCAAACACGAGTCAAGGAACATGAGAGACACTGCAGACTGGGCCAGCCAGAAAAATCAGCAGTAGCAGAACACATCATAAACCATCCTGGGCATAAAATGCTGTTTGAAAACACTGAAATTCTGGATCATGCCAACAATTATCAGGTCAGAATGCACAGGGAAGCCATCGAAATCCACAAACACTTAGAAAATGTCAACAGGAAAGGAGAAACTCTTAAAGTAAACAAGGTTTGGCTACCAGTCCTACAAAATAGGAAAATCAGCACTCAGCAAATGCAAATGGGAAACTAACCAGGGTCAGGGGCTTTCCCAGCAGACAATAGCAGACAATATCCTTGTTTGCATATCCTCCCACCCTGAAGCCATGCCATCAACAACAGAACAATACTTATTCAACAACAGAACAATACACAGTTTACATGGCAATCACTCCTCCTTATCCAGGGTCTCACAGTATATATAGACCCACTCTCTTCCATTCCAGCATTCTCTGAAGATGCCAGCCACAGATGCTGGCGAAATGTCAGAAAGAAACTCTTATAGAACATGGCCATACAGCCCGAAAAACCCACAAAAAACTCTTGGAGTTCTGCTTCTGTTACTCTGTTTCCCTTATTATCAAGGAAAAGGGAGTTCTACATTTAAAAGTATGAGCAACTGGAATGTTAATAAATATTCTGTAACATCTCAGCAACTGATCCAACATGGCTGGCAAGAGCTCAATAAACATAGATATCTTGCAACTATGCAGAAGTTGACCTTACCTCTCTGTGTGAGTGGATAGTGTGAGGAAGGGGCAATGGGGCAAAAATAGGTATTCACTTAGGAGCAACTAGTTACATGCAGTTACATATAACTGGTTACTTGTAGTTAATTTCTTTGCCCAATAACTATTGAGTAGACTGAAATGGATACCATGGTGAAATGGTTTGATCATTAGACTACAACTCTGGAGATCAAGGTTTGATTCCCGACTTGGCCATGAAAACCCAGAGGATATCTTTGGTTGACTCACACAATCTCAGCCCCAAAAAACCCAGTGATAGCTTGTCTGACTGTCACCATAAGTCAGAAGTTATTTGAAGGCACACAACAACAACAACAACAACAACAACACACCAAACCAAACCGGAACCAGATATGTCTGGAGATTTACTTCTGTGATTGAGAAAAAAGTACTTTTAAAAAATGTTAAGTAACACAAAGGGGTCTTGCAGTTTTGTTTTATTTTTCAGAAAAAGGAAAAGCCAAGCGACTCAAGGGGCTTAGGGCTGCAAAAACAGCTGAAGGTGTACATAGCTTCTCCCTGTCTTAGATGATGGTATGCCAAGAGTGGTGAATATATCACTCCACTTCTTACTGGAAGGGAAGCTGGTGCTCTGAAGAGACTCTGCTACTCTGGTCAGGTCTTCAGAATTTCTTTCTAAATGGCTGACATTGTATTATCCATAGTATTTCACCAAATGCCTGGCATTATATTGCACATTACATTAGACATTGTATTGTATTTTTAAAAATTAACTCCATCCATAATGAGTATGCCCATAAAGACATGGGAATGCCATCTGATCTGATAGTCCTGATGAGGAATCTGTACTCAGGACAAGAGGCTACTGTCAGGAAAGAACACAGAGAAAAAAAAATGGTTCCAAATTCGCAAAGGGGTCAGACAAGGCTGCATACTTTCCCCCTATCTGTTCAACCTGTATACAGAATATATTATAAGAAAAGCAGGTTTGGACACAGAAGAAGGAGGTGTAAAAACAAGAGGAAGGAATATCAACAATCTAAGATATACAGGTGGCACCATAGTATTAGCAGAAAACCTCACAGACCTGGAACCCTACTAAGAAAGATCAAAGAAGAAAGTGCAAAGGCAGGCTTACTGTTGAACCTAAAGAAAAAAAAAAGCCACAGAGAACTTACACATATTCAAACAAGACAATGAAGAAATAGAAATAATAAAATAGTTCTCCTATCTGGGATCAAACATTGATCAGAATGGAGACTGCAGTCAGGAAATCAGAAGAAGATTAAGAATGGGGAGGGTAGCTATGAAAGAACTAGAAAAGATCCTAAAATGCAAAGACATACAACTCAGCACAAAAGTTAGACCCATACAAGCCACCGTATTTCCTATTACCATGTATGGATATGAGAGCTGGACAGTCAAGAAAGATGATAAGAAGAAAATCAATTCCTTTGAGATAATGTGGTGCTGGAGAAAAGTGCTGAGGATCCCATGGACAGCCAAAAGGACAAACAAATGGGTCTTAGAGCAGATCAAGCCAAAAATATCCCTAGAAACCAAGATGACAAGACTTTGGGCCTTTGCAGACTGTCAGAAATAGTGCAAACCGAGTCCACTTTAAGGGTTAGGGTTAGTGCTAGGGAATCTTGGGAATTTTTTTTTCTGAGACATTGAGCCTTCTCTGTCAGAGAGCTGTGGTGCCACAATAAACTACAGTTCCCATGATTCCCTAACCCTAACCCAAAAGTGGACTCAATTTGCACTATTTCTGGCAGTCTGCAAAGGCTCTTAGACTGTCATACTTTGGACACATCATGAGAAAGCATGAATCATTGGAAAAGACAATAATGTTAGGAAGGTATGTAGAGAGATCTTGTAGCACCTTTGAGACCAGCTGAAAGAAAGAAATTGGCAGCATGAGCTTTTGTAGACTTCAGTCTACTTCCACAGGTGCATTTGGAAAGTTGAGGGAAGTAGAAAAAGAGGAAAGCCACATGCTAGATGGATGTGTTACGGCAAAAATCAATAGCTTAGCATCTTATCCATTAAAACAAACAGCAAAACCAGAAGCGTCAAAGCAAGGATTGCTTTATTTGCTAGCAAAATGACCACTCTGAATCTTTTCAAAAGCAGAGTGGGCCCCCAGAATAGATTACAGCCAAGTCTTATACACATAAGCAACAAAGAGTTCACATAAACAACAAAGAGTTCTATCATTAGCTCACTAACTAGACAAAGTATATCTATGATACTAACATCTGAACATCTGTCTTTCAATCATACATTCTATGTGATATAAAAGTTATTTTGTCCCAGACATATACAGCTATCAACATTCTTTCATTCCCATTTGCTTGCCAAGGACATGTTTAATTGGTATCTCTTCTCAAAAAGCCTTTCAACTGTATCCTCTATATTTGACCATGACTACTATCTTCAACAGACAAGATGAAAGCATTCACTCTTTTCCCTCCTCCCATATCCATTTTATTTTTATCTAACCCCAGAACAGATGTACAATTTAATCTACAGTCAGAGGCTCTTCTGAAAATCAACTTTAACCATTTCCTACAAAATTCAGTTCTAAGCCTTAATTTCCCTAGGTTAGTATTGATTACTTATAACTTTCATATTTTAGCAATATTTTAACCCTATCATTTCCCCCCTTTGATGGTTTTCATCAAACACTGCCAGTGGATGATGGAAAACATCACCTTATTACCCAAAATACCTGTCCAATCAATCTTCGGAATCTGGTCGTACGTAGAGCAGCTATGGCGTCCATGGTGGCTGCAGTAGGACCTAGTTCCAATTTTCATCCTCTCCAGGTGTAGGTCTGTCCGAGGGTAGAGAGTGACAGCCTCCAGGTAATGTGTCACCCACCTTGGGACTAGCCTGAATGTTCTAAGCCTTAATTTCCCTAGGTTAGTATTGATTACTTACAACATTCATATTTTAGCAATATTTTAACCCTATCAGATGGAATTTATTAAAGAGACCATGAATATAAGTTTGCAGGAGCTGGGCAGAGCAGTAGAGGATGGGGTGGTGGTGGTGGAGATGTCTCATCCATAGAGTCAAGATTGATGCGAAGGCAGTTAACAACAACAACAAATAATAATAAGTATGAGACTTACTTATTTAGATCATAGGTCCAAAACACACTGCAAAAATAATCCAGTTTGAGGCCACTTTAACTGTCCTGGCTCAGTGTTAAGGAATTCTGGGAACTATAGTTTTAGCCTTCTCTATCAGAGAGCTCTGGTGCTACAAAAAAACTACAATTTCCAGACTTCCCTAGCACTGACCCAGGGCAGTTACACTGGTCTCAAACTGAATTATTTCTACAGTATGTTTTCGATCACAGAATCACAGAGTAGGAAGAGATCACAAGGGCCATCCAGTCCAACCCCCTCCCATGAAGAAACACATAATCAAAGCATCCTCAACAGATGCCCACCAAGCCCCTGTTTCAAAACCTCCAAAGAAGACTGCACCACACTCCAACTGGTGGGTCTGAACAGACTGCAAGATATAATCCAGTTTGAGACCATTTTAACTGCCCTGGCTCAGTGCTAGGGAATCATGGGAACTGTAGTTTATTGTGGTACCAGAGCTCTCTAACAGAGAAGGCTCAATGTTTCAGATAAACTTCAATTTCCATAATTCTCTAGCATTGAGCCTGGGCAGTAAAAGTGGTGTCAAACTGGATTATTTCTGGTAGTCTGTTCAGGCCCTGAGTAGGTTCCACTGTCAAACAACTCTTACTGTCAGGAAATTCCTCCTAATGTTTAGGTGGAATCTTTTCCTGTAGCTTGCATCCATTGGTCCATGTCCTGTCCAAAGGAGCCCTGGTGGTGCAGTGGTTAAATGCTAGTACTTCAGACACTCACTCATAAACCACAAGGTTGTCTAGAAAAATATGCAGCTAATCTATTGACTACCCTGCCCCAATCAGTTGAAAGCTGAGGGCCTGTTTAAATAAGAAATTATTTACCTATGGGTGAAGAGTAAAGGTGTCCTACACATGGTAGACTAGCAGTAACTATTGAGGAGGATCTCAGTTGTATCCTTATCAGGCTGAGACTAGATACTCTGGTCTTCTCATTGTTCAGTACTTAGATTGGAAGATGACAATTATTTCAAAATATTTTTGTTGGCTTCTCCATTGGATATATTATTTATGCATATAAGTGTTTATCTCCCACTTTTCTCCCAGCACAAGATTTAAGACAGCTTGCTTCATATTTTTACGTGTTTTCATTTCTGTATAAGGTCCCACAGGTTTAGCAATTTATTTTATAGCTTTTTTTAGTTTATGCAAAGCATATGCCATAGCACTGAGGAAGATGCGGGCCAAAATATATTTGGTGTTATGAGAGCCATTGTAATGCAGTGATGAAAACATTGGCCTTAGACTCCAGGGTGAGAACTTTTGCTCAGCCATGGAAACCTACTGGGTGACCTTAGGTAAGCCACGCACTCTCAGCGGCAGACCACTTCTGAAAAAATCTTGCTGAAATCTTGCTGTTGGACAGTGGAACACACTCCCTCAGAGAGTGGTGCAGTCTCCTTCTTTGGAGGTCTTTAAACAGAGGCTGGATGGTCATCTGTCAGGGCTGCTTTGATTTTGAGTTCCTGCATGGCAGGGGGTTGGACTGGATGGCCCTTGTGGTCTCTTCCAACTCTATGATTCTATGAAGAAACCCCTGTGATAGGTTCACTTTAGGGTCACCATAAACTAGAAATTACTTGAAGGCACACAACAACAGAATTCTTATTGTGGCCTGTGCTGCATTGCTTTTGTGTTAAAGCTGCGATAATGTGACTTTATTGCAACTTGGCTGTAGTATAATATATTATTTTTTTAATAATTTTATTTTGAAAAAAAATTATACACAAAGACAAATAAGACAATATCCACATTAAAACAATATAATACAATCATACATCAAACACCCACTTCCCAGACCTCTCAATCATAAAACAACAATACATATAAATACTTTGCAAATCTTAAGTTGATTTTCCGATTTCTTATATCCCAAGTGATTACCTCTACTTTGAACCTAAATTTAATGTTTCTTTCTTATACTGAAGTTACATAAGACTGTGACATATTCCTTCCATGTCTACTTTAGTTACATTCATAAGTTTCTATATCTATAAAGCATACCACATCCTATTCGTTAAGATATTAAAAAGTAATCAAATTTGTTTCAACCTAATCCAGCTCAATCTTATTCACTTTCTTCAAATTTTATCTTATAATTTTTAACTAATTCCCATTGTTGCTCCCTCGTATCCACATCTCTATTTTGAATTAAAGCTGTTAAGATATCCAAATTCATTGTTTCTTTTAATCGTATAAACCATTCTTTTGCATTAGGTATTTCCTTTTTCTTCCAATATTTTGTGAAAATTAATCTTGCTATCGACACCATATATAATAAAATCCTGCCATATTTTTTCTCAATTGTTTTTTCTATTTCATGTAACATATTTAGAAGAAAAAATGTTGGGCTCCATGGTACTTCAATTTCTAGTATTTCACTAATAAGTGAATGAATTGTTCTTCAATATTTCTTTGCAAGGGAACATTTCCACCACATGTGATGGAAATTCCCTTTGTCTTTTTGACACTTCCAACATTTTCTACTCACTGTCTTATATATCTGGTTCAGTTTAGTTGGGTATAGGTACCATCGGTGCATCATCTTTAAAAAAAATTCTTTTAAGTCCTGACATAAATTAAATTCATTTGTTACTTTCTACACCTTCTCCCAATGCTCAATTTGTATATTCTCATTTAAATCCTTGGCCCATAATATCATCACATGTTTTATCGTATCCTGTTCCAAATGTCTCTCTCTAAGCAACTTATAATACTTTGATACATGGTGCCCTTCTCTATTCTCAATTATTCTATCTAATTCTGTTTTCTTTTCTTCAAATCCTTCCTCTTTCCTGTCAGCATTAAACCTACTTTTCAATTGTAGATATATATACCAATTGTTAATCTTTCCTTCTTCTTCTAGTTGTTCTTTGGATTTCATTTTAAACTCTTTTAAACCTTTAGCACTTTCGCTGATTATGATATCATGGTATCTCATCCAATTTCCAGGTTTTATTCTACTTTTATTTTAAAAAAAGCCTCTTGAGGAGATGTCCATAGTGGTAATTTCCTATAAAATTGATTTTTAATTTTAATCCACACTCTTAACAATGCTCTTCTAATACAGTGGTTTTCAAATCTTTTATTATTTTTCAATTTTCCATACCATAGAAAGGCATGATATCCGAATTCCATCTGATCACTTTCTATATTCAATAGGTTTTCATCCTCTAGCTTAATCCAATCTTCCAGCCAACTCATACAGTTGGCATAGTAATACAATTTCAGATCTAGGAGTGCAAACCCTCCTTTCTCCTTTGTTTCAATTAAGCTAGACCATTTGATCCTTGATTTTTTTCCCCAGCCAAATAAATTTTATTATTTCCTTTTCCCAATCTTCTATGCATTTTTCATCATGGATTATTGGTATATTTTGAAACAAATACATTAACTTCGGAAGGACACTCATTTTTATCAAAGAAATTCTTCTCAATAATGATATTTGTAATTTCGACCATTTATTAAAGTTAATTTTTATCTCTTTCCATACCCTAATATAATTGTTTTCAAATAGATCTGTATTTCTTTTTGTCAATATAATACCTAAATATTTCATTTTCTTCACAATTTTAAATTTAGATGTTTTTTGCAATTCTTCTTCCTCTTTTCTTGTCATATTCATTGTAATCACTGCTGTCTTATCTTCATTGATTTTAAAACCTGCCAATTGTCCAAATTCTTGTAGAGTGCTTTGAATATTTTTTATGTTTTCAATTGGATTTTCCAGAAATAATACCAAGTCATCAGCATATGCTTTTAGTCTATATTTATGTCCTCTTATATTTATACTTTGTATATCCATATTTTTTCTAATATTATTATTTAAAACTTCCATAGTTAATATGAACAATAAAGGCGAAAGTGGGCATCCCTGCCTAGTTCCATTTTCAATTATGATATCCTTAGTTTTTCCCCCATTAACTAATATCTGTGCTCTTTGTTCTTTATATATTGCTTTAATCCACTTTTCAAAGTTTGTCCCCATCTTCATTGTTCTTATTGTTTCTTCCATAAACGCCCAATTTACTTTATCAAAAGCCTTCTCGGCGTTAACGAAAATCATTGCAAGTTTTCTTTCATTGTGTTTTTCAAAAAATTCAATTATATTCAGTACCATTCTTACATTATTCTTCATAGATCTTCCTGGCAAAAATCCATTCTGGTCTTTATGAATGATATCACTCAAAATATTCTTAAGATGCTCTGCAATGATTGTTGTGAAGATCTTATAATCACTATTTGTCAAGGAGATTGGCCGTAATTTTTAGTTTCTCTACAGTCACTTCCCTCTTTGGGAATTAAAGAAATATACGTATCCTGCCAAGATTCCAGAATACCATCTTTCTTTATATCGTTCAAAGTGTTTTTTAAAGGTCTTACTAAAATCTCTTCCACCTTTTTATAATATAAGCTTGAAAAACCATCCGGTCCAGACGCTTTCCCAATTTTCATTTTTCTTATTGTCGCACTTATTTCCTTTTCAGTATAATGGCTGTAGTATAATATTTTAGTAATACATTGGTTTTACTGGAAGATTTCCATACCATGAAATTCTTGTATTGTCCTTCTACCTGGCAAGTAGCTTGTGGAGATTATTGTACATGAAATCCATGCTGGGATAGATGCAGGTTGTAACCATCACCAATGGATCTTATCACAATGCCCGGTGCCCAGACATTAGGCAGCCCATATAAAACCTGGGCTTCTACTTCAGCTTTTCAAGAATTCTTGAAAAGCTGCCGGAGAAGCCCGGGTTGGATACAGGCTGCCTACTGCCTGGGCAGCTGGCAGTGCAATAAGATCTATTCCAGATGGTTACAACCTGTGTCTATCCCAGTGCAGATTTTCTGTGTGATAAACTCCCTCAACTAAATTTGGGTTGTAGATGGTTACCTAATTGCCTGATTTTCTGACAAAGAGTATAAGCAGCAAGGAGATTCAGTTGTACATATATGTTAGTGGTTAGCTAACTACTATTGATGTACCTTTCTAGAAAAGAATAAAAAATAAATCCAAACCAAAAAGCACAAGGTCTCTGCCCTGAGAATGATTTGTTGTTATCATGTGCCTTCATATTGTTTCTAAATTATGCCAACCCAAGGCAAACATCTCATGAGGGTTTCTTATCAAGATATGTTCAGAAGGAGTTTGCCATAGCCTTCTTCAGAATGTGTTATTTCCCCTAGCCAAGTTGTTTTCCATGGTCAAGTAAAGATTTTAACCCTGCTTGTTAGAGTCTTAGTCCAGTACTCAAACCACACTGGCTCTGAGAATGATATGATCTGCCATGTGTGTAAAGACTTCAAGGGAAACCTTTCTGTGAGTACCACCACCATCACAGGCTCACTTGGTGAGGACATGAGGGACACCCTTCTTGGTGGATGCTCCGACCCTCTTGAACACCTTTCCATAGATGGCTAGGCTGCCCCCCTCCCTGTTTTCCTTTTGCTGACAGGCAAAGATATTTTTGCTTAAGTAGGCTTTTAATATGTAATTGTACCCAGGGAGGCTTCTTATTAGAGTGTTTGCTTTTTTTTTAGTTTTATATTTTCAACTTGTTAAAAGTAAGATGATGTTTTAATTCTTTTTTTAAAAATTGTACTGTTTTTAAGTATCTTTTGTGAGCCAGCTTGGGTCCAGCGTAAGAGAAATGTGGCATATAAATAAGTAATATAAAATAAAACCGTAAAATAAAATAAAATAAAATAAAATAAAATAAAATTGGGAAATCACTGGTAGAGATGAAGGAAAGGAAAGAGAAGGGAGAAAGGAAATGTCAATAGCCTTGGGGGGTGAGTGGGATGGATTAATTTAACCAAATGAATGACTTTTCTACCTCCCACTATACCCAGTGTATGATTGGGTATATGAAGGAGAAATAATAATAGAGATTATCATGAGTTCTAGATTTTACAGTGAATCTTTGAAGCCAGATGTGGCTCTAATCATTAAATATGGCCTGTAGAAAATATCCCTATTTTCACTTCTCATTACAAAAGTCAATTGACTTTAAATGTTATTGACTGTTTTATATGTCCACTCCAGCTTCTTAACAGCATGTCCTGACTTTTCTTTTTTGCCTGACCCTGATGGCAGATTGAACAAATTGCAGTATTTTTGTGGTTTGCCCACAATGTGGGGCCTTTGCTTTGACACAAGTGTCCTTTTGGTAGATAGTTATTTAATTGCTACTCTCAGAAAGGGGGTATGTGCTAACAGTTACCCTATGAAGACCATCACAGCTGCATTGAAAGCAATGTTAACTCTGAATGCTTCACACCCTTCAAATCCTCTAGCTGATTATAGACTGTATACTGCAGCAGGAAGATAACTGGAGCTACTTCCAAAGTCTAATTGGAAAAATCCAATGTTAATGTACATCCTTCCCAAGAATGTGTAATTAGGGAACGTTTATTAGAGTCAATGTGAAAGCTTGAAAGTTATTGAATATGGGTTAATCTTGGTTACACTTAAAGCACCACCTGTTCATTCCTTTCACTCTCTCTTTGTTTAAGAAAAGGAGGGTTGCTAATGGTATTTTTAGTGTTAGTGAAGTAGTTAATCCTTAGATATTCAGTTTCATCTTTTGAATATGCAGTTGGCTTCTGAATACCCTCCATAATTCAAAGAATCCATGTGTGTTCCATTTATTGTAAATGCTACAGAACTGAAGATTGTTTCTCACTATTTCTCTCCTGCCTTGTGGCAAGGCACTACTATTCAGGAGGTGGTTTCCAGCTGAGAGAAAGCAGGGCACTGCCAAGTAGCTCTGCCATACAGAGCAAGGTGTGTGAAATGGCGTAGAGGCAAACCCATGGATTCCCAGCACTGCTGTGAGTGCAATGGCAGTGGAAATGGTGGCTCTCCAGAATCAGGACTTAATGACTCCTAGAAGAGAGCTACTTACCCATGCAGTTCACAGCAGTGGAGATGAAGAGCTCACTCTCAACAGCAGCTCTATGCCAGACTGTATTAGAAATGGTTCTTTTCCCTTTCTCATTCCCATGATGTTTTGAGACTGCAAATTTGGAAATGGGATTTGCAGCTGTGAGATCTCACAAGCATTGTCAACCTGATTGCAAGATGCCAATTGCAATCAGAATAACAATGCTTTGGAAATCTCTAATCGCCATTGCTTTGTTCCTCCGCCTACAGGTGCATTCTTGTTGGCAACTAAGGTTAACATTAATGTTCACAGCATAAAGGTTCAGTCTCTTGATTTGGCCATATCAGAATGACTTTAAACTAGTTACAAAAGCACAGTTCTTTAGATCCAGGGATTTCCAGCATGACCTTGTCCCACTAGCAACCTCTATGACACATGCTCTTCCAGCATGAGCTTTCCATACCACTAGTATCTGCTTACAAAGGTCAGACCCTTTCTCTTCCTAGCAATACAACATTTTAAGGATTTTCTAGGTGCATTCAGATGTGGATTCAGTTCACTTTGATGGGACCCCATTTGATTTAAGCATCTACCAAATCTCTCTGAAGCAACCAAATTCAGGACTTAAAATGCACTGAGTCCACAGTACATCCCTCCAGTTTTTGTAATGTATTGTTGTGTACCTTCAAGCTACTTCTAATATATGGCAATCCTATAGTTTCCTTGGCAAGATTACCTCTATTATTCAGTATATACAAAACCAAATTAACATAATGTATAAAACAACATTTTCTACAAAAATCTGCAAGATCACAAGCTACACTGCATAATTCAAAATAGCATGAATACCAAAGAATAGCTGCTTTATGGTTCACAGACTGGATCTGTGAACAAGTGTGGTATAGTGGTTAGAGTGTTTGATACTGTGGAGACCTGGGATCAAGTCATCATGAAACTCATAAAGAGATCATAGGCCATCTGAGTTTCTGTCAGTCTATCCTACCTCCCAGTGCAATTTTTGTGAGGACAAAGTAGGGAGAAGAAGGATCATAAAAGCCACTTGGGCAGAAAAGTGGGATATAAATAATTTTTTAAAAAATTAAGAACAAATTTCTCCCTTTGATATCTGGCAGTTCTTTCTCCATATATAATTGGAGCCTATGCTGCAGAATTTTGAGCATAATTTTGCTTGGATGAGAAATTAATGCTATGGTCCTATAATTGCTGTAGTCTTTTGTGTCTTCTTTTTCATGGATGGGAATGGATATTGATAATTTTTAATCTGTTGGTCACTGTTTTGTTTTCTATTTGTTGGCATATTTTGGATAACACTGGAATTGATTCTGTTTGTGTGGTTTGAAGCAGTTCATTTGGGATATCATCTGCTCCTGGTCATTTATTCCTTCCAGTTTCTTGAGTGCCACTTCTACTTTCCTTTCCAAAATTTAGGCTTCATCTTCATATGTTTCTTCATCATGTGTCATTCTTTTCTCTTTTTTTGGTCTCTTTCATAAAGCTCTTTTATATAGCTTTTCAGTGTATTGTTCCATTGTCCTTTTATTTCATCTTGATCATTTAGTACCATGATGGTGAATCTATAGCACGTGTGCCAGAGATGGCACATCAAGCCATTTTACCTAGCATGCGGAGGGCAGGGAGGAGGAGATAGAGGCATACGCCTGTTCCTCCTCCTTCCCGGCCATCCCAGAACTTCATTTATTCCCAATTACCGGGAACGGCACAGGGGAAAGAGGAAGAATAGGCACACACCTATACACATACCTCTACAGAGACAGCTGAAGGCCCAGCGGGGTGGGAGGAAGAAGTCCCACCCCAGAGGACAGAAGACCCACCTCTGGCACCAGGTAATACTGGTGCCAGAAGGCCTTCTAATTTGGGCACTCAGCCCCTAAAAGGTTTGCAATCACTGATTTAGTATGTTTCTCTTCTGATTGTAGAGTATCCCCACCCTTGTTTTGAATACTTGAGGCCCAAGTACCAGGGTTGCTTTAGGTTTGCCATAAATCAGAGATGCCATACATTGGAAATGATGTAAAGGCACACAGCAACACCATGGAGAGAAGTGATCACACTTTACCACACTAAAACTACTGATCAACACAGCAACTTGTCCAGTAGAGTGGTCAACTTGAGCCCAAAGCGGCAGATCCAGGGAGGAATATTGATCGTAGAAGGGCAAGGTGAGTGATAAGAGCCCAAGGGTTGGAAGACTTTCTTCTGACTCAGCCCAAGGGGAGTGGATCACTTTCGCAGAGGATGCTCCGCAGACAGACCGCTCCTGTTCCAAAGCGAAAATACAAGCTTTCATTTTGTTGTAAAGCATAGCCTGCCTAGATCACTTAGATGACCTCCCTTCTTGCTTGGAGGAGTGAGCTGGTGAAGGAAACAGCTGTAAAGGCCCACATGAGCTTCCTCAAGCACCCTAATTCTCTAAAACATTTTCTTCATCATGAAGTCTGCCGCATCATCACTACATGAAGAAGGCTGGACTATCAAACGTTTATCAGGTCATGCAGGCCCCTTTCCTTTGGGTCCCCTTTACCCTTCTTTGGCAGCATGTGGCACAACAGGAGGCAAGGGCAAGTAGAAAAGCACAACAATGAACAGATATATGTATCCCAATAAAGCAACCACTACAATGATGATCATAATAGCAAGAACAACAACAGTTCTATCCACCACCAACAATGTGAATGTGTGAAGGGGTTTCCTCTGAAATAAAGCCCACAGCAATACAAACCCACGAAAGCACAACACTGCCCTCTGCTGAGTCTGCAAGATAGTGCCCCTTTTAAAAACAACAAAAGGGGGCTATCAAATCCAAGCAGGCCTTAAACCCTTGTCACCAAGGTCGCAATCCAACACTCAACCACAAAGTCACTCAAAAGGAGCCATGCCCTGTAAGTAAATGTGCACCATGAGTGACCACGCATATGGCGTGAATACACTACTGCCTTAGCAGGAGCCAGTTCTCAACAGTCCGCAACCCACAGTGCCCCAGGCTGAAAGGCCATGCCAGGAGGGTGGCAAGGCCACCCATTGATGCACCCGGTGACAAAAAAGGGGGCCTGGACAGGTACACCACAGGGTAGAGCCCAGTAACCACAGCTGCAGTACGACTGGCCAAGGCCAACCAACAAGCGGATGCCACAGCAGAAAGCTTGCCAGGAGACAGCTGGCTGACTAGAGTCCAACGAGTGGGGTCCCCTCGGTGCACACAGTGGACAGCAGCCCCCGCCTAGCTCCCAGCACCACCTGATAGGTCAAATGGGCTGCAGAGAGCTCCCCGACCAGGACAAGCCCATCTTCAGACTGGCAAAGGTGCAGGGGAAGGCCCGAACAGCAACCCTTCCCTCCCACCCAGCAAAACTCAGCCAGCCATAAGATACGTCTGCTGTCTTTGCTTTTCCAAACAGCTCTGAAGTCCTGGGGGTGAATGTCCTAAGAAGAACTCAGACTCTGTCCCCAAGGCATCACACCATGGCATAACTGCCATGGCATCATTTAAATTAGCCTGTCTCCCATCAGAGGAGGGCAGCAAACCCCCCATCCCCAACCCCACTCCTCCTTTGTGTAGGGGGAGGGGAGGGCCAATGCTAGGAAAAGTAGAGGGTAGAAGAAAGAGAGGAAGACCACAAACCAAATGGATAGCCTTGATCAGGGAGGTTATGGGGAAGGACTTGCAGGATCTGGGCAAGGCAGTGGAAGATGGGGATTCTTGGAGATGTCTCATCCACAGGGTCGCCATGAGTTGGAATCGACTCAAGGGCAGCTAACAACAATTGTTTAACCATTAAGAGATGTTTATAACAGAGATTGCTGGAGTTATTTTAATAATGGGTGCACTGAATTGCAGGTGTTTTGGTATTCTATTTTTTTACAGTGGCAATTAAAATAAGTAATTTAGTGGTAGAAATAAACTATGAATTTAATTTATATGCTCATTAATTGTACAATTAAGCAGAATACTAATTGACTGTAGAATTATAGCTAAACAGAACACTGAGCTAGGGTAATTAGTTCTACTTCTGAGGGGTTTTTTCCTCATTGCAAACATAATTTTGAGTAGTCTTACCCTACCCAATTGGTTTCTGTTGGTTTTAGTGATGCATAAATCATACAAGCATGGAGGTTTAATCTTTCAAAATATGTCTATTTCATCATTCTCTTGCTGAGAAAATGGATGTCCCTTGCAAAAGGACATCTGATTGCAGAGATTAGGCATGTGAACACACTAGGTGCTTATAAAAATTATCATGACAATCTTATAATGAAACACAATCTAATCCCCCATCCTTTCTCTTTCCACATCACTAATAAATAAATATAATTTATTTTAAATTTAAGGCAAAAGTCAACTCACTTGTATGTCAGGAAAATCCCCTGGGTATCTCCAACCTTCCAAGAACAGGTTTTGCAAAATGCATGAGAAGCAAAGATAGCCAATGACAACTCAGAAAATATTATACTTTTTTCTTCATTGTATTTCTTCATTTGTTTATCACTTCTTGGCCTTCTAGGACCCCTGAGGCAATGTCAAAAGAAAAATACATTATTTGTTTGCTTGTTTTGTTTTTAAAAAATCTAAAATTCCAGGTTGTTTTTTAAATACACAATTAAATCAGTTCCAAAGGTCAACCACAGTTTTAAATATGACTGTGCAGTCACTTCAGATGAATCCCAAGCAAATCAGATTGATTAGACATATCTGAACCAGAGTTCCAGTTGTCACAAATAAGTTGGAAAAATCTAGGCAGTATATATAGAAGACATCAAGGTGGTCTGATGTGGAAAGTGAGAAAGAGGGCTCAGTGATGCCTCCAAAGTGGAATGCAGAACATGAATATCATTTGTTGTTGTATGCTTTCAAGCTGTTTCTGACTTATGGTGACCCTAAGGCTATATCATAGGGTTTTCATGGCAAATTTCTTTGGATGGTGTTTGTCATTGCTGTCTTCTGAAGCTGAGACAATGTGACTTGCTCAAGGTCACCCAGTGGGCTTCCATGGCTGAGCCAGGATTCAAACCCTGGTCTCCAGAGCCCTAGTCCGTTGCTCAACCATTACACTACAATGGCTCCTATGAATATCATTAGCCCATTCTAATCACAGTATTTATAGGGAGGGATTATATGAGGTTATTGACACTATATACAACCAATCTCCACTGACATTTCTTCAGTCTACGTCAGGAACAAATCATATGATAAGAGATGTGTTCTTGTTGGCATTGCTGGTTCTTTCTTTGATTTCCTTTTGTCTTGTTGAAAGGTCTTACTTAAACTTGTAATTGTCATCCTTACTAATTTATCATCTTAGTGTGTCTCTGTGCAGCAAAACCTAGGGCATGTCTATACAACTTAAATACTCATCATTCTATTCAAATATAATATGAATCTCCAAATGCAATTCAGAGGAATTTGGGCTTTTTGCACAAGGAGGAGGAGGACTCAAACTCTGAAGAAAAAGAAATTGTACTTTTTACCAGAATATCCACAAAGATGTGTATTATTGAACACATGGCTGTTCATTCGCTTCACATGGATTTGCAAGGCAGTGCATTTTTGGCAGAAGGAAGGTGAACAGATGCAACTTTGTGCAGGAAAATGAAAAAAATTAGGCGTTGATATGAATGTGTGAAAATCCACAGTAATTTCCATAATACACTTATGTGCAGACTATCCCTTATTTTCCCTGAGCCCCAGATGCACCAGTTGTTGTTGGCCTAAGACAGAGGGTTTTTTGGGTGAAAGTGCTTGGCAGAAGTAGCGACAATGACTGAAATCAATCATCATAGCTATATCTGATGATGTGGGATCTTGATCCAATGTTTTGGATCCTTGCAATGCTCTGCTATTAGCTTTACTTTAGTTTTGTTATGTGGCTTTTTAAAAAAAGAAAGAAAGAAAGAAAGATTCTACATTATGTTTTATCATATTTGTGTGTTTAGGATTCTAACCTTATTTTGTGACTTGCCCAGAACTTTATTATTACTGCAGTATAGTAAGTAAGTGAATGCAATATATCACATATTGAATCGTAGAATTGAAAGGGTCTCTAAGGATCATAAGGTCCAACCCCTCTGCTCAATGTAGAATCTCCAACTAGAGCATCCCCAACAGGTAGCAGTCCAGCCTCTTTTTGAAGACATCCAGAGAAGGAGACCTTACCACCTCTCTAGGCAATTGGTTCCATTGCTGAACTGTTCTCACTGGTTTGAAACAGATAGCCAAAAGGAGCAGCTTCTGACCACTTCAGGGGTGTGATGGTTAGATGATGCATGCCCTTGATGTTGCCAAAAGCCACTCCAAGGCCTCCAAAGGTGGCCTAAAGCTACTGGAAATAGGAGCAGTAAAAAGTCCCTCCTGCTGGCAGCCTGGTGAAGGAAAGTAGAAAGAGAGGAAGGCCAGATGCTAGATGGATGGACTCTATTAGGGAGGTAACAGGTGTGAATTTGCAGGAACTTTGGATTATCTGAAAATTTTATCAGTGATTTTTCATGAAAAGATCAGTGATGACAGAGCTACCTTGCAATGGCAGTGAGGACAAATGGTGGCAGTCTTCCTTTGCAATGCACAAACAGAGACATGGTGAGTATGCCTAAATGCACATTTTAAATTCTCAGTATATGATAATAATAATTAATAGTAATTATTATTATTATTATTATTATTATTATTATTATTATTATTATTATTATTTCTACCCCACCCCTCTGAGTGCAATCGAGGCGGCTAACAAAAGTTAAAATTACAAATTATATAATACATCCCAATACCCTCCCCCCCCCCTTTAAACAGTATTAAATCAGACATAGGATTAAAACATTTTAAATTAAAACAATAGTAGTTAAAAAACATAAAATAAACAAAATCAGATGAATAAAACAAACCAAATAGTGGGAAAGCAGCAAGAATCATAATTGGGGAGAGGACTCCATGTGAATTTAATATGGTGGTGAAACCCAACAATTCTCCATGTGAATCTAATATGAACCCTAGGAAATCCTTTAAAATCTTTTTTTTAATATAATAAAGATCCCTAAAAGATGAGTATCACCATAACTCAAAGCTGACTTGAAGGGATGTAACAACAACAATGCTTGCAAAGATTTTCCATAGCTTAGTATTGATTGATTGTTTGTATCCTGGAGTATATGTACAACATCATTTCCCCTTCATGCATACAATCAGATGCATAGAAATAAGACATGTAACACTGAATAGTTATAGAGCTTCCTCTCTAAGATAGTGAATCCTGCTTTTCAAGGATTCATGTTACATGTCTTATGCAAAAAAGAAAGAAAGAAAAAGTGTTCAGAGGGCAAATGAGAGCATATGAAGCAAGGATGCTCACTGACCTTGTGGCATGCAGACTGATATTGGGAAGAGTGGTCCTTCTGATACAATGGCAGTTAGCAGCCCCCATGTCAGCAGGACAGTACATTCACAGGATTTCAGACTGAATTTTGTGGAGCTAAGGGTGCTCAGCCTATTTGAACATAAAGTTGAAAACTAGAATCAGAACCAGAATGAAAACCTGGATTAATTCCTTGCCTCCCAACCAGCTACCTTTGCTCCAATGTGGAGTCTTGGATCATGAAGGGCTTTATAGACTAAACACCTCAAATTACACATTGAAGTATGCCAGTAGCAAATGAATACAACTGGAGTACTGAAACCTTTCTTTTTCCTTTGGTTAGCTCTACTTGCAGAGTGTTTAATGAAGACTTTCTTCTGACTCAGTGCAAGATTTATTCCCACTATGTACTAAAGTGATAGACCCCAGCCCATCCTTTATGGTACAGCTGGTGTGGTGTTTCATTTTTGACCCCTACTGTGATCAAGGGGTATATGAAAGCAGAGGGCATGATTACTACCCTCCCGGCATCAAAGAATCATTCCAAGACTTAATGCTTATCATAAAATACTATGGCTCTTTTAATCATATGACTCTGAAGAGTCAAAACATAAGTACCATATGTGTTCATGC
Organism: Phrynosoma blainvillii; assembly: GCA_026167975.1. NCBI lineage: Eukaryota > Metazoa > Chordata > Lepidosauria > Squamata > Phrynosomatidae > Phrynosoma > Phrynosoma blainvillii. The sequence goes on from JANUYF010000004.1 coordinate 301,614,235, forward strand.
CTGGGGCTGTTGGGCATAGAGAGAAACTATTTCACACTATAAATTTTTCAACTTATCTAAGCAACATCTCTGCAGTTAATGAGGCTCTATCTGACAGTACCGTGCAGATATGGAGATGATATTACATCCAAGAGCTATAACTATAAAATTGTCCATTACAGGACTCATCTCTTTATTTAGCAACTTCTCTTCTGTTCTAGCATATCAGATAACATGGACCATAATTTCTGAACTAGAGAAGGGATTATAATTTTCCTACCTCCATTGGCTGAAAGCATACATTGTGCTTCTGTAGTGTGAATCTTCACCCATGTAGCTACATGATGGCTGCACTACACCAACCTTCTGCTGACATTAAGGAACCAATTGCACATCTGCCTGTGTCTTTGCTTATTCTCCCATTGTGCAGTGGAAAATGGGGAATGGTTGTTTCTACACCCCTTCTGAATTAAGCAGTACATTGAAAGAACTGACAATGAGCTACACACCATCCATGAATGTCCAGCTGTATGTGAAATGCTTATATCTGAGTCACTGTTTATGCAACCATGAATCAGATATGTCTATTGTGCAATGATTGTAATGGATTAGAACATGCATAAGGGAAATGACATATGTGACTATGATACTGACATGCCACTGCTTTTAATGGCATTTCCTCCCTTTTAGTAATGTGTATGCACATTGACTGCTCTCTACAAGTGCTTCACACACTCTTGTATCACTGTTTGTTTTTCTGCATTTGATTATTTCACACTTTGCTACTGCTGCTTCCCCTTCTCCTTTTTTTGGCTGTTCGAGTGACTAACAGCTGATGGGATGAATTGATCCATAGGTCAGAAACTACCACCAGGAAGATCGTCTCCCATATCTGCACTCAATATACACCTGAAAGTTAGGGGAACTGAAAGAGAGTCCTCTCTTGCAGATGTTAAAATCCAGGCAGGGTCATATAGGGTGATATGGTCCTTTATATAAATTGGAGCCAAGCCACAGAGAGCTCTGTAGGTCATAACCTGAGATAGGAAAAGAAATGGCACTGGAATCAGGATTATCAATAAAAGTATTAATTTTGTACCTCTCAAGACTCTTTGCAAGAGGAAGAACAACTTGCACTGGAAGTTGCCAACCTTCAGACCTTGCAGTGTGTTTTGGAAAAATCAAACATATATTTTAAAACTCAAAACAGATAAAAATTCATGAATGAAACATATACATAAACACACTTTATATCAAAACTCTACATTAGGAAAAGGGGTAAAACTGTAAACACTCCGGGGAAATAAGTATTCAGGGGAAATAAGTATGAATTCCCATGTGGGTGGAAAGTCTCACAACCTATTGTGAACAGAGGATGGGATGAGAATGTATGTGGGATGAAGAGAAGTAACACATTTCAGATTAAGATTTTTCCCCACATGTCTTGCTGTTGTTAACTGCCATCAAGTTGGTTTTGACTTATGGTGTCACTAAGGGCCTTATCACACGGGGTCCCAAGCAGAAAATATCCAAAGGCAATCCAAAGCTAAAACGTTTTTCCTTTCCTTGTGTCCACACAATATCCAAAGGCAATCCAAAGCTAAAACGTTTTCCTTTCCTTGTGTCCACACAATATCCAAAGCTGAAACGTATTTCACCCACTTGATCCGAAGTCAAAGGGGATCTTTTGACATTCGGATTTTTGTGGATGTACCAAGCGAGGCGCGGGAGGGAGCCTCCGCCACTGCCTCCTCCGCAGCCAGAGCCGCCTCTCCGCCGGTGCCTTGGGCCGGCTGGAGGGCTGGCAAGTGCGGAGGGAGGGCGAGGCGTGGGAAGGGGCCTCCGCCGCCACCTCCTCTGCGGCCAGAGCTGCCTCGCGGGAAGGAGCCTCCGCCTCCGCCTCCTGTGCCGGAGGGAGGGCAAGGCGCGGGAAGGAGCCTCCGCCGCCGCCTCCTCCGTGGCCAGAGCCGCCTCTCCACCGGTGCTGGCTGGAGGGCTGGCAAGTGCGGCGGGAGGGCGAGGTGTGGGAGGGAGCCTCCACTGCCGCCCCCTCCGAGGCCCCAAACATTGCGCAATGGCCGCGCCGCCGCCGGCAGAAACATTGCGCTATGGCCGTGCAAGCGAAACGGAATCTGTCTAGTTCACTTTAACTTCACTTTATACTTCGCTTGCTGGCCAGCGTTTGATAAGGTCCTAAGAGAGACCTCCAAATCACCCTCTCTTCAACAGCCTTGTGCAGGTCTTGCAAACTCAGGGCTCTGGCTTTCTTGATTGAGTTTATCTATCTGGAATGTGGTCTTCTTCTTTTCCTTCTGCCTTCTACCTTAATATGCATTACTGTCTTTTTCTAGTGAGTCGTCATCTCATGATATGATCAAAATATTACAGTCTCAGTTTAGTCATCTTGGCTTCTAGGGAAAGTTCAGGCTTGATTACGGTAGATCTAGGAGACATTTATTTGTCTTTTTAGTAATCCACGGTATCTGTAGAACTCTTCTTCAGCATCATATCTCAAATGGGTTCATTCTCTTCCTATCAGCTTTCTTAACTGTTCATAGCAATGGGAAATATGATGGCATGGATCATCCTCATTTTAGTATCCAGTGATATATCTTGACACTTCGGGATTTTGTCTGGCTTCCTCATTATTTCCTCATTATTTCCAAGTCCTAGGGGTTAAGCAGATGGGCAAAATAAGTTGGCTTACACCTGCTTTAAAGGCAGGGCATTTATATGACACATGCCTCCAAAGTGGGTGGAAACCAAAACAAAGTCATGTTCTGGGGCTAAAAACTGGAGCAAAAAGAAGGTGAGATACTCTGACTTAGTTCAGAAAATCTGCATCTTTGCACCAGCATATAAACAGACCATCACCAGTGCAGGGCTCTGGCAAAGCAAAAAAATGCAAGCGTTACTGCTCTAATGGGTTTAATTACAATGTACACAAACCAGACAGTCCAACAGGTGGGCATGGGGTGAAGAGGGGTGAAGGGGGCATGTAAGGGGGGGTATCCATGATTGTGCTTTGCCAATGTATCACTCACACACTGATGTGGTTATGCCCTGTACCAGCAGAGCATTGCATGTGCAACTGTGTGGCTGATCAAAGGGGCAGCTGTGCATTGAGATAGCATCTGGGTGGATATGGGAGGTACATGGAGGTCACAGGGAGTGTGTTTATGCAATGGTGTGCATGCATAGAGTCAACAACACAAAAAATTACCAAATGGAACAGCTAGATACCACATGGGTATTTGGCCCACCTTGGGAGTGGGACACACAGACAGCAGGGTTTTACCCACTTTAGGAAAAAGCAGGATTAAGCCACTTTTTCCTGCCTATCTGCTCCAGCCCTTTCTGTTCTGATTTCTTGACTACAATCTCCATTCTGATTAATGACTGAGACAAGGTATGGGAAATCCTGAACTATTTCAATGTCTTCAACATGTACTTTAAATTTATGTATCATTATTTTTGTCTTCTCTATGTACAACTGTAAACCTGTCTTCACACTTTCCACTTTTATTTTTTTTCAGTAAACATAGCTATGGCACTACTGCCGTTGTCTCCAAGAGATCCTCTACCAGTGCCATCCTCAACTAATTCTGCCAAGTAACTATTTTACTTTTATTACAGTCAGTAGGGAAGCAATGAGACAATTGTTTGTCCACTACTGCTTCTGCCCAGTAGCTGTTTTACTTATATTACAATCAATGCAATAGTAATGAGATGGCAGTTTATGCACTACAGTTGCTGCCCAGTAGCTGTTTCACTTATATTATAGTCAGTACAGTAGGAATGAGATGGTTGTCTGTTCATTACTACTGCTTCTCTACATCTACAATTTTCATGTACAAACAACATTGTGAGAATCTCTATGTGTGTGTGTGTTTGTGTGTGATGAATCCACACTTACAAAACATCACTAGTTCAGTAGTAGTAATTATTTTCCTCGCACAGGCCCTTAGATCCAACCAAAGTATTAATGAAATGCAACTGAACAATTTGCTCTTTTTTAAAAAAAAAAAATCAACTTATTTGAAAGGTTTTGAATAGAAAGAAAGGATATCTTTAGTCTATATTATTTTTGCTGCAAGCTTATTTTATTCTAGATGTTGGAAACAAAGAAACTCCTGACAATAAGAGACTAACTGATAAAAAAATGGGATTTGTCTGTCATAAATAAACAAATTATATTGCAGCACAGGAAGTGTCACAAAAGAGAAATATGTTTGGAAGAAAATGGAAGTGGCATTAGAATATCAGAATATTAAAGAAAGAGTAATAAATAACTTTGTTTTCTTTTTCTAATAAGTAGAAAAAGAAAAAAGTATTGATCAGGATTTCATAACTTTGAGAATTATCTGCGTAATGTCTAATACCAATAGTTTGTCATACTGAAAAATTTTCAAAATGACAAAAACAGTGATAGAAATAAAGTAGAGAAATTATTAAAGAACTAGTAGAAATATCTGAAGTTCTGAAGAACAGATATATTTTCCTTTCGGGTAGCATAAAACTATTGAAAAGAAAAGAGGTTCCTAATAATTTAATTATGTCCCTGTTGTTACAGCCTTGGGCTTCTGCAGAGATATTGAAAATCCAGCTTTCTGTTTTCATCTAAGTAACCATGGATATAAGGAGCAAGAGAAAAGATAAAAGAAAAGAAAGAAGTGGAAAAGTTAAAACACACACACACACACAGAAAGAGGTATGAGCTATGTTGCAAGCAGGAAAATGGTGTGATAGAACCTTGCTCTAATGGTAATACTTGGAACAAAAGCATGCATGGACTTAAAAAGTGACCAAAATCTCTGTAGATGGAACCAAAATTACAAGAGAAAAGAGGAATTGTCCACACAGAGCTAAGGGCTTAAATATTTTGTCAAACAGGAGACATATAATAATGTGACTGCTTCCATCCAGTGGCATACCTATTATATTTGACACCAAAAACACCCTCCTCCTCTTCATAACTATTTTTTTCAATACTAATCCTGAAATGAAACTATCAATTTCTTCTGTTAAGGATACAGAGTTAGCCCAAATGGCCAAATTAATGTGGGTTTTAAAGGATAAGCCAACTGATAATTTTCTGAAAGACTGGAAACCATTTATGGATTTTTTGAGCAATAAGAAATCTAATAATGTAATACACTTTGGTTATCATTTTAGTGATGTTAGTAGGATTATTTAGCTGGATCTGCAATGGTAGAATTATAATATTTTTAAAATTCTCTTTTTTCTTTTATTTTTCTTTTCATTGCAATCAGGATTGGGTAGACTCCTATTTGTGTATCCGTTATATGATTTTTATTTTATTCTCTTCTGTCTTATTTATTTGTATTTTGTTTATTTTGATTGTAACTTTGATTGTGTTAAAAATTAAATACAAATAAATAAATAAATTCTTCTGTAAGTATAAGACCAATAAAATGTGGAGTACAAGTTAAGTCAACCAAATTTACTGACAACATAAGAAACAGATTCACACTACTAAGCATAATAGAACAAGAACCAAAGGAACTATGGTCTGAAGCCAGGGACATAACAAAAGAAGAATGCAGACAGATATTTTCAGTAAACAAAAAGAAAGAGAAAAAACCATGGATGACAGAAAAACACTACAAGCAATAAAGAAAAGAAAAGAAAAGAAGAAAAGCAAAATGGAGATAGGAACAAACTAAGAATTATGAATGAAACAATACAATGGCTTGTGCGAAAAGATAAAGAAAATTATTACAATGACCAGTACTGTACTGTACTCAGGACAAGAGGCTACTGTCAGGACAGAACATGGAGAAACAGAATAGTTCCCGATAGGCAAAGGGGTCAGACAAGGCTGTATCCTTTCAGCGTATCTGTTCAACTTGTATGCAGAACATATTATAAGAAAAGCAGGCTTGGACACAGAAAAAAGAGGAGTGAAAATAGGAGGAAGAAATATCAACAATCTGAGATATGCTGACGATACCATAATACTAGCAGAAAAACCTCACAGACCTGGAACACCTACTAAGGAAGAAAACAGTGCAGGCTTAATGTTGAACATAAAGAAAACAAAAATAATGACCACCGAGGACCTTCACAAGTTCAACCTAGAAAATGAAGAAATAGAAATAGTAAAATAATTCTCATACCTGGGAACTAAAATTGATAAAAATGGGGACTGCAGTCAGGAAGTCATAAGAAGATTAAGAATGGGGAGGGTGGCTGTAAAAGAACAAGAAAAGATTATAAAATGCAAAGATATACAACTCAGCACAAAACTTATAATCATACAAGCCATCGTATTCCCTATTACCATGTATAAATGTGAGAGCTGGACAGTTAAGAAAGATGATAGGAAGAAAATCAATTCGATTGAGATGTAGAAGACAGCTGGAAAAGAGTGCTGAGGATTCCATGGACAGCCAAAAGGACAAACAAATGGGTCCTAGAGCAGATCAAGCCAGAAACCTCCCTGGAAGCCACGATGGCCAAACTGAAGCTGTTGTACTTAGGACACATCATGAGAAGAGAAGACTCATTAGAAAAGACAATAATGCTGGGTAAGGTGGAGGGAAGTAGGAAGAGAAGAAGACCACATGCCAGATGGATGGACTCTATTAAGAAGGTCATGGATATGGGTCTGCAGGATTTAAGCAGAGCAGTGGTCTTGGAGATGTCTCATCCATAGGGTCGCCATGAGTCGAGATTGACTTGAGGGCAGTTAACAACAACAAAACAATTAAATGCCAAAGGAGTTATTTCTGAGTAGAAGTGATTTAGCTAGTTGTCAATGATGCCTCCATCACTGGAACAAAAAATGGTATGCACATCAAGCTCTTTCAATAGTGACCTGAAGTGGCTATGGACTACAGCTCCCAGGGGCCTCTTCAGTTAGCTGTCTTTGACATTACCCATTCTCCATCTCACTCCCCCCTGGCTGTGTGGGGAGGTAGAACTTGTACCTGAGGTGGGGGTGGGGGTGGATGGGTACAAAACCATGCAAGCAGTCAGGGTCAGTTTTTCACTCCCTGACTATCAGTGCAAAGTCTTTGCCCAAGGAGGCAGGGGTCAGTGATGATAATGTCATTGCTGTGAAAAGACCATTAATACCACGAATGTGCTCTCCTACTGCATGCACCTGAAACAGAGCATTCCTGTCACCCCATTCTTGATACACCATTGCATCCATCTGTAAAAGTAGGTGATGATCATTAATTCCCCAACTACAATACCCTGTGCATGCACAAACACCTGGACTGTGTTGCCAGTGGTTGAAATGGAGAGAAAATTAGTTCTATTGCACAGTGATGCTACAGCCCTAGTATATCATTGTGTTTAGGCCTCTCTTTGATTGAAAACAATGCAGTCTCTTTTTCAAAGAGAATTTTTCCAAAGAGGAAAATAAATAATTCTTGATTGTAAACTTTGTTGTCAAATAATCCAAACACTCCTCTAATCCCCAAAACATTCCTCTAAATTCACATCGGAGTTCTTGCTAAATTCTATGGGAAGTTTGAAGTGTCCCTTTCCTTCCTTCTTCATTGAAGTGATGATTTTCTACTTTGTGAAAACAAATCAGTTCAGGTGGCTTATGACAGGATATCAAGTTATAATAGCTGCTGTTTGGGGCCCATATTGATATAATCAAAGTGCATCCAAAAGACATATATCATTAAGTTTGAGGGACTTCTTTCTTTTATATGCATTGCTCAGTTTCAGTATGCTAGGAATTTTGTAATCTGCTCATCATGGTCAAGAGGAGAGCAGAATTTCCTTCCCTCAAAAACAAGTCACTTAACAATTGAAATAGCTCATCAAACATACACCATATATATATGATTTTAGGTCTATATTGTCAGAAAGAAATTAAGAATTCAATGAACAAAGAACAATTCACAGATTGCATCTATAGTGAGATGAGACCCAGTGTGGTATAGCAGTTTGAGTGTTGGACTGAGACTCTGGGAGATGATGACAGCTTTTGATAAGTTTTTCAGATTTGTATATGCGTGTGTTTTTTTCACTCAAGAAGCTTACTAACTTTACTCACAATAAGAGCTTTAAGGCAAAAGACAGGCCAAAATCCTGCATCATCACATGTAGCTATGGTGTTGTTGTAGCTACTTCTGCAAATTTGTTATTGTTATGTGCTTTCAGGTTATTTCCAAGTTATAGTGATGCTAAGGGGTTTTCTTGGTAAGATTTGTTCACAGTGACTTGCCCAAGGTCATCTGGTGGGATTCTGTGATTGAGCAGGGATTCAAAACCTGATCTCTTGGGGTGCATCTGCATAGTAGAAATAATGCAATTTGACACCATTTTAACAGCCATGTCTCTATCCTACAGAATCCTGAGATTTGTAGTTTTGTGAGGCACCAGCACTCTTTGGCAGAGAATATGAAAGACCTTGTAAAACTGCAAATTCCAGAATTCCATAGGATGGAACTACAATACTTAAAGTGGTGCCAAGCTGCATTATTTCTACAGTGTAGATTTCTACAGTTTCATGCTCAGATCACTACACCACATTGGCTCCTACCTTGGCCAATTCTACTGTCCAAAAACCTACAAATCAGCACCCAAATAGAAGTGTTTCCAATATGCTGCAGATCTGGCACTGGTGAATGATGATTGAGTATTCTCCCATTCATGGGAAGTTTTGAGATGGGTAGCTGGAAAGACTCCTTGTGGCTTTGCTGAAAATGATTGTCTCAACATGACTGGCAAATGGCAGGGTGCTGTATTCATCATTTCCCAGTGCCTGATTCTGTAGCAGTTCAGAAACCCTTCATCTGGGGCTCTGGCTGGCTAAAAAAGTAGGCTTTTCAGGTCACATGGGAATCTCAAAAGATATGAGATTGTACATTTGGTCTATATATAAATATTGAACCAGGATGCCAACCACTGTGTTATTATTATTTTTTGCCCAAACTTTTTGTCTTCAGTCCTGGACTATGACTTCTTAGAACTATATAGACTTTAAATGTGTTCACAGTCTTGATGCAAATAAAATGTGATACAGCTGAGACAGTAATCAAAGGAGACAGGAGGGAAAGGAAATAAAGAGGGGGAAAATCAAAAAGTTTTGACAAAAGGTTGGTATTCTCCTTTGAGGTGAAATTATAGTCTATTCCCCACATTGCTATTATAGATTGGTTACTATCAATATTTTTTTACTGTTCTATTTTATAATTATAACAACAACAGCAACAACAACATTAAAATATACATTCCATATCCCGCAAACCCCTTAAAATACTATTAAACAACTGACAATCTAAAACACACTTAAAATAATAACACAAATAAAATAACTGCAGCAGAATCAGGGACAAGCAGGTTGGGCTATCTTTTGGTGGCCAGGATATCTATTCAGGAAAGGCCTGCTGGAAGAGATCTGTCTTAACAGCTTTTTAAAAGCTGTTTAAGGTGGTAATATGGCAAATCTCATCCGGCAGGCTATTCCATAATCTGGGAGCAGTTGCCGAAAAGGTCCTCTGAGCAGTTGCAGACAGTCTAGTTTTTATAGGCTGCAGCAGATTCCTCCTAGAGGACCTGAGTGCGCGGGGTGGATTATATGGGAGAAGGCAGTCCCGAAGATAGGTTGGACGCAAGCCATTTAGGGCTATAATAATAATAATAATAATAACAACAACAACTGGGCTTGGAAACTAATGGGCAGCCAGTGAACTGATCTTAAGATTGGTGTTATATGGTCTCTTCTCGATGTTCCTGAGACCAGCCTGGCTGCCATATTCTATACTAGTTGAAGTTTCCGGACCAAGTATGAGGGTAGCCCCATGTAGAACATATTACAGAAATCGAGACAAGAGGTTACCAGCACGTGCACCACAGTTTCAAGTTCCCTAACTTCTAGGAAAGGGTGCAGCTAATGTATAAGCCGAAGCTGATAACAGGCACTCCTGACAGTTGCATTTACCTGATTTATCATCTGAAGTAACGGATCCAGGAGCACCCCCACGCTTCAAACACAGTCTTTTGAGGAGAGTGTGACCCCATCCAGGACTGGGAGTTGTATCCGCATAGCTGGGTTCAGGGCCGCTACTGTAATTACCTCCGTTTTGCCTGAACTCAGTTTTAATCTTGCTTTTCTTTATCCAGTCCATTACTGCTTTAAGACAATCATTGTTTCAGGTTTTGTAGTTTATCTGAAATCTTACAAGCTGAAAAAGAAGGATCCAATCCAGGCCAGCCCATGACTTTGGCAGCAAAAATAGCAGGGGGAAGGCAGTCTTTCACATGACAAAATAACATAATCTGCTTTTATGGTAATTGTATTGTGCATTATTTAAAGCGTTCCAAGATGCATCAAAAATCATTGACCTCCCAGATGGACCACCAACAGTTGGGGAAGATTAAAACAATGTAACTCCCCCTTTGCAACTTTCTGAAGGCTATCCTGACTTGAGGGAAACTGGAAGTTACCCTGATGTCTTCATATGCAAATCCATCCCAACATGGTTCTGACATGTACACCATTTTTTTTTATGATTGTTAAATAAGCAAACATGCTTAAGTAGATCATTCATGAAGAAGCAGTTACCTGAATTCTATTGGTAAGTCTCAATTAGAGTAATCTACCAGCATAGTGTAGTGGTTTGAGTATTGGACTATGACTGGAGAGCAGGGCTCAAATCCCCACTCAGCCATGGAAACCCCCTGTATGATCTTGGGCAAGTCACACTTTCTCACCCTGAGAAAGGCAAAGGCAAACTGCCTCTAAAAGAATCTTACCAAGTCCTCCCTCCAGTAGATCTGCCTTAGGGTCACTATATAAGTTGGAAATAACTTGAAGACATACAACAGATTGACTCAAGGAGTTAACACATACATAAATCTTTCTTTTCTTTTCTCTGGCTGTTACATGATTTTATTAATATTGTATATTTTATGTAATTGTTGTAATTGTTTGCTATTTGTTTTTGGGGGGTGGGGGGGTAGGAGGGATGGGATTTGTATTGTATTTATTTGTTTGATGTTTCGAATTGTGTACGCCGCCCCGATTGCTTGGCAGAGGGGCGGGATATAAATAAAAATTATTATTATTATTATTAAATCCAACTTATTCAGTGGTTTATGTGAGAGTAAGAATAAGTCAGGTGAGTATGAGCTAAATTTTATACTATGCCAGTATGAGCTAAATATTATGGTGAACAAGGCAGCAGAAGAAAGGTAAAGAAAAAAAGAGAGACAGAAGATGGTTTTTCACGATTTACAAGAAGTGCTTTCAAATGTTGTCATATTTCCTCAAAGTGCTTGACTGATAAATCCAATACTGCTCAATTATAGCTGCTGTCTCCCAACAAGATGTCAGATCTAACATACCAGCTTTCATTGCTTGCTGTCCTTCCCCTGCTTAAGTTTCATCCCTTGACTGCACTATGCCTTATGTACTAAGAATTGGTGAAAGGCCTTGGGAGAGAAGACATTTTGTAATCTATGTATATATTGATAAAGAGCTGCAAAACAGCAATCTTGATGTAAATCTGCACATTATTACTGGTATATCAACATTCTTCTTGCATGGTGTTTTACCAGTACATGCATGTTTCTGGACACATTAATAAATAACTGCCTGCCCCCCCCCCCCCAGCAATTGTATATAAGGTGAATATCTCAAAGATCTTTGTGTTTTATGTTCTAACAATGTGACAGTGCCTGGGTGCATATTAAGATATAACCCCAAAAGCATCCCAATTCCACCATGTTGCATCAAGATTTTTTTTTTCTTCCAGTATTGCTTGCTGTGCACATGCTATCCATGTTAGAAGGAAAAGTTCCTATTGTCATTCCACATGCATATACTATAATGTTGATGTTAACACTTTAGTTACTGGTTGCCAAAGGAAAACAACCTGTTTAAAATGTGTGCTTGTGTCACAAGTGTTATGCCTACTTCTGTGTTAATTATTTAATGTAAAGTGCACATGAAATCAATAAGGTATGTCATGATACAGGGCTTTGGGATGGGTAAATACCATATTATGCTGTATTTATATACCCAGCTGTATTCATATCGTTCACAAAAAATCCAGGTAAACTTTGACTGCTTGAAATAAAGTAGAACTTTATTTCCAAATTTACCACAGTTGATTCATGCTGACCTAATTACAATATTTGTTGTGATAAGTTTGCCCATCATTATTTATTAATAAATTGTACAAACTGAAAAAAATATGTACGAACAATTGAAATTTCCAGGCATTTTTAAAAAATGTGATTGATTAATTAATTGTGTTTATAGCTTATGCTATGTTTGTACATAGGCATTTTAAAAACTTACAACACAATGCTGTACTGATTATTACACTAGTAACTCTTTCTGGGTTTTTAGTGTACTTACATCAGAACTATCAATATTGTCCAATAGACTGCACACAGGAAGATCAGAACCAGCATTACATGTACTATGCAATCAATGTTTGTCAAAGGCCAGCTGAGCAAACATTAAGCTAGCTGAATGTGCTGGCAGAAGGGTATTGTGTCCAGTTCTATTCCCCTACAATTGGTACATTTTGAAGTAGGTTTCCACTGCCCATTGGAACGTTGACACATCTAGCCACATGCTATTAACACTGGCTGGCAGTGTCTCTTTATGATTTCAGGTGGTATAGTAGTTTGAGTGTTGGTCTATGACTCTGGAGACCAGGGTTCAAATCCTTGCTTGATCATAGAAACCCAATGGGTAATCTTGGCCAAGTCACACACTCTTAGCCTCAGAATCTCCTGTGATGTGGATGCCTTAGGATCACCATAAATCAGAAATTACTTGAAGGCACACAACAACAACAAAGGCTTCCTTCTTAGCCCAAACTGGAGATGGAAGGGCTGAACCTAGGGCCTTCTACATGCAAAGCATGTGTTCTACCACTGAGTTATGCTATCCCCTAGACTTTCTAAATCTTGTGCTTAAATGGAATATGGAAAGACACTAGCCTTCTCTCCATGCTGTTTCCCACTAGATGGGCTTGAAGAAAGCATGTGTGCATTCCTACTTATAGAAAGGGATAGATAAATGTAGATCAAAGCACAGCCAGTATCAGCATCAGAGGCTGCTCCATAATTTGCTACCATCTTAATACAATTCCAGTGGATAAATTAAGAGCCAAAGGATCAAATTAGCCCAGTGGATTTTTTTATTTATTTTATAACATAAAATGGTGCAGAGAAGAAGATACTAAAGGTATGTTTAGAAAGACTAAATTGGCATTGTCTTATTGGGCCACAGCTTGAGATATATCTGAATGCCGTAGATCTCATTAAACATTATCAAGTGAAAAACTGTACAAATAACATGCAGAATGTATTTAACTTCACATGGGGAAATGAAAATTCCTGGCACTGTTTAGGGCTAGGAAAATAATGTCAACGGGGACATTTTGGACCCCACTGGTAATGGAGGTTACTAATGTAATGAGCACAGTTGTAAACAAGGCATACAATTATTGGGAGCTTTTACCTTAAGAGTTTTCCCTGGTGGAATGGCCAACCAAGTGAAAGACAAAGCATTAGATCATTGTTTCCAGCATTCTGACAGTCTCAGTGACACATTCGCTTTGATTTCCTTAGGAGAAGAGGGAGAGGGAGATCAATAACTCTCAGCAGCTGAAGAGTTCAGATATTTGTGGAAGATCTAAGAAGTCATGTTTGTGATGGCGAAAGGATTCAAAATTCCCTGATTAAATAACTTTTAGTTTAGTGGTTATTGATAAGTGACAGGCTGACACAGGTATGAATGTTTGCCTTGATTAACATGAACACCTGTATTGACTAGTTCTTCTTTCAATCCCTTCAACAGAGACATTTTGTCGTTTTGAGTTTCGGGAGTGTTACCACTAATGAGCTCAGAAATCCATCTTGTTTACAAATAGGGCAGGAAAGAAGAATGGATAGGAGGGCAAAAAAAGAGTACACATATTTATTGTGTGGTCAAAAATGAAAATGGCATTTCTAATCTGCTCTGAAAGAAACAAAAGAGTATGTTGCCTTAAACAAAAGACAAGATAATGCTCCTGATTTTCCACAGACAGAAGCCATATGGATTGGAAGGTGAATCAGGTTGCCAGATTAAGAGGATCATAGAATCATAGAGTTGGATAAGACCACAAGGGTCATCCAATCCAATCCCCTGCCATGCAGGAACAAAAAATCAATGCATTCCCAATAGATGGCCATCCAGCCTCTGTTTAAAGACTTCCAAAGCAGGAGATGCCACCACACTCTAAGGGAGTGTGTTCCATTGTTGAACAGCTCTCACTGTCAGGAAGTTCCTCCTAGGAAGTTCATCTGTTGTTCTGAGTCCTATTCACAAGCTTGCTCCCTCCTCAATATGACATCCCTTCAAATATTTAAAGAGGGCTATCATATCACTTCTTAACTGTCCCTTCTCCAGGCTGAACATACCAGTTCCCTAAACCGTTCCTCATAGGGCATAGTTTCCAGACCGTTCACCATTTTAGTCACCCTGCTCTGGACACACTCCAGTTTTTCAACATCCTTTTTGAATTGTGGTGCCCAGAACTGGACATAGTATTCCAGTTGGGGCCTGACCAAAGCAGAATACAGTGGCACTATTACTTCCCTTGATCTAGATACTATACATCTGTTAATACAGCCCGAATACTGGAAAAGATTCTGGGACAGATCATTAAACAGAGAGTCTGTGAACACCTGGAAGGTAATTCCATAATCACAAAAAGTCAACATGGATTTCAGAGAAACAAGTCATGACAAACAAATCTGATCTCTTTTTTTAATAAAATTACCAGCTTAGTAGATGAAGGGAATGCTGTGGATATAGTACATCTTGATTTCAGTAAGGCCTTTGACAAGGTTCCTCATTACATTCTTGCAAACAAGCTGGTAAAATGTGGGCTAGACAAAGTAACTGTTACATGGATTTGTAATTGGTTGAATGGCCAAACCCAAAGGGTGCTCAACAATGGCTCTTTTTCAACCTGGAAAGAAGTGACCAGTGGGGTGCCACAGGGCTCTGTCCTGGGCCCAGTGCTATTCAACATCTTTATCAATGACTTGGATGACAGTATTGGGGGCATAGTTATCAAATTTGCAGACGACACCAAATTAGGAGCAGTAGCTAATACCCCAGAAGACAGGATGAAAATTCAAAATGACTTGAACAGACTAGAAAGCTGGGCCAAAGCTAACAAAATGAAATTCAACATGGAGAAATGTAAGGTACTGCACTTAGAGTGGAAAAACGAAAAGCACAGATATAAGATGGGGGCACCTGGCTGAATGAGACTATGTGTGAAAGGGATCTAGGAGTCCAGGTAGACCACAAGTTGAACATGAGTCAACAATGTGATGCAGCAGCTAAAAAAGCCAATGCAAATTTAGGCTGCATCAATAGAAGTATAGTGTCTAGATCAAGAGAAGTAATAGTGCCACTCTATTCTGCTTTCATCAGGCCTCACCTGGAATGCTGTGTCCAGTTCTGGGCACCACAAATCAAAAAGGATGTGGCGAAACTGGAGCATGTCCAAAGGAGGGCAACTAAAATGGTGAAGGGTCAGGAAACCAAGCCCTATGAGGAATGATGTAGGGAGCTGGGGATGTTTGGTCTGGAGAAGCGAAGGTTAAGAGGTGATATTATAGCCTTGTTTAAATATTTGAAGGGATGTCATGTTGAGGAGGGAACAAGCTTGTTTTCTGCTGCTCCAGAGACTAGGACCTGGAACAATGGGTGCAAGCTACAGGAAAAGAAATTCCACTTCAACATTAGGAGGAACTTCTTGACAGTGAGAGCTGTTCAACAATGGAACACACTCCCTTAGAGTGTGGTGGCGTCTCCTGGTTTGGAGGTCTTTAAACAGAGGCTGGATGGCCATCTATTGGGGATGCATTGATTTTGAGTTCCTGCATGGCAGGGGATTGGATTGGATGACCTTTGTGGTCTTTTCCAACTCTATGATTCTATGATTCTATGAAATTACATTGGCCTTTTTAGCTGCCACATCACACTGTTGACTCATGTTGTATCATCTAGCCCACTTCTTTCCAGGTTGAAAAGGAGCCATTGTTGAGCACCCTTTGGTTCAGTCAGTCAACCAGTTACTAATCCACCTAACAGTTGTATCATCTAGCCCACATTTCACTATCTTGTTTGCATGAATATTGTGGGGGACCTTATCAAAAGCCTTACTGAAATCAAAATATGCTATGTCTATTGCATTCCCTTCATCTAGCATGCTGGTAATTTTATCAAAAAAAGAGATCAGATTAGTCTGGCATGACTTGTTTTTGAGAAACCCATGTTGACTTTTAGTTATTATGACATTCCCTTCTAAATGTTAGCAGACTCTCTGTTTAATGATCTGCTCTAGAAACTTTCCCGGTATTGATGTCAAACTAATTGGGCGATAGTTGTTGGCATCCTTCCCCCCCCCCCCTTTTTGAAGATGGGGACAATGTTTGCCCTTCTCCAGTCTGCTGGGACTTCTACTGTTCTCCAGGAGTTCTTAAAGATTATTGCCAGTTGTTTTGAGATTACATTTGCCAGTTCTTTTAATATCCTTGGATGTAGTTCATCTGATCCTGGAGACTTAAATTCATTTAGGTGAAGCAGGTTCCTGTACTTCCTCTTTACTTATTCTCTGCTTCATTTCCCTTATTGTGTGCTCTGCTCCATTTTCCTCAGGTTGAGTACACTTTTCCTTTTGTGAGAAGACTGAGGCAAAGAAGGTGTTGAGTAGTTCTGCCTTTTCTCTGTCCCCTGTTAGAATATTCTCCATCTTCTCTGCACCATTTCCTTCTTCTTTCTTTTGCTATGGACATACTCAAAAAAGCCCTTTTTATTGTTCTTAACCCCTCTAGCAAACCTGAGCTCATTCTGTGCTTTGGCTTTCCTGACTTTACCCCTACATGTCCTAGCTATTTGTTAGAATTCCTCTTTAGCGATTTTGCCTCTTTTCCATTTCTTATACATCTCCCATTTAACACATAGTTCAGTTGAATGTTCTTTTGTCATCCAACCCGGTTTCTTGAGACATCTCCCATTTTTCCTTCTCATTGGAACAGTTTGAGATTGTGCCTTCAGTATCTCCCTTTTGAGAAGCTCCCATCCATCCTGAACCCCCTTCTCCTTATTATTCCTGACCACGGGATCACTCCCAGTGTTTCCCTAAGTTTGTTGAAATTAGCTCTCCTAAAGTCTAGAATGAGTTTTCGACTATACCTAGCTTCTCCTTTCCACTGTATAAGACATTCCAGAAGAACATGATCATTCCCACCTAAGGATCCCACCACTTGTACCCCATTTACCAGGTCACCCCTGTTGGTTAGGATCTGATCTAAAATAGCCAATCCCCTTGTTGCCTCTTCCACCTTTTGGACAAAGAAACTGTCTTAGAGGCAAGTGAGGAATTTGCTAGACCTTGAAGTTTTTGCTGAGTCTGACTTCCAGCAAATATCAGGATAGTTGAGTTCACCCATCACTACTACATCTCTCCTTTCTTAGTGTGTGGTCATCTGTTCTAGAAAGACATCATCCAATTCCTCAGTCTGACTTGGGGGTCTGTAATAGACTCCCACTATAACATCCCTGTTGTTTCCTTCCCCTTTAATTTTTATCCAGATGCTCTCCACATGATTTCCAGGATTTAAGTCCTGGATCTCTTCACAGGTGTAAACATCCCTGACATATAATGCTATTCATCCTCTTTTCCTGTTTAGCCTTTTCTCTTGAAGAGGTTATACCCCTGTATTTCTACATTCCAATCATGAGCCTCATTCCACCAGGTTTCAGTGATGCCTATTATATCGTATTTGCTTGGTTGTGCTAGGAGTTCAGGTTCATTTAGGGCCTCGGCAGATGGCTGGAGGCAGGGAAGAGGAGGGGCAGCCACACGATCGGTGCCCCTTCCTCCTCCCGAGGTTGCCTTTGGAGCCGCTGGCCCTCCGCCCAGCCGGCGCTCCAAGGGCAACCTCCCGCCACAGCGTCCGGACACGCTGCGGCGGAAAAGTCAGTGAATTAGTATTTTAGCACTCCTTTCAGGGACGGGGAAGGTGCACCGCAGGATCGAGGCATGGGGATGCCTCGGTCCCGCAGCGCACCTTCCCAGGGCGGCCCCATGCCGCCAGTCTGCTTCCCCCCATAGTTTATTTTCCATGCTCTGTGCATTAGTGTAGAGACATCTAAGAGCATGAATCCTCCCCATTTGTTGCCTATATGAGGTTTTTTGCATCCCACTGTTGGGCCCTTGCATCATTTGCCTTGTTTCCTCTATAACACTTTGACTATTATCTCCAGCCCATGATGTACTCCTGCCTTCCAAGATACCTTCCAACATACTGTTTCCCTCACCCACATGACTCAGTTTAAAACCTTCCTGATCAAATGTTTGAGACTATTGGCAAAAACGCTTCTGCCCACTGGTGTGAGATGCAGCCCATCTCTTGCTAGAAGTCCACCCTCATAGAACCGCAACCCATGATCCAAGAATCCAAATCCTTCTTGGCAGAACCAGTTATTTACATCTGCTATCTTCCTCTTCCTTCCTGGACCATGCCCTTCAACTGGGAGAAGAGATGAAATAACAACCTGTGCATCCAGCTCTTCCAGCTTCCTGCCCAAAGCCCCATAATCCCTTTTGATATTCTGAAGGCTATGCCTTGCAGTATCATTGGTTCCCACATGGACCAAGAGGAAGGGGTAATGGTCAGTAGGCTTGACAAGTCTTGTCAGTCTTGCTGTCACATCATGGATTTTTGAGCCTGACTTGAAATTTCAGAGCTAAACTCCACGATGTAGGTAGGCTTCCTTTTGATGTCATGGAAGGCATGCCTACCAACATTTCACAGATGAAAACTGGGAATGTGTGGCTAAGTAACATCAGAACCTGGTCAAGATGGCAAAAGTTATTAATAAAGAAAAATACAGAAACTCAAAGAGTTTGCAGCAGTTTGCTTTTGCCTGAACCTACTGGAAGAGCAGTATATTCCACCCTTTCTTCTCTTCTCCACCCATGTGAGTTAACAGAGTAAAACCATTTTTATGCTTTGATCTCAGTTTGTGCAATAGATGTAAATTGACAACAGCAGAACAGGCTGCCTTGGAGTGTGGTGGATTCTCCTTCTTTGGAGGTTTTTGAACTGGGTCTGTCAGGAGTACTTTGATTCCTGCAGGGCAGGGGATTGGACTGAATGGCCCTTGTGGTCTCTTCCAACTATATGATTCTATAAGTATATAAAAAGGGAAAAGTGGGAGGAGACTGAAACTTGGAAATTTTAAAAGCAGGGATTATCCCTGCCAAATTAGGACACTTGGATGGTATGAGAGAGTGGGCATGATACATTAAATAACAATCAGCATTTCTCAGACATGTAATTTAAATAATCTAATACATTTGTAAGTTTCCCCTAAGGAAGCAGTTGCATATTTTTATCCAATAATTCAGAACAGTTGTTATTCAATTCAAGATTTCCAAAATGAAATTGCACACGCATTGCGCATATATTGTTAAGGAAAATGCAACATGGGACATACAGTAATAGAAATAAAATATGTATGTGATAGTCACAGTGACTAAGCAGGAACAATCATGAAGCTACACAGGTGAAAAGGATAATGTAATTTGGAAGACTTGAGAGCCAAGGACAAAGTTATAGAGTGTATATTGAAAACACCTGTTATAGATTGCAAACACCTGAGATTCATTAAGTAGTCAAGGTAAAATGATGAAATACTTGGGTTGGTCTTAAGTATGGGATGATCCATGTAAACCAATCAAAATGAATGTACACGCCCACTGGGTGGAAACTGACTAGTGGGTGGTGACTAACAATGGCTATAAGTGCAATGTTTGCCAATGCATATGTGTGGTGTAGTGGAGTAGTTTTGGAGATATTGTGAAGTGTAGAGATTGTGATTTGTAGGGCATATAGTATTTATGTATATAGTAGAATAAAGTAGATCTTTTATATAAGACTACTGAGTTGTCTGGTGTCTTGAGGGAAGATACAAGAGCCAGAGGAATCCTGGAGAAGTTTGAAGACATCTCAGGAAGAAGAGTGAGAAGGCTTGGAGAGTTTGTCAGGGTCTTCAGCCTATTCTCTGAAACTCTGCTGCTTGGGAAAGAAGCATCAACCACTGATCAAAGCTGGTCAGCTCTGCTGTATAACAAGGTGGTGAGTTAGAGCCAGAGGTGAAGAGCTACAACTCCCATCATCCCTGACATATATGGCTGCACAAGATTATAATTCATTAATGAAGTGATGCTGTGCAACAACTATACCAGTTCATGAGCATATGCCTCCTCAATGCAGGATCTCAACCAAAATCTATCAACAGGGATGAAAATATTTCTTTCATTGAAAACTAAGTTTTCTAAGTGCTGCAATCAATAAGGGGGGGGGGGGGGGGAAACATACTTCTCCTATCTCTGTTTTGAACTGCTTTTAAGAATATACCAAAAAAGGTTATCAAGCTCTTCTTTGAACATAAAATAGTCTATAGTAACCTCTCTAAAGAAGCCTGCATTGGAAGGCAATCTGCAGGATACTGAAGGAAATGAAATTTCAGGGTGGTGCCCTCATTTTGAGATTCCTCCTGCTTGCCAGAGGACTGGAAATAGGGGCCAGGTTCTGAGACCTAAGAATCCCAGATGTTATTTCTACCTTAGTACCAGGACAGAATCCTACACCCAAGAACAGCAAGTCAGTCAATGGGAGAAAAGGCTGGCTGCATGGAGCACAATGCCTTTTGCAGGTGAATATCATTTTCTTTGAACTCAGGGACTGTCATTCTCTGTAACAACAGAGTAATCTGCAAAAAAAAAAAAGAAGAAGAAGAAAAGAAAAGAAAAAAGAAAAAAAAACCCAAAACAAAACAAAAAAAACCCTCAACAGCTGTTGGTGCTTTTCATGTCTTGAAAATGAGTATGCTAATAGGCATAAAAGCCTAACCTTTCACTGTTCACCCCAAAGTTTGTTGTTGCTGCTATTATATCTTGTCAAATCAGCTTTGATGTATGGTGTTCCCATAAACACTACAACTCCCACAGACCCTGTTATTAACAGCAGTGCTCAAGAGTTGCAAACTCAGTTATTTCCTTGAATAAGGGCATGTACAGACCGGCCACAAGGGCTACCTGGGGGTGAAGTTGGGGCAGGATGACCACACGCCGGCCACCATGATGCTGCCATCATGCTGCGCGCCTACCACATGGCGTGTGGTGTCAGGGCGCTCCCTTGGTGCAGCATGTAGATAGGTGCAGCACAGAAGAGCCACAGCGGTGGCGGTAAGGGTGGCTTTTTGCCTCTCCAAAAAGGAGTGGCATTTGCAAGCTCTTTTTGGAGTGACAAAGAGCTGGATCGGGCTGCGGCATGTGGTTGCCACAGCTCCAATCTGGCATTCTCAGGGGCGGCATAGAGCTGCCCCTTAGGGGCCATCTGAATGGCCTCTGAGTCCATTTGAAAGGTACAATACCCTCTCAAATTCAGGACTTTTAAAATATATGTATATATTTATTTTGCCAATCAATTTTTTTTCTTCCCTTAAGACAAGAGTGAATGCAGTGGGACCTATGGACTACCAGTTGCACCCAAGACCATTATAGTAAACTCTCAGGTTCCCTGTACTCCTTCCAAAATTTTGATGGCTCTTCTCAAAGTCTCTTGAGGAAACTGGGATAATTACACTATGGACCTTATCAAACGGGGCCAAAAGCAGCAAGAATCCACAGGGAATCAGGCGCTATAGCGCTATATTTTTCCATGTGTTTACATGACGTCGCTCAGAACCCAGTGAGAAACCGCTCGCAATGTAGCATCATTCGCGTTCTTTTGAATGTCGGTTTCATGGGGCATTGCAATAGCGCGAACTGATTCATAGCGCAATCATAGCGCTAACACCGTATGTTTGATCAGCATTTCCCTCTCGTGGAGCATTTCCACTTCATAAACCATGGTTCCTAGCGTTATTTCCCATGGGTCTGTGGGGAAGCATCCTATGATGTGTGCTTCCTGTTTGCATCGGGCCACAAACACAACGGGTAAACTTGGTCCTCTCTTGTAGATGCCCATCTCTTGCCCATATTATAAGGAGATGGACACCTTCTTGAGGACAGACCGGTCTGTTTTCCCAAAGAGGGTAACAAAGAGTCTGAATATTGTGAGGACAACCGGCGGGGGAACGACCCAGGGAACCTCATCCCAGGCACCCGGTTCTCAGGAAAAGGAGGGATCAGCCACAGCCACCATCAATGTGGAGGGTAGATATAAAGGGATATAAGCTTTTCAAGAGAAACAGGACAAACAGGAAAGGAGGAGGAATAGCATTATATGTCAGAGATATTTACACCAGTGAAGAAATCCAAGACATCAATCCTGGAAGCCAAGTGGAGAGCATCTGGATAAAAATTAACGGGGAGGGAAACAACAGGGATGTTAGTGTGGGAGTCTACTACAGACCCCCAACTCAAGCAGAAGAATTGGATGAAGCCTTTCTAGAACAGATGACCACACACTCAGAAAGGAGAAATATAGTAGTGATGGGTGACTTCAACTATCCGGATATTTGCCGGAAGTCAAACTCGGCAAAATCCTCAAGGTCTAGCAAATTCCTCACTTGCCTCGAAGACAATTTCATTGTTCAAAAGGTGGAAGAGGCAACGAGGGAGTCAGCTATTTTGGATCTGATCCTAACTAACAGGGAAGACCTAGTTAATGGGGTGCAAGTGGTTCGATCCTTAGGCGGGAGTGATCATGTCCTCCTGGAGTTTATTATACAGTGGAAAGGAGAAGCCAGGCATAGTCAGACACGCATTCTAGACTTTAGGAAAGCTGATTTTACTAAACTTAGAGAAATACTGGGGGTGATCCCATGGACAGGAATACTAAAAGAGAAGGGAGTTCAAGAAGGATGGGAGTTTCTCAAAAGGGAGATACTGAAGGCACAATTTCAAACTGTGCCAACGAGGAGGAAAAATGGGAAGTGTCTCAAGAAAACAGGATGGATGACTAAGGAACTTGCAACTGAATTATGTTTTAAACGGAACATGTATAAGAAATGGAAAAATGGGGAAATCACCAAAGAGGAATTCAAACAAATAGCTAGCACGTGTAGGGTTAAAGTCAGAAAAGCTAAAGCGCAGAATGAAATCAGGCTTGCTAGAGAGGTTAAGAACAATAAAAAGGGCTTTGGGGGGTATGTCAGCAGCAAAAGGAAAAAGAAGGAAATGGTAGGGCCACTGTGTGGAGAAGATGGCAAAAAGTTAACAGGAGACAGAGAAAAGGCAGAACTACTCAACACCTTCTTTGCTTCAGTCTTCTCAGAAAAGGCAAAGGGTGCTCAACCTAAGTATAATGGAGCAGAGGACAGAATAGGAGAATTTCAGCACAGAATAAGTAAAGACATAGTACAGAAACATCTGGTTACTCTAAATGAATATAAGTCTCCAGGACCAGATGAATTACATCCAAGGGTATTAAAAGAACTGGCAAATGTAATATCGGAACCATTGTCAATAATCTTTGAGAATTCCTGGAAAACAGGAGAGGTCCCAGCGGACTGGAGGAGGGCAAATGTTTTCCCCATCTTCAAAAAGGGGAAAAAAGAGGATCCCAACAATTATCGTCCAGTTAGTCTGACATCTATACCCGGAAAGATTCTGGAGCAGATCATTAAACAGAGAGTCTGTGAACATCTGGAAAGTAATTCCATAATCACAAAAAGTCAGCATGGGTTTCAGAGAAACAGGTCATGCCAGACAAATCTGATCTCTTTTTTTGATAAAATTACCAGCTTGGTAGATGAAGGGAATGCTGTGGATATAGTATATCTTGATTTCAGTAAGGCCTTTGACAAGGTTCCCCATGACATTCTTGCAAGCAAATTGGTAAAATGTGGGCTAGACAAAGTAACTGTTACATGGATTTGTAATTGGTTGACTGGTCGAACCCAAAGGGTGCTCAACAATGGCTCCTTTTCAACCTGGAAAGAAGTGACCACTGGGGTGCCACAGGGCTCTGTCCTGGGCCCAGTGCTATTCAATATCTTTATTAATGACTTGGAGGACGGTATTGGGGGCATAGTTATCAAATTTGCAGACGACACCAAATTAGGAGGAGTAGCTAATACCCCAGAGGACAGAATCAAAATTCAAAATGACTTGAACAGACTAGAAAGTTGGGCCAAAGCTAACAAAATGAAATTCAACACAGAGAAATGTAAGGTACTGCACTTAGGGCGGAAAAACGAAAAGTACAGATATATGATGGGGGACACCTGGCTGAATGAGACTACGTGTGAAAGGGATCTAGGAGTCCAGGTAGACCACAGGTTGAGCATGAGTCAACAGTGCGATGCAGCAGCTAAAAAGGCCAATGCAATTTTAGGCTGCATCAGTAGAAGTATAGCGTCTAGATCAAGAGAAGTAATAGTGCCACTCTATTCTGCTTTGGTCAGGCCTCACCTGGAATACTCTGTCCAGTTCTGGGCACCACAATTCAAAAAAGATGTGGAGAAACTGGAGCGTGTCCAAAGGAGGGCAACTAAAATGGTGAAGGGTCTGGAAACCAAGCCCTATGAGGAACGACTTAGGGAGCTGGGGATGTTTAGCCTGGAGAAGAGAAGGCTGAGAGGTAATATGATAGCTGTGTTTAAATATTTGAAGGGATGTCATATCGAGGAGGGAACAAGCTTGTTTGCTGCTGCTCCAGAGACTAGGACCTGAAACAATGGATGCAAGCTGCAAGAAAAGAGATTCCACCTCAACATTAGGAGGAACTTCCTGACAGTAAGGGCGGTTCGAGAGTGGAACACACTCCCTCGGAGAGTAGTGGAGTCTCCTTCCTTGGAGGTCTTTAAGCAGAGGCTGGATGGCCATCTGTCAGGGATGCTTTGATTGGGAGTCCCTGCATAGCAGGGGGTTGGACTGGATGGCCCTTGTGGTCTCTTCCAACTCTATGATTCTATGATTCTATGATTCTATATAAATTTGAATTTCGCTATAAGTTCTCTGGATGGCCCTTTCACTGGGAAGGGTGGGTCAAATGTTTTCTTTTCGGGGCTTGCAAGTAGGATATAGTAAGCATGCAATGTTTAATCCATGAATAATGCTTCCCTCTGTACAGTGCACTGCCACAAAATGGAGCTTTTTTTCCTTTAGTATCGAATTATGGGTAATTCTTTGTGCCTGTTACTGGTTTGGGGAGGGGAGGGAAAATAAGCTGTTGGAAAATACCCCAGGAAGTGCTTTCCTCCTTTCTTGTTTTTCCTGTAAGGGCAATGCATGCAGGAACTGCTAGAATTTTCTGAGAAGGAATAATGGTGGTTTATTTTTGGGCTTTTGCAGCCTTTTGGGGGGGGGCAGCAGATGTCTCCTTCCATGCACTAGGTGTATATAATGTCATGCACACACACACGCATGTGTGTGTTCATATATGTAAGTGTATATACATTTATGGATACATATCTTTCAAGAGAGATAGATAGTGATAGATCGATAAATACATGTGGGCATATAGATAGATATGCATATATATATGTATATATACATACGCGTGCGCACACATGCACACACACATACACTATAAATATCTCAACATATAGACATTCCCTGAGGAAAGGAAACACATATATATAAGTATATGTCTACATACACACACACACACACACATATATATACATATTATATATATATATATATATATATATGTGTGTGTGTACACAAACAGATATATGCATACATACGCACAAACCTCTATGTACATATAAACAGTCAAAGGCACATAGAACTTTTCTGGGTGATGTAAACTATCCCTTTCCCCCCTTTTTTTCATACAGTTCTGGCAGCAGTCTGTGAGGAGGGAGATGAAATACTACACCTCGTCCCTGTGGAACAGGCATCACAGCTGGGAGATCAGCCACCTCAGGAGTACCCGCAGGTTCTCCCCTGCCTCGCCAGCTGCAAGTGATGGTAGGATTACCTCAGATTCTTTGAAGAAATGTAATGCTAATGCAGTGCTCTAACCACTGTGTATGTGAGCCACCCAATGGTAACCCAGTGACTGCATTTCCCCTTTCTTATTTTTCCAGAAACAATCATCAATGGAGAAGGCCCACCGGAAGAGAGTACACACCTGCCTGGTGGAGAGACCTGGGCTGATGTGCCCAGCGATGCCCAAGAGGAAGCAGCAGTCAGGAGGGGTAAAGACCCCCCCCCCATTTACCGCAATTGACCTGATCTGTGGCAACCCAAGAGCACTCATCCAAAGGAAGCTCTCTTTGTATATATATAGATATAGATATATGGAATGGACATAATGGACATGTGTTGATATAGTTGTGTTGGTGAACATGCACATTTACAGACGGCCAGGACACAATATATTTGTGCTTTCTTACATGTATGCACACCGGCACCCACACACAATTATGGACATATATAGGTTTCCGGGGAAAGAAATTTTGGTATTATTTACAGGCAGGTATGTTGGGTGTGTACTAACGGGAGTTGTATTAAATAGCAGGAAATGTCAAGCATGACTACATTATGGATAGATTTTGGTTGCATGGTTAATAATTTCCTTTCTTCTTGTTCTGCAGCACCATGTCGTAGGATTGTCCGCCGGTTGCGGAACGAGGAGGATATCCCGGATTGCAGAGCCAGGAGGGGCGAACTCATAGCCCAGATAATCATAGAGGATTCTCGGAGGCAGGGTCGACTCAACCGCAAGCTTGCGAGGTGGCAACACAGCTCGCTCCTCCGCACAATCCAAAGAGAGGCAGAGTCTCTGGGTAGCCTTGCGCGAGCCTACCGCAGAGACCTTACTCTCAGTTCGAGGTACCGGGAGCGGATGTCACAGCACATGACGGAGCTCATTAGCATGTGCTGTGACTCTGTGGAGGAGCAGAGAAAGCGGACAGCGGAGGAGAGGAAAAGGACAAATGTGATGGAGCAGGCCTTGTCCTGGTTGCAAGCAGCATGTGGGTCTTTCCGGTGGGTCCCTAAGAACAGTAACAAAAGGAAGCAAGCACCGGAGGCATCACCTATACCAATGCCTTGTTCGCAAATCCTTTTTGGGGACTCAGGGGATGAGGGGAGAACCGCACCTCCTTGCCTTGCAACTTGCTCTGAGCAAACACAGATGCAGTTGCAGGAGGACACCCCACCATCACATAATGTGAACTCCCAAACATCACATACCCAACCATCACAGACTGCGATCAACCCACCATCACCCAATGTGAACACCCAACCCTCACAGAATGCAAAGACCCAACCATCTCAGAATGTTCCTGGGAGAAACAAAACACCTTTTTAAGAAAAAGCAGCTGTACTCTCCCTCATGATGGCTGAATGTTTTCTAGGACAATTAGTGTTGCACTTGTTTTATATAGGTAGTTGCATTTGTTTGTTAGTTCATAAGTGTTCTCTGTTGAGTTGTTGTTGGTATGAACAGTTTAACCAAATGTTTAGGATATGGACATGTTTAATATTGGGCAAGTTACCCATCTATCTGTTAAATCTATCTACATATAAACATGCCGAGCTTTATATACGGAGGGTTTAATAGATAGGTGTGGCGATAGAAATTAGAAAAAAATGGTTCTATACAGTTTTTTCAGTATATCTGTATATGCGTAAATGTATTTGCATGTGTCTGTGTTATGTCAAAAGACGAATGTATATATGGTTATTATTTTTTTGTACATGTACATACATTCCCAGATGTTTTTGCTAATTATATTTTTTGGGTTCCTAGCACCATGTAAAGCAACCAAAGGTGTGCTAAACATCTAAATAAAGAGTACTCTGTACTCCATTTATGCATATAGACTCTCTGTCTAAACTCAACAGTTAAATAGTGTAGTAGTACATACCAATACATACCACTATTTATCTATCCATCTTTGTTTACCGATGGGTTCATTAATATTTCTGTTCTGTGACATTGCTAAATCTAAGTATATATGCTTTCCCAAGGTAATCTGGAACACATATATAAAGATCTATAGATATGGCCATGCAGCTGGACAACCATACAGCCAATGTATCAGGTGTGCAAAAACCATGGCAGCACCAGGAGGACAAGAAAACCACACAGTTTTAAAAAGCAGAAATTGTTTATTGTTCTAATCCACAATTCTATTGTATAAGCAAACATACACATACCTATAAACCAACATGTATGAATGCTTGGCCAATGCGGCATATAC
Source organism: Phrynosoma blainvillii (assembly GCA_026167975.1). NCBI lineage: Eukaryota > Metazoa > Chordata > Lepidosauria > Squamata > Phrynosomatidae > Phrynosoma > Phrynosoma blainvillii. Next base: position 301,642,409 of record JANUYF010000004.1, read on the forward strand.
CCACACACCAGATGGCAGCCATACAGAAACGCACATGTGTAAAGAACCAAAATCAGTATATGTATATATATCAATCTGTTAAAGGTGGTATATATATGCATTTACACAGCCACACACACATACACATATATATGTATATATATATGTATACACAGAAATATTAGCATGTATATATCTGAATATGTGTCATATATATATATATATATATATAATCATTCCAAACATATGTACACAGTTGCCAAACAGCAATGGATTCTTGCACTAGTGCACAGCAATGTCTGTTATGTAAAGATATACAGACATCTACACATACATGTATCTTTGCTTATGTGCTGTTGCTAATACACACACAGAAGCAAGCACCCAAAACCATGCAGAAGTGCACATGTGTAAGTACAACATGTGTATATATACACACATCCATGCATATATACATAGACCCAACAGCGACGAGGATGACAACACGAGTGGAGAGATGGCAATGGCGACCGCACAGCAATAGTGATGGCGAAGCAATGGCAAAATCGCTCCGCGGAAGTGACGACAACAACATCCGACGGCCGTGGCGACCATCTCCAGGCCTGCACATGTGCAGGAATATCATTGCTGGGTTCTGCGTGGAATCCTCTCGCTTATGTATGCTCTGCAAATGCACTTTCTGAGGGGCGCTTCATCGCGCTTTCTTTAATAGCGCAATGATGCTAGTTGCATGTGCTAGCCATTTCCGTCTTTGGGAGTTGCTAGTGCTATAGTACTGGAATGATGCTCATATCGCTTTCTTGCCACTTTGAGAGCAGCGTGTGATAAGGTCCTATATTTTTTTACCCCTACACTACTTTAGGGGCCTTTCCCCAAAATCTAGTGACTTCCAGTCACTTCTTATTTTGAAGAAAGATCTTAGCTCTAAAACATTGAAGTGGGGGGGGGGGCAGTTTGCAATGCAACATAGCACAGTTACCACCCCAGAAGGCACAATGATCTTTATCACACCAACTCAATTCTCATCACAATCACTTTAATAAATGAAAATGCATACATACCAGCTTGGGAGCACTCCCTACTTCACATCCCATCATTATCATGATTAGACTGATTAGACTGTTGCTGGCCACTCAGACTCTCTTCTGCCCTCATGACCAATCACAAATATCAAACATGCTAAATATAAAATATTTGATGAGGAAAATCATATGCTGTGCTAAGCCCCTCATAATTTTTGAGGGCATCTTTATAGGGAAAAGTATTTAATATATTGTTTAATATGACCCTTAAAGATTTGGCAAGAGGAAGTCAAACCATCCAATACTGTACTGAAATTTTTGACTGACTCAAACCAAAGAAGACGTTGCTTAAGAATTGGATCTTTGGAAAATATAATTTAAAAGAGAAATACATTTCAACAAATGATACAGCTTGTGTATCTAGGGAAAAGGGAACTTTATTATTGAGGAAAGATGTAAACAAAAAAGAGGATTGTTGAAAGGTGAAAATATAATTCTCTCAGTGTATGTCTCCAATGAAACAAACTATTATTTCTTCCTAGCCTCTGTTCTGCCACAGACATTATACATAACCTTTGATGTACATTAATTTTGTTTATTACTTAGCTGTCCCCCTCCCCATTTTTATATCTTACCATTTGGCCTTTCATGAGGCCCCCAAGGCAACTTCTATTACATATCAAATAGAAAATGCCATAAAAAGCATAATAATATTACAAAACTCAAAAACCCACCATCAATAAAACAACATTTAAATAGCATAGCTGTATTTAAAAAACAACAACAGTACAGTTAACACAGCAATGAAACACTAGAATCCATGGTCAGTGCCTAGAGTTTTCCAGGGCAAATACAGGGATTATCATCTTCCTTAAAGTCTAATGGCATTGTGTCAGGACAAAGTATCTATTGAGAGAAAAGAATTTACTTTTGTTACTACTACTACTACTACTACTAATAATAATAATAATAATCACTTGTCAGAAGGAAATCTAATGAAAGCCCTCTACATGAAGGGGTATGTTTCTGCAGGAGACAAGTTTAAATGCTGTAATTTACAAAAAAGGCCAGGGTGTGAAAAAATCCATGGCAGAGAATCTGCCTGATCCAAAATTATGCCCAGTTTCTAGGCCGATGCACTCTCCCTTCCCCAGTTCTGGACATATTTTATTGGCATGGAAGAACCTAGATCAGCATATTCAAAGTCTTTTCTCTCCCATAATTTCATGCCCTTTTCCAACTATACTACTATATTCTACTATAATTCCCTGAATCCCTGGGGATTCTAGAAGCTGTAGGGCAAAGTTCTTCTCCTTTTTGCCATCACCATCGAGATCATCATACAAATCATAGTTTCAAGGAGAACTGAGAATTATTCAATGACAAAATGATCCTTGCAAAGATGCTTTTGCCTCTCCTTAGATAGAAAAGGAGATCTGTTTCATCCAGTGACCTTTGAGATGTCTCTACAGGAATGACAAGATTGCAGTCATTATACAGAAAACACACACACACACACCTGATAAGCAAGGATTTCAGAACAATTCTATTTACTTCATCTCCATTTCGATTTCCTTTTCTTTGCAATTTGGGAACAAGGCCAATCCAAAAGTTCAAGGTTTATTTTGGGAGTAGGAATGAATACTAGAAATTCAGTGGATCAATAGTGTGGTTGGGCAATTTCAAGGACTGTAGTGGTAATTTCTACTTTTATGGACTTTACTTGTTTTTGTGAAAGAACACATATCTAGAAGAGGAAAATCCACATTTTACTGGGCGTGTCTCATGGTTTCCACATGAAATGGTGAATTTGCTCTGGGTTTTTATTCCAAACTGTAAAGGAGTTATTCAAGCTGCTGAACCTTGATGTCAAAAAACAAAACAAAACAAAAACACAATAACTTGAGCATCTTTGACCAATCATTTAGAACAGGGATGTGCAACTACAACAGGGCTGGAGGGATATTTTATGTCCCAGGATGCCATGATGTGTTAGCATACACTACACCTCTCACACTAGTCATAACTAATATCTAGAATTTAGTATGTTTCAAGACTGTCATGACCTGACAAAACAATGCACAGGAGTTGTGCTAACTAGAGGAGACATGGAGACCTTGACAGAAAGACAAGTGCTGGTGGATGTACCAACCAATACCCCCACCAAGCTCCACATATTTCCTCTTGAAATGAAGACAAAAGGAATCCCATCACAAAGCTATCAAAGGCTATACACTTACCTTATGTTATAACTGTTTCCCCATATTTCTCTTCCTATCAGACTATCAAAGGATTGTCTCAAAGCTATCAATGCATTGATACTTCAGTGCTAAAACCATCAAGCATTCTGGACCCTTTTGCCTTTCCCCTGAGAAAGCTATCAAAACTTCTGTTACACCTTTTGGTAACACAGCATATACCTTAAGGGCACTAAAAATGAGGTATAAATATCCTAGGACTGGTAATTATTGCCCTCTCCAAGCCCCAGTTTCTTTCTTTCCAGCCATTCAGATCTCTCTTTCTGATAGCTTTGCATGGGTCTTAAGATTGTTTCCATTTTTTTTATGTTTGCATGCATGCTTTTTACATTTCTAAATAAAAATACTTTAGTTACTGAAAACTGAAGTCTCTCTGCAGTTAGGACTTATATACACAGGTGAAAAGATCACAATAAGTTACTTCTTCTCACAGACCTCTTTATGAGCTATAATTTCCCCAGACTTTAAAAAGGTACTGTTATTGCTAGTGGGGACCACCAACATCTCACACTTCTTAGGGTAACGGAGGGCTAATAGACTATAAATTTGAAAAAACAATCACACACCAAAGTAGCTAGAATTCCACTTCTGGTCCTAGAAAATAGACATTTTAAAATGTTAAACAGTACAGAGAGGCATTATAACCTATTTAAAAGCTAAATTGTTGTACCTGAAAGCATCAAGCATCAAGAACAAAATGAGGTTAGGCTGGGAATTATGGAGGTACAACATGGCCCCAGTGCTACATTTTGCCCACAACTGCTTTAAAGTTTTCACTAAAACCCAGAGTGGATTCATAATCCCATTGGCAAGGCAGCCACTAGCTACAGTTGGCCTTTGCCATTAGAACAAACAAACAAATGAAAAACTGGTTGGCTCATTTGTCTTCTGGTATGAATAAAGAAAGAGAAGTATCCAGATGGTCCTGGAATTTTAGTTTTTTAGATCAGAGTGCTATGCTGATGAATGTTTCATTCAGCTCTCTGTTCCGTTTCCCTCATCTTTTTTTTTTTTTTAAATAGTCTCCATAAAGTGAACTGGACACTCAAAGGCAGTCTTTGATGGGAAGGAAATGTTTATTTCAGAACACAGGGGAATTTCTGCTTTTTGTTCTGCTGTTTTAGAAGATGAGATCTTATTTGAGATGGTCCACTTAATTTGAAAAAAATGAAGATGTTTTATTTAAACTTGTCCAGATGCTCTGATTATTTTTTAAACAGAGTTTCTTCCACCCCCACTGAGACCTGGCCATCATGTGAAGATACCTGTTTGTTCACATTGATATTTCTTGTGCTTTGGTGGAGTTCTGGAAAGTATTTGGGACAAGTATGCTGCTGTTGAGGGCTCCAGGTTTCGCAATCAGCTGCTGGTCTGGATTTTTGAAGGAAACCAGGCTGGTTGCAGAAAACACTGTAAAGTAAGTGGAGGGAGGAACAGGTGCTTCAAATTCTGTGCCCTGCAAGTGGTCTCTTGCTCTCTGCCAAGGCTCTGCTAGAGTTGCATAGATGCCAAAAAAACCAATGAACAGCCACATCTGGAAACCTTAAAGGAATAATACAACTGAGGCAGTGGTTCTCGCCTACAGGAACCAGATGGCACAGAAAGGCATCAAGAGGCTTAGTCCACAGAATATCCTTTTATTGCGATATCTGAGTATCTTTTGTGTATTTGAAATGCAGTACAGCACAATCATAGACTTTAAAAAACACCATCAACACTTGGCATTCTCAAACTGGCAAAAAACAGCAAAAAACAAAACAAAACAAAAACCCTCTCTTCTTTGAGTCTACTTAGTTATTTTTGCCAGCAAATACATTTATTACATTGGAACCAGATAACTTCGGTGTCCTCTTGAAATAGGGGCTGCTAAATAGCATCTGGAAAAATCTATTGAGCTGTGTGTTGGAAAGGATTAGGTCTACCAAGGGGAAATTATATTGGGGCCTACTAGAACTAGTACCAGAAAGAAAGAATAGAAGAAAGTGAGGAGGTATATAACTGTGGATAAAATTTGTTGGCAGGAGACAAGACCTCTAGGAGGTCATCAGAAGCAGTGCTCATAATCTGTAGTAAACTCCTGGTGTTAGTAGTGGGGGTTTAATGAAGTTACATTTCAAAAACTTCTCAGTCCTTGGACGTCCCTCTTTTTGGCAACCAAAGTAACCCATACTAACAGTTATTTTTAAAAGCAATGTAAAAAGTTACTTTTCAATCATTGTAACAAATAATGACAACAAATTACTTGCTAAACACTGTCAAAAGGTCTAGATTACATTTAAAAAGTAATGTTCCAAACTCTTTTCAGATTTGTTGAGGAATTGTCCTTTTCTGTTGGGTGTATTACAAAATAGTACAGCAGAGTTGTGGAGTCAACAAAAATAGAGCTTTACTCAGCAGAGTGTAAGACAAAAAATATATGCAAAAACAAAGAGTACAGCATCATGGCTAGGCACAAAAACAGTACAGCATAACTTCCTGCATACCTGCAGTACTATAACTTCATAGCAAGGAGAAAAACTTACTTCCCAGCAACAGGCTTCTTACTAGCATAGAGAGTAATACACTCTCCAAAATCCCAACAGACTCCCAATGCAGTTATACACTACTAAGTGGCTATCAAGTCCACCTGGCCTAATTGGCTGACTGCATCATTAATTGCCAGAGCTGGCTTACTATCATGGACTCCACCTGCCATTTTGCTATACCTTCATCCAGTCACAACTTAGTATGCAAACTGGCATACCCTGACATTTTCACCTACAGATGGTAACATGTAGCAGTTGGTAGGTGGGGGAACAGAGGCTGTGTGCCAAAGTGCCAGGGAGTAGGGCTTAGTCAAATTATTGGGGCTGGGTCAGATATCTCCTGTTCTCATTGAGGCACACACATTCACACTTGGGTCCATTTCATAGTCTCTGGGGGGTTGCAGACTGCCAGAAATAGTGCAAATTGAGTCCACCTTTAGGGTTAGGGTTAGTGCTAGGGAATCATGGGAATTGTTTTTTTTTTCTGGAGACATTGAGCCTTCTCTGTCAGAGAGCTCTGGTGCCACAATAAACTACAGTTCCTATGATTCCCTAGCCCTAACCCTAACCCTAAAAGTGGACTCAATTTGCACTATTTCTGGCAGTCTGCAACCCCCCTCTCTCACACACACACTTTCACTCACAAAAACTCCTGTACAGTTGGCTCTTGATATCCACTGTGGTTTGGTTCCAGGACACCCTCCTGCCACACCCATAGATACCAAAATCCATGGATGATCAAGTCCTATTATATACAATGGCATAATAAAAGTATGCCCCTTAGATAAAATGGGGGGTGGGATCAAGGCTTTATTTGATCTCTTGCCCCTCATGGATCAAAGCTACTGCAAAATGAAGCAGTTCTTCCTCCTCAAGCCCACCATTGTACCTTAAAACTTGACACTCCCTCCAATCAGCTGAAAACTGATTGAATTGAAATAGATGAGCAATGTTCTCATGTCCTATGAGCTGTTTTGAGTTCTATGAATCCTGTGAGTCCTATGAGACTGAGGGGGGAAGCAGATGGGCGGCACGGGGCCGCCCCGGGAAGCTGCGGATCGGGGCCGAGGTATCCCCACACCTCGGCCCTGCGGCGCAGCTTCACCACCCCTGGAAGGAGCGCTAAAATAGCACTCCTTCCACAAGTCACCAAAGGTGCGCCGCAAAAAGGCTGCCGGCGCACCTTTGCTGACTCTTCTGCCGCAGCGTGTGTGGATGCTGCGACGGAAAGGCATCCTCGGAGCACCGGACGTGCGGAGGGTCCGATGCTCTGACGATGTCTTCGGGAAGGGGTTGGGGCACCTACCGTGTGGCTGCCCCTCTCCTTCCTTGCCCCGAAAACAGCACTTTGCGCTGTCTGCTTCCCCCCACAGTAAAACTTTTGAATGTGGGAAATAATACTACAAACAGATGTTTTGAGCTGACATTTATTAACTTCCTGTGAGTTAATTCTCATTGGAGGGTTGTAAACAGAGGCTGGATTGTTCCTCTCATGGGTATTTTATCAGGGGTTTCCTGAGGCCTGGGTGCTGCATGATGGGGTGAGCTCCTGTCATTAGAACCAGCTTCTGCCACACCTAGGCCTCAAACTGTTGTGCAGGAAACCCCTGATAAAATATCCATGAGAGGAGCAATCCAGCCTCTGTTTACAAACCTCCAATGAGAGTTAACTCATGGGGAGTTAATAAAGCATGCAAATGCAAGTAGATAAATAGGTACCACTTCCATGGGAAGGTAAACAGTGTTCTGTGCAATCATGCTGGCCACATAATCACAGAGTAGTCTCTGACAACGCTGGTTCTTTGGCTTAGTAATAGAGATGAGCACCGCCCCCTATGGTCAGACACGACCTGAAAACCTTGTCAATGGGAAATACCTTTACCTTTTACCTTTACCTTCCTGCACAAGCAGAAGTTGAATGAGATGGCTCTTTTTGTCCCTTGCAACACTCCAGTTTTGTGCAAAGAGATCATGTAGCACCTTTGTGACTACAACTACAACTTCTACAGCTACAATTTCTTTCACATGGTGAAAGTACATCTACACCGACCAGAATACTCTGGGTTGCACCAGGAGTATTATGGTCCCAAAACTGCCTCAAATTTCCCATTACTTCAGAGCAATGCTCTCTGTCTGTCTTTACTAACAAGTCCCACTGGGCCACCCAGCACTACTGCCACTAGTGCAAGTTGGTCCTTCTGAGGTCAGAAGTGAGGCAACAGAATCAATCACATGGCTGGCCACCTCATTGTGACCTCAGAGAGAATGAGCCACACCAATGGTGGCACCGTTGGGCAACAAAGGGATGGAGTGGATTCAGTATGGAACGGGTCTCCCATTGTGAAGATAGGCTTCACTTGAATTGGGGCTTTGGTCTTGCATCATGAAGACAGGATTCCATGAGGGCTGGGGAGGGGAGGAATGGTTTAAATGCCCCTTGTAGACATGCCTTTAGTTTCAAAGGTTCTACAAGATCTCTTTGCATATTGATATTCCTGACTAACATGACAATTTCTCTGAATATAACAATTTTTAATTTTTTTAAAAAAATATATAAAATTCGAAAATTTACAATTTTGCAATTCTATGGTGTGACTTTAAAGAACATTATAACTTAAATGAAATAGGCCTAGTCTCTGAGGAAATGACGCAAACCACAAATGCTCCTCTGAATTTCTGCCTAAAACTGAAAATCTGCCTTTCAATATCTCCCAAAAGTCCTGTTAGCATAGAGGCCTTCTGGACTTTGCTTCCTACACACAACAAACAGAAAAATAAAAATGAAAGTAAAAGCCAGCATGAATGTACAGATTTAATAACACACTAATAGGATTTTTTTTAAATGGACATTTTACAGTAAAAAAAAAAAAAAAAAAAGAGGGAATCAAAAGGTTTTCAGAAGAACATAAGTAAAAAAATGTCCATATATTAGGTGTTGGATTAGTTTTTCTGAGAATACTCTAAAATTAGTGCTATTTTAATCTTTTATTTAAATTGTTTTAAATAGGTTTTAAGTGTTTTTAAGCATGTTTTTTTTCTAATGCTGATATTTAATTCCTTTTTAACTTTTGTAAATTAATGTTTTAGCAGCATCTTTTGTGGATTATTGTAAGATGCCTTGAATCCTATTTTTGGGTGAAAGTTGTGATATAAATTCAAATAAATAAATAAATAAATAAATGTGTTGTGTGATTGCTGAAATGGCCCTCTCCATAAAAGCCACTCATTCACCTCATTTGGAGGTGGCACGCGGATTACTTCTTATCTTTACTTTTTACACCACATAAAAACCAGCTCACCTAGTTGGTCAGTGTAGGAACAGAACTATGAGAATACAGTTCAGGTTCTTACATAGAGAACATGTATTTCTTGAGAAATGATCACAAATTGTAGAAAACATAGAAGATACATATATATGAATAGTGGTCTGAGATCTCAGGGCTTGGGCCTATATCTCAAAATCTAGACCTTCTTTCTCAGTTTTCAGTGTGAAGATGATGATTTTAATTTGATTCTTTCACATCTGGTTTTAATTTGATTCTTATGGTGAATAGGAGGGAACCCATCACATTTACTTACTCTCTGGGACTTGCTCCAGATTAAACCTGCTTAGGATTGGACTGGTAATTTATGATAATAGGAAGTTAATGTATTCTAATAGAGAGAGGGCATAAGAGAATGAAGGAATGCTGTGGGTCATGCACTTTAGCCTTATCTCAATACTATGTGGATTTTAAAATTGTCTTGTCCTAGTTTTTTAAAAAAAAATATAGAAAAACTAGGAGCCTGCTTTTCCTTTTTGGAAAAAGCACCCCTATTGAAAAGGAAAATATTTCTTTAGTGTGCTTGTCTGAATTATTCAAAAATATATATATTGGTATGTGAGCCAAAAGTATATTAGCAAGTAGCAATGAGACCACTTTCTACAATCCTTTTATTTTATTGCTCCACCAAAGTTGCAGTTCTCCATAGTCAGTTTAAAAACCTGACAGTTTGAATGAAAAAACAATGCAACTCCTAAAACAACTACTCCCGACTCTCCAAATGATTAGTTAAAAGAACGTTTGCAAGACAGATGCTGGTTCTTCCTCCCAAATGGTTACAGCATCACTGGCGGCTTGACAGTTTTTCTCTTCAAAGTAATGAGTTCTGTATATCTATTTTTTAATAAGAAATGGACCACAGTATACTCAATACATCCAGCAATAGGAAGATTGTTCGGTCACAATCCATGTTTTCATTTTGAGAAATAGGGAATCTTGCAAAAGCTTGCCTCTGCAATTTGTTGTCTCATTTGAAGGGGAAAATATATGGAAGAGCTTTATATTAAATTTGGGAAGCTTAGGCTGAAAAATGAATGAATTAGCTTGGATGAGGATAGGAAGACTGAACACAGCTTTGATCCTTATTTTTTTTTAATAATGTTGTTTTTTATCCACCTACCTCCCAGACTGTATAGGCCAGGGCTTTTTCTGTAGCAGCACCTCACCTGTGGAACTCCCTGCCCAAGGAAATTAGGCTGGTCTCATCTCTTTGAGACGCCAGCACAAAGCCAAAACAGAGCTGTTTTGCATGGCAATCATTGTTTGGAATTGCTGTTTTACGTGTTCCAAAACAGGATTCTAGGATTGTTTTTAGACTGCTTTTGGAGTAAAGAGTATTTTAACATGTTTTTAAAATATGTTTGCCTTTGTATCATGCTCTTTAGGTTTTATTTGTTCAGTGCCTAGAGAGCCCTTGTGGGCTGGGAGGTGATAGAAATACAATACAATACAATACAATACAATACAATATATTTTATCTGTCATTATTTAGGAGCTATCCGGTAGTATTCTGGGTTTCTGGACCAAATTTTTAGTAGGGAAGTTTATTCTTGATGCAGTTTCCCGTATTTTATCTTATCCCTTAATTCATAAATGAAAGACATAAGCAAATGGGTTTATCAGCACAGAATCATACAATCATAGAACCATAGAGGTCGAAGGGGCCTCATAGGCCATTGAGTCCACCTCCCACCCCACCCACACAATACAGGAGCTCCAGCTAAAATATTCCTGGTAGAAAGCTGTACAGCATTTTTAAGACACCCATCATGTTTCTAGGTAATTCCATTGCTGAGCCACTCGTACCTTCAAGCAGTTTATGTTCAATCAAATCTATCATAATTAATTTCAAACCATCAGACCTGGTCCCATCCTCTAGGATAGCAGAGAACAAGCACAAGTTTTCCATACCTTCTTTTTTCCTCTATACTTCATTTAATCTGTATAGGTCTTCTTGCCTATATTGAGAAAGAGACGTCATTCCACATATAAATGTACATCCTCATTTGTGTTGCCAACATCTATGGCTAGGCAAACTTTTTGATAGGAATTTAGAAAACTGCCTTATACCAAGGCAAGCACTGGTCTATCTAGCCCAGTATTGTCAACTCTGACCAAGAACCCCTACAATGGATTTCTGGTATGGTTCCTTCATAGTCCTACTTGCAGATCTCCCATATTCTGTGGTACTCTACCATTTAAGGAATTTATGTTTCAAGATCCAGAGATATCTATTGAGTTCAGAGTGGTATGCTGGACCAACAATTCTTCATCTGGTCCCATATTGTTGTATTTTATTGGCACAGATGTCCACACATTCAAATGATTCAATGACTAGAAATAAAATAAAAATGTGCTGTACCCAATTGCACAATCATTTAAGCCATTGAATTGCTGTGAGAGAAAGGAGCAAAGTGTGCATATACACATTCCAAAAATGGTTCCAAAATCTCCATATCAAACCTGATGACTCAATAGAATGAAGTGCAAAGCCAAGTTGTAGAAGAATGAAAACATGAAATCTGTTTACACTTACTCCTGCATTTGTTTTCAGAATGAAGTTTTTCAACAAAGAGTAGCAGGGAGTCTACTCCCTCCATATGTATTAACAGTAGATAAGAAGATCCTAGTTCTTCCCACCACTTCTATACATTACAGTCACAGGAGGGTCCCACTCTGGTAAAATAAATAATACAAAATATAATGGAAAGCACACCAGAAACAACTGTTTAAATCTAGGGTTTCATTTCTTTCCTGGGGGACTCCTCAGTATGAGGTCTTAGATAAATCACTTCTTCCTGGTCTCAAACCCCTTCCTCATCCATAATATTAATAATGTCATGCAAGATTCCAGCACTGGGGTTCTATAAAACATTGTCAGAGAATAATAGACTGAACACAGCAGGGAAGTCCACATATGTCTTTATTACTAAAGCAGACATGATGAGTTTGTCAAAGGCCAGTGAGACAACAATGGGGAAAGGGATTGAGGAAGAGCAGAGAGAAGAAGAGCAATGTAAAGATGTTGGCAAATTTTCTTGTCCTCAACAAGAAAGGGTGTGTTGACTCATCAAGACATCCCATCAAAAAGAAAGAAAAAGAAAAAGAAAGTAGTTAATGCTGCAACATCCCCCCCCACACACACACTTTTCTGGATTCCATTATGAATAACTCATTTATGCAACTTTTTCCCTGTGGTAAAAAAAAACCCCAAAAACATAAAATACACAACATACAGTATTTTCTATTTTGTACATAATGCACAGTTTTCTGTGCACAACTTTGTGTTTTGTGCAAAAACTGATTTTGTGTAGAAACAAGGTATTTTTAGTTACAGTTTTTTTCCACAAAAGGTCCTGAAATGTGGGGAAAAATCCCCAAATGCAAAAACAAACACAAACAAACAAATACCCCTCATAATCTCACCCTACAGGAAGAAAACTTTTGAACTCATTTGCTCTTATATGTGAAAAGAAAATAAGTGAATGTTTATAACCCTAGACAATTATTATTATTATTATTATTATTATTATTACAATTATTTTCTTAAGTAATGTTCCTGCACCATGTCAAGAGGTGCCTTCTAAAAGTTTTGGTTTATCTTGATGATGCTTTTATTTATTTACTTGGTTTTCTTCTGTCCCATCTTTTTATCATGAGATTTCTGGATGGCAAACATATACAACAATATAAACAATTTAAACAATTCTGGATTAAAATCAATAAAAAATTAAAGAAGAAAACAATATTAAACAACTTAATTCTTAAACAAACCTTTAAAAGACTGGATTGAGGAGCAATAGATTAAAATAGAACAACAGATGGAGACATAATATCAGTTAAAAATACCAATTAAAGACCAATAAAAATATGCATTCTCGTAGAAGAGCATGACATCAGTAAGGGGATAGATATTAAAGACAATCAATTCCTTATTTAAAAACTCACAATTTAAAAATTACTTGGATAAAAATCATCTGCTAGAAGAGATTAATCTTTAGTGCTCTTTTAAACTCAGACTGCATATCCAGATGCCAAATCTCTTCTTGCACATCATTCCATAATTTGGGGTGACTGAAAGAACACTTATACCCATTTTCCTCCCAATCGAAACAAGGTACATGAATTTAAAATTGATAAATAAAAGGTGTTTTTTTTTCTTTTTAAAAATAGTGTATTAAAACAGTAATACTTTAAGACAAGTGGTTTAAAAATATTTTCATGCAGGATAGTAAATTAGGACCAAAGGCTTTAATGAAAAGCTACATCTTGGCTTAGTGCTGAAAATAAACCAGTGTTGATATCAATTAAGTGAGAGAGCCAGCATGGAATAGTGGTTTGGGAGTTGGACCAGGATTCTGGAGACCAGGATTTGATTTCCCACTTGGCCATGAAACCCACTAGGTGACCTTGGGCAAGTCACATGCTCTCAGCCTCAGAGAAAGGCAATGTCAAACCTTCTCCGAACAAATTTTGCCAAGAAAACTGCAATGATAGGGTAACCATAAGTCGGAAATGACTTGAAAGCACACAACAATTCCAAGTAGGGTGCCACAGCTGCAATAGCATATGTACATTTTCTTAGAGGCAAGGCCCATTCAACTCTTTTCTCTTCTGAATAAACAATTACACATTGGACCTTTGCATTAGTTATGAATAGGGATGTACACAGTATTATGATTTTTTCTTGTCCTTCATAAGAAGGGATGATTCACTATGTCAAGAAACTGCACTGGACAAACATCAACTACCTGGAGATTTATTCAAAGATATAACCATGTTAGTCAGTATAAAAAGGAATCTTGTAGCACCTTTGGAACTCAATGGACATTTGTAGCATAAGCTTTCATAGACTCAACCTACTTCATCAGATATAGGGAGTGGGACCTCTAGGGACAGGCATTTATACTGACATGTGTATGTGTGAGAGTGTGAAACAGTTAAAGAAATGTAAAAAGTGGGTATAGTGATTGAGCAACAAGTTTAGTGTCAACTATGGTCACTCCATCACCATACCCACATGTTTTGCATTTCTATTACTATTCATACTCCCCCTCCACCGTTTGTATAAAGATCCACTCCATGCATCTGATGAAGTAGACTAAGCCTATGAAAGTTTATGCTGCAAATTTCTTTCTCCTGGTCAGTCTCAAAGCTGATACAAGAGACTTTACTACACAGGGAGATATTTCACATTTGGAAACTTTTTTTGAAATTTTCACTCAAGGTTTTTGCACAAAATCTTTTCCCTTGTTCAAAATGCAATGTTTTTGTTCAAACATGTTTTTGTGCACAAATTTTGGTGAATCCAAGGGCCAATTTCCCTTAGGATCAGAGTTGTCTGTACACCCACACACAGAGGCAATAAATTTTAGTGGCAGAATATGTCATTGAACTTCAACTGCAAAGCAAAAAATACCATTAAAACAGTCAGGAAATTATGTCTTCAATGATATTTCTTGGTTTGCTACTGACATTCAGTATAACAATTTGCTGCTAACTTTTGGTGCCACTTTTGTGGGTCTCTAGGTAGCAAAGGTTTACATGGTCCAAAGTAGGGATGGCCAACTATAGGCCTCCAGATGTTTGAGGGAATGCAACTTCCATAATCCATCATCATTGGCTGTGCTGGTTAGGGCTAATAGGAGATGCATGTCCCCAGATTTGAAGACCCATAGATGCCCACCCTACTCAAAAGAATGATGGGTGGACAGTTAAAAATAGGATCAAGCAAGAATTACTTATTTCTACCCCTAATCAAGAAAAAGCTAGAGTAGAGAATTTGAAATGGGATCAAACTAGAAATGGTTCTTTTCCAAATGTTCTTTGAAGATTCTTGAAAATAATTTGCTTAGTTTGAAGCCCATTCTGATTCAGGTTGGGAGAAGGTCCCCTGAAGCTCAAATTAAATGATGTTTGTTACAAGCTGTACATATGAGTCTGCACAGTCCAAAGAGAGCCCAGCAAGTGAATAGGCTCCTTTTTCTACTCAATAATGACAATTATGTATTTTACGTTGTTATTACATGTTCAGCATGCATTGTCTTGAAATGGGAATATTGATCCAGGGTTTCATTTTCTTCCTCTTGCCATTTTTTTGGCTTTTATTTGGACCCCAGCAGTTTCTGCAACAGCTTTGTCAAGGCTCAGCAGGGTGGCAAATTATGTCTTCCAAGTTGAGCCATTCATGACCCAGAATTTGTGTGTATTGCTAAGAAAAAAAAAAGGGAAATGTTTTTTTGTTTTTTTAAATACTTCTCATGATCATTATGTCAGATTGTCTTCTGTGTTCCAAGGGTAACTGCAGCTGGATGGTATAACTGTAGCTCTCCTGAGATGCAAACAAGAGTTTTGAAGGAGCAAAACAAAACTAAGACCTGCAACTTGTTTTCTATTGTGGAAGCATATCCTTTGAGAGGAAATGAAGCAGGGGGAGCATACTGAGGAGACTTTTATATTTTGTCCTTCAGATATACTTTTCCAAATCTATATAGTTGTATGGGTGCAATATTCTTATGACATGGGTGGGATACAAATATTTTAAATAAATAAATATTCAAAGATAAACATTGAAGTAAAGAATCATAGAACTGAAGAGAATCTTGTAAACTATTCTAGTCCAACCTGCTGCTCATTACTAGAAATCCAAAATTAAAACATCCCTGAAAAATAGCTACCCAGTCTTTATCTGATCTTCAGAAAAGGAGATTCCACCATCCCTCTAGTTAATTGGTTCCACTGTCAAACAGCTTTTATCTTTAAGAATGTTCCCCTTATATTATGCCAATAGGGTTGCCAGTTCAGGATTGTCTCAGGCCCTGAGGTTTCCAGGCCAAGGTCTGAGATCTAAGGAGAGCTCTTAGTAATTCATTAAGCATTATGCATTAAGTACCAACTACAGTTGCTCATGGCTTGTCATTCAAACACAGAGAGAAAAAAGGAAGAGAGAGAGAGAATATTTTCCCCTTTGGAAATTAATACAGAAATCTTAGCTAAAAGGGCTGTCCAAATCAAAATGAAATGAGTGTGTTATTCTTTTTCACTTACTTAGGAGAGAAGGGATAAGGAACATTTAATCTAGTCTACTTGCTTCTAACCAAAAGGTAGATGCAGAGTGGAGGATGAGTCCTGGTGCCTCAATGACAGGGAGGGAAGGAGGAAGTAAACACTTTAAGGCTGAATCTGCACTACATAAATAATGCAGTTTGACACTGCTTTTTAACTGCCATGGCTCCATCCTACAGAAACCTGGGATTTGTAGTTTTGTGAGGCATCAGCACTCTTTGACGGTGAAGGCTAAAAACCTTGTAGAATTACCAATCCCAGGATTCCATAGGATGGAGCTACTGCACATAAGGTAATCTATCATACTATGGACATATCACAAGATAATAAGACTAGTTAGGGGTAAGAGAAACAATAATGCTTGGTAATGAGGGAGACAGCAAAAAATATGGAAGATCACATTACAGGTAGGTAGTCTCAATCAAGGAACCCACAATCCTGAATTTGCAACACTTGAGTATGGCTGTTGATGACAGGGTGTCTTGTAGGTCTCTCATGCATAGAGTCACCATAGGTTGAAGTCAACTTGATGGCTATTAATGAAATAAGATCATGGAGGGAGGAGTTGTACATTTGCACCCCTATTTATTTATATCAGTGAAATGTTAGACTAGAGTTAAAACTGATAAAGTACAAAGCCTTTTAAGCAGAGGGCCTTGAATATATTTCTCTGAAAATGTTTCCCTTCCCATTTGACCCCACCATCCAATTCAGAAATAGCACCTTTGCTGATGATTGTAAATTCTTCTTGCTCTGTTGTCTGATATCACAATGCAAAGTCAACTAGAGTTGCTGCATGAGTCTTTTTCAGTGCTTTGCTTAGGGGATTATAGATGGTTCCAAACAAAAAGCTTGTGTTCTTGTGTATGTGTGTGTTTGTCACTCGATATGAGATTGGCTGGCAGATTGCTCACAGAATGAAATGACACTTTTCTTTATCTACCATCTATTTAAGAAAGCCTCCCCCAAGCAGTTTAGATTTTGAAAAAGCTGAGTTAGAAGAACCAGTTTCTGTAAAACTGAGCTATCCATAATTTATAGCCCCAGTTCAGAGAACAAAACAGTGACAAGAAATCTGTTCACTTGCCCTCCCCAAAGTCTTCACTTGCCAGAGGCCTCCATCTTTCTCAGTATTCTTTCTCTCCTCTACTTCTCTCTCAAAAAAATAAAACTGAAAGGGGGGGGGGGAAATCACATTCACATTCACATTCACATTCATGGATTTGATTTACTTATCACTGAGCATAAAGAGGGAGATTTTAAAAAGAATTTTGCACATTGTTCTCAGGAAAAAAACCAGCTGCTCATTGAGTTCTAAGAATATTTACTCAGAAGTAAGGCACACTAGAGGTTGCTTCCTAAAGATTGTGCTTAGGATCTCAGCTGAAATGTGAACTCACTGTTTTAAATGCTGACCAGCTCTGCTAGAGAGAAAGAATTCTTCTTGCACTGGTACACTTTGTGGTCTTAACACTGAAGGAGTTTTGCCATTTCAAACCCCCCTTTTTCTCTAAGATGAAGCTGTCTCCCTCTCCTGTAGCTTGAGCTCCCTGGAGTCTTAGAAAAGAACAGGGCTTTTTCTTTTCTTTTCAGACTTTTCTCTGTTACAATGATAGATTCTTAGCTTCTTTCCTGTCCTTTGCTGTGATTGTTCTCACCTTTTGTTCATAAAATCCTACACTCGGATATATAATAGATGAACTCAAATGAAATAAAAGAAAGACCCTCTTCTTTTCATTCTTTCTTCTTTCCTCTTTGAATTCTTTATTATGGCTGCAAGATTTCCATTGGTATATTAATCAACTCATGCTTCAGCTGATTATCTGTGAAGTCCGGTTTTAACCAGTAAGAAGCAATTTAATTTTCATGTGTGGAATGGTGTGCTCACATTTCTAGTAGTTATTCCTTGAGGCATGGTCATGTATGTATGGGGAGAGCTGTTGCTGTTGTTACAATCTATTTCTGTAATTAGGACTGAGTCAAAACACCCCCCATGCAATACTAAAACTAAAAACATGGCCTCAATGCAAGATCCTGTCAGTGTAGCATAAATATTCATATGCAGACCTATACTATGGGCGTTATCACACGCGGCGACAAGAAAGCGGCATGGAATCAATCCAGAACCATACCGGAATAGACCCCGTAGCTTCAGACAAGAAAGCAGCATCATTCCGGTATGGTTCTGGTCGCGGCAGATGTAATTCCTCAAGTAAAGAGGAATTGCAAAGAACGGGGATGATGCTGCAATGCGCTGGGGATGGCACTGGATGGGGCGGGCTTTGCTGTGACATCGTTTGAACACAGGGGCAAAAGATCTGGAATGGGACGGGGATGCGCCGGGGATGGGACTGCTTTAGACCCCGTGTGATAACATCCAATGCTAAGACATATATCTTCTCCCTGGGCTGCCCCTTATGGCCATTCCATGTTTCATAACAAACAGCGCAGATTGGAGAAGTGTCTTGATCCTTCCCCATAGCCGAAGGCACAATGATTACAGAAATGCTGAGACCCTCTTGGAGGATCTCTGCACTGATGTCATCATTTTGTGTCTGGCTATGGGGATATAGCCAGATGCTTCTCTGGTCCTGCTTGCTCATCTCAAAGCATGGAGTGGCTGTGTGGGATGGCTTCAAGGGCTTTACAGTAAGTTGGTTTTGTGTTCTGCAAAGCTTTCTGCAGTTCCTGAAAAAAGATATCTGCACACATAAAGGACAATTACTCATGTGTATGTTCCTAATGAAATTGTGCCATTTGCAGTATATTCATTATTTTATTTTATTTTTTAAAAAATGTTGAATTGCCACAGTGTAATGGTTACACTGCAGAGTTGTATTTCACTGCCTTCGAGTTGTCCTTGACTCATGGTGACCTTGTGGATAAGGCAGCTACAAGTTTTCCTATTTTCAACCACTCTGCTCAGCTGCAGCAGGTTCATGCCTGTGACCTCCCTGATTGAGTCTAACCATCTGGCCTGCCATCTTCCCCTCTTTCTACTGCCTTCTACCTTTCCTGGCATTATTGTCTTTTCTAATGAGTCATGTCTTCTCAAGATGAAGCTGCCTTCTTAAGATGTGGCCAAGTATGACATCCTCAATTTAGTCATTTTGGCTTCCAGCCTTGATCTGTTCTATCTTGTTTGTTTGTTTGTTTTTGGCCATCCATAGTATCCTCAGCTCTCTTCTCCAGTACCACATCTGAAATGAGTTTAATTTCCTTTTATCTGTTGTGCTACCTGCTCCCCAATCTGCCACTGTTTGCATACTGCCCAAAAATATTGTTTATTTGTATTTATGTTTAAATTCGTTTTAATTCTTTCTTGGTTTAATCTAGTTTTAAGGGGTGGGAGGGTTAGGGTGTGGGTTTTGGGAATGTTTTAATTGCTTACTGTTTTTATAAGGTTGTACGCCACCCCGATTGCGGAGCAGAGGGGCGGGTTAAAAATAAAAATTATTATTATTATTATTATTATTATTATTTTCTTCACTGCTTAGCTCTCACATATGTATATGGTGATTGGGAAAACCATGGCTTGCTCTATCCTAACTTTGGTATTCAGTGTAGAGATATTGCTTTAAATCCACACTCTGCATTAGGCTCTGTTGTGACTTCTCACCCTTATTGTTGTGTACCTTCAAATAGTTTCTGACTTATGATGATCCTAAGGTGAACCTAGCATGGGGTTTTCTTGTCAGAGGGAGTTTGCCAATCATGTTTGGAAGGAAAGGTGAGTTTTAATAACAATTTTCCCTTGTTTATAATAGTTACGGATATACTTTATATTATTAAAAATTCCATATAAATGTCAGTATAAATTGATCACTTAAAACTAAGGGAGATGATTTATCAGTTTAAAATAGTTAATCATTTAATCATATAGGGTCTTTATAACATAATCCTATGAGTTATCGTCCTAGCAAATCAACATACTGGATTAGTTAGAAGAGATACAGGGGTGAAGCTGGCATCAAACTTGTGGTCTTGTAACCAGAGGTAGCCAGTAATTTCAGGGGGGTTGCAGACTGTCAGAAATAGTGTGAATTCAGTCCACTTTTAGGGTTAGGGTTAAGGTTAGGGAATAATGGGGACTGTATTTTATTGTGGCACTAGAGTTCTCTGACAAAGAAGGTTCAATGTCTCAGAAAAATAACAATTCCCATGATTCCCTAGCACTAACCCTAACCCTAAAAGTGGACTGAATTCACACTATTTTTGACAGTCTGCAACCCCCCTTAAGTGTCAGTGGGGTGCTGAATATGCTCTGTGTTTTTGACTAATTTTTAAAGGAGCTATCTGAATTGCAAACCCTGTCCCCAAAATAAGTCCAACCATTTAGATCATTCTTTTGAAGTTCAGTTTAAAATCTAAAATGAATTCACCAGCCCACTAAACATGGAATCATTGCTTCAAATAATGTTATTTCAGGATGTTTATATCCAAGTTTGGAGCAGTGAGTACTATGATGCATACAAGAACCATGCTCCCATCTTTCTTTTCAGAAATAGCACCTGAAGGGGCTACTGAATATTACACTTCAGTACATGTATGCATGTTTTTGCACTATTTCAACAGGCATGGGAGAAACTGATCAAGGGAAGATAGCAGGCACAGTTTATGCTCTGATTTTCTTGATCTGCCTGATTTATGCAGTTAATAAGATTATTACATAAGTGAGCAAAGCTCTTTTCTTTCTGGACAAACAGGGCTTTGTCACCTTATGGCACTTACTCCTCATTCTATTTACACCAGATTACCTTTATCTGCATTTTTCTTTTTAAAATCATTTGTGATTATTTGCTTGTAGAGGTATGGCAAGTGATGGGTACAAGAGCTCTCGTCTCCTTTTCTTCTTCACATTTTTGATTCACCTATTCAATGTGTTTTCTTCCCTTTCTTTCCAGAAACCTAAAGGCTAAAGTGAGTTATGGAGACACCCAAGAGAATTGATCTTGTAAATAAGTCTTCCCCCCCCCCCCCCCATTTTGTGGTTGAGGGAAGTAGAAATAACAGAAATCTCTACTCATCCACTTACTGGAAATGCTTAAGAGTAATTTCAATTTGTTTTATATTGATTTCATCTGGACACTCCAACTCAATGCAGACATAACAGTGTTGTCCATGGCCAAGAGATTTGAAAGTATTTGCAAGGTTATGCTCTCTATTTTACCTTCCCTTTCCCCATGCAAATTTTTTCTCTCTTTGCTTATTAACACGAATCATAGTATTGTGTTCGTTAAGTCTGCCATTTCCTTCTACACTTGATTTTAAGACTGACAAACAATACAGATGTTAGGGATACAACACTGAGATAACTTTTCTTTTCTTTTCCCCAGCCCTTTTCTCCTTCCTATTTGGTACTGATAATAAACATACATGCATGCACACACACACACACACACACACACTATACACCTGTAGATATTCAACAGTGTTGGCCCCAAATATTTGCTCAAGATATAAAATCAGAACCATAAAAAAACTAGAACTGGTGATGACAATTCTCTTCTCTGCATTTATAGAATAGTTGAGCACAAAATAGGGTTGTCAGGTCTCAAGGCCTGGCCCTGTTTCTCTAGCTGATGACCCATGGAGAGACAAGGGTACAAATTATCCAGTTTTGGTGGGCTCAACACCAAGCAAGAGGAATAGGCTGTATATAAATATCAAGCTTATCTACTGGAGTAGCTGCTTGTTACAATTTGCAAGGCTTTGTTGATCTGTTGCTGCAACTTGTAAAGACTGTCCAGGGTGTCTATTTATTTGTTAGTTTAAATTCGTCCTTCCTTCCCATTCTTGTGGTGACAGTGCTCATCTTCTGCTCTCACTAGAAACAAGTAGGCTGGGTTAAATTGATCTTATCCCAGCTCCTTATGTAAAAAGGAATAATCTCTTTATTCACTTTGATTTGTGAACTGCCCCTTTAGCTAAGATTTCTGTCTTAATTTCCAAATATGAAATTATACTCTCTTTGAGTGTGCTTGAATGACAAACTGTGAGCAGCTGTGATTGGTATTTAATGTATAATTCTTAATGACATCACTAGTGCTGTCTCTAAATGTCAAGAGTTGGCCTGAAACATCAAGGCCTGGGATCAGGGGCATTTCTAGGGGTTTCAGAGGGTGTACACCACACTGGTTGACACTTCAGGGGAGGATGTCTGCCTTCCAGTGTGGAGTGTATCACTGCACCTCTTCACAGGTAGATCAGGACTTCCAGAGTCTGATGGTCCTGGGAAGGCCCTGGGGTGAGAAAAGCCATCTGTGTTGCTCACAGTAGCAAAAGGCTCTTTTTGCAACTTCTTGCCATCTGCATTTCCTTCTTTAGGAGCAGAGCTACATTCTCTTCTTGCCAAGAAATTCCATGAAGTGGCTAGTAGGAAGCTGTGGAGAGAGCTGTGTGGTGATATAAGTAGTCTAGGGCTTTTTAAAAAAGTAAAGCAAGGAAAAAATGGGAAATCTTTGGCCACATCACAACATTTTTAAGTGATAACCTCTGACATTGTCTGAAAATCTACCTGCTTTTGAGGGTTTTTTCCAGTTTAAATTCAGTTTAAAACTCCATTATTTGGAATTGTATTTAGGTGATGATGCCTCAGAATACATACTCAGAAGATCTATGTCATACCCCTGCTTGAGAGTATGGCTTCTGGGGTTGAAGCAGACCCACCCATCAGCCCCACTCTTGAGACTCTGACTTCTGAAGAGGAAGCAGACATATCACAATTGTGCCCTCCTCCAGCTCAGTCTGATAGCCACTGAGTGATCCACAGGAGGAGGAGGTAAGAGAGATAAAACCGCATGAAAGAAGGCTGTGGTGGCTGGAATGGACCCAGTCCCTCCCCAACAGGTGAAGTGAGAGGCTACACGCCCACAGCATGAATACACTCTCCTGAAATACAGTTTGCAAGCAGGTTGAGGCAGAGTCAGCATTCTTTATAAGGCAGGGGATTTTCCTCTTGCAGTTGCTGGAAACATACTGAATTTTTCGCTGAAGAACTTTATATTTGCAGCAGAGACCTGACTCTGAGATTTATACCTCTGGACTATTTCTTGACCTTGTTATCTGTTACTATGAACTGTGTATAGGATTTATGGCTTCAGACCCTGGACTGTTTGATTTGTATTCTGTTTTCTCCTTTGACTTTTGAACTCCTAGCACCCTGCCTGCTAGTGCAGTGTGAGGACAGAACAATGAACTTCTATGTGGAGTCTACAATAAAATGTGACTCTAGTGGACTAAAATGTTTCGTCTTTGACAGCACCCAAGGATCAATAGGAGAAGTAGTTAATGACAATGAGATACAATATCTGTTGGTAAAACAGGAGCAGCTGAAGTGCATGTGGAAAACAGGGCAACAGTGTGGGATTAAAGTCATTCACTAAGGAACTGAAAGTTCAGTGGGATGAAAGAAGGGAGCATGCTGAATTTCACACCTTGATTTAACCAATTAACTATTGGTGAAGGGACATAACTAGGGGGGGAGTGTAGGGGGGTGGGCCAGACCAGGTGACACACTAAGAAGGGGAGACACCACTGCTCTCCAAACACCTGTCTTTTGGCAGAAATGGCTTGTGGCATTTCCCTGTGCCCCTTTAAAACACTGGTGCTAAGCATGGGGCAAGGCTCAGTGGGAGAAGAAAGAAAAAAACCCCTCAGGTTTTTTAAAATTGAATTTTTTAAAAAAAGCATCACATCTTACCAAATTTTCACTTTAACCCCATAAAATTACATGTAAATTACTTGTAAATATTTAGGCTGTGCATAGAATATTGTAATTTAAAGGTATAATTTTAATTTTACTAGTTGTGTATGTCACAACTATTAGCATTATATTTACTGATATATGGGAATTACGATTTGTGAGTGACTGTTACAAAAAAAAATCTAAGGATTCTGTGTGGTGTGGTATGGGAACAGGACATGGGGGGGGGGGTTGACACCAACCCTAGTGACACCACTGGTTGCTGATACCTCATCATATCTCAATGAAGGATTTGCATTACATTGTTCCTTCCACAGGAGAAGAGCACATACAAATGAGAGCTTTTTCAAAATCCTTGTAAAGAAAAGTAGAAATGAATGTAAGTTGATTTATGTCTTTGGTAACATGGGCAATTGGGTTTTTGAATCCAATTATTCTTTATATTGCAGTATAATTTATTCAAAAATGTTTTCTGAAGCTGCTTTTATCTGAGGTTGACGCTATACTTGAGAGGAGCAGCTTAACAATATGTTATTCAATCTAAAGTTTTCAAAATAATGGCTTAAGGATATTGAACAGAGTGAAGATGGATGAAGTTGTTGGTGGGATTACAACACTTTTCACCTACTTACACACATATACACAATAAAGTAATTTCCTTGCATATCATGCAAACACATTGCTCTTCCTAAATTATAAAATGTAAAATTCAGAGACATACCCATGTTAGTCTGGAATATCAGTATGCAAAGAGATCTTGTAGAACCTTTGATGCTGAGTGAAAGAAATTGTAGCATAACCTTTCATAGACTTGGTCTTCTTCCTTAGATTCATGGAGTGAACCAGTGCCCAGGAAGGACTTTTATAATTCTATATAGTCATAGAATTGCAAAAAATTTGGTAATGAGGACATGTTTAGTTTTAAATGTTTTTTGAAGGACAAAGGCAGGTAGAAAGGTGATGCCTGAGGCCAGGGTCGGAGTATGACCATAGGAATGATGGAGGAAGTTTTGGAATGTGGTGTGTACAGGCTGGGAACCAGAAAGGAGATGTGATGAATTGGCTAAGAGCATCCTCATGAGGTGGGTGTTAACCAGTGTTATATGTGCAGTGTGACAGGAAACCTGGACTTAGGCAAGATCTTTCCTCCTGCCTTTGTCCCACAACCATAGTTTAAACTGAATTTGTCACCTCATCACCATACCCAGAGGTTTTGCATTTCTATGGCTATTCATATATTCTGATTATAAAGGTCCTTCCTGGTCATCACTTTCCCATCACCATGTATGTGATGTGAGAGCATGACAGTGAAGAAAGCTGACAGGAAGAAAATAAACTCATTTGAGATGTGGTGCTGGAGAAGAATGCTGAAGATACCATGGATGGCTAGGAAGACCAAAAAAAAAAAAAAAAAAAAAGGTCCTAGAACAGATCAAGCCTGAGATTTTCCTGGAAGCCAAGATGACTAAATTGAGGCTCTCATACTTTGGCCAAATCATGAGAAGGTATGACTCATTTGAAAGGACAATAATGATAGGAAAGGTGGAAGCCAGTAGAAAGAAGGAAGACCACATGCCAGATGTATAGCCTCAATCAAGGAGACCATTGCCCTGAGCCTGCAGTATTGGAGGTGTCTCATTCATTAAGTCACCATGAGTGAAAGTAGACATACCCCCTTGACATAACCCCAACATGACTGTATTTTCCTGGATTTCCAAAAGAACCCATCAGTAAAGCATCTATGCTTGCAGAAATCTACATGTCGGACCTCCACCAGTGGATCTTCCTCTCCCTGAGTGGAATGGCACATGCACCAGGACACTTCTACGACCTTTGAACCAGTAATAGGATTATACTCTTGAGAAATAGATGATTGACAGATAGATAGATAGATAGATAGATAGATAGATAGATGATAGCTTTTAAAATGCTCTGCTTATAACAACATTGTATATATCCAAAAGGGACCCCCTAAGCCTAGCTGTTCAGTTTAAAACTTTATTTCCTTTCAGCTCTGTAACTGGAGAAGTCACCCCTCAGACTTAGTATGTTGTATGGAAAAAACACAGCAATAAACAATAAATTAACAGAAAAAGAAATAAAGAGACCTATTGTCAGCATGCATTGACTTTGTGCTCCCTCCTCCTCCCATCTTGCCTTCTGTCCCATCTTCAGCACCACATCACTTTATGCAGCAGAAACAAATGTCATTGCATGGAATTTCCACAAGGGAGGAGCACATCTGTAAAGGCTGTGACCCTCATTACTTCCTCCCCAGAAGCATGCATAGTGGTTAAAATCTTCCTCTTAGAGTATATAGATGTAATAGCTTGAAACCATTTACCTTCTGCCAACTGGAAAACCAGCAGAGAAATATCCAGTGATATTTAAATTGTCAGTGCAAGATGATAATGGTTCAGCCTTATGCCAGAAATGTACATCCATGACTAGAAAGAAATGTACCATATTTTACATGATCTCATGCACTTACCGCCGAAATGCCATAAATCATCACCAATTTTCATGCTGCATTTTTGCAGACTCTGGGGTCGTTTCCATAGCTCCACACACAAATAAGTGTGATGATGGTAAATTGCAGCTTAACTTCCTTATTCAGTACAGGCTCCTTTGTGCATAGGAGCTTCTTATACTTTTCAGTAGTAATGCTGTTCTATTAGAGGGACAGAGATCTATTTCTGATATAGAAATCCTATTTGACTTTCCTTTGATTTCTATCTGCTGCTTCACACATTAGATTTTTTTTAAAGGTGTGCACTTAAGATTTTCAAACAGAGAGCCATATTAGTCCATTCTAGTATAAAAGAATGGATGGAGGGGAATTAAGAGTCAAGGTGCCAGTCAAGGTGGTGAAAGTGACTATCTAAATATGTAATGTGAGGACATGCAAAACACATAGTTGTAGACACATGCTACTATAGGTACACCCTCATGCTTCATGGCAGCTATTGTACACATGCCTCTGTGTAATATGTAAAATGGGCTGACTAGAGATGGATGAATTTGTCAATTTCAGTTTTTCACCATTTTCCCTTTCCCCAGTCTTAAAATCAATTCATCGTCAGCTTCTCTCTCTCCCCCTTTAAACTTTATTTTTATTTTTTAAAGCTTTTCCTCTCCTATATCTTATCAAGTTACAAGAACATTTATAACTCTGTTCATCAGTAGCATACATCATTATCAACATCAGCTTCATTATTATGCCCCACCCTACATCAAAAAGATCTCAGGGCTGCTTACAATTAACATTAAAACAATAAAAAATACTGTAAATATGCTAACATATGTTAAACATAATAATGAGTTAAAATAGATTTAAAAGTTTTTACAACTATGTACATATTGAATATTTCCAAACTGTGGATGATTGAATCTGTAGATAAAAAAATCCATAGATATGGCAGGCCAATAGTACTTATCTTCTATATTCTACATTATTGTTCTTTTAAATTGTTAACCACTTTGAATCCCATTTTTTTGGGGAAAAAGGAATGATGATGATGATGTTGATGATGATGATGATTTCCTGATCCTCAACTTCCTCTTTCATTCCTATGACCTCCTCACTGAGGTTTCTCTGGAAATTCATATCATCCTCAGCATAGGCCTTTAATAGAGAGAGAAATAGTGTTGAAACAGGCAATACAATGGGTTCTGGTGCAACTAGTAAAAAACTGGGATAGTAAACTGAATTATTTGGTCCATACCTGCAATCTAATCACTACACACACACACACACACACACAACTATCACCTCAAGTTCTCTAGCATTTCATTTAATAATGTACATATCACCTGGGAATTACACTTCATCATTTTCCCTCCAGAAGCAGGATTGGTGATGAATTCTACTCTCCTGTTGTTTTTCAAAAGCTTGCAAAAGTATTTAAGAGAGGATTCCATGTAGATTTAGCCTTATTTGAGCTCTAGGAAAGCTATGCAGGTGCCCAGATTTGAACCAAACCTCCTGGGTCATCCTGGCATCCTTTCTCCCTGAGAGACAGATGTTGCTTCTTATTACATTTTGAAGCAAAAAAACAAAACAAAACAAAAACAACATGTAATTTCATTCTCTTCCCAGGGTACATGCTGTTAATCTCATTCCCTCAAATGGAGGGTTGAAATTATAGATATGGAAGGGGGAAAATATTTATGACAGAGGGTGGTGCTGAAATGAGAGATGTTAATTATCCTTCCTCAGTGGATGTTTGTCAGTTTCTTTGACTGGCTTAATGAGGTGATAAGGATTTGTATAGGTGTCTTTCCTGCCATACAGGCAATAATTCATATGGAAGAAATATCTGCTAAAAACAGATAAATTCTGATTTCCAACATGTAGGTGCTAGGAGAGAACAGAAGTAGCTTTTATACTTCTCTTCCTGTCCTCTGGCTTGATGTGTTCTTAACCTTTTTCATAGGAATGGGGGCAAAAAAGAATGAGGATTTTGATTTGGGATGAAGCCAAAGGAAACGGTTGATATTGGAAGAGTGGAGGGGGCAAAATTGAGTTGTCACCATAGGAAATTTGAAATTTGGCCTGTGTAGAAGGAACAGAATGGATCTTCAGGAGGTTGCTTTGTTGCACAGTAGGTGGTGGTTTTCTGTAGAAAGGCACTGGGAGCAATATTATTCTACATACTGTACATGAAGAAAGATCAGATTTATAGTACAAGCTGCAGAGAGGGTGTTTCTTCCACCTATACTCAAGATATATGTATTAGAAATATATAGGTGGGAAGAAAATAAAAGCTATTCCCATCATTTTCTTTTTTCCCTCTCCCCTTCTGTCATTCCAATTGATCTGGGTAAAAAAATGGCACCTCTGGAGCTACATGAGACCATAGATCTTTGCAGCATTTGATTCCTCTAGAGTCCCCAGGCAACCCCTTTTCTGTTGGAGTGGGTGTGAAGCCTCTTAAGGCCTAAGCAGACTGCCAGAAATAGTGCACATTAAATTGAGGCACTGACCTGGCTCAGTGCTAGGGAATCATGGGAACTGTATTTTTTTCTGGGACATTGAGCCTTCTCTGTCAGAGAGCTCTGGTGCCACAATAAATTACAGTTCCCATGATTCCCTAGCACTGAGCCAGGGCAGTGCCTCAATTTAATGTGCACTATTTCTGGCAGTCTGCTTAGGCCCTTAGAGTGTCAAATTACCTTTCAAATTAGTTGCAGGGCCCTTTTTAAAATTTAAAACATTTATTTGTTGTTCTTATGTACTGTGATGAATCCACTTTCCAGGCTGGCCTTGCACTCCCAACCCTTGGGCTCCTGTCACATACCTTGCTCCTTGCCCTTCTTACTCCCTTCCTCGACTGGGTGCTTGGGCCTCATGGTGATCCTTACATAGACCAATGGCTATTATTATAAGTGTGAGCAGATTCTCCATAAATCTTAATATGAATAGCCAAATACAGTTGTAAGCAAACAAACAAGTTGAAATTTATTAAGACACATTTAGACAACATGTTATCCCCTAAACTATTTAATCATTCATAGCTCCCTCAACTTTATTCAGTTCTTCCCCCTAGATGACTGTTCTATATTACCGCTTTCCCCTACTCTCTATGGCTGCATCTATACTGTAGAAATAATTCTGTTTGTTTGTTTGTTTGTTTGTTTGTTTAGAATATTTATACCCCATTTTTCAGCCACAAAGGCTCCCAGAGCATCTTAAAGAGTGTTAATTTGACAGTTCCTGGACCTCAGACATGCACTCGAAAAAGACATGACACAAAAGGATAAGGGAATGGCAGTGGGGAAGGGGATCGAGTCCAGCAGATACTGCCATTTCTTCTCTCCTTCCAAGGCCACAGTGATGGAAGTTAAGATGGATGGGGAGGGGGAAGCTTTCATCTGTCTCGGGCCTAGGTTCAGTGGAGCTGTGTCTGCAATTTTACACCACTTTAAGTGCTGTAGCTCCATGTTAAGGAATCACGTAATCTGTAGTTTTACAAGGTATTTAGTAAACCCCTTCTGAACAAAGCTTGCAAAGAAATTAGGTTCACCTTAGGGTCACCATGAGTCAGAAATGAGTTGAAGGCACACAGTAGCAGCAGCAGCAACAACAATGTATCATCTTCCTCCCTAAATTGTTCCTCATAAAGCTTGGTTTCCAGAATTTTGATCAAAAATCTAGGTTTTATTTAAACATTTTCATAAGTCCACAGGTAAAGATCTTCCCTCCTTCTCTCCCCCACTTCAGCACTGAGGAATCCATAGAGTTATTTAGCATGGGTGGAGACAAATTTCAAGCTGAGGCCAAATCTACCAACAGATACTTACAACACATATTTGATTTGTCAAGAAGCGGTAAACTGAAAGGAAGGGATGTAATAACATGCCGTTCTCCTTGAGCTCCCTTACCACCACCACCACCACCCTAATTATTCCAGATTGTCCCTTTATATTAATAATTAAAATAATTCCATTATTTAAAATACCTCTTTGCTCAAGTTATCCCAAAGTATCTTTTCTCCCATTGACTCCTTTTTTCATTAACATAACTGTTTGATTCTGAATCTACTGGTTACAATTAGTCCTCATTTTATTCACAGTTTCTGTTACTTATCCTGAGAATAAGGTATGAATAATAATCTGTGGTGGTGGTGGGGAATCCACCTTTCAAAGTGTGTAGTTAATAGATCTCCAGAAATTCTTCATTAGCAGGAAAATATGGATCAGAATGGTTTGGCATGTAGAGTTACAGGCACACATAATAGAGTGAAAGAGACCATACATAATTTAATGTAATTGAGTAACAGAATTAAAATATCATTTTCTCTCCTGCTGTCTAATGACATTATTCTCTGGGGACATTACCTTAGCCAGAGGTGGCAAATCCCTTGACAATTCTAGGTGAGAAGTGATACACTCATTTAACAGTAAGAAAGAAGAGGAGAAAATGGTCAGGGACACACAACATTTATGAAGCTAAGGATTGAGGAGATGATGAGAGTTGGCCTTGAATATTATCTTCATATTCAGGATGTAATTTTAACTTTAGAACAAACTGAAGGTTAAACTTGCTTTAATAATGAAGGATTCTTACCTCAGAAAATGTCATTCTAACATAGGCACATACAAGAGAGAAAAAGACTGGACAGCTAAAAACAGGCATGGGAAATGAGTTTCCCTCTAGAAGTTGTTAGACTGTAGATCCCAGCATTCATCACCATTGGCTATACTGGTTATGTCTGATTCCTGCAGTCCAGTGACACTTGGAAGGCTGTCCAGTTTCCATCCTGGCTTAAAAGATTAACAAATGGATGCTGAAAAACTGAGTCGGTTGCCCCAGTTGTGATCAAATATACTCAATAGGTGTCTGGTTCACATAAAGGCAAATCCTGCATCTAGATCTGAATCAGGCTTATGCAGAAAAATTCAAGATTATCTAAACTCAATCCAGGTTCCTCCAAAGTTGACTGAACTTAAATCTAGATGCTCCTGGAGATTTGCTGGCAATTTTAATTTATCAGGATACATGAGACATCAATGGTATGTCTCTAAAAACATGTGTATTCATACCAAGTTCTCCATATAAGGAAGGTCCTAGAGTGAAGAAAAGAGAAAGGGTATGGAGAGTTATATTTTAATGTTGCTTTTTGTTTTACTGGTCTAGTTTCTAATAAAAGAATCAACATGGTTTGGGGCTGGACTCTGAAGACCAAGGTTCAAATCCCCATTCAGTCACAGAAATTCATTGCATGACCTTGGACAACTAATACTCTTTCAACTTCAGAGGAAGGCAAAGGCAAACCCACTCTGAATAAATCTTGCCAAGAAAACCCCATGGTCACCTCAGGGTCAGAAATACAACAACATTTCTAGACACAGTGAAGGATTTTATTGTGGGTCTCCTAGATCAGTGTAAGTGTGAGTGTATATCAATGTAAGTGTAGGGGATGCAGTGGCTCAAGTGGTTAAGATACTGACTCTGTTGATTGCAAGAACAGCAGGTTGGCAGTTCAAGGCCCAGGCACTGCATGATGGAGTGATCTCCTGTCACTAGTTCCAGCTTCTGCCAACCTAGCAGTTTAAAAGCATGTAAATACAAGTAGATTTGTTGTTCATCAGTCCAATTGTGCATCAGGACACATCTTCACAATTGACTAACCGAGTTTCTTTGCGCCTCTGCTCCATAGTTAAGTATATGTACAGTCACATAACCTACACCACAATAGAGGATTCCAGCCAAAGGTACTAAAAACTGAGCCTTTTGTCCCTGTTTTAAATATCCCAGTCAGAATCCCCTTATCAGAACATGCTGCATCTTCACATTTCATTCAGATTGCACAAGGAAAAAAAATGTGATAACTATTTGTTGGTTTCAAATAATAGTAAATTGTCCTGTTTAGCCTTTGAGCATGAGGAAGAGAGACTGAAGAAAGTTACTTTTTGGTACAACAGCTTCCAGATTCTGGAAAGTACAGTCCAAAACAGGACTTTTCCCCATCTTTTATGGAGTACAATGAGTTGTGTACACTATCCACAGATATCTGCTTACATCGTAAATTGTAGGAAAAACCAGCCTTGGGTGGCTGCAAGGTTGTAGCTATGGAGGCAGGGAATGAAGGCATTGCCTCTTCCAATGAGATATTCATTCAGTCCCCAAATTTCTAGCATTTAAGAAAGTGAGGCCCTGAGAATAATTCATACCTGGAATTCTCCTATTTGCTATTTTCCTATTCCCTAGATAAATTTACCTGCTCCCTTTTCCATGGGCGTCTAAACTGTATTTCTAAAAACTCAAATAAAGTTTTAAGTTACTGAAATGTAAGAAATACAGGGACTGAAAAAATATTTCATGTGGATTAGCAGAATTCTTTTGGGAGGGGAAATACCTTTATTTTGCCATCGCCTACCAAGCTATACCCTTGGGGGTCAGATATTACTAACATCCTTCAAACTGTAGCATGATGAAAGAAAAGAAGGGGGAAAAACCTTAATTGTGCCATAGGGATGTGAAGGAATCTCACTAAATTATTCATTTTTGTCAAGACACCCTGTTGAGAGTTCATTAACCCCCAGGAGATTTTTCGCCTCCAGTGTAGGAAATGTCTCTGGGCAAAACTCATGTCTCTTCCCTTTGTGAGGCAAAGCATACCACACACCGCAAGAACAGAAGGACTGGCTAATTCATCATAAAGATGCAAAACAAGGTTTCTAATTTTTAAATATCCATCCAGCAAGACAACACCCATCATAATTCCCCTATGCAATTTGCGCTGTTTATGCCTTTCTACAAAACAAAACTCACAGATATGAAAGCCCAAGACTGACAGTAAATATCTCACTGTTTCAGGTGTAAGAAGCAAAATTTTGCAGTTTCACACAAAGATTTACATCCCTGCTCCAGCTTGATGTTGGATGTTGAGTGCTAAGAGAGAATTTTTATCACTTTATATGAAAGGGTTTGTATTCAAGATCCACCAGGAATCCAGTAGTAACTGGGTTCCAAAGGATCAGATTATAGCATCTGGAGGTTTGCTAGTTCTCAGTCTAAAGGTGCCCTAGACACATTTCATGGAAGGCAAGAATCAAGGGTCACTTAGTCCATGGCTTAAAAAACATTTAGAGAGTGCTGACTTCACTGATAAGTGGTATAGAAATGTGCATGCTATTGCTACATGCTAAGGGCCAAGGGCCCATTTGTCAGGATTCTATGCTTCTCATAAGAATCTGATCACCAAGGGGAGATGCAGGCAGTGGTGTGTGTGTGGTGGTGGAAATCAAAGGGAATGGCAGATGGTCATTGTAAATAGTAGATGGGACATTGGGGCAGGTTTATGACTGGGATGAGAGTTTTCCTTCTGATCCCAGGAGATGAAAGGAGATGGACCTGGAAGAACTAAACTTCAAAGATCCTTTGATATGAATAACCTTACCACTAGGGAGGGGGGAAAGGGGATTGGTCAGAGGGTGGCAAAGTGTCTTGATTCTGGAATAAAGCTATAGTGAATTTACACTTAACAATGTTTCCTTGGTTCTTCCAAGTCTCTTGCTACCAAGCATGACACCATTCATTATTTGACAGAATACCTATGCTAGAATTACTGTATCACTCCATTGAGCCACCATTCATGGAAATGAGCAGTATAGCTGCCCACTCTTACATCAATCATGTGACTCCCCATCCACAGTTAAGAATGATACTTGTAGAGCCTCCTAGGACCCATTCACACTACACAAATATAGTGCTGCATTCCACTTCAACTCCCATGGCAACATCCTATGGAATCCTGGGTTTTGTAGTTTAGTGAGATGAGCTCTATGTCTGAGAATTCTAAATGTCTCTTCCTAAAATGGCAAATCCAGGATTCCATGGAATATTGCCATGGCAGTATTCTATTCTATTACAGTAGAATATAGTAGGCCCTCTAAATCCATGTCCATGGCTTAAAAATATTTTTAAATATATAGCAATTCAAAAAAGCAAACCTTGATTTTTCTATTTTATATAAATGACATCATCTCACTATGCCATCTCACTATATCCCATTGTATTTAATGGGACCTGAGCATCCACAGATTTTGGTAGCCACAAAGGATCCTGCAGATACCATATGCCCATTGTATAGCACTATAATTGTGTGGTGTGTATGGGCTCCCTGGACAGAACAAACACTTGAACAACAGTTTGCATTGGTGTAACATAGCTTAAGCAACTCTGTCTTGTGTAACCACAGAGAAAGTGCATCAGTTTCTGAAATGGCCTTTATATCAGTGTAAAGCCACAGGAAGATTCCAGTCAAAGTATGAGAAAAGGAACTGATGATCAGAAAGGCCAGAAACTGACAGGATAATGCAACACATGTAGGACTCAAGTCACAGATCTTGTAGAGTAGTTAAGTTTTCTCTAGGCCCTAAAGTCTCAGGCCAGGTGGAAGGTTCTTAAATGAAAGAAGGGGTCATGGGAAAAACAAGGAGTAAAACTACCTTCTCTCTTTCATGATGTTAGATATGGGGAGCAAAAAATCTTTCCCTCCCAATCTAGTTGGTATCTACTGACTTTATTGATACCAGAAACTTCTAATTGGCATTTTTGCCATTCACCTGAGAAGAGAACATGAAATAGCAAAGTGAAACTGAATAAAAGCAAGAAATAGTATTCTTGAGGCAGAGAAAGAGGAATGTCATTTGGGTCCCTTCCAAAAGAGCAAAAGAAGCCAAAGGAAATAATATGAGTCAAGAAGGGCAGGAAAGATCAGAGAGAGAGACATGACAAAAGAAGAGGAAAGTGTGGCAAGATAGCAATGACCCAAGTGTGGGAACATCATTATCAAAACCATCCAAACATAATGGCCAGCCTCAAAGAAGGATAAAGATAGGGTAAGTTTTTGGCAAGGTTTTGGAACAGTTTTGATTAAGCTGCTTATTTTGGATGTATTTGTTGAAGGAGGAAGGTACAGTTAACATGAAAATAAAGTGTTCTAAGTGTATGGGTTGGTGAGGGAAGACAAGAAGACATGGGATATGAGAGACAAATACAGAATTATTTACAGTGACAATTGTGTGTATGTGTGAGAGAGATTTGGTTATTCTGGCCTTAAGGTATAGTGGTAGAGTGTGCTGTACTGAATAAAAGGCTCATACAGTCAAGAAATCTACCCAAAGAACACTTCACTGATGGTGTATTGATCAGTGGTAATATGTGGCATGTGTGTGTGACCTTTGTTCCAGAAAAGTAAAACTTAAAGCCACAACTTGCTTCTACTGTGAATTCACCTTCTCTTCCTACTTCCCTTCTTTGGACTGATTACTGGTCATCATTATCTGCTCTAACACTAGTAGTTAAGGAACGTGAACATGTCATTTCTAAGGTTCTTCTGGAGGTCACTAGTGATCCCTTTTTTGTACTAGGGTTCTGATGCTAAAATACAATATAATGCACATATCTGAATGGGAGAGGATGATTGCATTAGTTCCTCATTTGTCATATTGTGGAGTAGTTAACCTGCTATGTGCTGCTTGTGGAGTAAGCCTTAAATAAGTCAATTTTATTATTTGCCATTGAGCCATTTCCATCTTATGGGAACCCTAAGACAAATTTATCACAGGGGTTTCTTGGCAAGATTTGTTCAGAGTGAGTTTGCCTTTGCCTTCCTCTGAGGCTGAGAGACTCTTAGGGGCTGTACAGACATCCCACTGCCCCTTTCCTTGCTGGATCGGGGCCATGGCAACTGCAAACTGCAGCCCCAACCCTGCACTTTGCCACTCAAAAAGTTGCTCTTGCCACTACGGCAGCAACTTTTCCACACTTCTTTGACACAGTGTCTGAATGCTGCACTAAGGGAGCACCCTGACATCGCCTACCATGCGGTAAAGTGCATGGCATGACGGCGGCATTGGGGCAGAGTTGGGGTGGTCGGCATGTGGTCACCATGCCCCAACTCCACCCCCAGGCTGGTCCTTTTGATGGTCTGTATTCCCCCTTAGTTACCCAAAATCACCCAGTGGGAGTTCCATGGATGATTTGAACCCTTGTTTCCAGAGTCAGAGTCCAATGCTCAAACCATATGCCACACTAGCTTCCAAAATAAGCCAATATCATGAATCTCAAATGCAGCATTTGTTGTAGGTTATAGGTTCCTCTGTTTTGTGTATTCTGGCTTGCCTTTAACCAGTGACAATGGGACAATGAATCTACTCTAAAGGCCTTAATAACAGAAATAGCTTTACTTAGCAGAAGCAAAAATAACATGAACAAAGCATTGTAGCATTATGACTGGATAAAAATAAACTCAGCACAAAGAGCAAATCACACAGCTCTCAGCAAAACAACCTATAGCATAGTTCCCAGCATGGAAAGCATAACAGCACCCAACCTAAATACAAACTACCAGAACATTTGTAGTCTGCTGACTGACTGCATTGCAGCCACCTGACCTAATTGGCCAATTACCATGCAGGCTCACATACATAGGTACACCTGCCATTTACCACACTTTTATTCAATCACAATAGCGTAATGCAATCCTGCATACCCTGACACCCCTCCTTGTGTATTAAACAAAGTGTGTGGCTAAATGTTAAGCTTTACTTACACAACATTTTGAATAATTTCAAACTTAAAACAACAGTATCATATTTGCTAGAATAACATCTTTGCATGACAATATGGTTCATTATTACATTTAATATTACAATGTCAGATTACATAGCTTTCATCTTGCATGGATATCTTCCTCCCATTTCACCCTCTCACTGGAAGGCAAACTTAAAACATCTTCATAACTTTGAGGTTCAGAAACTGTATTACAAACTCTGATTACATTTCAGACAGAAAACCTTACAGGAGGAACTCCTTTGTTTTTGCTCTGAGATCTCCTTAGTTGATCTGGAACACCTGACTGATCTGAAGCCTCTGGGCTATCCTGCACCTCCTTTTTAACAATAACAGACCTCTTCTCAGGACTCATCTCCTGTTGACCACTGGGTGGAGTAACATCATTGACTGGGCTTTCTGACCTAACAGGATTGAGGCAGTGATGGCAAAGTATCACATAACCCATCATTCTCATTTATGGGAAGAAAAAATTCTGTGTTTCCATAAACATCCCCCCCCCATTACTTTCAGCAAAATTTGCATTCTAAGATATTGCCACCTTTCCATTACTAGCATCAAAACGGTAACCTTTACACCCCGTGGCATATCATAGAAATCTTAACTTGGCTGTCTTGGTTTGCCCTTTCCATCTCGTGCTTTGGGGATATGCACCCAGGCATGACACCCCAAAATTCTTATATGTGTGAGTTTGGTTGCTTGCCAAACAACATAAAATAAGAAATACTGTCAATAGCTGAACTCCAAGTTCTATTAACTGTGTAATTGGCTATGAATAGGGCTTCTTCCCAATATTTGGAACTCAAGCCAGAATCACAAAGTAAAGAATCTTTAACTGTTTGGAGTATTCCCCATGGAGTTCCACTATGCCATTCTCCTAAGGAGAAAATGGACTGGTGTGCCTATGAAAAATGACTTTTCTTTTTAGCCATTGTTGAAAGTTGTTATAAAGAAACTCCCCACCTCAGTCAGTTTGCAATTGTGCCACTTTGTGGCCAAATTGCCTCTCTACATACAAATCCAATTTTTTTAAAAAAATGAAATACCTCTCCCTTACTTTTCAATAAATAAACCCATGCATATCAACTATAATCATCAACAAAAGTAACAAAATATTTGGCACCTCCTAAACTATTTAGTAGTGGCCCTACAACATCAGAATGAATCAACTAAAATGGCCTCTTAGTAACCCTGTTGCATTTCTTTCTTATTGGATGTATTATGCTTTTAGACTCTTTGCACATAGCACAGTCAAGAAATGAATTACATTGCTTTAGCTTGGTATCACCATACAATGATATCATTTTGCCTATGGCTTTAAAACTAGCATGGCCTAGGTGTCTGTGCAACAAATGAATACATTTCTCATGTGGAGGGCTGTTGTTACAAATTGCACCCACATAACCCTATGAAATGAGTAGCATGGTAAAGATCATCTTTTCAGACTCCTTTAGCACAATTTACCTCTCCTTTCTTCACATCACAAATTGTGCCAGCAAATGAAATTTGATAGCCCTCAGATGTGAGACATGCAACACTAAGAAAACAAAACTATATCTCTGGCACAAAATATACATTCTACAATGTTGTAGACAAACTAGGTACATAACACTCTCCCATTCCCTGAACCTTTAGCCCATTACCTAACATAACAGTGTTAATACTTGCCGATTTCAGAGATTTAAAGTACCTGTAACTCCTCTGGTTTGCTATGTGACATGCACAACCAGAATCAAGGAGCCAAACCTCTTTCTCCTGATTTAAGCAATACAATGCTGAAACAAGCTGTGACTTGTTTCCTTGCTTGTCTCTCTCCTACTGTCACCTCTTGGCTGCAACATTGTGCCTCTGTTGAACTGACTGGAACGCTGAAGATGACATGTGGATCCACACTTGTAGCATTTCCTCACAGCAAACACACTCTTCCTGCTTTCTGCCTCATTATCTCCCTGAAGCTAAGCCAATGAATGTTTGTAATACCACTTGCAATTTGCTTGTTCTGCATGACATTCCTTTCTCTTGGCTTCTTCTTCCAGCAGACAACTGGTGAGGTAATGAAGAGCCAATTCTCTCTCTGGGAGAACTTCTAAACTTTGTGTAAACACATCCCATGATGGGTCAAGAGAGCTCAAAATAATAAACACTTTAGCACTCTCTTCAAAAAATGTGTCTTGCTCCAACAATTGAAGAAATAAACTTTGCATCTCCTGTCAATGCTGGGAAACATCACCATCTGGAGCTAAACACGCTCTATAGAGCTTTCTGGTGAGAGATATCTTAGAAATTGCAGAGGTGCAGACATGAATCCTCCCAACATTCCTTTGCAGTTTGCTACTCTCTAATGTGCATAGGTTGGCTCTCCTCAACACCCAGGATGATCTAGGAATTAGTCTTCTGTGCAGCCTTTCTCTCTTCCTCATTAGGCTGTGCTGGGGTGTTCTCAACTGGCTCCTGCAAAACATAATAATAATAATAATAATAATAATAATAATAATAATAATAATAATAATATATTTATATTCCACCTCTCCAAACAGATCAAAGCGGTTTACAATAATAAAACAGCATTCAAATACAGTAAAACATCACATTCATAAACCCTCCCATCTACAATAAAAAGTACATTTCAATTATTAAAACAAAGCAGGGGCAATTGATGGGAGGCAATGGAAAGGCTACTTTGGCAGAATCCGTAGACGAGGCATCCAGGAACTCCGTTGATAGCACTTTATTGGATCAATTACAATCTGTGAGTACCGATGACGTGGACAAGCTGCTTGGAAGTGTGAGAAAGATGACTTGCCCCCTCGATCCTTGTCCATCTTGGCTGGTCATCCGGGGGGGGGGGACGCGTTGAAGGTGTTCCTTCGGGACACAATCAACGCATCATTCAGGGAAGGCAATGTACCATCTTGTTTAAAGGAGGTGGCAGTTAGGCCACTCCTGAAAAAGCCTTCCCTGGATCCCTTGGATAGAAACAACTATAGACCAGTCTCCTTGCTCCCTTTCTTGAGCAAGGTGATCGAGAGGGCGGTTGCTTCCCAACTCCAAGCAGTCTTGGATGAAACTGATTATCTCGACCCATTTCAAACTGGCTTCAGGACAGGATATGGAGTGGAAACTGCCATGGTTGCTCTGATCGATGACCTCCACCTGAGTATCAACAGGGGTAGTGTGACCTTGTTGGTGCTCTTGGATCTCTCAGCGGCTTTTGACACCATAGATCATGCCATCCTCTTAGATCGCCTGAGAGAGTTAGGAATTGGAGGCACTGCTCTTCAGTGGTTCCGTTCCTTCCTCTCTGGCAGATCTCAGAGGGTGAGGCTCGGGGACAGTTGCTCATCTAAAATTGAGCTTAATTGTGGCATCCCTCAGGGCGCCATCCTGTCCCCGATGTTATTTAACATTTACATGAAGCCACTTGGTGAGATCATTCGGAGGCATGGAGCGCGGTGTCTTCAGTACGCTGATGACACCCAGATATATCTCTCCATGACCAGATCATCGTCCCAGGCTTCAGATGGCATCTCTCCTCTTAATGACTATCTTAGAGCGGTAATGGGTTGGATGAGGAAAAACAGATTGAAGTTGAATCCTGACAAAACGGAGGTACTCACAGTTACAGGCCCGAAACCAGATCTGGGAATACAGTCTCCAGTCCTGGATGGAGTCACACTCTCCTCTAAGGACTGTGTTCGCAGTTTGGGGGTGCTCCTAGATTCATCGCTTCACATGACTAGTCAGGTGAATGCGGTGGTCAGGAGCGCCTGCTATCAGCTTCGGCTGATACGCCAACTGCACCCTTATCTGGATATGAGGGATTTGGAAGCTGTGATACATGCCCTGGTAACCTCACGTCTGGATTACTGCAATTCACTCTACATGGGGCTACCCTTGTGCCTAACCCGGAAACTTCAGTTGGTGCAGAATATGGCAGCCAGGCTAATTACGGGAACATCAAGGAGGGAGCACATAACACCAGTGCTTAAATCCCTCCACTGGCTGCCAATTAGTTTCCGGGCGCAGTACAAGGTGTTGGTTTTAACCTTTAAAGCCCTACATGGCTTGGGTCCATCTTATCTTAGGGACCACCTCTCCCTGTATGATCCCCCTCGCGCCCTGCAGTCCTCTGGGAGGAATCTGTTACAGCCAATAAAAACTAGACTGACTCAGACCTCCCAGAGGGCCTTCTCTGCAACCGCTCCCAGACTTTGGAATGGCCTGCCGGATGAGATCCGTCTTATTTCTACTCTTGCTGCTTTCAAGAAAGCGGTAAAGACGGATCTCTTTCGGCAGGCCTTCCCGGAATAACTGTCGGCCCATAGACGAGTCCCATTAGTCTGATTTCTATGTTATTTTGATTTTAATTTAATTAATATTGTATTTTAATTAGTTTATTGTTTAATCTGGTTTTAAGGGGACGGGAGGGGGGAGGACGGGATTGTGGGATGAGGGAATGTTTTTAACTTTGTTCTGTTTTAAATATTGCTGTTCCCTGCCCCGATTGCTATGCAGAGGGGTGGGCTATAAATAAATTATTATTATTATTATTATTATTACTACTCTGGAAAAGCCTGACAGAAGTCATACATCTTGACCGCCTTTTTAAAGCAGTTGAGACTAGCAATGTGTCAAATCTCCTCTGACAGGCTGTGTCCATTTTCACTGGCCAAGTGAATTGTGTTCACTCAATCTCTCTAGTGGCAAACCACCACAAAAACACATGTGGCCATGGCTGCTGATCTTCTACACTCTTCTCAAACAGATATTGAGTGCTCAGCAAGCCCCTTTGCTTCCTTACCAACCTCAGCAAATCTCTGCAGACTTTTCAGACTCTAGACTTTCTCCAGGACACAGTGACAGCAGTGGTCTGGACCCATAACAATTGTTAGGGTTGCAAAAATGGATTGTAGCAGAGTCATGAAACTTTAGTAACAAAAATAGCTTTGTGAAGTCGTAGGCTTTCATGGCCGGCACCCATAGTTTTTTGTGAGTTTTTCGGGCTGTGTGGCCATGTTCTAGAAGAGTTTCTTTCTGACGTTTCACCAGCATCAGAAATGTCAGAAAGAAACTCTTCTAGAACATGGCCACACAGCCTGAAAAACCCACAAAAAACTACAAAAATAGCTTTACTTAGCAGAAGCAAAAATAACATAACAAACAAAGAAGCTTTATGGCTGGATAAAGTTAGCCATAGAAAAATACAAAAACAAACTCAACATGAAGAGCAAGTCACACAGCTCTCAGCATATAGCTCTCAGCAAAACAACATACAGCATGGCTCCCATCATGGAAAGCATTACAGCTCCCAACAGCATGAAGAACTTACAACTCCCAACCTACATGCAAACTACGACAACATCTGGCCTAAATGGCCAATTACCATGCAGGCTCACATACGCAGGTTCACCTGCCATTTACCACACCTTTATTTAGTCACAATAGTGTAATACAATCCTGCATACCCTGACAAAAGAAACTATACAAGGCAGTGAACCAGTTTTGGAGTGTGATTTTACACCTTGAACAACTCGAAAGTAATATTAAAACCCAGAACAGTTTCACTATTCCACTGTTCATGTTAAACCATTGCTTTAGACAAAAGATTCTTGAAACACCTCTTGCATCAAACTTCCATTTCTCTGTGTCAATACTCAAAATGAGTTCCACCCAGGAAAGTATGACAATATCAGTCTACATCTCTAAAACTATACTTAATTCCAACACCACTGTCCACAGAATTAATAGCAGTTTTGGGAATATGACACAGGAGGAAAATGATACACAATCTCTTCCCTATCTATTTTCCCATGATTTTTCTGGAATAAATAGAGACAAATACCCATCACAAGTGTCATATGCCAGACCTAATTGAATCCTTCATCTCATCAAATTCTGAATTTGGTTGTTGGCATTAATAGCAATATAGGTTGTCCCTTTTATAGCAGGATGATTTTTTTAAAAAAAGAATCCTACCTGGAAGCTCTCTTTTTTAAGTAGAAATTAGAATGCAGGTTGAATTTCCCTTATCTGGAATTCTAAAATGTCCCAAAATCAACTTTTTTTCATTGGTGCCTGAGATAGTGACACCTTTGCTTTCTGATGGTTCAATGTATACAAATTTGGTTTCTTGCACGAAATTATTAAATATACTGTACTGTATAAAATTAACCTTCAGGCTATGTGTATAAGGTATATATGAAACATAAATGAATTTTGTGTTTAGACTTGGGTCCCATCTCCAAGCTATCTCATTATGTACATGTAAGCAAATACAGGTATTCCAAAATAAATTTAAAACCCATGAAGCCAGTTTGCATGCATGTACTTGATTATCTGCATTATAGATTCTACAACATACAGATTGCATACTAATTTATATACAGGAACGTTGCTCTTTTCAAAAACATATTTTTAAAAACAAAAACAGAAAACGGATACAATACTGAGATAAGCAGAAGAGCAAATATCAACCTGAAATTTATCACCCTAGTATAACTTAAAATCATTTTTACAGTAAAGTTATTTTTAACATCAGCAGTTCTTAATCTAGAAATTAAAAGTAGACATAAATGCAATTGTCTCAGTCATTCTGTACCAATATGACAATGTTAGATCTATGGTTTCTTTGCCTCAAATGTAGTAATGCCCTCCCTTTTTTGCTGCAGTAAGGAAGTTCACCAGTTCAAGATCATTACCATCAATAACTTCTGTCAAAGAACACAATAAAACAGGTTTAGCATCACAATGAATTGTATATCTAGTTATTGCAGAGATTATCATAAGAATGTTCTTTTTCAGCATCTCTATACTAGGACACATCTATAATATATTATGGAAATCCATATGCTTACATTTGCATCTTCACAACATCATCTGCTAAACTGTAGACATTTCATGAATGTGGTGTGAGATATGACTGAATTCATCACTGATGGATTTCTTTCATGTTTGCCACTACTGAACTAGACTAACTCCTGTTTCTAGTCCATTACTTATCTGGAAAGCTTGAAGTTACTTTTTGGAGACTGGGAGCTATTGTCCAAGATTTTTTTTCCAAGCTGGCAAAAAAAACCTTTTGGAATTCACCTTAAGGTCACCATAAGTCAGAAATGACTTTAAAGGCAGACAAAAACAATAACAACATTTGTCTGCATTAGAACATCAAAATGCTTCCTTAAATGTTATGAATAAAACTGGCATGTCTGACCCTTTTGCATTAGGCACAGAAGGCTGTTCTCTACCCTTTGTCAACATCTACACTGTAGAAATAACGCAGTTTGACACCACTTTAAGTGCTCTAGCTCCAGCCAATGGAATCCGGGGATTTGTAGTTTTACAAGGTCTTTAGCTTTCTCTGCCAAAGAGTGCTGGTGCATCACAAAACTACAAATGCCAGGGTTCTCTAGGATGGAGACATGGCAGTT
This sequence comes from Phrynosoma blainvillii, assembly GCA_026167975.1. Taxonomy (NCBI): domain Eukaryota; kingdom Metazoa; phylum Chordata; class Lepidosauria; order Squamata; family Phrynosomatidae; genus Phrynosoma; species Phrynosoma blainvillii. The sequence goes on from JANUYF010000004.1 coordinate 301,686,797, forward strand.
AAAGTGGTTTAAAACTGCATTATTTCTGCAGTATAGATGCACTCACTTTCAACTTGTCCAAAACTATCCAACTGACAGCAAGCACCATAGAGCCACTTCTGTGGAGGAGGAGGAGGAGGAGGAGGAGGAGGAGGAGGGCAACTGGGCAGTGACAACTGCCTTTCATGCCTGGGCAATTTCACATCCTCCAACATTTCACACTTGAAAATGAAGACACATGTGGCCAAACAACATCAAGTGTGGACAAGATGCTAAAAGTTATTAATGAGGAAGAATCTACAAGCTAAGAGAGGGTGCATCAGATTGCTTTTGCCTGAGCTTACAGGAAAAGGCAACATTCTGCCACCTTGCTGAGTTAGGGCCTCTACAGACAGGCCCTTTGGGCCATCCTGGAGGCAGGGATGGGGAGGGGCAGCCACACGCCGGCTGCCTCAACCCCTCCTCGAAGATGTCCTGATGCCATGCACTGTTACGCACAGCGCACACTGTCAGGAGTCCTTCCAGCACTGCCTTTTGATGCACTGTGCCGGAAGGGGCACTAAAGAGCCGCTTGCCGGCTCTTAGGGCGCTCTTTTTGCCACTCCTTTCCAAGGCAGCAAAAGGGAGGATCGGGGCCGAGGCGTCTGGCAGTCTCGGCCTCGATCCTTCGCTTCCCAGGGCAGCCCAGGGCCGCCCATCTGCTGAGCCAATTAGTTGCATAGTTAATTGAACTACTTTTGTATTTTGAATTCAGTTTGCACCAATGGAAGTAAGTTGAAGAAGAAAGAGAATGCTGAGAGGAGAAAAGACAAACTGGAACATTTTAAAAGTGTCTGAAAAAGGTGGAACAACAAAACGTTGATCAGGACTGTCCCTACTAAGTTGGAACAGTTGGAGGGAATGAAGTTTGTACACAAGAGAGGCAGAGGAATGACAGTACCATTATTCTTCTCTTCCTCTCTCTTGTGAATGATAGGGGAGATGAGAGGCAGTTTCTGTTGACCATTCACTTCCTCCTCTTCCCTCTCCCACCCCACAGATTTTTAATGACTGAAGCAATGGTCTTGTGGGACTTTTAAATTTGCTTTTAAAAAATCACATTTTATTAAGTCTTCACTTTAACCACATGAAACTATGTACATGATAATACATTTAGACTGTGCATGATATTGTAATTTAAAGGTATAATTTTAATTTTGCTGGTTGTTTAGATCATAACTATTACCATTACATTCAGTGATATATGGGAATAATTATTTTTTAATTTTATTAATTATAACAGTAAAACACAAACCCAAAATACAAAGAGTCACTTCACAAACATCATATCAACCACTGTTGGTAGTCTTCTAGGTCAACTATGGAAAGAGGAGAATGTCAATTGTGTCTCTCCAAAAAAGTTGTTGTCCATGTGGAGGTTGCAATTGTCCTTGTTGTTTGTGAATATATTCAATGAAAATCTGCCATTCTTCCTGGAATATAGGAATTACAATGTATGCGTAATAATAATAATAATAATAATAATAATAATAATAATTTTTATTTATATCCCGCCCCTCTGCCACGCAATTGGGGCGGCGTACAACACATTAAAACATCACAGTAAATTAAAATCAATCCAAATCCCATACCATATTCCCACACCCTCCCACCCCTTAACAATAAATTAAACTGAAACAGATTAAAATAGCAATTGTTAAAATATACAATACAAAATAGAGTAAATTTTTCAATACAGAGATACAAAGCAGTGTTAATCAAGGCGGTAAAAGGGCAGTGGTCAGAACTTATGTCTTCTGGGCTGGGATGTTATTCAGGGAAGGCCTGCCGGAAAAAATCCGTCTTAACTGCTTTTATAAAGCTGTCTAGAGTGGTAATAAGATGGATCACGTCCTGCAGGCCATACCTGAGCTGGGCAGGGTGGGACTTACCATCCTCCCGCTGCCCTTCTACACCTGGGAGCCCAAGGCAGACTGAAGCGCAGGAGGAGCAGAGGCTATTTTAGCCGGCCTGAACCCCAACGCCGACAGCCTGAGCTGGGCAGGGCAGGACTTACCATCCTCCCACCGCCCTTCTACATCTGGGAGCCCAAGGCAGACTGAAGCGCAGGAGGAGCAGAGGCTATTTTAGCCGGCCTGAACACCAATGCCGGCAGCCTGAGCTGGGCAGGGCGGGACGTACCATCCTTCCGCCCCCTTTCTACACCTGGGAGCCCAAGGCAGACTGAAGTGCAGGTGGAGCATTAGCAGCAGCTGAGGCGGCGTCTGCAGGTGAAGCGGAGGACTTTGGGCCCATTGAAAACCACCTGGGCGGTCCTGCAGCAGCCTCGGAAGTGGCTAGAGCTGGGAGACCACGGCCATAAGAGCCTGCTGAGGAGGTGTAGGGTTGAATTTGGGTCTTTTTACCCAAGGGATTTGTCACCTGAGATGAGAAGAAGGACCTGGATTGTCCTTCATCCTAATTATTATGCTTTCATCAGTGGCCTTAACATCTATGACCCTACCTGAGGCGGGGAATATGACGGGGCATTTATCGGAGTAGTGCAGGGGAATGGGAGGTACGGCTGGACCAGGAGGAACAGATGTTACAAAAGAAGACGGGATTGCTGTTTAGTAGCTATCCCGTTTTCAGTTCCTTCTGTTGCTCAGAATGGCTTGGAGAGAGGACCTACCATTCTACAGAACCTCACTCTGCTCCTCTACAATGCCAGGTCGGTTAGAAATAAGACTCACATCATCCAGGATCTTCTCCTGGATGAAGATGCCAACCTGGCTTGCTTCACAGAGACCTGGCTGGGAGGGGATAGCGCCGCTATTTGGGCGCAGACCCTCCCAGCTGGGTACTCTATTAGTGAGCAGGTGAGGGGAAGTGGGCGGGGGGGCAGAGTGGCTCTTGTTCATAAGAACCATCTGATCTTGACCAGGATACCTGTCCAGAACATGGTCCATTTCGAGTGTATGTACCTTAGCCTGAAGACCAGGGATAGATTGGGGATTTTGCTAGTCTACCGATGACCCCATTGTCTAGCAGACTCCCTGACCGAGCTGACACAGCTGATCTCTGAGCTGCTGCTGGAGTCCCCCAGGCTTTTAGTCTTGGGGGACTTCAACATTCCGCTCGAGACCAGCTTAACAGGTGCAGCTCGGGAGTTCATGGAGACCATGACAAACATGGGCCTATCCCAATTGGTCAACAGGCCCACACATTAGGTATACACTTGATGCAGTCTTTAGTACGGAACAGGAATATCCGTGGGCAGAGGTGGTAAGTACCTCCGCATTGTCATGGATGGATCATTTCCTGGTCAAGATGGAACTTAGAGCCAACATTTGCCCCACCGGGGGTGGTGGACCCATTCAAATGGTCCACCCTCGAAGGCTAATGGAGCCAATTGGATTCCAAAAAGCCTTAGAAGGTTTAATGGTCGGGAATGCCGGTGACCCTGTTGAGGCTCTGGTCAAGATATGGAACACTGATCTTACCAGGGCTATCGACACGATCGCTGCCAAGCATCCTTGCCAACCCGCTTCAAACCAAAGGCCTTGGTTCACACCTGAGCTTAGGAGAATGAAGCGGGTTGGACAACGACTAGAGCGCAGGTGGCGGAAGACTTGACTCCTATCTGACAGAACTCGCCATAGGAATTTTCTTTGTTCCTATTGGGAGGCAATACATGCAGCGAAGAGAGCTTTCTCCTCTGCACGTATTGCGTCTGCAGAGTCCCGTCCGGCAGAGCTGTTTAGGGTGGTGAGGGAGATGATGCAGGTGCCACCCGCACCAAACCCCTTACTTAACCCTGTGACAGCCTGCTGTGACGCATTTAACAACTACTTTGCAGATAAAATCTCTCAGATAAGAGCCGACTCAGATGCCGCTATTGATACAGAGTCAATAGGCGAGATGTCCAGCGACTCCGCCGATGTAGTTATACTGAATCAGCTCCAATCTGTGAGTACCGAGGACGTGGACAAGCTGCTTGGTAAGGTGAGGAAGACAACTTGCCCTCTTGACCCTTGCCCATCATGGCTAGCCATCCGGGGGCGGGGTGCATTAATGAGATTCCTTATGGATATCATCAATGCATCCTTTAGGGAAGGACATGCACCATCCTGTCTGAAGGAAGCGGCTGTTAGGCCGCTTCTGAAAAAACCTTCCCTAGACCCCCTGGATATGAGGAACTATAGGCCTGTGTCATTGCTGCCATTCTTGAGCAAGGTGATTGAGAGGGCGGTTGCTCTTCAGCTCCAGAATGTCTTGGATGAAACCGATTATCTAGACCCATTTCAAACTGGCTTCAGGACAGGCTTTGGGGTTTTGACTGCCATGGTTGCCTTGACCGACGATCTGCTTCTGAGCATTGACAGGGGTAGCGTGACCCTGTTAGTGCTCTGAGACCTCTCAGCGGCTGTTGATACAATAGACCACGGCATCCTCTTGAGCTGCCTGAGGGGGTTAGGTATTGGGGGCATTGCTATGCAGTGGCTCCGGTCCTTCCTCTTGGGCAGGTCCCAGAGGGTGCTGCTCGGGGACTGTAGCTCCAGCAAGAGGGAGCTCACTTGTGGGGTCCCTCAGGGAGCTATCTTGTCCCCAATGTTATTCAACATCTATATGAAGCCACTGGGTGAGATAATATGGAGTTATGGTGCTGGGTGTTATCAGTACGCTGATGACACTGAAATCTATTTCTCCGTGTCTCGTTCGTTGGCCTCGAATTCCAATGGCATCTCCTCTCTCAATGAATGTCTTCGAGCGGTAATGGGCTGGATGAGGAAAAACAGATTGAAACTGAATCCAGATAAGACAGAGGTGCTCACAGTATCGGCCCCGAAACCAAGAATTGAGTTGCAACCTCCAGTCCTGGATGGGGTCACACTCTCCTCCAGTGACTGTGTTCACAGTCTGGGGGTGCTCCTTGACTCGTCGCTCCTGATGACCAATCAGGTTAATGCGACGGTCAGGAGCGCCTGTTATCAGCTTTGGCTGATATGCCAGCTGCACCCTTTTCTGGAAGTAAGGGATCTCGAGACTGTTGTGCACACGCTGGTAACCTCTCGCCTTGACTTCTGTAATGCACTCTACATGGGGCTACCCTTGTGCCTGGTTTGGAAACTACAGTTAGTTCAAAACATGGCAGCCAGACTTGTTTCAGGTACATCTAGGAGGGACCACATCACTACGGTGTTGAGGTCCCTCCACTGGCTGCCTATTGGTTTCGGGGCCCAGTACAAGGTGTTGGTTATCACCTTTAAAGCCCTAAATGGCTTGGGTCCAAGTTATATCAGAGACCGCCTCCTCCCGTATAATCCTCCCCGCGCGCTCCGGTCCTCTGGGAGGAATTTCTAGGAGGGACCACATTACTACGGTGTTGAGGTCCCTCCACTGGCTGCCTATTGGTTTCGGGGCCCAGTACAAGGTGTTGGTTATCACCTTTAAAACCCTAAATGGCTTGGGTCCAAGTTATATCAGAGACTGCCTCCTCCCATATAATCCTCCCCGTGCGCTCTGGTCCTCTGGGAGGAATTTCTTAGAGCTCCAAAGATCGAGGCTATCTGCGACCTCCCAGAGGGCCTTCTCTGTTGTTGCCCCCAGGCTCTGGAACAACCTGCCGGATGAGATCCGTCAATTAACATCTTTGGACAGTTTTAAAAAGGCTGTCAAGACAGATCTCTTCCAGCAGGCCTTTCCAGACTAAATTGTCCCGGCCCGGGCTGTTCCCTCTTCCCTCAGCAACATTATTTTGAACCATGGTTCCCCTGGAAGCATAAAAACAGGTATTGTGGAATGTTTTAATTATTTAATTACTATTATTTTATTCTGTGTTAATTGTTAATGGATTTTAATCATGTTATTTGTTTAATAATGTTTTAAGGGGGGGTAACTCTGTTTTTTATTGTAAATTGTTTTATGTTGTCAACTGCTCTGATTGGGCAACCATTGGGCGGTATATAGTTTTTATTATTATTATTATTATTATTATTATTATTATCCATAATCTGGGGGCGGAGGCAGAGAAGGCCCTCTGGGAAGTCACCGACAGCCTAGTTCTCATAGGCTGTAACAGGTTCCTCCCAGAGGATCGAAGTGCACAGGGAGGATCGTATGGAAGGAGGCGGTCCCGGAGACAGGTTGGACCCAAGCCATGTAGGGCTTTAAAGGTCATAACCAACACCTTGTACTGTGCCCGGGAATTAATGGGCAGCCAGTGGAGAGATTTCAGCACATGTGTAATGTGTTCTCTCCTGGATATTCCAGTAACTAGCCTGGCTGCCATATTTTGAACTAATTGAAGTTTCTGAGTTAGGCACAAGGGTAGCCCCAAGTAGAGTGCATTACAGAAATCAAGATGGGAGATTACCAGAGCATGTACCACAGTTTCGAGATCCCTACCTTCCAGGAAAGGACGCAGCTGGCGTATCAGCCAAAGCAGATAACAGGCACTCCTGACCATCTCATTCACCTGATTTGTCATGTGAAGTGATGAATCTAGGAGTACCCCCAGACTGCGAACACAATCCTTGGAGGAGAGTGTGACTCCATGCAGGACTGGGAGTTGTATTCCCAAACCTGGTTTCGGGGCCATCACCGTTAGCACCTCCATTTTGTCTGGATTCAGTCTCAATCTGTTTTCCCTCATCCAGTCCATTACCTCTTTAAGACAGTCATTTAGAGGAGAGACGCCATCTGAAGTCTGAGCTGACGACCGGGTTATGGAGAAATATATCTGGGTGTCATCAGCGTACTGATGACACCATGCCCCATGCCTCCGAATGATCTCTCCCAGAGTCTTCAAATAGATGTTAAATAGCATCGGGGACAGGATGGCGCCCTGAGGGACGCCACAATTAAGCTCTATTCTAGATGAGCAACTGTCCCTGAGCCTCACCCTCTGGGATCTGCCCGAGAGGAAGGAATTGCAAAGCAGTGCCTCCAATTCCTAACTCTCTCAGGTGATCCAAGAGGATGGAGTGGTCTATAGTATCAAAGGCCGCTGAGAGGTCCAAGAGCACCAATAGGGTCACACTACCCCTGTTGATGCTCAAGCAGAGGTCATCAGCCAGTGCAACCATGGTGGTCTCAACTCCAAATCCTGCCCTAAAGCCAGTTTGAAATGGATCTAGATAATAGGTTTCATCCAAGACAGCTTGGAGTTCGGAAGCAACTGCCCTTTCGATCACCTTGCTTAAAAAAGGCAGCAAGGAGACTGGCCTATAGTTGTTTCTATCCAGGGGGTCCAGGGAAGGTTTTTTCAGGAGTGGCTTTACCACCGCCTCCTTCAAACAAGATGGTACAATACCTTCCCTGAAGGACGTGTTGATTGTATCCCATAGGAATACTCTCAACGCATCCCCCCCCGGACGACCGGCCAAGATGGACATGGATCAAGAGGGCAAGTCATCTTCCTCACTCTTCCAAGGAGCTTGTCTATGTCATCGGTACTCACAGATTGAAGCTGATGCAATAAAATTACATGAACGGAGTTGCTGGACACCTCGTCTATTGATTCTGATCTAACACTGGCATCTAAATCGGCTCTTATCCATGAGATTTTATCTGCAAAGTGGTTGTCAAATGTGTCACAGCAGGCTGTTGCCGGGTTAAGTAAGGGGTTTTGTGCAGGTACCACCTGTGTCACTTCCCCCCCACCCTAAATAGTTCTGCTGGACGAGACTCTGCAGACGCAATACGTGCAGAGGAGAAAGACTTCTGCGCTGCACGTATTGCCTCCCGATAGGAATCAAGATGTTTCCTATACCGAGTTCTGTTGGATAAGAGTCGAGTCTTCCGCCATTCACGCTCTAGTCATTGTCTGGCCCGCTTCATCTTCCTAAGCTCCTCTGTATACCAGAGTAACATTGATACAAAAAACAAAAAACAAAACCACAAACAAAAACAAACCATTACTAAAGATTCTGTATGGGAAGAGTGACACCATGAGTTACCGCACCAGGTGATGGCAACCCTAGTGGATGCCACTTCTTGAAAGTGATAGTTTTGACCTTGAAAGTCCTAAACTGCCTAGGCCTAGAATAAGTGGCATCCAAGCAGGGTGAGGCTTTCTGGGGCCTGCTGTGAGTTTGCCCCTTCTCTGTTATTGCTGTGGATCACTCTCCTCAGAAGGGGAGTAGCACCACAGCAGTGAGGTCTGGTGGGCCATGCTTGGCTCTCTCATTTGTTGCAGTGGTGCTGTTCTCCTCAGGAGAGCAGCACCACAGCAATGAGGTTCACTGGGCTGCACTCAGCCCTCTTCACCAATGCTGCAATGCCGTCCTACTCAGAAGGAGAGCGGTGTCATGGCAGTGAGGTCTGGTCGGCTGGGCTTGGCCCCCTTGTTTGCTGCCATGCCATTGTCCTCCTCAGGAGAGTGGCACTGTGGCAGTGCAGTCCAGAGAGGTGCAGTGGTGTGGTGGAGGCATCCACTGCAGCGGTCCTCACCCCCCACCTTGAGAAGGCCCTACTGGGTGTCACCCCTCTTCTGGGGTTTTACTCAGTGCAGTCTGCACCACTGCACTTCCTAGTGACACCACTGCCTAGAATCCTTGAATAGTCATTTCCTCCAACAACAACTTGCACCTTCACCTAAATCCTCATCTAAGACCAGGAGCAGCTAGTAGAGCAGCTGTTGTGGAAATCCACTTTTGATTTTACTGTTGTTCTTCCTCTAGCTGATTTGACTTGTTCAGGAGTTCTCAAGATGATGAACCTCTGAATGGATCAAGTCAAGTGTCAGAAGAACTTCCATATAATTGCAGGAAGAAAATCAAGAGTGCCCTTACCATGGTTTGTTCAGTGTCTTGTTGCCATCTGTAGCAAGGCAGGACAAGTCCTTGCCAATAGTTTTCAGAAGCTAACTGGCATCCATCCATGAAATATTGCTTTCACTCTGTTTTGTTGACCTTTGCTGATATCAGTGTGTAGTGAACAGCATTATGATGTTACTCTCAATGGGACAAGAGGATTTACCCAACAAATAAGTAAAAAGTGGAGTGAAGGAGAAACCAGTCAGCATTTTGAACACCAAATAACCAGTGTGTGTAGGGGGGGGGAGGGAAGAAAATCTAAATAGTCCCTCTCATAGCCCATTTTTGTATCTTAAATATTTACTGGAGAGACCATTTTGCTCATCCAAGCTTCCACATCTGCCATTTTCATTTTTAATTATGTCTTCACTACAAAACTAATTATACCTTCTGTGCACATTTTTGCTCCTGATTGTTTTGTTTTTGAATATTAGAGCCTGCATACATTTGCTAAGACAAAAGGAAGTGCATTCATGTTGAAATTTTGTGTTGGTTTAAAATGTTTGAATTGGCCTTCGGAGAAATCGCAATAAAGGTACTTTCACATCCATCCATTCTTCAAATACGCACACCAGCTGTGAGAAAAATAGTGGTATTGTGACTCCTTCACATTGCAGATGGATGAATCTGTCACTTTTGTTAACTCCCACATTCAGATTTTTTTTTTTTAAAAAAATATCTCAAGTATTCGTATCAGTAAGGTCTTATCAAAAAATGAATGGAACTATATTTTTGCTTGTCTCCACTGGCCAAATTCAATAGTACAGCCATTCCCAATATGGATTTTCAAAGAAGTAGCTATATGAATGTTTTGATATTAAAAAAAAAATAAGCAAATGTAGTCTATGGCACCTGGAACGGCAACCAATTTATGTCAGCATAAGCTTTTGTGGACTTTATTATTTTTTGTTTTACATTCCACTTTTCTCTTAGCCCAGGATTCAGGGCAGTGCACAGCCATTTAAAACAAAGATTTAAAAACTATTGATACAAAAGTTTAAAGAGAATGAAACAACAGTTTTGTTAAAAAATATAAGTTAAAAACAATTTTAAAAACACACTTAGCACATAACCAAATAGAAATACAACACACCCCATTAAAAGCTGTATCTGCTGCAACAAATGAAAAACCATATGCCTGCCTACATGAAAAGCCCTTTGCCTGCCAGGGGCAGGATAGTAGGTATGGGTCCAATTTGACCTCCCATTGAAGGAAATTCCACAATGTGGGAAAAGCCATCAAGAAAGCTGTCTCCCATGTCCTTATCAAACATTCTTGTGATAGTGGTGGATCCAAGAGAAAACTCTTCCTTATGGATGTTAAAGCTCAGGCAGGCTCATATAGGGAAATACAATCTTTCAGGTAGGATAGACTACAGAACTGCATCTGAGGAAATGAACTGTAGCCTATGAATATTTATTTTGAAATAAATTGGTTAGTCTTAAGCTTGTCAGAATATGACTTTTTTCTTCCCAGCATGAAAATGACTATTTTGTACCATTCCGCCATGTACAGGTTCATCATCAGAAAGAAGAAGTGGTCAACCTACTATAGCTTTAAAATGTTTAACTTTCTTGGGATGGCATATTTGGGTGAACAAATAATTTATTAATATTTTCTACACCACAAAAAGCAATTTGAAAACAGTGCAGTTTTTGGATGCATTCTCACATTGGTGTGGGGGGGGGGGGGGATGTCTACCCTTCTGAGATTCACCATTTTGTACCCCTTGCCCCACACCCCAGCTTGCCATGTAGTGTCTGGGGGCACACAGGGAGGAGGAACATAGCCAAGGATCATCTGGTTATGTTCGGATAGCTGGTGCATAATGATGCAGGCATTCTCTGCAACCTCCCACAGGTCCTCCAGACATCCTAACCATTATGTGTCCATTTCTCAGAACATAGCCAGACAATCCTTGGCCATGTCCCACCTTCCCTGAGTCATTACATAGCCATATTAAAGGGCCAGGAACCAGTGAATCTCAGGGGTTAGTGAGTGAGAGGAGACTGCTTGAAGGAACTTGGTTTAGCACAGGTTTCTCTTCACTGCAGTCTCCCAACTCTCAAGTAATACATTTTTCATCCCCCCCCCCCATCAAATATTTCAATCCATGAATGTGAAGAGGGACAGTCTTAAAAAATGTGACAGTTCATTCAAATAAAAGATTCTACCACCATTCTTACACTACAAACCAGAGTTACCTTCACAAATGCAAATATTTTTAAAAGATAAATCATTAAAAGGAACAATTTAGCACCTTCCATCCCCATGGAAGGCTAAGGTAAATGAGATTTTGAGCTTGTCTATGGTGTTAATGGAAATGTTAGCACCTTGTTAGGGGTTGTCTAATGGCAGTGGAAATTTTTATTTCATTCTCAACCTGAGTACCAAACTCAAGAAATAATGATTTATGGACCACAGAAGGAACCACAGCATAAGCTTTTCTGATCAGAGAATTCCCTGAGCTTTCCTAGTAACTGTGCTATTCCGCACCACCAAAGGATATTGATGGATGGTTTTATGACTCATTTGGCAAGATCTATGAAGGCAATTACTTCATAAGGTGGCATTTTATCACAGTTGCTTTCAACCTGCTGTAGCTGACTCATTGATCGGAGTTAGTCAGGGAAAGCAAATGTTACTGACTGGAAGGTGTAAAACTGCTGATATTTGTATCTAGATTTCAGTCTCAACATTGTCAACAATTTGCATGTGATTACACCATGTATACTTAATTATCCTGTGAATAAATGGGGATTTTTTAAATATCTCCATTAGCTGTTGAATCCAATATAAATTAATAATTCTCCTATTATTTTATTTTTAAATAACTTTTTAAAAATCTGTTTAGCCATGCATTCTGGTGTGCACAGAATTAAATGGATGAAAGCAAATTTAAAATCTATCTAACTTTATTTTCCATTTTATCAGTCAATTAAATCTCAGCACTGCATATGTGTGTATTGCATATGTGTCTTGGCAGGTCAACCAAAGGCTCTGAAATTTCAGGGCCCAAACCTGAGACTTAGGGATGATTCCATATAATATCAGAGCAAGTGGGCCCATGTGATCTTACATGGGTGTCACTGTTTGGTGGATTTTTGTTTGAATTTGCTAAATGGCCAACACAGCTACCCCTGCATGTTTCCTGATAGTGAGATAATGTTAAGGTCAATAACAGAGTCTCAGGCCCAGGTTTGGTTCAGCAGATGGCTTTTATTTGCATGCAGTTAGCACAGGGGGATGAATCCACCAAACTGCACACCTGGCAGTTGGGGTACAGTCCTTTTATATAACTCAGCACTATTTAAGTTTGATTTCTCCCCTTAAGTTTCATTTCCTCCTTTGTTAACACCCAGTCTTCACTTCCCTTAGTTAAGTTTCGTTTCTCTATCTTTCTTCAGTACCTTCCATTGCTCTGCATGGTTTACCTTTCAAGGCCACATACTATTCCTTTCCTTGCATAATGACGCTGCTCTGGTTCCCTTACATTCCCCCCTTTGACACTTCAATAATCCCTTCCTGGGCCTATGGAGTGTCACTATCCTGAATAGGAACCGTTCTGTATTCATGCAATGCCATTATGTGAGCTGCAGACCTTCGATCTGCTATCTGTTCCATCATGGTCCGGACACCATTTACGATCAGGGGTACTAGGCAAGGCAGAACCAAGCACAACAAAACTCCTATTGTAATGATCCCAATCATTCCTTAAATTCCACCAATCCATTGGAACCACAGTCCCAATCCTTCAGCCCATTCAAATCCCTTCCAGGTCTGCACTGGTACATGGGCTAACCTTACTATCTTGTCAGCAACTTCTTCTACTACCTTTCCATTATCATCAATGTGTAAGCAACAATTAGTCAAATTAAACTTTCCACAAACCCCTCCTTCAGCAGCTAACAAATAATCTAAAGCTAAGCGGTTCTGGTTTATAGCATTTCTAAGTTGGGTTTGGGTTTTAGATAGAGCAGTCAAAGCTCTAGCAGTTTAATTGGTTATTATTTCTAAAACAGCTTGTAAGCGAATAATGCGATTCAGCATATATATAGGAGTGTGATAGCCATAGGCTCCATCCTGAGCCCAGGTTGTTGGGCCATAATAATGAATTATTCTGTCTGGGGGCCACTCATCCTCCTCCCAATCTCCTATCTTGATAGCCCATCTTTTCTTGGTGTAAAGTGGGTGGTCCTACCTCTCTCCATCCAAGAGGTTTATCAGGAAAAATGATGGCCTGATTTCTCCCAGGGTGCAGGTGCCTTCCCATGGTTCAGGGAGTTCAGAGTAGGCATATTTACCACAAATCCAGTATAGGCCCCGTGGGGCCTTCCAGGCCTGGTTATTGGGCTGAATTTGAGTCAACTTAGCTTTTAACTGTTGGGGCCACAGGTTGTTTGGGGGAATGACAGAACCTACGACTTCACAATGACAGAACTGTTGGGCCACTGAGTTATCTGTGAGCCATTAAGAACTGCCATAGATTCACAGGGCATTTGTCCAATTCTAGGTGTCCCTGTGACTGTCCGCTGGACACACCACCGTCCAACAATAGAGGTCTGAAGCATCCACTGACTATGTGGACTGATCACATTGGTCTCATTATATGGAACACTCACATTTAACTCAGCTGCCTTCCAGGGCCATTCATCTCCCACCTGTGTTCCCCCACACACATAGCAATTGGTGATGTTTAAATTTTCTGCCACTGTTTCTGCAAAGGTGATGAACAAGTTTTTGGCTATTTCAGGAACCTGGAAAGGAATTTGCATTTCTTCCCAGAATTCTGAAAAGAAATGTTCTTGCAGGGTGTGGCCAGGCTCAGTTAACTGGGCAATTTTAAGGTAGAATAACCCTAGGGGATCACTCCCCTTTCTAGAAATGCCTATACCAAACTGAGGCCCAAATTTCGGAACAATCTCCTGTGGGTTGTATATGGTGAAATTAGTTGCACTGTTTGACAGTACAATCAGTTTTAACTGAAACCTTTGTCAGCTGTGCGCTCTTCCCTGGACCTTGCCAGGTTGCCCACCCTACACAGCTCCAATAGGGGCAATGGGCATACTGCAAATTTTTGCAGTCAGCCTTTCCCCTCTGGGGTGTCCCTGGACAAATATATTTGTGTTCTAAGGCATAACTTCGCTGCCACCCCAAGTCTCCACAGGTTGGCCAGCTCACCAGGGCATAGGGTTCAAGAGTAATAGTGGCTTGTGAGGAAGGGAATCTTAACAGGGCTCGGGTTACTAATGCCCCTTTCTCATGTGTGTGATAAACATTTAGCCACCACTGAACTGGATTTTCTTTTGGATTGAAACAAATAACTCTGGATTGTTCCTGGCAAGCCGAATATGACACATTGTGGAACTGGCAATTCCTTTTGGTCCCCTGACAGGCATATTTACTCTGATAAATCAAGATCTGGCTAATCTTACTGCCAGTCCTAACAGTCTTAATGCAGCTCTGACAGGGATCAACAGAGCCAGTCTCACAATAGGGAGGGAACAACAGCAACAACAAAATTATGCCCAACAAGAAAATGATAAACAAGTGTGACAATTTGAATCCTGGCAGGTGGGCTGATTCTGGGCAGATCTGGGGCTTTGGGCGGTGACCAGCTCCTCGTTCCTGGGCCAGAGCGGTGACAGCACCCCTCTGAACTTCGCTCACTCAGTTGCCGGTCCTGAGGAAGCTTCTCCCATTGTGTCCGCTGACTTCGCTCCTGGAGTCCTCGATCCCCAGGAGGCTTTGCCTGATAACATCAGGGGTGGGTGTCTCAGGGACATCTGGAGACCTTCACACTTGGCCACTCTCCACATTGGTGGTTCGGCTGTCACAGTGGGTTTGACTCAGCTCCAGTGGATCCATGAGGAGTTCCCATCAACCTTCAAAGAAGTGAGAGTGGTTAGCAACACTGTGTATAGACCGTCCCAAGTTCTTCCCATCACATTCTCCTTGTAGCTCTTTATCCACACTTCATCTCTGGGTTTAAACCCATGCACAGGAGTGGTAAGCCCTGAAGGGGCCTGTTCAGTATACTGGCTGATCTCTAACACAGTTCCCCCTTTTATCCAAGGTCTTGACCACTGCTGGCAAGGGAGGAGGTCTTCCAAACATCATCTCATAGGGGGTCAGTCCATTGGCTCCAGGGGTGCATCTCATGTGCAGTAGGGCTACTGGAAGCATGGCAGTCCACTTGGTCTTGGTTTCTTTGCACAATTTTCTCAGGTGCAACTTCAGAGTCTGATTAGCCCTTTCTACAGCCCCGCTGCTCTGCAGTCGCCAGGCACAATGATGCTTCCAATCTATTCCAAGGGCTGTACTCAGTTTTTCTGTAACTTCTGCAGTGAACCCGGCTCCACTGTCACTGTTAATTTGCTGGGGCAGGGCATATCTTGATATACTGCCTTCTAATAGATGCTTGACCACTTCTTTGGCTTGTCTTAACTGGCCAGGCCTCTATCCAGTGGGACAATGTACACACTGCAACCAACAATAGCTTGTATCCCCCAGCAGGGGGCATATAACTAAAGTCCATTTGGATTACTTGAAAGGGTCTGGAGCCTCTCAAGATTTGACCAGGTATAGGAACAGGACCTTTCCTTGGATTATTTCGGGCACAAGTTACACATCTATGGGATGCTTCTTTACAATGAGAGGCCAATTTGTCTATATACATAGTCTTTTCAATCAAATGATGCAAGGCCTCTTTTCCCAGGTGAGATTGATGGTGCATGTGATGGACCACAGTCTGGGCCACAGAGGATGGGACCCAGACTCAGTCATCAGGGAGAAGATACCACCACTTATTCATATGATAACCCTGGCGTTGAGCTTCTTCTTCTTCTCTTCTGGCATAGTGGGGCTTCTCAATATCCTCAGGCATGGATATAATCATCAAGGGCACTGTGCCAGGTGGGGGGTGGAGAGCAGCTTCTTTTGCAGCCCTATCTGCCCGGGCATTGCCTCAGGCTATAGGGTCAGACTTTCCTGTGTGGGCTCTACAATGGATAACAGCTACATTCTTTGGTTTCCAAATGTCTGTTAAAAGCTGTTTGATTTCCTGGGCATGTGCTACTTCTTTCCCTTCAGCTGTGAGGAACCCCCTTTCTCGGTACAGGGCTCCATGAACTTGGATTGTCAGGAAGACGTATTTGGAATCAGTGTAAATGGTGATCTCTTTCTCTTCACCCCATTGGAGGGCTTTAATGACTGCAATAAGTTCTGCTTTCTGAGCTGAAGTCCCCACAGGAAGGGGTTCTGCTTCAATTATCTCATCCTCAGTCACTACTGCATAGCCAGCACACCTTTTCCCATTGATGACAGAGCTGCTTCCATCTGTGAACAGGACAATTCCTCCTGGAATTGGGACATCTTTTAGGTCCGGGCAGCTGGAATGAACAGTTGACACGATCTCCTCACATTCATGTACAGGCCCACCTGGAATGGGCATCAAGGTAGCTCTGTCCTTAATGATAACATTCAGGTTCTCAGAAAACAGGGCTCGATATCTGACCATTCGAGAGTTGGTCATCCATTTAGGTCCTTGTGTCTCCAATAAGGTCTAAATGGAGTGTGAGGCAGTTACTTCAATGGTCTGTCCATAGGTTAGTTTATTAGCTTCTTTTATTGACAGGGATGTAGCGGCAATGCTCCTCAAGCATCCAAGCCACCCTTTGCTGACTGGGTCCATGTTCTTACTCAGATATGCCACTGACCTGTTCCAGGATCCCATCCTCTGAGTCAAAACTCCTACAGCAGTGCCTTTCCAATCATCCACAAACAGCTGGAATGGTTTGGTGATGTCTGGCAGACCCAGGGCAGGTGGACTGGTAAGTAACTTCTTCAATTGTCTTAAGGCTTGTTTCTCTGTTCCTGTCCATTCAAGTGGGTATGACTCTGGAATCCTTCCTTTCAATAAGTCATACAGGGGCTTGGTGACAGAAGCAAAATCCAAAATCCAAATTCTGCAATAACCAGCCATTCCCAGAAACACTCAAAGTTCCTTCTTGTTTTCAGGCACTGGTAGGGAGCAAATAGCCTGAGTGCGACTGGTGCCTAAGATACGAGTGTTCTTTTTAATGATGAATCCAAGGTAAGTGACTTCCTGGGTGCAGATCTGGGCTTTAGTCTTGCTAGCTCGATAGCCACACTTTTCTTGCCATTGCAGCAATTGCATGGTGTGTTGAAGACATTCTTCCTTGATAGCTCGAAGGAGTAGTAGATCATCAACGTACTGGAGCACCAGACCAACCTTATCCTGGAATGGCTGTAAGTCTTTGGCTAACTGTTGACCAAACAAAGTGGGTGAGTTCTTGAAACCTTGAGCCAAGTGGGTCCAGGTAAATTGACATCTCCACCCAGTGTTTGGGTGTCCCAGGTGAAGGCAAAGATGGGCTGAGATTCTGGGTGCAACAGGATGGTGAAAAAGCCATCCTTGAGGTCTATGACTGAGTACTAACAGCTGCCACCAGGGATCAGTGCAATCAGTGAATACAGGTTGGCAACTATAGGCACAATATCTTCAACTTGCTGGTTGACTAATCTCAAGTCTTGGACCGGTCTATACAGGAGTCCTGGTCCTGGCTTGCGCACTGGGAGAAACAGTGTATTCCAGGCCGAAGTGACTGGCACCAGAATTTTAAGATGAATGAGCTTGCCGAGGTGCTCCTGAATGGAGGCTCGTGCCACAAGTGGGATTGGGTATTGGGGCTGATTTACAGGTGCACCCTCTGGCTTCAATTAAATGTAGACAGGTTCCACATTTACAGCCAATCCTTCTGGGTTGTCTTCAGCCCAAACTCCAGGGACAACCTGGATCACCATCACGGCTTCAGGGAAGTGTTCACTGGCCAGTAGAGGAAGGGCATGCATCCTCCATGCTTCTCGGAGAGGACATATCAGAGTTAGGGGCTGGCCTCCTGCTGTGGCTGTAACAATTCCATCTGGGTGGAAGGACAAGGTTGCCCAGGCTTTACACAACAGATCTCTTCCAATCAAGGGCATTGGGCAGGAGGGCACAAAGATAAATTCGTGATTGATCTCACAAGTCCCCACATGGGTTTTCACAGGCTTGAATTGGGAGGCTTGGACCATTCAGCCTTCCGCTCCCACAATGGGGACTTGGCTGTTCTTTTCCATGGGGATTGGTAGGCGGGTATTCAAAACAGACCTCTGAGCATCTGAGTCTAGGAAGCCTTGCACTTTCCTGCCTCCCACAATAATTTCCAACATGGGGTCAGGAGGCAGGGATCCTTGTGGACAACTTCAGAAATCATCCTCATCCTCACACTCCTGTACAGCCATGGCAGGAGCAGGTGGTGGAAATGGCGGAGCCTGTGGGTTCAGCCCAGTTGGAGAGCCTCTTCCTCAGCTGCACCCATGTCTGTGTCCACGGCTGACATCTTGTCCCCTGCCGGCTTGCTTCTTTTCCGAACATTGTTTTTTCCAGTGACCTTCTTGTTTGCAGTAGGCACACTGGTTTCAGCCAAGAGGGGGGTGCCCTGGGCTACCCTGAGCAGGGACTACCGTGGCTGGAGTTGGTTGCTGAATCTTTCCTAGTATTGATGTTAGACCAAGTAGGTGGCCTCTTTTTTCCACTTTTTGAAGATGGGGACAACATTTGCCCTCCTCCAGTTTGCTGGGACTTCTCCTATTTTCCAGAAATTCTCTTTCCCTAGTGGGTTCCCATGGAGTGTGAGTATTCAAACACTGGTCTCTTGAATTGTAGTCTAATGCCCAAATCACTACATCAAGATCCTGTCTCTCTCAATAATATTTAAAGTACACTCACAATATGATATTGTCATGCCCTGCCTGGATGAGGATGAGGAGGATGGGGAAAATGAGTCAGAACTTCCTCTGGGTCCTGAACCTGCAGCAGAAGAGCCCCAGCTCAGCCTTAGCAGCTCTGCTTTGTCAGCAGAGCCTCCAGAAGAGCCTGTAGCTTCTCAAGAGGCTCCATAGCCAAGCCTTCCAATGACAGGGCCATTGGACGTGGAGAAGGATCCAGGGACCATGCCTACCTTTAGTCAGCATAGAGCCGAAAGGATGGGCCTCTGGCATTCGAGGAGGCTTTATCAAAAATGCCAAGGTCATCAAGGTAATCAGCCCCAGCTGAACCCTGGCAGCTTGGGGATTTAAGCAAGTGGGGAAGCTTTGCCCCAGTGCCAGAGGACAGCTGAGTTTCCTGGAGAAAGCCTCTGTCCCTGGCTCTCCTTGTTCCTCGCCTTGAACACTTGACTCTTGACTATCTTGGACTCCTGGTATCCTTGACCTTCAGACCACTGACTACTCTCGGACTTCTATGTCCTTGGACTTCAGACTGCTTTTGCTGTCGACTTCTCTGAAACCCTCGACTTACAGACCATGTTTGACTCTTCGCTGGCTGCCCCTTTCGGATTGGTAATTAGGACTTTGTTTGGGACCTCCCCTTGCCTTGGCTATCAGCCCGTCCTCTGGCTTTCCAGGACAGATATCATTTTCTCAGTTTTTCTCTATTTCTGTTCCACTTCATACATTTGTTGTTATTGGTTGTGGTGGTAGTGTTTGTAGCGAATATGAATGCTTAGAATCCTGTTGTCCTATCAGGCATCTACTTACATTAAGTGTTACTGGGATATGTCCTTGTATTGTCTAGCCCTTTTATTGTTCAATGTTTGCTTTCTTTTTAAAAATAGAGCTTGGAATTGCTTCCAAACACTATCTTGACTTTATATTGTCTACTTGTTGTTTCTCTCTCAAGTAAAGTTCCTTACTGGGAAGTGTCATAGGATTTTTTTTAATGCTACATTATCACTTTCACCATCATTTATTTGCACAATCTGCTTTCCCACAAAGTAGCTCAAAACAACATACAGAAATGAATGTGTTCCTACAGCCTAACATTATGGAAAGTTAATAATAACACTATAATAAATATAGAGAATATTAAGTTATGTAAAGAAGGAGGTAAAGGCATGCAAAACAAGATGCATAATTATAAATCAATAAAAAGGGCACAAACCACATATTTGACAAAACAAATCTACCCTAAAACTAGAAGAGTAGTAGTAAAAACCGGGCACATCTCAATTAATATATAATAGTCATAAACATTAAATCCAATTTAAAAAGCATTAAAACATATACACTGATATTCTACATTATCTCCTTAGTTACATAGTGTGTCTAACTAAATAACATTTCCTGACCCACCACATCCACCTTCTGAGCCAGCAGTTGCATTGGTTGAAGAAGATATGTTCAGCTTATCACCAGGATGTAAAGAAGTGGATGTTTCCACGTCCTCCTACCAGCAAGCGTGGGTGCAACAATTCATAGGCAGACCTCTGCCACAAATCCTTGTTGTAGCCTCAATCACTAGCAGGAGGTGGTGGAAATGTCATCTTCTTTGCACCTTGATTACGAGTCTGGACAGACCTCTTTTCCTGCATATAGCTATTGGCTCTTAAATTGGACTGGGTGGAATTTACCAAGTCTTTCATAATCCCCCTAGTCCATGTTGATACTGTTCTGCCTCTGGCATGGCTTTGTGACACATGCTGATGGCTGTTGACTTCCATGTAAGAGTGGGCAAGTGAACACTTTGGGGTTTAGTCTGAACTTTAAAGAAGTTATCTGTGGTCTTGAACTCTCTGTCCCTTGAAAAGGTTCCATACTTTGAAGAGCTCTTTTAAAGTTCAAACTAAAAGCCATAATGGATTACTTGTCCCTGACATGGAAACCACTGATGTAGGTAGTGGTCAGCACATGTGGTCCTTCAGTGACAATTTCCCTACATGCTGAATTCTCCCCCATCTTCAGCAATGAACCATTGCTTTACATTTTCATGGCCTTTTTGTCAGTTCATGATATAGCTCATGGAATACAGCATAAATACAGCAAGCATGTGAGATTCCTGTTCATCGTAAAGGGATACTGCAAGTATTTGATAAAAGAACCAATTTGTCCTTTTTCCCAATGGGTTTAGATTTGAGTTAACAAAAAGCCACAACAGAAGTAGCTGGTCATACATCAAAGAGTTTAGATCTAACAGGCCTTTGAATAGATAGTGTAAACATGTGGGAATAGAAGTTTAAAGCCGCTATGCTCTTTTGGAACAAGAGTTGACTTTCATGAGTGTAGGCAGTGTTTAAATTTTAAATTGTTTATAGATCAATACTTTGAATGCAAGTCTTTTCTGTTTGTTGATCCTCATTAGCAAGCAGATATACCCTGCGAATTTATATCTGCATGAAGATGGGCTGGTTCAGATCAATGAAAATTGCAGAAGAAGCTTGGGATTTATCTTGGAGAAAATGTGTGGATGCAAGTTTTCAATAAAGTCTCTTTCTCTTTCCAAAGTAGTTAAGTAAAACTTTTCTGGGGTTAGCACAAACTATTATAAATTGAGAAGTATTATTTATTTATTTATTTGTTGGATTTATATCCCACTTTTCACCCAAACTGGGATTCAAGGTGGCTTACAATAATTTAAAAAGATAAAACTAAAACATTAATTTGAGAGCCAGCATGGTGTAGTGGTTTGAGTGATGGACTATGGGGGGATGCAGACGGGCGGCCATGGGCCACCCTGAGAAGTGGAGGATTGGGGCTGAGGCTGCCCCATGCCTCGTCCCCAATCCACTCTTTTGGTGACTGGGAAAGGAGTGCCAAAATAGTGCGCCTTCCCCAGGCCACAGAAAGGGCTCCGGAAGAGCTGCCACACGGCTCTTTTGCGCCTCTTCCGGTGCAGTGTGTAAAAATGCTGTGCTGGGAGGATGTCATCAGGAAGGGGTTGGGGCATCCGGCGTCCGGCTGCTCCTCCCCTTCCTTGGCTCCAAGACAGCACTTTGCGCCATCTGCAGAGCCCCTATGACTCTGGAGACCAGTATTCAATGCCCATCTTGGCCATGAAACCCACTGCGTGGCCTTGAACAAGTCACTCAGCCTCATGGGAAGGCAATGGCAAACCTCCTCTGAACAAATCTTGCCAAAAGGGTCACCATTAGTCAGAAATGACTTGAAGGCACACAACAACAAATGTTTTAAAGGGATCACAATGACTTTTGGAACACTAGGAATTTTCATGTGGGAAAGTGATGCTGGCCCAAGGACATGAGAAAGACTTAATAGATGAGGAAATATGATTACTATGGGGTTTATAGATTAAATATGACAAGAATTAAGTTATATATTTGAATAGAAAACATCTTTAAAAATTATATTGGAATCAAACACTTATTTTTATTTATTTATTTATTTTTAGTTAAGGACAGTGCAATGAATGTAACCAAGCACCAAGCCCTGCTAGATAGGAAATTAATGTATGTAGTTGAGTTTGATCCTGATTGAATGAAGTGTGACTTCTGTATGATTTTAAATGTTATAATAATACAAGGGTTTGTTGTTGTTTTTTTAAAAAAAGAATGGTTTGCTTTAGGGTCACTGTAAGTCAGAAACAACTTGAAAGCAAACAACAACAACAACAAAACATTAATTACAAAAGTTAAGAAATAATACTAATATTAAAACAGTTAAACAGTTAAGTTAAAAACAGCATAGTTGAAACCATTTTAAAAAGTAAAAAAAAACATTAAATAATTTTATTCGCTGGAATTCAATATGGGATGTCCATCTACATAAGTGGACTTACCTCTGTGGGAAATAGACTTGAGCAATTTCACAACATCCATATTCAGCAAGGGCTGCCATAATTTTACTCTGTCAGGCAGCCAGTGATGTGGCCATTGCACAGTGGGCACCTATGCACATTGGCATCACACATCTTTGCAATTTGCTAAGAGGGTTCCGTACTCCCTGTTCCATGTAGCTAAGTATGCAAGAGGTTACACAATGCAGGCTATGGCATAGAATTATGCCCAATGTTTTAATAATATTTCTATTCTTCCAGTGTCAGCATGCCAACACTGGAGAGGGACCAGCTTCAGAGGATGGAGTGAAGTGGGTGCCTGATCTCAGAAGTCTCACTTAAATAATGGACTTGACTTCTCTCTTGGCAAGAACAACCAATCATTCTTTTGATCGCTGGGATACTATTCCAAACACCACAGGTTTTCTATATAATTTATAGAATCGTCTAACAGAATATGTGCCACTGGAGAGAAGTGGGGTTGGGATAGAGAAGATATGGAAAGAAATTGGGGAAGAGAGTGGTGATATATTTGTGATAGTTGTAAGTACTCCAGCCTATGGATTATTGTATTTTATTTCAGGGTGCCCAGATCTTTAATTTTTTGCATCTATGCACTTTATTTCTTTTTGTATCACTTTCAACAATACTGTCTCTTTTCTTTTTGATGAATTCTGAGGAAGTTTATTTGCATATTGCCTAATTCTCTTGAAAATTTCATACCTGGTTTTAGAGATGATTAGTCACAGAGAGGGGAAGGAGAAATGAGATATGCCTGAGTGGAGGAAGGGAAACCAGCTTTATGGAGAAAGGGGTGGGGAACATCATACTTGAACCCCTAGAATTACAGATTTTAAAGTAGGCTGCATATTTGGTGCAAGATATTTTTAAAATGAAATGCATAATTAAGTACAATGCTTCAACTGACAGCCAGTGTTCAAAATTTTCCTAATACAAGCATGAATCTTTCCTGTGCTTTATAATTTCTGAAAGTCTCAGATATTGCCGAGTGGGAGAATTATACAGAGCATTTCTCTAATCTGATGACAGGGTCACATTCAACCACACAATATGTAAAAAGTCTAGTATTCTGATAAAGATTCCTGTAAAGTAAATGCAAGGGACCCTAATTTTGATCATGACCTCTCTCCCACATGGGTATTGGGGATTAAACCTCTTCCCATACAATATGTTTCAAGAAATCAGCCTCATGTGAATTAAAAAACAGAGAAAACTTCATTACTGCCAATGAAGTCACCTTTGCACAGGAGAGGCATTGGGACTAAGAAGAAGTACATGGCCAGGGTGTCATGTTCAATCCTGGATGCATTTTGGAAGTAGCCTTCAAATGGTCTCTAGAAGGCTCAAAGTGTTTTTGTTTACTTATGCAATGTTCACCTGTCCTGCTTGTTTCACTTCACATGTACATATTGTTATTTTTGAATGAAAAGTTTTCTGAAATTGTTTTGAATGGCTCTTCCTTTTTTGTGGTGAAGGGTCCCATTCCTATTCTTTCCATATTATTTCTGCCTTTCCATATTATTTCAGCCCAATTTTCTGTTAAAGAAGTAGTGCCCAGGAACATATCAATTTTTTTAAATTAAGGTATACTTGTATAACTCCCTAAGAAGGGCCAATAGTCTCACTAGATGACAGAACCAGGGACATCACTGGGGCTGCAGGGATATATGGGCTGTACCAAGTGACAACCTAAGGGGGGGTGACACCACTGCTCCCCAAACATGTTTTTTTGGAAGGAATGGGCTGTGATGTCCACCTGCCTCCCTTTAAAATGCTAAAGAGATGGTGTGAGTAGGCTGAAGCTCAGTGGGAGGAGTTTTAACAAAATTTAAAAAATTGAAATTTAAATTGTAAAAGTTTTATTTTTTAATATATATATATATATATATATATATATTCTTTTAATTTTTTCTTTAAAAACATTACATCATACCAAATTTTCACTTTAAGTACATGAATCTATGTGCATGTAAATGCATTTAGGCTGTGTGTATGATATTGCAATTTTAAGTTATAATTTTAATTTTGCTAATTATTGCCACTACATTCAGTGATATACAAGAATTACAATTCATGAGTAATATTAGTACAAAAAACATTTAAAAGGATTCTGTATGGTGTAGTATGGGAAGAGGTCAAGTGGAGAAGTGATACCATGAGCTACCACTCTGGGTGATGCCATTAGGCAATATGCAATGGACAGAAGCAGTCCAGACATTATTGCTTCCAGAAAATCTTCCAAACTCAGAAAGATCTTCCACTTGGGTCAGCCACACATGAAGCCAATGGTTTCTGATTCTGTTCTTGATGGCATTTAATAGTTACTGACAATAAATTACTATCCATCTTTCCTATCAAAAGGAGTTATAACATCTCAAGGTGACAACCTGAATCACCAGTTTTCATGGGTCACTTCTAGGTAAAAGGTAGAGATTTATATTATTCAATTTTTGTGAGATCAGTTCTGGACAAGAGCTAAGGCTTCATGCAAGGCAAGGAGACTGGCTGTGTAGTTTGCAGCACTCTGCAGAAGTTAAGAGATATCAATCCAGTTGCAATTTGGGAAGACATTTAAGTTCCACCAAGGAAATTTGTTCTCCTTCTCTTTCTCTCTATGTTTGGATGTCAAGCTGTGAGGATCTGTGATGACATCACTAGGGCCCTCCCCCATTACATCATCAAGGGCTACTCTTAGGTCTCAGGTTTTGGCCTGGAAATTTCAGGGTCTGGGATGATTCTCATCTGGCAACCTTACTGTAAGGTATGCAGCAACAGCATCAATGCTGATGTTAAAGCATGAAGAAAATAAGTCACCTCTGATACACATAATTATAAGGGAGTGATAACCTGTTTTTAGACAACCACAGTTCAACAGGTACCAGATAGTGGGGAAGGCCCATATATACAACCACAGGGTGTTCTGAATAGGCATTAACTGTATTTGCACATCAATGAGTGGAGAATACCATCATACTACTGGCCTGCAGATGTTGCTGTAAGTGCTGATCCAGAGGCACCACTGCCCTGGTAAACTAATGGTCTGATACAGAATTATCATGGCTAAGGTTGCAGAATTTTCCAGATGTTCTTGGACTCAAATTCCCACCAGCTCCAGCAATACATACCAATAGTGTGTGATGATGAGGGGAGTAGTCCATAACATCTGGAACAGTACATTTCCCCCACTTCTAAACTGGGCCCTACCTTTTTCCTGCATAATTGTTCTCAGTATGCCCTCAGATGCATACCTTTTCTCTACTTCATCTATGGCAGGTCAGAAGTACATAATCACATACCACTTGGAGGTTGTACTTTAATAAAAGATAACCCCAAAGACTGCCTATCTTACTTTTTTAAAAATAAAACAAAATAAATAGAGGTGCACAGATTTAGATCAAAGTGCAGACTAGTTTGGCATTCTGTTCCCATAATGGCTAACTAAATGGGGAACCCATAAGCAGGACATGAGTGCAATACTACCTCCCAGCTCATGTTCTCCAGCAACTGGAATTCAGTGGCATACTGCCTCTGATACTGGCAATAAAAGCTGAATCTCCCTTATCCAAAATGTTTGTTTGTTACAGCTGCCGGGTTATTGATAGCCCAGAAATGGAAAAGTGAAGAGATATCTACAGTGGATGATTGGCTCATGAAACTATCAGAAATGAAGGAGATGGATAGGTTAACGATGCTACTAAACACTAAAGACTCAAAGAATTTGGATAAAGAGTGGGCTCCAATCGAAAAATATATAAAAGAAAGATGGAAATAAATTTGCAAAGTAACCAAGGAATAATTAAAGATAAAAAGTTGAGTATGAATAGAAAGTAGGGGGATATGGAAGGCAATATAGAACTAATATGTGACCAATGAAAGCGAAATACAAAGGATTGATAGTTCGCAATAGCAAAAGACGATAAATTTATGTAAGAGACATAGAAAAGTAGTATTGTTATGGTGTATAGAATTCGTACTTACTGTCAAAGAACTACAGGAGGGATAATTGTAAATATTACTTTGAGAATGATGGACTGTATAAGGAACTCTTTGTATTTTATGTATAAATAAAATTTTATAATAAAAATTAAAAAAAATGTTTGGGACCAGAAGTTTCTTAGATTCTGGACTTTTCTGGATTTTGGAATATGGGCATATACCTAATGAGATATTTTGGAGATGAGCCCCAAGTCTAAACATGAAATTAATTTATGTTTTCTGAACACCCTATATACATAGCCTGAAGGTAATTTTATACACAATTTTAAAAATAATTTTGTGAATGAAACAAAGTTTGTGTACACTGAACCATCAGAATGCAAACGTAGCACTGTCTCGACCACCCATGAAAAAACTCAACTTGTAATATTAAATCCTTGTGACTAGGAGCCATTAATTGCCTTCTCCTTTGTGAATTTCAAAGTTGTCCAAGTTGGCAACTATAATTACATCTTGTGGTAGCAGATATTTCTGGTTCAAGAATGTGCGCTGTGACGAATTCCATTATTTATACTCTGGAGACCAATATGACAACAATATGACAGTGTTCCTGCTATTTGTTCTAGGTTGCCATCAGCCTGATTTATGGACTTATATTACAAACATTGCTTTCAATATGGTATTGCAGTAAACTTGTTGAAACATTCCTGCAAACATTGTAGTATTTATATTTCAACTGGAACTTGTTGCAGTTCCTCAGAAAAAGAAAATTGTTCTTTCAGAAATTGTTTCAAAAGCAGCTATGGTAAGTAATGCTCTGAATATGTGCTGGAGTATTCATACAACTGACTCAATCCATAAAAATCCATGAATTAAATCAGCCCCCATTGATTTTACATTTCACAAAATTGTATAAACCATCCCATGTACCTTTCAGTAAATCTGTTGGTTTTTTTTATTCCACCTACACCCAGCAAATTACTCAACTAACTTTTATTCAAATTATTCGTACCACTTTGCTCAGTAAGGCTCCATGGCTCTCCAGACTTGATCATGTTTGAAATAAAAACCTTTGCAATTTGTAAACTGTCAGGCTTAATATGAGATCTTGGCATTAATAGGATTTTATTGACTTCTAGCATCAGCAGAAGAAAGGGCTGATAGAGTGCCATGATGGAAATGAAGATACAATACTCATTTTGCTTATGTCTCCAGAGTCATATAAATTTGGTTGTTGAATCTAAAATGCTCCAGCTTTATCAGCTGGCTCTTTCTTCTTCACAGAGCAAGAGGGGAGGAAATGTGCCAAGTAACTTTTCTGAAGCTATGCAATCAACAGATTCCTGGTTTTGGGGTTTCTTTTCTTTTTCTTTTTTTTAAGGTGGATTAAAGGTTTGGTATTCAATTGCAGTTAAAAACAAAAACAAAAACAAAAACAAAACCCACAGAAATATTGTGTGTGCCATCTCATCCACCTCTGGATTCTTGCCAATTTCTGCTTTCTATCTTTCCACTTAAAGCTCCATGTGCTCAGTTATTTCCCCCTGATTGCCCATTAATGCAGAAGAGTAAGCCAACAAAATACTCAAGACTATTTTGGAAGTCAGGGAGAAAAGGCCACTTTTGACAAACTGGTTTTCTTCAGCTTCTTCTAAAAGAAACAAAAACAAAAGGGCACTTGAGACACAAATCCTATAATGAAGATCCTGAGGTTTAGGGTCATGTAAAAGTGGGTGGAATCATCTATACCAGGGGTAGGCAACCTTTTTGAGCCAGGGCCCGGGTTGCTGTCCCTCAGACAAGGGGGGGGGGGGCAAGCACCAAAAACCAATAAATAAATAAATAAATAAAATTTTAAAAAATTAAAAAAATATATATGCATGCACACGCTCTCAGCCCCAGAAAAGCCATGGCAAAATCCCTGTGAAGATTTTGCCAAGAAAACCCCAAGAACAAGTAATAACAACAATAACCAATATCATCAAGGGTGATGGTGGTGGCGGCGGCGGCGGCGGCAGCAGGACCGGACTGGGGCCGGTCCAAAGGCCTCAGGGGGCCGCATCCGGCCCCCCTGGGCCTTAGGTTGCCTACCCCTGATCTATACATTGGTGAAATGGCAAATATGCTGTGGGCATGACAGATCTACAGTAGAACTTGGCAGTGTTGGAGGCCAGATGGATCCCTATCATCAGAACTGTTCCACAAGGAAAGGTATCCTAGTGGAGTGGCTGAAACAAGGCAGAGTTATGGATGGGGCATGAGAAACACAGGAGGCCACACAGATCCCCTAACCTTTACTTATCAAACCCAGGACATATTTTCTATAGTAGAACTTTATATCATCTCCAGATCCAGTGAAGGAAATCTTCTTCTTTCCCACTGATTTCAATGATCATTGAAAAATATTTTTAAAATAGCCACCTGCTTTCCAACCATGTTACCACTAGAAACCATAGGTTAAGGCTAGCACACAATAACAGCTCAAAGTCAAAATATAAACCTCAAATATAAAGAATGTGGCCTGACCTCTTAGTAGTCCCTGTTGGCCAGTATATTAAATTGGGATGAAGGCCAACTCCTGGTGCAGCTTGGGTAAAAATCACCCCACTACAGCCAAAACAATGTATAAAAACAAAAACTCACATCTATTGGTATTGGCAGTGCACCGACCACTTTTCACACTTAAAAGAAACAGTAACAGACAGTTGATTCATCCAAAGTCTTGGAGGTTTTTTATCTTCAGTTGTAATATGTACAACATTAAACAGCACACACACACAGATATAAACACTCCTATTTGACTTTCAATCAACTTCAAAGTCTGCTTCACAGCTACAAACTAAAAGTAGCTCACAGCAATAACCTGCTGCTCCAACAATCACTCACAACCAACCAACCATTCTGTCAACTGTCATCTGACATGTGACCAGTCTCCTGGCCCACTAATATAGAATGTTTTCTGTGAGTCATTATTCAGTCAATCAAAAAAAAAATTTTTTTTCTGTTTAAAGGCATATTACACAGTCCAAACTAGAGTAAACCCATTGAATCAATTGCTGAATGATGTGTCAGTATGTATGTAAATCCCACAGTTATGTTACTAGAATTGGTGTTGCCCCAATCCCTTTCCATCTCTTTGTTTTCAGGTGTGGGAAAAGCAATCATCTAAGAGGTTCTGCACAAAAATAACTTTTGTGTAGCTGAACTTGAAGATGATCTTGATGTTTTCTGAGTCATCAGGTTGTGGTTGTTCCTTCTCCTGCAAATTCTGTTTCTGTTTTTCTTCTGCCAGCTTCTTTACCTCCTCCTCCTTTCTCTTCTTCTTTTCTCCTTCTTCTTTTTTCCTTGTATTCCTTCTCCTGATCTGTCCTTAAGGAAGCAAAATATTATATCATTTTGCTGCTGACTCATCACCTGAGTTTGGTTTCTCTCTTCTCTTTCCAAGTGCTCTGATACCAGGTATGTCTGGATGGCATCCATGATGAATGTCAGTTGGCTAATGGGGTCATCCAGTTTAATAAGTTCTTCCAACCTTCAAACCAGGGTCATTCTACAATCTTTCAGCATGATCATTGCCAGAAATGTGTAGGTGTTTTCACACAGAGCCTGAGACACCCTGTATCCATCTGGTTTGTTTGTGGGGAAAAAAAACATCTGGTTTTTATAAGAGAAATAACTTCAGATACACAGAGTGCATCAGTGCCTTGATGGTCATCAACATGAAAAATTCATCAGTGCCTTGATGGTCATCAACATGAAGATAAACAAGGAGGAAGTGCAGCTCCCCCTTTGCATCATTCAGTGCCTGACTACAGGCCTTTGCAGATGGGCGGCCATGGGCCGCCCTGAGAAGCGCAGGATTGGGGCCGAGGATGCCCCATGCCTCGGCCCCAATCCACCCTTCTGCCGGCCCTGGAAGGAGTGCTAAAACAGCGCTCCTTCCAGAGCGGGCAGAAGGGCCACTGGAAGAGCCGTCCCATGGCTCTTTCACCTCATCCCGTGCAGAGGCTGGCAGAACGTCATCAGAGCTCTCGCTGTGTGCAATGGCGGGCACTCCGATGACATCCTAAGGAAGGGATTGGGGCATCCGGCATCCAGCTGCCCCTCCCCTTCCCTCACTCCAAGATGGCACTTTGTGCCATCTGCAGAGCCCCTAAGTTCTCTGGTAGAAGGCAGAATGTATTCTTCCAGATTTTTCTTCAAACATATGAATAGATGAAACAATGTCACCAACAGAGTCAGTGACCTAACTACAAGAAGTTACCAGTGTGGTAACTCATGCTGCCACCCCAGTGACCCCACCCCAGCAGCCACGCTGGAAATTACCAGGCAGTGGGTACTACCTCTCATCTTTACTGTAGTTTACTAGAGAAAGAGGAAAAGGAATGGCATTCCTCCACTTCTCTCTCTCTTTTCTGAATTGAACCAGGAACAAGAGGCAGCCCCTGATGCCCAGTCACCTCCTTTCCATACTATGGTTGTTAAATTTGCCATGAGAGGCTAGGGAACAGCCCCTTGTCTCTCAGCTGAAAGAGAATATATGCATGTGTAAAGTGGGCATATATCACTGACAAGATTCAATTTTTATTTAGATTCTTATCCTTGTTGATAAAGAGGCTGAAAAGAATAATGTTTGATATTTTATTAAAGTAGTGGGTGGGATTCAAGGAAGCATTCATCATATCACCAACATTTTCCCCTAGAAACATGAGCAACAACAACAAGAACAACAAAAATCAGAGAAAACCGAATTCTTGCTTCTTCTGAATTAATCATGCATTTTAGAGGTCAGATCACTTTTATGCAGCTGTGTTTGATGTCACTTTCTCCTCCACTTCATCTTGGACTGTTTCTGATCAATTTCTAAGTTAAAGAGAAAATGCATGCTGTTTCTCTCTCCTAGTCTCTTTCAATTTCTCAGTTTCCCAAGAACTTAAACCCACAATAAGACTATGAAGGTGAAAAGGCATGTAGATGTCTGTTATTAAAGTCTCCAGTTAAGTTTAATGGAGCAATATAAAGAAGTTATGTTGGGTATAAGACCCAGTTGGTGTAACAGTTTGACTACTGGACTAATACTCTGTAAGACCAAGGTTCAAATCCCTGTTCTATCATGGAAATCCCTATGTGATCTTTGACAAGTCACACTCTTTCAGCCTCAAAGGAAGAAACCCGCTCTGAACTAATCTTGCCATAAAAAGCACATGATAAATTAATTTGACTTACAGGTATACAACAATATATGCCAGGGATATAGGTGACTTGGAGGATCCTAAGATTCCAGACATGGATGCCATAGTCAATAAAATATGCATAGGATGCCTTCTTCCTTCACCTCTCTCTCCTTATCATATGGACATATGATGTTTCCTTAAGCTGAGACAGAGCATTGATCTATCTATTCTAGTTTTGCCAATTCCAAATGGGAACAGCTCTCCAGCAACTCTTTCATGCTCTATCTGGAGAACCAGAAGAACATGATCTAGCAAGCAGATTCAGCATCAGTCTGAGCAGGAGGCCTCAGCTCTCAGTCCTGTGAAGTCTCTGCAGGTAGAGGTTCCCCATGACCATTTCCAGGAGTATGCAACTATCTCAGAAGGACAGAGAGCAGGAACAGACTCTGGAGCAATCTGGAGAGGGAGAGATAATATCTCAGGAAGCATGATGTTAATGTGTAGCTGTTCTTGCATTACAGAGAAGACTTACCCTAACACATGGAGAGGAGTGGCCTTTGAGCTGAGTGGTGCAGCTATGCTGGACACTGGAGTGCCCCCCAAAGCCTTGTGATGAAACATCCATTCTAAGGCTTTGTGTGTAAACTGGTAAAGCACTCGTTCCATTTTGCATTCAAAATTTTTCAGGGCAATAGGCCTTGCAAGACTTCGTGAGGTTTTGACAGACCTTATATAGGCCCAACCACAAGAGAGCCGGCAATTGTTGGCTGAACTTCAGTGTGACTGACCCTCCCTCCTCCCCTCACTTCATCTTGCTGCTTCCAGCATCCCCAAGGCTTTGGCTGGTTGCTTTAGGGGTCTGAGAAAGAATTTTCCCATGTTTTTTGGAACATGGAGTTTTTGCCTTCCCTGGGGGTGTTTACCCCACACACTGCCTGTGGGTGCAGCTGCTGTGATTCAACATGGATTCCTCTCTGCCATTATTTGATTTTGTATTTTGCTGCCACTTTTGTACTCATGGATGTCTCTGTATTTTCCTTTATTTAGCACATTATCAGATCAAGTACCTGGAAATTTTTAAACTATGGAGTGGGGGTGATTTTGCCCTTCCCCTTTTTTTCTGAGATTTTTAAAAAATGCAGAATTATCACCCTTTACAGATTGAAAGTCATTTTGTTACTAAAGGAAGTTCAATTGCATTATATATAATTTGATCTGACATAAAATTATCAGATTGGATATATTAACATTGCTGCTTATTCAGAATATGACAAATGGAATACACTTTTTTAAAAATGTTACAAATGAAGCTACAAAGTCCTGATCCAAGAGGAATACCTGAACTATAAAGGGCCTTTTTAGTTTTACTAGTTTCAGGAGCAGCCAATAAAAACAGAAGAAACTATCAATGTAAGTAAAACAGAGAAAATGATTTTGTCTCCACTAGTTCTCTACAGTGTCAGACAGACATAATGCATTCATTTCCATTAAAAAAAAAAACGGTGAAAAGGAAACCGATTCCAGGAATTATAATAATCAGATACTGTATGTAGTCTTACATAAAGGTTTTCTTCTTTCAAAGGTTTTAGAAGGATTTTGGGGAAGGAAATATGTGAACAGCTTAATTTAAACATTTTATTGCTCATTCAAAAAATAAATAAATCCGTAATATTTTTTTCCAGGAGGGAAAAAGAAGGTTTTTTGGGGAAAGTGGAAAAATAGGCTTTTCCTGATTCTTCCCATTCTTAACCACTCTTTAACATCTCTAGTCCAACCTGTTGGCTCTTTGGCCTCAGAACACTCACTTTCTTCTCTGCCTGAAATATGATCTGGTAAGTCATTATTGTGGTTCTTTGCATTCACCTTGTGTGTGTGTGTCCCTTCAAGTCAACTGTCTACCTATGGTGACCCCATGAATTTCATAAGTTTTTCTTAGGCAAAGAATATTCTGAGGTGGTTTTGCCAGTTCCTTCCACTGAAATGTAGCCTATGGCACCTGGTATTCATTAGTAGTCTCTCATCCAATTACTAACCAGAGCTGACCCTGCTTAGCTTCTATGATCCAATGGGATCTGATGCCTTTAGTGGGTTTAGGGTATTTAGGCCTTGCTATTTAACAAATTCTTCCTGTGCTCCTCAAACAGCCAATACCTCTAAGAAAACTCAATGTATTGATCCAGACCTGAGTCTGACTACTCCCTCAGCACTACTCATTGTAAATGTTGTTTGTTCAAGGTAGGGATGTAATTCACTAATTTACTTTTCAAATGAAACAGCAAATGATTTTAGCAACTCTCTTCCTGCTACAAGAAGGTCTTTTAAAATAATGCAATTTTCAAAGCCTGTTCACAATTTCAGACTTATTCTATGCAAATTTCACATATGGTTGCTTTGGACAAAAAAAATGCATTTTCTGCACAAGGGGGCTACACAAGAAACAGCTTTTTCTGCACAGAAAATAAAACATCTGCATAGAAATATGCAGAAAATGATGCAAAACAATCATGTGTGAATGTAACTCAGCATGTCAGTCCAGGATACAAGTCATTAAGGTTTCTCAGCACTTGAAAAACATGTTTTTCAAACATTACAAAAAAAAAAAAAAAAAAAAGGGGGGGGGAAATTCTTCCCATCTCTAATTTAAGGGACTCATTTGGCTGTATGGCACACATACAATCATAAAACGGGGTAGTTTCAACCCAAAATCTCCCTCCACCCCAATGTTCTTTCAATGACATATTTCAGAAATTGAACCTTGGTATTTCTGCCAGTAACATTCTGTCACTGAAATGGGCCATTTTGCCATACTGGAGTTTTCTAAATCTATATTTTGGTTGTAATCCTAATTCTCCTTGTTCAGTAGTCACCCTAATGCATTTGGTGAGACTAAGGCTGTTGACACACTGCAGAATTAATGCATTTTGATACTGCTTTAACCATCGTGGATGGAATCCTGTGATTTGTAGTGTTGTGACACAATAGCTGTCTGACAGAGAAAGCTAAATTTCTCACAAAACTACTAATCCCAGAATTCCATGGCATTGAGCCATGGCAATTAAAGCAATGTCAAACTGCATTAATTCTGCAGTGTAGCTGTATCCCGAGTGACTGATCTCATTTTGTTTATTAATATTGTCATATTAATTCCATCCATTGGCAAATTTCTTTCTTTCTGTGTATTGGGTTATGGTGGCCTGCACACACACATCACACAGAACACAAAGATAGTGACAAGTAAATTAGGCAGTGTATGTGTGTATGATATTCTTGATTAGGCCAATTCCTACAATCTTTCATTCTCAAATAGGAATAGAAAGATTGGAAATTCTCATAGAAAGATCATAGGAGCAGAATATTTGATTAGAAAGATAAGACATTCATGAGGCTCTCTTCAGAAATGACCTGGTAAATTGTGAGCTTGCAAATTGTAAATTGTGGGTGGGTGGGATTTTTTGGGGAGGAAATATCTGTTCTTTAAGTGCCTTCCTCCCATTTGATAATATTGGTGCATGCAAAATGATTGTGTCATGTGTATCACTATGCAAGGTAATGATGCCACATGCATGCCCTGTCCATTTTAAGAATCTGAACAGATGGGAGAAACTGTAATAGAAAAGAGACTTAGGCCAGGTCTACATGGGCCAGAATTCTGGCCCCAAACTGTTCTGATCCACCCATTACCTTGGGGCCTCTATTGCGATGCCGGGGCAGCTGTTCCCACGTGACCCACTGTGCCAAACAGTGCCACCACCACTGCCATGAGCTGCTAACTCTGAAGTGAGAACGAGGCTAACTCTGAAGTGAGAACGAGGCACCCAGAGTTGATCACACAGCTGAATACCTCATTCTGACCTCAGAACAAGCAACTTGTGCTAGTGCTGATGGTGACAGGTGGCACAGCAAGACACATTGTAAACAGCCAGCGAGTGTCACAATGGAGGGCTCCAGAACTTCCAGGAATATCTGGAGCAAAAGGTGATTTGAAAGAAAAAACATTGTGGTGTACCTTGGGTTTGGTGCTGAACTGTTCAGATGTTATCTGGACAGTTCACACTGGAACCAGGGATTGGGCCCTACATTGTTCTGACTGCTTGCTGGGAGGATGGGGGGTAGGGGTGGGAAATCATATTTTATATGGCCTGTATGGACAGCCCCATACATGAACCACCCATTGCAGAGCCTAAAATAGTATTGCAAGATTTACTTTGTACATTATGATGTAGACAACACAGACATTATGAGTAGCCTGCTTACCAGTGCAGCAGTGAACATCCTCCAGATTTTATTCTGAACGTAAATGCTCTCTCCCCAGGATAGGTTAAGCATCTTGAATAGTCCATTTAAAGTTCAGTCAAAAACCTGAAGAGGAGTCATTGTCCCACTAATATAGAAGCCACCAGCTGCTAATGCACAGCAGTTAGTCTGCACCAAACTCTCAGTTCACCCTGACATGGCATTCCAAGAAAAGTTGCTGCACTTAGGTTATGTGACTGTCCTTGGAACAAGTGGGTATGGATTCATACTACCACCACAGGGACAGGGAAGGGATCTTGCAGCAGCGTTTCCACTCTTCTGCTTTTAGAAGGGAGGGAGATTATTAAAAACATCAGATTTCCTATATTGTGGGCTTCTTCGCTAGGGATAGAACATGGCCTGAAATACCTGGGAAATACATGGTTTGGGAAGTCTCATGATACAGGCAAGTAAGGGGGGTTGCAGACTGCCAGAAATAGTGCAAATTGAGTCCACTTTTAGGGTTTGGGTTAGGGTTAGGGCATCATGGGAACTGTATTTTATTGTGGCACCAGAGCTCTCTGACAGAGAAGGCTCAATGTCTCAGGAAAAAAATATCCCATGATTCCCTAGCACTAACCCTAACCCTAAAAGTGGACTCAATTTGCACTATTTCTGGCAGTCTGCAACCCCCCCTAAGATATAAGCTTTTCTCTGCTGTGAAACACCTGTTGCAGCCATTAATGTTCAATGGAATATTCTCTCTTTCTTAGTGTCACTGGCTCATGCCCAGCAATGTACAAATCTTTTTGGGAACCTTGGTATAAAGCCAGTCACAAAACACTATGTGAAAAGTAGCTCTCAGTCATTAGTCACAAAAGAAAGGCACACAGAAACTCACTCAAACTCCTTCTAAAACAATCATACCTCATAGTTTTTTGTGGGTTTTTCAGGCTGTGTGGCCATATGCTAGAAGAGTTTCTTCTGACGTTTCACCAGAATCTGTGGCTGGCATCTTCAGAGAAATCGTACCTCAAATTATGGACTGAAAGAATATTCCAAAATATTCCAAAATGGTAAACAAGCAAACCCAGCAACCTGTTTTCTGAGTGTTGAGAAAACCGGGCAAGAAGAACCCTAGATTGAAAAGAATCTTCACAGTTTGGAACTTATTCTGCTTCAATTTTTCATATAGTTGCTTTATGCAGGAAAATGCAGAAAATAGCATGTTCAGTGCAGAAAACAGCATTTACATAGAAAATGTTATTTCTTACATAGAAAATTGTTTATTTGGGATTTTATTTTATGTAAATTGCATTTTCGTAGAATCATAGAGTTGGAAGAGACCACAAGGGCCACCCAGTCCAACCCCCTGCTATGCAAGGGCTTCTACAGAGGAAACAATCACATGTGAATTTTGCACAGAAGTTCTGAATTGCATGGTCTTTTGAATGGTCTTCAAAGACTGTCTCATAGAAGAAAGAAAGCTACTAAAATTACTCATTGCTTCTTTTGTTAAGAAACTTAGTAAACAGTTAAATCTCTGTTCAGAACATGACTAAGGTTTAGAACTGGCTGGCATCATCCCCCACATAAAATCTTAGGAAAAAGAAAAGTCAAGATTGATCCAAATAGAGAAGATACAATTTAAAGTGCTGTTTTAAATAATATAGGCATCAGGAATTCAAAGGTGGGCACATTCCTGTTCCAAACCAGGTACTTACAAGTGCTGGCAATGTCACTTTTCGAAAGTGCTTCTTCAAATGTCACCATAGCACTTTCCCCACACATTTGAGGCTGGTTCACACATTGATGATTGTACTTGAAAGTGATTATTTGTAAGTGTGAATGATTCACTACAAATTAATCACCACTGAAACTTCAAAGATAATCCTTCTCCACTATAATGTCCACTTCTTTACCACATTCAGCAACAAGGCATCATGTGTAGAGCAAGTGTAGAAAGAGAAGCAGCAAGTAGTATACTTCAGGTTTAGTTGTTTCCTGTTAAACCACAAGTATGGGAACTTTCTAAAGAACAAAAGAGGCCTAACTTCTTTTTTTTAAAAAAACCATACCTGGTTGTACACATCAAAACAATTTTTCAGACTGTGGAAAACAGGACAGAAACATGGATGCATTTTAGTCATCAATGTACACAGAAATTATCATGTGGAAATCATGCCAGTGCTTGGGTTTGGGTTCACTGAGTTGCACAATCCTATTTAACTCCACAGATCCTAAATATTCCACACATTATTATGTGCCTTCTTCTTTATCCAGCACTTTATGCCAATCCTTATCCAAAGTTTTGCTTGCCTTACCTGTGCAAACATCTGTTCAACAAGGAGCTTCATCTATATTTTCTCAGCTCTGTTGCTCACATAAAAGGTTACTGAACTAGGACTAGGACTCTAGGAATCCTTATTCAGCTAGGAAACCGGGCTAAGTGACCATTCAGCTAAGTGACCTTGGCAAATTACACTCCTCAAAGGAAGGCAATGGCAAGCCCCCCCCCCCTCCCTGAACAAGTCTTGCCAAGAAACCATCAGTCAGAAATGACTTGAGGGCACACAACAGCATCAAGAAAGATCTCTGTTAATGGTGGACAAAATCAATATTCAAAGACATACTCTGAGAATCAGCTGCTGGCATAACAAAGTGCACTGGTCATGATCTATAACCATAAGCCCTAAATTATATGAGATAAGATTATCTGAGTGACTGCCTCCTCCTAAATGATCCTGCCTGGGTGCTGAGACTATTTTTTGGGGGTCAGTTTTTGCAGTATATCTTCTGGGAACAAAAGTAAGGGCCTGCTTAATGGCTGAACCTCAACTTTGAAACTACCTCCTTTAACAGAAAAGTTTTGTCTATTTTTTATTGTCTTTTCACCACCAAGGGAATCAATTTTTATTTGAACAACTCTTTGGCCTATGAAGTTGACAGCTTTTGTGTTCAAATATTGACTGTCTGATATTTTATCCCTTTATTATTAATGTTTTGACCATCTGATATGATTTTTCCTGCTCTTTTCTGTTTATTTTTTTATCCATTGTTATATTTGTTGTATTTTTGCTGTTTTCTTAGCTGCCTTGAGGATATTCCAAGGGCCACAGGATGCTCTGGGTCTTTACACTGGAGTGCAGGGGGGCATTGTGGAGAGAGACCTGGTATTATAAGCCACAGAATGCCAATGGCAGAGAGAACAAAAAAGGTATGCTCCCTATGGTCATGACTGGAGAGTAGACTGCCAGAAATAGTGCAAATTGAGTCCACTTTAAGGGTTAGGGTTAGTGCTAGGGAATCATGGGAATTGTGTTTTTTTTTTTTTTTTCTGAGACATTGAGCCTTCTCTGTCAGAGAGCTCTGGTGCCACAATAAAATACAGTTCCCATGATTCCCTAACCCTTAAAGTGGACTCAATTTGCACTATTTCTAGCAGTCTGCTAAAGCCTTCAGTGGATCTGAATGAACCAATACCATTCAGGGGCTGCATCTACATTGCAGAATTAATGCAGTTTGACACCACTTTAACTGCCATGGCTCAATGCTATGGAATTCTGGGTTTTGTGAGATATTTAGCAACTTTCAGCACACTCTGGTGCCACAACAAATTACAAATCCCAGAATTCCCTAACATTGAGCCATGGCAGTTAAAGCAGTGTCAACCTGCATTCATTCTGCAGTGTGGCAGCAGCTATGCTTCCAGAATGAAGTGAGAATTATATCATATTTAAGGCAGGCACAAATTCTTTACAGGTGTATCTCTTGTATCCCTTTATATCAGTTATATTAGAGTATCAGTTTTTTACAGTTTTCATACTACTTCAATGGCATGGATGTGTCTTAGAGATTTGTACTTTGAAATGCCAAGGTAACTTGAGAAAGACTGAGAATTAAATCAATTTAATGTTATAGTCTACACAGAGGCACTCAGAGTAGCTAAGGAATTATAGTTTAGGGGAGTGAACGAGAGCTCCTCAGCAGATAATTCTAACTACCTCACCAAACTATAAATCCCAGAATTCCTTTGGATGGAGACATGATCATTAAAGTGGTATGTAACTGATAAAAATATGCAGTGCAGATTCCCTTTATCGATACCATACCCTCCAACTGTCCTGATTTGGCAGGAGAGTCCCGATCAATCCTCTGTCCTCCTATTTTTCAAGCTAATATCCATTTTTCCCTGAAACAGGTGTGGTTCCTAATCCTAATCTCTTAAATGGAGGAATTGAGGCACTGTTGCCATTTGCCAGCTAATCTGAATTCTGTCTGGGTGCCATCATCACCTTCTAGACACCTAGGTGTCCAACTTGTCATGGTAGTTAAAACCAGACAGGCCGAATTGACATCAACACACCACTTAAGCATTCTTAAGTGTTTAAGCAGACTCTTTAGTAATACAGAGTATTAAGCTATTTATTATATACAATTACACACACACACACACACACACACACATTCAGTCCCCTTAGGGAAAAACACAGATATGCCAATGTCTGTACACATCACTTGCCTTGCATTACATTACATTGCTTGCAAGCCATCATATATTCATTACATTACAGACTTCCAAGGGTTAATATCTGTGACTATTGCTATATCTGTAAACCCCTATTACATAGCTATTAACATCTATAATGGGCACGTATTACAATCAAAATGGGAATATTTATTTATTTATTTATTTATTTCATTTGCATGCCATGTTTCTCCCTGTGTGGGACCCTAGACAATTCTCCCCATCCCCTCTTGCAGATAAGCAGAGTAATTAAAATTGCCTCAGCTGAGACTTACATAATTCAAAATGAACAGCTGAGTCATTGTTACCTTTACTACATAAGCAATAAATAGATGGATAAATAAATAAATCCTGAGCATTGAATTTCTCACTGATGTGCTCATTCCATTAATTCTTTTGCAAATGATGTATCTGCAAATTCTCACACCACAGTCAAGCATGTGCCAAATTTCTGAGTTTACAAATATTTAGCCTAGCATGGAAAAAACTAAAAATCCTCTAGGTTTAAGGAACTGAAATGAGCTTTTGTCACATCTCTACACTTCACCTTACTTCCATGGTTGTGTACTCAGAGTCATGGCACATGAACCATTGCCAGCCCATTGGCTGCTGGTCCTTAGTGAGTTTCTGGGAAGGAAAGAAACAATTGCAGACTATGGACACAAATATGGTATCAATTCCTAACACATTGAAAATAATAATAATTGCCAGTCACTCAAATCAAATAGCTTAGGAAGAATTTCTACATAGGAAAGAAGTGTTAGAAAATAGGTGTTTATGGATGCAATTAAGCAAGAAAGTATTTCATATAAACCACAGTGGAGTGTACACAGCCCACTGACAGTGCACTTAGAATCATAGAATCATAGAATCATAGAGTTGGAAGAGACCACAAGGGCTATCCAGTCCAACCCCCTGCCATGCAGGAACTCAAAATCAAACTATCCCCAACAGATGGCTATCCAGCCTCTGTTTAAAGACCTCCAAAGAAGGAGGCTCCACCACACTTCGAGGGAGTGTGTTCCACTCTTCAACAGCTCTCACTGTCAGGAAGTTCCTCCTAATGTTGAGGTGAAATCTCTTTTCCTGTAGCTTGCATCCATTGTTCCAAGTCCTATTCTCTGGAGCATCAGAAAACAAGCTAGCACCCTCCTCAATATGACATCCTTTCAAATATTTAAACAGGGCTATCACATCCCCTCTTACCCTTCTCTTCTCCAGGCTAAACATATCCAGTTCCCTAAGTCGTTCCTTGTACAGCATGGTTTCTGGACCCTTCACCATTTTAGTCACCCTCCTCTGGACAAGCTCCAGTTTTTCAACATCCTTTTTGAATCATGGTGCCCAGAACTGGAGACAATATTCCAGGTGGGGCCTGACTAAAGCAGAATACAGTAGCACTATTACTTCCCTTAGATACTATACTTCTATTAATGTAGCCTAAAATTGCATTGGCCTTTTTAGCTGCGGCATCACACTGTTGAATCTTGTTCAACTTGTGGTCTATAGGACTCCTAGATCCCATTCACACGTAGTCTCGTTAAGCCAGGTGTCCCCCATCTTATATCTATGCATTTCATTTTTTTGCCCTAAGTGCAGTTCCTTACATTTCTCTGTGTTGAAATTAATTTTGTTAGCTTTGGCCCAGATTTCTAATCTATTATGGTTGTTTTGAATTTTCATCCTGTCTTCTGGTATATTAGCTATTCCTCCTAATTTGGTGTCATCTAAAATTTGAGAAGCACGCCCCCTATTCCCTCATCCAAATCATTGATAAAGATGTTGAATAGCACTGGGCCCAAGACAGAACCCAGTGTCACCCCACTGGTCACTTCTCTCCAGGATGAAGAGGAGCCATTGTTGAGCATCCTTTGGGTTTGGTCTGTCAACCAGTTACTAATCCACCTAACAGTTGTATTGTCTAGCTCACATTTTACTATCTTGTTTGCAAGAATATCATGGGGGACCTTGTCAAAAGCCTTACTGAAATCAAGATATGCTATGTCTATCACATTCCCTTCATCTAGCAAGCTGGTAATTTTATCAAAACAGGAGATCAGATTAGTGTGGCATGACTTGTTTATGAGAAACCCATGTTGACTTTTAGCCCTCTCGACCCTTGCCCATCATGGCTGGCCGTCCAGGGAGGGGATGCATTGTTGAGGTTCCTTACGGATATCATCAATGCATCCTTCAGGGAAGGACATGTTCCATCTTGTCTAAAGGAAGCGGCTGTTAGGCCGCTTCTGAAAAAACCTTCCCTGGATCCCCTGGACATGAATAATTACAGGCATGTTTCCCTGCTTCCATTCTTGAGCAAGGTAATCAAGAGGGCGGTTGCTCTTCAGCTCCAAGCTGTCTTGGATGAAACCGATTATCTAGACCCATTTCAAACCGGCTTCAGGACAGGCTTTGGGGTTGAGACTGCCATGGTTGCATTGACCGACGATCTGCGTCTGAGCATTGACAGGAGTAGTGTGACCCTGTTGGTGCTCCTAGACCTCTGAGCGGCTTTTGACACGATAGATCATGGCATCCTCTTGGACTGCCTGAGGGGGTTAGGTATCGGGGGCACTGCATTGCAGTGGTTCCAGTCCTTCCTCTCGGGTAGGTCCCAGAGGGTGCTGCTCGGGGACAGTGGCTTCAGGAAGAGAGATCTCATTTGTGGGGTCCCTCAGGGGGCTATCCTGTCCCCAACCTTGTTTAACATCTATATGAAGCCGCTGGGTGAGATTATACGGAGTCATGGTGCTGGGTGTTATCAGGACGCTGATGACACCCAAATCTATTTCTCCGTGTCTCGTTCATCAGCCTCGAATTCCAGTGGTGTCTCTTCTCTCAATGAATGTCTTTGGGCGGTAATGGGCTGGATGAGGAAAAACAAATTGAAACTGAATCCAGACAAGATGGAGGTGCTCATGGTAGTGGCCCCGAAACCAAGAATAGGGTTGCAACCTCAAGTCCTGAATGGGGTCACACTCTCCTCCAGTGACTGTGTTCACAGTCTGGGGGTGCTCCTTGACTTGTCATTCCTGATGATAAATCAGGTAAATGTGACAGTCAGGAACGCCTGTTATCAGCTTCGGCTGATACGCCAGCTGCGCTCTTTTCTGGCAGTAAGGGATCTCGAGACTGTTGTGCACACGCTGGTAACCTCATGTTTAGATTTCTGCAATGCGCTCTACATGGGGCTACCCTTGTGTTTGGTTCGGAAACTACAGTTGGTTCAAAACATGGCGGCCAGGCTTTTGTCAGGAATATCTAGGAGGGACCACATTACTCTGGTTTTGAGGTCCCACCACTGGCTGCCTATTGGTTTCCGGGCCCAGTACAAGGTGTTGGTTATCACCTTTAAAGCCCTAAATGGCTTGGGTCCAAGCTATCTCAGAGACCACCTCTTCCTATATAATCCTCCCCGTGCTCTCTGGTCCTCTGGGAGGAATTTCCTGCAGCCTCAAAAATCATGGCCCCATCATGATGATGGATGGGGTATGCAGTAGAAATTGTCCAGGATACCGTAACCTCCTTAAGTATGTTATTAGGTATTTGTTTTTTTTTAAAAAAATGTTTTTATATTATGTTTATTGTAACTTTTAATCATATATTATTTAATGCTGTTTTAAGGGGGTGGGTTGGTTTGATTGAAATGATGTGGGGATTTTTAATGTAAGCCGCTTGGATTGCTGTCATTAAGTGGGATATAAATAAATTTTATTATTATTATTATTATTAGGCTTGCGGCGACCTCCCAGAGGGCTTTTTCTGTTGTCACCCCCAGGCTCTGGAATGGCCTGCTGGACGAGATCCGTCAATTAACATCTTTGGACAGCTTTAAAAAGGCTGTCAAGATGGATCTCTTCCGGCAGGACTTTCCAGACTAAAATACCTGGCCTCGGGACCTTGGGACCTTGGGATCTCCCTCTCTTTAGGAATGCCTC
Source organism: Phrynosoma blainvillii (assembly GCA_026167975.1). Taxonomy (NCBI): domain Eukaryota; kingdom Metazoa; phylum Chordata; class Lepidosauria; order Squamata; family Phrynosomatidae; genus Phrynosoma; species Phrynosoma blainvillii. The sequence goes on from JANUYF010000004.1 coordinate 301,731,038, forward strand.
CATAGCCCCCTTTTTAGAACCGAAGTCACAGGGGTTTTATTGGTTTGTACTCTTAGCTTGTTTTTATTGCTATGTTTGAATTGTTAGTTGGTTTTAATTGATATGTAGTTTAATGACTTTTTAAGGGGGGGAGGGAATTATATTATTTTAAGTTGTACGCATTTTAGTCTTGTAAACCGCCTAGATTGGCTTGCCACCAGGCAGTATATAAATAAAATTTATTATTATTATTATTATTATTATTATTATTATTATTATTATGGCACTCCTTTCTAAATGTTCACAGACTCTCTGTTTAATGAACTGTTCTAGAATCTTTCCAGGTATTGATGTCACACTAACTGGGCGATAGTTGTTGGGATCCTCTTTTTTCCCCTTTTTGAAGATGGGGACAATGTTTACCCTCCTCTAGTCTGCTGGGACTTCTCCTGTTCTCCAGGAGTTCTCAAAGATTATTGCCAGTGGCTCTGAGATTACATTTGCCAGTTCTTTTAATATCCTTGGATGCAGTTCATCTAGTCCTGGAGACCTGAATTCATTTAGGTTAACTAGGTATTCCTGTACTTCCTTTTTACTTATTCTGTGCTGCATTTCCCCTATTGTGTCCTCTGCTCCATTTTCCTCAGGTTGAACACCCTTTTCCTTATGTAAGAAGACTGAGGCAAAGAAGGTGTTATATAGTTCTGCCTTTTCTCCGTCCTCTGTTAGAATTTCTCCATCTTCTCTGCACAGTGGCCTTACGATTTCTTTCTTCTTTCTTTTCCTATGGACATACCCAAAAAAGCCCTTTATATTGACCTTAACCCCTTTAGCAAGCCTGAGCTCATTCTGTGCTTTGGCTTTCTTGACTTTACCCCTACATGTGCTAGCTATTTGTTTGAATTTCTCTTTAGTGATTTCGCCCCTTCTCCATTTCTTATACATCTCCCATTTCAAACTTAGCACCTTTACAGAATGCCAGAAATAGTGCAAATTAAGTCCACTTTAAGTGCCCTGATTCAGTGCTGGGGAATCATGGGAACTGTAGTTTATTGTGGCACCAGACCTCTCTGACAAAGAAGGCTCAATGTCTCAGAAAAAAATACAAATCCCATGATTCCCTAGCACTAAGCCAGGGCAGTTAAAGTGGACTCAATTTGCACTATTTCTAGCAGTCTGAAAAGGCCCTTAGTTCAGTTGAAAGTTCTTTTGTCATCCAACCCGGTTTCTTGGGACATCTCCCATTTTTTCTTCTCATTGGAACAGTTTGAGATTGTGCCTTCAGTATCTCCCTTTTGAGAAACTCCCATCCATCCTGAACTCCCTTCTCCTTTAGTATTCCTGACTATGGGATCACACCCAGTGTTTCCCTAAGTTTGATGAAATCAGCTCTCCTAAAGTCTAGAATGAGTGTTTGGCTATGCCTATCTTCTCCTTTCCACTGTATAAGAAACTCCAGGAGAACATGATCACTTCCACCTAAGGATCCCACCATTTGCACCCATTTGCCAGGTCATCCCTGTTGGTTAGGATGTGATCTAAAATAGCTGATCCCCTTGTTGCCTCTTCCCCCTTTTGGATAAAGAAATTGGGCCTTTGCAGACTGCTAGAAATACTGCAAATTGAGTCCCCTTTAACTGTCCTGGCTCAGTGCTAGGGAATCATGGGAATTATATATTTTTTTCTGAGACATCGAGCCTTCTCTGTCAGAGAGCTCTGGTGCCACAATAAACAACAGTTCCCATGCAAAGGCCCATTGTCTTCTAGGCAAGTGAGGAATTTGCTAGACCTTGAAGTATTGGTTGAGTTTGACTTCCAATAAATATCAGGATAGTAGAAGTCACCATCACTACTACATCTCTCCTTTCTGCATGTGTGGTCATCTGTTCTAGAAAGGCACCATCCAATTCCTCAGTCTGACTTGGGGGTCTGTAGTAGATTCCCACAATAACATCCCTGTTGTTTCCTTCCCCTTTCATTTTTATCCAGATGCTCTCCACCTTGATTTCCAGGATTTAAGTCCTGGATCTCTTCACAGATGTAAACATCCCTGACATATAATGCTATTCCTCCTCCTTTCCTGTTTGGCCTATTTCTCTTAAAAAGGATATACCCCTCTATTCCTACATTCCAATCGTGAGACTCATCCCACCAGGTTTCAGTGATGCCTATTATATCGTATTTGCTTAGTGTAGAGACATCTAAGAGCATGTGTCTTCCCCACTTGCTGCCTGTGTGAGGTTTTTTTCCTCCCACTGTTGGACCCTTGCATCATTTGCCTTGTTTCCTCTATAACACTTTGACTATTATCTCTAGCCCATGATGTACTCCTGCCTTCCAAGATAGTGTCTCCCTCCCCAACATGACTCAGTTTAAAGCCCTCCTGATCAAATGTTTGAAACTATTGGCAAAAATGCTTCTTCCAACTGGTGTGAGATGCAGCCCATCTCTTGCTAGAAGTCCACCCTCATGGAACCGCAGCCATGATCAGGACCTTTGCACACTGCTAGAAATAGTGCAAATTGAGTCCACTTTAACTGCCCTGGCTCAGTGCTAGGGAATCATGGGAATTGTATTTTTTTTCTGAGACATTGAACCTTCTTTGTCAGAGAGCTCTGATGCCACAATAAACTACAGTTCCCATGATTCCCTAGCACTGAGTCAGGGCAATTAAAGTGGACTCAATTTGCACTATTTCTGGTAGTCTGCAAAGGCCCTAAGAATCGTTAAGGAACCTCCTTATTTTTCCCTCTCCCAATTTGATTGCCGCCACTACTCTGCTACTCAGTTTGTTGTTAGATTTTGTTGTTTATGGTTTTCTTTTATTTTATGTTTTAGCCGAAGATGTTTTAATCAGTGTCTGATTTAATACTTTTTAAAGGGAGGGTGGGTATTGGGTTTTTTGGATTTGTACTCTATGTATTTTTAATTGCTGTTAGCTGCCCCGATTGTGCACAGAGGGGTGGGGTATAAATAAATTTATTATTATTATTATTATTATTATTATTATTATTATCCAAATCATTCTCGGCGGCACCATCTACGGAGCCAGTTATTCACATGTGCTATCTTCCTCTCCCTTCCTAGACCATGCCCTTCAACTGGGAGAAGAGATGAGATAACAACTTGCATGTCCAGCTCTTTCAGCTTCCTACCCAAAGACTCATAATCCCTTCCGATATTCTGAAGACTGTGCCTTGCAGTATCATTGGTTCCCACATGGACCAAGAGGAAGGGGTAATGGTCAGTAGGCTTGACAAGTCTTGTCAGCCTCACTGTCACATCATGGATTTTTGTCCCAGGGAGACAACACATCTCCAGGGACATCTTGTCTGGCTCACAAACCACTGCTTCTGTACCTCTCAACAAGGAGTCCCCAACTACCACCACATGCCTCCTCTGAGGCTTAGCAGTGGCTGTTCACTGTGGTGGTACTCATAGGGTCCCCTGCACTGTCCCTGAGGAATGTCCCTGCTGCTCTTCCTCTTCATCCTTGATAAGGGAGAGAGCTTCAAATTGATTCTGTAGCTGTAAGCTCCCAGAACGATCCCTAGTTTTCCTACTTCTGTGTGTGACATTCCTCCAGGTGTCCACCTCCTGTATGCATGAAATGACCTCCTCAACAACTTCCTCTGTGTGGTCCCCGTCCAAGACCGTTCATTCTGCTCTGTCCAGGAAAACCTCTTGCTCCCTAATGTGCTGAAGTGTAGCTACCCAGGCCTCCAGCTGCTTGACTTTCTCTTCCAGGAGGGCTACGAACTTGCACTTGGTGCAAGTGAAGATCCCCACATCTCTTGGCAAGAAGACAAACATTCCACAAGTGTTGCAGGTGACTGCAGCAACTCCCGCAGTGTCCATATTGAGAAATCTTAAGTAAGCAGTGAAACAGTACTGTGGGCTTCTCCCCGAAAAAGTCCACTGGTAAAGACCCATGTAAAGGGCCCCTGTTTTCTTGGTCTTTCCACCAGGCTCTGTCAGCGAGCTCAATCAACTGGGTTTCTAACTCTACAGAGAGCTCCTGGATGCTACCTTATTCTGGAGGCAAGTCTCTGTCTCTCTTCCTCTGAGCAAACAACAACAACAACAACAACTTATTTATACCCCACCCCTTAATGGCCAATCGGCCTTTAAGTTATTGCTGTTGTTGTTGTTGTTGTTGTTGTTGTTGTTATTATTATTATTATTAGGAGACCCTCTAAAAAAGAAAGGTCAAAGCCCCCCTTCTACCTGTACTGTACTTTTCCTCGTCCTATGAAAAAATTCTGGTAGGAGTTGTATGGAGCTAATTGGCTAGCTCCACCTCCTATTGACTCACAAATGTGACTCATCAAAGCCTCACCCACTCAGCAACAGTCACACTCTCCCCAAGTGTTTTTAAAAGAATTTAAACACTCACCCACTCTATATGGCTGCTCAAATACTGCTTTCCTTCTCCCTTCCTGGCAGAAACTCACCTGGAAAGCCTCCTTCTCCTTCTCCTTCTTAGAAGAAACTTGTATACATGTCTACCCAAAAGTAATTCCCATTGAATTCAACAGATTTTACTCTGCATTAAGTTTACTCTGCATTACTCTACATTAAGTCTGCACTGGATTGCAGTCTGAAACATTGGGGGGAAGCAGATGGCTTAAAGAGCTGTTTTAGGGGCAGGGAAGGGGAGGGGCAGCCACACAGTGGACGCCCCAACTCCTTCCCCAGGTTGTCCTTAGAGCAGCTGGCCCACCGCATGGCTGGCGCTCCGAGGAGGACCTCCCGCTGCAGCGTCCATACACACTGCAGCGGAAAAGTCGCCGAAGGTGCGCCGGCAGCCTTTTGCGGCGCACCTTCGGCGACTTGTGGAAGGAGCACCAATTTAGCACTTCTTTCGGGGCGGCGAAGCTGCGCCGCGGGGCTGAGGTGTGGGGATACCTCCGCCCCGCGGTGCAGCTTCCTGGGGCGGCCCACGGCTGCCCGTTTGCTTCCCCCCATTGTCTTTCCCCCATCACTGTCTTTAAATATTACACAAGCTGTTAAATTTCTAAATAACTTTACAAAATATATTCCTTTGGCAGTCTGCTTTTCTTAAGTTCCAGTAATAATAACAATAACAATAATTTCCTGTATTTATGAGATTTCCATTCCTGATCTTCAATCTTGGTGAAAGAAAACATATGTTACATAATTCATTACACCCCAAAGGCTTACATATATTATCATGCAAAAAAGTTCTAATACTCAAGACATACAATTTTCAGGATAATTAAAGAAATGAATTGTGGCAATGTTACTGCAAGACTTGAATAGCCAAATTACTTTCCAACGATCTCCAATCTGATTTGTGTAGGTGTTTTGCTTTCTCTTTTCAACTCAGAATCTGTGTTAAACAGCAACATGATAAAAGAAACATTATCAGAACATTAAGCATCTTCTGTTTCAATCAAAGCTCTTCTTGAATATCAAATTATTTTGAAAATATAGTTGTTTTACAGCCTGTCATAAAACCTCTGCAAATAAATACCATGTCTAAGTAATACACAGTAGATATATATGTAGATAAAGCAGGTGGAAACAGATTGTAAATGATATATGTGGAACTCCCCGACTGTATCTCATTAGGTATTTTTGCTTGTAAACTTTTCCTAAGGTATAAAGCCCATCTGCCAGGTAATAACCTGTTCTTTATGAAAATGCACACATATTTCCTCTTCTTAAAAGTGACTAATTCAGTGGTCAGGAAGCAGAATCCAGAAAAAGCCACAATGGAGATGTGGGAAAGCACAACAGACTGAACATCTGTAGCTGATAATGAGATTCAGTGATGAACTTGTTTTATAGAGCTGTTGCCAAACCATCCAAGGGGACTCTAATGCTTATAAAACTTAAAGTTAGTGTCATGAGAAGCATAAACTCTGTACTTGATTTCTGGAAACTATATTTCATGTGTGCATGTGTTTATTAGCTGTAGTGTCAATTTTGCTCAGGAGAATCATTAAACATTGTTAATCATCATCCATTTTCAACCCTTCTGGGAACAGACAGACTTTCATTCATCTAGCACCTGTAGCAGCCACTTCTACCAAAAGTCTACCTGAAGTCTTAGAATCATATGCTGCATTCCCCACTGCAGACATAATCCAATGTGACACCACTTTAATTGCCATGACTCAATGCTATGAAATCCTGGAATTTGTAGTTTGGGGTGGCACTAGAGCTCTTTGACAGAGAAGGTGAAATGTCTCACAAAACTACAATACAAAGAATTCTATAGCACTGAGCCATGGAAATTAAAGTGGTGCCACACTGGATTATTTCTGCAGTGCAGATACAACCATAAAATCATAGAGTTGGAAGAGACTGCAAAGGCCATCCAGTCCAAACCTTTGCCATGCAGGAATATACAATCATAGCACTACCAAGAGATAGCCATCTAACCCAGGGGGAGGCAACCTTTTTGAGCCGGGGGCCAGGTTGCTGTCCCTCAGACAATTGGGGGGCCGAATCACCAAAAATAAACAAACAAACAAACAAATAAATAATTTAAAAATTAAAAAAATAAATATATATATACATGCACTCTCTCTCAGCCCCAGAAAAGCCATGGCAAAATCCCTGTGGAGATTTTGCCAAGAAAACCCCGAGAACAAGTAATAACAATCAATATCATCATGTTGGGTGGCGGCAGCAGCGGCGGTGGCAGGACCGGCCTGGGGCCAGTCCAAATGCCTCGAGGGGCTGCATCCAGCCCCCGGACCTTAGGTTGCCTACCCCTGATCTAACCTGTGATTTAAAACCTCCAAAGAAGGAGACTCCAGCACAGTCTGTGGCAGCATATTCCACTGTCAAACAGCTCTTACCACCAGGACGTTTTTACCAAAGAATAGGTGGAATCTCCTTTCTGGTAGTTTGAATCAATTGCTCTGTGTCCTAGACTGCATGTGCACTGCAGAATTAATGCAGTTTGCCATCTTAGGGGCTAAGTAGACCGGCAAAAAGAGCCAGCATTTTGGTGGCTTTGGGGTGTGGTGGCTGCCCAGCGCCTGTTCCAACTCTGCCCTCAAACCGGCCTCATGATGCCTGCCTAACCAGATAGTGGGCAGCGTGGGAATGCTCCTGTGGTGCAGCAATTACATGCCACGCACCACAGGAGCAGAGAAGAGCTGCAGTGGTGGTGAAAGGGATGCTTTTTTTCCAGCACAAGAAGGAGTGGCATTTTGCCACTTCTTTCTGCACCAGAAAAATGCCAGATCAGAGCTGTGGCATGTGGTTGTCGTGACCCCCCCTCCGGCAAGGAAAGAAGTGGTGCAGAGCTGCTCCTTTGCGGCTTAGCCCCTTAATTGCCATGACTCAATGGTACAGAATTCTGGATTTTGTAGTTTGATAAGATATTCAGACTTTTTTGTCAGAGAGCTGTGTTGCCTCACAAAACTACAAATCCCAGGATTCCATAGGATGGAGTCAAGGCAGTTAAAGCAGTGTCAGACTGCATTAATTCTGCAGTGTGGTGGCAGTCCAAGTCTCTGGAGCAGCACAGAACAAGCTTTCTCCATCTTCAAGATGACATCTTTTCCAATATTAAGACATGGCTATCATGTCATTTCTTAACCTTCTATTCTCGAGGCTAAACATACTACACTCCCTCTTCACACCTATCTGCCTAGTCTTCAGAGAAGCCCAAAACATGCACCCCTCTTTTAACATGGCAAAACTGGTGATGGTCTCAGCTGTAAACAATACAGTTCTGATCTGAAACAGATTAAGATCCAATCAACTGTGTCTGAGTGTGAGCCATATGTGTTCACCTACAATTGCTAATATATTCTCTTTGGCTGTTCCTTTTTTTCTGTCCCCTTCTGGAGGATTTGTTCCTGTCTCTGTGTATAACTAAATGTTTCTCCACAGAGTACATAATGCAGTAGCTCTTAAGAGAGCAGTCTGCTCCAAATCAGCCACCAAACATACAATTTTGTATGAATGAAAAAATAATAATAGGGTGACCCCCAGTGAGTTTCATGTAAGTTACAATGTGAATTTCTTGTATGCTGCATGTTCTGTCAGACTATCCTATCTGAAACATACCCCCCAAACTTGCTGAAAATCCAGCCAGTTTTTACATGATAAGATAGCAGAAAGGAGAATCAGTGTGTGTAGTGGTTTGAGCATTGGACTATGACTCTGGGAACCAGGATTTGAATCCCCACTCAACCATGGAAACACATTGGGTGACCTTGGGCAAGTCACACTCTCTCAGCCCTAGAGGAAGACAAAGATGTAACTCTGGGTCTGTACCTGTCCAAAAGGGATACTGAAATGCCAACATATGTTTGGGAAATTATGAACTAGCTCAATGTATTGGTTGGGTTACTAGCCATGAAATCAAGTTCTTATGTTCAGAGTCCAGAGGCAAGTTTCTAATTAGTTTATTTTAAAAGGGGAAATCAACAATCATCCAAAAACATACAACCACGTATGCTCACAAGGAATAAGAAAATCAAAAGTGTTATGTTGGAACAGAGAAGGTCAAACTAATGGAAATACTGCACCTGAATAGAATAGTTGCTCTGCTTGTTACGGATTCAGAGATAAAAGGAACTCGCTTCTGAGGCAAATGGAGGTTGGCAAGTGAAAGAGGGGTTAGCCAAGCAAGATGCCAAGTGTCTGGACCTGGCAGCATGGATGTCTGATATTGGCCTAAGCCAAAGAAACAGTGGAAAAGCACCAGTATATATAGGGAATTTTAGCCCTGGAACAAATGCAGGGTATAGAAAGAGCCAAATGGTGTTGCTTCCTCTGAAATGGGATTGAGTCACTTTGAAGTAGGTTCTTGGAGGTGGTAACATTGAAGCAAAAGCAAAGCAAAGCAGCTTATTTATATACCGCTTCATATCACGCTATGGGATGTCTAAGCGGTTTACAACTGTGAGCTGATTGCCCCCCAACAAGCTGGGTACTCATTTTAGCGACCTCGGAAGGATGCAGGCCTGAGTCGAGCCTCAGCCCTGGCTGGTATTGAACTCGCAACCTTGTGGTCTATGAGTGAGTGGCTGCAGTACAGGCATTTAACCACTGCGCCACCAGGGCTGATCGAGGTGTGAATGTGTGTGATTGAAGCACATCTTGGATTAGCAGGCAAAGATGCCAGGGTTGCTGACTCCTTGGCACCATCCATTGTCCTATAGCTATGTTTTTTTCTCACCTCCTCAAAGATGTCTGGAAAAACAGGGCCCTGGCAACTTCTGTTGCTAGCTTATGTGTGATGAAGGATTTCCATTAATGGCATCCACAGTAGGTCATAGAAGGGCAAATTAACCTGCATTTCATTGCAGATCTGATATCAAAAGAGGAGGAGCGTAAGGAAGCTAGCAAAGGCAACCCCCTTGTGAACAAATGCTGCCAGAAAACCCCCATGATAGATTCAGCTTAGGATCACTGTAAATTGGAAATGACTCAAAGGCACACAGCAAGAAGGTAACAGAAAAGCAAGAAGACATTTATTTTTATCCCCACCCTCTCTCTCATTTTCTTTCTTTCTTTCTTTCTTTCTTTCTTTCTTTCTTTCTTTCTTTCTTTCTTTCTACAACCTACTGTGCCTGTTAATGGTTATAGGGCCACAGCTCTAGTCTGAGTTACCAGGGTTACGGTAAGGATGGAGAGAATATTCAAAGTTATTCAATATTCCAAAAATGGTTAAGAAGTGTCTTTCTCAGGTTTTGGGAAACCCTGATGATGAGAATCCAAGACTCAAAATCTTTACAGTTTGGCACTTATTGTGCTCAAAATTCACTCCCAGCATTTTTGCACCAAACATAGCATTTTCTGCAGGAGAAGCAACATTGGGGACACTGCAGTTATAACAGAATAAACAATAGCATTGTTATTTTCTATGCAGAAAATGTTTCCTGTGCAGAAAATGCTGCTTTCTGCACACACACACACACAAATACCAGATGCAATAAGTCCTGAACTGTGTATATCAATCAATCAATCTTCATTGCTTTTGGCCAATAACCATTGCAAAGACCAAAACAATAAAACAATACACATAAACTTTCCATAAAACCAATATACAACAAATTTAAACAATTGCATATGAAATATGTAACATAAATACATTGAGATTAATGGCTAAATGCTTTTAACTAAAGTTATCCCCATTACAAGGAACAGCTATCTCTGCTATATATTTCTTCCTGGTCTTTTTGGCAGCAAGGGCAAATAGGGCTACACACCAGGTCACATATTTATCTATGTCCATTAGGAGATAAAGTACCTTTTCTTGGAAATTAAAAAATACTCTATTTCGAATTAAAGGTAAAATAAAACGCTCCCTAGGATCTTTATGTAACGGACAATAGATTAAATAATGTACCAGGTCCTCTGAGTGGGGACAACCAGCTATGCATTTTCGTTCATTTTTTGGGACTTTCTTAAGCCTCCCATCTCTTTCAGCTGAATCAAACATATTAAGTCTCAGTTCTGTGAAATCTCGACGCAACTGAACAAAGGTTAGACTATCAAAATAATCCAGGTGATCACAGGATTGCCTAAGGCTGTAATATAAGGGGGCACATGAAGAACCATAGGCAGTATGTAAGTCTACAAGTGTAGTAACTTCTAATATTGAGTTATTTATTTTTTCTTCCTTGCAGGATGGTCTAGCCCTTCTAGTTCATTAATTGAAAGCCCATACTTGGTAATTAATTGAGCTGCCCCATGAACCCAATTGTTGACAGGTAGTCCATTATTAAGTTTGAGGAGACCTTTTTTTGGTAACCTAGAATGTGACATCTCCTGGACCTTAAACCAGTAACTCAGAATCCTTTTATCTATTTGGCTTTCTAATGTTGGAACAGAAGTTTCAAGGCGGATCATGGCAGTTGGGGTGTCCCTAGGAAGTCCTAGCAATGCCCTTAGAAAATAGTTCTGAGATGTTTCTAAACCTGAGGCCTTAGGTGTGCCCCAGATTTCTGCAACATAAAGGATCTGTGCCAAAGTTTTAGCTTTAAAAACCATGAGAGCGGGATTTACTAAATTGCCTCCCCTCTTAACAGTAAAGCTCAATATTGCTTTAGCTGATCTATGGGCTTGTATTTTATGTTTATCATATGTTGTTTCCAAGAGGCTGATTCAGAAAAGAAAATTCCCAAATATTTAAAGGATTTTACTTGTTTTATTATATGTTCATCTAAGGGGGAAGCAGATGGCTTAAAGAGCTGTTTTGGGGGCAGGGAAGGGGAGGGGCAGCCGCACGGTCGGCACCCCAACCCCTTCCCCAGGTCGTCCTCGGAGCAGCCAGCCCTCCGCACAGCCGGCGCTCCGAGGAGGATCTCCCGCTGCAGCGTTCACACATGCTGCAGTGGAAGAGTCACCGAAGGTGCACCGGCAGCCTTTTGCAGCGCACCTTCGGCAACTTGTGGAAGGAGTGCCAATTTAGCGCTCCTTCCAGGGGCAGCGAAGCTGTGCTGCGGGGCCGAGGTGTGGGGATACCTCAGCCCCGCGACGCAGCTTCCCGGGGCGGCCCACGGCCGCCCATCTGCTTCCCACCTAAGTGCCAGGAATGTATTTTAGGACACCTACCAAACACCATAACCTGAGTTTTGTTATAATTTACTGTCAGGACATTTTCCTTGCAATACGATGAGAGCCTAGCAAGCAAACGTCTCAAGCCCACCTGAGTTCTTGATAAGAGAATGATATCATCAGCATACATTAACAGAGAAAGCTTTTGGTCCAAAATAGTAACTGGGGCATACTGTAAGCCCTGTAGCTCCTTAACAATATCATTAATATAAAAATTAAATAAAAAGGGCACCAAAATGCAGCCCTGTTTAACACCAGCATAGGTATTTATTTTTGAGGTGAGATGACCTACCAGGTCAACCTTGACCTGCATCGAGGTGTTAGTATGTAAAGCCCTGACTAAATATAATAAGCGGGGGTCAATATCAGCCTTTTCAAGCTTTTGCCATAGCAGGTCCCTAGGGACTGAATCAAAAGCTGACTTTAGGTCAATAAAGCAAGCATAAAGTTTTTGCTTCATGTTTTGAGTATATTTACGGACCAAAAAATTTAATACAAAACACAAGTCAATGGTAGATTTCCCCTTTTGAAAACCAGCTTGAGCTTCAGATATTAAATCATGTCTCTCAGACCAGTCCTCTAAATGTTCCAAAAGAGTACGTGCATACAGTTTGGAAGAAATATTCAAAAGACTAATTGGCCTGTAATTGACAGGATTTTTCTTATCTCCCTTTTTGTGTATTGGGGCAATAATACTTAATCTCCATCCCTCAGGAATACATCCTGATTTGTTTATATATGTAAATAATTTGGCCAGAATAGGTGCCTAGTAGTCTGGTTTTGCATTGAATAGTTCCATGGGGATCATATCCTCCCCAGGAGCTTTATTAATCGATTGTTTGGCCATAATTTTTTTAACCTGATCAGGAGTAACCTCTGACCATTCTGGAAGGGCAGTAAATTGGGGAAGATATGAATAAAAATGTGAAATTGGTTTACAGCTATATATATTTGCAAAATATTCCTCCCATACATTGCCTTGGATTACTGCTTCCAAGGAGTGATCTATCATTCTGGTAGCTCATGCAATAATGTACCAGAATTTTTGTGAATCTTTTTGCATAGCAGCATGACTTAGTTCTTTCCATTGATTTATATAATAATTATGTCTCTTTTCATTAAGTAATGTTTTATAATCACTCCTCAGCTGAGCTATATATAACTGTGTTTCCATGTCTTCCTTAGTGGACTTTACTTTTAAGGCCCTCAGTGCTTTCACCAATGCTTTTTTGGTCTTGCAACAATCCTCATCAAACCAAGTCTGAGGCTTAAACCTGATTTTTTTAGAATTAGAGGATGATGTAAGAATTGGTTTTAGATGGGACAAAAGAATTTCGTATGATCCAATAATATTATCAGGTTCATACAATACATTATCTCTCAATTTAACAAAGTCAGATGATTCAAAGGTGTTAGTAATTCTATCTTGGAGCTGTTCATTCCACCTTAGTCATTTACCACCAAGGATTAAATAGTTAGAACTATCAACACAACCAGGACTAGTCAGATTACTGGATATTAACAAGAGCAACTGTAAGGGATGATGATCACTCTCAGCTCGAGGGATTATTTTGAATGAGTCACGAAGTATATGAACAGGGCTAGTGGCCATAAAATAATCAACAGTGCTGGCATGTCCTTTGGGAGAGATAAACGTATAATATCCTTTTGGATCTCCAAGACCATCGCCATTACAGAGTTGAAGGTTGTATTTAATTACTATCTCACATAAATATTTCCCAGAGGCATTAACTGACCTATCGAGAGCTGCTCTAAGGGAAAGTTCTGAAACATTTTCTATGCATAGTCCAAAGATTGTGTTGTCAGAGAAAGCTATGCCAATCCTGGCATTAAAATTGCCTCCTATGATCACCCATGGATTAGGAGACAGAATGTCTAATTCCTCAATAATAATAATAATAATAATAAATTATTTATATACCGCCCAATGGTTGCCCAATCCGGGCCGTTTACAACATAAAACACATTCACAATAAACAGCATTCCCCCCCCCGGTCCAATCTATCCCAGGGCAGACATTCCTTAACACTAGGTCTTGCGAACTGTGTATAGTCTTTAAACATTGCAGAGTTTTCAAATGCTTTCTTGCAGTGGGAAGAAAATTGCTAAAATTACTTTTTGCTTCCCTCAAGAACAATATTAGTGAAGAATTACAACCTAGGGCTGTCTGGGCCATTTCCCAAGGAAATGAAGAGTTCACAGATGTGGAGTGGCTGGCCATTGTTTCTAGTGCATTATGTTTAGGCTGAACATAGAATCATAGAATCATAGATACTGCTAGTATTATGGTGTTGTCAGCATATCTCAGATTGTTGATATTTCTTCCTCCTATTTCGACTCCTCCCTCTTCCATGTCTAAGCCTGCTTTCCTTACAATATGTTCTACATATAAGTTGAATGGGTAGGGTGATAGGATGCAGCCTTGTCTGACTTCTTTGCCAATTGAAAACCATTTTGTTTCTCCCTGTTCAGTTCTGACAGTAGCCTCTTATCCTGAATACAGATTGTTCATTAAGACTATCAGATATGTTGGCACTTCCATGTCTTTAAGGGCATTCTATAGCCTTTCATGATCTGCAGTCAAAGGCTTTGCTGTAGTCTGTAAAGCACATTCTGATTTTCTTTTGGAACTCCCTGCTATGCTCTCTTAGTCATTGTATATTTGCAATATGATCCTTGGTGCCTCTTCCTTTCCTGAACCATGCTTGGACCTCTGGGATTTCTCTCTCCATGTGTGGTTGGAGCCTATGTTACAGAATCTTTGAGCATGATTTTGCTTGCATGGGATATTAGTGCTATGGTTCCATAGTTGTTGCAGTCTCTTGTGTCTCCTTTTTTGTGGATGGAGATGCATATTGATTGCTTCCAATCTGTTGGCCATCATTTTGTTTTCCATATCTGTTGACATATGTTCGTTAGCACTAGAGCTGACTCTGTCAATGTGGATTGCAACAGTTCTATTGATATATCTTCTGTTCCTGGAGTCTTGTTTTTTGCCATTTCCTTTATTGCAGCTTCCACCTCAGTTTTTAGAATTTGGGGTTCATCTTCATATGGCTCTTCATTCCACGTGTCCTTCATGTTGTCATCTCTTTTATATAACTCTTTTGTGTATTGCATCCAGTGTCTTTTTATTCCTTCCTGCTCTTGAATTATGTTATTTTTATTGTCATAGAGTAGGGGTAGGCAAACTTTCCCCTTTAAGGGCCGAGGGACTTCAGCCCCCAGAAGCCTCAGCCATGTTGGCCAATAGTCCCATGTTGGCCAATAGCTCCTGGGATTCTGGGAGCTGAAGTCCTTTGGCCCTTAAAGGGGAAAGGTTGCCTACCCCTGTCATAGAGCATCCCGGTCCTTGTTTTGAACTTTCCCTTGATTTCTCAAATCTTGTGGAATAGAACTCTTGTACATGCTGTACAGCTCTGGAGACCAGGGTTCAGTTCCCAGCTCAGCCATGGAAACCCACTGGGTGAATTTGGACAAGTCACATGCTCTCAGCCTTAAGGGAAAACAATGGCAAATCTTCTCTGAACAAATCTTGCCAAGAAAATCCCATCATAGGTTCACCTTAGGGCTGCAATAAGTCAGAAATGACTTGAAGGAACACAACACATACACACACACAATCTGGTATGCATATGTCTTTCCTCACTATTAGTGCAAATTGAGTCCACTTTAACTGCCCTGGCTCAGTGCTAGGGAATCATGGCTCTGGTGCCACAATAAACTACAGTTCCCATGATTCCCTAGCACTGAGCCAGGAGAGTTAAAGTGGACTCAATTTGCACTATTTCTGGCAGTCTGCAAAGGCCCTATATTTAGCTTGCTGCACAGCATGGGAGTTAGGAAGTTATTGTTCCAATAATAAAGGGATAAATTAGTTCCATTGTAACTGAACCTTAACAGGGGATAACTCTTTTTGTGTGGTAACTGGTAGCTGCAGCACAGGCAGCCCTTGAAATATGTGACATTTCTGTAGTGCAGCCACAACCTGTAACTAAAAACATTACAGTTACAGCACCTCATGCTGCTGCCTTGTACTCTGTTAACATAATCCCTAATTGGGAGAGGAATGTGTTTGATTCACAGTCCAGCAGCTTAGAGAATTTTAGGGCTTGTCTACATTGGCTATTTATTCTGAACTGGGCTGTCTTCATGGCAGGGTTTTCTTAGGCAAGGGATATTCAGAGGATATTTGCCATTGCCAGTCTGAAACTTAGCTGGCAGCACCTGGTATTCCCTGGTAGCCTCCCATCCAAGAACTAACCAGGGTTGACCCTGCTTAGCTTCCAAGATCAGATGAGATTGGATGCCTTCATGGTATTTAGGTCTTTAAATTAAAAATCACAACCTCTCACCTCCCAAGAAAAGAAAAGATGGTGCAGTAATACCTTTATTAGGCCAAACACAAGGCAAAAAATACATTTATGGGGGGTTGCAGACTGCCAGAAATAGTGTGAATTCAGTCCACTTTTAGGGTTAGGGTTAGTGCTAGGGAATCATGGGAACTGTTATTTTTCTGAGACATTGAGCCTTCTCTGTCAGACAACTCTGATGCCACAATAAAATACAGTTCCCATGGTTCCCTAACCCTAACCCTAACCCTAAAAGTGGACTGAATTCACACTATTTCTGGCAGTCTGCAACCCCTATATGTAAACTTAGAAAGCTCAAAGTTGCCTTCATCAGGCATGGATGTTAAATGTCATTTCAGGGGAAGAAATGTGGCAACAGAGATTTTTTTTTCTCTTTCTGCTTGGCAGAATTATCATGTGTTTTGGAGTTTGCTATATTTTCCTGCATGACCAACACTGGTCCCTGGATAGACAGATTTATCAATCAATCAATTGATATATCTTTTGTAAAGAAAAGAAAAGAAAAGTAAAGTAAAGTAAAGAGTAATGGACAAAATGTTAGCTATAATGGTAATTTAATACTTTTAGGATCTTGGAACTGTAATTATAGCTAATTTATTTTAAAATAAGTTTCCAAATGCTTGCTGTCAAATTTCAATTTAAAAAAAAAACCCTCCTTCCTCAGGGAGAAAAAGTGTTGCGTCTTAGTCTAGGAAAGCAGTTAGAACAGCTTGCTCAGGATAATTTCTCCAGGGAATAGTGACACAATGCATCCATTGCCTTGGCAGCTTTCAGTTTCTTTATCAGTGCTTATTCAGCAAATCTCCCTTGGTCTTGCTGACCTTGGCAGCATTGGGGATTCTTATTTTCACATGGCTGAAGTGCTGTTCTTTCACAAGGGGGGGGGGGACAACATCCCTATGTATTAATTAGTAATTGAGAGAATATTTCCACCCAGAACATATGTGTTCTTCTCACCCTTCTTTCTTCACCTGTTTTTACATTTCAAACAACATGTTGTTGCCATGACAAGTAATTTTTTCTTTTTCAAAGACATTAGCATTCTTTTCTATAAAAATAGCTATACCAGTGTAACTGATTCTTTTCTCCTGTTATTTTACTAAATCTCTTTAAGAACAGAGGGTTAAAAAACTGGTATAGAATGTGGCCTCTCTCACATTTGTTTGTTTTATGGAAAAGCCTGGTTTATACAGATGTCTTACATGGATTAAACATCTGATGGGTAGCCACCCATTAATCCTTTTCCTCACAATGTAACTACATTAATGTGAATGTGGCATGTGAATCAGCTATACATTAAGGATATGTTATCACCCCTTACATATTTGTATTATGTTCACTTATTCTCTCTTATCTGCTCCCACATTTCCTCAGACATTCACTCCAGAGATGACCTCCCACCATCAACTATGAAATTTTAGTACTATGGTTTCTATTTTCTTAGAACTAAAGATAGTTAATAGTTCCAACTGGAATAACCCCATTGAATCAAAGAAAACCTGGTAAGTCCACAGTTAGATGAGTTCAATTGATTTAATATATATTTACTCTTTTGGGGAATAACATTTAGATCTAGGTCTATGTTTTAGGATTTTTAAAAAGACTGATATTTTAGTTTAGTTTTCTTCTCAAGCGTGTCCAAAGGAGAGTGACTAAAATGGTGAAGGGTCCGGAAACCATGTTCTATGAGGAACAACTTAGGGAACTGTCTATGTTTAGCCTAGAGAAGAGACAGTTGAGAGGCGATATGATAGCCCTGTTTAAATATTTGAAGGGATGTCATATTGAGGAGGGAGCTAGGGAGCTAGCTTGTTTTCTGCTGCTCCAGAGAATAGGACCCGGAACAATGGATGCAAGCTACAGGAAAAGAAATTCCACCTCAACATTAGGAGGAACTTCCTGACAGTGAGAGCTATTCAATAGTAGAACACACTCCCTCAGAATTTGGTGGAGTCTCCTTCTTCGGAGATCTTTAAACAGAGGCTGGATGGCCATCTGTTGGGGATGCTTTGATTTTGAGTTCCTGTATGACAGGGGGTTGGACTGGATGGCCCTTGTGATCTCTTCCAACTTTATGATTCTATGATTCTATGATTCTTCTGCATTTTTTGTATTATGGGATGGAGGCAACCTGCATCTTACCATTTTGGTCTTCGACCTAACATGAGGGGAGTTAATGGGCTTAAATGTCTGGAACTGATTAACTTTCATCATTTCCATTTCATTAGTCTATAGTGGCCAATTCTATGGGGGGGAAATTCAAGCCAGTTCTATGACATCTTTTTTCAAATCTTCATGGCATGTCTGCTAGATGATCTATGGCTGATCAGTATCCAGCAAGATGTTTGATAGGATGGATGGGAAAATATAGCATCCAACCCCCCAGAACTCCATCTTAGCCATTATGGATTCAGAATCTCAGTATATCAATTATCCCACACAAGAATGGATGAGACATCATGCATAGCATTTTGAATGGGCCACAGGGTCATGGTGGTCAGCAGGTAAGACACTGACTCTGATGACTGTAAGATCACCAGGTTGGCAGTTTGAGGCCCAAGTGCCATGTAATGAAATGAGCTCCCATCACTAGTCCCAGCTTCTGCCAACCTAGCAGTTTGAAAGCATGTAAAAGTACATGTAGATAAATAGGTACCACTTTGGTGGGAAGGTAACAGTGTTCTGTGAAGTCATGCTGGTCATATGATCACAGAGTTGTCTTTGACAACACTGGCTCTTCAGTTTAGTAACAGAGATGAGCACCGCCTCCTACAGTCCGACACAACTTGACAACTCATCAAGGGGAAACATTTACCTTTACCTTTTTAGAATACCTAACCACCAAACTCTATCATTTTATGCCTGCTCATGACTACTTTATTTTAGGAAGTAGCATGTACCTACAAGTTAATGGCACCACTATGAACATTCACATAGAAACACAGTATACAAATATCTTTATGGTTTATTTATTTATTTCAAGGATTTGTGGTTGATCTAGAACAGGGGTAGGCAACCTTTCCCCTTTAAGGGCCGAGGGACTTCATCTCCCAGAAGCCTCAGCCGTGTTGGCCAATAGACCCATGTTGGCCAATAGCTCCTGGGATTCTGGGAGCTGAGGTCCCTCGGCCCTTAAGGGGAAAGGTTGCCTACCCCTGATCTAGAACAATACCTCCTCAATTCCTATACCTTGAAATCTTTCCATTACTTGACTAATGACAATTTTATCCTTTGGACTCATGTAAAAGAATTATTTGAGAGGTTCTAACAGAATGTCAACAACTTTTCCCCTACCATCAACCTAAGCCTGGAACAATCCACACTATAGGAAAACTTCCTTTACAGTCTGTTAGGTTATGCATTGGATTATTGCCACACATACCTACATGTCTCCAATTTCCACCCAGTACACACTGCCCAAACTATTGTTTTATATCCAACCACATCCAGTCAGGCCCACCACAAAGACAGGGACTCAGATCTCAGGGATTGCTTAAGGCATTCTTCAATCTACTACCCACCCAATGAAGGTAAATAATAAATCAGCAAGTCAAGACTGGTGCACAGGAACAATCTATTACAAGACAGACTAAAACCAGTTGTCACCTATAGGTCTCAGTGGAGACCACTGAAATGTGTTATCAATGAGCTAAAGCTTATAGATGTCCTCTCAACCCGAAACAAGTATCCTACTTAAACAGGACACATAACAGGGATGACATTACAGGAATAAGACCATGCCAGAAATTCAGATGCCATGTCTGTCCCCATCTAGTGCAGTAGCAATATTATAGGTTTTAATAATGTCACCCCCAACATCAAGGTACATCTACATACTCATTCTAAATGCAATATCTGCCATTCTTTCTTGGCAATGCCCCTTTCTTTCTCTGCATTGCAGAAGGATAAATCAACATAAGCTTGATGTTAAAAATGACAGTACCAAAAAAGTTAATGGCAGAATATTTTAATCTTCTTGGCCATACAATCAATGACCTTCAAGTAACTGTTTTCTAGCAAAGAAACTTCAAGCAGAGATATGAATAAAGTTAATGGTTTCTTGCCACACTACATATATTAATATTCACAACTGTTCATGAACATTTAATATTTGGCTCCTTCAACTTTAAGGATTGGCTTCTTTAGCAGTAAGTATTACTTTCACACATGCACAGAATGCATCATTGCACCCATTTCTTTAAGTCACAATTTGCATATTTCTTAACACAAACCCCACCTGCATCTTCCAGCTTATACCTGTGCCTGTGCTTCCAAAAGTGGAACAATAGCAGCATTAACACATTTATGAGTGAAGATTATCACACAACATTGAGAGTATCCTGTGATCAATGTGTCTGCAGACCATTCTTGTTGCACAATTTTGTGTTAATAATTAATGATAATAAAGCAAAATAATTAATGAGAAACTCCAGTTAATAAAGCACCAATATCGCTTTATTTTCAGGAATGTGGAAGTGCAGAAGATGATCTTGCTGTGATCTGACTATTGAGTAGTCCAAATGATTGAAGTGGATTGGAGTTTATTCCCTCTGCCTGTTTAAAAAGCACATGTGTGTAGCTATATAATAACAACTCATTAAACAATTAGCTAATGTTTGCAGAACTGCCATATCTCTCTTGTGTGTGTTCAAATCGATTCAGTCTTGTTATTGTGAAAAAGTGCAAAATGGAATGTCAAAATTCTGGTATGCTTCAGTTTATTATGCAAACATGATAGTAATGGAAATGACCCCAATGTGATAACCTCCTCCATCATTAGATCTGAAGAAGTGGATTGATATCTGCAAAAGCCCATACTCAGATTAATGTCTGTGTCAAAATTGGCATTTGATTGCTTCCTTTCTTTCTTCTGCCCTGTGCTTTCTATTAGATTTAAGAAGATATCTGTGCTATACCGTTATAGCAGTTTCACACTATTTTAGTTGCCATGGTTTCATCCTACTGAATCCTGGGATTTGTTATCTGGGGAGGTGCTCAGAGGTTTTTTTTAGAGACAGAAGCCTTTTTAAAGATTCTTTTTAGTGCACTTCCCTAAACTACAGCATGACAGTGACATTACACCTGTGAAGCATAAAGACTTTCAACAAGATCTCAGTCAAGGTCTGTTCACATCAGGAATTTGCAAAGATCAAGCATTTCATAGAGTTGAGTGCCATCTATACAGAATGACATAAGCATCACACTGAGATACAGAGCTTTTACATCAGTCACCCTAAGGCTATGAAATGAACCTCCTGTTGAGTTTTGTAATTCCTGCCCCCTCCCCTGGCATAAAACCTGTTTTTTGTTTGGCCTTCAGCTTTGTCAGCTAGTTTGTTCAGTGCTGCTTTTCTACTTTTCTTTCTAGTTTTTAAAATAACTATCATATTTGTTTGATTTCCCGCACACCACTTTGAATGCTGCACAGAAAGGCAGCTAACCAATGATTATGATAATAGCACACCAGAACATCAGTATTATGAGTATTCTGTGATGAAAAGAGGTCCTTGAAACAGAAAGATCTTATCATCTGTATGTGTACTGCAGGTTGTCTCCCTTTGGCAATGAACTGGAAAAATCCCCATGGTTTCCCTTTAAATAACATGCATCAGTGAGAACTAGTACATATAGAGAAGATGTCCTCTACATTGAGACAATTGAAAATGGTACACCAAACTGATAACTTTTATGGCACAGGGCTACTTTTTATTTATTTGATATATTCCACCATGACCCCACACTCCACCCCCAGTCCTGTGCAAATATGTGGAATGATATTTTCATTGTCATTTAACAATTGTTACCTTGTTTTTCAATATGGCAGAAAAACTGGAATGATATATGGAATACAGATAGTGGGCCAGATCCTGCCCAGAGACTGCTAGTGTATCTACCCTACAAAATAAAGCAGCTTGACATCACTAACTGCCATCACTTCATCCTACAGAATCCTAGGATTTGTAGTTTGGTGAGGCACCAGAGCTCTCTGACAGACAAAGATGAATACCTCACCCAACGACAAGTTCTAGGTTTCTACAGGATGGAGCCATAACAGTTAAAGTGGTATCATACCACTTTATTATTAAATTCTGCAGTGTGGATACATCCTATGATTCATAACTTTACAATGATGTAACTATGGGGGGTTGCAGACTGCCAGAAATAGTGCAAATTGAGTCCACTTTTAGGGTTAGGGTTAGTGCTAGGGAATCATGGGAATTGTTTGTTTTCTGAGACATTGAGCCTTCTCTGTCAGAGAGCTCTGGTGCCACAATAAACTACAGTTCCCATGATTCCCTAACCCTAACCCTAACCCTTAAAGTGGACTCAATTTGCACTATTTCTGGCAGTCTGCAACTCCCCTATGTCTCTGACATGATATACATATACAGGATAACAGCTAGTGTATTTTCTATAGTTTTTGCTTCATAATGGCCTTTGATGTTGATAGGTGTTTGAAGTTTTGCTCTATTTCTTCTTGTGTTCATTGTATTTTGAAATTAAAAATGAAAAATGAATAAAAAATTACAGATCTGTATGGAATACTGTTTCTCCTCATACCAGAATGGCAACAGTGGTTTATACATATTTGTTGAACAGGAGTTGTCTACAGTGTGAGCAATAAAACAAAATAAATTAATAAAATAAAATGGACCTGTGGCACTGTGGACTAATTCATTTCACATGCTTTGAATTGTTTCATTGAATGTGCATTCCCTAGGCATTTGTCACAATGTGAAGAACTAAAGCATGGCACTGTGTGATCCTTTTTGTCAGACACTTAGCTTTGGGGACTTTTGTTTTTATTCAAGTCTAACTTCGCTTGTGTCACCTGTGTGTCTGAAGTGAAGAACACATTTCTTCAGAAGGAAACAAAGAGAGGGTAAAAAGACTTTTAAAACTTACAGGATGTTTTTATTCTCTCTCTAGTAGTCCAGAGAGACCCCAAACAACATAAAGCTATACACACAGTGTACTGGGGTTGACTTAGCTAACATCTGACAATTTGTTGCAGCAATACTAAGAAGAAGAAGAAAACTCCCAATCACTACAGCACACTATAATCCAGATTTTCAGGGGACAGCCAACTATGCTTATGTCACCACTTAAAGGTAATACAAGTGATTTGTGGTTTATAACAAGAATGCTGGATAGGGATAGTATTTAAAGAGAAAGGAGAGCATCAAAACTAGGCAGGCAGATTTCCTCAAGCCCTGAGGCTGGGGTTAAATCAATTGTAAAACTAAAATAATGATGTTAACAATATAAAATGAAATGAAATAATGAAAAATACTCTTTTTGGTACAAAAATCTCAAGTAATTTCTAGGTTAATTTCTGACAAGCTTCAAAAAGCTGACCCATTTTTATAAACAAGAGTAGAGAGACATGTGGTACCAGAAGCTGGCAGGCAACAGGGCATAGGAAGAGTGGCCTGACCCTGCACAGAGGCATCACTAAGGAGATGCAGGGGGTGGGGACCACACCAAGTGACAATTCGAGGGGTGTCACCTGGTGGGGTGATATACCCAGTGGGACTGACACAGAGACTAGCCAAGCAAGAAAGGGCATCACCTTTCTTTTTTACTCACCCAGCAGCCACACTAGACACAGCTGCTCTTGTTGGGTGGGTGGGGTGGGTGGGTGATGACTTCCACAAGCAGCCATGACAGATCCTGAATGGGCCCTCTAGAGGCTGCAGTGCTGCCCCCTTCAGCAGCACCTGCTGCTGGGAAAAACAGTGTCTTCTGTTCTGCAGCTGCTCTTTAAACAGCCATGACAGATCCTGAACAGACTCTCCAAAGGCTGCAATGCTACTCTCTTCAGCAGTGGTGGCTGCTGGAGAGGGGTGGTGCCTTCTGTTCAAAATCCAGTGTGGCTGCTGGCCACACCAGACCCCAAATGGGCCCTCTGGAGGCTGCAGTGGTCTGGCCAACTGAGGGACAGGAAGTGAAGAACACTTCACCTCCCGCACAGCTCTTTCCAGGACCCACACTATTAATCCCAACCCCTTGATGCCACTGCCTGTGCATTGACAGGCAGCCCAAAATACAAGTTGCTCTCTCCAGTCTGTTTCTATTTTTCATACATTTTAATGTATTTTTTTTTAAAAAAAAAATATCCTCATGCCTCTCTCCAGCTTTTTCTCTCTGCAGTATCAGGTCTCTTCTATCCTTCTGCAGCGCACAAATGCTACAACATTTTATTTTATATAAGGGCCTGATTACTGTACAGGAGCTCTCCAGGGAGTTCTCCAGCCAGCCACTTCCACCTTCAAGGCAGCAGAGGTAGTGATGACACTCCTGATTGTTCATCTGCATGGCAGGGGGTTGGACTGGATGGCCCTTGTGGTCTCTTCCAACTCTATGATTCTATGATTCTATGATTCTATGAGCTACAAGGCACTAGAGGATGGCTGGCAAATATTCCCAAATCCAAAAATATTCAAAATGCAAAACACTTCAGGTCCCAGGCATTTTGGATAAGGTAAACTCATCTTGTAGTAAATTAAAGTGACCAGATGCAAAGAGAGATAGGACTTCTGTACCTTTAGCAGAATCACTGAAAAATCATACAGTTGTCATATATGGAAGATGAAACCATTAAAGAAAATATGATTAAATGGGCCATTGACCTAAAACGAGCCATCCCTTTGGAGCAATGGGAAAAATCTTGGACATGTCGTATAAAATATTCTCTAAGCTTTGATTTAAGGGAAAATTTTCAAAAGATGCAACATCGGTGGTACTTAACCCCTGTGAAATTAGCTAAAATGCAGAAAAATGTCAGTAAGAAATGTTGGAAATGTCATAAGAAGGACGGCACCTTTATACATATGTGGTGGCATTGCAGAATCGCTAAGAAATATTGGAATAAAATCCATAAGATGGTTACACAAATTCTACCTCTTAAAGAACATACTGATCCAAAACTCTATCTGTTAGTTATGAATGATGATGAAGAATTAGAAAAGAGATATGGTAAACTGCTTTATTATATAACAACTACCGCAAGAATGGTTTATGCAGCCAAATGGAAAAGTAGTAACTGCCCTGAAACAGAAGATTGGTTGTACAAATTAATGGATTGTGTAGCAATTGATAAACTTACTTCACTCCTAAGAGAGAAATCTCGGGACATAATAAAAATAGACTGGGAGCCCTTGTTAAATTTTTTGAAAAATAGTAAATATAGTGAATTAGCAGTTAGGCTTTTAAATTAATTAAGGGGGGATGCAGACCAGGGTGTCGGGGACGCCCTGGGATGGTGCGCCGCTGGAGCGAGGCACTCGCACAGCGGCACACCGGCGGCGTCCCTGAAAGGAGCGCCAAATTGGTGCTCCTTTCAGAAGCCAGGGAAAGTGCACCCTAAATGCGTCGGGTGCACTTTCCCCGACTTTTCCGCCGCAGCATGTGAGGATGCTGCGGCGGGAGGTTGCCCCCGGAGCGCCGGCCGTGTGGAGGGCCGGCAGCTCTGAGGGCAACCTCGGGAGGAGGAAGGGGCACCCCTCGTGCAGCTGCCCCTCCTCTTCCTTGCCTCGGAGACGACCCAATAAGTCGTCTGCCAAGGCCCTAAGTTCTTCTAGACTAGGTTATTATAGTTATGAAAATTAATATAAACTAGATTGTTGTTTTCTCTCTTGTTTGTTATGCTTGGCCTCTCCTTCATGGAGCGAGGTGGTAGAAGTACATAAAAAGATATTAGAAGGTGATTTAAAGCAGTTTAATGTGGCGTTGGGGTTGAGATTGAATCCTCTTAAATAATATGTTGCTGAAGCTTAGGAAGTATTTCTTTTAGTCGTGTGTAATTAATGAGTGTTCAGTGTTTGTTACTGTCTGAGTATGTGTAAGTTATATGTACATGTATATCTGTTTCTGTTTTTTTTTTTGTAATGGTATTTATGTTTGTATGATATTTTGTATGATTCTTTTTTCAAATATTTTTTTTTTTAAAAAATTATACAGTTGTCAACTTGGAAGGGCTCTTTGAGGTCCTCTGCTCCATGCACACCATTCAACAGTCCGGATTTGGCAGGATCAGTCTCAATTAATCCTCTGTCATTTCTCTTTTTTCAGCTGCTTTAAAATGTCCCAGTTTCTCTCTGTTACCACTACTCCCCTTTGTCCTTATCTTACTTTAGTTACTGAAAACTGAGTTCAAAATACAAAAGTAGTTTGTACTCAATTAACTCAGCAAGAGGATAGGGGAGGAAAAGACAGAATATTACCTTTCCCAGTAGACTGACAAAAGCTACAGCATCTTCTAGCTTGTGTGTTCTTTCTCATTAATAACTTTTGCCATCTTGACCATGCTGTGATGTTGCTTGGCCATACATGGCCTGGTTTTCATCTGTGAAATGTTGGATGGCATGCTAATATAGGAATTATGAAACCACATCTTAAACAGATGTGTTCAGTATCTCCTTCATCTCCAAAGTTGATACAGGAGATAGCTTTCCTAATTCTTCTCCAGGCTGAACATCCACAAATGCACTCTTTTGCACCGGTTGAAGAACCTTGTGTAAAAGGTTGAAGAACCTTGATATATTTTGTACCAGGATATGCTCAGTCTATGCTATTTCTTTAATTGTGAATTTAACTGGAACCTCTGATTAATTTTCAGATGGGAAATATTATCAAAAACTATGAAGTTATCTCCCTCCAAAACTTTGCAACTCTAGGCATCCAGGCATTTTACACTAATGCACATTTGACCTTAATGCCTTTGTCTGGATGCATCACTCTGAAGGTTTGTAGAACTGTTCACTGTAAATAATATTCAGTGAGGGCCCAGCTCTTTGATTTCTTGCTTTTATACAATTTCTTCACATGTTCGTCTTGGGTTTTTCTGACCTATCTATCTATTTTAAGTGGTGCCAGAATACTTCTGCTTAACAGAAAATAACACATGAAACACAATGTGAGACTTAGCATTCAGTAAAAACAGGGAAACTTGTCTAAAGACATTTTGCTGCTTGAAACAGAACAAAGTCATGTCTCTTTCTGTGTCACCCAGAGAAGCTGGCTTGTATGGCAGATGATTATTATTTCAACACTAACAACAGTCTACAACTCCCCAGAACCTGTGAACCTCATCAACCAGAAAGTCCATCTGGAGCTATGAGCACAATGTAACACTTAACAATTTGGAACCAGAGACCATCTGTATAAGACTTTCAGATAAAGGAATGTGTGGACACTGTCTTAGCTTATCTTTTCTGTTACTGCATCTATCTGTCACCAAGAAAGCTGCCCCTTGTACACTAGGTAGCTTAGGGGTTGTCTGCACAGGCCAAATAAAACATCCTCCCTCTGTCCTCTTGGTGAGGAGTCCAGATGATGGCCTAATCCCTGGTTTTGCTGCAAACTGTCCAGATGACATCCAGCCAGTTAAACACCTAACTCACTGTATACCCCCTTAAAGCATTTTTGATAACTCATATTTTGTTCTGGATCTTCCCAGAACATCCAGAGCCCTTCATTGTGACACCAGGTGGCTATTTACAATGCACAGTGGCACCCATCACTCTCAAGTCAGAATGAGGCACCCAGCCATATGATCAACACTGGGTGCCTCGTTCTGACCTCAGAGTGACAGACTCACTAAGGTGGTAGCAGCGGCAGGTGCCACAGTGGGACATGCATGTGACCAGCCACCTATCATTGCAATGGAGGGCCACATATTACGAGGGAAGGTCAGGTCAGCTGTGGTGTAACAATACTCTGAGCTGCTCCCAGGGTCTTCTGGCCCAGGTAGACCCAGCCTTAGCCTTACTGCAGTGTATCTTTTGAAGGGAAATTCAGTAGGCTCTGAGTAGATCAGACCCACCAGACCAGTATAAGTGCCCTAAAGCTTCTCCTCTAAAAAAGAAAAGGAAAGGAAAGGAAGGAAAAGAAAAGAAAAGAAAAACCAGAGCTAATTGAACTCTCTCGTCCTAGGGCCATTTCATACTGCACAATTATAGTGCTCTATTCCATTTTAACTGACATGGGATCCTGGGATCTCCAGTTTAGAAATTTAGAATTCTCACACAGGCAGCTCTTCTTGTGCCTCCTCAAAGTACAAACCCCAGGATCCCATAGGATCCAACCATGGCAGTTAAAGTAGGATTGTATCACTACATCTGTGCAGTGTGAAAGGGCCACATGTTATGAAAAATGTTTTCTTAAATGGCAAACAAAGCAGACCTGGAGCCTATTGAAAAGGTAAATTGTCACAGAATCAGAGACCACTTAAGGACCACTATGTCAACCCCTTGCCATGCAGGAATACAAAATCAAAGCACTCCCAACATATGGCCATCCAGCCTCTGTTTAAAAACCTCAAAAGAAGGAGTCTGCACCACACTATAAGGGAGTGTGTTCCACTGTCAAACAGCTCTTACTGCCAGGAAGTTCCTCCTAATGTTGAGGTGGAATCTCTTTTCCAGCAGCTTGCATCCATTGCTCTGGGTCCTATTCTCTAGAGCAGCAGAAAACAAGCTTGCTCCATCCCCAATATGACATCACTTCAAATATTTAAACCTTCCCTTCTCCTGGCTAAACATATCCAGCTCTCTAAATCACTCCTCATAGTGTATAGCTTCCAGAGCCTTCACAATTTTGGTTGCCCTCCTCTGAATATACTCCAGCTTGTCAACATCCTTTCTGAATTTTGGTGCACAGAACTGGACACAGAATTCCAGGTAAGGCCTGACCAAAGAAGAATAGAGTGGTACTTGCCTTGATTTTGGAGATTATCACACTGCCCTTTCCTGTCCTTTACTCCTGAGCTAGGCACGAGATGTAAACTTTAATATGCTGATTTTATAGCACACCTTCATGCCGAGGCAGAAGGCACCCCATAACCGATCTGGACTTCTCCCACACTTTTTGAAAGAACGAGATTTTCCCATTGTTTGCAAGGTGCAGGAGAAGTTTGGATTGGTGACAGGATGCCATGATCAGGTACGGGATGCCTCCTGCCTGGGCATGGAGGTCTGGGGGGGATTCTAGAAGAGAGATTTCATCTTTTTTAAACACGAGGGAAAAGGGTAGCATGACAACTCTAGTGTATCTTTCAAATAAGTAGCTCTGATAATCTCTTGTAGCACAAAATGTTGGAAGGGGGGGTGACACATGTGCCCCTGGGTTGCACTCCACTTCCAATCTACACATAGCAGTGTCACCCTGTGGTTGTTCTGACCAGATGCACAGAAATCCCCCATTTGTGTAGTAATTATGGCAACAACAACAACAACAACAACTTATAGCACTGTCTACATTTCCTAACTTTACATATCAGTACCTATGTAACAGTCATGCAACAAAACCTGTTAATGAATTGCAAAGATGTGCACCTGGGACCTGGTGAGAGTGCTCCAATGCGCATTTAATACTTCTGATTTGCATTAGGTGCTCTTATTGTATTCTGACTTCCTAGCCAGTGCTTAGGTGTGCATGACATGGGAGTGTCCTGATGTACCTTAGTGCCTATTTGGCCAGGGAGCATCAGTCATTCTACTGTTTACCACTGTGCAATAGATGCACATTGGTTGCAATTTCATGGCAGCCTTCTGGTGAATATAGACATAGTGAAACTATGTGAAGTCATAAGCTTTCATGGCCAGCATCCATAGTTTTCTGTGGGTTTTTCGGGCTGTGTGGCCATATTCTAGAAGAGTTTCTTTCTGAAGTTTCAAATGGGAAACCAACCAGGGTCAGGGGCTTTCCCAGCAGACAATAGCAAACAATCTCCTTGATTGCATATCCTCACCTGGAAGCCATGCCATTAACAACAAACAATACCTATTCAACACAGAACAATACACAGTTTACATGGGAATAGCAGTCAATAACCTTGAGTGCATTTCCTCCCACCCTGGAGCCATGCCATTAACAACAGAACAATACCTATTCAACACAGAACAACACACAACTCACCTGGGAATCACTCCTCCCTACCCAGGGTCTCATATAGACCCATTCTCTTCTATTCCAGTATTTTCTGAAGATGCCAGCCACAGATGCTGGCAAAACATCAGAAAGAAACTCTTCTAGAACATGGCCACACAGCCCGAAAAACCTACAAAAAACTATACTGAAACTACTCAGTTTGATTTTGTACACACATAAGGCCATTTATGAAGACCTAAGTCCCAAACAGAATGCCAGCTTCTGTTTTTCATTCCTGTTTTGTTTTTGGTTTTTTGACATTTTGAAAAAAGCATTCTGCTTTGTATCTTACTTTGTTCTTTCATCTGTTGGTTTCAGTGCTCTTTGTGAACTACTTTGAGCAAAACTTTTTTTTTCAAAAGCAGTATTTTGTTTGGTTTTGAGATAGTCAGATCACAAGCATACCTGCATCACCATTTTGCTGGAAACTGTTCATAGGGGACTTAAACATACAAAAAAGGTGATCTGATCACAGACATCAGTACAGCAAAATCATCACAAAACAGAAGTTCAGTCAGTGAAGGGCAAAACTGATAGTTTTGTATTCTCCTGCATTCCATGTAACATTTCCTTCCAGCTCTGGACTTAGGTATTCACTTAGAGTCCCTAAAGTATCACAAAACTCACTAGATGACCTCAGACTAGTTACTCTTTTTACATGGTTATGAGAATGAACTAGTTAGGAGGAGAGCCATGTATTTCATCTTGAGACCATTGGAGGAAAGGCAAGATGCGTGTATATGTGATAAATAGCGAAATCTTGCATTGATACATTTCACCCTGGAATCCTATGCATGTTTGCATGGAAATGAAATATCAAACTTTGCAAAGTCTTCTTTTTGAGTTAACATACATGAATAGAAAATGAAAGTTTTCCCTTCCCACCACATAGCTTCAGATTCTTCAGAAATTTTATATCTGTACTTCAAATTCTATAAGGCAATGTCTAACAGTTCATGCTGTTTGATACACCTTAGTTAATAAAGCCTCTGAGAAAGAAGGTCTTTTCTAAAAGGTCATTTAAAGTCCATCAAACTGTCTTTCCTCCTTGTCTTCTATCTAGATGAATGCTTTTAGCAGCATTGGGAGGCTGGTGAAGGGAGGCTGGAGAAAGGCACATTTTCATTGTTGGGTTAGAGCAATGTGTAAGCAGTAAGCAATGAAATACGCATTATTTATATATTTATTTGAATTTATATCCCAACTTTATTGGTACAATGTAATAAAGATGATCCGGGAATGAATGAGATGCTAACCAATCTTACTATATCCATGTGTTTGCTGTTGTGTGCCATCAAGTCATTTCTGACTTACAGCAGTCATAAGAGGAACTATCCTGGTATTTTATTGGCAAGATTTGTTCAGAGGGGGGTGCCTTTGCTTTATTCTGAGGCAGAGAATGTGTGACCTGCCAAGTTCACACAGTGGGTTTCCATGGTCAACCAGAGATTCAAACCCTGGTCTCCAGAGCCATAGCCCAACACTCAAAACACTACACCACACTGGCTCACCTACCTACAAATGCCAAGATAAACAGCAGCTGCCTCCAGAATCCTTTACTAAATCCTTTACTAAGCAAAATAATAGCAAAACACAGAGAATATGGGAAAAACCATGTTATCTCCCCCACCCCCAGCATGTCAAAAAACAAAACAAAATCATAGATCTGTAAGCTGGGCCAGCAAAATGAAAATCATAAGAAATGTGAAAGCTGGCAAAAGAAAAAGTAATCCCTGGATCCATTTTTGAAGATATTTTCAGATGGTCTCTAGAAGGTTCAAAAAAACTTTTGTATACTTATGCAAAGCTTACCTGCCTGAGTGGTTTCATTTCACATGTTTATATTGTTAGTTTTGGATAAAAACTTCCTGAAACATGTTGAACTGCTCTTCCTTTTGTAGTGTAGGAACCTACCCTTTCATTTCCGTGTTATATCTGCCTTTGACACAGACTTTCTGTTAAAGGAGTAACACCCAGGAACATACCAAGTTTTTAAACAGCAGCATGCCTGTATTTTATACAGGACATCTGATTCTGCCACTGCAAGTTCCAGAATCCAATGGTAAGGATCAGAATCCTCTCCACCATGTTTCAAAAGAAGCCAATATTTTCAATACCTGTTTTTCCATTCTTGCATAAAGACATTGTCTGAAATGGCTCAAATTATGATATATTGGCTGCAATGCAACATGTCCTCAGTATATCTTAAATAACTGCATATATTATACCAGCATCACACAATACTCATGTTGAATAGCAGTGCTGTGCAACACATGTCAATGATTGAGTTTTATTTCACAATGTTCAATGCTCAACTAAAATGTGCACTGTGCAACCACAATGCACAATGCAAAATCACAATGTGTAACACTTCTGCTGGCACAACTCCACTCCTATCACTGTCAGCAGAATATGTATATTGTGCTGTGTTAAATAATCCTTTCCACATATGTAGTGTGACTTACACATTTATGTCACTAACAGGATGCTTACTGCACAACCCATTCCAGTACAATTTCCTAGGGTTAGCATTCTCACTATATGACATACTTGGGTATTTTCCAGGTCCATAAGTACTTACTTTGGACTAGTTCACCACTTCTGGATCCATTCATCCTCAGCAACTACAAGAAACACCATACAGTTGGACCTTTGTATCCACATGCGATCCATTCCAGTCCCCCTCCCCCCATATATGAAAAAAACATAGCAATAGCAAGTACATTTCTATACCACTTACCAATGTACTAAGCGATTTACAAAGTGTAAACTAATTGCCCCAACAAGCTGGGTACTCATTTTAGCAACCTACGGAAGGAGGCCAGGCTGAGTCGATCCGGATCTCCTGTTTGATATTGAACTCACAACCTTGTGGTTTGTGAGTGAGTGGCTACAGTACAGGCATTTAATCATTGTGTCACCAAGGGCTCCCTGATGAGCTCTCAAGTCCCATTGTCTCTATTGTTGGGACAACATTCACACCTTCATTTGGGAAAACAGGGCTTGCCATCTGCAGATGCTCACATATGCAGATGGCAAGCCCATGGATGGCGAAGTCCCACTGTAACTATTAGGAGTGTTGTGATATGTAGTTAAAGTGGAAATGTACAGATGTGGAAAAATTTCAACTGGAAAGATTTTGAGCCTGCAGGTGGCTAGTGTAAACAATTCACACAAGGTCAGTGGCTTGAGAACACAGGCAGATAGAACATAAACAATTAGATCACCTTTGTTGTCTGGGAACCAGGATCACATAACACATGACTCACAGCAAGAGGCTGGGTAAGAGGCTATACAGCAAATTGACTATTGAGGTATCCACCCATGGGAGGAGTTTGGGGTTTGGCTAAGAGCCTGTTTTGTTCTTACAAATTATGCACTGTGTTGTGTGTGTTGGATCTCTCTTGATCTTATATTTTCTACCTGCATGTAGATGGATGTACATAGTTTTCTCTTTACTATGTAGTCATGAATAAAAAGCCTTCTTAGAAGAATCTTTGCTCTGGTCTGCTTAATGAAAAGCTTGAATCTACAGAGAGCTGAAGGATGGCTGCATTTCAGGAAGGTGAAATCAGCTCAGCTCTGATCCAGAGACAAAGGTGGCTGATGGATGTAAGCCTGGCATTCTGACATAAGATCTCTGTTAAGATGAATCACTGATAACATCACATCTCTATCCACTGGATTTACATTGGGCCACATTCTACTGAAAATCATATCAGACTTGGAACTAGCCCTGCTAGTGGAGCATCTGCCAGCTGTCCTCAGTCCATACAGATTAAATCCCTATGGAAACTAGTCAACAATGGTTCTGGTTCCAGGTGGACAAGTCTCAGTAGGGAAGTCACAGTCCCAAGTTAGTACAAGGAAAAACTCAACCAACAGTTAAGGAGAATCATAAATCAGGGTCACAGAAACAGAGCCAAGATCACATCAAAGACAGTCCAGGGAGTCAGAGAAGTCTAATGCAGGTGATCAAAAGCCAAAAAACGAATAAAAGACTACAATCAAATCCCAGCAGAGCAGAACACTGAAGTAGGAATTTCAGGAACGCCAACAGCTGATGAGATCAAGCTATGAACCCAGTGTTGTCAGTTGTTTCTACAGCCTCCAGTTGACACCTTGATGCAGAAGCTCCCAGAGCCCCATCTGAGTCTTCCAGAATGACATTTCTTCATGAAGGTTTCAGCTTTGACTTAAATCTTCAGCTTTGACTTCAGACTTGGCATCTCTCCTCTCAATTACTGTCTTAAGGCAGTAATGGACTGGATGAGGAAAAACAGATTGAGACTGAATCCAGACAAAATGGAGGTACTTATAGTAGCGTCCCCGGACCCAGGTATTGGGTTGCAATCTCCAGTCCTGCATTGGGTCACACTCTCCTCTAAGGACTGTGTTCACAGTCTGGAGGTGCTGCTGGACCCATTGCTTCAGATGATAAATCAGGTAAATGCAATGGTCAGGAGTGCCTGCTATCAGCTTTGGCTGATATGCCAGCTGCGCCCTTTCCTGGAAGTCAGGGACCTTGAGATTGTGGGGCATGCTCTGGTAACCTCTCGTCTTGATTTCTGTAATGCGCTCTACATGTTACTACCCTTGTACATGGTCTGCAAACCTCAACTAGTACAGAATATGGCAGCCAGGTTGGTCTCAGGAACAACGAGAAGAGACCATATAACACCAATCCTAGGATCACTTCACTGGCTACTGGTTAGTTGTTGGTTATCACCTTTAAAGCCCTAAATGGCTTGGGTCCAACCTATGTTCGGGACCGCTTCCTCCCTTATAATCTACCCCATGCACCTAGGTCCTCTGGGAGGAATTTGCTGCAGCCGATAAAAATTAGACTGTCTGCAACCACCCAAGGACCTTTCCGGCTACTGTTCCCAGATTATGGAATGGCCTGCCAGATGAGATCCACCATATTACCACCTTAGGCAGCTTTAAAAAGGCTGTTAAGATAGATCTCTTCCGGCAGGCCTTTCCCGAATAGATATCCTGGCCATCAAAAGATAGCTATCCTGCTCATCCCTGATTTGGCTGTAGCCATTGTTATTTGTTTCTTGTTCCTTGTGTTATTATTTTAAATGTGTTTTAAATCATCATTATTTAATTGTATTTTAAGGAGGGTGGGATTGTGGGATATGAATGCTTTTTTTAAAATTGCAAGCTGCCCCAGTTGCATTACGCAGAGGGTCGAGATATAAATAAATAAGTAAATAAATAAATAAATATTATTAAAAATCATGTACTCCCAAGAAGTCCTTTGGTTCACAGCACTTCTAGGTTCTTTCTTGTCTCTTGAGGCAATGGCATTCTTAGCTGCTTGAAAATAGCTCTACCTCTGGTATTTGCTTTTAAAGACCAGTCATCCATTTGCGGGATGGGTTTTCAACCATTTCATTTGAGGGCTGAGGATCCTTCTGGACTCCAGTTCTTGAACTTCCTGCAGGGTACCACTGTCTCAGGTTTAGGTTCCTTATGCAAAAAGAACTTTTCCAGTAGAGGCATGACAACCATTAGATAAACCCATTAAGCAGCTGGTCACTTGTAGAAATCACACTGTGACTACCATGGGGGGCTGTGAGGCTTTTGATTTCAAATTTGGGTTGTCTTAGCTCACATGTTCTGGTCTACCTGCAAGGTGGGTGGAATGCAGTCTAGAGCAGTGCTTCCCAAGCTATCTGATGTGGGAAAACTGGAATAAATAAATACATAAATAAATGTGCTCAGAAGCAAAACACTATTTATGCCCACTGGGTAAAATTGTATTTTTCTTTCTTTCACCAGGGACTGGCAGCCAATGGCTTGTGGACTAATCCTGGTCCATGCCATACCACTTTGAATAGCACTGGAGTACTCATTTGAACCCAAA
Organism: Phrynosoma blainvillii; assembly: GCA_026167975.1. Classification (NCBI taxonomy): domain Eukaryota; kingdom Metazoa; phylum Chordata; class Lepidosauria; order Squamata; family Phrynosomatidae; genus Phrynosoma; species Phrynosoma blainvillii. The sequence goes on from JANUYF010000004.1 coordinate 301,766,774, forward strand.
TAGGTGAATTTGAAAAGTATGCTTACAAAAATAAAGTGTACCATCAATGGTAGGAAATGAATTTAAGCAATGTGTATGATTTAAAACATGCACACAAACATGTACATTTTTTAAACTAAGCAAAGAAAACTTGTCTCATTAAAAAGATTTAACCAGGCATAGCTCTGACATGCAAATCAGAAAAGGTGGACAGCTATGGATGGGAAGTTTATAGATGGGCATTTCCTTAACTGACATTTCCTCTCATTGCTATAAGCTGATGTAGGTAGATGTCACCACCAATGACTTAAGAACCATCGTGTAAAAACAAAATAAGGAATGTGAATATAAACTCTCCTTTGATTCAACATGTCACTGAATGCTATCTCTCAGAATAAGATTTATGTTGTTTTGCTACAGAACAAATTTTGCATCATAAATACAACTAGACTGATTTAAATGTGCTGCTGCTTCAACAGGAAGTCTTTTAAATCCATACTTTTCATGCAATACTTCCCTGAGGATTAAATGAGATATTAGATTTGAACAGCGTTCTCTGAGATATGTTTTTACTATTTTGAACTGTTGGATTGTTCCTATTGTATTTGATGTATGAAAGTATTTTTATGAAATTGATCCCTTGCTTTTGTCAATGTATAAACTAGATCACATCTTTGTAGTACACACAACAGTTCTCATGAACTGAAAGCACTGAAGAATTGCCATGTTTCCCCCCCACCGATATACATATTAGTCAGAAACTCTGTTGATTCTATGTTTGACAGCCAAGAGAAGAGATCAATAACTAGTTACAAATAATTAGTTTAATGGATCCTTTGTTAATTAACAAAGATATAAAAGTAATTATTTTACATTGCAAGTGGTGGCTTCATTCTTTTTTTGCAGTTGAATTATAACTTTTGTTTACTTTCATAATTAAAGCAATGTGAATTAAGGCAGTGGTTCAATGGTGAATTAAATCACTAAATTGTAAATTAAATCACTAAATGGTAAATTAAATCATTAAATGGCAGAGGAAGTTTATCACAAGGTTTTCATGTTGTGCTCTGTGCTACAGCCTCATGCTAGATGTTGAAGGGGCAGTGAGACAGAAAGGAACAGAATGTTTTGTAACACAGGCTAGCTGCTTGTAGACATTCCGAGTTTAATAATGTCATTGAAAAGCAACGTTGTTGCTTACTTTGGGGTGGGGTGAATTGCTATTCTTTCTCCAGTAGGTATATAACTTTTTATTCAAACAAGTCTTTGAGATTTAAATTATGTGCCAGAAGTATGTGTGACGTGATGTGCTGTGTTTTTATCTTTTATTTGTCATTATGTTTTAAATGTGCTTTTAATGGTTTTCAGGCATGCTTTTTGAATAATAGTATCAATTAATTTTTAGATTTCCCTAAAATAAGATTTTAACAGAATCTTGTTTTAAATTATTCTAAATATCCTTGGGTCTCATCCTGAGAAACAGGTGGAATATAAATCTAATAATAAATAAATATATACACGCAGTAGTCTACTGGAATTTAGTTCCAGGACACCCTGTAGATACCAAAATCTGTGAATGCTCAAGTCCCATTATATATAATGTGGTAGTAAAGTGGTGTCCCTTATATAAAACATCAAAAGGTTTGTTTTTTGGGATTTCTTTTTTCATGTGTGAATATTTCCAAACCGTGGTAGGTTGAATCCATGAATGCAAAATCCATGGATGCAGAGGGCTGACTCTAAAGAGAAATAAAGAGTTACTTTGTACCTTAGATGGTAAATAACTACTTTTTGAGGCCGTGGAACTATAACTGCAACTACTTGCTTTTAGAAATAACTTTCCAAGCTTTGGAAGGGGCTCTATAAATGTACTGATGTTTTGGCACAGCAGGATTTCTCTCTGTGTGAGAGAATCCTGATTGATCATATTTCATATTGGAAGAACTGCCTGCCTTTGCAGACTGCCAGAAATAGTTCACATTAAATTGAGGCACTGCCCTGGCTCAGTGCTAGGGAATCATGGGAACTGTAATTTATTGTGGCACCAGAGCTCTCTGACAGAGAAGGCTCAATGTCCCAGAAAAAAATAAAATTCCCATGACTCCCTAGCACTGAGCTAGGGCAGTGCCTCAATTTAATGTGCACTATTTCTGCCAGTCTGCAAAGGCCCTGCATCTCCATATGTGAGTCTGCTTGTGTTCTAAGCTCTTCAAGGGAAGGCTTTCTTTCACTTGCATCATCATCCCAGGAATATCTGGTAAGGATACAAGAGAGGGCCTTCTCAGTGGCTACTCCCAAATTTGGGGAGTCTTTTCCCCAAAAGGTCCAGTTCTCCCCCCCCCCCACACACACACACACCAGTGTCTTTCTTTTGGAAAATAAAGATCTTTTTATTTCAGGAAGAGTTTGGTTCTTAGTGTATTGCAGCAGATAAAGCCTTTAATGGGTGTGTGTATGGTGTTTCTATCTTATTATGTTTTAAGTGTCTTTTAATGCTGAATTTAACTTGCGTTTAATGCTGTTTTAAATTTATTTTTAACTTATGTTTTTAAAACAGAAATTTACTTTGTGTTTTAACTTTTGTATTCAGAATTCTTAAAATTGTATTGTGTCTTTAAAGTGTTGTACGGTGCCTTGGATCCCATGCTGGGAGAAAGGCAGAATATCAATTAATTAAATAAACCAATTTCCTCTCAGATGTGTCACAATCCTACAGTGGAGTTGTGTAGTTTAAATCTTCATATACAGAGGTATGCATTAAGTATGGTATGCATCTTTTCTGTAAAACAGAGGTGTTGCACAACTGAACCAAGTTGCCACATATGCAACTGAATCTGCATGCACATTCATGCACAACACACATTTGCATCCATGAATATTCACATCCATGCACAATGCATAAGTCTCATGAATGCAAATTTCACATCCATACACATTGCACATTGAAGTGTTGCATGCACAACTCCATTTCTGCAGCCTTGAAATGAATGTTGACATTCTGTTTCAGGCAAAAATGTCCAACTGCTTCTAAGGGAGAACCCATGTATGCATAAGATACCAACAGGATTTCAGCCATGGAGTCTAGGGCATATACCAATATAAACAACACTCTGAATGCTGCCCTGCAGTGGGTGTGGATGGGAATGTTATCCATGGGGAACATGGGCATGGATAGAGTTTTCCAGTGCAATCTCACAATCCCCTTATTTTCAATGCATGGAGGGAGTTGAAAAAGCTGGGGGGGGGGGGAAACCCACCCTATTTTGTGCATTATTTGCCCCCTTTTCTCCTTTTTCCTAAGTCTAATAATTTAAAGGACATTAATGAAAATTAAATATAATTATTGTTACAAGTTACTGTCTTCAGTGCAAACCAATCCATCGTCTTAGGAAGAAAGGGTAAGGTTTTTTTTAATTAAGCTCACATTTGTTGCATATTGTCTTAGCACCTGGTAAGTAAGTTTTATATAATATTTCCTGAGCTATTCAATTTAGTTTTTAATGCAAAATCATGCTCACTATGGGAAATAATATCAAGGGGTTATTTTCAATACCCAATTCTAAAGGATATTATTTTTGCTGTCTAGCATTTTGTATAGGGCCACACTTTTGTTAAGAGCACTATAAAGTAATAAGTATTTTTTTCAGGTTTCCAGCTTTATGAGATCTAACTCATAAAGGAGATCTGTCTCAGGAGATATATTGTCATCCCTTCCCAATACAGCTATTGGTCTCACCAATGAAGAGCAGGGGAGGGGACATGGTGGTGCCAGAAACAAGAACAAGACTGGGTGCTTATCCATGCCCCTTCCCTCCTGTTGGGAGGGGACAGCAGTGGCTGAAAGGTAGAATTTGGAAGGTAAGAAAGGACAGGTACCTTTGCCCTACTTGGTAGAGTCTCACAGTACCTCATCTTGCTCCATGATCTGTTCAGGATTAAAGTTACAAGAAATCATGTCCCATATCCAACCTGGCAACACTAATGCACTATCCTATTAAGGTACTTCACATGATGATGGCAATTTTCCTTCTATTGAAAAGGCACACCAAAAAGCAAAGACAAATCAGAAATATATAACAATGAAGCATTTCATTCCCTCAATACAGCTGATTGTGCTTTTCCATTGCTTTAGGCTATCACTTTCTTTAACTCCAGAGCTAGATAAGAAGTAAATCATACTTTTGTATGGCAAGAAAGCCCTTGAGGCAATAAAGATAGACCACCAATGCAAGTTGAGCTTGGAGAATGGTCACATCAGCTGATGGAGTCTGGGAGATGCAGTCCAGAAGAGTAAGGGCCTTTGCAGACTGCCAAAAATAGTGCAAATTGAGTCTACTTTAAGGGTTAGGGTTAGTGCTAGGGAATCATGGGAAAAGTTTTTTTTTTCTGAGTCATTAAGCCTTCTCTGTCAGAGGGCTCTAGGGCCACAATAAAATACAGTTCCCATGATTCCCTAACCCTAACCCTTAAAGTGGACTCAATTTGCACTATTTCTAGCAGTCTGCAAAGGCCCATTTCCCAATCTTTGAGTGCAGTTATCAGTTTAGTGAAGGCTAGTTGCTTTCTGCAGCTTGGTAGCAGCAATTAAAAGTAAATGTTGTATAGTTCTATTGTGTTGCTGTTGTTAGCTGCTTTCAAGTTGACATTGACTCATGGAGACCCTATGAATGAGACATCTCAAAGACCTCTTATTCTCTACCTCTCTGCTCAGCTAGGCTCAGGACCATCATCTCCCTGACTGAGGGCCTGAACAGACTGCCAACAATAATCCAGTTTGAGTCCACTTTAACTGACCTGACTCAATGCTAGGGAATCATGGGAATTGTAGTTTTTTTCTGAAGCATTGAGCCTTCTCTGTCAGAGAGCTCTGGTGCCACAATAAACTACAGTTCCCATTATTCCCTAGCACTGAGACAGGACAGTTAAAGTGGTCTCAAATTGGATTATTCCTGGCAGTCTGTTCAGGCCCTGACTAGCCATCTGACTTGCGATCTTCCTCTCTTTCTGTTGCCTTCCACTTTACCTAGTAACATTGACTTTTCTAATGAGTCTTTCCTTATCATCGTGTGTCCAAAGTACAACAACCTCAATGTAGTCATCCTGGGTTCCAGTCAGAGTTTGGGCTTTATCTGTTCTAGAACCCATTTATTTGTCTTTTTGGCCATCCATGGTATCCTCAGCACTCTTCTCCAGCACATCTCAAATAAGGTGATTTGCTTTTTTCTGCTTTCTATATTGTCCGGCATTCACATTCATACATGATGATAGAGAATAGAATGACTTGGATGATCCTTATTATAGTATCCAGTGTTATGTCTTTACACTTCGCAGTCCTAGAAGATTATCGCAGAACAACAAGTTACCCCCCCTTTTTAAAAAAAATTAAATTAAATGCAACTACTAAAATAAGTTAAAAATGACTGGTGTTCTAGCACCAGTAAAGATGTAAAAGTGGGAGAGACACAGATAGAGGTAGAGTCTATTCTATTCAAGGAAAGCCTGCCAGAAGAGATCTTGATGGCTTTTTTAAAATTGTCCAAGCTGGTTATTTGATGGATCTCTTCCGGCATGTCATTCCATAGTCTGGGAGCAAAGATAGAGAAAGACCTCTGGGAGGTTACTGCTAATTATATATATATAAAGCATTACTTTGAATTATGTCCAGGAACACAGCTATGACCAGCGGAGCTGTTGTAACAAGGGAAAATGTCTTCTCTGTAGCCAGCCCAGTTTAGTTGTAGCTTTTTGGGATAGGTGAATTTTCTAATCAGTCTTCAAAGGCAGCCCCATATAGAACATGTTAGAGTAATCCACACACAAAAAGTATGCTGTCAAGCATCTTGCTTGACTGTGCATTAGGCATGGATGCCAGCATGTTGTAGCGCTGAATTAGGACTCTGAGAGCCCAGAGTTCAGATCTTTGCTTGGCTGTGGAAACCTGCTGAGAGACCTTGGACAAGTCAAACTCTCTCAGCCAATGAGGAAGACAATGGTAAACCCCCTTTGAACAAATCTTACCAATAAATACCCATGATAGGTTCACCTTAGGATCTCCATACATTGAAACAAATTCAAGAAACACAGCAATACAAACAAAAACAACAACTGGGCACATCTATAAAGTATGCATCTGTAGATTTCTTCCTCTCCACCTCCAAGCCAGCTATGTTTTTTTTTTTTAAGGATTGGGTCCATCCTTTGCTTTGCTTTTTATTTTATTTTTTTTACATATATGTATGCTTGTGCAACTGTTCCAAATTGAATTGACTCTCACTGACTAAAGCATGTTTAAGCATTGTTTTGCGCAGTTTTGAACATTATCTATACACAATGTTCAGAAATATGCATTTTTTCCAGAGCACCGTTGCCACAAGCATCCTCATGCAGAAACTGCATTTGTTCTGTAGAAAATCAAATAAATGTGAACCAAAGTCAGCCCACAGAACCCAAATCTGAAACCACACAACCCTATATAATGTGCATCTAATTTTACTTTTAATTTTAATCACTTTTAATTTTATATTTTTACTATTGTATTTAACTTTTTAAAAAGTGGGGCATTTGTTTTTATTATTGTTCTCATTGTTTAACGCAGGGTTAGTTTTATTTAAAATCCATTTTAATTATGTGAGCTGCCTTGATTGCCTTGGCAAAAGGCTGGATATAAAAATAAAGTTGTTGTTGTTGTTGTTGTTATTAGACACGATCAACCTACCTTTAATCCCTTTAATGCCAAATAGAACCAGAGTAGCATTGTGGCTTGATCATTGGACTACAACTCTGGAGACATATTTAGAATCTCTTTTCTTACAATCTCAATCCAATACTTTGGGTCCTACTATTAGGAATCAGGTGTAGTAGGTTGAACATTGACCTATGACTCTGGAGACCAGGGTTTGATTCCCAACTCAGCCATGAAACCCACTGGGTGACCTTGGGCAAGGGACATGCTCTCAGCTTCTGGGGAAGACAATAGCAAATCCTCTCTGAACAAATCTTATGAAGAAAACCTCATGATAAGTCTACCTTAAGGTTGCCATAGGTTGGAAACAAGTTGAAGGCACATAAAAACAACAAGAACAGCAGACTTATTAAATCTACAGAATTTACATTTGTGATTACTCACTTTGTAATTCAACAAGTCTACTTTGGTTGGAATTAACCAATATGGTTCAGGGCCTCATTCACTCTACACAATTATAGTGACATTCCACTTTAACTAGTATGGCAACATCCCACGAAATCCTGGGATTGGCAGTTTAGGGAGGGGTAGTTGGAAATATTTTCAAGAAAGAGCGCCAATGACTTACCAAACTATAAACCCCAGGATTCCACATGATTCAGCTATGATAATTAAAGTAAATAAAAGCTCCACAATTATAATCATGTAGTATGTATGAGCCTCAGGACATCATGTCCTGGTTGATCATTACCCCACTCTATGCATTTCAATGGGAATTTGTGCACAGTACTACATATGATGCACAGCAGCCATGCTTCATCAATCATGCCCAGTTAGTCCTCTCTTCCCCTTCTTTGAGGAGATAAAGGTTAGGGTGTTTTTATTTCAAGGAGAGGAAGAATGGCTACTTAAATTCAACAGACTTGCTTTTTTTATTATTATTATTTTTCCCTGAAAATAAAATAAATGAAAGACTGGGTAGCTCATGCATAGCTGTTGTAAAAGTCCGTATGCTCCTCAGCAAGAGTAAATTAATCTCATACATGAGAGGCCCTATTTCAGCCATCTATTGGTTTCTAAATTAAAAACAACCCCCACAAAAAAAAAAAACACAAAAAAACCTGCCAACTGAAGTTTATTGAGGTTTGTCCTCGAGCTATTTACACAGCAAAATTAATTTCGTTGATCAGGTTTCTTCTTTGGATGACTCTCTGATCTAATTCCTTCCATGTATAAAAAACGAAATTAATAGGAACCCGAGATGGTTTAATATATTTTGACAGCAAACACTTATCTTTAATCTTCTCCAGTTTGCTGACAGTCATATCACCTTATGAATTCCATGTATTCCCCCCCCCCCCCCCACTTCTCGGTTGTGAAAACAAGAAAATGCCTTCTATGCTAACAAGATTCACAATGCTTCTGTATTTCTGCTTTGATTCAAATATATTTGATTTCCTTCCTGACTGCTAACAGAATTGAACAGCAATTGGCTGGGGAGAATGCTCTTGCTCATCCCATCTCCTCCTCATGGCAAGGATGGGCATATGTATGTCAGGAATACATGGGATATTACTAGCTTACATTGAAAGACATTGTCATCTGTCCAGCCAAGAAGAAAGAACTACAGTGATTACTTATATGGGATGTGTTTAATAGCCTTCCTATTAGAAAAGGAAAGTCTTCTTTATGAGCCAGTACTGACAATGGATTGCAACACAGGACATGTGTAAATTGGGGACAGCCAGACACAGACAATATAGAGTTTAAATGTACCTCCAAGAGGGCAAATACTGACCTAGAAAAAAAGACTCTTGCTAAATTCTTCAGCCATGAGGTGAGTGTGACTCACTTGTAGGCTCATAAATTTGCATGAAGAACATTTGTTGTCATGTGCCTTCAAGTTGTTGCCAACCTGAAGTGATTCTAAGGTGTCTCAGGGGGGTTTCTTGGTAAGATTTGTTCAGAGGGGATTTGTATTTGTCCTTCTCTGAGGCTAAGACAATGTGTCACCTGGCCAATTTCACCCAATGGGTTTCCATGACCAAATGGAGATTTGAAACCTGGTCTTCTGGAGTTCTAGACCAACAAACAAACTACCATACCATGTTGGCTGTCATTTGCTGCTAAACTGAATGATCTACAGACTTTCCCCCTCCTATCCATGTTTAATGTGGACTAGCTGCTTCTTTCAGTTGGTAAAGTGTTTCATATATTTATTTGTGGGATGGATTCTGGCATAGCCGTATTTTCCGGCGTATTAGACGGTTTTTGAACCCTGGAGGAGTGTCTCCAAAGTGGAGGGGCCGTCTAATACGCCGGATATAAACGGAGGAGGGTGACGGCGTGGCAAGGAAAAGAGAGAGAGACAATCTTCCTCATCTTTCCTCCCAGGGGCTGAGGGAGGAAGGAGGTGTGGAAAGCCAGAGACGACGGAGAAAGAGGTCCATGGGGGGAAAGAGGAGGAGGATTGTCTCTCTCTCTCTCTCTTTTCCTTGCCGTGTCGTCATCCTCCTCATCTTTCCTCCCAGGCACCTCTTTCTCCGTTGTCTCTGGCTTTCCCCACCTCCTCCCTCCCTCAGCCTCTCTGGTCCCTGGGAGGAAAGATGAGGAGGGTGACGGCGCGGCAAGGAAAAGAGAGAGAGACAATCCTCCTCCTCTTTCCTCTCAGGGAGCACAGAAGCTGAGGGAGGAAGGAGGTGTGGAAAGCCAGAGACGACGGAGAAAGAGGTCCTTGGGGGAAAAGAGGAGGAAGATTGTCTCTCTCTCTTTTCCTTGCCGCGTCGTCATCCTCCTCTAGTGACACAAAATAAAACACGTTTGCTTGCACTTCAGTGGGCCAAATCTAACCCAGATCACAGCAACGGTTTTACTGTATCCTGGTGTACTAGATTCATGGGAAGGTATAATATGGTACTGAGGCAAAAAACAAAAATTGCCCAAAAATTACCTGCAGATCTTGATAGCAAACTAAATAGTTTCCATCGATATGTAATACAACAGCGCACTAAACATGGCTATGCGTTAAGTAGTATTGGAAATATGGATGAAACTGCAATGAGTTTGGATATGATTGGAAATAAAACTGTTCATCAAAAAGGTGAAAAAACAATTTTAATTAAAACAACAGGACATGAGAAGCACAACTTTACAGTGGTACTAGGATGCACAGCTGATTGGCACCAAACTGAGACCAATGATTATTTTTAAAAGAAAAAGAATGCCAAAACTCAAGTTCCCTGTTGGTTGTTTTGTACATGTGAGTGAAAAAGGCTGGATGGATGAAGAAGGGGTAAAGCTATGGCTTGATAATGTATGGAGCAGGCAATCAGGTGGACTTATTCAAAAACGTAGTCTACTGGTGTGGGATATGTTCAGGGCTCATTTAACTCCCAGCACCAAGCAAAGACTTGCTAGGCTAAACACAGATATGGCAGTTATTCCTGCAGGATTGACATCGTTGGTACAGCCACTGGATGTGTGTCTAAATAAACCATTTAAAGATCGCATTCGAGAACAGTGGAATGAATGGATGGTTAGAGGTGAAAAGTCATTCACAAAAGGAGGAAACATGCGTGCTCCACAGTTGGATGTTTTGTGCAAGTTTGTCATAAAAGCATGGAATGATATTGATGCAAAAACAGTAATCAAGTCTTTCAAGAAGTGTGGCATATCGAATTCATTAGATGGTACGGAGGACGACTACTTGTGGCAAGATGAAGAGGAAGCCGAAGCTGAGACCACACCATCTGATACAGAATTTGATCCACACGATGACTGCCTTACAAATGTATCACAAGATATCATTGATGTACTTATGACATCAGATGATGAACAGGAGGATTTTGAAGGCTTTTAAAGGGAAACTGTCACACCAGCAAAACCTGTAGTTTGATGGGCATTGCTAACTCACCAGGGACTTGCCCTCTCTTTATTGTTTGTTATCTTCCTCCTATCATCATCATTTCCAGTTTGGTTGATAGCTTAGAAAACAAACAGCATGGCAGCTCGCATGGGTTTATAGTCTTATCCTTCCTTTCAGCTTTAGAGTGAATTAGGAGAAGTTTAATCCACTTGCACTGTTTTATGTTTACATGTTTGATGACAAACATCCCTATGTTTATAAGTGACAGTTTTCCTGCCAATTACCCAAATGTCATAATTATTTGAATTAAAATTACCATATTGAAATCAAATCTGATGTTTTTTAATTTTTATTTGGAGTTCGTTGGAAGAGGGGGGTGGTCTTATACGGCGAGTATATCCCCAAATCTATATTTTAGCTGGAAAAGTTGGGGGGTCGTCTTATACGCTCAGTCGTCTTATACGCTGGAAAATACGGTATATTTTATGTATTTATTTTCTAATTTAATCTTGAATATCTCCAACTGTGTCTTCTTCCTGAGAATGATTCCAGGATTGGCACCAGGTACAAGGAAGTCCTCAGTAAAGTGTTTTCTAGTAGAAATGACTAAATTGTACATCTTTACTACTTTTCAATGATCATCCTTGAGAAACAATGTCATTCTGGTGGCCATGGGAACAAAATGAAAAATCAATTATACCTGCAGGAAAATTGTGAGTCTCGACAAGCCCTCCACATTTTTGATTGTCAGCTGATGTATTTCTACAGACATCTTATCTGAAGGGCTATAAGACAGAAGCCCACTAAACTCTTCATCTAGGAAGATGAATATGATGTCTTTTGACTTTTCAGCAATGTGTCTCTGAAATATGATTTACTAAGTTGTCAGCTTCGTTATTTCTGGCACATTTCCAAACATGCCACAAGGGCCAGAATTAATTTTGATAATAATGAGGTCACACTAAGCTATGTATTGGAACGTTTAGACAAAGTTGCCTCTGAATCCTTTTGATCATGCAGTCCATTTAAACTGGATATTTCCATATATTAGCGAATTCACCATGTCAATACACTTCTAGGGAAAAAAAGGTTTGCACAACAGATCAGCCAGTTTGGAATAATTTCCCTCTTAGTAGGGAAATTGAAGGCTATTTTGCTTCTGATTTCTTCCCCTTTCCTTCTAGAAAAGGGGAAAAAACATACACATACAACTACTGTGATTAAATCTTTTTTCTAACCATTTCTCCCCAGAGGTCTCATTTACAGCTAAGAAATTTTAACATTGCCTTTGAACTTCAGGAAATGGCTACACAAGCAAGATTTTAATGATTACCTGGGTACATTTAATATCTATAAAAATTCTCTTGTTTTGGAAGTTCAATATAATTGAAAATATATTGTTTTTAAATTATGCATGTGCTCTGGAATTGGAACAGAATCCAAACTTTCAAATGTTCACTGAATAAGTAAAAATAAAATAAAGCCACCTTGCTCAGAAAAATAAGTCACTTGCCCAACCTAGTTATCAAACAAAATCTTTAATGATTCATTTCTGTGTGTCGACATCTCTCTCATGCTCTTGCACACTCTGAAAGGGAAGAAGGGAAATTTAACATAGCCATTCTGCAACTGCTGCAAAATACATCTGAATCTTCAATGTAGAAAAGTGATTTTCATTGATTCTGATGAGCTAACAAATAACACGGAACAAATCAACTCCTCCTTTCTGTGGCTAGTTCTTTGGAATTCTAATCCCTCTTTCAGCTAGGACAATGCTGGCATTTTGCAGGGACAAGTCCTTTTTCAGTATAAGATAAAAGGGGTGGGGGGAGGATCAATTCTAACTTTTGGTTTTAGTTTATTACATTTAATATTTGTGTAAGAGCTTAGTGTGCTATCAGTATATAAGAAAGGGAAAAGGACTCCAGTAAAAATTGTGTTTCAAGTTTTATACTCTAGGCAGCACTTAAGGCAGGTGTAACACTAATGGAATTTTTATTGGAATTGTTAATATCCTTAAAACTTACCAAAGATGATAGATATATCCAAAGTACCTTGGAAGAAAGAATGAAAAAATAGCCCATGGGATAAATCAGGACTATAATATGATCAGGATGTAATTCTTCATTAATTTTCTTCTTGAAAGAAGCAAGAAATGAGTTATTATAATTTTCTTCCCACTGCAACAAACTTTTTGAAAATTCCCCAAGTATTTCAAATCTATTCACAATTTTGAACTTAACATGTGTAAAATTTGAAAATGGTTGTTTTGTGCAGAAAAAAAATATTTTCTGAAATGTGGGTTCCTGTGTAAAAGGGCACCTGTGAATTTTGTGCAGAACAAGTCCTGAACTGCTAAGATTCACATCAGCCCAGTATTCTTCTCATCAAATTTGAGAGATATTTTCAAATATTCTTTCTATCTCTACAATATAACAGCAATCCAGGAGAGGGGCTTTCCTTATTTCAATATACTGGGCACAGGACAACCCAAGTCCAGCTTCCTTACCAATTAAGGGTGAAGATTTAAAATATATATGCCAATAGGGCTTTGGCCTTGGTTTAAATTAGATGATCCTAATGTGCTAGAATTGGAAGATTACGGGAACCGCTTTGGTTGGCATGCATACCTCTTTCATCAGAAACATCAGGTTAACAAAGATTTCCTTAATCATTAGTTCGGCCAGGACAGGGAAGGAGGAGGAGGAGGCTCTCCAGGCCAGTTTCTAAAAGAGAAGAGAAAGAGAAAGAGGTTTCTGCCAGGAAAGAAAGCTTTCCAGGCCAATTCCTGCTAGGAGAGAGGAAGAAAACAGTTTCCAGGCAGCCATCTTGAGAGGGTAAGTTTTTAAGTTCTTTTTAAAAACTCTTGGGGGAAGTGTGACTGTGACTCAGCGGGTGGGGCTTTGTTAAGAGCATTTGCAAATCAATAGGGGGTGGGCTAGGCAGTTAGCTCTTTACAACTGCTCCCAGAGGTCAGTTTCAGGTCAGTTTCGGCCAGGACAGGGAAGGAGGAGGAGGAGGCTCTCCAGGCCAGTTTCTAAAAGAGAAGAGAAAGAGAAAGAGGTTTCTGCCAGGAAAGAAAGCTTTCCAGGCCAATTCCTGCTAGGAGAGAGGAAGAAAACAGTTTCCAGGCAGCCATCTTGAGAGGGTAAGTTTTTAAGTTCTTTTTAAAAACTCTTGGGGGAAGTGTGACTGTGACTCAGCGGGTGGGGCTTTGTTAAGAGCATTTGCAAATCGATAGGGGGTGGGCTAGGCAGTTAGCTCTTTACAACTGCTCCCTAACGGCGCACGAATTTTATAACCACTACCAATTGTAGAAAACTTTTGGTCATCTGCAGACTTTAACATTGGTTTTAGCAAGAGATTTTCTTTGAGGAGGAAAGCCATAGTCCTTTTTAATACTTAGTATGGATACTGAAGGAACTGCTGCCGTCACCTGCAATACCTGTGGTATGTTTGTCTTCCTACCTACAGAGGTCGGGAACTACACATGCTCCAAGTGCAAGTTGGTAGCTCTCTTGGAGGAGAAAGTACAGCAGCTGGAGGCGCGGGTAGCTACACTTCAGAATATTAGGGAGCAAGAGGCTTTCCTAGACAGAACGGAGCAAACGGTCTTGGACAGGGACCACACAGTGGAAGTTGCTGGGGAAGAGAACGTCACACCACATACACAGGAGGTAGACAGCTGGAGGAATGTCACACGTAGAAGTAGGGAGACCAGAGATCGTTCTGGGAGCTTGCAGCTACAGAATCATTTTCAAGCTCTTTCCCTTACCAAGGAGGACGAGGAAGAGCAGCATGAACAGACTTCAGGGAAAGAGCTGGGAGTACCACCACAGGGAACAGTCGCTGCTAAGCCTCGTAGGAGACGTGTGGTCGTGGTGGGGGACTCCTTGCTGAGAGGGACAGAAGCAGTGATTTGTGGGCCTGACAAGATGTCTCGGAAGGTGTGTTGTCTCCCTGGGGCAAAGATCCGAGATGTGACAGAGAGGCTGAGAAGACTGGTCAGGCCTACCGACCAATACCCCTTCCTTTTGGTTCACGTGGGAACGAACGACACAGCAAGACACAGCCTTCAAAACATCAAAAGGGATTACAAGGCTCTAGGAAAGAAGCTGAAAGAAATGGAGGCACAGATTGTCATCTCGTCTCTACTGCCAGTTGAAGGGCACGGTCCAGGAAGAGAGAGGAAGATAGCAGATGTCAACAATTGGCTCCGCAGATGGTGTCGTCGAGAACGATTTGGATTCTTGGATCATGGGCTGCGGTTCCATGAGGGTGGACTCCTGGCAAGGGATGGGCTGCATCTCACACCAGTTGGAAGAAACGTTTTTGCCAACAGTCTGAAGAATTTGATCAGGAGGGCTTTAAACTGAGTTATGTGGGGAAGGGAGACAGCACCCTGGAAGACAAAAGGACTGGAAAAAATAGTCAAACTGTCATAGAGGAAACAAAGCAAACAGTAGAGGGACCCAACAGTGGGAGGCAAAAAAACGTGCTAAGGCAGCAAGTAAAGGAGACATATGGTCTTAGATGTCTCTACACTAATGCACAGAGCATGGGAAATAAGCAAGATGAACTTGAACTCCTAGCGCAACAAAGCAAATATGATATAATAGGCATCACTGAAACCTGGTGGGATGAGTCTCATGATTGGAATGTAAAAATACAGGGGTATAACCTCTTCAAGAGAAACAGGCCAAACAGGAGAGGAGGAGGAATAGCATTATATGTCAGGGATATTTACACCAGTGAAGAAATCCAGGACAACAATCCTGGAAGCCAGGTGGAGAGCATTTGGATAAAAATTAAAGGGGAAAGAAACAACAGGGATGTTATTGTGGGAGTCTACTACAGACCCCCGACTCAGGCAGAAGAACTGGATGATGCCTTTCTAGAACAGATAACCACACACTCAGAAAGGAGAAATATAGTAGTGATGGGTGACTTCAACTATCCGGATATTTGCTGGAAGTCAAACTCGGCAAAATCCTTGAGGTCTAGCAAATTCCTCACTTGCCTCGAAGACAATTTCATTGTTCAAAAGGTGGAAGAGGCAACGAGGGAGTCAGCTATTTTGGATCTGATCCTAATTAACAGGGAAGACCTAGTTAATGGGGTGCAAGTGGTTGGATCCTTAGGCGGGAGTGATCATGTCCTCCTGGAGTTTATTATACAGTGGAAAGGAGAAGCCAGGCATAGTCAGACACGCATTCTAGACTTTAGGAAAGCTGATTTTACTAAACTTAGAGAAATACTGAGGGTGATCCCATGGACAGGAATACTAAAAGAGAAGGGAGTTCAAGACGGATGGGAGTTTCTCAAAAGGGAGATACTGAAGGCACAATTTCAAACCGTGCCAATGAGGAGGAAGAATGGGAGGTGTCTCAAGAAACCAGGATGGATGACTAAGGAACTTGCAACTGAACTATGTTTTAAACGGAACATGTATAAGAAATGGAAAAATGGGGAAATCACCAAAGAGGAATTCAAACAAATAGCTAGCACGTGTAGGGTTAAAGTCAGAAAAGCTAAAGCGCAGAATGAAATCAGGCTTGCTGGAGCGGTTAAGAACAATAAAAAGGGCTTTTGGGGGTATGTCAGTAGCAAAAGGAAAAAGAAGGAAATGGTAGGGCCACTGTGTGGAGAAGATGGCAAAAAGTTAACAGGGGACAGAGAAAAGGCAGAATTACTCAACACCTTCTTTGCTACAGTCTTCTCAGAAAAGGCAAAGGGTGCTCAACTTGAGGATAATGGAGCAGAGGACAGAATAGGAGAATTTCATCACAGAATAAGTAAAGAGATAGTACAGAAACATCTGGTTAATCTAGATGAATATAAGTCTCCAGGACCAGATGAATTACATCCAAGGGTATTAAAAGAACTGGCAAATGTAATATCGGAACCATTGGCAATAATCTTTGAGAATTCCTGGAAAACAGGAGAGGTCCCAGCGGACTGGAGGAGGGCAAATGTTGTCCCCATCTTCAAAAAGGGGAAAAAAGAGGATCCCAACAATTATCGTCCAGTTAGTCTGACATCAATACCCGGAAAGATTCTGGAGCAGATCATTAAACAGAGAGTCTGTGAACATCTGGAAGATAATTTCATAATCACAAAAAGTCAACATGGGTTTCAGAGAAACAGGTCATGCCAGACAAATCTGATCTCTTTTTTTGATAAAATTACCAGCTTGGTAGATGAAGGGAATGCTGTGGATATAGTATATCTTGATTTCAGTAAGGCCTTTGACAAGGTTCCCCATGACATTCTTGCAAGCAAGTTGGTAAAATGTGGGCTAGACAAAGTAACTGTTACATGGATTTGTAATTGGTTATCTGGTCGAACACAAAGGGTGCTCAACAATGGCTCCTTTTCAACCTGGAAAGAAGTGACCAGTGGGGTGCCACAGGGCTCTGTCCTGGGCCCAGTGCTATTCAATATCTTTATTAATGACTTGGATGACGGTATTGGGGGCATAGTTATCAAATTTGCAGATGACACCAAATTAGGAGGAGTAGCTAATACCCCAGAGGACAGGATCAAAATTCAAAATGACTTGAGCAGACTAGAAAGTTGGGCCAAAGCTAACAAAATGAAATTCAACACAGAGAAATGTAAGGTACTGCACTTAGGGCGGAAAAACGAAAAGTACAGATATACGATGGGGGACACTTGGCTGAATGAGACTACGTGTGAAAGGGATCTAGGAATCCAGGTGGACCACAAGTTGAACATGAGTCAACAGTGCGATGCAGCAGCTAAAAAGGCCAATGCAATTTTAGGCTGCATCAGTAGAAGTATAGTGTCTAGATCAAGAGAAGTAATAGTGCCACTATATTCTGCTTTGGTCCGGCCTCACCTGGAATACTGTGTCCAGTTCTGGGCACCACAATTCAAAAAGGATGTGGAGAAATTGGAGCGTGTCCAAAGGAGGGCAACTAAAATGGTGAAGGGTCTGGAAACCAAGCCCTATGAGGAACGACTTAGGGAGCTGGGGATGTTTAGCCTGGAGAAGAGAAGCCTGAGAGGTGATATGATAGCCGTGTTTAAATATTTGAAGGGATGTCATATCGAGGAGGGAACAAGCTTGTTTTCTGCTGCTCCAGAGACTAGGACCCGAAACAATGGATGCAAGCTGCAAGAAAAGAGATTCCACCTCAACATTAGGAGGAACTTCCTGACAGTAAGGGCGGTTCGACAGTGGAACACACTCCCTCGGAGAGTAGTGGAGTCTCCTTCCTTGGAGGTCTTTAAGCAGAGGCTAGATGGCCATCTGTCGGGGATGCTTTGATTGGGAGTTCCTGCATGGCAGGGGGTTGGACTGGATGGCCCTTGTGGTCTCTTCCAACTCTATGATTCTATGATTCTATGATTCTATGATTATATAAGGAGATCATTACTTACAATTTAGCTAAGATACAAGATAAGATTGTGTCCATGCATACCCCTTTGGGGTTCGCCTAATGAAGCTTTATTTAGGGAATCCAAAACATCTAAAGGTTCATAGCTCTTATATAAAGAAATAATAATAAAAGATGATAAAACTTTAGATTATAGATTTACTACACAACAGGAATTTGAGAAGTCAGGTGAATATAACACCTGGTTCTTCTACAAACAACTTCAGAGTAGATTCAATCTTGATATAAAAGAACTTGGAATAGGGAAGGTTGATGGAAACTTTGAGAAACTCTTGCAGTACAGAAAAATTTATAAAATCTCAAATATATATGATATGCTCTGGAAATTGGATATGGAAGATGAAGTTATTAAGGAATCTATGGTGAGATGGGTGCAAGATCTTGGTCAAAACATTCCTATAGATCAATGGGAGAAAAATTGGACCAAGAGAATCAAATATACGTTGAGCAGTGACCTTAGAGAAAATCTATTAAAAATGCAATGCAGGTGGCACTTAACTCCAGCAAGACTAGCAAAAATTTATAAAACACCATCTAACAAATGCTGGAAATGTGGGAAATCGGTAGGAACCTTTGTACATCTATGGTGGAACTGCAGAATAGTTAAAAAATATTGCCTAGAGATATATGAGATGATAAAACAAATTTTAAAGTGTAAGTTAAACTTTGACCTTAAGTTCTTGCTTTTGAGTATGGTTATAGATAATAAGCTGGAAAAAACACATGGGAAACTGCTTTTTTATTTGTCCTCTACAGCTAGAGTAACTTTAGTGAGATGGTGGAAGAAAAAAGAATCTCCAAATATTAATGAATGGCTATCCAAATTGATTAAGTACATAGAATTAAACAAACTTGTTTAAGTAGAGGAAGTGATTGGGAAGAAATTCAAAAGGATTGGTCACTGCTGAAAACATATCTGGGGAAAAATGGGAAATCATTAAAAATCTGATTTATTTTTTTCCTAGAGATGATATCATGAATAAAAATCATTCTGTTCAGAATGATAAAATGATCTAATGCAGCTCAATTTTATCCAAATGGGATCCTTTCTGTTATACTCTTTTGACCTTTCCTTTGTATTTTTTTAAAAAATAAGTAAGTTCTCCTTTATCATAATCTTCAAGTTTTATTAAAGCAAAAAATCATCTCTACAGGAGTATAATATATGCAGATGTAGATCAAAACAAAATCCAGGAAGTCAACTTTTTGTTTAGTGTTTTTATTTTTTTTATTATTATTTTTCTTCCTTTTTCTTTTCTAATTTATGTTTCATTATATTTATTCTACTATGTACCTGTATTATGTATTATGTATTTGTGGTATTGTATATTGTTTTTTTTCCTTTTCTCTCTGTATTAGTATGTTTTTTCTACTTTTTTGCTATTTAATAAAATTATAATAATTTAAAATATAAATATATGCTAATAGTCTGCCTTAGAGGGATCTCTGGTTTACATCCCACTCAGCTTCAACCCCCAGTTTTAGACAGTGGAGTGTAAACTGCACTCAGAGCACTTGGAATAAATAAATCACCAGGAATAGATGGCATACCAATTGACCTTTTTCAATCTACAGAGACAGAGTCTACTCTAGTTCTAAGTAAAATCTGTCAATAAATATGGATACAATGGCCCACCAATTAAAAATGCTCTATATACATTTGAATCCTCAAGAAAGGGTATAGCAGGGATTGAAGTAATCATAGGATCATTGCACTATTTTCCCATGCAAGGAAAGTTACATTCAAAATTCTACAATTAAGGCTACATATACACTGCAGAAATAATCCAGTTTGACACCACTTTAACTGCCATAGCTCAATGCTATGGCATTCAGGGATTTCTAGTTTGGTGAGATATGTAGAGTCAGAGAGCTTTGGTGACACAACAAATTACAAATCCCAGGATTCCATTGTACTGAGCCATGGCAGTTAAAATGGTGTCAAACTGGATTATTTCTGAAACTCTTACCATATATGGAAGAAGAGATGCCACATGTCCAAGCTGGGTTCAGGAAAAGAAAGACACTAGGGATCATATTGCAAATGTGTGCCGGATAATGGAGCATACCAATGTATTTCAAAAGAAAATCAGTCTGTGCTTTATAAAGTATAGCCTTTAATTATGTAGATCATGAAAAACTATGGATCACTCTTAAAGAAATTGGTGTGTCACAGCATTGGATTAGCTTGATGCATAACCTGTACTCAGGACAAGAGGCTACTGTTTGGAGAGAATAATAAATTAAAATTTACAGTGCTTTATAAATAAACTTTAATAATAAATAATAATAATTGGCAAGGGGGTCAGGCAATGCTGCATTTTATAACTTTTTTTTATTTAACAATGAACATACTATAACAGTAAACACACGACAAATATTTGTTGTGTGTTTGCTGCATTTTATAACTCTATTTGTTTAGGATAATCTAGCAGGATTAGATTCTGCTAGATCTGAATCTAGCAGGATTAGATTCAGAGGACGGAGATGTGAAAATTGGAGGAAGGAACATCAATAGTCTAAGATATGGCACCATACTAGCAGCAAAAAACAGCAAAGATTTGAAACAATTATTGAAGAAAGGCAAGTAGAAAAGTGGAAGGGCCGGTTTACAGATGAACATTAAGAAAACAAAGACAGTGACTAGAGATAATTTACATAAATGTAAAGTAGACGAAGACATAGTTCAGGATTTTCCATACTTTGCATCCATCATTAATTGGAGTGGACACTGCAGTCAAGAAATCAGAAGAAGACTAAGATTTGGAAGGACAGCTATGAAGGAACTAGACAAGATACTGAAATGTAAAGATATATCACTGAGTACTGAAGTTAGGATGGCCTATGACATAGTATGTCCTATTTCTATGTATGGCTGTGAAAACTGGACAGTGAAGACAGGTAATTGACAGGAAATCAATTCATTTGAGAATTGGTGCTGGAGAAGAGTTCTGAGGATACTATCTATTTAATACTAGTTTAATACTATTTTAAGGGGTGGGTGGGTCTGGGACTGTACATTGTGGTATTTTATTGTTGTAAGCCACCCCGATTGCTTCTCCAGAGGGGCGGGATAGAAATAAATATGATGATGATGATGATGATGATACTGAACTGCAAAAAGACAAATAAATGGGTTTTAGGGCAACTCAAACCTGACCTCTCTCTAAAAGCCAAGATGTCTAAAATGAAGCTGTCATATTTGGGGCATATCATGAGAAGACAGACTCACTAGGAAAGACAATCGTGTTTGGTAAGGTGGCAGGCAGTAGGAAAAGAGGAAGACTGCAATCCAGATGAATAAACTGAGTCAAGGAAGCCACAGGCCTAAATCTGCAAGACCTGAGCAGAGCTGTTGAGGATGGGGTCTTTCATTCATAAGGTCTCCGAAGCTGAAGTTGACTTGAAGGCAGATAACAACAACAATTTCCATGGCTTTCAGGGTGAATGTAGCTATACAAGTACCAAATATTGTTCCTCCAACTAGCACCTGTATCACTATACTTCTTGAAAATATCATTTCACACCAAGGGCTGTTGGGTGCTTAATAATCATTCTATAGTCTTCCACAGGACCCACTAAATCATATGAATGCTATATAAACACAACCACACCCTCTCCTTTGCTATCCTTGTAGCATGTTATCCCTATAAAGAAAGCAAAAAAAATTCTGGTCAACTTTTATTCATTTATTATATAAATGAGTGTATGTGGAAAAAAGCCTAGCTAGTTCCAAAATTAACAGCCAAAATGTACACTAAACCTCTAGAGCAGGTTAAGCACCAAGTAAAGATATCAGCATAGGGTGAAGTGGGCATTTCTGGCTGTGCTTCCCACCACCCCTATTAAGGTAGCAATCAAGTAGGCGACAAAGAGAGCCAGGAATGCTTGTAAACCACAAATGTCCCTTTCTTCCGAAGAAGTGAACTTTTTCTTTCATAGTGAAACACACGTTCTTTGATAGAGTCATTAATGAGGCATAAAATATGAAAGGTTGAGAACTTCTGGCCTAAATGATATCCAATATGTAAAGACAAAGGAATGGGAAAGGAGAGGAAAGAGTAAAACAAGCACAGAATAATTGGAATGCCCTTTCAGTGTCCTAGATAAAAAATTAAGGGGAAGACCCATCTTTGTATTTTTGCAGTCTTCACATAGAACCTCCTTTATTTTCTCATTCCTGAAACACAATTGTCTGCACTCGATGGAGTCTTCAGTACCCAGATACTTTGCTACAATATTTCTCACCCATTCACAACTGGTTTTGCTCTCATTAGATACCTCACCTGCATTCTTCCACATTCTTTTCCATGTCCTAATGACTGTTACTAGACACTCATCCCTCCCATTCCTGTTTCCCATTACTCTCAAAGTTTCTTTGCACCAACAGAGGTCTTTAACCTCTAGGAAACATTGCTCTTCAGCATAATCTAGAAATAATCTTGTTAGTTCTGCCTAGCTCAGCAGAAATGTATTTTCCCCTTCTTTCTACCCCCAAAGCCCACATTATTTTAATGGAACTCAATTCTGATTCTTAGAAAGTAAACACATTATTACAACACATGTTAAAAAAGAGTTCTATAATTCATATCTTCCATTTATGGTCACAAAGAAAGAAGGCTATCCCAAAACAGCCAATGATGCAAATTGATCTCAACAAGAACTGAGTGAAGTAGTCAATGTTCATCCATAATAGAAAAAGGCTTTTTAAAAACAAAAACAAAAAATACAGATATATATATATATATATATATATATATGAGTGTCTTTTTTTTTTTTTGCAAAATTTCACAAGATTGTGCCATGCCAATGGAAGCTATAAAATAACAGTCATTGAGAAAGATTGATAAAAAATTCAGACTCAGGTGCAGAGCAAGGGTAGATGGGGCATTAATATTTCAGCATGTTATTCAGAAATCTTTTTCAGTTGCTGAAATATGGATGTTTATCTCTTTGGGTGCCAGTTATTCAGGCAGAGACATCTTCCAGCTATGAATCCCAGCAATACTTTGCTTCAGCTAGATGTCATTTGTAAGTAGTCAGCTCATCCAATAAGATAAATTCATAAACAATTTTCCTATTTGGACTCAGTTTGCCTTGAGAAAAAAAATTAACAGAGCAATCCTAAGTTGTGGGAAGAAGCAAAGTTTCTATGGTTAATAAATCAACCATTTCTTAAGACATTTCTTAAGATATATCTACCGTTATTTAAGACAGGCAGGGAAAATGTCAGGGATTCCTTCTTCAGAGTTTGACCTTCCTCCCATAGAAAGTCCATCCTGCCCTTGCATTAATAGAGATCTTGTAGATCCAAGGTACCTTTTCTATCATTCCCATTGAAAACTCCACACAAACAATTCAGCCCCTGTTGAGTTGTACAGAGATCACCAACAGTTGAAAAAGTCAATAGTGGAGCTTTCTACCATGACACCAGAAAAACCTCGGGGGGGGGGGGGGGGGGGGGAATTGAAACCAACATTAAAGGTTTTGACTTTACACTAGTTTTAATCTGTTTTAAAATAATATTTTCATCTTTTCTATTAAGCATTTTCTAGGAGTCTTTGTAAAAAAAGCCCTTGTAGAAAAACCCTTGTAGAAATAAATATGTTTATGAGGGGCGGGGTTGATTACTCCAGCTGTTCACTATTGATTATGCTAGCTATTAAATGTGAAGGTTCTCTTTAAACTAATTTAAGCAAACTTTTAAAAAATCAATCCCATAGATTTTGGTTGATTACTGTTAATTTATAGTTTTAGTTGTAATTTGTTACCTGACCATACATACTAAGAGAAATGAGAAATGTAAATGTAAGGGGATGAGTCTGTCTGTGAATGAATATATGGTTATCTGGAACAGGCTTACACTCCCTTCTTTATTTCCCTATATATATTAATAAATTGAGCTGAATTGAAATGGCTCTTACTTCAGAGAACAATTTCTCTTTGACCACTTTTTAAAAATCTCACTCCATTCATTTAACTTCATTAACTTTCAGCTATGCATCATATAAACAAATCTGATTGGCTGTGTTATGCCTTTATACCATTCATTGAGGTATATCATCTTGACTTAAACCACCTACTTGAAGACTCAAGGAATGAAAAAGAATCATAGAAACAAATGGCTGGATGATGGTGATGAAACGAGTGAGATGGAGTCTAGAGCAATGATGACAGAAGACTCGGAGTGAGTCTGACTGAAAATGGGCTAGGACCCTTGGAAGGACTATGCCAAGGCAATGGAGGCAGCAAAGAAATACTTCTTTGCCACCATTGCATCTGCATAGTGTTGTCCAGTGGAGTTGTTCTGAGTGGTCAGGGGCCTTCTACATACTGACCCTCAAGAAGAAAACAAAAACCATTTCACAACTTGCTGTGAAGAATTTGCAAGACACTTTTCAGATTCGCTTGGATTTGCTCTGTCTTGGATACTATAGTTGACACAGGTCCAATGGATGTAATGTTGGTGCCTGCTTGTCCTGCATTGGTGGATAACTTTCAGTTTGTGCAGTCTGAGGATGTTGACAGGATCCTTGGAGAAGTAAGGGCCACCACATGCATACTGAATCCTTGCCCTTCTTGGCTTTTGAAATCAGCCAGAAAGGGACTGGCCAAGTGGGTAAGGGGAGTGATGAATGCCTCACTGCAGCAAGGCAGATTTCCATCCTGCCTAAAGGAGGCTGTGGCAAAGCCATTACTGAAAAAGACCACCCTGGATCCCACTATTTTGAATAACTATAAACCAGTCTCTAATATTCCATTTTTGGGCAAGGTTCTGGAGTGAGTGGTGGCCTCCCAGCTTCAGGGGTTTCTAGATGAAATCGATTGTCTAGATCCATTTCAATCTGGCTTCAGATCTGACTATGGGACAGAGAAAGCTTTGGTCGCCTTGGTGGATGTCCTACACAGAAAACTGGACAGGGGGAGTGGCGTTTGATACCATCGACTGTGGTATCCTTCTGGGCTGCCTTTCTGGGATGGGACTGGGGAGCACTGTTATGAGATGGTTCCAATCTTTCTTTGAGGGGCAAACTCAGAAGGTGGTGTTGGGGAACTCCTGTTCAACTCCTTGGCCATTGGCCTGTGGGGTCCCTCAGGGTTCTGTTCTGTCCCTCACGTTATTCAACATCTACATGAAACTGCTGGCAGAGGTAATCCAGAATTTTGGGGTGCGGTGTCACCAGTATGTGAATGACACTCAACTCTATCTCTCGTTCCCATCTGATTCCAAGGAAGCTGTCTCTGTACTGAACCAGTGTCTGCTGTCAGTAATGGAATGGATGAGGGCAAACAAATTGAAGCTTAATCCAGACAAGGCAGAGGTTCTCCTCATCAGTCATAAGGCAGATCAGGGAATAAGGATTCCGTCTGTGCTGGATGGGGTTACACTGCCCCTGAAATCTCAGGCCCGCAGCTTGGATGTGCTCCTGGACTCTATTCTAAGCCTGGATGCTCAGGTCTCATCAGTGGCCAGGAGTGCATTTGCACAGCTTGAACTTATGCTCCAGCTGTGCCCATTCCTTAAGATGTCAGATCTGACTATGGTGACATATGCCTTGATTAATCCCATTTTACTACTGCGACACACTCTATGTGGGGCTGTCTTTTGAAACTTTCTAGAAACTTTTGCGGGTTCAAAATGCCGCAGCCAGAATGCTAAACAGGGCCAGTTACAGGGAGCATATAACTCCCTTGCTAAAACAGCTTCACTGGCTACCTGTTTGTTTCTGGGCACAATTCAAAGTGCTAATCATGATGTATAAAGCCCTAAATGGCTTGGGTCCAGACTATTTGAGAGACTGTATCTCCCCATACGAACCTGCGAGAGCTCTAAGATCTGCAGGAGAAGGCTTTCTCTTGGTCCTACTAAGATCACAGGCTCGCCTGGTGAGGACATGAGAGAGAACCTTCTCAGTGGCTGCTCCCATCCTCTGGAATGCCCTTCCACAAGAGGCTAGATTGGCCCCCTCCCTACTGGCCTTTCATCAGCAGGTAAAAACATTCCTATGCAGGCAGGCTTTCTGAAGTCATGTAAGCCTGGTTTTATTTTTGGGAGGGTTGTTAGAATCATAGAATCATAGAGTTGGAAGAGACCACAAGGGCCATCCAGTCCAACCCCTTGTCATGCAGGAACTCAAAATCAAAGCATCCCCAACAGATGGCCATCCAGCCTCTGTTTGAAGACCTCCAAAGAAGGGGACTCCACCACACTCCGAGGGAGTGTGTTCCATTGTCAAATAGCTTTCATTGTCAGGAAGTTCCTCCTAATGTTGAGGTGGAGTCTCTTTTCCTGTAGCTTGAATCTGTTGTTCCGGGATCTATTCTCTGGAGCAGCAGAAAGCAAGCTAGCACCCTCCTCAATATGGATCTCTTCAAATATTTAAACAGGGCTATCATATCAGCTCTTAACCATCTCTTCTCCAGGCTAAACATACCCAGTTTCCTAAGTCATTCCTCATAAGGCATAGTTTCTAGATCCTTCACCATTTTTGTCACTCTCCTCTGGACACGCTTCAGTTTTTTAAGATTCTTTTTGAATTGTGGTGCCCAGAACTGGACACAGTATTCCAGGTGTGGCCTGACCAACGTAGAACACAGCGGCACTATTACTTCCCTTGATCTAGATACTATACTTCTATTGATGCAGCATAAAATCGCATTGGCCTTTTAAGCTGCGGCATCACACTGTTGACTATGTTCAACTTATGGTCTACTAGGACTCCTAGATCTCTTTCACACGTAATCTTGTTAAGCCAGGTGTCTTCCCTCTTATATCTATGCATTTCATTTTTCCCCCCCAAGTGCAGTTCCTTACATTTCTCCATGTTGAAATTCATTTTGTTAGCTTTGGTCCAGCTTTCTAATCTATTAAGGTCATTTTGAATTTTCATCTTGTCTTCTGGTGTATTAGATATTCCTCCTAATTTGGTGTCATCTGTAAATTTGATAAGCATACCCCTTATTCATTCATCCAAGTTATTGATAAAGATGTTGAATAGCACTGGGCCCAGGACAGAGCCCTGTGGCACCCCACTGGTCACTTCTCTCCAGAATGAAGAGGAGCCATTGCTGAGCAGCCTTTGGGTTTGGTCAGTCAACCAGTTACTAATCCACCTAACAGTTGTATTGTCTAGCCCACATTTAACTATCTTGTTTGCAAGAGTATCATGGGGGACCTTATCAAAAGCCTTACTGAAATCAAGATATTCTATGTCTACTGCATTCCCTTCATCTAACAAGCTGGTAATTTTATCCACAAAGAGAGAGAGAGAGATCAGATTAGTCTGGCATTACTTGTTTTTGAGAAACCCATGTTGACTTTTTGTGATTATGGCATTCCCTTCTAAATGTTCACAGACTCTCTGTTTAATGAGCTGTTCTAGAATCTTTCCTGGTATTGATGTCAGACTAATTGGACAATGGTTTTTGACATCCTCTTTTCCCCTTTTTGAAGATGGGAACAATATTTGCCCTCCTCCAGTCTGCTGGGACTACTCCTGTTCTCCAGGAGTTCTCAAAGATTATTGCCAGTGGCTCTGAGATTACATTTGCCAGTTCTTTTAATATCCTTGGATGGAGTTCATCTGGCCCTGGAAACTTTAAATTCATTTAGATTAACCAGGTATTCCTGTACCATCTCTTTATTTATTTTGTGCTGCATTTCCCCTATTGTGTCCTCTGCTCCATTTTCCTCAGGTTGAACACCCTTTTCCTTTTGTGAGAAGACTGAGCAAAGAAGATGTTGTTTTAGATTATGTTTTTAACTTTTGTATATTTTATGTGATTTTATATTGGATATGTTTTAATTGTTTTGAATTTTATCGCCATTTAAATGTTTTATCTGTGAGTCATCTTGGATCCCTTGGGGGGGAGAAGGCATATAAATGAAATGAAATGAATAAATAAATAAATAAATAATCTATATGGTAATGATGTAAAGAATTATCATCAAAATTCAATAAACACAAGAAATATCTGGTATTCGAAATTTCGTAAGCTTTTTAAAGAGAAGAAATTATTAGAACTTCTCGATCAATGAGTAAGAATTCTGTTTTTTAATCATTTGCAAATGAAGTGAAGGGATGAGACCTTTCAGCTGACAATTCAATAGCCAGGATTTGCATATTTTGTGTAAGCAAAGCTACCATTCATACTGAATTTTACCAGAGGCTATTTCCTTTGGTAGGGTGATGTCCTCCCCCATCTTTGCCCACAGCTTTGCTTTGAAAAACAAATGAAAACAGAAGGAGAGAGCACTTTGTGTGTAGGTGGTGGTGTATACCTCTCCCATACAAATTCTCACAGAAGAGAAGAAGGGGGTGGGGGTGGGGAATATCATGAAGGAAGACCTAGGATTTTGGAGTTGGACTTGAAGGCTGAGAGCATATGACTTGCCCAAGGTCACTCAGTTTGGGGTGAAGTGGCAAATGGCAATGCTCTTCTACCAAACAGGAATTCTGCCATGGAGAAATCCTAGCATTGGATGGGATCCTATAGGTCATCTTTCCAACCCCCTTCTTCCATGAAGGAATATCTAGGATTCTAGAGTTCGATGTGGAGGGTGAGAGCATGTGACCTGCCCAAGGTCACCCAGTAAGTTTCTATGGTGTTCTAATCTCAGCTCAGCCATGTAAATCCACAGGGTGACCTTAGGGAAGTCACATTCTCTCAACCTCAAATGGCAATGTTCTTTTGCCAAACAGAAATTCTCAAGTCCAACTCTACAATCCTAGGTATTCCTTCATGGTATTCCCCACCTCCACCCCCTTCTTCTCTTCTGTGAGAATTTGAATGGAATAGGTATCCACCACCACCTGTGATAGCTTTGCCTTGGGATCATATCCTCCACTACCATCCTGATGAGACTACATGTCCTCTAGGATCCTATGTATTCCTATGTATTAGTTCATAGCAGAAGAGGGGTGGACTGGATGGTCCTTGAGGTTTCCCCCAAGTCTACCATTTCTTGTTGGGGCTGCAACCAAAATTTATTTGTTGTGATTGGGTTTTTCTTTTGTTTTAGTGTGCCTTCACATTTTTTCAAGCTGAGGAATGTTCTTTAAACCTGTACCAAACTTCCTTTTGACATGCTAATTGTGTTTGAAATGCAAATTAAATTAGCACCAACACACATAATTAGCATAAATGTTCACCTTGTTTTTTATTGTCATTTGGGAAATCTGTGAAAAATACTTTTCTTGCCCCTTACAGGGAGAGACAAAATAACCTTTTGAAAGTGGAACTTTTGAAATGAATGTGTTTGGTTGTTGTTGTTGTTTTTTTAAATCATAGCTAATTCTCAATGGACGAGAAGAAAAAAAATCTGATTTGTCACAACACTATTGCATGGACAACCTAATATCTGTTTTAAAACATGTGGTGAAGGAAACTCTACATTCTTCAACAAAATATTTTACTGTTCAACAGTTCTTATGGTCAGGAAATTCTGGCTAATGTTTATTTAGAATCTCTTTTCTTGTACTTTTAATCCTATGCTTTGGTTGCTAATATTAGGAGCCAACATGGGGCCTAAGCAGACTGCCAGAAATAGTGCACATTAAATTGAGACACTGCCCTGGCTCAATGCTAGGGAATCATGGGAACTGTAATTTATTGTGGCACCAGAGCTCTCTGACAGAGAAGGCTCAATGTCCCAGAAAAAAATACAGTTCCCATGATTCCCTAGCACTGAGCCAGGGCAGTGCCTCAATTTAATGTGCACTATTTCTGGCAGTCTGCTTAGGCCTATGGTGTGGTAGCTTGAGCATTGAACTACAACTCTCAGGACCAGGGTTTGATTCCTACTTGGCCATGGAAACCCATTGGGTGACCTGGAGCAAGTCACATTCTCTCAGCCTCAGGAGATGGCAATAGGAAACCTCCACTGAACTAGTCTTGCCAAGAAAACCCCACGACAGGTTTGCCTTTGGGTCTCTGTACAACACACACAAATACACACATTTGGAATAGCAGACAACAAACTTGTCTCATCTTCCATGCAATTGCCCTTCGGGTATTTAACAAAGCAGGGGAGGGACAGAAAGAGAAATAAAACCAAAGGAGCAATAACTATTACTGCAGATAATTCTATTCAATTGAAATAATTGTTTTAACCATCCAAAATAGAAAACTGGAGAAATTGAGCAACCCGCTATTAACAGAAGCTGTTGTCAAGTTTGTAAGAACAGGATTATAAAATAATTTGGATGTAAAAATCATTTACCAATAGAAGTGTTATTGTTATCCAATAACCAAGGGGTGAATTGTTTATAAACAGCCAAGGTTTTTGTAACCCTCATAGTTCCTTGGACCTCATAAAACTATGCTCCTTTATCATCCCCAATGAGAGAATAAAGTCCTACAAAAGGTCACAGAAGTTCTGTTTTAATTTTTTATACAGACAAACATAAAAAATTAAAACCAAAACAAGAACCCTTCATTGTTCATAAGCACCACTCCAGCACCAATGACTGCCATTTCCCACAAACATCATGTGGAAACCAACTCTATTTTTGGGAAAAAAATACCCACCATTTCCTGCTGAAATTAATGGCATCATTTGAGTGGACAAAGTCTTGTTGAATGTCGCATGTCCAGATAGCCTGGGTGGCAAAAATGCTCATGTTTTGTTTATAGGTAGGTCACTTTTAATAGAATTCAACATGTATTATTGATGTTTGCCTTTACTTTTTTTTAAAAAAAATCAAATATTTATGCATGATGATTACCTTTTAAAAAAGATTTTTGACTTAACCAAAACACACACACACACACACACACACACAAAACCAACTTATCACATAAAACAACAGCAACTAAATGAAGGTCTAGTTCAAATGGATCATAAAGTTGAAATGTTCTGAAAGAGCATATGGATAAGGCACTGGGGAAATTTTCACAATCTGTGCTTTTATGAATACAGTGCTGCATATTTGTGGCAATTATCCACAAAAAAGTGGTCAAGATTATGACCCATCATTGCAACTATGATGACAGAGTTCCATCATCATAGTTACAACTGATGATGTCCTCCATGAGCCTACCTACACAACCTAGCAGCATCATAACCAAAGTGTTTCTCAGTGCTGAAGATCAGGGTCCTGGAAAATGATCTCCATAGCACTGTGTTGTTCCTGGGGTATCTTGGCAACAGTCTGTTGAAAAGGCTCCTAGGAGACCTAGCTTTATATAATTAAATAATTGTCTAAAGGCACTCACAATTTGGAGGGCACTATTATATCTCAGTGCTCTGATCCCCAGTGTCTAAGAAACACTTGGACTGGGGTGCTTCCAGGCTCTGATGGTATGTTTGAGGAATCATATTCAGTTGTTTATGACTGTAAATGTGAATCCCCAGCAGGATATCATATGTTCAGAGTAAGATAATGTAACCTCTGAACAGGATGCCAGCCAGGTATGTGGGTTTTACAAATCACATAGAGGCAGGTGACAATTTTGTGTCATTTCATTTTTGATCAGAATTTATCAAATTTCTTGATTGGGATTGATTTTGAATTATCCCACATTTTTGTTTTGTTTTTTAAATTGTCCAAGTCATCTGCCCATAACCCAGACTTTGAATGGCTAAGTATTAGAAGCCTCACTTTGAGTCCCTGCATATTAAACCATTTTATTGATGAATTAGGGTTAGCCTAGCCTGATGAGGAAGGGAGCTGGGCATGTATAAGAACCTCTCCCACTTTCCCACCAGATGTACCTCTGAAACAGGTGGGACTGAGAGAAGTACTTCTCCCTAAGATATTAGAATTTGGACAGGCTCATATTAGAAGATAGAATCCTTCAGATGTCTGGACTTGAGCCATATAGGGCTTTATAGGTCATATCCAGCTCCTTATATGTCACAACCAGCCTGGAAACACACTGTCAGCCAGTGGAACTAATTCAACAAGGGAGTCATATGTTTCCTGTAACCAGATCCATTTAACAGCCTGGCTACAGCTCTTTGGTTCAGTTGAAGTTTGCAAACACTCAGAAATTTGCATGGATTGTGGTAATCCATGATAACTGTCCCTGTGATCCTGGATAAAACAAGCCACTCAGCCATTCAAGTTCATATATATATGATTCACCACTTTCTAATCAATTCCTGATAATCACTTTTCTAACCTTCCTCCATCTGATCCTAAGAAGTAGAGATCAAAGAGGTAGGTGAAAGCATGAAGAAGCCATAAATACCCTTTGGCTCCATGCTTTCCACATGCCATGTCTTGGCACCTTGCATCAAATGTATGTTACCTCTGGTTTCTTACCACAAGGCCACCCATAGTGAACCATCTCCTGAAGCTTGGTTTGCTGCACAGGCCAAATTCTCCAGCAATGTTGAGTTCCATTATGTTCCCTACTTTTCTATTGCAATCACCTCTGATTATCAACATATCCTCTTTTGGTATATGATTCAGTTTCCTCCTGGACTCTGGCATAGAATCTTTCAATTTCCCCCTCATCTGCCTCTGTGGTAGGATCATAAATATGGACCATGGTTATCTTGATAGGTTTTCTCTGGAATTTTATTAATATTATTCAGTGAGGCTTCATATTGTAGCCTCTGACTACTTTTGCTACATCTTGCCTCACTATTAATGCTATCCCATTTCTTCTTAGATTGGCATTTCCAGAGTGAAACATTATGCAGTTATCTAATAGGAAATGTCCTATTTCTGTCCATTCAACCCAAGTGTTTCAATGTTCATACATCCCATTTCTTTTACTACAATTTCTAGCCTTCCCTGACTCACATATCAGGTTCCTGTCACATGCACAGTGTATGTTCAGACTTCACTTTCACATGTGTTTAGGAGAGCAACTGAACATCCTTTTTACCTGAGTCCAGTGTAGTCATTAGACACAACACTATTTGTATGTGTTGTTTGGTATGTCTCAGAAGCTGGTTGAATGGCTTCAAATCTAGTCTCCATCCTAGGCCAAATTATTACAGCACTATGTCTTGCTTTTTTTGGATTGTCTCCTAATCATGGGATTTTCACAGAAAAAAAATTCAGAAGTGATTTATCATTGTCTTCTTTAGCACAGTACTCACAAAGGCTGATAAGATAGCATATGTCTAGAGGAGGGTGACCAAGATGATAAAGGTATGGAAAATAAACCTTATGGGGAAAAACTTAGGGAGCTGGGTATGTCTACCTTGGAGAAGAGGTGGCATGATACTCATGTTTAAATATATGAGGGTGTCATGTAGGAGATGGAGCAAGCTTGTTTTCTGCTTCTCCAGAGTCTAGAACATTAACCAATGCATTCAAATTACAAGAGTGTCATGGCCTGCCTTGGGGCTGATAAGGAGAGGAACTCTGAGTCTGAGGCAGAGACAGGCTTGGGGTGCCTGGAGGTTCAGGGAAGTACCCTGGGCTCAGATGACAAACAGGAATCAGAGGAGGAAGAGACAAATCATACCATGTCTGTCCTGGGGCCTGCTGAGGGATGACATGCCAAGGAATGCCTGAGATGCTCATTCTGGCTGGAGACCAAGAGCATGGCAAACTGATAACAGATGAGGCATGCCGATACTCCTTTAAAAAAGCCAGCTTCAGTGTGGCCGACAACCTGTCCTAAAGAGTAGTGCTGCTACTGTTTTTCTTATCTCTTGTTCATGAACTCTGATAAACACTCCAGCACACCCATGGCTGTATTTTTGAGGCCCTCATATTTTGATATCTCGTATCTGGAGATAACAATATGAATAGCAAGTACATTTCTATAACTGCTTATCAGTGAACTAGCACTCCCTAAGCAATTTACAATGTGTAAGCCAATTGCCCTCAACATGCTGGGTACTCATTTTACTGACCTATAAAAATATGGAAGGCTGTGGACCTTGGGGCCCTCCTCTAGGATCGAACTTACAATGTTGTGGCTGCAGTACCAGCATTTAACCACTGTGCCACCAGGGCTCTGTAGATAACATGTTTTTGAGAGATAGATGACCTTTCAGCAACACTAGGCCAGGTCCCCTGGAAAAAAGGGTCTTTGCTCCAAGGCATATGAACATCCAGGCAAACAAAAACATAATATCTAACATGCACACAAGTCATTCAGCCTTTGTTACCTGACCAGAGAGCCCATCACATAGGGCTAGTTTTAAGATATAAATACAGTTCCAAAACCTAACGTTTGCACTCGACCAGCACAAACCTCAGCCTACATATACACCCAAACTTTCTGTATGTTTTATGTGGCCCTCAGACCTCTAAGTTTGAACCAATCCAGCTTTCCATAGTCTACTTCTCAGATAGGTAATTGTAACCCCACTACAACCCCTAAAATTTCTGCTATCCCCTTTTCATATTTTCATTGCAGTTAGCTCTGTATGCTGTGTTTTTTTGAACTGATGTGTATAACTAAATAAATCTTTCTTAATTCACCCAAACCTGGAATCCTCCCAGTTAGTACTGGTATAAATTGGTGTACACACTCCAAAAGTTGCCTCTTTCAAAGCTAAGTTTCCAAGCATTTGAAGTAAACTGACCGGGGGGGGGGGGGACCCTCACCCACTTGTCCCTTGGTTAACAGCTTGCATGTATATTTGTGGACTATTTTTGGAGGTCTTTAAACAGAGGTTAGATAGATATCTTGGAGGACTGCTGTAGTTGTGTATTCCTGCATGGCAGAAGGTTGGACTAGATGGTCCCTATGGACCCTTCCTACTCTAAGATTCTATTATTCTAAGACAGGGGTAGGCAACTTTTTTGAACCGGGGGCCGGGTTGCTGTCCCTCAGACAATTGGGGGGCCGAAGCACCATAAATAAATAAATAAATAAATAAAAATATATTTTTTTTAAAAAAAATTAAAAAAATTTTAAAAATGTGCATGCACACTCTCTCAGCCCCAGAAGAGCCATGGCAAAACTCCTGTGGAGATTTTGCCAAGAAAACCCCAAGAACAAGTAATAACAACAATAATCAATATTATCATGGCGGGCGGCGGCGGCAGGACCAGCCTGGGGCCAGTCCAAAGGCCTTGGGGGGCCACATCCAGCCCCCGGGCCTTAGGTTGCCTACCCCTGTTCTAAGAGTTAGTGCAAATCCCACTACCATTGTCTCAGAAAACCTCCCTGACTTGGGAGACCCTACCAGTGGCAATGCTACTGTCACCATAGTCTTTTGCCATATGGGATCAATCAATCTCACCATCACACAAAAGCAGTGCCATGTTACCAAAGCCATTATGTTGCTGCACCCACAGAATGGGAGATACGAAATATCCTTTACCCCCTGGGATGCCCTCCCAGGGACTACAGAACTGGGCAGAGATTCAGCTAAGGGAAAACAGGAAGTTCTTACTCATGTGGGTGTGGTTTCCCCCTCTCTAAAGCAGTTCATAATGTACAAGGAGGTATTGTAAAGTAATAATTACCACCTGGAAGTTATTATGGTATATTGATAAAATTTTGTCAGTGTCATCATTGATCCCTAAGTGCATGATGTTGAAGAAATTAGCTCTTTGTGTCCTTTATTTTTGTTACAGATTGTGCCAGAAGTGACTAAAGTGTAAGATGGAAAAGATTGAAGCTCATAGAGTGATAAGGTTCCTGTATTTGAAGGGTTTCATTTCATTTGTTCATTTTCAGATGTCATTTTAAAATTTCTGTTGATATTAGTTCTGCATTGAATTTTACTATTTATAAGCTGTTGAGTTTGCTTCTTTGTTTTTGCTTTTACTGCTATGGACTACTATTAACTACTGATTGTGAACTACTTTGAAATACTTATTCAAGTGAGATAAACTTCAAATAAAATGAAAGAGATTGAAAGGTTCATTATTGACTGTTTCATTCTTTTCCAAGTGTCGCTGCCAACTCTCAATAATTTTAAAATCCAGTAATACAAAATACAAAATAAATAAGGTCAATACATTATGACATACTATGTGTTTTGTTGTGAGAGTCATGAGCTAGAAGTTGGAGGAACATGAAGAGCAGAAAAATTATTGGCTTTGACGGCTATCTGCCATCTACATTAACTAGGAACTAAAGGCTGCTTTAGAATGTTTCTAAAGGAATTATACAAATGGGAAATCAGCTAAAATGTTTTCTTTCTTTCTTTCTTTCTTTCTTTCTTTCTTTTTTTTTTTTGGAATAAAATGACAACAGTAACAAAGTTCAGCCATAACCATGCAGTCTTATAGTCATATTAACAACTGCTATCTAATCCTATACATATTCTCTTGTTCTGTTTTCTTTATGTACATATTTAGACAACCATTCTGCACCTTTATTTTACTTAGGTATTACTTTTGTTGTTACTTCTTTGTTTCTCACAGATTAGCTATTTTTTTCCCATTCATTTTCATAAGTTTGTAGTGTTTTATTACTCAGGTACATTGTTACTATGTCCATCTGTGCCATTTCCATTAGTTTTAAGATCCACTCGTCTATAGTTGGTATTTGTTGATCTTTCCATTTCATACAGTAAACCATTCTTGCAGTTGTTACTGCATACACTTGTTCCCCCCTCAATTTTCTGAATTTCTAAACCGATTGGCATATTTAATATATGAGGTTCTGGAGTTAGAGGGAAATTAATTTTTTAATGTTTCTGTTATTCTTTTATGTATTTCCCTCCAGTAATCTTTGGCCTTCTCACACTTCCACCACATATGGTAGAACGTGCCATTCATTTGCCCACATTTTTTGGCTTGTTATATATTTTGGCTAGCTTCACTGGTGTTAAATGCCATCTGTAGAAGAGCTTGTAATAATTTTCTTTAACACCAATGCTTCTGGTGAATTTGTTACCTAAGGGCAGTTCTGTGTCGCCCCTGGGAGCGTTGGATCAGGGCTGTGGCAACCACACACCGCTGCCCCAATCCTCCTTTTCGCTACTTCAAAAAGAGCTGGCAAATGCCACTCCTTTTTGGGGTGGCAAAAAGCTACCCTCAGACCTGCCGCTGAGGGTCTTTTGTGCCCTTTTGGTGCAGCATGTGTGCACACTGCACAAATGGGGTGCCCTGATGCCACACACTGTGCAGTCGGGTGTGCAGTGTGGTGGTGGCATAGGGGCAAAGTTGGGACGGCAGGCATGCAGTCACCCTGCCCCAACTCCACCTCCAGGCCTGCCCTTTAGGCCAGTCTGCATTGGCCCTTAGTCTCCATGGGTTCATCCATCGTTGTAAGTGTATTAGATGGCCAATATCTTGTGCCCATGTTGCCATATTATTTTTTATCATTTCTTCTTCCATCTCATATGACATTAATAGGTTATAGAACTTTTTGATAATTTGATTATTTTCTGAGCTGAGTAGTTGGTCCAATTCTTCTTTTCTTGTCTCAATGCCTTCAAGTTTCTCATCTCTTTTAAACCTTTCCTTTAGTTGGTGGTATAAAAACCAGTGGCATATTATATTCTCTGAGTTGAGCTCTTCCCTCATTTTCATTTGGTGTTTCCCTTCTTTTTGTTAAAATAATATTTTATAAATTAGTCAGTTATCTCTATATACAGGTTTTCTATTTTATGGAATGCCTCATATGGAGAAGTCCAGAGTGGTATTTTTGGACACATACATTTTTTTATACCTCATCCATATCTTCCATAACGATCTTCTCACATAATGGTTTCAGCTAAAAATTTCAGCTAAAATCAGCTAAAATATGACTTGCTATATTTCATCCCCCTCCCTTTCTTTCACTAAGTGGAGACATTTCCCACTTGGGTGCCTCCTTTGGATTTTTTCAAGGGTTGTAAAAATGTTTGGGGCATGGTGTATAGCAATTTGCATGAATACATCAGCATGTTATTAACAGATTTACTTTCCCCTGTATGTTATAAAACAGAATGTCCTTGAACAGTGATCAAAAGCTATAGAAATCTGCCCTCTTGCCCCAACAGAAGCCATTTTATATATGTGTGTGTGTTGTTGTTTTTTACTAGGGAAAACAAAAGCCTTATTAAGAGAGAGAGGGGGAACGGAGTGGAAAAGGGCAGGAAACCAAGAGTGTAAAAAGACAACAAACTGAAAGGATTATACATTCTTACCCAAAATTGGAGACTGTGTCAGAATTCACAATTAGTTGCTTTGGGAGACAAAGAGCAATGCAGAATTTGAAGACCTGGCAAAATAAGAAGGTTAAAGCATAAACAGGCTTGTAAACTTTATTCCCTGCACATCTTCCTATACATTTGACAATGAATATTTAGTTTTATTTACCAAATATCTCAACCAGAAATGACAACATTTATAAATTAGCTATAGATAACATGTTTTGGATTGATAAAGACTTGTAAAAAGGGTGGTTTATTATTTACTAACACAATAAGTCAGAGGTTATCATTCATTCTGTATCAGCACTGGCAATCCCCCCCCCCCCAAATATTCTCTCAAGCACTGTGCCAATTGGCACTTGGATTTTGCATGGTCCTGCTGGTTGGGAATGGGTACAATTTATTTTTATAAGATTTAAAAGAGCATGTCCACAGATATCAGAAGACCACAAGCTCTTTTACCATCACAAGTGGTGATATACTTTTTATTTTCAAATCAACAGACCAGTTCTAGAAGTTTTCACATTTACTTGGAGTGTATC
This sequence comes from Phrynosoma blainvillii, assembly GCA_026167975.1. Lineage (NCBI taxonomy): Eukaryota > Metazoa > Chordata > Lepidosauria > Squamata > Phrynosomatidae > Phrynosoma > Phrynosoma blainvillii. The sequence goes on from JANUYF010000004.1 coordinate 301,805,280, forward strand.
TTTTAGAAAAATAAATGAGTGTGATAATCTAAGATCAAGCCAGCCTTAAATGTTTGCATTGCAACTAAGACTGCACAGAACAATATATTGTTCCTGGGGAAATCCATCCCATCTCCCCTGCCCCTCAATACCTTGACAGGTGTAATGACAAAGGCAGCTAGTCTAAGGGCCTTTGCAGACTGCCAGAAATAGTGCACATTAAATTGAGGCACTGCCCTGGCTCAGTGCTAGGGAATCATGGGAACTGTATTTTATTGTGGCACCAGAGCTCTCTGACAGAGAAGGCTCAATGTCTCAGAAAAAAATACAATTCCCATGACTCCCTAGCACTGAGCCAGGGCAGTGCCTCAATTTAATGTGCACTATTTCTGGCAGTCTGCAAAGGCCCTATTTAGAGGGAACATGAAAGCCAGAAGCCAGATGACATCATCAGCTCTGTCAATGACAAACAGCTCACACTTTGAACTTAGGACCCTGGCTCCACAGTACCATGCCATGGGCAACCTGGTCACCCACATGAAGCATCTGTCAGGACCTATTGGGACAAATATGATAAATGACAACAAATGTTTTCAAATGCAATTGTTAAATTCACATGCCCCATGTAACATGGTGAAGGACTCAAAATTGGGTGGCACTGTTTATTTAATCCCACCTTTAATGTCCCCATGCATACATAGAATGCTGTTTCATTACCTTTCATTTTCAGCACAGGAAGTTGCAAAGTCTGAATGTACTTTACTTATGTTCAGTGCAGGGAGATCACAAAAGAAAGGGGCAAGATCCAGTATATACTAGGGATATGATTCTTCCTAATTTCATTCTCAAATGGAGCAATAAGTAATTTTAAATAATTTACTTCCCATTGTGAAAAGGGTTTTGAAAACTGCAAAGTTTTCAAAGACCACTTGTAGTTTGGGATTCTTTTCTGTGTATAATTCATTGTGGGGTGTGTATTTTTTTCTACAAAAAAAAAAAAAAAAAAAACAAAACAAAAAAAAAAAACTCAGGGTTTTCTGTGCAAAAATATTCTTTTTGGAACATAAAATGCTGTCTTCTATACAGAAAATGATGTCATTCTGGAATTACTGTTTGCAATGTCTGCACATGGTTAGCTGTGTTGAAAACAACATAGAAAATGTTTCTTTTTCTACACAAAATCTATGCAAATTTTGTATAGAATGAGTCCTGAACAACCAGGTTTCTTGTCAGTCTAGGATTCTTCTCATCAGAATTTCCCAACACATGAGAAATGAGTTTTTGATCATCTTTTAGAACTTCCTCTAATATTTGTTCCATCTCTAGTATGTACTGTGGCATTGTGGGTATGGCCTTCATGCATGCCCCAGCCCAACCTGCATGCATGTCCTTCAAAAATATAGATGGGATATTACATCCTATACCCATTCTATAGCCTTCCAAGCTAAAAATATGTGATGAAAGGATCCATATAATTAGTACCATGCCGTGAAAGATGATGAGTGGCCTTTACTCCACTGAGTGTCTTCAAAGTTTATACTAACCCTAAGAAAGTAGATACTATATTCAAGTGGCAAATTCCAAGGAAGAGGCATAGATTTGGTTAAATAAGGAATAAGGTAGGGGAAAAAGGAAATGGTTATGATTGCAAAACTTTAAAATAAGTAAGACAACAAATTATATAAGTGAACCTAACAGGAATTGGAATTGAGATCACAACAATTTAAGTGGATGTGGTGAACAGAAACATACCAATAATAGAAAGCCAATAGTAAAGTAAAGACAAATTGGCAGATGATGGAAAGGAAGTAAGGAATGATTGTAGAGGGAGAAAGAAAGTGTTTGAAGTTAAGAGTATGTGAATTGATGGTATGTGAAGGGAATTGGATGTTAGGTAAGGGTAGGAGAGAAAGAGAAATAGGAAAGCAACAACAAAGCTAGAAAAATAGGAAGGAAGAAGATAGGAAAAGAAGGAAAGAGGAGAAAGAAAGTTAAGGAAAGTTTAAACTAAGGAAGTAAAATTAACAGATGATAGAAGAGGGAGAAAGGATGGCTTAAAATAGAATGTTTCTGGAGGAGAAGAATAGTTGAATGCTATCACTGCCAAATACATTAAATGATAAATTACGTTTGTAAAATAATATAGATAGAGGTATGTATGTTAGTAAATATATGATTGCATAAAGATGTGATTGTTTGAATAGGATCATTTTAAATGTTTTAAATGTTTTAAATGTTCAATAAAATATTATTTTAAAAAAGTTTACAAGTGTTTCAAAGTGCACTGATGCTGTGAGATGTGTTGCACTCAAACTCTTCTTGTTAACACTCTGTGTTTGGTTTCCTTAGTGAAACATGCAGCAATTGGAACTGTTATTTTTATCAATGTTTCTTTCATGTCAGTGTGACCAGGGAAAAGCAAGTGTCATGGAAACACAAGCTGAATTAAAGAAAAATGATCAACGACACAGTCGACAAGCTGTGTTCCATTCCAGATAATCTGCTTTCCTTTAGGTGGTATAAGAAACTGGAACTGATCACAAATAGTTATTATTAAAGAGCTCCAGTTTTCCCTGCAGGGCAGTTTAGTTTCTGCAAATCTAGATGCAAAATTGGAGAGAGGTGTCATAATGCAGAAGAAGAAAATAAATTCAGTTTATGGATTCTTTTCTGGGTAAGGCGTGGAGGAAAATTTTCATGAAAGTGTGTGTGTGTGTGTCCTTCCTTCCTTCCTTCCTTCCTTTATATCCCATCTTTTTCTCAATAGAGAAGGTGGATAATAACATATTTAAAAACAGAACAAATTAAAGACTATACAAAGTCATTCATAAAAGTATAACTGTAAAAGATATTTAAAAGTTATTAAACAATTTATAAAATTAAAACTACATACAATCCATAAAACAACAATGCACAATATTAAAACCCCACTCCAGTCAGTTTCTAAAAGCCTGATGGAATAAAAATATTTTGACTTGTGGCAGAGGGAGACCAAAGACCTGGCCTCCATTAAGAGGAAGTAGTGAAGCAGATGGGCATGAATTAATAATAATAATAATAATAATAATAATAATAAAATTTATTTATATCCCACTTATTGGCAACAATCCAAGCGGCTTACAGAAAAAAAATCCCCAGAACATTTTATCCAAACCAACCCTAGCCCTCTAAAACGGCATTAAATAACATATAATTAAAATTACAATAGACATAAAATAAAACATAACAATATAAACTTAACCTATTTGGGCAGGTACGGTACACTAAACCACCTCTACTGCATTTCCCATCCATCAACATGATGGGGCCACGATGGGGATGCAGGGGTCAGAAGGACCTAAAATCCTGGCCAGGATAATTAGTCTGGAAAGGCCTGCCGGAAGAGATCCGTCTTGACAGCTCTCTTGAAGCTGTCCAAGGATGTCAACTGATGGATCTCGTCCAGCAGGTTATTCCAGACTTTGGGGGCGACAGCAGAAAAAGCCCTCTGAGAAGTTGCCGCAAGCCTAGATTTTAGGGGCTGCAGCAAGTTCCTCCCAGAGGATCGGAGAGTGCGGAGAGGATTATATAGGAAGAGGCGGTCTCTGAGATAGCTTGGACCCAAGCCATTTAGGGCTTTAAAGGTAACACCTTATATTGGGCCTGGAAGCTAACAGGCAGCCAGTGGAGGGACCTCAGAACCGGAGTAATGTGGTCCCTCCTAGATGTTCCAGAAATAAGCCTGGCCGCCATATTTTGAACCAACTGAAGCTTCCGAACCAAGCACAAGGGTAGCCCCATGTAGAGCGCATTACAGAAGTCGAAGCGTGAGGTTACCAGTGCGTGCACAACGGTCTCGAGATCCCTTACTTCAAGAAAAGGACGCAGCTGGCATATCCGCCGAAGCTGATAACAGGCGCTCCTGACTGTCGCATTCACCTGATTTGTCATCAGGAGCGACGAGTCAAGGAGCACCCCCAGACTGCAAACACAGTCACTGGAGGAGAGTGTGACCCCGTCCAGGACTGGAGGTTGCAACCCAATTCTTGGTTTTGGGGCTGCTACCGTGAGCACCTCCGTCTTGTCTGGATTCAGTTTCAATCTATTTTTCCTCATCCAGCCCATTACCACTCAAAGACATTCATTGAGAGAAGAGATGCCATTGGAATTCAAGGCCGACGAACAAGACACAGAGAAATAGATTTGGGGGTCATCAGCGTACTGATAACACCCAGCACCATAACTCCGTATAATCTCACCCAGCGGCTTCATATAGATGTTAAACAACATTGGGGACAAAATAGGCCCCTGAGGGATCCCACAAGTGAGGTCCCTCTTACAGAGCAACACCCTCTGGGACCTACCCGAGAGGAAGGACCGGAACCACTGCAGAGCAGTGCCCCCGATACCTAACCTCCTCAGGCGGTCCAAGAGGATGCTGTGATCTATTGTTTCAAAAGCTGCTGAGAGGTCTAAAAGTACCAACAGGGTCACACTACCCCTGACGATGCTCAGACGCAGATCGTCGGTCGAGGCAACCATGGCAGTCTCAACCCCAAAGCCTGTCCTGAAGCTGGTTTGAAATGGGTCTAGATAATAGGCTTCATACAAGTGGAGTCTCTGGCCACTCCACTCATGATCTCCCCATGATTGGCTGGGGACCGTGGCAACCACACGGCACACTCTCAAAGCAGGCTGCTGCCGCAGTCCCAAATGGACTACTGGCAAGAAGCAGATTTTCACTGCTTTTTTTGCTGGTGGCTTCAAGCTGCCTCAGAGTACCTTCAAGCCACTCCAGGGGCATGCATCATCTGCATGCCATGCCCCCCCCCCCCAAATGGTCAGGAGCTGCTCCTTTTGGCCCATCTAATTTGGGCTGAAATTCTAAAATCTGGGAGCAGCCACTGAGAAGGCCCTCTCCATTGTTCCCAACAAATTATCCTGAGAAGGTAATGGAACAGAGATAAGAGCTTCTCCAGATGATCTTAGAGATCTAATGGGCTCATAAATGTAGATATGGCCTTTCAAATGATATTGTCTCAAACCATATAGGGCTTTACAGATCAAAAGCAGCCCTTTGCATTGTGTCTGGAAACAGACTTGCAAACCGTGGATCTATTGCAGAAAAGGAGTTGTGTGCTTCCTATAGCCATCCCCAGTCAACAATCTGGCCACAGCTCTTTAGGCCATATGAAATCTCTGAGCAGTTCTCAAAGGCAGCCTCATGTAGAATGCATTACAGTTATCCAAACAGCATGTAACTAAGGCATGTACCACCATGGCCAGATCCGAGTCTAAACCTACCTGACCAAAAACATATCTGTCCTATCATCTTGTTTTACTGTATGGAGTGATCACTTAGCATCCTGTACAGTAAACAAGGTCTAGAGCATGCCCAAAAGCATGAATGGGACCAGATATCACTTGGGACAGACCAATGGTGGACATGAAGTCCTGAACCACTCTTGATGGGTAGCCTCAGCATGTAAGTTGAAGCCCCTCTACATAAAGTTGTGCAGACTATAACACCACCCCTGATACAACCCTGGCTATCTCAGGAAGGAAGACTGTTGAGCAGTGAGGTGGGCAGTACACCAACAAAATACCTAACCTGTTCTGGTCATCATCTTTAAATAAACACACTCAAACTTTGCAGATTGAGGAATAGGTGCCTGATCAAGGGGAAATATTATGCCAATAGACTACTGCAACTCTATCTCCCCATCCCAGTATTCCCTACAGCTGCACAGAGAATACTGGTGGACAAAGCTGAGTGGGGAAGGCTTACTCAGTCCTGGTGGGCAAAGCTTACTCACCATATCTTTCCTTAGCTTCATTCCCTGAGCAACATTTTTGAAATGTGAGTTTCTTCTTGTGGCAATCCCATCTGATTAACAATCATGTAGGTAACAAAAGAAGAACATTTCATAATACAGGCAATTAGATTTGCCTACATGATAATGCTACAAAGCCAAAGCCAAGTGAGAGTGAAAACAATGGTCTATGTCATTGTTCTGAATGCACAAACAAATACCCAAAGTCCTTCCCGCATTTTGACTCAGATGTAGTATATGTGTTAACTGTGACATATAACAATGTGATGATGATGATGATGATGATGATGATGATGATGATGAATGATAATACACCTGGAGGAGACATCCTGTTCCTAGTACCTTTTTCCAAGCTGCAAACAATTCTATCAATAAATTGATTGACTGATGCTGTGGGAAATTTTTGCATGTGTGTGGAGGAAGTTTATTAGAAAGCTATGTATATTATTTCAGTTGGAAAGTGCATAACTGTCTGTTCTCTTCTATACCTCTCCATTATCTCACACTTTCCATTTGGTTCTGTAATCTTGATCATAGGGCAAAAATAAAAGCTGTCTGTAAACTCTGGTATGTAAAGAAAGAATCCAGTTGGCCTTCTGTATCCATGGAATTTTTATCCACAGCTTCAACCATCCACTGCTTGAATGTATTAAAATATATAAATTCCCAAAGGTAAAGCTTTATTTTACCATTTTATATAAGGGAAACTATTTTTCTATGCCATTGTATTTAATGGGACTTTATCATTCAAAGTACATTTAGGAGTTCTCACCAGTAACTGAGCTTTTATGATATTATATGGAAAGTCCTTAGGGACTGTAGGTAGATTGAGAGAGATGAAGAAAAGTCAAGAAGCTAGGAAGATTTTAAGAATCTGAGCAGTGGGTGGGCAAGAGAAACAGAAGTAGTGTGTTAGATTGGGAATTGCAAGGACCTGTCATCCAAAAAGCAACTTTTCCTACTCCTAATGTAGCCTGTGCAAAAATTAAACCCATTCCCACTGAAATGTAAGAGAGAAATATAAGCATATCCTTAATATTTCAGGTGAAATCCTTTGCACTTTACTTGAGCCATATTATGTACATTATATATTTAAAGACCAGCTGCCCTTCTAAAAAGTATGATCTCACTTGCTCTGTCATTATGTTCCCCTGTGTTATTCAGCATATGAAGAGACCTACAAGCAAAATCCTATAATCTATTTAGAATTAGTGAGAATCCAGTTTCTGCGTAGCTAATGAGTGTAAGAAATGTTAGAGCAGCTAGAGGTTAATAAGCAGAACAGACTTTCCTAATTATGAAGTAAAATTTCTAGCTGAGTGAAGGGTGAATAATCAGAGAATTAATTATAAGCATTAATAATAATTATTATACTAGATAATGACATTTAAAATGTTGGAGGTAATGAATTTAAAATTTGTAGTGTTGTGAAAATACTCAGCTCTTCCACTGTTATCTCTTTAGAGGCAGTATCACTGCCCTGAGTTGCCATAGTCCATATAATTTACAACATTCCAAAAATAAATAAATAAATAAATTTGAAAAAGAGAAATTACATCAATTCAAATTCAGGAGTCTTTAAGTTCAAAAGGGTGAATGCAGTGGTGTTAATAGTGGGTGCAGGGGATGCAGACCACACTGGGTAACCACTGGGTGAATGGATGAGTTAACAGAACCAGAAAGTGCAACTGTGGTGTGACTTAAATTATTCTATAATGTAATAATAATAATAATAATAATAATAATAATAATAATAATAATAATTTTTATCCCGCCCCTCTGTGGATGCAATCGGGGTGGCTTACAACATTAAAAGTACAATACAAATGCAATACAAATACCACAAACCCACTCACCCCTTAAAATAGAATTAAATGATAAAAGAATTTAAAACATACTTAAAATAAATTAAAAAAAACACCAAGCAGCAATAACAATATTGCTGAGTTTGGGAGAGAAAGATGAATTAACTCTTGGGGCCGAGATGTCTATTCGGGAAAGGTCTGCCAGAAGAGATCCATCTTAACAGCTTTTTAAAAGCTGTTTAAGGTGGTAATAAGATGGATCTCGTCCGGAAGGCTATTCCATAATCTGGGAGCGGTTGCTGAAAAGGCCCTCTGGGTGGTTGCCGACAGCCTAGTTTTTATAGGTTGCAGCAGATTCCTCCCAGATAACCTGAGTGTACGAGTTGGATTGTATTCAAGGAGGCAGTCCTGGAGATAGTTTGGGCCCAAGCCATTTAGGTCTTTAAAGGTGATAACCAACACCTTGCACTGTGTCCGGAAATTAATGGGCAGCCAGTGAAGTGATTTTAAAACAGGCGTAATATGGTCTCTTCTTGTTGTTCCCAGGACCAACCTGGGTGCCATATTCTGTACTAATTAGAGTTTCTGGACCAAGCAGGAGGGTAGCCCCATGTAGAGTGCATTACGGAAGTCAAGACGGGAGGTAACCAGCACGTGCACCACAGTTTCAAGGTCCCTAACTTCCAGGAAAGGCCGCAGCTGGTATATCAGCCAAAGCTGATAACAGACACTCCTAACCGTCGCATTTGTCATCTGGAGAGACAGATCCAGGAGCAACCCCAGACTGCAAACACAGTCCTTAGAGGAGAATGTGACCCCATCCAGGACTGGAAGTTGTATCCCAATACCTGGTTTCGGGGCCGCTACTGTAAGTACCTCCATTTTATCTGGATTCAGTCTCAATCTGTTTTTCCTCATCCAGTCCATTACTGAAGGCAAAGCTGAGAACCGAGACATGGAGAAGTATATCTGGGTTTCCAAATGATCTCTTCCAGCGGCTTCATATATATATTAAATAGCATCAGGGACAGGATGGAGCCTTGTGGGATGCCACAGTTAAGCTCTTTTCTTGTAGAGCAACTGTCCCCAAGCATCACCCACTGGGATCTGCCTCAGAGAAAGGAACGGAACCACCGTAATGCAGTGCCTCCAATTCCTAGCCTTCTCAGGTGATCCAGGAGGATGATATGATCTATTGTATCAAAAGCTGCTGAGAGGTCCAGAAGCACCAGCAGGGTCACACTACTCCTGCCGATGCCCAGATGAAGGTCATCATCCAAGGCAAACATGGCAGCTTCAACTCCATACCCTGTTCTATAGCCAGTTTGAAATGGGCCTAGATAATCAGTTTCTTCCAATACAGCTTGGAGTTGAAGAGCAACCACCCTCTTGATCACTTTGCTCAAGAAAAGTAGTCGAGAGACTGGCCTATAGCTGTTCATGTCCAGGGGGTCCAGGGAAGGTTTTTTCAAGCCGCCGCTTCCTTCAGACAGGATGGAATATAACCTTCCCTAAGGGATGCATTGATAACTTCCCTAAGGAACATCTTCAAGGCATCTTCCCCCTGGATGGCCAGCCATGATGGGCAAGGATCAAGAGGGCAGGTTGTTTTCCTCACTCTACCAAGGAGCTTGTCCACATCATTGGTACTCACAGATTGAAGCTGATCCAGTAGAATTTCATCAACAGACACCTTGAGTTGTTGGACACCTCGTCGATTGATTCCATTACAACACTGGTGTCTAAGTCGGCTCTTATCTGAGAGATTTTACATGCAAAGAAGTTGTTAAACATGTCACAGCAGGCCGTTGTCAGGTTAAGTAAAAGCTTCTGCACAGGTGGAACCTGTGTCAGTTTCCTTACCACCCTAAACAGCTCTGCTGGACGGGACTCTGCAGATGCAATATGTGCAGAGGAGAAAGATTTCTGCGCTGCACATATTGCCTCTTGATAGGAACAAAGAAAGTTCCTATGACGAGTCTTGTCAGATAAGAGTCGAGTTTTCCACCAGATGCGCTCTAGTTGTTGTCCAGCCTGCTTCATCTTTCTAAGCTCTTCCATATACCATAGCTTACGGTTAGAAGCGGGTTGGAAAGGACACTTGGGACCGATTGTGTCGATAGCCTTGGCAAGATCGATGTTCCAGGTATTAACCAAAGCTTTGACAGAATCACCGGTGTTACCAACCATTAAACCCTCTAAAAGGGTTAAACCCACTACAAGAGATTTCTGGAATTGGTTCCATTAGCATTCAAGGGCAGACCATTCTAATGGGTCCACCACCCCTGGTGGGGCGGGCAGTGGTTCTTAGTTCAGCCTTGATCAGGAAATGATCTGTCCATGACAATGCAGTGGTTTTAATAACCTCCACCCATGGATATTCCTGTTTCATACTGCATCGAGGGTATGACCCACACAATGTGTGGGGCTGATGACTAATTGGGATAGGCCCATGTTTGTCATGGATTCCATGAACTCCTGAGACACACCTGTTAGATTTGACAAACTGGTCTCAAATGGAATGTTGAAGTTGCCCAAAACTAAAAGTCTGAGCAATTCCAACAGCAACTCTGAGAACAGCTGTGTCAGCTCAGTCAGGGAGTCTGTTGGACAACGGGGTGGTCAGTATACTAACAGAATCCCCAAACTATCTGTAGTTCTCAGGCTCAGGTACATACATTCAAAGTGGACTGTGTTCCAGACAGGTATCCTGGTCAAGGTCAGGTTGTTCTTATGAACTAAAGCCACTCCTCCCCCCTGCCCACTTCTCCTTACCTGCTCATTAACCAAATACCTGGCTGGGAGGACCTGCGTCCAAGTCACAGTGCTGTCCTCTCCCAGCCAGGTCTCTGTAAAGCAAGCCAGGTCAGCAGCCTCATCTAAGAGGAGGTCATGGATGATATGAGTCTTGTTTTTAACCAACCTGGCATTTCAAAGGAGCAGAGTAAGGGTCTGTGGAATGATTGGTGTGCTCTCCAATCCATTCCTGGAAACAAAGTGAACTGAAGGCAGGATAACTTTCAATCATTGATCTTGCCTTCTTTTGCAACATCCCTTCACTCTGTTCGTTCCGTCCCTTCCTTTCCCCTGCACAACCTCAATTTCCACTCCCAGATCATTCCTGGCCACTACAAGAGATGATGGTATTAAGGGAACTGGATGGTCTCCTTCCCAGTGTTCTCCCAACAGTGCTGCTATACATGGTACTGGTATTAGGTAGGCTAACTGTCCCTTTCACCAACTCCCCCCTTCCAACAATGCCACCACAAATACCAACTTTCACAAAGATATTTAAGACAATCGTTGAGAATTAAGTAATCAGACAGGCCCTTATGGACTAGCATGCCCTCCAACAGTCCCAATTTGGCAGGACAGTCATGATTAATCATTTGTTGTCCCACTTGTTCATCTACCTTTAAAATGTCCAATTTTCTTTCTCCTTTTCTTGCCTTCCTTCTTGGTCCTCAGCTTATTTCAGTTGATGCAAACTGAGTTCAAATTGCAAAAGTAGTTTGAACTCAATTAACACTGCAAGGAGTAGAGAAGGGGTGGAACCTTATCCTTTCTGGTACATACAAGCAAATGCAAACTGCTTCATCCTCTCTTAGGGGGGAAGCAGACGGGCGGCACAGCTTCGCCGCTCCTGGAAGGAGCGCTAAATTGGCGCTCCTTCCACAAGTTGCCGAAGGTGCACTGCAAAAGGCTGCCGGCGCACCTTCGGCGACTCTTCCGCTGCAGTGTGTGCGAACACTGCAGCGAGAGGTCCTCCTTGGAGCGCCGGCTGTGCGGAGGGCCGGCTGCTCCAAGGATGACCTGGGGAAGGGGTTGGGGCGCCCACCGTGTGGCTGCCCCTCCCCTCCCCTGCCCCCAAAACGGCTCTTTAAGCTGTCTGCTTCCCCCCTTAGCTTGTGTATTTTCTCCCATGAATAACTTTTCCCATCTTGACCACATTCTGATGTTGCTTGACCACATGCACCCTGGTTTTCATCTGAGCAATGTTGGAGGGTATACACCTTCAACAGTATGTTCTGATATTTCATTGTATCTTCCACCCTCTTGCATCTGCACCTATTAATAGATGGATACTGTCTTTTACATTAATTTATCAATTTATGTGAAAATGAAAGAATCTCATGTTAAATGAAGTCATGTTAGAGCAACCAGATGAAAGAACTGGACTCCTGTATCACTAACGCTTATTGACCACTGCAATATTGGGACAGAATAAGAACTTTTACAGGGTTGTTAAACTTTAATGGGATTTATTAATTAAAGAAACAGAAAGTCTGATCTCAAATGGATAATGGCACATTGTTGGATCAAATTTCAGAGAGAAAGCTGTATCCAGGACACTATAATCTATCTGATTTTTGGGCAAAAAAAAGTTATTTGACAAGAAAGGCTGCACATTTTCCATTTGCAGTAATTACTGTTGAGAGGAGGAGAAAAACTTTAAAAGAGTATTCTGTGTCTTGCCAGGGAATGTTCAGCATGTGCCTGGGTACGTCCAAGCTTAATTTGAGGATGGGGAAAACAATGCTCATATAGCAAAAAATTTAGAGCAGCAAAGAATCCAAAGTGATGATATGATAGCACAAAGGTACAGTACACATAGGTTATTTGTAAAAAAATAAAAGCTGTGACCTGAAAACTTCAGCAAAACAAATACATTAAATCCAAATGCAGTTCCAGAAGTTTTTCATATAAACCCACAAAATATGGAATAGAAGTGACGTGCTGTTGAATAGGCATGATAGAGCCAAGCTGGTTTGCTTTAACATAGCAATTACATCTTCACAAAGAAACATTTGACAAAAGGTGCTACCTGTACAGATTAAAATCACACATTGGGAAAGTTATCTTTTTAGATTATCATTTTAGATTAGCTTGTTCACTGGCTGTCAGCCCATTACATTATTTGGCTTAAGATGAAATATTTTAAAACTGATGTTGATTTTAATGCATGTCCATTTCTGATGTTTTCAGTGTAACTTTTTTATTTTCTTAAAAGTTACCCATGTTTACCTGTACCCTTGCAACTGATGGAATAAGCAGCAAGAATAAACAGTGATGTAGTAACATTGGATTCTTTGCTGCACTGAGAAATAAGCTATGTGTGCATTGCTTCTCCCAGCCTCAAGTTAATCTTCAAGGTATCCAAAGGGTTGGCATTTAAATCTTTCTTATAATCTTCTCTCAGCCCACACCATTCCATGTGCACACATTTCTGTCAATGACAATTCTACTGAAAAATATAATCTTGCAGTTTGGAAACAAGAATGACAGAATTTGGCAATGTTTGGCATAAATTTTTACTTCTTGCAGAAAATTGTCTTCTTCAAGCTATTGTAAATATGAGGGCATAAACTGATCTCCACTGGGGCCTGGTGGAAAGGAACAGGGTAGATCCCCAGTTCCTTACCATTTGTGATAACCGTTAGCCAGTATTTTAAAGGAATAAGGAGGAGGCATGATTCAGCCCATTGGCTTCTTATCAGAATCACCCTGACCACTATTCCAGATGTTTCTCTATGCTGTGTGACTGTCCAAAACCACACTGCTCTCCTTAGTGTTGGCTCTATCCATAGTTATTCTTTTATGAAGATTATGATGGTCATAATTTTGTTGAATCTGGGAGATACCAAGGGTGGGGCACATAGCCTGAATAATAGTGCAACTCAGACAAAGTGACCAGGAAAGGATGTTCTCTGCAAATACTCCCTGTAATGGATGTGGTCCCTAACACTGGACAGATGGGTTGTAGAAACATTATCATCAGTGTGACTAAGCAGTCTGGTCCCAAGCAGGGACTACCACCAGGCCCCAATAGCCTTATCCTGTCCCAAACAGGGACTACCCTCAGGCCCCAATGGCCTTGTTCTTGTCCCAAGCAGGGACTAACACCAGGCCCCAATGGCCTTATCCAGTCCCAAGCAGGGACTAACGCCAGGCCCCAATGGCCTTAACCTGTCCCAAGCAGGGACTAACTCAAACCTCAAACCTGAGGGTCCCAAGCAGGGACAGAACCTCAATGTGTCAAGGCAAGCTCTGAACCCACAGTCTTTGGACCGCTACTGGCCCCACAAATTGCCTAAGACTAGGCCGCACAAGGCCCGTTCCTGCCCCTGGGAGGCCGGGCCTCGAGGGGGCTATCCTACCCCTCTTCGCCCTGATCGGGCCTCTCCCACCTGGTGCAAGGCTAGGCCTAGAAATGCCATGGCCCAAAAAGCTCCCTTCAGCCTCCTCCCGGTCCCTCCCAAGGCAATCGGGCCTCCCCGATCAGGAAACTGGGCCGAGCAAGGTCGCAGCCCCAAACAAACCACCTCCCACCGAGGCTTCAAGGCCTCCAAGGCCTCTTCCAGGCCCCTCCTGGTGGAGATCAGGCCTCTCGGCCTCTTCACAGGCCGCACCAACTTCGAAGGAGCTCGGCAGCTGATCTGCTCACTTGGCTGTCCGAGCTAACAATGGCTGCCACCATGTGGCAGCCGGGGACTAAATAGTCCCCAAATCCCGCTCGAAATCTCGCGAGACTAACCATGAGAACCCCCTGATTGGCTGGGAGGCCCAGGAAGGGCGGGACTTCCTGCCCTCCCAGCCAATCACGGCGTAGGCCTCTCAAGATGGCCAGCGCAACAGAGAGCCCCTCCTGACGCATCGGGGGGGGGGGTTCTTTCTCATAACTGTACCAGTTGAGAACACTAACCTCATGCATTATTGTCTCTTTCCCACATTCACATATGTAACCTTACCTACTATAAAAGGAAATGTTTCGCTAGTGTTTAATAAATGGAATAATTGAAGTATAAACGATACCTATGTAGAAGGAATCACTTAAAACCCATGTAGACAATTTAATGAACTCAACTTTGGTGATGTGGGACCTCCAATTTCAGAATGCTCAAGATGGGTTGGGATAAGTTTTCTCTCCATCCTCAATCAGTGTTTCTGGATGCTTAATTTTTTTTTCTTTACTTTTTAAAAAGAAAACTGTAAAATTATGTTTTTCTATTTTTAGCTGCATGAGCAAACGGTAGGATATTTCCATGAAGGGTTTCATTAAAATGTTATTTTCTTCTCCTCTCTGATGATTTCTTTCCTGAATGACTCCATTTCAGTCAGGGCTTTGCAATTTGCAGGAGGCTTTATTTATTTTTCACTTTTGCAAACAAACAATTACATTTTCGAGAGCCCTTAAAAATGTTATCCTCTATATAAATGAGTTGCATTTTGCCTCTTGGCTGATCAAGAGTGTCACCTAATTAAACAACTTTGTGTCACTGCCATAGGCCTGGAAGGAAATGAAATGAAATAAGCAAATATAAGCAAACAATCTAATTTCCATAAACCATAGGACACAGTTGACTTCTGTGCATTTTACATTTTCTACTTTTTCAAAAATATTTACATCTTGCTCAGGAAACTTTCCTTTTAGGGCAGATTCATGCATTGCTTTATCAAAAATGGGATCACTCTTGTGAATCATTCAGTGCCTGGCTATTGAAGAATTTTAATATGGCTGTCAACGAGGCTGGGATGGGGAGACAGTGGATTGGCGTTCCACCAAAAGATAGAAAGAAAGAAAGAAAGAAAGAAAGAAAGAAAGAAAGAAAGAAAGAAAGAAAGAAAGACCCTTGTTCAGGATCAATTGCTATTGACCCTTTCAGCAATTTTCCAGAAATTCCTCTAAAAGGACTGAAAATCATGTTGATAAAAGGATCAACACTGCTATTTAAATGTGTTGGTTGCAGATTTTTTTTCTAAAAAACAAAACAACAACAACAACAACTAAAATTTAAGTTTAGTGCTGATTTAGACATTAAATCTGGGATTTTATTGTTCTTTCTCTTCTTTTTGTTGCAAACATTAATTCAGGCTTCTCACCTCTCCTGTAAACATTGGGATCACAGTGGTAAGGAGAGCACTTCATGACTACTCACATATATACAGGGATCCCCATGGCTGTGGTCATGTGGAAAGGAATTTAACCTCTCATATTCTGAATGATTGAAACGGTGTGTTTTCCAAACCTTTTCTATCCAAAATAGCCTAACAAAATGACATTAAATTAATACTTGTTTTTAACTACACTACTATATAAGGTTTTGATTATTATACTTGTCTTGCTTTGCCTTCAGTGCACTGGATTCAGACTAATTGCAAGCCATCAGCCTCAAAATGAGTGGAGCCACAATATTATAGGAATCATAGATTCATTTATTTATTCATCTTTTTCTAGGAATGGGAGAATGTGGTGGAGTCTCCTTCTTTGGAGGTCTTTAAACAGAGGCTCGATGGCCATCTGTCGGGGATGGTTTGATTTTGAGTTCCTGCATGGCAGGGGGTTGGACTGGATGGCCCTTGTGATCTCTTCCAACTCTAGGATTCTATGATTCTATGAAATACAACAAAAATGTAAAAAATACATCAATGTAAGAAAACAGAGAACTCACTAAGCTAAAAGCCTCTTATGCAGCAAATAAGGTTAGTTGCCAAAGATCAGTTTGTATTTTTTTTTTAAAGGATTTTGGTTGTCAGCAGAAAGAAAGAAGCCAGCCTAGCCCACCATGGTCTGATATTCAAGTAAACTTTAGAATCATAGAATTGGAAGAGAACCCATTCTGCCATGCAGGAACACACTATCAAAGCACCCCCCAACAGATGGCCATCCAGCCTCTGTTTAAAGACATTCAAAGAAGGAGACTCCACCACTTTCTGAGGGAGTGTGTTCCATTGTCAAATAGCTCTTACTGTCAGGAGGTTCTTTCTAATGTTGAGGTGGAATCTCTTTTCCTGTAGTTTGAATCCATTGCTCTGGTTCCTATTCTCTGGAGGAGCAGAAAACAAGCTTTCTCCATCCTCAGTATGACACACCTTCAAATATTAGACAGAGTTATCATATCCTCTCTTCTCCAACCTAAACATATCCAGGTCCCTAAGTCTCTCCTCATAGGGCATGCTTTCCAAACCCTTCACCAATTTGGTCATCTTCCTTTGGATACACTCCAGTTTGTCAAAATCCTTTTTGAATTGAACTGGACACTGTATTCCAGGTGGGGCCTGACCAAAGCAGAATACAGTGGCACTATTACCCCTTTGCTCCCTCCATTGCTGCTATGCTTCTGGCCTTTTTTAAAGCCTGGATGGGAAAATGGTGATGTTCTTTGGCATTGTTTTGCTTTGCTTTGTCCTTTATATCCCTTGTTACATGTTCTTAAGTTTTACTCTTGACTTATCCATGGATCATATAAAAATCCATAATTTTGGCTCCAAAATCTGCCCTCAATTTATACATGAGGTCAATTTAAAGTCAAGTACATATGGTAATCTGTAAAGAGGCTGATAGTTAATAAATATTTTTTCCCCTTAAAGTGGCTGAAGCTTCATGTAACCTCTAGTTCAAATAAAGTATGAGATAACTGCAACCATGAACTCCTGCTTGTCAATCATTTCTTGCTTTCTCCCCTATGGTTTCATTGAATTTTCCAATCTGACATAATATTTCTGAAGTTACATTAGAAAAAGGCTTTCTTTCCCCTCCAGCAATTTCAGAAGTTGGATGCAGGAGACACAGCTGAGATGACCCATGTTTCTCATCCCATTGCCAATTACACAAGTGTTGGAATAGTAACAAGCTCTACACTTGAGCCATTATAGGGTTAACAACCATCACAGGGTTAATGGAGAGCTACTGAGAACACAGATGACCTACAGCTGTATATGTATAGCTCTAATCAAGTTTTGAGCCTTAATAAGGCTGCCACTGTAGTGAGCCCCCCCTCTCTCTTTTGCTCACTCTATTCTTAGCCTTACTTTATGTTGCTTTATACTTCTGTTATTTGATTATGTTATTTGCTATTTGTTACTTTTGCCTTTATTAATATGCTTTGTCTCATATATATGGGTTTTGTATGATTCTGTTATATATGCTGTTTGTTACCTTTTGAGTATTTATATAAAGCCTTTTATAGTACCTTGTTTCGTTAGTCTCTTTTCAAATCCATTGTCCCAACAACAAGATGGTGAGCTCTCCTTGAAACCAGGGAAATTTCATATCATCCCCACACCAATCTTGAACTGAATACTTGACTGCCAGCATTCAATCTGACAAGTTTTCATAGACCAAAGAAGGTGTGGATTTGAATTCCCAGGGCTCTTTACATGTGTTCTTTGTATTCAAATTGTGCTTGGATGTCAAGAATTGCTTTATTGTTTGTGAATTCCTAATTTGCTGTTAGGTATTTATGCATTTAATGCCATGTAACTCATCTATGTAACTTGTTACTGGTTGATTAGGTGTCACATTTGCCCACACAGTGAAAACAAAACAGCTGCTTTAATTTCACTTGTTTTCACAGCACATTGAACAAAGTCAAAATTGGTGCAATGAATGAAACAAAGTTGCTGAAGCAAATGTAACAAAACAAAAGAAACTTGAGTGAATTATGAGCTGCCTCTTCCAGGCTGCACATATGCCTTTGAAATACTTGTCAAAGAAAAATAAATAATCACATTTGAATAGAATGAACACAAGTATCAAAACAAAAGTCCCCACACATGTTTCCATACAAGTTCAAGGTCTGGAGCTAGTGTAACTTGTAACCACAGTGGTTAGTTGTTGGATTAATGTTTAACCCCAGACCTCAACTAGACTCGCAGATTTCTATCTTCAACATGTTCAACAAAATTTCAGAAGCACATATCAAGTTGTAAAATACAATTTATGTCAGAAATGTCACAAGAAGGCAAGAGTTTGGACACATGGTTACTTGAAAAGCTTTCCTACACCATCAACTCTTGTAATGGACAAAAGAAATCACATTCCTTTTTATGAGAACTGGTAAATTTTTATTGACTGTGTTACTGCTACCTTACATTTGCCCACACCACCATCAGGAACTACTGATTTATGGAGAGACACTTTCTGCTCAACCCTGAACCCATTGTTAAAGGCCACCTTTGTGAACTTTTGTGTTCATCCTAATTGGAAATATACAATGCCACCTGGATACCTACTCTAATGGAATTGCCCATTTAGTGTCCCTTATAGATATTTTCCTGTTAATTCATATCCTAACCCTGTTTGAACATTTTTGTTGTTGTGGTTGATTTTAATATTCTTTGTGAAACCAAAATAAATAAAAGTTAAAAGGAAAATGGGTCCTAGAACAGATCAAGCCAGAGGTATCCCTAGAAGCCAAGATGATATGGCTTAGAGACCGTTGTACTTTGGACACATCATGAGAAGGTATAAATCAGGGGTAGGCAACCTTTCCCCTTTAAGGGCTAAGGGACTTCAGCTCCCAGAAGTCTCAGTCATGTTGGCCAATAGTCCCAGGTTGGCCAATAGCTCCTGAGATTCTGGGAGCTGAAGTCCCTCAGCCCTTAAAGGGGAAAGGTTGCCTAGCCCTGGTATAAATCATTGGAAAAGACAATGATGTTAGGAAAGGTGGAGGGAACTAGAAAGAGAGGAAGGCCACATGCTGGATGGATGGACTTTATTAAAGAGACCATGAATGTGAGTTTTTAGGAGCTGGGCAGAGCAGTAGAGGACAAGGGGCCAGGAGATGACTCATCCATAGGGTCGCCATGGGTTGAGGTCAATGTGAAGGCAGTCAACAACAACACAAGGAAAAAAGAAAAAAAAATGTTACAAGAGGCTCAAATATTCAGAAAATCTACATGTGAGCAGAAGAACACCTTTGAATTCCTTCATTGCACTCCTTGTTGTAAAAAGTTTTCAAAGAAGTAACCATGTTAGTCTCTTGCAGCATAAAAAGGAGAAAGGAAGTGGAAGAGGAGCAAAAGGTATTTAACAGCACCTAATTTTTTATTTTGCATGAGCGTTTGTGATTATGAACCCATTTCTTCAGATCTTACAGTGATATTTCTCAGAGTGATTTCAGTGTGAGCATTTGCTATTATTCTGTAAGCATCTAAAGAAATGAGGTTATTTCCATGAAAACTCATGAAAAAATAAAATCAGATACTCCTAAAGATGCTGCTATATTTCCTTTTTTCCTGTCCCTCTCCCTTCTTCCTTTTTATGATTGTTATAGGGACAGACTATCTGAAGAGAGGAACCTCTACTATATTTGTGTGCTCTCCATGTATTCTGAAAGGAAGCTTGAGAAATCAAGGTTACAAATCACATAGTGAATCTCCCTCCCGAATGCATCTGAAGAAGTAGACTTAAGGGGGGGATGCAGACCAGGGCGTCAGGGACACCCTGGGACGGTGCGCCGCTGGAGCGAGGCACTCGCACGACGGCACACCGGCAGCGTCCCTGAAAGGAGCGCCAAATTGGTGCTCCTTTCGGAAGACAGGGAAAGTGCGCCCTAAACGTGTCGGGCGCACTTTCCCTGGCTTTTCCGCCGCAGCGTGTGAGGACGCTGCAGCGGGAGGTTGCCCTTGGCGCCCCGGCCGTGCAGAGGGCCGGCAGCTCCGAGGGCAACCTCAGGAGGAGGAAGGGGTGCCGCTCGTGCGGCTGCCCCTCCTCTTCCTTGCCTTGAAGACGACCCTATTGGTCGTCTGCCAAGGCCCTTAAGTCTACAAAAGCTCATGCTGGCAACTTGGAGGCAGGCAGAGATAGCACACTATGCTCCTTATGTTTTCTGAATGCCTGAATAGGGCTAATGTTGGGGTGGGCAAAATGTGAACTTCCAGATGTTGCTGCATTGTCACACTTCCAAACCCCAGCTAGCTTAGCCAATAAAGAGAAACAGTGGGACATGCATGTCAACAACATTTGAATAAACATACTTTGCTCTCCTCTACTCAAATGACCATGGAAATTTATGGAGATGCAGTGTGGCCCATATAACCCTCAATGCTTGGAGTGCAACTGAAATTTCACCAACAATAGCCATATTTGTCAAGGGGAGCATAATGAATGCTGAGATTAGACCTAAGAGGTTTTAGAAAGCTTGAAAAATGTCTTAGGAGAAAGTGGTAGTGGCCATGGTGACTGCCCAATTTTGGGAGTTGATTGAATATCAGGTTGGAGAAAATGTACCTTTGTGTAGGTTTCTCCATGTTAAAAAATGTTTGAGAAATTCTGAGAGAAACCTCACATTATATAAGAAGCATGCTTTGAATTCAGACAAATCCCAAAATACATCAACTAGTAAGGATTTTTTTTGGTGATGCCTGAATCAATGCAGGGTTTCTCAAAAGAGGAACAAATCCAAATCCAAGATTTGTTAGCAATTAAAGGGATGTAAATCTTTGCAAGTTTACTTCTCACACTCAAGAATGAATAATTTTACAATTTTTCTCCTTGCTGCAATAAAATACTTGAAAACTGTACAGTTTGCAAGGACCATTTGCAGATTGGGACTTTATCAAGCACAAAACTGCATTCCCCCCCCCCCATTTTGCATAGAAAACATATACCATATTTTCCGGCATATAAGACGACTTTTTAACCAGGAAAATCTGGGGTTAAAGTTGGGGGTAGTCTTATACACCAGGTATAAGGAGGAGGGGCAGGAGGAAGATAGAGGTGCGAGGCGGGAAGGAGCCGGGAAAAGAAGAAAGAAGACAAGAAGGAAGAGGAGGTCCTCCTTCTTCTCTCCACGCCTTTCCCCCCTCCTCCCACCTTTCCTCATGGGCTTCCTTCTTCTCCCCACCGCTTCCCCCCCTTCCTCCCACCTTTCCTCATGGGCTTCCTTCTTCTCCCCACCGCTTTCCCCCTCCTCCTCCCACCTTTCCTCATTGGCTTCCTTCTTTTCCCCACTGCTTTCCCCCCCTCCTCCCACCTTTCCTCATGGGCTTCCTTCTTCTCCCCACCGCTTCCCCCCCTCCTCCCACCTTTCCTCATGGGCTTCCTTCTTCTCCCCACTGCTTCCCCCCTCCTCCCACCTTTCCTCATGGGCTTCCTTCTTCTCCCCATCACTTTCCCCCCCTCCTCCCACCTTTCTTCATGGGCTTCCTTCTTCTCCCCACTGCTTTCCCCCCCTCCTTCCACCTTTCCTCATGGGCTTCCTTCTTCTCCCCACTGCTTTCCCCCCCCCTCCTTCCACCTTTCCTCATAGGCTTCCTTCTTCTCCCCACCGCTTCCCCCCCTCCTCCCACCTTTCCTCCTGTCCTCCTGTTCCTACTCCTTCACTACACTGCTTTCCCCCCACCCCTCCCACCTTTCCTCCTCATCCTCCTTTTCCTCCTGGTCCAGGAGGACATGTGTGAGGTAGGGGGGAAAGCCGGGGAGAGAAGGAGGGTTTCCTTGGCAAGGTTTGTTCAGAAAGGCTTTGCCATGAGGCTGAGAGTGTGTGACTTCCAAGACTGTTGTTGTGTGCCTTGAGGCTGAGAGTGTGAGGCTGAGAGACTGTGACTTCCAAGACTGTTGTTGCTATTGTTGTGTACCTTAAAGTTGTTTCTGACTTTTGGCAACTCAAAGATGAACCTATCCTGGGGTTTCCTTGGCAAGGTTAGTTCAGAAAGGGTTTGCCATTGCTTTCCCCTGAGGCTGAGAGAGTATGACTTCCAAAACTGTTGTTGTTATTGCTGTACGCCTTCAAGTCATTTCCAACTGATGATGACACTAAGGCAGACCTATCATGAACCTATCATTTCTTGCCTATGTGTTTTTTTTCCAGATAGGGTTTACCTTTGCCACCCTCTGAGGCTGAGAATGTGTGACTTCTAAGATTGTTGTTGTTGTATGCCTTTGAGTCATTTCCAATTTACAGCAACCCTAAGGCAGCCCTATCATGGTGTTTGCTTAGCAAAGTTTCTTCAGAGGGGAGTTTGCCATTGCCTTCTCCTGAGGCTGAGAGAATGTGACTTGCCCAAGGTCACCTAGAGGGATTCCATGGCTGAGCCAGGATTTGAACCCTGGTTTCCAGAGTCATACTCCAATACTCAGACAGGGTGACCAGATGTCTTCAATGCAAAGGAGGATGAGTCACTACAAAAAATGTAGGACATAAAAGAAAAAAAAATGTAGAGAAAGCTAAAAACACTAATACAAATGTAAATCCATGCTTCTTAGCCATGCTCAAAATGGAGGACATTTTAATGGTCAAAATGGTGACTTTTAACCTTATCATGGGGTTTTCTTGACATGTTTCTTCAAATGGGGGTTGCCATTACCATCCTCTGAGGCTGAGAGTGTGTGACATGCCCAGGATCACTTTCTTGGCTGCAAATTGTACATACCCCAGAATGCATCACCTAGTATATTGGCAGTCCTCCCCCACAACACTTTCTCATTTCCCCCCAACCATCTCATAGCTGAGAGATGGAAATAATTTTTAAAGTAGCATTTAAATCTGGACTATTTTTTAAAAAGTAAGGTCCAAAACACACTGCAGAAATAAATGCTAGGGAACATGGGAGCTGTAGTTTGTTGTGTTTCTAGGTGACAGTTTTCCTACTAAGTACCTGCATGTCATAATCATTTGAATTAAAATTACCAGATTGAAATCAAATCTGATTTTTGAAAAAAAAAAATATTTGGTATGTGTTGGAAGAGGGGTCGTCTTATACAGCGAGTATATCCCAAACTCTATATTTTAACTGGAAAAGCTGGGGGTCGTCTTATACGCCCAGTCATCTTATACACGGAAAATACAGTATTTCTGCACAGAAAGTGGCATCTGTCTTGTTTTCTGCACACACACACACACACACAAATGTACATTTGGGGTAAATACTAAGGCCCAAACAACAAAGATTCTTGTCCCTCCAGTACTCTCCTTATCAGGATGTCTTCCTAATGTCCTAAAATGAAAAAGAACATATTTACAGTAAGAACTGTTCAACAGTGAAACAGACCAACTTGGAGGATGGATTGACATTTTCAGGGCTTCAGTTGTGTATTTCTGTATGACAGAACTTGGACCAAATGAGCCTTAGGACTACCCTCAGCACAACGTACATTTGTGCTAGTGTTGTGTCTTTGTTTCAAGGATGGAGAAGGTTATCCTTCACCCTGCTCCTTTTCTAGCTTTGGAAGAAGAGGTCCTTTTTGCTATTTAGCTAGAAGAGCAAATTAGTAATTTGTTGTGTTGACAGACCTCTGAAATCAACTGGCAGAAGAGAGTTCTGCAACAGAAGAATATTTCTGCCAACAGAAGGAGATGTCTACCCCAGGAAGAATCTTGTGTCTAATCCCAACCCAGAGCATCCTTGAGATAAAAAGCCACAGCCAGATGGGATTTTTAAGTATGTACACTGATGGCCCAAGCTCCTCTTTCCATCTGGAACTCCAAGTGCAGCCCAATTGTCATAAACCATTTTGAGCATCACAGTCCCAGAAATTAACTTTTCTAAACTCGGTGTCCTCTTCTCACCTGCCTAAGAACAGATGGGAAACAAAGTCATTCCTCATTCAGCTAAATTTGTAAATGCTTTCACAAATAGGTTAGAATCTTCTGTGGGCAATACACCAGAGTGCAGTGACTTTGTTATGCTAGCAGTTGTACTATTTAGATATTTGTATAATTATCTAATCTCCCTTGTTTCTCCATTGACCACAACACAATGACACAAGGCACCACAATGCTCACCCCACAACAATAAGATCTACTTGAACTTTTCCAGAATGGCATCTAAAATGACTACAAAGCTACAGGTCACACTGTTCCCACAACTGTACAAGTATACCATCAGATTTTTATACTTAGCTGGTATTAAACAAGATCTTGGGTATGCAATTGGGCTAGGGTATTTTCTCTAAACTCCAACTGCTTCACTGAGCAAAATAACTGGTGGCAGGTCAAGAGCTTCCTTCTAGGCCAATGAAGCTCTTGCCATCTATCTTGCCATTAATAGAGACATCAAACCATTCACACTGCAGAATTGCTAGTGATGAAAACAGATTGAAGTTTGCTCATAAGAAATCAAGGAAGCCATCCTCCTTAAAGATGTGTTTTGTTAAGCAAGCAAAACATACAACCTTTATATCCTTTATGATTGATTAATGGCCTTTTTGCAGAGATCCTGCTAACAGGAACAACTGAGGGAGATGGGAGCAATTAAGGAGTTTCTGAGTAGGCAGTTCACTTATCAAAATGTCTGACACAGGCATTTGCCTGGATCATTGGCCCCTCATAC
This sequence comes from Phrynosoma blainvillii, assembly GCA_026167975.1. Classification (NCBI taxonomy): domain Eukaryota; kingdom Metazoa; phylum Chordata; class Lepidosauria; order Squamata; family Phrynosomatidae; genus Phrynosoma; species Phrynosoma blainvillii. Next base: position 301,829,932 of record JANUYF010000004.1, read on the forward strand.
CTTACCTACTGTCAAATCAAGTTCACAATGCACCCAGGCAGACTATTTTTGGTACATCAGCAAAGTGCCACACTGAACTTTTAGTTGCAATTATAGGTGTAAAATGCATTGGATTTGCAGTGATTTGTGATGAATCTCCAGCCCATCTATTAATATCTTACTCACAGAGCAACAAAATAGTATTAGCCCTTAAGTTAGTATTAACATTTGTCCCCATAATCCACTCACCCTGCTGAAATTTCACAGCAAAATAGGTTTCACAATGAAAGATCATGGCTATGGATGGGTGGGTGGGATTCAAACACAGAGATAGGCAATGGCTCTGCTTTTACAGATAGAATATAGTGACTGTAAACCTGTTGGGACATAACTTTTTTAAGTGCTTGCATAAGGAGGTATCTAGAACACCCTTACATTTGTAGTTCCCACTTTTGCCCACAGCATAGTGAGCGGGTAAAGGCTCATGTGTTGCACTGACATGGTTACACCCTTCCCAGCCTTCAGTCTGATGCAAAATGTTCTTCGTATGTTCTTATGACCTAGCGCTCTGAAAAATGGGTGGTCCCAGATCTTACCTTCTGCATACTATTTGCATGTGGCAAGTGGACAAGCACTGAGATCAAAGTCTGAGCAAATAGTACCTTTGTATATGTCCAGTAAAGTTGGGTCACAGGTAGCATTGTGTGGTGGTCAAACGATGGGAGATGTAGTTATGTATAACAGAGGAATCAGAAACACTAGCCAAACTAGAAGGCAGGGCAATTTTTTTTAAAAAAATTCAAAAACATGCTAGAGCTCAGATATACTGTGTGGCTCAAGTAAAGCAGCAATGAAACAGGAAATCCTTTTATATTGCTTCATGTCCAGAAGGAACCCATGGCCAGTTCAGTTCAAAAATTCTTTAGTGAGAAGTGCAGTGCTGGTGTTCACCAGAGAAGACAGTTGTCAACAGTTCCTGACAAAGTGGAGGACTTAAGGCAAGGCTAATGGGTGGGAGCCCCCATCATTCCATACCTGTCATATGCTAATGTGTTAAGAAAAGACCTGTTGTGGATTGTGCAATTTCAGGCTCCATAAGCTTGCCACATGATGGGCAAGGGAAGACATGCTTTCTCTCTGACAGTGTGTTTACCTATGTATGTACAGGGGGATTTTTATTTTACTTTGTATTGGGAAGTATTCACCTACATGAACCCCTATTTACATTATGAAATGATACAACTGAGATATAAGTTTACCATGGGATTGTTGTGTTGTTGTGTGCCTTAAAGTCATTTCTAACTTATAGTGACCCTAAGGTGACCATATAATGGGCTTTTCTGGTGCTGAATGTATGTCACTCACCTAAAGTCACCCAATGAGTTTCCATAGCTGAGCAGGGAATTGAAACCTGGTCTCCAGAGTCATAGTCCAATGCTCAAACTACTACACCACCTTGACTATGATGCAGTCTATACTGACAGATGGTGGAGGTAAGTGACTGAGCTGTAAGACAGGAAGTCTCCACAATTAATTGCCTTCTTCTTCATTTATTTAAATTTTTATATCCCACCCTATACATGAGACCTCAGGATGCTATATAGGTGAAAACAATTTCAAGGGTAGCCTATTTTCCAACCCCATAAAAAGGCTCACAGTAGCTTACAAAAATGAGAGCTAGCATGGACTAGTTGTTTGAATATTGGACTAAGACTCTGGAGAACAGGGTTAGAATCCCTGCTTTGTAATGGAAATCCACTGGGTGACATTGGGCAAGTCACACTCCCTCAAACTCAGAAGAAGGCAATGGCAACTCCTCCTGAATAAATTTGTTGAGAAAATCCATGAGAGGTTCATCTTAGGGTCACCAGAAGTTGAGAATGATTGGAGGGCATACAACAACAAGCTTACAAAACCAAGGAGGTAGACAGGCCATGACCTCAGTTGCACAGTCTCAAGTATACAAAATGGAAACAAATGTATTGGCAGGAAAAAGGAAACACTCATGCTGGAAATTTATATTTAGAATCATAGGATCATAGAATCATAGAGTTGGAAGAGACCACAAGGGCCATCCAGTCCAACCCCCTACCATGCAGAAACTCAGAATCAAAGCATCCCCGACAGATGGCCATCCAGCCTCTGTTTAAAGAGAGTGTGAATGTGCTCTGCATCTAATCATCTCTCAAGCTCTTGTTCTTTGTTGGCCTCTTGCTCACTTCTCTCTTTGTCCCCAGTGTTTAGTTTTCCTCTCATCTCTTCATTGTCAGATGGTTCCTTGAAACCCTTCTGGTGACAGTTTAGGAGGGAGGGGCCAGCACTGAAAGCCACACATATAAATTTCAATTATTTCACTCTTGTAAGCTATTATGCCAATTTTATCCCTACTGCAGAAGAAAAATGAGCATTACTTTGCAGTACTCTCCACTATCTGAATGTCACAAAGTGTTTCAGAGGAATTATTTTGCTTAGAAAAACACATGGACCAAGATCCTACATTGGTCAGGTAGCTACAATGTCATAGCTAGCATCTATCTCCTGATTTGACCACCTAAAACCCATCTTAAAAACCAGGCTGTTGTATGAAACAAAGGAGTACTGCAATATTAGCAGACAGGCATTATGTATCCAGCTCCCTCCCACCAGCAAGTCATGATAAGATGAGCCAAAGCAGGGCAGCTCTGTGGGGTTCAGCTGCAACTCCTCATTTAACTGCAGCTTCCTCCAAGGATAGGGCTACATGCATCATCCTTCAGTGCCCCACTCACCAGCAGTGCAGAATTCTTTTGGTCAGTATGGCTGTGTAAGAGGAACTTGAACCTGGGGAATATCTAAAAGTCCAAGTATCCAATGGGATCTTTTATGCTATGTTTATAGAGGTGGCTAGGCAGTAGACTGATAGAGACAAAGCTTTCTCAATGAATTTTGTGATTTATTTGGGGATTCAAACATACAAAGACACTCTAACATACACTCAAGCACACAAGAACTCAGGAATAAAGTAGTTAGCTTGGATAGGAAACAGAAGGCTTTCTAATGATGATAATTATCTGATGGAGGTTGCTCCAACAATGAATGAAGATGGATAGACTCAATTGTGTATGCAAGGAGAAGGAAAACAGGAAGAGCTGGGACCTAAGTCAGAGTTCACAGTGGCACAGTGGCACCATGAAATCTAACCAGAACCAATGTGACTGAAATTTGGGGGGGCTTTTATACCCTTAAAACCAGCCTGAAGCATAGATTTGTTACTGTATATCAAAGGATTACGGATTGATACTCTTTGAAGTAGCCAATTTCCAAAGAGGGGAGATGGAGTGTTAATGTTATCTCATCCTCAGCTGGACACATCCTGGCTGATACTCATAAATCTCCTAGATGGGAATGTCCTATTTTGCAGCTCCTAACCCCAGCCTTTTGATCTGTTAATGAATTGTTGAGGCAGACGTGACCACTCAGGTGTCTATGTAATATCCTAACTTAGGATCCATGGTGGTTTGGGCCTTTCCAGTTTAGGGCCATGACATGAGACCCACAAAGGGTTTTTTTATATTAGAACAATGCTTATAACAGTTGCCTGGCTTTTAAGGTGGTTTTTAAGAGCATTTGCACTTGTAGTAATGATGTCATATTGTAAATGTGAATATAGAATACTTATGGGTCATAGCTCTATCTTACAACATCATAGATACCTAACAGGGTGCTAGCCATGGGGGTATTTTGGTACAAAACCATTTCTATGCAGTTCTCTGAGCATAAAAAAAACTTTACAGCTCTGGAAACAATGTTTTCTGTACAGAAAACAGAGGGGGTGGCTTTTTCATTAAAACATTTTCTGTGAAAAACACTGCTTCTTGCACAGGAAATTATATATTTTTCTACACAGGATAATTCCTCTACAACACTCTGAAACATTTGGATACATTAGGAAATTTTTCAAGATTCTCCCTGACCTATTATTCTTCCTGAAGCAGTTTCCCAACTATTAGAAAGCTAGTTTTTCAACCTAGGAATGAACAATAATGAAGATGCTTTCTATCTCTACTGAGAGATGTTTGATGGCAGCTTACCAAGCCACGATTGTTTCATTCCTTGTTCATAAAGACTAAGGTTACATCTACACTGCAGAATTAATGCAGTTTGTGACTACTTTAACTGTCATGGCTCAGTGTTATAGAATCCTGGGATTTGTAGTTTCTTGTGGCACCAGAGTTCTCCAACAGAGAAGACTAAATAGTTCACAAAACTACAAATCCCTGAATTCTATAGCATTAAGCCACAGAACATTCTGCAATGTTAATGCAGCCTGAGATGGTTCCTCAGAAACCCTTTAGTAGCATCTGGAGAAGCAAGAGGCCACCTCTGAGACCTTCACTTCTGCAATTAATTTGTTTGGAGGTTTCAGTAAAGCTCACTTCTCTTAGCTTTCTTCTGTGCTATGATTATCTTCATCTGCAATATTAGAATTATAATAGTTGGCTAGTTTACAGTATTATTTGTGAGAATTACTGAAATAATGTATGAGAAGTGTTACAGAAATGTAAAGTGTTATTGCTAACTCAATGCGACATAAAGAAAAATTACAGATAAACATAACAATTGAGAAAGGGAATGTTCATGAAACCTGGCTGGATGCAAGCTAAACTAAAAATAGGTGTTCCTCTTTGTTCTTGTTGAACAAAACTGAGTTACAAAATAGATTGGTTCAGCATAAATTCAGCTGTCAAGTCAGTTAGCTTCTCAGCAAGTAGAGTGACTTCCATTGAGCTTTGCTTTTATATAGCATTTGTGGGGGGTTTCCCATTTATCTTTGTATATGTACACAGAGATGGCATATATTCAAGTACAGAGCACCCTTTTGCTATCTGTGCAATTAGAACCAGAGTGACTTTTTGTACTTCACTAGTATTTTTTTAAACCAACCTATTTTGATGCTACAGTAGAGTCTTACATCCAATAGTTACATCCCAATCACAGAACAATGGCTGAATTAATGGAAATTAAATAAATATTGACTCATTAAAACCCTCATTGATTCAATGGGCTTATCTTTGGGACTAACAACTGTATGTAGGCCAGAGAGTTCAAATGTCTCTCCGTGTGTCTCATGACTCCAGAGCCCAGTAGTAATCTAAACATGAACTCAGAGACTAAGGAGTCAATGATGCCAATAGAGAAGGTAATAGGTCTGACTACAAGTGCAGGACTGGATACTCTCTAGCCTCAGACCCTTCATCTTGAGCCAACAATTGTGGCCTACATGCTTAATACCTTCAGTGAGAAAAATGACCTCCAAGTTTTTCCACACCTTGACTCAATCATTGATCAGAATGGAAGTTGCAATCAAGACTAGGACTTGTAAGGGCAACTATGAAAGAATCATAGAATCATAGAGCTGGAAGAGACCACAAGGGCCATCCAGTCCAGCCCTCTGCCATGCCAGAAGTCAAAATCAAAGCATCCCAGACAGATGGCCATCCAGCCTCTGTTTAAAGACCTCTAAAGAAGGAGACTCCACCAAACTCCACGGGGAGTGTGTTCTATTGTCGAACAGCTCTCACTGTCAGGAAGTTCCTCCAAATGTTGAGGTGGAATCTCTTTTCCTGTAGCTTGCATCCATTGTTCCAGGTCCTGTTCTCTGGAGCAGCAGAAAACAATCTAGTGCCCTCCTCAATATGACCTCCCTTCAAATATTTAAAGAGGGCTATCATATCACCTCTTAACTGTCTCTTCTCCAGGCTAAACATGCCCAGTTCCTTAAGTCGTTCCTCATAGGGCATGGTTTCCAGACCCTTCACCATTTTAGTTGCCCTCCTCTGGGCATGCTCCAGTTTTCCAACATCCTCTTTGAATTGTGGTGCCCAGAAGAGGACACAGTATTCCAGGTGGGGCCTGACGAAAGCAGAATACAGTGGCACTATTATAGTTTTTGTGGGTTTTTCGGGCTGTGTGGCCATGTTCTAGAAGAGTTTCTTTCTGACGTTTCGCCAGCATCTGTGGCTAGCATCTTCAGAGAAAAAAGTCTCACTGAAGGTATTAAGCATGTAGGCCACAATTGTTGGCTCAAGATGAAGGGTCTGAGGCTAGAGAGTATCCAGTCCTGCACTTGTAGTCAGACCTATTACCATCTTTTTCTCTGAAGATGCTAGCCACAGATGCTGGCGAAACGTCAGAAAGAAACTCTTCTAGAATATGGCCACACAGCCCGAAAAACCCACAAAAACTATGGATGCTGGCCATGAAAGCCTACGACTTCACAGTGGCACTATTACTTCCCTTGATCTAGATAATATACTTCTATTGATGTAGCCTAAAATTGCATTGGCCTTTTTAGCTGCCGAATCACACTGTTGACTTGTGTTCAACTTGTGGTCTACTAGGACTCCTAGACCCCTTTCACACGTAGTCTCGTTAAGCCAGGTGTCTCTCATCTTATATCTATGCCTTTCATTTTTTTGCCCTAAGTGCAGTACCTTACATTTCTCTGTGTTGAAATTCATTTTGTTAGCTTTGGCCCAGCTTTCTAATCTATTAAAGTCATTTTGAATTTTTGTCCTGTCCTCTGGGTATTAGCTATTCCTCATAATTTGGTGTCATCTGCAAATTTGAGACGCATGCCCCCTATTCTTTTTTTCTGCTGCTGCAGAGAACAGGACCCAAAGCAATGGATGCAAGCTACAGGAAAAGGGATTCCACCTCAACATTAGGAGGAACTTCCTGACAGTAAGGGCTGTTTGACAGTGGAACACTCTCCCTTGGAGATTGGTGGAGTCTCCTTCTTTGGAGGTCTTTAGACAGAGGCTGGTTGGCCATCTGTCGAGTATACTTTGATTGAGAGTTCCTACATGGCAGGGGGTTAGACTGGATGGCCCTTGTGGTCTCTTCCAACCCTATGATTCTATGATTCCATATGTAAAGCTGCAGCTAAGCAAAGGAAATGTGTATTACTCAAAGTTAATGTGTATTAACACATGCTAGGTTAAGCAATTACCTATCCCCTAAAAAATATCAACAACAAAACAAAACTATATGAAACAGAATGGGAGTGTGATCTCAGATAATATAATTTGGACTAAAAAGTAAGCCATTCCAGAAATTGTGCAATTATACAGGAAGGGAAAGAGTGAAAAACAGTGTGGAGATGTGGGACCAGTATATTTTAAGGAATGTCTGCATTTGTATGCTCCTACCCAGGCCTTATTTTCAAGTTTAAAGACTCACCTAATTAGGTCCACTATCCAAATCAATGAGCTTTGAGGGTAATGTGGATGGGCCCCTTTTGTGATGGCTCCACAGTTGTGGAATTCCCTCCTGATAGATACGCATCTGGCACCATCTTCTTTGATATTTAAATATGTCTTTAAAATCCCTCCTTTGAAAAATTCTACTGTTAGCTGAGATGTTATTTCCTTCTTCGTTTATTGAACTGATTAAACTACTGTTGATTTCCTATTAATTGTGTTAAACTGGGTTGAGCTGTACAACAGACAGACTGTTGTTTTAGTTTGCTACTAAAATCAGGTGGTTTTAATTGTTATGTTTCCATTAATGTACATGAACTGTGTTGGAGGTCATTTCCATGCAAGACAGGATAGAAATCCTTAGAAAGGGAGGGCAAGAGGGAGAGAGGATTACAGACAAGCTGTCTTTTAAGAAAACTTATCTACTATTAATAAGTTTCTGAAGAACCTCAGGCTTTCCTGGAATACAGCTTGAAAACTTCAATCTATACTCAGGTAGAGTTGGATGAATCCAGCTTATGTCCTGTAAGAGACCTCTTGAAATATCCCTCTAACTTTACAAGAGGCAGCCTCTTTTGACAAGAACAAAATGATCCACACAGGAGTGACCATGCTGAAATCAGATGTTTGCCCTAAGGCTGAGAGAAAATTGTTACCTCTGTGTTTCCCCCCCCCTGAAACCATTAAAAAGCACATCTACCTCCAGATGCATGAGAAAAGCAATGAACCATAAAAGGTCTCACCAACCTTGTCACAATGAGACACACATACACACCACAAAAATCTATTGTCCCCTTGAGATTTTTGTGAATGACGAGAGAGATCAGTAAGAAAGAGAAAAAGTTAATCTATTCCAGGATGTCTTTGTAATAAAAGTTTGCTCTTGTCGACGAAGACATGAATGAAAAGTTTAAATGTAAAGCTGAAAAGATGGAATGACAATGTATGAACATTCAGTGGATTTTTTTAAAAAAAGAATGGAAAATATAATCTGTCTGAATACCTATGTATTTTAAAATATATGTCTTGACTTTCATCATCAGTGGAGTAGTTACAGCATAGGTTTGGATGCCAAGTTGAGGCTGAGCATCTTGTGCATTTTTCAAAAGTTGTAGCCCTGACCCATGTGAACTGTTCATAGTATTACTATCACAGCTTAATAAAGAGGGAAGAGAGGTGCATCTGCCATTGCTGATCACTAAGCAGGCCTGGTCCATGTGCAACAGATGAAGCTATGCAAACCAGTCCTCAGTCTGCTTTGGCCAATACACATTGTTATTACAATACTTCTTGTGGGACATTTTCTTGGTTGATAAAGGACCGTCTAGGTTCCACCCTCCTTTCTGCTTATCACCTACCTCTCTACTGCTTTCTAACTACCTAGTGATAGTGATGGTAGTTCCACATCATCAAAGTAGTGGTAAGGTTTAGGAATGGAAAGAAAATATGAAGAAAAAAAACCACTATTTCTTGAGTGTGAAGATATGTTGACATGGAAAAATTTGGACTAATGAAAATATTTGCAGTTTGGAACATATTACATAAAATTAACACATTGGGGGTTTTGACACAGAAAGCAACATTTTCTGTGAAGGAAAGGGCATTTCCTGCACAGAAATTTTCTGTGATGAAATATTTTCTGAGCAGAAACATCTTTTTCATATGTTTAAAAAATGCTCTTTTCTGTGCAAAAAATATCACACATGAAATTTGCATAGAATAAATCCTGAACTGCAAACAATTTTTGAAAACTGCAAAGATTTATTCACAGCAGGAAAAAAAATGCTAAAATTATTAGTGGACCCCTGAGAATAAAATGAGCAAAGATCCCATCCCTAGGAAGGTATCATTAAAAAGGGGAACAGAAGAGGACATATATTTGTATAAAATTTATTCTCATTGATTTTGATGTACAATACAGAGACACATTCATAGATTCACATTTCTGTAAATGTCTGTGATCTGCTGAAGTATGTGCCTGCTCAGTCTGTTCTCCTGGTTCTAACTATGGATGAGCAGTCTCAAGGTTTGCACTCTCCCATCTTCTTACAGTTCTTTATATTTAAATCACACTTTCACTGGAGAACTCTTCAAACAGAGGATATCTTCAAATAGAGGAATGTCCCTTGACAAGCCTTTTCAATAAAGGGCTGTCACATGGCCATTCTACCTAGAGGTTCAAGATGATGGAAATACAAGATCTCTCCAACTCCTTGGCCACTAGCCCAGAGGTCTAGTAGAGTAACATGTTCCCTTCTATGGGTTTCTGCAGGGCTTGCAGGCAAGATATTCTAATCCTCATCAGCAGTTAATATTTAGTAACACCTGCCAAAACCATAAATATGCATATTTTAGAATAAACAACAAGCACCATATTGCCTTGCAAAAGGTTCTTAAAGGAAGAGAATGGTTTCTTATGAAGACATTCATCCTGAAGCTCTTTCTAAAATGATTATCAATTATTAATATAAAAGAAAGTATCTGGTATTCTGTTTTGGAAGCACATTTTCTTAAAGGCTTTATTCATGTGCAAAATTGGATTGAGTAGTTTTGCAAAGACCATATTCACCTAGGAGCTGTCAACAGTTTACAATATGTGGGCATCCACTGTGCAATGGCAGCCACTGAAGTGATTGATAGACTATAGCTTGATGCACAATGGGCACCACTGATGCATACTTGGGTACTCCCCAATGTGTGCCCAGACACCAGCTAAGAAGTACTGGAGCACAACAGGAGTGCCCAATATACTTTGGAGAACTCTTGCCAGTGCCCAAATGCACATATTCACAGTTCACTAGCAGGGTTTTGTTATATTTCTTCAATTTAACTACAGATTCCTAAAGTTACAAAATGTAGACTGTGATGTAGGATCTTAGACAATGGATTTAAAAGGACTGCTTTATTGCTATTCATATAAAGCAATAATAAATATTCAAAATGGCAAACCCTGGGTGTGAGCAAAGTCTGGCTTGCAGGCAATATGCAAGGCCACCCCCATTTTGAGTTTATTTGTTTATTTATTTTGCTAAAAATGCCCCACCATCTAGAATGGAGGGGAGATTTTTCCATGTTTCCCACGCCTCTCAAGCTTTCTTAGATCCAAGAGAGGATTTTTTAAAAATGTAAAATTGATTTAATGTGTTCTTTAAAGGAAAAAGAATAAGATTTAGCAGATAGGTCATGAGGACTGGGAGGTATAGATGTTAGGTCTTCTAAGCGAACAATGCAGGCTTACAGTTCTGGGCAGTTGCCAACCCTTGATGCAGATTATTTTTAAAATTCTTACAACAAGCATATAAGGGAGGTCAGTGCTATTTCCTCCATATTGCAAAGGCAAGGCTGTGCATGAGAGACAACAAAGGCAGATGGTTCATAACAAAAGCAAGTTTGGAACTGAGGACTAATGGTCTGGAGATCAATTTTTTATAAGACAGAGCTTAAGAAAGTGGCTTTTTAGATTACATTTTCCAGTATCCCCCAGACAGCATGAGATTTGTGATCCAAAAGAAACATTTTGAAGCTCTGGTTTCTTAGGTGTTGTGTTGTTCTCAGTTGTATGTATAAAGTCTGACAGGTGCAGATTGCTTTCTTTGGTACGCCTTTGTAGCCAAGGCTATAGGAGGCTGAAGGTTGAGCCTCCTAGCTGATTTACTAAATTCAAGGAGTTTTCTTTCTGTGAATGAGACTGGGTTGTATGAAATATAAATCAAAGGAGGTTGGGGTGGTTGTTTTCAATAATTAAGACACTGGTTGAACTTTGTCTGGAAATGTTGTTTAAAGTCTTGATAGCTATCCAATTCCCTTTTAAATATATACTATTGCCTTTGGGAAGCAACAGTACACAAGTATGACCAAAAGGCAATCAACATGGAATTATAATTGGATGAACTATTTGGAAGAAGCAATGTACTGAAAAAATCTTGTTCTCTTATGAGTTCTGGAATTTTGTCTATAGACATTTCCTTACTTGGCCAAGTTGTAACTTTGCTTATGTTAAAGAATGATTTCAACAGAATTATAGCTGAGACTCTTTTACGGTGCTGCTTTTACTTGTCATTTGCACTCCTGATCTTCTAATGTGAAACACAATAGCAATTTGCTGAACATAGTAAAGGTTAGTTCTTCAGAGTTGATGCAGATGTTCTGTTTTTTCACAGAAACATACACATTATCCTACACAGCATTGTCAAGCTGGACATATGTTTTCCATCTGTTTGTCTGGCAAATTGCAGTGTTGGCTTCCATATCAGTGATACAGTGAACCCGCCTTCAATTTTAATTTGAAATTTAAAGGGTATATTCAAGATGTTGAAGACTATTTTCCATATAGGTTCAGCACTTTGGACAGTTCCTTTAAAGTTTCAAATAAAATCTGGTCCAGCCTCACCACTCATCCGCCATGAAAGCCACTGGCCACTATTAGAGATGTGAAATCTGGTTACATTCAGAGCTTGCAAAAGCCATTGTTTCCAATATAAAGTCTATTTGGGAGAAATGTAGCTTATGAACATGAAACAAGTCCTTCTGGGTCAAACTAAAGGCCTAGTACACATGGCGATGCAGATGAATGACAAACTGAATGGGCAAGATTCTAAACTTAGATCCCATCCTTTGGGTCACCTTTTTTCAAAGTGATGGTTCCCAGATATGTCAGATTTGTTGATTTATGGTGATTGAGTAGCAGAGTTCATTTGCTGGAGCATCTGGCTGCTGTTCCACAGCCATTCCTCACCATCCAGGAATATAGCAGCTCCCTGCATTTTCCCAACTTGGCATGAAAAACACAGCAATAGCTCAAAGTAAGATTTTTATTATTAGTTGTAAAGTAAAAAGCAAAAAGAACTATACATCCATCTTGCAAGTAGAAAGCATGAACACCGGAACACCTGTTGTTGTAAGACAGAACAAAGAAATCTTAGCCAAACCCTCAAACTCCACCTTCTGGATGGTAACATACAAAGTCATTGAATGAAAAGCTTTAGCCCAGCCTTCATGCTGTGTGTCATATATCATGTGATTCTGGTTCCCTTGCAACAAGATGAGCTCACTGTTTACCTTTCAGCTTCCTCCGTTCTCAGGCTCACTGTGACCTTGTTGTTGTGTTCTATGAACTGTTTATACAAAAATGGATCTGCAGGCTGAAGAAATCTTTCCCAGCTTAGAAACTTACACACATCTGTACATTTCCACTTTTACTGCAAATCCCATCCACATTCCAACAAGACTCCCACCTTTCCCAGGAAACAGTGATATTATTGGCTTTGTAGTCTATTTGGCTTTGTAGTTCATCATTACCCAGAAAGCCTAGAGGCAAGCAGCAGAGGAGGAGCTGCAATGATGGAGACTCTCTGCCCCCTCCAGACATCACTGGAGATATGTGGCCAAAGGAGCTGCCCTCTGACACTGCTTCTAAGTCCATCATGGCCCAGAGGACTTAGAAGTGAATAGTAGAGGGAGAAAAGCAATGACAGAGCCTCTCTGTCCCCCCACCACCAGCAATGGAGATATGCAGCCAATAGAGTTGCCCTCATACCACCACCACCTTAGACTATCATGGACCAGAGATCCTAGGAGAGGCAGGCAACAGACAGGATGAACCAGAGTGGGGGAAGGCTTGAGAGCTGAGGAAGGAGGGAGGGCAGAAATGAGAGAAGTTAAGTGGGGGGGGGGGACCCAGGATGAGACAATTCAAAACAGAATAATAGACAGGGACAGGACACAAACAGAGAGCTAAAAGGGCAGAATACAGGGCAAATATTGTTGGCACATGTGAGATATTACATGGTAATCACAGGTGATAAGAATGCCAAAGTAGGAAACAGAGCACAATCAAAGAGAGTAGGGAGATTTGGTTTAGGTCCAAGAAATGAAGCAAGAGAGCAACTGATAGAGTCCTGCAAGGCCAACAATCTATTCATTGCAAATACCTTCTTCATACAACTAGAGAGGAGACTTTACACATGGACATCACTGAACGACCAATAAAATCCCCCAAATAAGGCTACATAATGGATATAGTATATCTTGATTTCAGTAAGGCCTTTGACAAGGTTCCCCATGACATTCTTGCAAGGAAGTTGGTAAAATGTGGGCTAGACAAAGTAACTGTTACATGGATTTGTAATTGGTTGACTGGTCGAATCCAAAGGGTGCTCAACAATGGCTCCTTTTCAACTTGGAAAGAAGTGACCAGTGCGGTGCCACAGGGCTCTGTCCTGGGCCCAGTGCTATTCAATATCTTTATTAATGACTTGGATGACGATATTGGGGGCATAGTTATCAAATTTGCAGACGACACCAAATTAGGAGGAGTAGCTAATACCCCAGAGGACAAGATCAAAATTCAAAATGACTTGAACAGACTAGAAAGTTGGGCCAAAGCTAACAAAACGAAATTCAACACAGAGAAAGGTAAGGTACTGCATTTAAGGCGGAAAAACGAAAAGTACAGATATACGATGGGGGATACCTGGCTGAATGAGACTACGTGTGAAAGGGATCTAGGAATCCAGGTGGACCACAAGTTGAACATGAGTCAGCAGTGTGATGTAGCAGCTAAAAAGGCCAATGCAATTTTAGGCTGCATCAGTAGAAGTATAGTGTCTAGATCAAGAGAAGTAATAGTGCCACTCTATTCTGCTTTGGTCAGGCCTCACCTGGAATACTGTGTCCAGTTCTGGGCACCACAATTCAAAAAGGATGTGGAGAAACTGGAACGTGCCCAAAGGAGGGCAACTAAAATGGTGAAGGGTCTGGAAACCAAGTCCTATGAGGAACGACTTAGGGAGCTGGGGATGTTTAGCCTGGAGAGGAGAAGGCTGAGAGGTGATATGATAGCAGTGTTTAAATATTTGAAGGGATCTCATATTGAGGAGGGAACAAGCTTGTTTTCTGCTGCTCCAGAGACTAGAACCCGAAACAATGGATGCAAGCTACAGGAAAAGGGATTCCACCTCAACATTAGGAGGAACTTTCTGACAGTAAGGGCGGTTCAACAGTGAAACACACTCCCTCGGAGAGTAGTGGAGTCTCCTTCCTTGGAGGTCTTTAAGCAGAGGCTGGATGGCCATCTGTCGGGGATGCTTTGATTGGGAGTTCCTGCATGGCAGGTGGTTGGACTGGATGGCCCTTGTGGTCTCTTCCAACTCTATGATTCTATGATTCTATGATTCTATGATTCTAATAGGGAAAAGAAGATGGAGAATATGAATTCTTGTGGCAAAAATGAGATCAGGTGCAGACTGTGGCACAGATCCCAAACTACTCCAGTCACCCCTCCATAGCCATGGATTTTTTTTATTATTATTATAATAATAATAATAATAATAATAATAATAATAATAATAATAATAATAATATTTATTTGTATACCACCCTGTGGCGAACCAATCCGGGCGGTTGACAACAATAAAATATGACAAGATTAAAATATAACATTAAACATTATAATCCCTCCCCCCATTAAGAAAGTATTAAACAATATAACAAATTAAAAGCACAATATAAGAACATTTTTAATCCATGGATTCAAGCATTCACCACTTGAAAATATTTTTTAAAATATATAAAATCCAAAAAGCAAACCTTGATTTTGTCACTTTATACAAGGGACACCATTTCACTATGCCACTGTATTTAATGGGACTTAAAAATTTATAGATTCTGATATCTATGGGGAGTCCTAGAACCAAACCCCAGTGGATACCCAGGGCTCACTGTAATATCCAAATTTAGAATAAAGAAGAATACCAAATCAATCACCATGGCAAAATATGATCTAGATAACATACTAACAGAAACATGAGAAACAGATTTGCAGTATTGAGCCAAGTTGACCAGGAACCCAAAGAACTATGGACAGAAGTAAATGAAGAATACAGAAAAATGATATCTGTGGTCAAAAAGAAGATGAAACAATGGATGACAGATGAAATGCTCCAAGAAGTTAAAGAAAAATGAGAATCAAAAGGAAAGGGAGACAGAAACACAATTAAAATCATGAATGCCACTGTCCAAAGGTTATTGCACAAGGATAAAATGAATTGCTACAACAACAAATACAGAGAAAAGAAGCCAATGACAAAAAAGGAAGGACAAGAGACCTCTTCCACAAGATCAGGAAAATCAAAGAGAAATTTAAACCAAAGATGGGGATACTCTACAATCAGAGGAAGAACATAATACATAACTGCAATGAAATAAAAAGTGAAGGAGACAACACACAGAAGAGCTATGAAAAATGTGCAATGTCACATGACACATGTGTATCCTAAGATCCAGCTCTCAGTCACACCTCTGTGACCTTTGATATCAATTCTATATCAAAAAGGATGTTTTAGGCAAGTAGCTCAAAAGAGGGCTCCCCAGTGTGGGAAACCAGCTATACCACATTGATGTGGATAGCTTAGCATGGGAGAAGCCCAAGGCATTTAGCCATGATTTCTCAAGATCAGAATTAGCATAATCCCTTGACTATGGGAAAGGTAGTAGTGAGTTGGACTGGAAGATTGTTTGCATATGGCAGATAAACGGAGTTTCCTTCTGGGAATGAAACTATTTTTGTTTCGGAACATTCATACTGATTGCCCAGTTGTTATGGCATATTGAAACCCATTTTCTCCCTGGGAAAGTCATTTAACCCTATCAGCTCCTGAAATACTGCCCTTGGGACCCATTTCCAGGTATAAATACATGTGCCTGAACAATAGCAATTTGGTCCTTATTGCAATAAGGTAGAAACTCTGTCAGATTCAAACTTGGTCCCTCAGTACTGCTGTCTGTGCTATGCACCAATGTGCTAAGACTGAATCACATCCAACTCCCAGCTTTCTCCCAGGTTGGAGTCTGGCTTCTGGAACTGGTAACCAAACCACTTTTTATATATCTTAATGTGTGTGTGTGTGTGAGAATACTATTGAGTTAATGGTGATTTCCCCTTTGCTCTTAATCAATAAAACCAAGTTGTACTTTGCACTCTGAGAGTTTTAGTTCTTGGATCTGTTAAACATAGGTGAGATCCTGACTGTCTGAAGTTACCCAGAGTTCTCTTGCTGCTATTCATTTGAGCTTTTAAAATTTCCCTATTATATATTAATTTGTGGGTGCCATCTCACTAACCTAACAATTTGGGTAACAAATGAGAAGAAGAAACTTACGAAGAATGTGAAATGAAAACCTCACTCAAAGAAATTGGGAAGAATAAATCACCAGGAACACATGACATACTAATAGAATTGTTACAATCCACAAAGACAGATTTAAGCATAATACTTACTAAAATCTGCCAACAAATATGAAAAACAAGTTAGTGGCCCTCAGACTGGAAGAGATCAATATACATTCCCATCAACAAAAAAGGAGACACAAAAGATTGCACTAGCTACAGAACAATCACACTAATTTGACATGCAAGCAAAGTTATGCTCAAAATTTTGCAGCAAAGTCTCCTACTATATATGGAATGAGAAATCCCAGAAGTACAAGCTGAATTCAGGAAAGGAAGAGGCACCAGGGATCACACTGCAAACATATGATAGATAATGGAGTTGTTGAATTGTGATGTTGATGGATGTATGGCAAACAGTCCATGAAACCAGTCACCAAGACCCAGGCAGCTTCAGCAAGCTCCTTGTTTTATTGCAAAAATCAGCATGAGCAAAAACAAATAATAATAACAACAATAATAGCATTTTCACTTTAGCCAGAATGGCTAAGCAGGAACAAAACTTTAACTGCTACATTTTAAAAAATTAGTCAATCTACAGCATCAGCAAAATATTGTTAGTTAATCCATTTAGTTGAAAAGTTAAAAGAGAAGTGAGTTGCTTTTTCAGAAACACAATTCCAGCCCACATATCTCCACCTCTTTGGGTGTAGCCCTTTCAAGCTAATTGGTTGATCTTTCATGACGTGTGTTAGCCCAACCTTTAATTTCATATTACATCATGTGACTACCGTTTCCAAAACATTCTTTTGTTATTGAAAAAACCCTTGTGTAAATAAAACTCTTTCTCACAGAATTTTAGCTGTTAACTAGTTTTGTTTAGACTATCACACACCTGTGGCTGGCTGTTGTGAATCTGGCCTCAGAAAGCAGATTTTCTCAACAAGGAAAAATACAGACACACTTCTTTACATTTCAACATTTTAACATTGACTATATATCCCATCAAAACCTGACAATCCCCTCCTGAAATGTATGATGTGTGTATGTTGCACACTAAACTATAACTGTTACAAAACTAACTTAGCTCGATGGCTAGGTCTAACCTTAAGACATGCCAAGTAGACTTGACATCTGGTCATGTCTATCAATGGTCAATGCCTTTGTCAAGATATCTGCTTGATTGTGTTTTGAGTCAATGTACTGCAGACTCACAACTCCATTCTGTACCATTTCTCTGACATTCTGATACCTCACACCAATGTACTTCGTTCTGCACTTCAGGTTTTCAGCTTCAGCCATTGCAATGCATGTTTGAGAATCCTCATTTATCACCACTGGATCAATACATTCTTCATTCAGAACTTTCAACAACTGTTTAATCCATTCAATCTCATTAACTAATTCAGATAAGGCACCGAACTTGGCTTCTCCTGTACTTTGTGCTATGTATCCCTGTTTTCTACTTCTCCAAACAATTGCACTTTCTCCAAACTTAATCAACAATCCTGTCACTGACTTTCTATCTTGTAGCTCAGAAGCAAACAAACTGTCAACAAAACATTCAAGTCCAGCTCGACTGTTTTGCAACTTCAATTTCCTGTCCATGCTACCCTTCAAATACCTCAACAAATAGTTTTTTTGTGGGTTTTTTCGGGCTGTGTGGCCATGTTCTGAAAGAGTTTCTTTCTGACGTTTCGCCAGCATCTGTGGCTAGCATCTTCAGAGAAAACTGAAATGGAAAAGCCTGGTTGTATATATACTGTGAGATCCTGGGTAGGGAGGGGTGGTTCCCAGGTGAACTGTGTGTTGTCTGTGTTGAATAGGTATTGTTCTGTGCTGATGGCTTCGCTTCAGGCTATGCAGTCCAGGATATGTCTGCTGTTCCCATGTAAACTGTGTATTGTTCTGTGTTGAATAGGTGTTGTTCTGGTATTAATGGCATGGCTTCCAGGTGAGGAATGCAATCAAGGAGATTGTCTGCTGTTGTCTGCTGACCCTGGTTGGTCTTCCCTTTGCATTTGCTGAGTGCAGATTTTCTTATTTTGTAGGACTGGTAGCCATATCTTGTTTACTTTAAGAGTTTCTTCTTTCCTGTTGAAGTTGTCTAAGTGTTTATGGATTTCGATGGCTTCCCTGTGCATTCTGACCTGATAGTTGTTGGCATGGTCCAGAATTTCAGTGTTTTCAAACAGCATTTTATGCCCAGGATGGTTTATCATGTGTTCTGCTACTGCTGATTTTTCTGGCTGGCCCAGTCTGCAATGTCTCTCATGTTCCTTGATTCGTGTTAGGACACTGCGTTTGGTGGTCCCTATGTAGACTTGTCCGCAGCTGCATGGTATGCGGTAAACTCCTGCAGCTGTGAGAGGGTCTCTCCTGTCCTTCGCTGAGCGCAGCATTTGTTGGATTTTCTTGGTTGGTTTGTAAACAATTTGGAGGTTGTGTTTCCTCACTACTTTCCCAATTCTGTCTGTGACTCCTTTGATATATGGTAAAAATACCTTCCCTTTGGGTGGCTGCTTGTCTTCAGTCCTCTGGGTTTTTCTGGGTCTGGTAGCTCTTCTGATGTCTGAGCTGGAGTAACCATTTGCCTGTAGAGCCCGGTCTAGGTGCTTCAATTCCTCTTCCAAGAAGTGGGGTTCACAGATGCGTTTTGCCCGGTCTACCAGTGTTTTTATTGTGCTTCTTTTTTGTCCTGGGTGATGGTTAGAGTTCTTGTGCAGGTATCTGTCTGTATGTGTGGGTTTTCTGTATATTGTGTGTCCCAGACGTTGGTTAGGTTTGCGGATGACTAGGACATCTAGGAATGGCAGTGTTCCTTCCTTTTCTTTTTCCATAGTGAACTGGATGTTCGGGTGGATGTTGTTCAGGTGATTCAGGAATCCAACCAGATCTTCTTCTCCATGGCTCCAAATGATGAACGTGTCATCCACGTATCGGAACCAAGTTGTGGGCTTTTTCGGTGCTGTTTTCAGGGCTTGTTTTTCAAAATGCTCCATGTAGAAGTTTGCGATCACTGGGCTCAGAGGGCTTCCCATTGCTACCCCATCTCTCTGTTCATAGAATCCATTGTCCCACTGGAAATAGCTTGTGGTGAGGCAATGTTCAAACAAGGCTGTGATGTCGTCTGGAAAAATTTGTCGGGTGAGTATCATGGTGTCCATTATGGGGACTTTGGTGAATAGGGAGACCACATCAAAGCTGACTAGTATGTCTCCGGGTTGAAGTTCAAGGTTATTGATTTTTCTTATGAAGTGAGTTGAGTCCTTGATGTAATGGGGGGTTTTCCCAAATGGGTTTGTAATTGTGTGGCCAGAAACTTGGCCAAATCGTATGTGGGAGATCCAATGGCACTCACTATGGGTCGGAGTGGAATGGAATCCTTGTGAATCTTGTGAATCCTTGTGAATCCTTGTGAATCCTTGCCTCACCACAAGCTATTTCCAGTGGGACAATGGATTCTACGAACAGAGAGATGGGGTAGCAATGGGAAGCCCTCTGAGCCCAGTGATCGCAAACTTCTACATGGAGCATTTTGAAAAACAGCAGACAATCTCCTTGATTGCATTCCTCACCTGGAAGCCATGCCATTAATACCAGAACAACACCTATTCAACACAGAACAATACACAGTTTACATGGGAACAGCAGACATATCCTGGACTGCATAGCCTGAAGCGAAGCCATCAGCACAGAACAATACCTATTCAACACAGACAACACACAGTTCACCTGGGAACCACCCCTCCCTACCCAGGATCTCACAGTATATATACAACCAGGCTTTTCCATTTCAGTTTTCTCTGAAGATGCTAGCCACAGATGCTGGCGAAACGTCAGAAAGAAACTCTTTCAGAACATGGCCACACAGCCCGAAAAAACCCACAAAAAAACTATGGATGCCGGCCATGAAAGCCTACGACTTCACCTCAACAAATGTTTCACTGCTGTCCAGTCTTCCACTGTAGGACAATTTGCTTTTCTGCTAAGAATCCCAATGGCAAAAGAAATGTCTGGTCTGGAGTTATTAGTAATAAACATCAAACTCCGTATAAAACTCCTATACAACTCTGGATTTTCAAACTCACTGGTTCCTTCACTATTCACATAACCATCTGACATTGGACTCTTCACTGTTTTTGCATCTTGCAATCCACACTTCTCTATCAAACTCTGAATTTTCTTCTGTTGGCTCAACAAACAACTCCCATCTTCACTCCATTCAACATCAATTCCTAAATAAGACCTTAAAACTCCAAGATCTTTGACACCAAATTTCTTTGACAACTCCTTCCTTATTGCCTGAATCTCTTGCTTTGAATTTGCTGCTACACACAAATCATCTACATAAATCACCAAGATCACATCTCCTTTTGTGTAAACACACGTGTCAGCTACACTGAGTTTGTAACCTAGCTTCACCAGCTCATCATGTATGCAAAGATTCCAGCTTCTGGCACTCTGCTTCAAACCATACAAAGCTTTCTTCAATTTGTACACCTTTTTGTCACTGTTCTGTTGAGGATGGTTAAGGAGGAAAGCACCAAGGCAAGTTTAATGCTGAATATTAAGAAAACAAAAATACTAACCACAGAAGTTCAACAAGAATCATGTATAGCACCACAATTTAGAAAGGATGTTGACCAGCTGGAACAGGTCCAGAGGAGGGCAACCAAAATGGTGAAAGGTCTGGAAACCATGCCCTATGAGGAGAAACTTAGGGAGCTGGGGATGTTCAGCCTGGAGAAAAGAAGATTAAGAGGTGACATGATAACCCTGTTTAAGTATTTGAAGGGGTGTCATATTGAGGATAAAGCAAGCTTGTTTTCTGCTGCTCTAGAGAATGGGACCCATAGCAATGGATTCAAACTAGAGGAAAAGAGATTCCAGCTCTACATTAGGAAGAACTTCCTGACAGTCAGGGCTGTTTGACAATGAACACACTCTCTTGGAGTGTGGTGAAATCTATTTGTAAACAGAGGCTGGATGACCATCTGTCGGGGGTGCTTTGACTGAGAGTTCCTGTATGGCAGAGGGTTGGACTGGATGGTCTTTGTGGTCTCTTCCAACTCTATAATTCTAAGAATTCATCCTAGATAATGAGAAAATTGAAATAGTCAAAGAGTTCCCATACCTTCAATCAAACACTGACCAGAATGGAGACTGCAGCCACGAAATCAGAAGAAGACTAGGACCAAGAAGGGCAGCTATGAAAAAAACTAGACAAGATTCTAAAGTGCAAAGATATAACTCTGAACACTAAAGTGGAGCTATTCCAAGACATTGCATTTCTCATCACCATGTATGGATGTGAGAGCTGGTCAGTGAGGAAAGCTGATGGGGGGAAAAATCCACTCATTTGAGATGTGGTGTTGGAGAAGAGTGCTGAGGATACTGTGGACAGCCAAGAAGACAAACAAATGACTTCTAGAACAGATCAATCCTGAAATATCTCTGGAAGCCAGGAAGACTAAATTGTCTTCATACTTTGATCCTTCATACTTTGGCCACATCACGTGAAGGCATGATTCATTAGAAAAGACAATGATGCTGGGAAAAGTAGATGGCAGCAGAAAGAGAGAACGACCACATGCCAGATGGATAGAGGTCACAGGCCTGAGCCTGGAGGATATGAGCAGGCTAGTTGAGGACAGGGGATCTTGGAGATATCTCACCCACAGGGTCACCATGGGCCAAGGTTGACACAAGGGCAGCTAACAACAAGGGTGTCTAAATTCAGTTTGAATGAAAGCAAAGAATCAAAAGAGCCCCTTTGAAAGACCCAATAGCACAAAGTGTTCCCCAACGGTAACTGTGTCAGTCTTCATGCCATTATCTGTAAATCATATGATTTGACCCATGCAAATGTTTTACCAATGAATGGTTTAATGATAACCCCACTAATTAAGGAATTTCTACTATTAGTGTTGATAATAATGGATTAATTTTCCAATATTTAATGTTTAACATTATCATATTAATTTTCAAACTTAACATTACAAATTCTGGTATGCATTCACGATGGATGTATTTATGGTATTTATTTATTGCCTTTCAGCCTACCAGGATCCCTGAGGCAAAGTACTACTAGGGGTGTAAATATTCAACTGTTTCATCTTTGCAAGTGGAGATGAATAATTTCCACAATTTTCTCCCCACTGCAGAGGAAACAAATATTTCTTCGCAATTCTCACTTGGTATTCACATGTTCCAAAATGTTTCAAGAAATGATGCTGTATAGAAATATATGTGGGTGTTTTGTGTGACCATTGGGGAGTCACACAAAACTAGATAGCCATGTATGGGTTTTGTGCAAAAATGATATTTTTATTCAGGAAATAGCTGTCTTGCACACACACACACACACACACACACACACACATGCACAGACACCACACAAATGTGGCTTTAAAAAAAAAGGACACACCAATACACAACCATGAGCGTCACACAACGAACCCACATGTACTTACAAATAATTTCCTCTGAAAAATACCTGGGGAATGTGAATATATGAGGTGAAAAGTGCACCAAATTCTCAACACTGTGTTATTATTCCTGACCCAGTTTTTGGCCAGGAAGTGAACAATAGTTCTTTTTATTCTTAAGGGTGGCAGATAGAAACATAAATTCAAACATTATAAATAATTAACAGTATCCTTTAAAAGCAAAGCAAAACAGTATTCTTTAAAAGCAAAGTAAAAATAAATAAATAATATACAAGCAATTTGACATGACTTTAACCTCCATGGTTCAGTGCTGGGATTTATAGTTGGCCAAAGCAGTTTGTCAAGAAAGGCTTACTATCCCACAAAACTAGAAATCCCAGAATTACAAATTCCATAGCACTGAGCTATAGAGGGTACGGTGGTATCAATCTGCATTATTTCTGCAGTGTGGCAGCAGACACAGTTACAATTGGCAACAGTTCAACATTTTTGTCATAGAAGGCCCACAGATATAAAACCATCTTAGCTGCCCACTGGGAGCCCAAGAGGGATGCAGCCAACCTGACTTCCCTTGGGAGAGACTTCCACAGACAAATGGCACGAGAGAGAAGATCCTGTTAATTGTAATCACCATTCTAGCTTCTCAGGGAGGTTAGTGCTCAACCTCAGCACAGAAACACACTCTCTTTCTTTCCTTCTCTCTTCCCTTCTTGGCAGGAGAAGAAGTACAGCAAGGCCAAGGGAAGTTCTTTTTCTCTCCTACCATTTTCCCTTGTCACTTTAACTGCTGTCATTTTTAGACAGAACAACAGAGAGCACTGTGAAGTGGACTCCTAGAGCTGCAGTTTCCCAAAGATACCAGTTTTGAAGTGCTCAGTTTTCAGGTTTGACTGCCTAACAACTGGAGACTGGACATCTTGGATCCTATGAGAATCTGATTCAGGCTGAGATAAACACTCACATCATCCCTAATGGAAAGTATTTTCTTTTAAAAAAATAAACTGTTCCAGAATGGAGTGGTGAGGATTCACATTCCTTGTATAGATTACTATTATTATTTTAAAAGCTTTAATCCATGCTCTCCCACACAGCTGCCCAGCAGGCCTGGCAGCTAATGAGGACTGAAGTAATTGTGAAGTAAATGGGTTTATGGTGTTTTGATGAGCCATGTGGGAAAACCAAAGCAGGAGCCAACAGCAGGGCAGGCTTTAGCATTAGACATCAGCCAGAATCCTGTTAGTGTGTTATGTGTGCATACATTCCCCTACAGAAGCAGTTGAACTTTTTTCAATTGTTGCTTCAAGGTTGCAGAAGTGAAATTGTACATACAGTGGCTTTGCACATACAAACATACAAGAATGGCACAAGTTCTGCATTGCACTGTAGATGCACAGGGATGTTTGATTGTACTATGTCATAATTCAATATTCACTAATGCACTGTTGTCCAATCATGGCACATCTAGGTGAGCATAAAGTTATGTTCCATCTCCTTAGTGTATAGTCAGGCATAGTTAGCTACTGCCTGAGAATGCAGACTGAAAGGACAACATATGTCATCTGTTATTTCATTTTCTATCACTGTGTGTATTAAGTTATTTACTGCTAGAGATAGGGAGTGGCATTGATGATTTTCTGTTTCATTTGCTAAATTAATTTGCCCAGCTTTGATTTGGAAGTGCAGTGGGGTCATTTTTTGCTGTTCTGTCTTAGGCAGCAAAATGTCTTGGGAGGGCCTTGTCTAAGACACAGACACACTTTTTTACAAGTTCCTAGGAAAATTTGTACCAGTTTCACCCCTCCCCAGTCTTCCTCTGCTCTTGCATTTCCTACATTTACACTTTCAAAGACCCTGGATAAAGCAGTACTCGAGAGAATTGTGAATGCCATTTATTTTATGCAAGAAGGAACAAATTACTTGGGAATAATTTACCAGTCAGGACTGTTGTGCTGAGTCACGGAGCATCAATGCATTCAGGAGAGAATTGGACATGTTTCTGAACAAAGTATGGAGAGCAGGTTGGAAAGAGAAAATGGAAAAATGGAAATGAGGGAAATAAAATGTGTAAGCACAATGAACTCTGCCACCCTTTCTCTGGTTTTCAAGTATTCTTAAATGTGTATCTGATTTTGCTGTTTCAAAGAGGGGCAATGCAGCAGAGAGCAAAGGAGACATGTTCTATAAGCTCAGTAGCATCAAATGAAAGTCACCTCTTGGGTTATGTCATCTCATAGGCAACACACTCTTTAAATCCAAACATACATGCAGATAAATCAAAGGAGAAAAAGCTCCCTGAGATACACTCCTGTGATGATGATGATGATAATAATAATAATAATAATAATAATAATAATAATAATAATATTTATTTATATTTCCCGCCTCTCCCTGTGGATTGAGGTGGGATTGCATCAATAAAAATAACCACAACACACAAAATACAAGAGTACAAAAATACATAATACCAACAATAAAATATCAACATTATAAAATTCAGATAAAATAACCCGGTTGTACACCCAGAAGCCAAGTAATCAAATTGAGGTATACTATTTAACTTGAAGGTCCATTAAGGAAATCATGTGGGTAGGCCCACCAGAAAGGCTCCATCTTAAGTGACTTCTTAAAGGTGTAAGACGGAGCTCCTCCGGCAGGCTGTTCCACAGCTTAGGAGCTGCAGCCATGAACGATCTTTGGGAAGTTATATTAAGTCTGGTTTTAAGGTGGTCTAACAGGTTCTTCCCAGAATTCTGACAGTGCAGGGTGGATTATGTGGGGAGAGGCGTTCCTTGAAGTAACTCGGACCCAAGCCATGTAGGGCTTTAAAGGTAATAACCAACACTTTGTACTGTGCCCAGAAGCTAATCAGCAGCCAATGAAGTAATTTTAGTACAGGTGTTATATGGTCCGACCTAGATGTTCCTATCACCAATCGGGCTGCCACATTTTGAAGCTTCTGAACTTGGTACAGAGGTAGTCCCATGTAGAGCGCATTGCAGAAATCTAAACAAGAGATTACCAGGGCAAGTACTACTGCTTCATGGTTCTTTCAGTCCATGCAGGGACACAGTTGGCATATCAACCAAAGTTGGTACCAAGCACTCCTGGCCATCGCATCCACTTGAGATGACAACTGTAGAGATGAGTCCAGGAGTACTCCCAAGCTGCAAACTTTGTCCTTTAGGGGAAGTGTGACTCCATCCAAGACTGGATGACAAAGCTCCCTCCCCGGACTCGGGGTACTTATCACGAGTACCTCAATTTTCTCTGGATTCAGCTTGAGTTTGTTTTCCCTCATCCAGCCCATTACCGACCCAAGGCAGGCATCCAGAGGAGAGATGCCATCCTTAGTTACTACAACAGTTGAAGTCATAGAGAAGTAGATCATCCCACCAATCAATAGTGTTCATTTAATGTTTCTTGGATTTGGGCTGACTGATACCATTGCAGGAACCAGCTGCAAAAGAGACAGTCTTTTGAAAGAAATAATGGTGATAATATTTAATTTATCCTTCAAATGAAGGCACTTCAGTACAGTATTAATTATTTTTGGAAGCCCTGATCCAGTGACCTCACTTCATCTAACCCATAGCATGGAAACATTTGGGGGAGGGGGAAGGGTTGGACCACAACTCCCTGTAGACATGCTAAAAAAATAACTTTTCCAAGCTCTGATCCAATGGGCAAAAGGAGCATCAACATGTGTTACTTTAAACTATGGCAATTTACTCTGAAGTCCAGATCTAATTCTCAGTAAAGGATTTAGAAGTACCTTCCAATCCTGCTGTTGAAGAATAATGGTGTATTTTTCAATCTTCATTTATGTCTTCTTTTGACTGTTCAGGAACTAGGCTGGAATCCTACTGGGAAGTTATGTCTTTGTATGTGGACTTGCATCTGTGGAATTAGAATTGGACAGTTGAGTAACATTCATATCTAGTAGTGGGCTGCTGTTATATTACTGTGTAACAGAGCAGCAAAGTGACCATTGCACAGTGGGACAATGTGCAATTGGATTGATGCACATAGGGATATGCACTATGTCAGCCCCGATGGGCAGCAATGCACATCAGGCACTCTTGCCAATGTCCTGTTATGCATCTTCACAATTCATGGCTTCTTAGCATCTCTGCTATGTAGATAAGTATACATAAAGTTATGTGACATAGATGCTGATATAGGATTCCAATGAATGACTGCAGAGCAACTGTACAGGAATGCCCTTCTCACATCCTTATCATGGAAACAATGGTTCATGGTGTGGCATTATGTCCATTTGGTAGAAGGCAAAACAGGCTTAAAAGCAGTTATTTTTTTCTGCAAAACAATATGCCCTCAGATGTGTGGTGTTTTTCCAAAGGCTGACCAGAGATTTTAGTGGAGCTATTTTAAAGAATAGCTATGTGAGTAAATCAGTTGCCTCCCAGATGCACCTTCTGGAGCTGACCATATTTATTTAGGTACAGCCAGAGTTGCTTAGCAACCCTTATCTTTTTGAACATTTACTTCCCCATCATTGTAACCCATAAGTATCTCAGTATCACCCAAAATATCCTTTTGGACATAGGCAGCCCTTGCTTGATCCAGAAGACTATGATGGGTGATACTGAGACACTTGTGAGTAATACTGATGGGGGGGGGGCAAATGATCAAAAAGGGCATTCTGAAGATAATCTTCTATATAATCTGTCTGCATTCTTTAGTAGTGAATTATACATCATGTAGAGAAAATGAACACAGAGGAGTTTTGCTAAAATTATTTTTTACTACAGCTGAGACTTACATCCCCACTCAAGAGGCTATAGCCATGGTGACTATATGTTGTCTCAAGAATTAGAGGTAGTATCTAAGAGAGAAGAGTGATGGAATACTATTGTGCTCATATCATGTTTTTGAGCTCCCCAAGGGCACTGCTTGGTCATTTTGGGGAGCAGAATACTGGACTACAAAGATACAAGTCTGATCCATCATGGGTATTCTTATATTCCCATGTTCTTACATTACATTGTCTGTTTTCTTTTCAGTGTCATATAGCCATGATGGGCTTGAGGTACTCAATATTTGAAAATGTCCATAAAGGTGTTTTGGTATATGGGAATAGGTGCCTATCAATGCACTGACGAACATTTTCATTTAAAATATCCACAAAAATATGTGTGGCTTTTTCTGCTTTTTTGCATTTTTATTTATATATTTTGCACAGCATTTACACAGAAGAATGGTGGGTAAAGCAAGAAATCAATGAATTAGGCTTAACAGATCTGCCCATCCCTAGTTCAGTAATTTGATATCTGATAACTTGTCCAGCTTCCTCTTAATTTTTCATGCCACAAAGTAAGACCTCAGAGTCTGCAAGATCCTTTTTGCATTCATTCCACTAATCATTCACTATTCAAACATCCATTCTGAAGTTCTGTATATTGTTGATAAGTTAACCCCCAGCACATAACAAAAGCAAGCTTGAGGATTAAATCCCACGTGGTAAATGCCTGAGAGCGAATGTGTTGAATACTGAAAACTTCAGAAGGATCATAAATTCAGAATCAGGCATTCGTAAAGCCACATGAATACCTGAAGGGAATCTATGAATTCAAATTGGCCAATTTGTTTCAATTTATTTCCAGCTGATATTGTTAAGCTTGATATATACGGTATAATGTGATTGTACTAACCTGCAAACAAGATTTGACCTCCTAGGTATAATATAGGACTAGATGGCCTTCCTAGTACTCCATGGGTATACATTAAACTATTTTTCTTCTTTTGTCACTCCACCTCCTTCTCCTCCTACTCAGCTATTCTGTAAGTTTTTTTTGTCCATAATAAAAAAACAGCACCTTAATCTTCCTATTATGCTTGTGAACAGAGTCACTGTGGTGTAGTGGTTTGAGTGCTGGACTACAACTCTGGAGATCAGACTTCAATTCCCCACTAATACATAAAAACCCACTGGTTAACCTTGGACAAGTCACACTCTCTCAGCCTCAGAGGATAGCAATGGCAACCCCCCTCTGAAGAAACTTTCCAAGAAAACCCTATGATAGGTTTGCCTTAGGGTCACCATAAGACTTGGAGGCACACAACAACATTTATGTCAGTGTGTGTTGCAGTGATGCTCTTTGGCACCCAGTACAATCTCCAGGACAAGCTGGCTGCTGTGATCCACAGCCACTTTGTATATCTTACCATCAACTGGCTCAGCTTCCCTTCTTCAGGATCCTGTCTTCCTCAGTCAATAAGACACATTGTAAAGTCCAAAAGTACAGTTTATTAATGCTTATAAAAGAAAAACAAGATAGCTAAGTAAAATCCATTGTGATGAACTTGTCCCATTCAGCCATGAAAGATTACATCTTTAACAATCCCAAAAGTTTAGGATCTCAACTTGTTGCAGTTGAAACCACTGCTGCGAGGCACGCACACACTCACATCTTGAATTATAAACATTCTTAAACAAAGTATTTCCAAGGCCCTTCCCATACTCCACCTTCTGGGTGTTAACCTTATGTTGGTTGGATAATGCCTGTATGATGTATATTAACCCAGCCTCTTGCTGTCCATCATCCACCACGTGACTATTTTCCCAAGCCTAACAATGTTTACCTTTTGAATATCTCTTGCTTTCCATAACAAAATCTGTGTCTATGAGTTGTACCTTTGGGAAAGTACATGTTTATGACTTCTTGGCCATCTGGTGTTAGCTTCACTTTGTTTCTCTAGATGTTGTTCTCATGAGGAAAATTCCACACACATATCTCTACATTTCACCTTTGACTGTATAACCCATCCATATTCTAACATTTATGCAGGCAGGGGCCTATATCAGTCCCAATTAGATTATACCCACTCAGTGAGTGAGTTTATGTTGCACACTTTTGAAGGTCAATCAGTAGGGATGGAAAGAATATGTGAAAATATTAGGAAAATGGTCCAAAAATGAGTCTCTTTAAAAAACCCTTAAGGAGTCAAGAAATCCTAACTACAAGACTCCTGGAAGGGTAAGAATCAGAAGTCACTTCCTGATGGTTTGGGCAGATAATTTTTTTTTGCACACAGCCCAGACCATTTTATTTGGACTAAAATGCCTCTTAGCCCAAAATGTGCCGGCGTGGGTTAGGATTTGGGGAGTTCTGCAGGGGGGTGGGGGGACAAAATGTTAAACAGGACCCACCCCAGCTGCATCTAGCCCAAGAGATGCACAATTCCTACCCCTGCTTTAGTGTCTGGTGTCTTCATTCATTTGAAAGATGAACACAAGAAAATGTATATGATCTTTTCTGCATAAAATGTTATTTTCTGTACAGAAAATGATGTGTTCTGTGCAGGAAACTCATTTCTGTGCAAAAATATGTGCATTTTTCACACAGAATAAGGGCCTTTGCAGACTGCCAGAAATAGTGCACATTAAATTGAGGCACTGCCCTGGCTCAGTGTTAGGGAGTCATGGGAATTGTATTTTTTTTTTCTGGGACATTGAGCCTTCTCTGTCAGAGAGCTCTGGTGCCACAATAAATTACAGTTCCCATGATTCCCTAGCACTGAGCCAGGGCAGTGCCTCAATTTAATGTGCACTATTTCTGGCAGTCTGCAAAGGCCCTAAGTCCTGAAGTACAAGGACTCTTACCCTTCTAGGATTCTCCTAGTTAGGATTTCTTAACATTCAAGACACTCATTTTTAGACTGATTTCTGGATGAGTTACACACTCATGATAGGTTTGCCTTAGGAATTTTAAGGCACATAATAACAACAAAGTTCCTTGCATGAAACCTCCAATCTGCTGCCTTACTCTGATTGCATTGGTAAGGGCAGCCATGAATTTGTGATGCCTTGTGTTCTTCTTCTTTGCCTTGCCAACAAAATAGGATATGCAGCTTCGGCAATGGACTCTGAGCTGTAGAACACATAGCATCCATTACCTTCATGAACAAACACATGCTAGATGTAGGTTTCATTGGAGCAGAGAGGACAAAAAAAAAAAAAAAAGCATAAGGCTTAGCAAAGAATAACCTGATGCTGCCTTCTGATTACTGCAATATTACTCTCCTTTACGTCTTTAACATATGAATAAACCATGAAGCCCATTATGTCCCCCCAGTGGTAACAGAAATCTTTAATTAAGGAGATCATAGGCATCCTAATCTATTGGTTTAGTGGCCTATAGACTAGCACTTCTAATCAGGCAGCCCCCTCGGCAAAGTTTCAAATGACAAATCTTTCAGCAGGGTGCACTTGTATGCCAAATCTTATCTTATCTTATGAGCAAGAATGGTTACAATTAGCAATTTCAGAGCTCCTTACATCTTTCAAGCCATGCAGAAAAATTAATTTGAGCACAATGTCATTTGGAATAATAATAACACATTTTCCCAAAGTGTTTTACATTCATCATGTGGAAGATGATTATATGTCGGCACTGCTGGGTGTTATTGAAAATCAAGGAATGTGCACACCTCCTCTCTTTAGGCAAGTCCACTGTTTGTTGCAAAGAGAACAGAAAGAAAAGAGGATGAAACTGCACTGACTGTTATTTTACTAATGAGCTGAACACTCAATACAAATGACAAAAGAATCATTCATCTGTCAAGGCCTTGGTTGTTAAAGAGTTGCCACCTTTTAAACAACTCACTTAATCTGGGCTCCTCCTTTTAAAATGGGAGCTTTTAATTTAGGGGAGGGTTTTACCATGAGATTTTTTCTTGTTGCATTTTAAATTTCTTTTCATTTTTTATTCAATGAAGGCTGCACACATTCAGAGACTCATAGGACCAATCATGGCTCTCTTGACACACCAGACAAACACTCCCATCCTCTTTGTGTTTGGGCAACGGAGGCTGGTGGCACCCAGGTTCATGGGGCAATGAATTCTGGGTTCAGAACCTTGGAGGCCTTTTAAGGCTTGGAGTAAAACTTGGAAGTGATTGAATACCTCACTGATACGGGAATCATGCAATGCCACTGCATTTGAGAGATTTTCTTGCCCTTTGTAACAACATAACAAAGTAGAATCTAGATCCAGAAAGTGTCCCTCTCTCACACACACCTGGCAACAAATGTGAGAAAGAAGTTGTATCTCTAGTTAATAATGTTTAATGGTCACTAAAAAAAAAAAAAAAAAAACAACTTCATTTTTGTATATGCAACTATTTTGAATTGCATGGTGGGTATAACAAACAAAATTACAGAACTAAAGGCCAAAGCAGACATTGAAGAAGCTGGGTAGAATTTTTGTGACATATACCTGTGAAACCATGACTGTCATCAACATAACTACTTCTGGGGTTATTGCACAATGAGGTGTCCAGTATCTCCTCCATTCACAGAGCTTTCCTCCAGACTATGTTACAGCACTGGAGAGTTCCAGGTGAACTACTGCCTCTTCCATGATCCAAGTGGCCAATAATTTCCCAAGGATGAGCTGGGAGGACTTTGTCATGCTATTGCCTCCCCATACCACTTGCATAACTATATTGGTGGAGCTTTCCATTCCACCAATATTAAAGAGGTTCTCAGTCATAGTTAGAAGCTACCATGGGAGTAGAAGTTGGTTAGATGGAGGGTTTTGTTTTTGTTTTTGCCTTGCATTGCCACATTAAAAAGGCCCTGATGTTCTGCACCTGTAACAGATTTAGGGGGGAAGCAGAAGGGCGGCACGGGGCTGCCCTGGGAAGCTGCGGATCGGGGTCTAGGCATCCGCATTCCTCGGCCCCGCGGCGCAGCTTCCTTGCTCCAGAAAGGAGTGCTAAAATAGCGCTCCTTCCACAAGACGCCGAAGGTGCACCGCAAAAGGCATCCAGTGCACCTTCGGCGCCTCTTCCTCTGCAGCGTGTGCGGATGCTGCAGTGGAAGTGCAGCGTCGGAGCGGCAGCCGTGTGGAGGGCCGGCCGCTCCGACGACGTTTTGGAGAAGGGGTTGGGGTGCCCAGTTTGAGGCTCCCCCTCCCCTTCCTGGCCTCGAAGATGGCACTTTGCGCCATCTGCTTAGGCCCTTAGTATTCCACTGATAATGTGTAACAAGTGAGCTTTGCTAGATATGTTTTGTATTCTCCATGAAATACCTTGAGCTGGCTCTATTTGCATGCATCATCCAATCCTCATAAAATCCATGGACAAACCCTACCATGGGTTTTATGCTTACAAACAAAGCTCTTGGAATATGAATATACAATATCAATTATGAATAATTGACAACTTTATCCTGGTAGTTTACAGGATCAATCTTGCTTTGCTTCAGCATGCTGTGAGGCTCTGAAACAGGCTAAGCCTCAGCAAGGTTTTAGGGAGAAGTCAAAAGAATTTCAATAAGCTCACCAGCATTCCCCAGAAGTGTTTTGCACTTCTGTAAGGCACTATCAAATTTTGCCTAAAGCAAAAGTACAGGGTCTTCTGTAGGAAAAGCATATCTTGGAATTTCAAGGGAAATTAAAACATATTTTGAGAAGATTTGCTGGGTATGTTTTTTAAAAAAGTGGTGTATGAGGAAGAGTTTGCACAGACTAATATATACCTGCATCCAGAAACAGTGAGTATTTTTCAATGGAATAAATGCTAGGAAGTATGACAAACTGAGCTGAAAAATTTCTGATGCCTACCTTTAGTTGAAATTTGTCAGCTGGCAAATTAATTTACAGACTTCTTACTTCTCTTGAACCTGTAGGTATCCACCTGGTTGCTCAGAAGAGTTGCTTGAGGCTGCAGTCTTTTACCCCACTTACTTGGAAGTAGGCCTCCTTCAATTCAATTGGACTTGGGTCTCACTGGAAGTATAGAGGATTGCACCGTAAAACCTTTTCTAAATGCTACTGGCCACAGTGACATTTCACTGAAATAAAGGACAGCATAATCAAATCTTACAAAATCCTGGCCCAGTTTTACAAAATGCTGAGGCCCCAGAGAAATGGATTTGGAATGATGTTTTCTCCTTTCTGTGTTCAAATGCTTGCCCCCAAACAGCAATTGCTGTCATCTTCACTTCTCTCATGATGGGTAGATTTCCTGTTTTGTTTCTTTACTGTCCCCGTCTCTGTATTCCATCATTCCTGAATTATAATTTAAACAAGGAGAATTTCTACACTGCAGTAAGTTAAAACTTCCATTGAGTAATTAGCAATACAGTTTGAGCATCCAAAGAAAAGGGACAGGGAAAGTAACCAAGCAAACAGAGCAAATATAGGCATTCTAGATGTATGAGAATACTAGAAATTAAGAAAGTGAAGGAAAATTTAGTGTGTGTGTGTGTGTGTGTGTGTGGGATACTTACTTGGAGGACCAATGTCCTCATTTCCAACCCCTCATAACTATATACCTTCTTTCCATCCAATTCCAAGCAAGCTGGCCAGGAGCAACTCTAGGCCTTTGCAGACTGCCAGAAATAGTGCACATTAAATTGAGGCACTGCCCTGGCTCAGTGCTAGGAAATCATGGGAATTGTATTTTTTTCTGGGACATTGAGCCTTCTCCATCAGAGACCTCTGGTGCCACAATAAATTACAATTCCCATGATTCCCTAGCACTGAGCCAGGGCAGTGCCTCAATTTAATGTGCACTATTTCTGGCAGTCTGCAAAGGCCCTCTGTCTTGTCTGGATTACATTTCTGGATGAGACTGAACAATTTGAAACTTAATCCAGACAAGACAGAGGCACTCCTGGTCAGATGTATGGCAGATGAGGGAATAGGGACTTTGCCTGTGCTGGATGGAGTTGCACTCTGCCTGAAATCTGAGGTTTGCAGATTGAGTGTATTCCTGGGCTCGGAACTGAGCCTGAATGCTTAGGTTTTGGCTGTGGCCAGGAGTGCATTTGTACAGTTAAAACTAGTATGTCAGTTGTGCCCATTCCTTGAGAAGTTAGATCTGGCTACAGTGACACATGCCTTAATTATTGGTGTGTTTTTGACCTGACCTCTAGATGCTGAAGCTTGTGCACCAAGAACACATGCCATAGAAAGCTCTGCTGTACAGTTCAGTGCAGGCTAGAGAACTCCTTCTCCCACACACAGAAGCTGCAGACACGACAACACGCTGAGTACTCTCAAGGAAGCTTTTAATCTTCGTTCTGATATTTACAATATCTCAGACCTACTGACAAAATGCTCAGCTCACTATATACATCAACACCACCACACAGGGTACTGGAGCTCCTCCCTTATATACACATTCATTGCCGGAGCTTCTAGTCCAGCCCCTTACTGGTGTGCAACACAGTTTCCTGTTCCTCATGTGGCATGACTTTGCAGTATTGAAACCGGGTGATGCCATGTCCTACCTGTGTGTCATCATCTTCCTGTGACACAGCACCCTTCCAACTGCTTGCTCATCATGGCTGCCACATGAGCTATAGTAACCTTTTGCCTCTGTCCAATATTGCTTCTTCTAAGACATTTTCTTCTGGATGCATTCATCCTGACATTGATTACATTCCATTTGGATGACTGCACTATGCTTTACATGGGGCTGCCTTTGGAAATTGCTCAGAAACTTGAGCAAAATGCTGCAGCCAGGCTGTTGACCAGGGCTGGTTACAGGGATCATGTGGCTCCCCTGTTGAAACATGTGTGTGTTTCTATTGTTATACAAGTCAGTGCAAACTTTAGGACCTGCAGGGGAAGGCTTTCTTTCAGTCCCACCACCTTCACAGGTGCATTTAGTGAGGACTTGGGAGAGGGCCTTCTCCATGGCTCTGCCCAGGTTGTGGAAGCTCTTTCCTCAGGATTGGCGCCCTCCCTGATCTCTTTCTGCTGGCAGGTGAAGATTTTTTTTTAATTCAGGCAGGTCTTGGAATTTGAATTATGGAGTAGTAAGGTGTGTGTGAGATGCTATATTTTAGTCTTTTCAAAAAAAATTATGTCTTAAATATATTATTATTATTATTATTATTATTATTATCCCTTTCCCCCAAACTGGGACTCAGGATGGCTGTTTTTAATCAAAGAATCATAGAATTGGAAGAGACCACTAGGGTCATCCAGTCCAACCCTGCCAACAGCCAAAACCTTTTAATAATAATAAGACTATTATGAAGTCAAAAGCTTTCATGGCCAGCATCCATAGTTTTTTGTGGGTTTGTTGGGCTATGAGGCCATGTTCTAGAAGCATTTATTCCTGGCATTTAGGACCTGCAGGGGGAAAGGGATAATAATAATAATAATAATAATAATAATAATAAATTTAAGACATAATTTTCAGAGATGCCAGCCACAGATGCAGGCAAAACATCAGGAATAAATTATTCTAGAACACAGCCTCATAGCCCAAAAAACCCACAAAAAACTAATAATATTATTATTTAATCCTTTGTTTAACTTTTGGAAACTCAGTTTTTAACTTAATCATTTTCAAATTATTATAATCTACTTTGAATCCCATCTTGGAAGAAAGGTGGGATATAAATTCAATAAATAAATAAATAAATAACTGCTGGCTGGAGGCCAGAGCTACTTGGACCACATGGCCTACTCTGGCTCCTTAGGATACTTACTGTCCTGGGAGATGGTGGAGGATGTTGTCCCCATACAAATATTGTAGTAAATTCAATTGCCTGATCAGTTAGCTTCTGTGCATACAATTAAGGAGCCAGTATAGTATGGTTTGAGCTTTGGACTAAGACGCTGGAGGCTAGGTTTTGAATCCTCAGTTGGCCATGGAAACCCAAGTGATCTTGGGCATGTCACACTCTCTCAGCCTCAGTGGATGGCAATGACAGACCCCCTGTTTAGAAACTTACCAAGAAAACCCCATGATAGGATAGGCCTTAGGGTTGCCAAATATCAGAAGTGACTTGAAGGAACACAATGATGATGACGATCTTGTCCATTACCCCAGGCAGCACAATATTATCATTCTTCTGGGATCTTTCACAACCTCTTATAATACTACTGAAAAGACCAGGAAAAGCCATAATTTCTTCTGAAGGCACCTAATGCTGGGCAGAGGGGCAAGTCAAACAGAAACAGCTGAACTTTCTCCTGCTGTGGGCCAGATGTACTGAAAGAATTTCAGATGTACTGAAGAACCTGCACTATATTTGGTACAAAATGTGTGACATTAAAACAGGACCATGAAGAATCAATTCCTGATGCATCATTAGCTTCTTTTGTAATTAGCACATAAATGTTGGAAGAAAAAATCCAGATAGATACATACATCAACATAACATTGAAAATATGGCCAGTTTTCTCTCACGCAGAGAGAGAGGCTTTCTTGTAACATTCCATTGAGTTTGGCTATCAGAAATTGCCTTAGGGTTGAAGAAAATGTTACAAAGAGAAGACACCTGATATTACAAAAAAAAAAAGAGAGAGAGAGAGACATTTATGCTGCAGGTTGGTGGTGTGCCTTTGCAGCTGACTTCAGTATTCAGGAACAAATAATACTTTTGCAGGCTACTATAGGACCAATTTCTGGAACCTTATCTTTTCCCCTAGTACTTTCTTATTACAAATTACTAGGTAGATTCAAAAGTCTCAGCCCTCTCTGTATTCTATTCAGCCTTAGAAGACTCTCCAGCTATGGATTTAAAATTCCCCACCTATAATTCCACTTCTGTCTTGTAATTTGCTGCCACCAAAATATAAAATAATAAAATATTTTCTCAATTCCCATTCCATCCATGCTTGAGCTACTAAAGTTGATGTAAAGATTTATAAAAGCTTGTGGTTGCTGCTACCTGTTCCTTCTGTCTGAGGTTTAATAAATCTCAGAAATATCATTGCTAGTAGTATAATACCCCCACCTTTCGTCAAATCAAAAAGTGACAGGTGCTCCGCCCCTTTTTGGTTCTTAGTCCCGCCTTCCTGTTTTTGGGGTGGTTCTAGGTTTCGGGGTGCTAGGGTTGGGGGTTCTAGGTTTTGGGGGTTCTAGGTTTTGGGGGTTCTAGATTTTGGGGTGCCAATTTTTGGGGTGCCACTTTTTGGGGTGCCAATTTTTTTGGGGTGCCAATTTTTGGGGTGCTACTTTTTGGGGTGCTACTTTTTTGGGGTGCTACTTTTTTGGGGTTCAATCGGTGGCCCCCCCTGAACCCCAAAAGTTCGGCCATTTTTGTTTTTTGCAAAAGTTGTTTTTGGGGGGTTGTGTGACCCCTCTACGGATTCGTCTCGGGCCCCCCGACCACTAGGAGCAGCTCCCATACCTCTCCGTCCGCCGGTATAGCCGCAAGCCGTGTTCGAAGATGGCAGTCGGCGGCCATTTTTTCTGCGCCGACTTTAGTTTTCGGGGTGGTTGTGACATGTCTCCGGACTCGTCTCGAGCTCCCGAAGTGAACGGTTCAGAGGTCTGTTGCGTTCTGAGCTTCAGAAAGGCGCGCCGTCCAATCTGCTACTGTTCGCCCCTCCCCTGGGGGTGTGTTTTCAAAAAAGGCGCGCTTTTGAGAGAGGCGGATTGGTCCAAGGGGCAGTGGGGTTGGCTCTGATTGGTGCAAATGTCCTACGCTTCTGAGCCCCTCCAATGGCGTTTCAGGCGAAGGGACCACCGCCCTTCGGCGCTGGGGTATATGAGGGAGTCCCTGAGATCCGCACTTCACCCCTGCTACCTCGACTACCACCTTGCTAACGCCTGCTAGCGCTTTTGGGGCTACCTACCTGCAATGGAGACGCCGGTGACAGTACTCACAGCTTCATCTGCTCCTGCACCCAAAAAACCCCGTTTTGGGGGGAAGCGTGGTACCCTTGAAAGATGTGAGGTGATCAAGCAGCTGTTTTCAGCGGTCTGTGAATCAGAAGAGGAACTCAGAAATGCGGATGGTGTGGAGGCCGAACACAGTGCAGAGTCTGGGGAGGAATCAGTCAGTGTTACAAAGGTATGTATGAAAGGCGGTGGTGGGGTGGGTTGGGATCAGGCATCTGAAATGTTATATTAAAGTGTTTTCAAATTAGTTGTAATCTTATCTTTCAGGAATGGGGTGACTGTAACGAAGAAAGGAAACTTTGTAGCTGCTATGTGACGGAAGGCCGAGTCTATGAAGGCAAAGCCCATGAACAAACCAGTCAGGCATTCGAGTTGGATGTCGATCCGAACCCTCTAGTGGCTCCAAAGAAAAGAGCAGGAGTGATGACCCGACTGATTCCCGTGATGTTTTTCGCAATAATTCAACATGTAAAATTTGGAAGACTAAAGGAAAGTTGTTTAGGCTGCTTATTTGATGAAGGAAATCAAGAATCTCATTGTTGCATAATGTGGGACAGTGCATATATTAATTCTGTTTTAAAGTCTCTGTGTTGTAAGCTGAATATGCAGAAATTTTTAAATTCAGTGATCACCCTTGCAGCTGCCCTTGACTGCCTCAGTTTAAACACAAAGCACCTGATATTGGGTTCTCAAATACAGAATCGTATTTTAAGTTCAAAATTTCCTTCAGACACAGTGGCGCTGTTAATTAAAGAAAGAGATAAAGTGTATTTACGCTACGCTGAAAAAATAGTTGGCCGTGTAAAATATACTTATTTCCTCAATTCTTGTGACCTCTGTGTTAACAAGGAGTAAATATATTAAAAAAAAAAATTAATAAAATAGTGTGTTTTTGACATTGTGCTTTTATTGCTGTATGTGCGCCTGTCAATATGGTTTCTCAGAATGAGCTATTGAAAAAGATATATTATAATCCAGGGGGAGCAGGGAGCTTTGGAGGAGTGGAAGCTCTCTTTCGAGAAGCTTCCAAGCACAAAGGTGTAACACGAAAACATGTGAAAGAGTGGTTAAGGGACCAAGAAGCATATACCCTTCATAAACCAGCCAGAAAGCATTTCCTAAGAAACAGAACAGTTGTTTCGGATGTGGATGATCAATGGCAGGCGGATCTGGTGGACATGCAAAGTCTACAAAAATACAATAGGGGTTATAAATATATTTTAACGGTGGTGGACATTTTGTCAAAATATGCATGGACTGTACCTTTGAAAGACAAGACAGGCTCGGAGGTGTACAGAGGTTTCAAGATTATTTTGGGGTCAGGTCGTTCCCCCCACCATTTGCAAACAGATGCGGGGAAAGAATTTCTAAATAAAAAGGTGAAAAACTTGCTAAAGGAGCACGGGGTGCACCATTTTTCAACACATAGCGAAGTCAAAGCGGCGATAGTGGAAAGGTTCAACAGAACTTTAAAGTCACGAATGTGGAGATACTTTACTGCCAACAACACCTTCAAGTATATTGACATATTACCTGCACTCATAAAGAGTTATAATAGCAGCTTTCATAGAACTATACAAGAGAGGCCTCAGGATGTGAATTCTTCCAACTCTCTGCAGATTTGGAAAAGAGTTTATGGACCCTATTTTCAAATGAGGGAGCAAAAAGCTGCCTTTAGAAAAGGAGATCATGTGAGGGTATCAAAAAGTAGGGGCCGGTTTGAAAAGAGTTATGAAGGCACGTATTCCCAGGAAATTTTCATAGTTGACAAGGTCCACAGAAGAGGAAAGAGGCCTGTTTTCCAGCTAAAAGATTATGATGGTGAAGCAGTGTTGGGAGGTTTCTACCCTGAGGAATTACAAAAAGTGAATGACCTGCAGAATAGAAGCTATCAAATTGAAAAAATTATATCGACAAGGTTCAGAAAAAAGAAAAAATACCACTTGGTAAAGTGGTCAGGGTGGCCTGATAAATTTAACAGCTGGGTGCCGGCTTCAGAGCTCACAGATCCTGAACAGAAATCAAAGGAGTGAGAGAAATGAGTGCTGGATTTTACATCACCCTCCCCAGTAACGCCAGTCGAGACACCTATCCACATAATACAAATTCCAATTTCACAATACAACTGGCTCAACCTTTAGATTTGCAAGGAGAATGGGAAGTGGGGCTAGCAGAGATACAGTACCCCAACAGTTGGTACACGCTTAAGGAAAATGCGCCATTTCAGTTGTCCAGAGATTCACAGAACTGGGAGTTCCAGCTGAAGAAAGGCTATTACAAGGACATCCCCGATATTGTGAAAGCCATGAATACTGCTATACTGGCACGTCTAGATGATGTATATCTCTATTATGATATAGTGACAGGCACAGTGCAGTTTAGAGGACCGCATGTTTATCAGTTTTCACACCCCGAGGAGCTAGGCCGCATATTAGGTATATATGATCCCCATAGAGACTCCAGGAAAGCAACAGTTCGAGCAGCTGACATTACCGGAGGATTCACCTCGTTGTACTTGTACACAGATATTATAGAACATCAGATTGTTGGGGATTTTTCGGTGCCGCTGCTGCGCTGCATACCGGTCAGAGGAAAAAGTCACGAGTGCATCACAGTGATCTATGATAAGCCACATTATATTCCCGTCAGTAAGAGCCACATTCACACCATTACCATTGAAATAAAGACAGATTTGAACAGACATGTACCATTTCGTCTTGGGAAGGTGATAGTGAGGTTGCACTTCCGACCCAGGAAAGCCTATCTTTAAATTTTAAGAAAAATGGTTGTGTTGAAAGACTACGGGGACATCGATGCTTACAGAGCCTACTACAGAGCTCAGGCGGGGCAGGGGTTGCCTGGCTTCATAGGGGCACCTACGATGTATGGAGCGGGGCTGGGAGGAATATTTCGCGGTCTTTTTCGAAAAGCTGTTCCGCTTCTGAGGAGAGGTCTGGAAATTATCAAGCCTCATGTTAAGACAGCGATGCACAACATTGCCGGGGACGTTGTGGGAAAAGTTATGAACAAAATACATCCCCAGGAGGGCTCTGGTGTAGCCTACTTGAAAAGAAGGGGCGGAGTGAAGCGTAAGGCGTCTCAACATCGCCAGGGGCCTCCGATGCCTTTAAAAAGGATGGTAGTGTGGCAAACAAAGATTCAGAAGCGGCGGACAGCGAAGAAGAAGAAAGCTGCGCTGAAGAAAAAAAGGGGGTCGAAAAGGGATAGAAGAGATATATTTTAAGATGGCATTCATTCACGGAACCTCTGAAGAATGTGCTAAGTCCGAATTGGATCTCTTTCAACTATCCCCAACCCAAACCAGCATCGAGAGCAGTATGTATATCGAGGTCCCTCCTTTGGCGGCCCTTTCTCCCAATGCGCCTCTGGATTTTTATATCACGGGAAACAGCGAAGACTACATCGATCTAAACAACACTCTTTTATACATCAGCTGTAAAATAACGAAAGAGGATGACTCCAATATCGATGATGCTGCTCGGGTGGCCTTAGTCAATTACCCCATAGCCTCTCTTTTTAGCCAGCTTGATGTCACATTGGGGGATAGACTCATTACGCAGAGCAACAACTGCTATCCCTACAGAGCAATGATGGAGCTGATTCTGAATTACAGCGGTGACACCCTGAGCACCCAGTTCACGGCCGGGGGCTTCCATAAAGATACCTCTGGCCTGATGGAGGAAACTCTTCTCACAGATGCCGGAAACAGGGGATTTAGAGCGAGGGCGGCTCTAACTGCTGGCAGCCGCAAATGGGAACTGATGGGGCCTCTGCACAGCGATTTGTTCTTTCAGGATAAAATGCTGCTGAATGGTGTGGATGTGAAAATTAAACTCACCCGCGCCAAGGACGCATTTTGCCTGATGAGTGCCAACAGACAAGAGAATTACAAACTGCATATTTTGAACGCCGCCCTGTTTGTGAAAAGGGTAAAAGTATCACCGGGTGTCCGCTTGGGGCATGCAGAAGCGCTGCTTACCGCTAATGCCAAGTACCCCATCGAGCGTGTGGGTATGAAGGTGTTCAGTATACCCGGA
This sequence comes from Phrynosoma blainvillii, assembly GCA_026167975.1. Classification (NCBI taxonomy): domain Eukaryota; kingdom Metazoa; phylum Chordata; class Lepidosauria; order Squamata; family Phrynosomatidae; genus Phrynosoma; species Phrynosoma blainvillii. The sequence goes on from JANUYF010000004.1 coordinate 301,872,446, forward strand.
GGCAGCCTCGTATGCAACCAGGAAAACCTCTTCTTGGGCCAGCTACCTAAGCAAATCGTCATAGGCTTTGTTGACAATGCCGCTTTTAGCGGAGACTACACCCGAAACCCCTTCAATTTCAAACACTTCAACGTTAATTTTATGGCCCTATATGTTGATGGGGTCCAAGTGCCATCTAAGCCCCTCCAACCCAATTATGCCGAGGAGCAGTGTGTCAGGGAGTTCATGCAGCTAGTACAAGTGACGGGAAAAGAAATGAAAGACCGGGCCCTTCTAATTAATCGCAATGAATTTTTGAATGGGTATACCTTGTACGGATTCGACCTGTCTCCAGGACAGAGCTGCGCTGACCACTATTCTCTAATAAAAACAGGAAACCTCAGAGCTGAGATCCGATTTGCTATTCCCCTACCAAATACTATTAATATGATCCTGTATGGAGTGTTTGACAATGTGATTGAAATCAACCACAGCAGAAACATTCTCTTTGATTATATGTGAAGATGAACACGGGACAGATATCGCGGCTATTATATCGGAACAAGTCTTTTCTAGATGTATACCCCAGTGATCTGCTTCCAAAGAGATTCATCGCCAAAAGGCCTGTCGGGCTAGTGGTGAACACCCACCCTCACCATTTACCGGGAGAACATTGGATAGCTATCCACCTGCCACCGGAGGGTCCAGGAGAATTTTTTGATTCCTATGGCATGGCCCCCGATGATCCCCGCCTCCCTAAGACTATTGCAGAGTTTTTAGAACACCAGACCGAGGAGACGGTGTTCCAACAGAAACAGCTGCAGCACCCCCAGGCAGTGACCTGCGGGTACCACAGCGTGTTCTTTTTAGAAAGCAGGGCCAGTGGATTATCTTTTGACCAGATTTTAAAGCTGTATTCTGATGATGTTTTAAAAAATGATCGGATGGTCATAAGGTTTATCAGAGACAGAAGAACCCCGCTATACCAGAAGCCTTACAGCTTGTTTCAACATGTCCAGACATGCTTCCCCCTATGTAAAAATCAATTGTAAAACTGATACAATAAAAGAGAGAGACCGATTTATGATTCAATGTTGTGGCATTTATTTATTTATTTACACAGGCTAGAAAGTTAGCCATTCAGGTTTCTTAACGAGGGCTGATGAAGGGGACTCAGGGATGGTTTCCAGCTTTAACCATGGAGGTCTCTTGAATGATCTTTTTGTTCGGGAACGGGGTGTCGTTGGTGGTAAGGAGGGTATTTTCAAGTTCTCTACTGTTTGTCTAACATCCATATTTCCCACAAGAGAAGTGGGTATATTTAGCTCTGCCAGAGCTTTCAGAAAGGTATCCCATCCTTTGGGTTTCCTCTTCTCAGGGACAGTGTTAGAATGAGTGATGCCTCTGATCAGATCGATGATATTGGACCCAGGCAGGGCTGCTCCTCTATACAGAAATGTTCCTCGCTCATCCCACGAAGAGATGTCTTTATGCTGGCTTAATTTGTTTAGCAGAAGCTCAGCATTTTTCCTATAGCGACCGTGGACACCTTCCAAAATCTCTTGAATGGAGGCATCTTTTTCAGGAGGAGCGGGGGTTGGTGGTGATGGTGGTGATGGTGGTGGTGGTGGTGGCAGAAGATCGGGGAGAATGGGATTTTTCTCCATTTCACCAATCCGGTTTAGGGTCAGATAACGCTGTAGAACACCGGTGTAGAGCTTAGCCTTCTCATATTCAGACAAGTCTGTCCTTAAGAGAATATCTCGCATGTCCGAGTCCAGGCGCCTAACCACCGTGTTTCTGATATTTTCTGGCTCTCCTCGCAGGGTTTCCAATTGCTTACTGGGAACCAGATACATTTTCTCAGCATATTCCATCTTTACTTTGTGAGCAGGCTGGTCAGGAGAGGGATAGCAAAACCGAGCAAGGGTCCGATGAAGCCTCCGCTCTGCTCAATGAGTTGCCTTTTCTTTTTTAGTGACAGCTTTTTATTGCTTAGCTGCTTGATGAAGGCCTTCCACTTTTTCAGGACCTTAAACTGTGCAGGCTTCAGGGGGACGTTACCTTTCACAGTATTAAGGGCTATCTCAGCAATAGCCGCTATGAGACTCTCAGAAGCCCCGCATAAAATGGCTCTTCTCTGCTTGGGACCGGCTTTAATAAGAAGTTTCAAGAGGGCCCAGTTTTTCTTTATATTGGCAGACATGCTGATGTTGCTTCAGCTGACGACGCTGGCTTAAAAATCCACTATGTAGGAATTAGCGCCTTTTATAAGTGCCTAAAGGCTTTTTTGGAACATAGACTGCCGGAAGATCAGGTGGAAAAAGACCTGTTCGTAATCTGTGTGTTTCAGGAGTTGCCGCTTGCAAATCTATCAATAAGAAATGGAAGGTGGGGGTATTATACTACTATTGCTGCCTCCTCTAACGTCTGTTCCTCTGCTGAAAAAAGAACCACCTTCCAGTCAAAACACCAAACGGTCATTTTAAACTCTTTCTTCAACCTTCACATTCTCTATTTCCTTTTTTCTCTCTTTCCAGCCAAACAAGACCCAACACATTCCAACATTTTATCTCATTCACTCTCTGCTCTCAAAATGTACCTTATCCTCTCTATACAGGCCTATCATATGACTTGCTATATTTACTCTGCAATAAAACTGGTACAGGAGTGCAAATCAAGCAAGCATCTCAGGTGGGCACCCCTCAGATTTGGAGCTGCATATAGCCCTCACCCACTATCTTAGTGGCTTCTAAAGCTGTGGGGATCCCAGCTAATCTGAGTAGATGGAGAAAGAGCATTTTCTCAGCACTGCTGATATCAGAACTGGGACAGAAATCCTAATCATGATCATTTTATGTGGGGAAGGTGAGAATGCACATCTCCCCTGCCATCAACCTTATTTCTTAGTTTAAACCTCTGCATTGTTGTGTCTTGAGATATTAATTGGGGAGGACAGTGTGAGACCCTTGGGGATAAAAAGTTTGGGCTCCCCCCAATCAATTAATTTTCAGCATCCCCAAAGACTATACATTCAGAGTGCTTACATTTTACTTTATTGTATTGCACTGCCAGTAGTATTCCCAGAGGTCAAGACCCAACCCTGAATCTCAGGAAACAGCTTCTTTTTCAGTCCTCAGGAAAAGAAGAAAGAATCTCAGGGTAAGAGTGCTGTCCTAAAATGTGTGTATGCTTGTGTGTTTCTCATTTGTTTGCCTTGGAGTTGTTTTTATTTGCACAACTGTGTCTGATCCTTAATGCATCATGCTTAATTAAATTACTGGGGTTGTTCTTTGTAACACTACCATTGTAACATCATCAGAGAATGCCTTTGTAGACATCAGAAATTTTATTTCTAGGTCTCAGGTTTTGGCTTGCCACCTGGGATCATCCATATTTTGGGACTCTAAGTGCCAGGGAGCAGTACAGGTGCTTGTGGGATTTTCTGTCACAAATGCACCTTTGCTTTATAGCAGGTACATGTACTGTTTTGCCTTACACAGCAAAAGGTCTTGGACTGGCCCTGCCTTCATCCAGCATCCTGAACCTCCAGTTTCCTCACCATGATATGTAAGTAATAATTTTAGTATTGCCACCCTATGGAAGTAGCAGCTAATGAAAGGAAGCAGAGGCTGATGAGTGTGATGAATTTGTTTATTTGTTTATTTATTTATTTACTAGTTGTGATTGATTGCCTTATTTATTTTCTCTACCTGTCACTGTTGGGTTGCAGTCCTCCAAACAACTTGCACAATGTTCATAAACATATAATGGATGCACCAAGGAACCCACATGTAAAATGAAAACAAAAGAGAAACAGCCAGCTCCACTCAATCTGATGTTCTTTCCAACAGGACAGTCTGGTCTTGGATGGCATTATAACCCAAGAAAGGACCCTCCAGCTACAACAGGTTGTCTTTCTCTGTATCCTGGATTCCTTCTCTGGGAAGAAATTATCATTGGAGAATGGGGGAATAAGAGATGACTCTTTTCAATAGCTGATGCACATCCCTCCTGAAATTTCATTCCATTTTTAGAATCTGGTAGTCAATCTTAATTTGGAGAGAAAGAAAAAAAAGTATGTGTTTTTCCTATACTGAAACAGAGCATAAATCTGATTTGGAAATATCTGTTGAATCTGGAAATTGGGGAAAATATTTTAGGATATTTATACAATATAAATAGTGATGTTTGAGTGAATTTCCCTCAGTTCCATTTGAAACTTAAACTGATTTTAGAGCACTCTGGGAATCTTCCACAAGAGCTTGGTCACAATATTGGTTGCATTGTATTAAAATCACATTACTCTTCTCCCCACTCCAAAATCCTGGATCTAATCTTAAAAGGATGTGAAAAGCCCTGTACCATACCATAGGCTGGTAGACCAGAACAGAAGCAGTCTAGCATTCTGTTCTGTTCCCCCATTGACCAGCCAGTTGCATCTGTAAAGTGGAGGGGAAGGCTAACATGACTTCTCTTAGGTTAGGTTAAATTACAAAAAAAATACATCTTAAATTATGGAAGTTAGATATAAGTCTAGGAAGGTAAAATAAAATGTTATGAGGGTATAGAAATGTGTGAGAAGATATGAAGTGAAATGAAGATGGGAATATGGAAGAGGATGAAGAATGGAAGAGAAGGATAAGGAGGTTTAGGAGAAGAGATAGTAAGATGAAAGAAAAGGAAAGTGATGTGACATGAATAGATGGGTAAAGGGATGAGTGGTTATTCAATTATGTGTTGACAATTATGTGTTGTATTGATATTTGTTATTTGTGTTGGATTGTTTTGTATGTGTGTTTTTATACTTAATAAAATATTTTAAAAAAATTAAAAAAGAAAAGAAAAATACTTATATCTTTGTAGAATTGTGCACCATTTCTCCAGATAAACAATATGACACAGCAAAGGTTACACCTAGAATATTTAGTTCCTTCCTGACACATATATATTAAGAGCTTTCTGACAGTAAGAAACAAGGACTGGGTTGTTTATATGGAAGGAATCTGCAGTGATGTATTCAAGTCTTTTACTGCAAGTCTCAAATAAAGTCTCACATCTCTACTTTCAAGTCTCAAGTCAAGTCTCAAGACCTTGCAAGTCAATTATCAAGTTTAGTCTTAAATCTGGGAGCCAACTTTAACAGAAGAAAAGGAGGAGGAGATGGTGGTGGTGGTGGTGGTGGTGGTGTGGTGGGGGGATCAAAATGATGTGCCCAAAGTTAGGGGGGTTGCAGACTGCCAGAAATAGTGCAAATTGAGTCCACTTTTAGGGTTAGGGTTAGTGCTAGGGAGTCATGGGAATTGTTTTTTTCTGAGACATTGAGCCTTCTCTGTCAGAGAGCTCTGGTGCCACAATAAACTACAGTTCCCATGATTCCCTAGCCCTAGCCCTAACCCTAAAAGTGGACTCAATTTGCACTATTTCTGGCAGTCTGCAACCCCCCTTAGGCATCTTTTTGAAAGAAAAAAAAGGCAATTTATCAAGACTGCATTTTAGGAAAATGAGATCTAATCAGCAGCCTGTGTCCATTGCATAGCAGATGAGCTTTCTAAAGCTTTTCCTAGGAGGAGCAAGCAAGTCTCATTTCTATAGTGCAGGGCACATGTTCTAGAAGGTAATAGCAAACACATTAGCAAGCGGGCTTGAAGCAAGGGTCTACATGAAGTGGGGGCTTCCTGTAAAGAAAACTTCCATCATGTGGGTAAAAAAAACCACACAGATGGAAGGATTGTTCAAAGGAGAAAAACTATTTATCATTCCATAACATTTCTGGATGAAGTTAGGCCAGCAAGTTGGTCACTAAAAATATACAAATAATACAGTATATATTTCAGTTCTCATAAAGAATGATTACTGAATTCAGGGCCTAGAATTTATAATAACCACAATGAAAGGAATTGCAGGAGAAAAAGTGTGCCATAAAAATACAGAACTGGTAATACTTAACTGCTTTTTTATATAAATCATTTGCCAATAAATGAAAACAATTAAGACTCAGCAGGAAAATATGTGGTGTTTGTAGGAAAAAAAGTTTTAAAAAAGCTCTACTGTTTCATAAATTTTATTACATTAAAAAGTAGGTAATTACTACCCTGGCTTCTGTTATCATATACAGTATTAAGCTTTGTTCATCTTGGCTTAACTTATCATTACATTTAGCATATTTAATAAGAATAATTCTGGTTTTAAAGGGATGGTTTTCTGTAATATTTTACCCATAGCTCTGTGGGTTGTTTTCCAATACTCTTTAACCTTTTTGCAATGCCACCAAATATGGTACATAGTACCCATCTTGTCCTTACATTTCCAGCAGGAGTTACTACCTTTTTTCTGTATTTTTACTAGTCCCATGGATGTCATGTACCATCTGTAAAAATTTTTATAGAAGTTCTTTTCTAAAGCATTCCATTTAGTAAATTTTGTACTATTTTAACATGTATTCTCCCAATACTGTAAAGGTACAGGATTTCCAATATTCTGTGACCACTTAATCATATTATCTTTTACCGTTTCTTCACTTAATTCTATATCTATCAACACCTTATACATTCTCCCTATCCAGTGCTGTTCGATTCCGTTTACTATTTTATTAAAACCTTCTAATTCCATTTCTATTCCCGGGTCTTCTCTATCTTTTTTAAAGTCCTCTTTTAATTGTAGATAACCAGTCAATCTCTATTCCTTCTTTACATAGATCTTCTTTCGACTTTATATTTAGTCCTTCTTTTGTTTTTTCCAATAACTTTTCATATGTGATCCAGCTTCCTTGTAGTGGACCTTCATTCTTATGGTATGCCTCTTGTGGGGATACTCACAGTGGTATCCTAGAGCAGAAATATCTTTTGTATTTCTTCCAAATAATATATAATGCTCTTCTTATACAATGAATATTAAACTCTTAGGTTTTCTATAACATAATATATTGTGTCATCCTGTTTTCATCCCATAACCTTCTAACTCTGAAAGTTTCAAATTTTTAAACGTTATCCAATCCTTTATCCAAAGTAGTGCACATGCATTATAGTATATCTCCAGGTTTGGTAGATTCATTCCCCCTTTCTCTTTCCTGTCCTGCATTGCTGAAACTTTAATCCTAGTTTTCTTCCCCTGCCATATACATTTGGTGACATTGTTATATTCTTGGAAAATCCAATAGAGAATATAATGCAACTGGAAGAAATCCTTGTTCAATCCAGTTTATTAGCAGGTTGCAAGATAAACAAATCTAAAAGCGGAATACTATCTAAAAATCTATCAAAAAAGAAAAAGAATTATTGCCAGAATAAGAAGAATTTAAAAAGAAAACAGAATATCAGATTATTGATAAAGTAAAATATCTAGGAATAGTAATCTCTAAAAAGAATTCTAACTTATATAAGAATCATTATACAACTTTATGGAATAATATTAAAAGAGACTTAACAACATGGGATAAACAACATCTATATTTGCTAGGTAGAGTAGCCTCAGTCCAGATGAACATGTTACCAAGAATGCTGTTCCTCTTCCAAACAATTCCTTTATTGACAAAAAAAACATACCCTCAAGAACTGGAAACGATATCATCAAATGTATCACTCTTTTCACTATCAAACAGAGCAGGTGACTCCTGACAGGTTTGTAGCCAAAATGGGACCACTTTGAAGCAAGAAATTTAAAGCACACTGGAAGAGGGGAGGGGGCACTTTATTCAGTTTGCAGAAGTAAAAAAAATCCTTTTCGGAGGAAAATAATCCCACGTGAGTTCTGACATTTCAGTAACAATATGGCTGCATCCACAATGCAGAAATAATCCATGTTCACACCACTTTTAATTGTCATGGATCAATGCTATGGAATTCTGGGAACTATAGTTTTGGGAGACATTTAGCCTTCTCTGTCAGAGCTTCCCAGACTTCCATAGCATGAGTCATGGCCATTAAAGTGGTGTCAACCTGGATTATTTCTGCTGTCTAGATGCAGCCTATGTGTATTACAGGGAAGGAGAATAGAATTAGCCCCTGGAGCAGGATTGCCACCTCAGGCCAATCCAGAGGGCTGGGTGATGCAACAGAGCAGGACTCCACCCTTCCAAGCCTTCCCTGAAATAATCTTGACCCACCTAGCCATTTCCGCTTCCAGTTTCTTCATGCTGAAAGGGGCACAGAGTTCCATACGTGGATCCACACTGCAGAGTCACTACGGTTTGATGCAACTGTAACTGTTATTGCTTCATCTTAAGGTAGTGGGGAGGGTAGTGGGTGAAGGGCAAGAATGTGGATTTTAACTGTAATATTTTAATTGATGTACGCCGCCCCGATTGCTGAGCAGAGGGGCGGGTTACAAATAAAATGTATTATTATTATTATTATTATTATTATTATTATTAAGGTACATTGGATTTGATGAAGCACTTGGAATTCTTTGCTAGTAAACTCTAGTCCATTGTCCTGCACTATAGTAGAACATTGTAAGTACCTAACTGAATTATAACTCCTCAAAGCCTTTATCATGGCCTATATCATCTATGAATTTGTAGCCCCAACTTTTATACAACATTCTCAACATTTATCTCAGAGTTATTTTCTGCTGCATCATTGGACCACTGGTTTTTTTACTTTTTTTTTAATTAAAAAAATGTAAACCAGGAGTTTGAAGAAAACAATAGTTGAAATCCTGAATTAGAAAATGTAGCTACATCTGTGGATGCTTACCCCCAAAACTGTTCTCTAAAACAACATGGAAATGACTGTGTTCTGCATGGGGGAGGTACACTACTTAAAGAATGGGTTTTGAAGGAGTTTTGGTCATCACACAATCACCATAAAAAATGAATTGTGATGGTGACTGTTGGACTATGACTCTGGAGACCAGGGTTTGAAATCCAGGTCAGCCATGTAAACTCACTGGATGACTCTGAGTAAGTTTGAGATGCTTTGATTGGGAGTTCCTGCATGGCAGGGGGTTGGACTGGGTGGCTCTTGTGGTCTCTTCCAACTCTATGATACTATGATTCTATGACTGCCATAGTTGCCTTGACCGACGACACCTGCGTCTGAGCATTGACAGGGGTAGTGTGACCCTGTTGGTGCTTTTAGACCTCTCAGTGGCTTTTGATACAATAGATCATGGCATCCTCTTGGATCGCCTGAGTGGGTTAGGAATTGGAGGTACTGCTTTCTCCATGTCTCGATCATCGGCCTTGAATTCCGATGGCGTCTCTCCCCTCAATGAATGTCTTAAGGCAGTAATGAGCTGGATGTGGAAAAACAGATTGAAAATGAATCCAGAAAAAAATGGAGGTGCTCAAGGTAACAGCCACAAAACCAAAAATCGGGTTGCAACCTCCGGTCCTGGATGAGGTTCACACTCTCCGTAAAGGACTGTGTTTGCAGTCTGGGGATACTCCTTAATCCATTGTTCCTGATGACTAATCAGGTAAATGCAACGGTGAGGAACGCCTGTTATCAGCTTCGGCTGATATGCCAGCTGCACCCGTTTCTGGAAATAAGGGACCTTGAGACCATTGTGCATGCACTGGTAACCTCCCATCTGGACTACTGTAATGTGCTCTACATGGAGCTACCCTCGTGCTTGGTCTGGAAACTTCAGTTAATACAAAACATGGCAGCCAGAGTGGTCTCTGGAACATCTAGGAGGGACCACATAACTCCGGTGTTAAAGCCCCTCCACTGGCTGCCTATTAGTTTCTGGGCTCAGTACAAGGTGTTGGTTATTACCTTTAAAGCCTTAAATGGCTTGGGTCCAACCTATCTTCAGGACCGCCTCCTCCCATACAATCCTCCCCACGCACTCCGGTCTTCTGGGAGGAACTTGCTCCAGTCATTAAAATCAAGGCTGTCTGCAACCTCCCAGAGGGCATTTCCGGTAATCGCCTCTAGATTGTGGAATGGCCTGCCAGATGAGATCCATCAGATTACAACATTAAACAGCTTTAAAAAGGCTGTTAAGATGGATCTCTTCTGGCAGGCCTTTCTGGAATAGATTTCCCAGCCTCAGAATCCCCTTCATTTCTGCCCTCTCCCTATCTGGACACGGCTGCTACTACGCTTGCTCTATTATATTATTGATGTATTGCAGTGTATGTTATTTTGTATTGTATGTCATTTTAATCTATATGTTTTAACTACTGTTTGGTTTAATACTTTTTTTAAGGGGGTGGGTATTGGTTCCTTTTGGTTTTATATTGTAATGTATTTTTAATTGTTGTTAGCCACCCCGATTGTTCACAGATGGGTGGGGTATAAATTATTATTATTATTATTATTATTATTATTATTAATTAGTTGCAATCTCTCAGCCTTAGAGGATGGCAATAACAAACCCATTCCGAGGAAATTTGCCAAGAAAATCCTGTGATAGATTCCCCTTAGGGTTGCCATAAGCTGGAAACAACTTGAAGGCACAGAACAACAATAATTACACCATCATAATCCATTTACAGAATGGATTATTGGCAGGAATTCAACTGTCCTAAAGTGTGCATTTGTTTTCAAAGTCACCTTTTTATGGCTTGTGATGTGTGCACTGTCTGAACATTTTTAATTGCTACCAAAATGAGAAATCTCAGACACTTCACCCACTCAAAAAGGGAATAGGGGAGGAAAAAATGAGCAAAATGTTTTTTGGGAGGAACCAAATCTCTCTGAATCAAAAGTTGTGCTCAGTGTGATTTCCATGACATCTTTTTAACACGATCACGAACATGTCACACCTTTTTCTCTCCTCAGAGGCAGAGGAAAAATATCATTAGCACTTCACAATCTTCCTAAGTGGAAGATGAGATTCTGTGAGTTCCACCATCCCAGTCTTTTTCACTTGGCAGATGAATGGCAGTTGAAGAAGAGTTCAGTTAAACTGAAACTTTTCATGAGAAGTTAGCAGAAGCATATATATATATGGAACAGCTTTTGATTGTGTGGTGATTTTTGGTTTTTGGTAGCATGAACACATGATATGCTGATCCAATAAATTAGTTTGCATAACAAAAAATGAGAACAAAATTACTGTATCCACCCAGGCTTAGGACTCTGCTTGAATCTGAAGAGTAAGGATGAAAATATACATAAAAGCAGTGTAAAAACAGCAGTGTACAAACACGAGTCAAGGAACATGAGAGACACTGCAGACTGGGCCAGCCAAAAAAAAATTAGCAGTAGCAGAACACATTATAAACCATCCTGGGCATAAAATGCTGTTTGAAAACACTGAAATTCTGGACCATGCCAACAACTATCAGGTCAGAATGCACAGGGAAGCCATCGAAATCCATAAACACTTGGATAACTTCAACAGGAAAGAAGAAACCCTTAAACAAGATTTGGCTACCAGTCCTACAAAATAAGAAAATCAGCACTCAGCAAATGCAAATGGGAAACCAACCAGGGTCAGGGGCTTTCCCAGCAGACAATAGCAGACAATCTCCTTGATTGCATATCCTCACCTGGAAGCCATGCCATTAACAACAGAACAATACCTATTCAACACAGAACAACACACAGTTCACCTGGGAACTACTCCTCCCTACCCAGGGTCTCACAGTATATATAGACCCATTCTCTTCCATTCCAGTTTTCTCTGAAGATGCCAGCCACAGATGCTGGCGAAACATCAGAAAGAAACTCTTCTAGAACATGGCCACACAAAAACCCACAAAAAACTATTCATAAAACTTATTCTCGCAGGCAAGAATAAGTCATTTTATAATTTTTCCCTCTTTGAAGAGAGAAAGTGATTAAGAACTGTAAAGTTTCTGAAGACTATGTACAGTTTGAGACTTATTCTGTGCAAAACAAAATGCACATGGGATTTTCTTTTATACATAAAACTGCACATAAATATTTCTACACAGAAAATTCAGTTTTCTGTGTAGGAAACTTGTTTTTTTCTGCAGATGCAGATGCATATGTGTGTATGTGTGTGAGAGAGAGAGGGAGAGAGAGAGAGAGAGAGATGCCATTTGATGAGTAAATTTGTGCATACACTGATCTGTAAACATGAAACTGGTGTCAGGTTGCAGCCACAAGTTCTTTTCCTTTTCAAATTATGGGCAAAATTCTAGATCAAACTGGAATAGTATAAAGCTCCTGCAGTTGTAATTGTGCTTGTCTTCCCTCCTTCTGAGCTGCTGACTGCTCATCCAACCCATCTCTCCTCACCCACATGCATGCATGAGTAATTTTATCATTTTTCCCCTGTGAGAAAGTCATTGAAACCTCAGGAAATGTGGTGCTTATTCTGTGCAAAAAAATAAAAATAAAAAATATATCCATTTTTTTTCTACAAAGAACATTATTTCCACACAAAAAACATCTTTCCTGCACAGAAAAACAGTCGTCTGTGCAGAAAACAGCATTTTATATGTAGAATTGATATTACTGTACAGAAAATAAATGCTGTTTTCTGTGCAGGAAACATTTCTCACACAAAATGTTGGCTGGAAATCTCTATCATAGACTATGTTATGTAACTCTATAGATACATAGCTAGGTAGCAGAGGGCCCAAAAACCCTGTTGTCATGACTCATAGCAAGACACCTTCAAGACAGCTCTGAAAAGCATCAGGCTCCAGTGATACACATCAGCACCTGGTAGCTGGTTTCCTGATGCATGATGGGACTGTTGTGCATCAGTCCTGTTGTACGTTAGTCCCATTGTGCATTGCTCCCAATGCACATTTGTCACTTTGCCAGCTTCCCTACTGAAGGTGCACCTACACTGTAGAAATAATGCAGTTTGACACCATTTAATCTGCCACGACTCCATCATACATAATCCTGGGATTTGTAGTTTTTGAAACACCAGCACTCTTTGCCAGAGAAGGCTAAAGATCTTGTAAAACTGCAAATCTCAGGAGTCCATAGGATGAAGCCACGGCACTTAAAGAAGTGCCAAACTGCATTATTTCTACAGTGTAGATGTGTCTATAGTAATGTTACAGCAGCTCTTTACTGGATATGTATGTTATGGAATTGCCACCTTCTAATTCCTGCAGAGATAAGTTCACTTACAAAGATGTAAGTCCTCAGCAGGATTTTGGCTGTGACTTTTCGCACAGATAATCTCTTTTTTTCTTAATGCAGAATAAATTCTTGGGAGGGTTCTTACTCATGCAGCATTCACCTCATCGGGGATGCATGACACTCAAGAAAACATTTTAAACCATTTTCAAACATTTTTGAATACAGTTTCTATTACTACATTCATGTATGATTTATTTACTTTTTAAGGGACTGCAGATAGCATTAGTATGAGGATTTTGGAGTTAAATTCCATATGCATTGCAGCTAATCTAAGAAGTGTAGATTAAGAGAAGCCCATTGATCCTTGATTTGAAAATTGTTTCCTTGCTCATCCCTATTCATATGACATCTGAATCAAGCTTTAGCCTTCATTGATGTTCCCATCCCTCCTCTTTTATAGAGGCCTATTAAGTTGCACGTGTCCCCTGCAATATCATGTTGCATTTGCACACGACACCTTCCAATTCATACAAATGAACAAATTTATAGTCACATTTTAGCAAGTGAATCAGCACACTTTGATGAATGAGATCACAGACCAGATAGGTAAATAGAAAAAAGGTTGAAGGATGTAAGCTTGCAATGTATAATTTATTACAAGCAGCACCAAATAATAATGATGAGACAAAACAAATTATTGGTCTCTCCTGCAGTGACCATGAGAACATGATAAATATTGCATTACCTGCTAGTCATCAAACATTTGAATGGCTCGTCTGTCCTATTTATGCCAGCTAAAATGAATTCAACCTATCAATGGCAAATGCATTTTTAATGCTTGTCTTTACTTTCTATGACACAGCCTGCACAAAAAAGTCCATCTTCCAAAGGGATTTCATTATGCATTTTACTACATACTCTAAATGACTGCTTCTCAAAATCAGTTTTTCCTATAGAAAGCAAACTCTTTCCCTCATGGAGATGTGTGGGTAAGTATAACCCAATATCCTCTTTCTTGATTTTTTTTCTCAGTAAAACATTACAGCCTGTCTTTACAACCTTTGAAAACTTAAGTATTTTGTTATAACGGGGAAAGCAACTGTAAAAGACCATTTGACATCTCAAACTTTAAACATTTCAGAGCTGTTTTTGGGGACTGTCTTCATTTAACATGTCAAGAAAAGCCAACAGAATATTGATAGTATTAAAGTTGAAGTATCTTTTAAAAACAGCAAATACACTGTTGTAGTGGCAAATAATCTGAGTAATCCTCCCACTGCTAAATGTATGAAGGCTATCAGCAGGGGTAGGCAACCTTTCCCCTTTAAGGGCTGAGGGACTTCAGCTCCCAGAATCCCAGGAGCTATTGGCCAACATGGGACTATTGGCCAACATGGCTGAGGCTTCTGGGAGCTGAAGTCCCTCGGCCCTTAAAGGGGAAAGGTTGCCTACCCCTGGTTATCAGAGTTGCTGCCTATCAAAATTTGTTGTTGGATTAAGCTGTGCTCATGAATTTTTAAAAATGCATAAAAAGTGTAACACAAAGCTGCACAAAGGAGCTATAGACCTGTTGACATCACATAATATTTAAGTAACTTTGTCCTGGTTGTTATGATTTTCTCAAACAACATTCATAGAGGTACTCTGCCTGAAAAATATTAGTGTAAATGCACAAAGCCACCAAAATGGGAAATGCATAAACTCAATTGTTAGGCCCAATAAGAGAACATTGAATCAACTATTGAATGGTAAGCCAATATTTAAGTAAAGTCTATTGACTGGTCTACTTTTGTTGAGAGATATGATTTAAGCCAAATAGTGTTATATTTTAAAAAGACAAAATAATGATGATGATGATGGTGGTGGTGGTGGTGGTGGTGATAGTGATGATGTGTCTACACTATTCACTGTAATGTGTGTTTTTCACTCCAGAGTGTCCGTACACAATCATACCACCCACAGACCATGCAAAGAGCACACAATCTGTACACAGTCTTACCACTCATTTGATCATTCTACATATATTCCCTGTTATCTGGTTGAGAGTCAATGGCCAGAATCCTGTATCACAGGCATGAATGCATAACCTAGAGTTACTGTTTATGTATTCATAGTCCCTATGTAGCCCCTAATTTGGGGGCTATGTACAGACTGTGAAAGTCCCCCAGGCCCTACTTACTAGTTAGCAGCTTCTGCAGTTGATGGGGATTTGTTCCTCTGTTAATTGGGAAGCAGTTAACTAACATTGCCTCTCCATGTGAGTGATCTCCAGCACAAGGGAGAATTGTCTTGTTTCTGCCTGTTCTACCCAACATCAGTTGTGGGAGGGGTGGAACTAGCTGGATGCTGAGCAACAAAGGAACAGAGCACTGTCAGTAGCAGTGGCTGCTGTCTGGTAAATGGGGATCGAGTTTGGGGGTGGATGGTTTGAAATTCACTGCAAAGCTCCATAATTATGGCATAAATTTCTAACTGCCCAATAGGATTCTGGCCAATGTGCCTGCACATTTGATGTCTACTTATATTCTCTCTTTTCTGGTTTAAAGACACTGTACACTGGAAGTGCCCTAAGGGGCTAGAGGAGACAGGCAGGAATGAGTGGCCCAAGTCTGCTATGGCCATAAGAGATCAGGACCATGGCGATCACTCAGCCTGCTCCGAAAGTGCTGCAGAAGCCAGATTACCCCAGCTCCTTTTTGCTCCGGTCCAATGATCCAATGGACCAGAGCACAGCTTCAGGGCAGCTTCAGGCTACATTGGAAATATGCATCATTTGAATGCCATGCCTCCAAAGCAGCCAGAAGCCACTTCTTTTGGCCCATTTGTTCCAGTTCTATGAAATGTTAGAAGCATTATGAAAATAAAACGTGTTTGGGTTTTTTTTGGGGGGGGGGGTAGTTTACATATGTTACTGAGTAAAGAGTGAGTTAGTGAGATATTTGCTTATCAAATATAGTCAGAGATTGAGCCTGGTGTTAAAAAATGGCCAGAAAGTCTGATACTGAACCTGAGAAGGTGCTATTCTGATCAGTGTTTGGATGGGAGACCACTAGGAGCTGAACAGATGCTGCTCTGGATTTATTTAAAGAAAAGCAGAATCTCACATTGTACTTTGGTTGTGACAGTGAAGCACTTTATTGTACACACAAGAGAAATAAAATGAAAAGGCAATTAGTTTATACTCACCTGACTATAACAGATGTTGAGGCTCCTCTATACTTTGCAAGATGACAATGACTGCTAATGAATCATTGATGTAGTATGCTAAATGCATGAAAGGCTTTCCAGTTCTTATCCTCCAAATAATGCAGCTTCACTGGCAGAGATCTGTAGCTGAACAGCACAAGGCTCAAGAGCATTTGCCCAAGAACACCTGCCAAGCCCATTCCTGAGAAGAAACAAGTTGTCCTCTCTGTCAGATACTTTGCCACTGACTACAAAATCCAGGAGTGCTTATAGTCTTGTAATCACCCAAAATGAAAATGTGAAGCCACCACTAACTGCAAATCACCACCACCACAACAGCAACGTGTCCTCTCATTCTAGAATGTCTGTGCAGGATCATATCACTTATAGGGTACACTATCTATAAACAGTCATATCATCCATAAAGTAGATAATCAAGCAGAAGGATTAAATTCTGGGATTTGTTTTAGAAATGATCCATATTGAATCAGAAAGTCATTAGGGAAGTAATGAGAACAAAATACAATAGGGTTCTTAACCTGTGTGCTTCAGCTGCCCATGGATATCCTGCAAAAAATATTTTTGTTCCTTTGGATTCTGAACTGTTACTTTGAAAATTCTATTGAAATGAATTTTTAAGGGGAGGCCCTCCACTTCCATCAAATTCTCAAAAGTTCTTTGATCCAAGAAAAAGGTAAACAGCTATTGCCACAAGCAAGATGGCAGGAAATTCACACAGATATTGCTTTCCATGTCACTGTTGTTTTTTTAAGGTACAGCGCACCCACGCTATATGCGGGCTTGCCATACATGGACTCAAGGTCATGCAGACAGAGAGCCCCAGTACTTTTAATGGCTTGTGTGCCTGTGGCACATTCATAGCTCAGCACACAGGAGTGCTCAGCCACAGAAAACAACAGGATTTGAAATCCCACGTTTTTTTCCCTTAAGTGGGGGGGAGAGGTCTGGAACAGATCCCCAGTGTATACCAAAGGCACACTGTATAAACCAGACCAACATTATCACCCATCTGTCATTTCAAAACTGGTGATGGCTTCAACCTAACCAGACATCTGGTTAATAACAGTAAGAAACCAGGTCCTGGAAACATAGACCTTTGGTCTATTTCCACACAACTCTTATGTTCTCAGTGTTGTCCAAATCCAAATGTCTTTATTGTCTTAGACTGCTAGGAAATTTCTGCTTCATTGTGTCAGTCAATACCATGCAAAATAAGTAAAAAAAATTGTAAAATTTTTGTTCGGTCATTGACCAGCAAAGCAAAATAAGTACTACTTTGGATGAGACAACAGAATTTGGAGAAAAGAAAATAAGTTCCTATCAACACTGGATATTTACCAACCTCATACTCCATATTTAAATGGCTCCTTCAGATATTCTGTCTTACCTTCTGCTTCCGGGTGATCGTAAGAGGTGACCTGTGTTAAATGTAAAGATAATGCAACTAACTTGCTTCCATTAATCAGGAAACTGTAAATCACTGAAGAGCATTCAGGAGACTGACAAAGTTCATTTTTCACTGTCCAAAAAGTCTTTAGGGTCCTATCATCTGAGTTAAATCCACAAGCCTGTAAATTAATTTCTCATGACTAAAATCATTCAAGATGGACAGCTTGAAGGATACTAAAGTGACCTTCTCTTTTGGAAAACTAAACACTTCTGCACAATCTCAGTACGATGTGCAACCAACATTTATGACTTTATTACATTAGAGGCAGAGTGCAGGATTTGGATGCTTTCCATTTCCCATGTTACCTTTGGGCTGGTCACATACTTTATACTATAGTTCCAGCCCTATTTGTGGAGGAAATGGGGCTCCAGAAACTGCCTAAAATTCCTTAATAACTCCTGATCAGTTGGGCCTGGACCATTGCCGTAACAGTCAGCTAGTGGAGTGTATGTGTCAAATATTTGTAAATTATACACAAACCTGACTTTGGGGCTGGATAACTGCACAAATACTAGTCTTTAATGTCATATATTCTCTATTCAAGTACAGATGCCAAAAGAGAACTAAGGAGGAATACAGACCGGCCAAAAGGTAACATGGGAAATGGAAAGCATCCATTAGGGGTGGAGTCAGGGTGTGGCAACCGCACACCAGCTGCCCTGACTCCACCCCAATGCTGCTGACATGCCATGCACCTCACCACGTGGCAGGTGACATCAGGATGCTCCCTTGGTGCAGCATTGAGAGATGCTGTGCCAAAGGACCATGGAAAAGCTGCCACGGAGGTGGCAAGTGAGGCTTTTTGCCACTCCAAAAAGGAGCAAACATTTGTTAGCTCTTTTTAGAGCAGCAAAGTGCCGGATTGGGGCCATGGCATTCAGTTGCCATGGTCCCGATCCATCAAAGAAAGGGGCAGCAGGATGTTGTTAGGGCTTCTCTACATTTACCAAAATACTACAGGCTGTCCCTGGAGTATTCTGGCCCCAAATTCCATCTGAACCCCACCCTTATCTGCTGGAGCAAAACAGAACAATGAAGGGCAGGTGTTTCCAACACAGTCCCTGTGAACTAGCCCTCACTACTAGTTTTCTGGAACCTGTAGCAAAAGGTAAGTCTTTTTAATGCAGGACAAGGGATGGAAACTCTGGGTTAGGTCTGAGTGTTGTGTAAACAGCCCAGACTCAATTTGGGATTACGGGAGTGTAAACCGTGTAGTGTAACCAGCATTCAGCCAGCCTGGGAGAAACTCAGGGAATATATGTCATGTAGACAAGCCCTAAAAATAGTCTCTTCTCATCACCCTTGACTTCATCATTTTAGTTTCCATTCAAATATGCTATTTTCTCTGGCTTTGTAAACATCCAAATATTTGACTTGCCTTCAGTCTATCTGTGTAGCATAAAATGTTGGTTACTGTTGCTCAGATGTTTGTTGTTGTTTTTTTAAATTCCCCACTCCTGTTCTGTGTTCTGGAATGCTGTGGACATGGGGAAGACACAAAGACTTGGGCTTCCTGTGAGCTAAAACCTTGATTCATGAACACCTTTCTTGGGCTTTGCTGGAGATAAAGAGAGACAAAGAAAAGCTGACAGTATTTCCTAGTAACTCTCTCTCTGGCTTTTCTTCGCAAACGCAGATTCAGGAAGGACTCATCCCACGCTTTTTGCAAGTGTGCTGATGACTAAAAAGGCCAATCCGAGATAAACAAGTCCGGTTGCAGAAAGCACAGCAGAAGATCTCCTTGGGTGATGTTTCCGGGTTATGATTCTTTCTGCATTGTCGTTTCTCTTCGAGACTTGTTCGGCATGACTTCACAAATAAGGCTGCAGCACTGTGGATAGTGTGTCTTCATGCCTCCCGATGTGAGGCCAGGGTGGACCATTGTTGGTGATCAATCAACCTAGTAACTAGAATGCACAAGATATGAGAAGGGCTCAATGTCTTAGAAGTGATATTTCAGCTGAATCTTCCAGCTCTGAATATGAGGAACATATGGAGATAACACAGCACCTGCAGCATTCACTAGATTAAAAATCAACTTTGAAAACCAGAGTTTATCTCAGAATTACCTGACCATGGAATAATACAAAATAATAATCAAGAAATTATTTTAAAATGTTTTGTGTTCAAATACATATAAAATTTGCATTGCATTTCATTATGTCATTATTGGCTTATGACTCTTCTTGTACAACAGTATTAAAAGTCAAAGGTCCACCACATTGTTATTCCTAGAAAACACATTTGCAGGAAACAGAAGGTGTGGAAAGGAGTGAGGATGCAGGAAAGGATCCAGACTGTACAATACGGATATTTTTTTTTCATTTTCTGCTCAGTTTTTTTCTTTATAAGAAAAAGCTTTGAAGTCAACTCCTGTGCTGCTGCTGCTGCTGCTGCTGTTGTTGTTGTTGGGGGGGGGGATTCTTTGGGAAAACATTTTGCAGAAAACATTGCTTCTGTCTAAATAACATTGTTTTGCACAAAAACAGTTCTGCATGCAATTTTCCAGAAAGGCTCAGAATATCAAATGGCATCAAAAATGTGGGAAAACTCTTGGCCCGGCATATTGTTAGGGATCTACATAGGCATAGGTCCAGCTTATATCTGTACCATATTTTTGGTTCATTGTAGACTCAAGAATATTTCTATTGATGACATGGAATGACCAAACTCACTCCCCAATCCATCCCCACTTTTCCCTGTTGCAGCCCACCCCCTTGAAAAGCAAGGGGAAAATGTTGGAGAAGAAGTCATCTGTATTCCTATAGCTGATCACACAGTAGTGATGTCACTCTTTGGGATTTCCAAATGACCCCCTGCAAGGTTGCAGAGGATGTCACAGCATCTATAAGAATATAGTTGGATGCTTCTCTACTGCACCTCCCTCTGCTCTACATCAACAAGTAAAGGACCACGTTGGGGAGGTCAGTGACAAGTGAAAGTTAGGTTGTGTTATGCTTTCTCAGGAGGAGACCTCCTTGGATGAAGAACAGGGAGTGTCAGAAGGATGAAGCCAGAGGAGGATGACAGCCATATTGTGACAGAACCAGAGCCTGATCCATCTCAGGCAGTACCTGTAGAATTGGAAGAGGAAGGGGAATGTCTGTGTCCTGGCTGACAACTCAAACACTGAGAATAGAGATAGCAGAAGCACTCTCCTCCACCTTAAGTACATTATGTTGGCTAATGAGGCCAGCTGTGCTAATTTACTGCTGACTATAAATTAGCTCAGCCAGGAGCATTCTCTTGCTCTTGATAATAGATACAACACCTCCTGCTGACTGTGTGTGATTCCTTTGGCTTCCTATAACTTTGACTCTTGGCTTGACTTTGGACTAATCTAAAGGCTGATGCAGATGGTCCATAAGGGGCAGTTCTGTGCTGCTCCTGGAAGTGGTGGATCAGGGCTGTGGCAACCAAACACTGTGGCCATGATCATCCATTTTGCT
This sequence comes from Phrynosoma blainvillii, assembly GCA_026167975.1. NCBI lineage: Eukaryota > Metazoa > Chordata > Lepidosauria > Squamata > Phrynosomatidae > Phrynosoma > Phrynosoma blainvillii. Next base: position 301,893,496 of record JANUYF010000004.1, read on the forward strand.
ACCCCCAAAAGAGCAGCCACATGCTGCTCCTTTTTGGGGTGGTAAAAAGCAGCCTTTAGAGCCACCACTGTGGCTCTTTGGTGCAACGTGTATGCACACTGTGCCAATGGGGTGCCCTGATGCCACATGCCATGCAGTTGGGCACACAACATTGGGGCGGAGTCAGGGCAGAATCGAGGCAGCTGGCGTGCAGTTGCCCCACCCCAACTCCAACCCCAGGCCAGCCTAAAGTGCCGGTCTGCATCCCCCCTAACTTGCAACAACTCAATTCTCAGTTTTTGACTTGTTTGCTTCATTTGACTTAAAGCTTATGCTTCCGTTTCTACAGAAAACTTACAGGAAAAGAGATTCCACCTCAACATTGGGAGGAACCTCCTGACATGTGAGAGCTGTTCAACAGTGGAACACACTCCCTTAGAGTGTGGTGGAGTCTCCTTCTTTGGAGGTCTTTAAACAGAGGCTGGAAGGCCATCTGTTGGGGATGCTTTGATTTTGAGTTCCTGAATGGCAGGGGGTTGGACTGGATGGCCCTTGTGGTCTCTTTCAACTCTATCTTTCTATGAGATGCAGGTATCATCTTGGGACTGGCCTGGCTTTTTCCTGGTCGGCCTTGGTGGATGCACATTCTTGGGTGTTTGACCCCTTTAAAACAGGAGAAAAACTTTCAAAATTCTTTGTCCTTACATTTGGAAGTAGAACAGTTATTTGAAACAATCCAGTCACTTGAGTGGTGGACTATGACAAAAGCACTTAGAAAGGAATAAGCTTATATGAAAATACAGAATTGTGGGAGGGGATGTTCATACCTTTCCTGAGAAATATCTAGGGAATCTTGGAAGGAAGGAATCCATTTGGGATTAGGACACTGTTATTTTTTTCTAGTTTCATCATAGATTTTATTGATTTATCCACATAAGCTCTCAGTTAATGTCTTATGTATTTTTTATTTTATTAATATTTATTTTATTAATTAAATTAATATTTTAATATTATTTATTTCATTTGTATGCTGCCTTTCTCTCAGAAAGGGACTTGAGAAGAGAAAATTCAGAGGTGATATGATAGCCCTGTTTAAATATTTGAATGCATGTCATATTGAGGATGGAGCAAGCTTGTTTTCTGCTGCTCCAGAGAATAGGACCCGGAACAATGGATGCAAGCTACAGGAAAAGAGATTCCACCTCAACATTAGGAAGAAATTCCTGACATTAAGAGCTGTTTGACAGTGGAACACATTCCCTAAGAATGTGGCAGAATCTCCTTCTTTGGAGGTTTTTAAACACAGGCTTTTTAAACACTTTAAATCAAACAACCACACAGTGTTCTACTCAGGCAATGAAAAGACAAGAAGAAACGGGGTAGCTTTCATATGAACAAAAGATGTGGCAAAAGTAGTTAGAGGATAAAATGCAAAATCAGACTGAATCATTTCAGTAAGGCTCCATGGTAAACCTATGAATATCACCATAGCTCAAGTATATGCACCAACCACAGAGGCAGAACAGGAAGAAACTGATAGATTCTATGAAGGAGTACAGGAAAAAATTGACAGCACACCAACACAAGATGTCAAGCTGATCATTGGAGATTGGAATGCAAAAGTTGGAAGCAAACAAGAATCAAAAACAGTAGGCAGATTTGGATTGGGAAAAAGAAATGAAGCAGGTGAGCATCTCTGATAGATGTTTGTGAAGCCAACAACCTATTCATTGCAAACACATTTTTCATACAACCAGAAAGAAGGCTACACACATGGACATCACCAGATTGTCAACACAAAAATCAAATAGATTATATAATCGGAGGTAAAAGATGGCAGAATTCTATACCAGTGGCCAAGACTAGACCAGGCACTGACTGTGGCACAGATCATGGATTACTCATAACAAAAATAGGACTAAGACTCAAGAAGAAAACAAAACCAGTGATTATACCAAAATATGATCTAAATAATATCTCAACAGAATTTACTGATAACATAAGAAACAGATTCGCACTACTAAGCATAATAGACCGAGAACCAGAGGAAGTATGGTTGAATCCAGGGACATAATAAAAGAAGAATGCAGACAAACACTTTCAATAAACAAAAATTAAGAGAAAAAATCATGGATGACAGATAAAACACTGCAAGCAATAAAAAAGAGAAGCGAAAACAAACAAAAGGGAGATAGGAACAAACTAAGAATATGAATGCAACAGTACAACGGCTTGTGTGGAAAGATAAAGAAAATCACTACAATAACCAATGCATAGAAATAGAAGACAACAACAAAAAGGGAAGAACAAGAGATCTATTTCACAAGATCAAGAAATCAAAGGAAAATTCAAACCAAGGACTAGGATGATCTACAACATAATTCAAGACCAGGAAGGAACAAAAAGACATTGGATGCAATACAGAGAAGAATTATACAATAGAGATGACAAAATGAAGGATACATGGAACAAAAAGCCATATGAAGATGAACCCCAAATTCTAAAAAGTGTGGTGGAAACTGCAATAAGAAAAATAGCAAAAAACAAATAACCAGGAACAGATGATATTCCAGTTGAACTGCTGCAATCCACATTGACACAATCAACTCTAGTGCTAACCAACATATGTCAACAGATATGGAAAATAAAACAATGGCCAACAGATTGGAAATGATCAACATACACCCCCATCCACAAGAGACTGCAGCAACTATAGGACCACAGCACTGATCTCCCATGCAAGCAAAATCATGCTCAAAATCCTGCAACACAGAGTCCAAACATACATGGAAAGAGATATCCCAAAGGTCCAAACAGAGTTCAGGAAAGGAAGAAGCACTAGCGATCACATTGCAAACATACAATGGCTAATGGAGCACACCAAGGAATTCCAAAAGAAAATCAGCATGTGCTTTATAGACTATAGCAAAGCCTTTGACTGTATAGACCATGAAAGGCTATGCCACACCCTTAAAGACATGGGAGTGCCAACACATCTGATAGTCCTGATAAGGAATCTGTACTCAGGACAAGAGGCTATTGTCAGAACAGAACATGGAGAAACAGAATGGTTCCCAATTGGCAAAGGAGTCAGACAAGGCTGCATCCTTTCACCCTATCTGTTCAACCTGTATGCAGAACATATTGTAAGAAAAGCAAGCTTGAACACAGAAGAAGGAAGAGTGAAAATAGGAGGAAGGAATATCAACATTCTAAGATGCGCAGCTGACACCATAATACTAGGAGAAAACCTCACAGACTTGGAACAACTACTAAGGAAGATGAAAAAAGGAAGTGCAAAGGCAGACTTAATGCCGAACATGAAGAAAACAAAAATAATGACCACCGAGGAACTTCACAAGTTCATCCAAGACAATGAAGAAGTAGAAATATTAAAAGAATTCCCATACCTGGGATTAAACATTGATAGAAATGGGGACTGCAGTCAGGAAATCAGAAAAGATTCTAACATGTAAAGATATGCAACTCAGCACAAAAGTTAGAATCATCCTAGCCACTGTATTCCCTGTTACCATATATGGATGTGAGAGCTGGAAAGCTAAGAAAAATGATAGAAAGAAAATCAATGCATTTGAGATAATGTGGTTCTGGAGAAAAGTGCTGAGGATCCTGTGGACAGCCAAAAGGACAAACAAATGGGTCATAGAGCAGATCAAACCGTAAACCTCCCTTGAAGCCAAGATGATTAAACTGTTGTACTTTGGACACGTCATGAGAAGAGAAGACTCATTAGAAAAGACAATAATGCTGGGAAAGGTGGAGGAAAGTAGGAAGGGAGGAAGGCCAGATGCCATTTGGATGAACTCTAATAAGGAGGTCATGGGTATGGGTTTGCAGGATTTAAGCACAGCAGTGGAGGACAGAGGGTCTTGGAGATGTCTCATCCATAGGGTCGCCATGGTTTGAGATCGACTCAAGAGCAGTTAACAACAGCAATACTTTGATATAGATAGATTGGGAGGGATGTTGATGGTCTTCTCTTTGAACCTTGTCAGAAGATATCCTGTGGCTGTAAATCTCCTTAATTTCCCATGTACGGTGTGAATCTTCACTGTTTGCACCTTCCCAAACTAGATGATTTGATCTGCATTTTGGTTGTGTCTACATGCTTGTCTCGCTTTGAATCAATGGTGAAGTCAGCATTTCCACTTAAGAGTAATATCAGAGAATCTATACACCCAGAACTATGGGAAATAATTCATTTTTCACAGCATTTCTCATAACATGTATCCACCAACATCACCTTGTGGGACTGTGCAGCATGCAAAAGGCCTATTTCTGAAGTTTCAGGTAGGCTCATACAAAAGGGGTAGAGAGTTTAAGGGACCCCAAGATCATCTACCCTTCTGTTGCAGGAATACACCACTAGAATACCTCTTGATCTTCTTTGGCCTCTGCACTTTGTAGCTTACAGTGTTTTTACATCCTGGTTTTCTTCCCCTAGCTCTAGACCCATGCCCACCTACACCCACATACCTATTATCGCCCCCAAGGGATGTGATCTTGCCTCAAGCTGTTAAACATCCTGACCATATAATACCATTTTTTGCCAAGAAAGAAATAACTACAGAAATAACAGGGACGATTTTATCTTGCCTCTACCCAGTGTGAAATCCTCACTAAATGCTGATATTTACTCAAACCACTGGAGAAACATTTGAGTTAGTTGGAATCTGAAATATTTATCCCTCCTCCCACATTGTCTTCTATTTTCTTTCAACATCAGTATAGTTTAAGAGTTTCACCTTTTAAAGGAAACCAAACTGAAGATGAAAAACTGTCACCTGCTATTAGGAATGGAGACCACAGTATGGTATGTAGCAGTAATTGTCAAAATCAGTAACTGTCAGCTTTTATTTCATTCAGCTCTTACAACTTAAACATGTTAGGGGATGCATAATTGTCCATTCCCACATCACACGTATCAGCCCGGCATACTGATATTCTATTCTGTAGTCAAAACATCCATGAGAAAGGAGACAATGTTGAACAAAATGCAACAAAATCTCTCCTTGGTTCTCAGAAGAGACTTGGGTTGGATTTCTCTCACCCTCCCCATAATTCAACATTGAATTTTAGAATATATCTTGAGTATCCAACTTCAAATCTAATTGTTGTACAAATAAATTGAAATAACTCTAGGAGGCTGCATGTCCCATTGATCTTTTGTGCTTGGATTATTGTTAAAGAGGTGGGAGAAATAATGGCAATATTCTTCTCTGGAGAGTGAGAATGTACTTAGAGCGTTCTACATAGCAGTGACGCCAGAAAGATGATAACTGGTATCTTGTTAGTGAAAACTGAAAATTATACCTGCATATGTATTTTTAAAAAGAAGAAAAAGAACCAGTATGGTGCAATGGTTTCAGTGTTGGACTAGGGGCCTTTGCAGATTGCTAGAAATAGTGCAAATTTCCCCCCTAAGCAGACGGCTTATTGGGCCGTCTTGAGGGCAGGGAAGGGGAAGGACAGCCACATGATCAGTGCCCCAACCCCTTCCCGAGGTCATCCTCAGAGCAGCTGGCCCTCCGCACGGCCGGCGCTCCAAGGAGGACCTCCCGCCGCAGCGCTCGCACACGCTGTGGCGGAAGAGTTGACGAAGGTGCGCCGCAGCCTTTTGCGGCGCACCTTCGGTGACTTGTGAAAGGAGCACTGATTTAGCACTCCTTTCAGGGGCAGCGAAGCTGTGCCGCGGGACCGAGGCGTGGGGATGCCTCAGTCCCGCAGCGCAGCTTCCTGGGGCGGCCCATGGCCGCTCGTCTGCTTAGCCCCTTTAACTGTCCTGGCTCAGTGCTAGGGAATCATGGGAATTGTATTTTTTTTCTGAGACTTCTCTCTCAAAGAGCTCTGGTGCCACAATAAACTACAGTTCCCATGATTCCCTAGCACTGAGCCAGGGCAGTTAAAGTGCACTCAATTTGCACTTTTTCTGGCAGTCTGCAAAGGCCCTAGGTCTCTGGGAGACTGTCATTCAAATCCCCACTAGGCCAGGAAAACCCACTGGGTGACCTTGGGCAAGTCACACCTTCTCAGCCCTGGTGGAAGGAACAAATCTTCCTGAGAAAACCTTATGAGAAGTTCACCTTAGGGACACCATAAGTTGGAAGTAAAGGCACAACAACAATAAATGTCTGCACACAAAAACCCTCCCAGATGCTCAGCTGGTATCAGCATGCCCTTTCATGGTTCATATGCCTCATCTCAGGAGAAAGAAAGCCTCGCTATGGTGAAAACATATATTTTTACTCACAGCAGAAGACAATGTAAATCCATTTCAAGGACATAATGCTGGCAGCATCTCCAACTACCAGGAAGCATACTGTTTGAGCCAGGTCTCATAAGAAGTCATGGGATGGCAGATTTTGATTGAATATTAAAAGAAACTTCTTGAGAGTAAAAGTGGTTCAGCAATGGGACCAGTTACTAATGGGGTCTCCCTCTCTGGAAGTCTTCAAAAAGAGGCTAGACAGCAAACTGCTAGGAATGTTGTAGCTGGAATTAGTGCTTTTATGTTCTCTTGGGATGAACTAAGGGCCTGAACAGACTGCCAGAAATAATCCAGTTTGAGACCACTTTAACTGCCCTGGCTCAATGCTGGGGAATCAAGGGAATTTTAGTTTTTTTCTGAGACATTGAGGCTTCTTTGTCAGAGAACTCTGATGCCACAAAAACTACAGTTCCCATGATTCCCTAGCACTGAGCCAGGGCAGTTAAACTGGATTATTTCTGGCAGTCTGTGCAGGCCCTAAGCTCTTATCATTTGACACTCTACTCAAAGAAGGGGATGACCCTTTTTATATATATAAGAGATAATACTGTCTTGTCTTTATATCCTTTTTGACATATGTGCATTTTCTTAGCCCTGCTTGCATCTGGTCACCTCCCACACATATTGCACAGCTACCATTTACTGTAATCCATCCATCGAGCCAGCCTATAGGGTGAGCACAAACAGTTATGACTGCCAGATTTTTGTATGTTCTTTGTGATTGTTTTTCTTTGCTTCATCCTTTGTATTCTTTGTTACATGCCCCTAAATTTTACCCTCAACCTATTCATGAGTTATATCAAAGTCCATTATTTTGGCCCCAAAACATGCCCTATACATGGTCACCTTATAGACAAATATATGTTGTTGTTGTTGTTGTTGTGCACCTTCAAGTTGTTTCCAACTGGTTATGACCTTAAGGTGAATCTGTCATGGGGTTTTCTTGGCAAATTTCTTCAGAAGGGTTAGCCATTACCATCCTCTGAGGCTAAGAGAGTTTGAAACCAATGGATCTCAGTGGCCAAACTGGGATTTGAACCTAGGTCTCCAGAGTCATAGTCCAATACTCAAACCACTATATCATGTTGGCTGTGCATGAATAGATATGCCATATGAAAATCAAACTCTTACTCTAAAAAGACACTATGAAGAATTGTTGGTGGTTCCGAAGTCAGTGGGACAGTGAATCCAAGACAGGCTTTATTCTAGATTTTAAAGAAGCTATATCAGGGGTCAGCAACCTACGGCCCACAGGCTGGGTGCAGCCCGTGGAGGCCTTGGGACCGGCCCATGGCCGGTTCTGCTGCTGCCGCTGGCAGCATCAACACTGCATGTGCACCTCCACCGCTGCCGTGCTGCACACAAGTGCGGGCGCCATTTTGGCATCCAAAATGGTGCCCATGCTTGCGCACGCATGCGCACAGTGTCAGGTGCCATTTTGGAATGCTCAACGGCGCTGTGCGCATGCACACGGTGTTGTAGGGTATTCCAAAATGGCGCCCCCATGCGCGCACGCATGCACATGATGTGGGCATCATGTGCATGCGTGTACAGGGGCAAGTGCGCACATGCATGCGCGCAAGTGCCTTCCTGCTTGCCTGGCCCCAGCACCATTTTGCCCCCCTCCTGGCCCCCCGGCAACAAAAGTTGCCAACTCCTGAGCTCTATAACATGCCGAATTCCAGAAAAGTAGTAGCAAAGAACGTCCTCAAAATAGGTTCCACACTTTAAGTCTGTTGTTACAGAAGCTGGTGCTGCTGTTATTGTATCACTGGTGATAAAATTGCTGTACAAAGTATTTGGATTTAAAAATGGAGTGAATTCACAGGCCTGTGACATTGGAGGCAACAGTGCTGGCTCTACTACAACAATGAACAAGAAGACAAGAATAGTAATCCTTACATTGTGTACTAGTTTTCTCATCATGCATTTTGACTGTGGGTTGCTTCATCTAGAATCCCACTCCCATTCCAAGATGTTGAATTAATTATCTCTCCCCAAATTAGCATTTATCTAACAAAAGGAATGTGTCCTGCATTTGCAGATGCACTAAAATAACCTTTATCTAAAATCCCTTTTTGATTCCCTTGCAGAAATAATTTCTGAAGAAGCATCAAATATTTCATGGCATTACAGCTAAAACTGAAAAATGTTTTCATTTCATGCTTAATTTATTTTGCAATTATAAATCTATTGGTAAACAGGGCCCTTGGAATGTTCTTTGCATTTTTGTCTGGTTAAGCTGTTGAACTATTTAAGTCTGAATATGTTTGTCACTAGAAAACAATATGATAATCAGTCACTATTCTTGGAACCAACTCGCTAGATGGAAACTTTTAGAGGTAACATCTTTTTGTTCACAGCTAGGAAGATTGTTTTTGCACATGCCACAGGATATGCAAAGGGCATTTTGTTAAAATGCATCCGGCCTATTCTAGCTGTAAATAGTTCAATGTTTAAACTGTACTGTAGGTTAATAGTAGGAACTGTCACATATGTATGAAGTAGCAAAAGGAAACTAAATTGCTTGGAAGTAATCTAAAAACAATGAAATAGGTGTTGATTTTTTAAAAGAGTTTTCTCTGCAGGAAACTTGGTTTTGCACAGAAAAACTGTCTCTGTGATTTCATTCTGTGGCTTTGAAATAAGAAGAATAGCACAGAGGAAAGAATGTCACATAGTTTGTTTTTGCCTGAGATGCACAAATCTCAAAAGTTTTTCGGGAAATTATTATGCTCAGAAATACACATGGAACTTTTGTCCTAAAAGGTTCTGTCATAAATATTCATCACACTGTGACTTGCTGGTGGGAAAAGGCTGGATGTGTCCTCAACCACTGTAGAACCCCTTTGATTAGTTTGGATTCATGGTTTGTAAGGTGTGTTTTAAGGGGCATTTGCCACCGTGGCAATGGTTTCACAATCATAAACAGGAATATCAAAATTTACAAGGCTGTATGTCTAGCCTATGATATTGTGAATACTTAATAGGATGCCAGCCACCATTATAAAAGTTTTTCTGTGCAAATTTGCAAATTTGTGCATACACACACACACACACACAAATCAGAAATTTTGCATGAAATTTTGTTTCTGGAAAACATTTTTGTATGTATTAAAATTGTGTCATTTGTATGAGAAACACATTTCTATGCAACAAACAACAACAAAACAACCCCCTAGTTCCCCCAGTTGTTGTTTTTTTTTTTCTGTGACAATCCTGGGTTTTGCGCAAAAAAAAAACAACAAAAACAAAAAAAACACCAAAAAAAAAAAACACCAAAACAAACAAACAAACAAACAAACAAACCAGTGTTGCACAACTTTCCTCCATTTTGGTCTGATATGGCACATTTCTTCTTATAGTTTTAAAAACGTGTCCATAAGAGAAGCTGAGAAATGAATTACACACACTCACAAAATCTCTGTATTTTTCATAAGTCAAAGAAAATCTTTAAAATTTTGGTCTTTGGTGGGGGCTTACTTTATGGAAGGTATGGCTTCCATAGCCTTTTTTATTTCTGTAGCAAGCTCATCTTTGTTCCTTTGTGGCGATGTATGATGGCAGTCTGAAAATGGGATTTTTGTGAGCTGTCATGTCCTCTCCCCTGTTCCTCACAAGTTAAGATTCATAAAGATATCATTTATTTTCCACTGAGGGGGAAAATAAATCCTTATAAAATAAGATGTCAACTCTCACTGACCAGTAAAGGGGTCACAATCTTTTTTTTAAAATGGGGGTTGTCTTCTTTATTAGTATTATTTGCAGTGCTCTCAAAAATGACACTGGGTTATCCATTTCAAACTCCATTGTTTCAAACAGCAGCGGACATGTTAGTTACAGGGGGAATGTATACTAAAATCACTCTGCTGCGTCTTATAATCCCTCTCTGGAGTCTGAATCTTTTACAAATTTCTCCTGACCACAGAGAAATTTGCAAAAAATGCACTTTTTGCAAAATCCTCAATTCTGGCTTCATATGCACTGTAGAAATAAAGCAGTTTTACACTGCTTTAACTGCCATGGCTCATTGCTATGGAATTCTGGGATATGTAGTTTGTAAATATGTATGATATTTAGCCTTCTCTGTCAGAGAGCTCTGGTGCCACAACAAACTACAGATTCCACAATTCCATGGCATTGAGCCATGGCAGGTAAAGTGGTATCAAACTGCATTATTTCTACAGTACAGATCCAGCCCTTGAGACAAAAATTGATACACAAAACAGAGGTAGGATTTTAAGTAACATGTTATTTGCTTGTTTTAGAAAAAACATACATTAAGTCTAAAACAGATATATTTAAACAAGGTTTTTAAAATACATTTTTATCTCTTTCAGGAGATGTGTGTTAAATGCATATTTTGATCAGTTCACGCTGTGGGAGAAAATCTGTTACATATTTCAGAGAAAGGCAAAATCTAGTGGATTATTTCATTCTTTTAAAAAATAGATTTGATTTTTTAAAATTCTATGCTTAAAAAATGTTGTCCATAGCAATCCTCCCCCCACCCCTGCTTACTATATTCTTATCTAGACTAGTGCAGGAACCACATCATTTGCTTTAACAATTGGTAAAGATAGTCTTTGGACTCCGCTGTTCTTCATATAATTTTGCAACTGGAAAGGACCCTGGGCTTTTCCATGTAAAGCATATACTTGATTGCTAAACTGCATTTTCTCCACAGTGATCTTGTGCTTCCAGTTTGTATTTCCAGTGAGATTAATACATGATACTTTTCTTAGCAATAAGTCCCATTGTTTTTGGTGCAACCTATTTCAGAATAATCATCCTTATGATCACAGCCTCATGACATTTTCAGAATCAAAATACATTTAATTTGAAACTCCCTTTCTGGAAATAAAGGAGACAAGGGAGCCTGAGAACTGAAGTGAAAAATAAACTCTGATCCTCTTTTTCATCTTTTTAAAGATGTGATATTAACAATTACACAACTAAACACTTGATTGAGTTAGATCCAAATGTTTTCAATAAACGTTTACTCTTTTTCAAATTATTTATTTCTTATTTTAGTGCAAGCGTAGGCTTGTGGGAATCCACTACAGAGAGAAGAAAATCATTTTAAACCTGATTGCAAAGTGACTAACTGAATGTTTCCTTAATGAGTGCATGTACAGTGTTATTGCTGTGATTGTAGGCATGGTGTGACTGGAATTTTAATTACCACTCCATCCCAGAATTGAGTCTCCAACCTATTCTCAATTATATTAAAATGTATGTGCACTCTCTTTTCCTCTCTCTCTTTTTCTCTCTCTCTCCCTGTTAAGAGTGTGAAATATTAGCCGAAGGGACAGAAATTATAAATGAATTGGCATAGATATGCAAAACTTGCAGCATCTTTCAGTGATTCTGTATTGTCTATTAACCTATACTGTAATATTTGATTCAAAATGACAGAAGTGACCAAAGAGGCATGCATAGATGAGAGTCCTCACCCTACCACATAGGTACACGTGCAGTGAATGCATGAAGGGGAGAATAATGAGGCCTCTGGTTGGGTCTGGTGATGCATCAGATGACTATGCTTCTGGTTGCTACCCATTCAGTATATCATGTCCTGCCAGGAGGAGACTTCTTCTGGTAAAAGAAGGAGAAGGGGAGAGCCCAGATGATAGGTTCCAGTCAGAACTAGGGGCACTGGCAATCTTCCCCTGGAAGTGGTGCCTGCAGTACTATGTAGTTTCTGAAAACCAAAAGGCAGTACCACTACACCCTTTTGAACAACAAAGACTAAAGCACCAGTAGCAAAAAAGTAGGAAACATTTTGGTGTGCTTTAAAGGGGAAATGCTGAATTAATTAGGCCAGCTTTGCTGATACAGCTAGCTATAAATTAGTACAGCCAAGGCCATTTCTTTGCTGCAAGACAACAGCTCCACTCTTTCAATTTGACATCACAACCTATGTACTTTCCTTTATTGATCATCACCTTGCTTTTTGGATTATTTTTTCAGTGACTCCCTGCCTGCGTTTGGACCCATCTTGGACTGTCTTTTATGCTCAGACCATGTATTGCATTGACTGTTTGTCTACTCTTATGGGCCCTCTGTATTTGACTCTGATCTGGCTTGGTTTCTCCATTGCTTGTTCTCTTGAACCATAGGGGTGCTCTCTAGGACACTTGCCAACCTGAAAGGGGACATAGCAGGGTGAAACAGGTCTTAGGTATGTCAGAACCTGTTCACACAAACTTCCATTATGAGGCTGGATTATGGACACATGGCTAGCAAATACTTCCACATCTAATGGGGGAGGGGCATATCATGTGTACATAAGGAGCAAAAATTGTATATTTTTAAAAAAGGTCACAGCCTAAATTAAGAAAAGAATGGGAAAGTAATTTGGATGATCCTCCCATGTGTTGGAGGAAAATTTGAGGAAGTTAGGAAGGCCACTTGGGCTAGTCCTAACCACTGCCACCAGTCCACAACATTTAAACTTTGGTGTACAACACACATGCATGAAGCCTCCCAAGCATAACCTCTATAGCCTCTATAACCCACTCCTTTCCATCAAAAAATCCACTCACTGATCAGGGCCATTTCCCTCAGATGGAACTGGTGTCTCCATGTTGCCAATGGCATAAGTGACTGGACTAAGGAGCAGATTTTTTTCTGCCTCTATTGCACTAAAGCATTCACAGTCATGGCTTGCACACTGATATTAGCAGAAAGGATGCTGTGGTTTTACTAGTATCACTTTGAGAAGACTTTAGCTCAGAAGTCAGGAATTGTTTGGCCTTCAAGATGTTGTTGAACTGAAACTCTCAGCACTCCTAGCCAGCACAGCCTATGGTGGTGGTGGTGATGATGATGATGATGATGATGATGATGATGATCATGATCGGAGCTACACTTCAACAGCATTTAGATAACACATGAGCCCCACTCCTACTTTAGTTGAACCATATATTCAGAGCATTGGAGTTGACATGGATTTTTTTTTCCTCTCAGTGTTCTCTCCTATATATTTTCCCTCTATAAACTTTGAAAGCCAGAGTAGTATGATGGTTCTGATGTTGGCCTAGAGCACTGGGAAACCAGGATTCAAATCCCCACTCAGCCATGGAAATCCATTGGGTAACTTTGGGCACATCACACATCTCAGAGGAAGGCCAACCCTCTCTGAATAAATTCTGCCAAGAAATTCCCATGATAGGGACATCTTAGGGTTGCTACAAGTAGCAAACAACTTGAATGCACACAACAAAACTTTGAAATGGTGGGCTAAATTACCTAAAGACACCAGATCTTGGAAGCTAACCAGAGTCAGTACTTGGATGGGAAATCACAAACACATACTAGGTGCTATAGGCTGTATCTCAAGGAAAGAACTGCCAAAACCACCTCTGAGTATTTCTTGCCTAAGAAAACACTATGAAATTCACAGGGTCAACTAGCTAACTTGTCACATGTTAATCACACCACATATATTAACTGCCTTATTTAATGTCAGGATTTTTTGTTGGTGTTATCATCAAGAGTTCCATGAAGGACCAGTCTTAACTGTCAGTACTTTCTATAGCCAATTTTGGTTTGATCCTAACCCCAACCATGTCATTTTAGTAGTAGTAGTAGTAGTAGGAAGGAGCTGCATCCTTTCACCCTATCTGTTCAACTTGTATGCAGAACATATTATAAGAAAAGCAGGCTTGGACACAGAAGGAGGAGTGAAAACAGGAGGAAGGAATATCAACAATCTAAGATATGCAGATAATAATAATAATAATAATAATAATAATAATAAATTTTATTTTTACCCCGCCCCTCGGAGAGCAATCGGAGCGGCTAACAACATGTTAAAATACCAATACAATCAACCCCTATAACCTCCCCCCCTTAAAACAGTATTAAACCAACACAGATTAAAACAATACAGATTAAAACCAAACAAGGATAAACCATTAATACAACAAAATGGGAAGCTGGCAAAATGGGAAGATGACACCATAATACTAGCAGAAAACCTCACAGACCTGGAACACCTACTAAGGAAGATCAAAAAAGAAAGTGCAAAGGCAGGTTTAATGTTGAACATAAAGAAAACAAAAATAATGACCACCGAGGACCTTCACAAGTTCAACTTAGACAATGAAGAAATAAAAATAGTAAAAAAATTCTCATACCTGGGATCAAACATTGATAGAAATGGGGACTGCAGTCAGGAAATCAGAGGAAGACAAATAATGGAGAGGGTGACTATGAAAGAACTAGAAAAAATTCTAAAATACAAAGATATACAACTCAGCACAAAAGTTAGAATCATATAAGCCATTGTATTCTCTATTACCATGGATGGATATGAGAGATGGACAGTTAAGATGATAGGAACAAAATCAATGCATTTGAGATGTGGTGCTGGAGAAGAGTGTTGAGGATCCCATGGACAGCCAAAATGTCAAACAAGTGGGTCCTAGAGCAGATCAAGCCGGAAACCTCCCTGGAAGCCAAGACGACCAAACTGAGACTGTCATACTTCGGACACATCATGAGAAAAGAGGATGCTGGAAAAAATAATAATGCTGGGGAAGGTGGAGTCTTGGAGATGTCTCATCCATAGGGTCACCATGAGTTAAAATCAACTCAAGGGCAGTTGACAACAAAAACAAAAATAGTAAGAGTATTGCATGCCACTCTAAAATCTTGTGATATAGGCAAGGATATATAGACAAGATCTTGCCCATTGTGCACAGAGATCTTACACACCATGTGAGCAGCTCACCCTGCCTAACTCTGCCATTTGCCAAGTCCAGTGGGACCTCTGTGGTTGTCATTAAATAAGTAGGGAAGTGTGGGGAGAGTATTGAGCAGGAGGAACTGCCTTTCATTGCCTCTCTAATTCATTAGAGAAAGAGGGGAAGAGGAATGGTGGCCTTGTTCCTCTTCCTCTCTCTAGAAAACTGCAACAAGGATGAGATGCATTGTCTCCTCCCTCTCCACTATAGCATTGGTCTCATAGGACTGGAAAGTTGCAGGGGGGAGGTTTTGAATAAGATGCAAGGGGAAATATTCTGAAAATGGCTTAAACACATGTGGGGTTTTTTGTGTTGAAAAGCACTGACAAAAAGAATACTGGGCTGATGAGAATCTTTATAGTTTGGGAATGATTCTGCATAACATTTGCACGTGGCATTTGTAACAAATGGCATAAATAGCATTTCAGTACAGAAAATAATATTTCTATGCAGAGGTATTACTCTCCGCACAGAAAATGCTGCAATTGGGGATTTATTCTGCACTAAAATTGCACACAATTGCCTACAAAAATATTTTCTGCACATGAAACAGCATTTTCTTTACAGGAAATAATAGTTCTGTATAGAAATATAATTTTCCATGGAGGAAATGCTGTTGTCTGGGCAGAAAATGCTGTTTTTCATGAAAAACAACTGTATGCCAATTTTGCGCTAAGTGCCAAATTGCAAATAGGCTTCAAAAACTCCATGGCTTTCAAATAATTTCTTATTTATTGCTTCCTTTGAGGAGGAACTTAATGAAGAATTAAATCTGTAAGCAAGTATAGAAATAAAACAGGTACTTTCTGATAATAGAAAGATAAAAGGAATTTGATTTTAAGGCAAATAAATGTAGGTGTTTTTTGTTTTGTTTTGTTTTTAAAGTAAGGCAGTGGACACTTTTAACACTATTGGCTTCCGGGCCCAATACAAGGTGTTGGTTATCACCTTTAAAGCCCTAAATGGCTTGGGTCCAAGCTATCTCAGAGACCGCCTACTCCCATACAATCCTCCCCGTGTTCTCCAGTCCTCTGGGAGGAACTTGCTGAAGCCTCAAAAATCTAGGCTCTCGGCTACCTCCCAGAGGGCTTTTTCTGTTGTCGCCCCCAGGCTCTGGAATGGCCTGCTGGACGAGATCCATCGATTAACATCTTTAGACAGCTTTAAAAGGGCTGTCAAGACTGATCTCTTCCGGCAGGCCTTCCTGGACTAAATATCCCGGCCTCGGTCCTCCTCCCCTTCAGCAGATTCTCCATAATCCTTCCCTTGTAGGGTTTGTTTTGTATTATATGTTTTATTATGGACTGTATGTTTTAAAATCTGTAAGCCACCCTGATTGGAGTACCACTGGGCGGGATATAAATAAATTTTATTATTATTATTATTATTATAAGCTGCAGGGGTTTTATTGTTGTTTTGTTATAGTTTATTTTAAACTTGTTGGAAAATTGGTTTTAATTAAATCTGGTTTAATAGTTTTTTAAGGGTGGGTGGGAAATACGTTGGTTTTAGGCTGTATTATTTTAATGTTGTGAACCACCCGGATTGGGTCACCAATGGGCGGTATATAAATAAAATTTATTATTATTATTATTATTAACACCAGGATAGTTTAAATTTTATAACTTTGTTGCTTGCAAGCAGTTATAATAGCTGAAACATGGAAATATGAAGTAAAAGGTGTTCTTCCTTCTCCTGTACAAGAGGGATTGGCATAATGGAGTCTGAACTGTGTTTAGACAAAACTTACCTCCTTGTAAAGTGTGTGTACAGTTGCCCTCCATATCCATGGATTTTGCATCCACAGATTTGACCAATCACAGCTTGAAAATATTTTTTAAAAAAATATCAAAAAAGCAAACCTTTGAGTTGTTCATCATTTTGTATGAGGGACACCATTTTTGTACACAGCTGCATATAATGGGACTTGAGCATCCATCAATTTTGGTATCCATAGTGGGAGGCTGGAACCAAACCCCTACAGATACTGCGTGCCTACTATATTTCACTGACAGGATTTTATTCAGTGATATGTAAATAAATAAACGTATATCAATGGTACATGCATCTGAGGAAGTAGACTGAAGTCTATGAAAGTTCATGCTGCCAACTTTTTTCTTTCAGTTAGTTTCAAAAGGTGCTACAAGATCTCTCGACATACTGATTCTACAGACTAACACAGCTATATCTTTGCATTGTACATAAGTTCAGCATATGGGTTGCATGTAGGGGCCCCAAAGCTATTTTGAGACTCTCTCACTGCAGTATCCCCCTTTAAAAAAAATATGGTGGACAGATGCCTAAACCTCTGTATTCCTTATTAATACAGAAGATGATACAGTGATTTTACCAGTGATTTTCCTCTGCCTTTTGTGTGGTGTTACCTGTTGAAATGCTTCAGTGTGGTTCTATTATTATTATTATTATTATTATTATTATTATTATTATTTCTGTAAGCTGACTTGTGAGGCTATCATAGACTGAGAAGTGGGATACAAATAATAGCCATATTCAAAAACAAGATTAGTTGGACTCATCAGTGAAGCAGTATATATCATTCATATCAGTTACGGCATATTTTCTTAGGGACAACTGCAGCAGCGGGCAAGCATCCCCTAACTGAGATGAAGGGATATGGATAAAACCTACCATTTAAATTCCCACAGTCTCATTTGCTGAGCAGTTATAGCCGCTATTGCTGTACAGCAATCCCTTCAGAGTCATAACATAAGGAAGGCAGAAAAGCAGACTGACAAATCTAATTTTCACCAGCATTTCTGCTCCAGAGAAAGCATTGTTAATAGGAAAATTTTGCACGTCTTTTTCACATCCTCCCACTTTTGATACACATACACACACTTTATCAGAAAGAAGAAAGGTGCTTTCCGATAATGAAAAAAGAAAGGGATTGTGATTTTAAAACAAATGCATGCCACTGTTATTGTTTCAAAAGCTAGGAATTAGGCTCTTTTAACTTCAGGGTTGTTTTAATTTTGTAACAATATTCTTGCTAGCAGTGGTAATAGCTGTAAAATGGAAATATGCATTAAAAGATATTCTTCCCCATCCTTTGAAACTGGCATGGGCAACATGGAGTCTGTGAACTGCATACACACATAAGACATTTTTTGCTGTGCTCTCCAACCATTTGCTATGCTGCCACAAAGAAAGTCTCTTTGACCCTGTCTTCTTCTCCAGAAGGTAGGGCAATGCATTGCTCTACAAAGCTCTACAGTGTGTGAGTGCATCCTACATCAATGGAGGTAATGCAGCCCATTGGGAAGAGGTGCACCCCAATGCTTGAAGTTCCATACCTCTATTTTAAAACATGGTGAGGCTGATACATGTTGTAGTATTTCTTGCTACAAATACTCCCCTATCTTTCAAGGCCACTAGTATTTACATAAGACTTTTATTTTGGAGTGTAGCAACACACACACACACACACACACACACACACACACACATATATACATACCATCACTTTATGGATAGAAGTGCAAATTTTACTGTCGTTCTTTGGTTTCTCTTCACAGTAAGCCTTTTCGGGAACATCACTGCTAACCCTATTTTCAGGTGATGCATGGAACAATTCACACAGTTGGGAACAACTCACACCTACAAAGGGATGGTCTTTCTTCCCTATGCCAGGGAGAGAAAACCCTTGCCCACAGATCTAACTCCACACATGAATGGTCCCAATATTACTTACCTAAATTTGCACTAATTAGGGGTGAAAAATTCCCTTTCCCAGTTAGGAAACAAGGACCGCAGGAAGCATCCTTATTGTTTATGATAACTGGTCAGAGATAATTAAGTTCTTCCCTCCCCAGCTCCAACCTCTGCCCCACTGGACTTTCTAAAAGTGAATAGAAAGGGCATCATCACCCTCTTATCTCCAGTTAGGGATAACAGGAGGATCACCTTTTCATGCTTCCCAGTAGCACAGTAAGAAGCAGTAAAGAGATTTTCTCCATCCAGGGAGAGGCATAGCACAGAGAAATGGGAATGGCAGAGAGAGAAATTGCTGGAGATGATATAAGGGAGCAGATTTTGACATGAGGACTATATATGACCATTCACATATGCAAACAAGACATGGGTGTTTATACTTCTTTTGGACCACTGAAATATAGAATGGGATCCTCTCAGCTCTGTTTCCATTTATCCCAAAATGAATGCCATAAACAGAGGTATATATGTGAAATATGTATTTATAGTTCTTCACATGCTGAGGAAGATTACCCTCCAGAAACAGAAACTTTGAGCCAGTGTGGTTTCAGAGTTGAACTAGGACTTTGGAAGTTGTTGCTGTTGTTAACTGCCTTCGAGTCAACTTTGACTTATGGTGAACCTCTGAGTGAGACCCCTCCAAGCTCACCCATCACGCCCATCCTGACTCTCTCTGCTCAATTCCTGTATGCTCAGGACCATGGCCTCTTTGTTTGTGTCTATCCATCTACTATGCAGCCTTCCTCTTTTTCTATCTATCCTTTCCTCTGTCCTGAACCTAGCATCATTGTATTTTCTAGTGAGTTGTATCTTTTCATTGTGTGGTCGAATTATGACAGACTCAGCTTAATTCCAGTAAGAGTCCAGTCTTGATCTGTCCTAGGACCCATTTGTTTGTCTTTCTGTCTGCCCACAGTATCACAGCACTCTTCTCCAGCACCACATCTCAAATGAGTTGATTTCCTTTCTATCTGCTTTCTTCACTGTCCAATTCTTGCATCTGTACAAAGTGGCATCACTAGGGATGGCATCACATGGCACAGTAACTCATGGTGTTATTCATTGGCCTCCTCCCATACTACACCATTCAGAATCCTTAGTAAAGTTTTTTGTACTAATTGTACTCATAAATTGTAATTTCCATATATCACTGAATATAATGGTAATAGTTGTGACATAAACAATTAACAAAATTGAAATTATACCTTTAAATTACAGTATCATACACACAGCCTAAATGTATTCACATGACTATCATGTAGTTAAAGTGAAAAGATGAACTTAAAGATAATTTGAAAGAAAATTTTTAAAGACAATTTGAAACGAATATATATTTTAATTTTTTTGTCTTAAAAATTATTTTTGGTGAGCCTGTATTTTTCAAAACCTGGAGCCTCTCCTTTCTCTTCCAACTGAACCTCGCCACACTCACACCATATCTTCAGTGTTTTAAAGAGATGCAGGTGAATGCCACAGCCCATTTATGTCAAAAGGCAGATGTTTGGGAAGCAATGATGTTACTCCCCCTTAGGGTGTCACCTGGTGTCCCACAATTTACCTCTGCACCCCAGGTACCTCCTTCACCTCCTTAGTGATGCCCTTGTCCATACATGATGACGAAGAATAAAATGGCTTGAACTATCTTTATTTTGGTATTCAGCTATATATCTCTGCACTTTAGGATCTCATCTAGTTCTTTTATAGCTGCCCTTCCCAGTCCTGTTCTGAATTCTTGACCACAATCTCTGTTCTGATCAATTATTGATCCACAGGATAAGTAATCTTTAACTTTAGAAGAGTTATATATATTTAACCCTGGTGGCGCAGTGGTTAAATGCATGTACTGCAACCACTCACTCATAGACCACAAGGTTGCCAGTTCAGTACTAGCCAGGGCTCAGGCTAGACTCAGGCCTGCATCCTTCCGAGGTCACTAAAATGAGTACCCAACTGTTGGGGGGCAATAAGCTTACAGTTGTAAACCGCTTAGACATCCCATGGCGTGATATGAAGTGGTATATAAAGGAAGCTGCTTTGCTTTGCTATATTCTGGCACACAGGACCTCCTATTATATTGACCCTTGAAATATATAATGCACTAAGGGCCTAGGCAGACGGCGCAAAGTACTGTCTTCAGGGCAAGGAAGGGGAGGGGCAGCCATACGCTGGGTGCCCCAACCCCTTCCCAAAGACATTGTCGGAGCTCCGGACCCTCCGCACATCCAGCGCTCCAAGGATGCCTATCCGCCACAGCATCCACACACGCTGAGGCGGAAAAGGCACCGAAGGTGCGCTGGCAGCCTTTTGCGGTGCACCTTCGGCGATTTGTGGAAGGAGCGCTATTTTAGCGCTCCTTCCTGGGGCAGCGAAGCTGCGCCGCGGGGCTGAGGAATGCAGATGCCTCGGCCCCAATCCGTAGCTTCCTGGTGCTTCCCCCCTAAAAGTATTTTATAAAGTCTTGGCACACAATATATTTTATAAAATTTTGTAGGATACTTCTATTTTATTTGTTTTATTTGTTTTATTTTACTTATGTGCTGGCCAAATGGCCGTAATCAAGATTGATGGATTGAACTTTGGAAGACCAGAGATCGAATCCCTACAGTGCTATGAAAACCTATTGGGGGACTATTGGCAATTAACACTGTCTCAGCCTAACATTAAAAAAAATGGAAAACCTCCTTTGAGTAAATCTTGCAAAGAAAACCCTAAAAAGCCAACTTGAAAGCGCATAACAACTAATAGAAACTGAATATATTTTGCTTCATTTTCCTCAGACTGGTCTAAAACTTGCATCATGGGATGGTACTGAATGACAACAAGGTGGCACTGTGTGTTTGTGTGTGTGGTGTCTACAACATTCCCCTACAATGTTGTACACAAATTACAGAGTTTGTAGGTTTCTGAAGCAGGGGGGGATTGTGATTACTGAGAGCAAGTGCCAAAATTAGCTCCAGTGGAATTAGTACAGGCCAGTTAAAAAAAAATTAACTGAATATGACAAAAACTAATGCAAGCAATGAATTGAACATAAGTCTAACAAATTAATAGTGAAATGAATTTTAACACATGAATAATGACAAAAGAGAAGGTTTTCATTATAAAAAGAAATAGCGTATTCAAAGAACTGTTGCAAAAAAAAGTTCTTGTACCAGGCTGAAACTCATTGTGGAAATGGGACAGTCTTTACAGTGATATTGAGCCATTGCAAAGTACTTACAGTACTTATTCACAACAGATGCTAAGAGAGTTCTGCAGCAGAAGACTTTGGGACAGCACATTTTTCTCTGGGATCTGGGTGTAAGATGATGAGCACAATTTCAGGCTCAAGACATACAACATCCCTTTTTAAAATTATAGTTCTGCATACATGTGATAGAAGTTTATAAAATCAAGGTGTGTGTGTGGTGGGGGAGTGGATCTAGCGAACTGATCTTGTTTTGGTATAGCACTTCAACTCTGAGTCATCCAAAAATTGATTCATCCTTTCCTTTTGTTGTTGTTCTTGTTAACTGCCCTTGAGTCAACCTGAGTGACTCATGGTGATCCTGTGAATAAGGAATCTCCAATCTGTATTCTGACAGTAACCTCTTGTCTTAACTACAGATTTCTCATCAGGACTGTCAAATCAATGTAATGGAACTTCCATGTCTTTAAGAGTGTTCCATAGCTTCTCATGATCTATGCAGTCAAAGACTTTTCTGCAGTCTCTAAAGCATATGCTAATTTTCTTCTGGAATCCCTTGTTTCATTTCATTAGCTATCATATGTTTACAGTGTGGTCTCTAGTGCCTCTTTCCTTTCTGAATCCTGCTTGAACCTCTGGGATTTCTCTCTCAATTGGAGTCTATGCTGCAGAATTTTTAGCATAATTTTGCTTGCATGGGATATTAATGCTATGGTCCTATAGTTGCTGCAGTTCTTAGCTTTTACTCAAGGCTTAATTCATTTTACAATTACCTTTCCCAAATATGGTCATGTCCACTGGTCCACTGGCCTTTGGGGAAAATGAAAAATGAACAGGTTATATAACTATCGAATAGCTATTAGTTACATGGAACTCCATGTTTGGAAACAGGTAAGGGAAAATATAACAGAAAGTTATATTTCTTGCTTATGGACTTCTCAGAAGTATCTGGTTACTCACTGACAGAAAAACAGGACTAGATAGGTCCTTGGTCTCACCCAGCAGGCACTTCATATGGGAAAGATCCAGTGGGATAGTTCCATTGATGGAACAGCTTCCATCAATGCCATTGGGGGAAATTTTCCCTGACTCTGAAGCCTTCCCAGGAACTCTCAAAACCTGTCCTAAACCAGGAAAACTATATTGGGGAAGTGCAGATGGTTGCAGAGGGGAGAGAGAGAAAAAAATCTATCATGCTACCAGAAGGACATGGCCATCATATTGGGTTTAGGCCTATGTTATTCTATAAATTTTCTTATATGGACACAGACATCTGGTGGTTAAACTACGCATTGCATGAGATCAACGGAGCCCTGGTGGCACAGCGGTTAAATGTGGTACTCCAGGCAGAGCTACAAAGCTGACCTTTTTTTTTTCCTTTTTTTTTTTTTTTTTTTTTTTTTGGTAGGTTGCTAAAATGAGTACCCAGCTTGTTGGGGGCAATTAGCTTATGGAGTGTAAACCACTTAGAGAGTGCTGAGTTCACTGATAAGCAGCATAGAATGTACATGCTATTGCTATTGCTAATGGCAAAAATGGCAGCCCTTTGTTAACTTATCTTCCCTCTTTCTTTTAACATCTTTAAACATGGCCTGAAAGTGACAGAAATAGGTGGTGCATTTTCACACCAATGGCAACTAGTGATAGAAAGTGTGAGGTAGAAATATCAATAAACTAATGTTGGCAGAGGGGAACAGTGTTATCTAATGGTTAGAGTGTTGCACTCAGACTCCAGGAGATGAATGTTTGAATCCCTGGTCACCATGGAAAATCACTGGATGATGCTGGGCAAGTCACACTCTCTCAGGCTTGGAAAAGGCAATGGTAAACCTTCTCTGAATAAATCTTGTCAAAAACCAACCTCTGAGAGGACTGCAGGAAGTCAGAGTTGATTTGAAAGCATATAAACAACATAATTGTCAGGCCATTGAATATATTGTATGAGATGCTGCAAAACATTTCATTCAACACAGTGGTAGCATTTGTGTGATGGGCAGCTAGCCTTTTGTTTCTTGTAATGTTTCATGAGAGTGTCCCTATGGGAGTGTTTCTCATCCCCTTACTATTTTACTGAAGCATAGAAGTGAAGTTGCAGCAAGGATAAATTTGGCCCCCTATTTTAATATTTACCCACCATCTACTTATAAATAGATTTTTGTTTCCTTTCTTGTGAGGGCTTATCTTTGTTACTCTCTCTGATTGCTCATTTGTTTCAATTAAACTAGAACATTTGCAAGGAAAGTAAATCATTCACTTAAATGTTGACTGGTTTGTGAGATACTTGACAAATGCTGGATGCCATTAGGGCTAGGACTGCTCTCCTCTACTGGAGAACAGTGCCAAGAGCTAATGACTCTGTGAGTTACTCTTACATTTTCAGGGCCCTTGATATTGAAAGGATTCATCATGCATAGAAATTATTTCTCCTCTAGCTGGAGGCCATTTCCCTTTTCCTTGGTATTCAATACAAAACATACTGCCTTCATTTGTACTCACCCATGAAAGCAAGGATGGAGCAGCAAGGATGAATCAGTGAAGGCAAAAGGGGGTGGTGGTGGTGATCAGTTTATACATTTTATCAGATTATTTAATGTTATATGAGTTTTATTTAAAACATTTTTTTTAAAAAAAGATATAGTCATGTTTAGTCTGTAAAATCAGTATGTAAAGGGATCTTGTAGCACCTTTGAGACTAAGGGCTTTTGCAGATGGCGCAAAGTGCCGTCTTGGAGGCACGGAAGGGGAGGGGCAGCCACACGGTGGCTGCCTCAACCCCTCCCCGAGGACGTCATCAGGGCACATGGCATTATGCACATTCCATGCCCTGAATACATCCTCCCAGTGCACCATCTTTATGCACTACGCCAGAAGAGGCACAGAAGAGCCGTGCGGTGACTCTTGATGCGTTCCTTCTGCCAGCTCTGGAAGGACCGGCATTTTAGCACTCCTTTCAGAGCTGGCAGAAGGGAGGATTGGGGCCGAGGCATGGGGCAGCCTCAGCCCCAATCCTCCGCTTCCCAGGGCAGCCCACAGCCACCTGTCTGCATCCCCCCTAACTGAGATAAACAAGTCTGCAGCATGAGCTTTTGTAGGCTTAAGTCTACTTCTTCAGATGCATTTGGTCTGAGGAAGTAGACTTATGTCTATGAAAACTCATGCTGCCAACATTTTTCTTTCAGTTAGCCTCAAAGGTGCTACAATTTTTCTTTACATACTGATTCTAAAGACTAACACAGCTATATTTTTAAAAGAAGCTTACATAGACTTGAGCCTACTTCCTCAGATGCATATGTTAGAGTGGAGATCCCAGAGACAGAGTTATATAAGTTATTTATGTGAGACAATGGGCCTCGGCAGACGACTAATAAAGTCGTCTCCGAGGCAAGGAAGAGGAGGGGCAGCCACATGAGCGGCGCCCCTTCCTCCTCCCGAGGTTGCCCTCGGAGCTGCCGGCCCTCCGCATGGCCGGCGCTCCGGGGGCAACCTCCTGCGGCGGAAAAGCCAGGGAAAGTGCGCCCGACGCATTTAGGGCGCACTTTCCCTGACTTCTGAAAGGAGCGCCAATTTAGCGCTCCTTTCAGGGATGCTGCCATGGTCCCACGGCGCACCGCCCCAGGGCGTCCTGGACACCCTGGTCTGCTTCCCCCCAATGTTAATTAAAATTCAAAAGTTTGCAGGAATAGAGATGAGGTGACAAGTACAGTTTTAACAATGGTTGTTGCAGGACAAAGGCAGCAAGAAAGCTGTCGCCAAGGATAATAGATAACCTTGTGGATTCTCCCAAACATGGATCTGAGGAAGTAGGCTCAAGTCTACAAAAGTTCATGCTACCAACTTCTTTCTTTTAGTTAGTCTCAAATGTGCTACAAGATTCCTTTGCATGTTAAAAGTTTATTTTATTTTAAAGAAATGAAAAATTCCTATTCATCATGGCTGTGAAGAACACTTGGAAACATCTTCCTGCCCTTTCAATTCCTAAATTATTATCGACCATCAGTGTCCTTGCTACATAATGTTCAAATCATAAAACAATGTCGATCATGACAGTAGTTTAAGTTATGGAAAAGTAAGCAAATATATGCAAATAAATTTTAATTGTATAAATTATTTTGATCACACACTTTGAGGTATTTGCAATCTTGATTTTATCTTGTTAAAAGTGGAAAGGAGAGCAAACAGCTACACAAAGAGGAAATGTTGTGTAAATCCATTCATCACCATCAGTGCATATGGCACTTTACATGGGAATAGGGTTGTAATTATTTCTTAATTTTATTAAGTAATTAAATAAACAAGTAAGTTTATTATTTTTCTTTGCATTGTAAGAATGTCTTTGAACACAACAGTTTTCAAAGGCTGTTACAGGTCAATTTTTATTCTGTGCAAACTTTGTGTAAGCCCCCCCCCCCCCTTTGGCACAGAAAACATTGTATACACAAAAACAAGCAAATATTGCGCCTGGGGATTTATTCTGTGCAAAATTCACATTTTCCCAATACACAAAACATCATTATATGTACAGAAAATAATATTTCTCACAGAAGAATGCTGCTTTCTGTACTAAAAATTGTACAAATTTTGTACAGACTAAATCCTGAATTACAAATATTTTTATCAGTCCACTAAGGATTTGCAGCAGTTGAGGAATACATTTTTAAAACCTGTTTTGTTTCATTTTGCTTTGTTTACTAATTGTTTTCAGAAATTTGGGGGAAAATCGGAATCCAACACCTTGCCCAAAATCTGTCATTTGTTTCATCAGTATCTGAATGGTTTCTAATGGGTTGGACAGGTAGATTATGGAGAGATAAGAATTCCAAAAAAGAATCAGCATGTGTTTCATAGACTACAGCAAAGCATTTGATTGTATAGGTCATGAAAAGCTATAGAATATACTCAAAGACATGGGGGAGCCACTACATCTGATAGTCCTGGTGAGGAATCTGTACCAAGGACAAGAGGCCACCGTAAGAACAGAATTCGGGGAAACAGAGTGGTTCCCAATAGCAAAGGGGTCAGGCAAGGCTGCATCCTATCAACCTACTTGTTTAACTTATATGCTGAATACATCATAAGAAAAGCAGAATTAGAATCAGAAAAAGGAGGTCTTAAGATAAGAGGAAGTAACATTAATAACCTAAGATATGCGGACAATACCACAATATTAGCAGGAATTGGAACAGTTAATAAGAAAGGTCAAAGATGAAAGTGTAAAGGCAGGTCTGATGCTGAACATAAAGAAAACAAAAATAATGACCACAGAAGAAATATAAAAATTCAATCTAGACAATGAGGAAATTGAAATAGTTAAAGAATTGGTTTGTGGATGATGAGTATTGTAGTGATGCCTTTTGGCACCCAGCAGAGTCTGCAGGACAAGCTGGCTGCTGTGATCCACAGCCACTGTGTAGATTTGCCATCAACTGGCTCAGCTTCTCTTCTCCAGCATCCTGTCTTCCTCAGTCAAGAAGACACATTGTAAAGTCCAAAAGCATAGCTTTATTAATGCATATAAAAAGTAAAAATAAGATAACTAAGTAAAATCCATTGTGATGAACTTGTCCAGTTCAGCCATACAAGATTACATCTTTAACAATCCAAAAGCATTAGGATCCAACTTGTTACAGCATCCAGCCACACACCCTCACATCTTTAACAATAAACAATTCTTTAGACAAAGGACTCTCTAAGCCCATCCCATATTCCACCTTCTAGGTGTTAACTTTATGTTAATTGGATAATGTCTGTATGATGTATGTTAACCCAGCCTCTTGTTGTCCATCATCCACCACGTGAGTAACTTTCTCAAGCCTAACGATGTTTAATATTTGATATCTCTTTGTTATCCATAACAAAGTCTGGTTCCATTAGTTTTACCTCTGGGAAAGTACATTGTTGATGTCTCTGTTACCACCTGGCATTGATTCACCCTGTTTCTCTAAATATTGTTTGTGCCTTGCTCAAAAACTGTTCTCAAGTGGAAAATTACAGACACACACACATCTCTACATTTCACCTTTGACTATATATCCCATTCATATCCTAACATTCCCATATCTAGGATCATTTACCAGAATGGAGACTGCAGTCAAGAAATAAGAAGAAGACTAGGAATGGGAAGGGCAGCTATGAAAGAACTAGAAAAGATACTGAAGAGCAAAGACATATAACTGAGCACTAAAGTCAGAATCATTCAGGCCATTGTATTCCCAATTACCATGTATAGATGTGAGAGCTGGACAGTGAAGGAAGCAGACAGAAAGAAAAGCAACTCATTTGAAATGTGGGGCTGGAGAAGAGTACTTAGGATACCATGGACACTCAAGAAGAAAAACAAATGGGTTCTTGAACAGATCAGACCAGGGCTCTCCTGGGAAGCAAAAATGATCAAGCTGAGACTATTGTACTTTGGCCACATCATGAGAAGGCCAATAATGCTTGGAAAGGTAGAGGGTAGAAGAAAGAGAGGAAGACCACAAATCAGATGGATAGACTCAATCATGGGAGTTATGGGGAAGTGCTTGTAGGATCTGGGCAAGGCAGTGGAAGATAGGGATTCTTGGAGATGTCTCATCCACAGGGTCACCAAGAGTCAGGACTGACTTGAGGGCAGCTAACAACAACAACTGTTGGAAAACATAAGTAGAACCAAGGGGGGAGGAAAGGAAAGTATATCTTGCTTTTTCTTCCCATTCAGAATTTGAAAATCCCAAATTCTTTCAATTCTGTTTGTGAAAAAATTGAGAATTTTGCCAATTTCTTATTTTTGAAAAACTTGTTTGAACAAAATTCTCGCCTATACTGATGTCTGTGTGTGTGTGTGTGTACACGCGCACAGACACACACCTTCAAGTTGCCTGTTGACTTAGGGTGACTCCATGAATTTCATAAGGTTTTCTTGGGCAAAAAATACTCAGAGGTGGTTTTGCTAGTTCCTCCCTCTCCAATATAGCTTACAGCAACTGATATACATTGGTAGTTTCCCATCCAAGTACTAACTAGGGCTTACCGTATTGAGCTTTCATGATCAGATGGGATCTAGTGCCTCTAGGGTATTTAGGCATCCATACTGACTTAGAGTATTTGAAAACTTGCTGCCTTTTGTATGATCCAGTTAAAAATTGAGGCCTTGTGGCATGTCCCATCCACCAGAAAGAGAAGGATTTTATTTCGTTCATATTTGTATGTGAACCAACATACATTTTTCACTTCCCAACCTAATGTGTATAGCAGAATCCAGTAATTGTTTGTATTCTGCACTTCACCAGATGTTGTGATGGTCTTGGCTCAAACTCTGAATGGGAAAAAATGCATATTAGGAAAAGCTGTAGAGAAACTGCATATATTACAGTAAGATCATACAGGACTGAATATATTAAGGGAATATTCACGTAAAATGTGCATATTAGATAAATTAGTTAAATGGAAAAATAAATGTGAATATTCACACCTTTTTTTAAAATGGATATTTGCAAAAATTAGACCAAATGGAATTATGGGGGGTTGCAGACTGCCAGAAATAGTGCAAATTGAGTCCACTTTAAGGATTAGGGTTAGTGCTAGGGAATCATGGGAATTGTTTTTGTTTCTGAGACATTGAGCCTTCTCTGTCAGAGAGCTCTGTTGCCACAATAAAATACAGTTCCCATGATTCCCTAACCCTAACCCTAACCCTAAAAGTGGACTCAATTTGCACTATTTCTGGCAGTCTGCAACCCCCCCCCCCCACCCATGCCTGAATACATGTGAAAATTGCAGAAATCAGATATTGACTGATTCATCCATCCTTCCCTATTTACTCAATTAGTTTATGGCTTGTGACCATAACATCCACACTGGAGAATCTGTGCTCAAAAACATTTCCAGGGCAGAACTGATAGAAGTTATCATACAAACAAGTGATGACTTTACAAAATGAAATACTATAATCTGTGACTTTCACATTATTTCATAGATACCTTCATGTTCTCTGAAAATGAGCTCACACCTTCATTTTCCACTGAAAATTTCAGAGAAGACATATCCTAAAGAGAGACACTGGTGTTTATGGATCCCTAACTGCTCCGTTTTCTCATACACTACTTAGTCATGATAGTGTCACTATTGCCATGATTTTAAATGTCTTCCCAAACCTACTTTACCAGGCAGTAGCCACACCAAGAGAGGGGGATCCATTCAGTTGACAATCAGAGTGCAGGAGGAAGATGCTTCCACCCCCAACCCACCAGTGAGTGAGGCTGCAACAATCAAAAGCAGGAGCACTGTTGCAATTCCTTGCCCACTCATGGAAGGGAGGTGGAAATCTCCTCCTCCTGTGCCTTCATAGCCAACTGAACAGACCACCATTTCTTGGTGCAAGTGCTGCATGGTAAAGTATTTTTTAAGAAAAGCCAGGCCAGGAAATATTGCTTAGTTATAGGCAATGTAGCTATGGGCCAATATCTGTAAGTGCTCAAATATGGTATACCTCAGAACAGTGTCTTGGAGTTTTAATTGTTGGTGTTGCTGGGTTCTCTTTCCATTATACTTAAAAAGGGTCATTTGTGCAACAGCACTTTCATTGTGGAACTTTCTGCCCAGAGACTATAATATAGTCTCAGTTTTATTGTCCGCTAGACTGGTGGTAAAGAGAATGTTGTTTCAACAAGCTTTTTCTATTTTAATTAATTTTTAAAATTATATTTATATCCTAAGTTTCTCTCAATATGGGGCCCAAGCTGGCTTACAATATAAGTTGAAAAATGATATAGCTAAAACAACATATAATACAATAGTTTAAAAATAATTAAACAATCCAATTAAAATATTAATTTCCAACAGCTAAAATCACATTCAAGGCATAATAAAAAATAGACCACCCCATGAAAGTAGATTTCTGGTTTTATGCATTAAATTTATGGGCCTGTCATAGATTTGAGATCCCATGAATCACCCCATCCCATCCAACCCATATTATCCAATGGCAGCATGTGCCCATGGACATGCTGATGTGGGTGCATGCATGTTGTCAGACTGATTTGGGCTTGAGTGCCCATGTTTTTTCCCATCTGCCCAAAACAGGACGTGGATGGGAAGGGCCCATAGTATCATGAAAAACATTTTTTTGGCTTTTTGAGATGTGGTGCTGGGGAAGAATGCTGAGGATACTATGAACAGCCAAAAAGACAAATAAATAGGTCCTTGAACAATTGAAGTCTGAATTCATCCTGAAAGCTAAGATGAGAAAACTGAGGTTGTCATACTTTGGCCACATCATGAGAAGCCATGACTCGTAGAAAAAATAATAATACTCAGGAAGGTAGAAGACATCAGAAAGAGAGAGATCACATGCCAGAAGGATAGACTTACTCAGGGATGTCATACGTCTGAATTTACAGGACCTAAGCAGAACAGTGGAGGATGGAGGAGCTTGGAGATTTTTCCCCCCTTATTGACCAAGGAATTGAGTGAAGTTGCAAAGTACATAGGCAAAGCAGCTCATTCAGTACACATTAGAATTTTGTTCATTGGTGTGGGACATTCCACTGCCTTATTTGATCACCAGCTAATTGATGACTCTTCTGAGTCCTTGCATTATAACTGCATTGTAAGATGTGCTGTTAAAATAAGAATCCCTTGGAGCTTTGAAACAACTGCCATTTTCTTTTCCTTCTAAATTAAACCCCCAAAGAGCCATTCAACTCTGCAGACTCTATGCACTTTATATTAATCTCCATAACAGAATAAATGGCTTCACATTTGAAATGCAGTTAGCTGCATCAATTGGGCTTCGTATTCCATATAATGAGGAATTATAGGAAGTTTTTGACATGCAGTGACCTGTAATGAGACCCTGGTGATGATGATAAAATGCAGTCCAGAATTAGTTTACACCAGAGGTGGGAATTATGTAGCTCTTCAGATGTCATAGGACTGCAGCATTACCTACCACTGACTTCTGAGACTTGTAGTGCTAAAATATTGAAGGCTATCATGATTTCCACCTTTGGTGTACACTGGGCAACTACAGGAGGCTAGAGGGCCACATAAGCCCCCCCAGGAGATCTTGGCAGGCCTCGCCCACCACTGAACCCCCACAAAACACAATTCTCCCCCAAATGCTCACTAGATGATATTTTCACTATGTTTTTAGCCTCCCTCCATGCCATTTTAGGCCTGTGAGAAGCCTTTTTTTAACAACAGGCAGTGAGTGGAAGTTGCCTCCTCTTTATAAAAGTGGCTTCTCCTGAGCCTAAAATGGCCTGAGGACTGTAAAGCATGGCAAAAATGCCCACATGCCTACAGAGAGGATTTGGAGACATAAAATTTGAGGAAAGATTAAAAAAAATACTTTTGATTCCCAGAGCCACAAAAATGGTCCTGGGGTCTGCATGCAACCCATGGCCTGCATCTTGCCAACCACTGGTTTACACCAATAATAAATCCTATGTGTATTACACAGGTCTATGGGGGATATCTTATAACTATGCAGTCAGAAAAACTATGCATCAGACCCCAAACTTTCTACCATTTAATTGTAAGTCACTCATGACAGAGATCTCTCTATTTGGCATATATGCTGCTGCTGCTGCTGCTTCTTCTTCTTCTTCTTCTTCTTCTTCGTAATTTTTTACTTTAAAATTACCTAATAAAATTCCTTGTATACTGAAAGTATTCTAATCACTGTTTGTATCATAATCATTTTATATTTATCATGAGTGATAAAATACTTGCTAACAAAGACTGAGCTTCTCTCACCGAACAGCATTTGCAGTGATTGTTATTTTGGATCAACATTTTAAAAGGGTCATTTTCAGTGTGTAAAGTCCTTGACAATTATTATCTTGTTTATCCTCTCAATGACAGTTGGGCTGAGCAATAATTACTGCTTTTGAATTGGAATCTCCTAACTTTAAACTCCCACCTCTCAGCTCTATGAAGCAAGGAACTAATTCATACTCACAAAATGAGGACATAACACAGTAGGGCATCATCAGTTCAATGAATAATCTCTAGAATTTCATTATGTTTTTAGCATTTCTACTTATATATTATACTCAGCAGTACTACATGTGAAAAGGACCTTGGGATCATTGATGATCATATGAACATGAGTTAGCGGTGTGATACTGCAGCACAGAAGCAAATGCTATTTTAGCCTGCATTAATAGAATCATAGTTTCTGAATTGAAGGAAGTAATAGTTCTATTATATTTGGGGCTGGTCAGACCTTATCTGGAGTACTCTGTTCAGTTCTGGGTACCTCATTTTAAGAACTCTGCCTCTTCTTAATTCCTTTTAATGGCCTTAGCTTGGTTAGTGTCTGTCTGATTGTAGATTACTAGTATAAGGCCCAGCAATGTCCCAATGCATTGCTGGGGTGTGACAAGCAAAATCATTGGGTGGTGGCAGCCAGTTGTTGTTGGTATTATTATTATTATTATTATTATTATTATTATTATTATTATAGTGATCTCAAGGGGTCTCAAGGAGAACCATCACAGATATAGACAAGTTGGAGCAGGTTCAGAGAAGGGCAACAAAAATGATATATAGAACAGCATATATAGAATGGTATAGAATGGTATAGAGAACAAAACCATTGAGGATGTTAGAGTATTGATGGGATATATAGTCAATGGTGAAATGTAAAGATGTGTGTGTCTGTATTTTTCCATGAGAACATGCTTCTAGGCTGAACACAACAACTCAGTCCAGGTGTCCAAAGAGACAAAACAAAATGGAAACCACAAGATGGAATAGATGGGAAAGTGTTCTTGTTTATACAGAGAAAACAATAATAAAAGTTGTTATGAGAAAGTAGATCACATGATAAAGGATGAACAACAAGAGGTTGGGTTAACATACGTCATGTAGACAACAACCAATTAACGTGAGGTTAACACCCAAGAGGTGGAGAAAGGTTGGGCTGAGAAAATTGTGTAACAGGCATAGAAGTCAGTCTGTTTCTGAACTTTCATTGGAATGGATTAAGTTTTCTTTTTTCTTTTTTGCTGGAACTATACCATGACTAACTTTTTCACAATGAAGCATTAAGGATTTGTAGTTTGTTCCTGATAGCCACATCTGCCTGATGTGATATTCTATTGGACTTTATAGTTTTTTACTCTGCATATGTTTTCTATAATAAAGCCTACTAGTAGAAGATTGGAGATTGCTCTGCGTGGTGTTTCTCTGCTGCAAGTTAAACTCTGCTGGATTTACAAATAAACCTGCTCCTCCACCACTGAACAGAGGAAAGGTTGAGGGAGTTGGACATTTTTAGCCTTGTGAAGAGAAGATTGAGGGATAATATGACTGCACTCTTTAAATATCTGAAGGACTGTCACAGAGACGATGATAGAGGTTTATCTCCACTGCCTCGGTGGATAGAACCATTTCTAATGGTTTTAAATTACAGAAGGTAGATTTTGATTGAACATTAGAACAAGCTTTTTGACAGTAAGAGCTGTCTAACAATTGAACCAATTATCTAAAAAGGTGATGGGCCCTTTTTCTTTGAAGGTCTTCAAAAAGAAGCTAGATAGCTACCTCCTGCATTGAGCATGGCTTGGACTCAATGGTCTAGAAGGCCCCTTCCAACACTATGACTCTATGATTCACCAAGAGGTGAAAAATGTCTCTAATTTCTCTTGTGGTTAAACTTAACAGAGTGAACTAGCTTTCAATAGTGGGCAGGGGACCTTGGGATAGGGGCAGGTGCAGTGCTCCATATAGGACTTGATCTTGAGGTTGAAGTCTCTAATACCATAGCTCATAGGCATCCAGATGACCACCAAGAGCAAAATGTGACAAAGTGAGATGGATGCACCATGAGACTATTTTTAGAGGACTAGATTCCCACAATCTGAAAACGTCCAGGGCCTAAATATGACCAACCATGACCTTAGATTCTTCCAGGGAGTGTCATCAAGACATTTTAGGCCATTTTGAGGATGATATAATGGGATACAAAGAAGATGGTGATGGTTAACACATCATTCTGTAATTCTTTTTTTATTATTATTTTGGAAGGAAGGAAGGAAGGACAGAGAGACATTATAGCCCAGGAATAGCCAGCTCATTTTATTACTTTTACTTTCAAAATATATTATCGTAGAAAAAATTCCCAAACCTCAGCTAAAGAGGGACATTTTAAAGGCTGTATTTACCCCTTGGTTTGAAGACTTCCATAAAGTACACTTGATTACTCTTCTCCTTAGATATCCTAGCCAGGATGTTGTATTAGCTACTTCATTAAGTATATTTAACATAATAACTTCTCCTGTCCTGACCACTCCTGATAAAAACATCATTCATTTATGCTCCAGTCACCAGCAGATTAGACTTCCTTCTCCCTCTGATGTGCATGCCCAGCAAAGAAGGTTGGTGGGGGGAATTAAGATGTGATGCTAGTGTCAAAATTGTGACTAAGTAGTGATTGTGAATATGGAGCAGTTACCTAGATTTACTCATTCATAACTATTTTGTACTCATGGTCACTACTTAGTCATGATTTTGACAGGAGATCCATTCCGTTGGTGACTGCAGCACAACTGAATGATGTGCTGAATGATGTGCCCCATCAGATTTGGGGATTCTAATGCCAGGAGATGTTAGTTAGTTAAGCATATATAACTAAGCTGCTGATACAGAATTCTAGCCCGTACACCTTTGGACTCCAAATTCATGCAATTACATCAGTGGTGTCTCTGCACTTGGTGACACCTGGTGTGGGGGGCAGGGCTTCCATGGGGGTAGGACTTCCAGCCCTGGACTTCTGGTAGGGTTTCTGGGTCAGGGGCACCAAAAAGGCCCCAGGGGGCCCTGGGTGGCCACAAAAAGGCCCCACATGGGGCTTGGATGCCTGTAAAAGGTCCTGGGCGGCCACAAACAGGCCCTGTACAGGGCTTGGAAGCCCAGAAAAGGCCCCAGGCAGCCACAATAAGGCTCCACATGGGGTTTGGAAGGCCAGAACAAGTCCCATGTGGGGCTTGGAAGCCTTTTAAAGGCCCCAGATGGCCATGAAAGGCCTCGTATGGGGCTTGGAATCCCAGAAAAGGCCCTGGGCAGCCACAAAAAGGCCCTACAGGGAGCTTGGAGACCAAGAGAAGGTCCCAGGTGGCCAGAAAAAGGCACCATGCAGGCCTTGGAGGCCCCCCAAAGGCCCCAGGTGGCTGAAATGCACACTCTGGGTGTGGGGAATTGACCTGGTGTCACCCCCCTTCTGGGGTGTCACCCGTGCAGCCCACACCCCTCCAAACCCCCTCATTGTGGAATAGTGTTACTGAGTTACATATTTCAACTCTACTGAATCGATTTGGGCTTTTCTTCTCATATAGCTATGAGTAGGATTGCAGCCTCATCCTGTTATTTGGATTTTCATTCTACAACTGTATTTATTGCTGGGCATCTTTGCTGTTTTATCAATATCATTTGTAAGTGGGGGAAAGCATTTAGATTAATGTTTTTTCCTTGTTCCAAAAAAAAAAAAAAAGTCTCCCACATTGCTTTCTTTATTAAAGGATGCCTACTGAACTTTCTCAATATCATGGAAAAATTTAACTTAATTGATTGCTGTGGAGTTTCTCCCCCTTGTATAAAAGTACTCCCCTATTGTCCATTTTATGCCCCCTCCCATTCTTCTGTGTTCCCAAAGGATTCACCAGTCCTAGGGAGCAGATTTCAAAGGTACACAGAAAACAGAACAAAAGAGTGTAAATAACTATTCTAGAGGCTGGATGAGTATTTTGCATACTAAATTTGCAGCAGATTTCTAGATAATACCCAACTGTAGGGAATAAGTGATACTCAGAAGATGGAATCAAAATTCATCATTAACAGATTGAAGACCTGGGCCAAAACTAGTAAAATAAATTTCAATAAGGATAAATGTAAGGATAAATGTAAGGTACTACATCTGGGCAGAAAAGATCAGGTGCACAAATATAAGATGTGTGACACCTGGCTTGACAGCAGTGTGTGTCGAAAGTGTGCTGGCTTTGGAGTAGACCACAAGTTTAACATAAATCAACAATATGATGTGTGAGGGGGGAGGAATCAATGCAATTCTAGGTTGCATCAACAAGAGTATAGTATCCGGATCAAGGAAAGTAATTTGTTATTGTTAACTGCTCTTGAGTCATCTTCGACTCCCCGAGATCCTGTTGATGAGACATCTCCAAGACCCCCTGTCCTTAACCTCTCTGCTCAGGCCCAGGCCCATATACTCCCTGACAGAGTCTAACCATCTGACATGAGGTCTTCCTCTCTTTCTACTGCCTTCCACCTTTCCTAGGATCATTTTCTAATTATTCATTCTTCCTCATGATGTGGCCAAAGTACTATAGCCTCAGTTAAGTCGTTTTGACTTCCAGAGAGAGTTCATGCTTGATCTGTTCTAGAATCCACAACAGTACCATAATATTCAGCTTTGGTCAGACCTCAATTGGAATATTTGTGTTTACTTCTGGGCACCAAAGTTTAAGAAGGACAATGATGAACAAAATGATAAGAGGTCCATAAACCATGCCCTATTGGGGCAGTTTAGAAAGCTGTGTATATTTAACCTGGAAAAAAGAAGGTTAAGAGGTGACATGATAGCCATGTTTAAATATTTGAAGGGCTGTCATATTGAAGATGGAGCAAGTTTGTTTCTGCTGATCCAGAAGCTAGCACATAGACTAGCTACAAGAAAAGAGATTCCATCTACACATTAGAAAGAACTTCTTGACAGTAAGAGCAGTTCGACAGTGGAACATGCTGCTGTGGACTGTAGTGGAGTCTGCTTGTTTGGAGGTTTTTAAACAGAGGCTGGATGGCCATCTCTCAAGAGTGCTTTGATTGTGTCTTCCTGCATGGCAAGGGGTCGGAATGGATGGCCTTGTGGTCTATTTCCAACTATGATTCTATGATTCTAAGCCAGAATGTGTCCACAGGAGAGTAACTATAATGGTAAAAGCAGGGGAAATGATGCCCATGAGCAACATTTGACAGAGCAAGGCATGCTTAGCTTGTAGAGGATTGGCGGTAGAATATCCATCCTTCAGTCTAAAATGCTGCCATGTACAAGATGTAGCAAGCTCATTTCCTGTTGCTCTAGAGAACAAGTCAATGGATTCAAGTTACAAAAAGGGAATTTTTGTCTAAACATTATGAAAAGTTCCTGATGACAACAGCTATTCAACAGTGTAACACTACTTTAGAAAGTGGTGGACTCTCCTTCATTGAAAGTTTTAAAGAGAGGTCAGATGGCCACCTGCAAAAGGGGTGCTTTTGCAATGGATTCCTGCTTTGGAGAGGTTGGACTACAAGGTCTGTGAATTCTTTTCCAAAGTTGTAATTCTACAGTTTCCCACTAATAGCCTGATGAATATATAGAATGATGTCCAGTGTAATCTTTTTCAAGAGAGATCACTTTTATCCTATCCCTTTAAATTGCTGACACAGCGCAACAAAGCACAGGGCCTCCTAACAGGAGTGATGAAAGTGGTATTTTGGTAACTGAAGATCCATGTTTGATTCATGAATTGACATTTCTACCACATATTGGTCCACTAATAGCTGTCATCCTCTAACATGATGAATCTCTGTATCCTTCTCAGAAAAAGCATGAGGGTCAAATCATAGTACATAGTTATGCCATTATGATTCTTTTATAACTTCCATTGCTGAATCTTATGGAATCCTGGGGCTTGAAGTTTGGTGAGGCACTAAAACTCCCCAGCTGAAAATTCTAAATAGTACTTCCTAAAGTGCAGATCCCTATATTCCATTGGATGGAACCATGGTGCTATAATTGTACAGTGTGAAAGGGCCTCAGATAAAACATTTAACAAATTTATGGCAGAGATGCTCCTCTGAG
Source organism: Phrynosoma blainvillii (assembly GCA_026167975.1). Classification (NCBI taxonomy): domain Eukaryota; kingdom Metazoa; phylum Chordata; class Lepidosauria; order Squamata; family Phrynosomatidae; genus Phrynosoma; species Phrynosoma blainvillii. The sequence continues at coordinate 301,932,279 of JANUYF010000004.1, forward strand.
TATTTGGAAGCATTCATTTGATATGATTTTCTTCATCTTACATTGTGCATTTAATATGATTTTAATATGCTTTTTTAGTAATTGTTCCAACTCTATTATTTTGTGCTAGTAGTATGGTATCATCTGCATATTTTAGATCATATCATATCTTGCCTTCTCTTTCCTATGCATCTATATCTGTACTATGTATGATATTTTCTGTATACAAGTTGAACAAATAGGGTGATAGAATACATCCTTGCCTGACCCCCTTTCTGATTGGGAACCATTTTGTTTCTCTATATTTTGTTCTACTGATAGCTTGTTGTCCTGAGAACAGGTTATTCATGAGGACAATCAAATGTAGTGGCATTCCCATTTCAATAGGAGCAATCCATAGCTTTTTATGATCTATACAGTCAAAGCCTTTGTTATAGTCTATAAAACACGTGCTGATCTTCTTCTGGAATTATTTGGTGTACTCCATTATCCAATGTGTGTTTGCAATGTGATCCCTAGTGCCTCTTTCTTTCCTAAACTCAGCTTGCACTTTTGGAATGTCTCACTCCATATATGTTAGGAGTCTTTGCTGTATAATTTTGAGCATGAATTTGTCTGTTACCGATTGGTTCTTCTCCTTTTTGGCTAAAGACAGTGTCTTTATGCATTCTTCCTTGACTATGGGCCTCAGCAGACGGAGGCCCCCGAGACGCCGTGGGTCGGAGCGCCGCCGGAGTTCAGCCTCCGGACCGCGGCGCTCCTGCGGCGCATCTAAAAGGAGCACCAAATTGGCGCTCCTTTTAGATGTAAGGGAAAGTGCGCCCTAAAAGCGGCGGGTGCACTTTCCCTGGCTCAAACGGCGCAGCGCATGTGGACGCTGCGCCATGAGGTCATCCCCGGTGCGCCGGCTGTGCGGACGGCCGGCGCTTCTGGGGGCGACCTCGGGGAGAGGAAGGGGCGCCGCTCGTGCGGCTGCCCCTCCTCTTCCTTGCCCGGAAGACGACTCTTTTAGTCGTCTGCCGAGGCCCTATGTCCCTGGCTTCTGTCCATAGTTCATCTGGTTCCCAGTCAGTTAGGCTTAATAGTGTAAATCTATTTTACACATTCTCTTTAAATTCTGCTGGGATGTTTTTCAAGTCATATTTTAGCATGATAGTTCATTTAGTGTTTTTTAGTTTTATTCTAATTGTTGATATTAGTGGTTCGTGGTGTGTTCCACCATCCACGCCTATATCTAGCTTTCGCCACAAGAATACAGCTTCTCCATCTTATGTTCCCAATTATTTAATCTACTTGATGTTTGTATTGGCCATCTAGTGATGTCCATGTGTACACTCTCCTCTCTGATTGTATGTAGAAAGCGTTTGCAATGAATAGATTGTTTGCCTAACAAAATTCTGTCAATCACTCTCTTGATTCATTCCTTGGCCTTACTCAAATTTTCCTACAACTTTTGATTCTGCTTTGCTTCCTATTTTTGTATTCCAATTGCTTATGATTAATAAGAAATCCTGTTTTGGTGTGTTATCAATTTCCTCCTGTACTCCATCATAGAATCTCTCAATTTCTTCATCCTCTGCCTCTGTGGTTGGTGCATAGACTTGGATTATGGTGATGTTGATGGCTTTTCCCTGAAGTCTTAGTTGTTATGGTTGTCTCTTCACTATTAATGCCACCTCATTTCTTCTCATCTTTTTGTTTCCTAAGTAGAACACTGTTTAATTATCCAATTCAAAATGTGCCATTGGTATTCATTTCAGCCTGTTTACCCTAAGTACGGCTATGTTTCTACATTTCATTTCTTCTTTTACGACATCTAGCTTCCCTTGGCTCATTCTTCCAGTTTCCCATAATACCTGTAGTATAGCTTCAGATATTCTTTTCAATTGTGAGCACATCTACTGCTTGACTTCACTTCTGGTTGAGTTCCCCTGTGCCCTTGGTCACATCTCTATTTGTAATAGTCTTCTGATCTGTCCTTTTAGCACTTTTTTGTGTGTGTCCTGTCTCTACCTCTTGTTTCATTTTGGGTTGTTTCATCATAGGGTTTCATTGGTGAGAAGTTCTCTCAAGGGAGTTCACCATTACCTCCCTTTGTGCAGTACTAACATGGGTTAGCTATGGTGTCACTGCTGCTGTCTCTGAAAGATCAACCACCAGTGTCACTCATCACTACAGCTGCTGCCCAGTAGCTGTTTGGCACCCTACTACTTTCACCTAGTGTGAAACAGCCATTATATAACCATTTCCTGTCCTGAATTCATTCTCCTTATTATAATTAATAGGTATTAACCAGCACATTCTCTCCAGCATTCCCTCTTCTGAAGCCATTCCTCTTATTATCATTAATAGATATTACCAGCATATTCCCCAAAATATTCCCCTTCGAAAGTCCTTGCTTCTTCATTACCCCCCCCCCCTTGAATTCCCTTGCTTCTTTAGTTCCTCCCCCCTGGATTGTCCTGGAGCAACCCATGCTTCCTTGTTCTTGATGCTCTGCACCGCTTTGATGGTCCTCACCACCATCATCATCAATGGCAACAGCTTTCCCCCCTCCTGTCTTCACCATGCCTCAGTCTGGTCCTCGCCACCACTGCTGCCATCAGCACCACCCTGTGTCTCTCATCACCCTCATTGTTGCAGCCCTCTGCCTCCCTCATGATCTCAGCTGCTTCCGCCATAACTGTTCAGGCACTCTCCATCTGCTGTTATTATTGCTGATGGCCTTCCTTTCTGTTGCCTTGATGCCCTTGCCACTGCCACTATGGGCAGGGTCTCCCCAGCCTCCTTCTTGTCATCCTGGTGATTTTTTTAAATCTCTACTGCAGCAGGCACTATATTGAGCATTATATTGAGAAATAAATATTTCACTAAAGAAGCTTTAGGCTGTCTTTCCCCCTTCTTCAGTAGCAAATGACATTATCTTCTCCAATAAGATTTAGCTCCCTCTTCTTCTTTTTCTGTTCCTCATCCAATAGAAAGATACTCTTCAGTAGAAATAAATAATGCTTCCGTGGCTGATTTATTTAGTTCATTTTCAGAAGCTAAGCCTGTAAGCATAAGCACTTACCTGTGGGTTTTCTCCATGGTAACAAAGGAGACTAGAACAAATCTAGAAGAAAAATAACATTCTAGACTTTGAGCATTCATCTCTCCAATCTTCTCACCTTTGCAATAGTTTTGATCAGAAATTAAAGTGTAAACAATGGCCTTTTTCCAATTTATTAATTTCACAAAGGTAGAATCAGCTATTCAGAATATAATATCACATCTTAAATTCTGACTCTGGAGAGAAAATCTGAAGGCAAAGGTTGGAGGGGATATGGAGGAAGAATGATAACCAGTGCACCAGTATAATCATGATGGGGAAATAAAGATTCACAGATTGTCAGCCACTTTTCTTTCTTTGAATCAATACACATAAGTATGTTGTTCATCACTTTGTGACTGGCTAACGGGACAGCTTGCCTACCATTGCTCATTCCCTACACTGCACAGACATGTGGTGTTTGGGGCATTAAACTCTTCACCGGGACAAGCAGCTCTAGCTAATATCTGGTACAAACTGAAATTGTATTTTAGCTCCTGGGATATTTCCTGGAACTGAGCAGCTGATATGCAATTGTTTATATTTCAGAAAAATCAGCATAGAATTGGTTATGTGAAGTCATTGGGAAATCACAGCACTAGAAGAACTGGTGGACACCTGTTCATTGTGAAGAGGTGGTGTTTCAGGTACATCTACAAATCTAGTTAATCTGCATTGACCAAAGCTCTCTTTTAATAGGCAATGCCTCTCTCTAGCAAAGCACAGATCAGAATGAATATTTGAAATAAAACCCACACAAGTAAAGTTGTATTCACTGAAAGTTATTCAAGAACCATTATCCCTCACCCCATCCCTTCTAGGTATCTCATGGTGAAGAACTAGCAAGCTCTATTATGTTCATAGGGAGATGGGGTTCATTTTCTAGACAAGGATCCAGAAACAGGGGAAAATATTGTTCCACATATAATGTACGGCTTTTCACAATTATGTACCCTCTAGGACAGGGTTAGGGAAAGTGTGACCCATGGGCCACATGTGCTGTGTGGGAACCTAAAATGAAGCCACTCAAAGCTTCCAGACCCCTTAATTTATTTAAAAAATATATCTTTCTGAGGGTTGTTTTTTTTTGCCTTCACCCCCCCCCCATAGCTCAAAACATCTGCAAAATGTGTTATTTTGAGCTTCCATGCCCCTCCCCGCCCCCCATTCCCCCATATACCTTAAAATCCTTCCAAGACCCCAAGGAGTTATCCAAAAATCAGCCAAAATTGAAATAGGAAGTATTATCACTCACTCAATTTTGGCCAAATTTGAACTGATTTGATAGGGGGTTCTGATGGGGTTTTAATCTCTGTGGGAGACTTAGGAAGCAGAACTGCTGCACTTTGCAGCAATTTCGAGCTGTTTTGGGAAGATTGGTGGTAACATCAACCCAAAATTATTACTTTAGGGAATCTTGTTGGTTTGGACCTGTTGGAGCCATCTGGGGGGCACAGGGGTGAAAACTGAACCCCTATTCTATAATAAATCTGGCAACTTAAGCAATAAAAGACGTCACAGTTATAGAATATGTGAACTCAATATCACTCAGTGTTGCCTGTAAAATCCAGAGGTGCTCATTTCTAGCTAATTAAAATTGAAATCAGTATTTCCTCACCTTGCCTTAGCTCTGCTTAGTCCTGATCAACACACAGGAGGCCAAGGTCATTGCCAATGGGCATGATTCCTCCTTTACCCGCCTTAAATCTACCCAGTTTCAGTTAACCAAACAAGGCTTATAAAAGCAAAACCATGGGCAAATTTTTCATTACACATTGATTCAAATTTGGTAGGGATGTGAAGTCCCAATGAATGTGCTTTGTAGGGCAGATTTAGTTTACAAGTCACTGTCCAATTGTTTCTGTCAAAGCTTAGATTCAACTGGATGAGGCACCAGTGGCACTTAACACTGCTCTGACTATTCCGATGCTTAGCAGCTGGGTCTCCATTAACTCTTGTGCAGCATTCTTATTTGGCAGCAATTTTTGGAAAATGAAGACAGAATACTCTTCTGTCTTTATAGCACTGTAACGTCCAACATTGCAAAAGGAAACATTTGATATCTTCATAAACACTAGTTGTTCTAGGCTACACAATGGCTTCCAGATGTTGACTTGACACAATTCTGCCCCCAATCCAAATAACTACAAATAGCTACAAATAACTACTGTTGAAGTAGCTTCTTCTAAGGATGTTAACATAATACTTTTAATACAAATCTTCCAAGGGTATTAAAATAATTGACAAATGTAATATCAGAGCCACTGGCAATAATTTTTGAGAACTCCTGGAGAACAGGAGAAATCCCAGCAGACTGGAGGAGTGCAAACATTGTCCCCATCTTCAAAAAGGGGGAAAAAGAGGATCCCAACAACTATCGCCAAGTTAGTCTGACATCAATACCGGGAAAGATTCTAGAACAGTTCATTAAACAGAGAGTCTGTGAACATTTAGAAGGGAATGCCATAATCACTAAAAGTCAACATGGGTTTCTCAAAAACAAGTCATGCTGACTAATCTGATTTCTTTTTTTGATAAAATTATCAGCTTGCTAGATGAAGGGAATGTGGTAGACATAACATATCTTGATTTCATTAAGGCTTTTGACAAGGTAACTCATGATATTCTTGCAAACAAGATAGTAAAATGTGGGCTAGACAAGGTAACCGTTACATGGATTTGTAATTGGCTGACCAGTTGAACCCAAAGGGTGCTCAACAATGGCTTCGTTTCATCCTGGAGAGAAGTGACCAGTGGGGTGCCACAGGGTTCTGTTCTAGGCCCAGTGCTGTTCAAAATCTTTATCAATACTTGAATGAAAGAACAGGGGGGCATGCGTCTCAAATTTGCAGATTACACCAAATTAGGAGAAATAGATAATACCCATAGGACAGAATCAAAATTCAAAATGACCTGAATAGATTAGAAAGCTGGGCCAAAACTAACAAAATGAATTTCAACGCAGAGAAATGTAAGGTACTGAACTTATGGCAGAAAATGAAATGCATAGACATAGGAAGGGGGGCACTTGGCTTAATGAGACTACGTGTGAAAGGAATGTAGGAGTCCTAGTAGACCATAAGTTGAACATGAGTCAACAGTGTGCTGGGGCAGCTAAAAAGGCCAATACAATTTTAGGCTGCATCAATAGAAGTAGTGTCTAGATCAAGGGAAGTAATAGTGCCACTGTATTTTGCTCTGGTCAGGCCCCACCTGGAATACTGTGTCCAGTTCTGGGCACCACAATTCAAAAAAGATGTCAAGAAACTGGAGCATGTCCAAAAGAGGGTGACTAAAATGGTGAAGAGTCTGGAAACCATGCCCTATGAGGAACGACTTAGGGAACTGGGTATGTTTAGCCTGGAGAACAAGTGGTTAAGAGCTGGTATGATAGCCCTGCTTAAGTATTGCAAAGGGTGTCATTTGAGGAGAGAGCTAGTTTGTTTTCTGCTGCTCCAGAGAACAGGACCCAGAGCAATGGTTGCAAGCTACAGGAAAAGAGATCCCACCTCAACATTAGGAGGGACTTCCTGACAGTAAGGGCTGTTCGACAGTGGAATATACTCCCTCAGAGATGGTGGAGTCTCCTTCTTTGAAGGTCTTTAAACAGAGGCTGGATGGCCATCTGTCGGGGATGGTTTGATTTTAAGTTCCTGCATGGCAGGGGGTTGGACTGGATAGCCATTGTGGTCTCTTCCAACTCTATGATTCTAGGTTAAGCACCTCAGACAGTGTTGATAGTTGGCTTCTCTAGCGGGCCTAGTTTTAGATTTTGTTGCTGCATGCCTACAAGACATAGAAGAGAGCCAACACACTTATGCACAAGAAACTGCATTTTTGTACAGGAATTAATTTTTTTCTGTATTAATTGTGTGCAGAAGAACTCCTGAACTGTGAATAGTTCAAAAATTGTTCAGTTTTCATAGGCTTTCTTGCAGTAGGAAGAAAATTGTTAAAATCACTCATTGCTTCCTTCAAGAACAAATTAATAAAGAATTAGGTGAAGGTAAAGGTAAAAGTAAAGGTATTCCCCTTTAACAAGGTTGTCAAGTCATGTCGGACTGTAGGAGGCAGTGCCCACATCTCCATTACTAAGGGCCTTTACAGATGGCAGAAATAGTGCCGCTTGAGGCCACTTTAACTGTCCTGGCTCTGTGCTAGGGAATCATGGGAATTGTATTTTTTTCTGGGACATTGAGCCTTCTCTGTCAGAGAGCTCTGGTGCCACAATAAACTACAGTTCCCATGATTCCTTAGCCCTGAGCCAGGACAGTTAAAGTGGCTTCAATTTGCGCTATTTCTGGCAGTCTGTAAAGGCCCTAAGACAAAGAGCCAGCATTGTCAAAGGCTACTCTGTAGGTCGTGTGGCCAGCATGACTGCACAGAACGCTGTTTATCTTCCCACTGAAGTGGTACCTCTTTATCCACTTGCATTTTTACATGCTAGGTTGTCAGGTCTAATGATGGGAGCTCACCCCATCATGCGACACTTGGACCTCAAACTGCTGACGTTCTGATTTTGAAATCATCAGAGTCAGAGTCTTAACTGCTTGAGCCACCGTATATATGTAATAAAGAATTACATATCTAAATTATTGACCTAACTGGCTACCTTCACTGCCCCTTCAGGAGACGTAATTTGGAAACAGATGAATAATCATTCAGTTTTTCTGTGTACTCTTCTCCCCGCCTTTCCTAGCCTCCTATTGAGCATTTTTTTTGCCTTCCAAATTCCCCCCAAAAAAGAAAAAAAGAAAAGAATAAAGAATAAAGAAGCTGACTATAATTCATCAAGAAATAGGGGTTGTAATAAATCTTGTTTTCCCAGGTGTTGTGTCAGATAAGTCATAAAACTGCTGGAGTGAAGCTGGCATGAACAGGCCCCTCCCTGCCATGTCAGACTGCTTATTGTCTGGAGTCATTAACATGGTTGTGATTTATATAAAGTTTCAAACAACTTTTATAGAGTTTCCAGGGATAAATTATAGTGAAGTCCTGTGGAGCAAGTTGAGATGCATAGAAACAAGAAGCTCTGTTTCACAAGCTGTTGCCTTCTCTCTTATTTCTTCACTTTCCCTAACATTATAATTCTGTTTGAATTTTTTTTTTAAAAAAAACTATATAGCACACTTAAGGCACACAATAACCACCACCACCACAGAATTCTAAACACCTATGTTCTCCAGTAACAAAATACTGTTTCCTGTGACATGGCCACCATCTGTGGAGGAAGTCACTGGAAACTAGAGCAGTGCTGAAATGGGGGACACATATTTGCACTCTGTGTGTGTGTGTGTGTGTGCGTGTACACACACACACAGAGTACATATTAGGGAACCATCTTGGGAGATGGGAGACCTCAGAAACCAATTTGCAAGATAAATGCTTCTTTGTGGGGCTTTGAAGAGTACAATCCATTTGATTTGATTTGATGTGAAAGGTGGAGGTATTAGGTTAAGAGATGCAAAAAAGATTTTGCAGTCACAGTAACCCAAGGGCTAGAAACCAAAAGATCCAACAGTCTTTTCAGGGCAAGGCTGGCTGGAGGGTAAACCAAGTACCATGGTTTGATACTTCTTGTTCCAGAGCTCATTTGCCCCTTTCAGATATTCTTTTCTGCCTCATAAGGGAGGGACATCATGGACAAAAATAGCATGTTTTGACATATATACAATTTTACATAATTGACTGTCATTTTACATAATTTTTAGAATGGCTGTCAAAAACATTATATTTGTTTATTGCAGTATTCATTTTGGTTTACTGTGGCTATTGTTTGTTTGTTGTTTGATTGCAATAAAATGAAGATGAACTGAAAAAGTTTCCCAAGAAATCCACAAAACTGGCAATTCTAAACTCCCATGCTATTTCACATGAAGGCTTTCCTTAACATCTTTTTAGTTAGTATTTCTCATGAAAATGACAAAAGGATGTATAAGATCTTGCAGTTATATTTCACAGTATTCACTTAATATTACGTGTCCTCAGATCAACTTATGGTGACTTATGGGGTAAGCATCAAGAGCTTACAAATCAGGCTTGATTTGTTCCTAGACTCATTTATTTTGTTTTTTTAGCAATCCATGGTGTCTATAGAGTGCTCCTTCTTTTCCTGTCAGCTTCTTTCACTCTCCAGTTTTCACAACCATACATACATAAAAATCAGAAATACAATGGTATGGACAATCCTGACTACAAATGCCAGAATTCCATAGCATTGCACCTTGGCAGTTAAAGTGGTGTCAAACTGAATTATTTATGCAGAACAGATGCAGGCAAGGTCTTGGAAGGGTACCTATGAAAGAACTAGACAAGATCCTCACGTATAAAGATATATAATTTAATATCAATCCTTATACTTGAGGATCTTGTCAACTTCTTTCATAGCTACCTTTCCAAGACATTATCTGCATCTGCACTGCATAAATTATGGAATTCTGGCATATCTAGTTTTGTGAGATATTTAGCCTTCTCTGTCAGAGAGCTCTGGTGCTACAACAAACTACAAATACCAGGATTCCATGACATTGCCTATCTGAAAAATAACATATTGTTAATTTGCCTAGTTGGTAGTAGCAGTTCCCCTTACCTCTGACTCCTTGGGTAGGTATGAGAACTGGTTAGCAGGAGTAAAAGTCTCCCTGTATATCAAACTAATATGTCTAGTTGTGTTGTTGATATCCAGTGCTAGTCTAAAATGTTTTGCTGCCTGAGGCAATGGACTAAATTAGGTGAGGAACATTTCAGTGGGTCTGGGGCTACTATTATGTTCCAGGATACTCTAGGAGACACAAGGACTTCAAACAAAACTAAAATAAAAAATCATTATCAAAACATAGAACTAACAAGTGAGATGCAAGTGGAAGTATACTTTTATTTTTGAAAATTGTATTTTTAAAAATGTTAAACATTTTTTAAAACTTTTTGTAAAAGGAGAACTGCTGGTCCTGGAAGCTTTCCAGAAAGGCAAATTATCCTCTTTTACTAGAAGCAGGGCTGTCTGGAGGACCAGGGCTATTGGTGGATAGCACTGCAAAAACTGTTTTGGAAGCTACTTGTACCCACCCTTGAATTAGACAATGTTTCTTCTCAGTTCTGTGTAGAAACACCAAACAGCACATGACACTCACCTTCACATTGTCAGTGGTGCATCCTTTCTGACACTTGAAGGCAACCAACACTTTGGCTGAGAAGATACAAGGCAGGTTACATGGCACATGTTTTCACCCTCTTTCTGATTTCTGTCAGCTTAGGGAGCCATGTCGCTTCCTGGTGGTAGGGCTGGTCCTGTTTTTATTTTATCCCTGAAAAAGAAGTTTTTTGAAGTGATGTTGGTTCCAGTGATAGAACATGGCTTCTATATCTGTGGACTGGTGAATCTGCTCCAATATCATGGATAGTATCTTCAAAATCTGGACTGAAACTTAGAATTGATTCACCAGACCACTGACATGTAAGCCACCAGCTATCACTGGATAACTCTTATGTTTTGTTGTTGTTGCTGTTGTTGTTGTTTTCAGTTTTAGGTACACATGTTGGAAAGCCATCTCACACATGATATATGGTTACCCTAATACAAACCTATCACCAGGTTTACATGGCAATATTTGTTCAGAGCAGGTTTGCCATTTCCTTCCTCTGAGGCTGAGAGCATGTGACCTGACCAAGATCACCCAGGGTGCATCCATTATCACCATGTGACCTGACCAAGATCACCCAGGGTGAATTTTAGAAATAATGCAGTATGGCACCACTTTAAGTGCTATAGCTCCATCCTATGGAATTCTGGGATTTGTAATTTTACAAGATTTTTAGCCTTTTTTGCCAAAGAGCTCTGGTTCCACACAAAACTAGAAGCCCCAGGATTCCATAGGATGGATCCATGACAGTTAAAGTAGTGTCAAACTACATTGTTTCTATGAGTTTCCACAGTTGCCTAGGGATTTGAACCGTGGTCTCCTGGAGTCCTTTCCTAGCATCATTGTTTTCTTTTATGATTCATTTTTCCTCATGATGTGGCCAAAGTACGACAGCCTCAATTTTGTCATCTGGGCCTCCAGATGGAGTTCAGGCTTGATCTGTTCTAGGATCCAGTTGTTTGTTTTCCTGGCCATCCATGGTATGTTCAGTACACTTCCCCAGCACAACATCTCAAATGAGTTTATTTTCTTGCTATCAGCTTTCTTCATTTTCCAGATCTTACATCATACAAGGTGATGAAGAATACAATGGCTTGGATCATCCTCACTTTAGTGCTCAGAGTAATAGTTTTACATTTTATGATCTTGTCGGGTTCTTTCAAAACTGCCCTTCCCAATCCTGTTCTTCTTTCAATTTCTTAACTGCAGACCCCATTCTGATCAATATTTGATCCAAGGTATGGGATTTTTTTATTATTATTATTATTTACTATTTCAAATTTCTGGTTGTCAATGATAAATTCTTGTATCTCTTCTGTGGTATTTTTTAATGGTCAGCATTAATTTAACCTTGGCACTTTCCTCCTTGACTTTCTTCAGTAATTGTTCCAGGTCTTTGTTTCTGCTTGTAGTGTTGTGTCATCTGCATATCTTAGGTTGTTGCTCAACCTGCTCAACATGCCAAGGCCAAAATAGCAAACTTATTAATGTTGATAATATTGGGAAGGTCATCGGATACAATGAACAAGAATCAAGAGAGCTGGAATACAATCTGACACAAGGTGTATTTTCAACCTAACCCACAGAATTAATGGAATATCATACTCTGCACAGCACTGTCTTTATTAAAACTGGGTGGTGGTGATGATGATAGTGGTGACAATAATGATTGGGTGTACACAGAAAGTTAAGAAGAAAGAGTCTTCTATAGTCCAAATAGTATTTATCAGGTTAATTTGATAGTGTTTGGCTTCACAAATTGTACACCAACATAAATTTAAAATTTTCTAGCTGCTCTTACTTCCATGACATTTTTCCCATTTAACATGTACCTAAGCCCTCTGCAATGCAGTATGTAACTTCACCGAGTGTCTTTGGAAGGCTTTACAGTTAACCAGTTTTAAATGATGTCAGAAGTAACAAGAATATGGTTTTGATGACACACTTAAAAGATTGTCTCTTTCAAAATGTTCATTTTACTGGCTTGGAAAGCAGGAAGGTACATGCAGCATGTCATAAAAAGGTATAACCAAATGTCACTCAATCACCTGGTAGCATTAAGAAAGCAACATTGAGGTTTTCTTAAAAACTGTCATTTTGAAATGTCTGTGTGAACAGAGAAGCCAATCTTGTCATATATAAGAGGTTGCCAAGTCCAGAGAACTACAGTAATGACACTTCAGACCTGAACATTTCAGAAACCTGTGGCTATTGGAAATAAGGGGGAAGTGGATTAAAGAATATTTTCTTAAAACTCCTTCCTCTTTGAAGTGTCAAAACAAAGTTTTGACAGGATTTCCGCAATGATAGTTACTTTTCCCTAGTCTCAATAATTATAGTCATATTTCATTTTAAGCATGTTAGTAAATCAGAGGTATTTGCATAAGAGAAAATGAGGTGCAAATGTCAATGAGGTTGTCATGCCCTGCCTGGACAAGGACAAGGAGGATGAGGAGGATGAGCCAAAACTTCCTCCGGGTCCTGAGTCTGCAGCGGAGGAGCCTCAGCTCAGTCCTAGCAGCTCTGCTTTGCCAGCTCCAGCAGCAGAGCCGCCAGCAGAGTCTATAACTTCGCAAGAGGCTCTGCAGCCAAGCCTCCCAATGACAGAGCAGTCGGACATGGAGGAGGATTAAGGGACTGTGCCTACCTTTGGTCAGCATCAAGCCAAAAAGGTAGGCCTCAGGCACTCGAGGAGGCTTTATGAAAAACTCCAAGGTAATCAACATGATCAGCCCCAGCTGAGCTCTGGCAGCTCGGGGGTTTAAGCGAGTGTGGTAATGATTCCTCAGTGCCAGAGATTATCTGAGCTTCCTGGTGAAAGCCTCTGTCTCTGTCTCTTGTTCCCTGCCTTGAACCCTTGACTCTTGACTATCTTGGACTCCCAGTATCCTTGACCTTCAGACTATCGACTACCCTTGGACCTCTGAATCCCTGGACCTCGGACTGCCTTGCTTCTGGGCTTCTCTGCAACCCTCAACCTACAGACTGTGTTTGACTCTTCGCTGGCTGCTCCCTTGGATTGGTAACTAGGACCTTGTTTGGGACTTTCCCCTTACTTTGACTATCAGCCCTGCTGCCCACTTTCCAGGACATAGGTACTCTAAAACAACAACAACCAGTACCTGCCATAAATATTGATGATCATTGTGTTCAGGAAGATTATCCAGCTTCCTTGGAATTAGCCATGCTGCATATCTTCAACTGTTCAGATTTGGCCAGGACAGACCCAATTAATCTTCTGTCATCTCACTTATCCAGATTGTTACCCAAAATGCTGGGGTCCCAGGAGGGCACCCACAAATTAATATGTTTAGGGGAATTTTAATAGCTCAGATAAAATATACCTTTGGTTGGGGCAACAGTCAACCTTGAGATCAACCTTATTTATATCAGTTCTAAATCACACAGAACTCCAGAAGCAATTCAAAATAGGCTTTTGTAGTTTTGCTAAGAAAGTAATTAACACACACACACACAAGAACTAATGAAGCAAAGGTGGGAGAAGGTGTATAGTGGAAGCCTTGCTAATGGTGATATGTTGAAGTGTGGTTCAAATCGATGGGCATCCAGAACAGAGAGGGCTCAATAGCCACCTTGGCAAGTGGGGTGGCCAGTGTATTGAGGAGCCTAGTAGAACCTACAGAGTCTCTACACAGTTACAAACTAGACCAAATTGCTAGTGTCCAGGCACTGGCATATACACTGAAAATCATGTCCCAGGGCTTTATTTTTCAGGATGAATGGATTAACTCTCTGCTAAATAGTTTTCCAGGAGAAAAAGATTGGTTGGAAGCTGTAGTAAATATTTGGATTATTGGTGTAAATATCTCAGACAAAACAAACCCCTTGCCAATGGACTAGTGTCCTTTATTTGTGTATGCACAACTATTTTCTTTGGTCAGAGTCCCATCATCACACTCCAAAGACAAAAGGAATTATGTTGATGTCTTTGGGTGATCTCATCATGCTGAGTGCCTTGCTTCCTCCCTTACTGGAGGTTTCTGCCTTGGGGTTGTCTTTACAAGTCATCCACTGGTCACTTGCCTCAGTGTTCCTTTTAATATCTATCATATTGATACCAAATATGAGAGGGGTGTTTGGGGGCCTGATCCCAGGGTAACAAGATGCTCTTAAAATGTCCCAATTTCTTTCTCCTCCTCCTCCCACTTTCCTTCTTTATCTCATTTTACTGCAATTGCTTAAAACTGAGTTCAAAATTCAAAAACAGGTTACACTTAGCTAATTCATCAAGAGACAGAAGAGAAGAAGAGAAAAATTCTTGTCCTTCCCAATAGACTCAGTCAAAAGCAAACAGCTACAGTCTCTCCTAGCTTGTGTGTTCTTCCTTATTAATAAATTTTGTCATCTTGACCACACTGATATTGCTTGGACACATGTTTCTCAGTTTTCATTTCCAAAATGTTGGAAGAAATGCATGCTGGCTGCAGAACTCTTCAAGCTGTAGTCCAAAGAATAACTTTTCCGTATTCTGATCATTTATTCAAAACTCAATTACTTTGTGGGGTGTGAGTGTGTGTGAGACATTGGATTAGGAGCCTGGAGATGGATAATTTTTCTGGGGACTGTTTTGGTTCAGAAGAATTATGTGAAATCTTTGAGTGGTTTTTGTTGGTGGTGAAGAGTTGGATAATTGTTGGATTAATTTGAAGGAGAGTGTGTCCCCCACACTAGTTGTGATTATGGTAATGATTACACTATTTTAAATTATTCAATGTACTGAATTACTCTCTTCTGATCTGGATCATTTCACGGAAAGAAGCAAGCATCTATGTTCGTATCCAATACACCAACCATTCCCTCTGCATCCAACACACCCACATGAGGAGAGAGCATCCAGATTTGGCCTATATGCATGCAGTCTGAAGTAGAGAAACCAAAATGGTACAGTTGATTGCCGGGGAAAATTCTGAGAATGGATCACCTGATTTCAACCAATGGCAGGGATGAGCAACTGTGGAAGACTAAGGAGGCACATTAGCTCCCCAGAGTTTGGAGAACCACACACCACTATCACATCTCATCTACAACAAAACAAACAAATAAACATCCCACTTTTTTTTAAAACTCCCAAATATGTTTGTACACTGATGGATCATTTTCACCATGTTTTCTGGACTGCCTCAATCATTTTAGGGCCAGGAGAGGCCTTTTTTTTAACAACAGGAACTCACTTCCTCTTTACTTTTTGTTTTAAGAAGGGGAGGGGGTTTCTCCTAGACCTGTCTTGGTTGAGAGAGACCTACAAACATGGTGAAAATGTCCCTGTGCCCCTTAGTCAGATTTTGAGGCAAATTATTTTTTTGAAAATATTTGCAAAGTTTTGGGCACAGGAGGCCTAAGGGCCTCCAAACCTGGTGGGAATATCCCCCACATCCCTAAAGGACACTTTGTAACATTTAGGAGCTATATATATATATATATATATATATAGAGAGAGAGAGAGAGAGAGAGAACTCCTAAATGTCACAAAGTGTCCCCTGGAGGCCCTGGGGAGTCACAAAAACAGCCATGAGAACCTGTCCACCCTGACCTTTGGCAATGATTTTCCTTGTCAAGGTCGTCATCTTTGCACATTCTGTTTCCATGTGATAAGAGCCAGCACGGTGTAGTGGTTTGAGTTTTGGACCAGAACATTTGGGGACCAGTGTCTGAATCCCTGATCAGCCATGGAAAGTGACTGGGTGACTTTGAGCTAGTCACTCTCTCTCAGCCTCAGAGGAAGGCAATGGGAAACCACCTCTCAACAAATATTGCCAAGAAAACCTCATGATAGGGTTGTCTTAGGTCACCATACATCACTGGAACAATTTCAGTGTGGCAGTGTGGTGACAGTTGAGTCATGGTGGTATAATAAATAAATAAATAAATAAATAAATAAATAAATAAATTGTATGTATATTTCCCGCGTCTCCCTATGGATTGAGGAGGGATTACACAATTAAATGAATACAATATGAAAAATGCAAACAATAAAATAGTGAAATCAGACAACAGTGATAAATTATAAGAGCATATAATATAAATTAAAATAAATTAAACTAAATTAAAATAAAATAGCCAATTATCGTCAGAATCTAGAAATCTAGAAGATCAGATGGATAGGCCTGCTGGAAGAGCTCCGTCTTAAGTGCCTTCTTAAAGGCATCTAGCATAGTAATAAGACGAATCTCTTCCGGTAGGCCATTCCATAACATGGGAGCTGCGGCTGTGTACGATCTTTGGGAAGTCGTGCTGAGTTTGGTTCTATGATGTTCTAATAAGTTCTTTCCAGATGTTCTGAGAGTGCGGGGCGGATTGTGTGAGGAGAGGTGTTCCTTCAAGTAATTCAGGCCCAAACCAAGTAGGGCTTTAAAGGTAATAACCAATGCTTTGCATTGCACCGGGAAGCTAATCGGCAGCCAATGAAGAGATTTTAATATAGGTGTTATATGGTCCGATCGAGATGTTCCGAAGACCAATCTGGTTGCCGTGTTTTGAACCAATTGAAGCTTCTGAACTTGGTACAGAGGTAGCCCCATGTAGAGCGCATTACAGAAATCCAAACGAGAGATTACCAGGGCAAGTACTACTGTTTCAAGGTCCTTTCGGTCCAGGCAGGGGCACAGTTGGCATATCAACCGCAGTTGGTACCAAGCTCTCTTGGCCATCGCATCCACTTGAGATGACAACTGTAAAGATGAATCCAGGAGTACTCCCAAACTACATACATTGTCCTTTAGGGGAAGTGTGACCCCATCCAGAACTGTTTGACAAAACTTCTTCCCTGGACTTGGGGCACCTATCGCGAGTACCTCTGTTTTCTCTGGATTCAGCTTGAGTTCGTTTTCCCTCATGTTCTCAGTCCTCATTCACCCAATAGACCATCCAGCCTGATAGTTAATAACCATGTTGAATAGAAGACTGTTAACATCTATTCTTTTTCTCTCTCTCTTTCTGTGTGTGTATGTGTTGAAATAGCTCAATTCTGGGTTTGCTGTGTTGATTTTTCAAGAGAAGCAAAACATGTTGTACTGCAAACACTGAAATGCATTTACATGCATGCTTTAAAGTCCAAGCACAATTCATTTAACCCATTGACAATGGGTGAAATTGATATTTTTCATTGTAAAGACCCGATTCATGAAAATATATAAATGACTTCTGCACTGAAACTAGATGGCATCTACTTTTATTTATTTCCTAAGCATGATCATAATCCAACTGAATTAATTACTTTTTGGCCCAGCTGAAGTTCAACTCTTGAAGCACATTTAGGACAAAAATCTACTTTAAAATTAATATTTAATTGTCCTTATTCTGTTGTATGTACTCAACCAAGATGGATTAGACCTTCTTTTCTCTGCTTCCACATTTTCCCTTTCATAAGTATATACCCCTCTTATATGAATTTATCAATCAAACCAAATGGCAGATAAATAATCATAATGTATGCAATGAGCGTATTATGCTCTTGGAATTTATTTCAAACCTGGACTAAGTTCATAACTAGTCCCGGACAAATCCTGGGATTTATCTCTGGCATGGAGGAATAAATTTCATCAGGTAAGGTGATTCAAGGAGGCAGCTGTCTTATATGGCAGAAACAATGTTCAGTTGAACCACTCTTTCTCAGAGTCAGGTGGCCATCTAGCCAAGAAGATGGAATATCAATGTGTGTGGTTCAGGGAGCAGTTGCTTTGCATTTGAAAGAAAATTCAAGCCATTTTGTTGAGTTCAGCAGTTTGAAAGTTCACACAGAAAGAAGACCTTTGCACAACTTCTAAAACTGTAGGAAAGTACAGATAAAGATCTAGATACAGTATACAAAGCAGGAGTTCATAGATAGATAGACAGACAGACAGATAGATAGATAGATAGATAGTCAATGATACATTTTAAGAGATATGTGAAAGATTTTTATGGTCAGAATTCAACTGTACTCATGGAAGTGCATGTAGAAGGGGAAATTCACTTGCAACCCCCCTCACCACCATGTTTCCAGAAAACCTGCTTTATTTGGCAGGGATCTATTTGTGGTTGTTAACTCCACATCTATGCAAAGTGGTTTTTTGAGACAACCACAAGCATTATACTGGATGTAGAACAAAATCCATAGAAGTCTTCTTAAGGCAGCAGTTTCTGAATATTGTTCATTTTTTACAAAGTGATCTATGCCAGGTAGGTAAGCAGAGAATAAATCCAACATAGGGGAACCTAGTGGTGCAGATGATTCCTTAGCTATGCTAATATTCTATATATTAATAACATGATGTGGAATGTTTGGAGGTCTTTAAAGACATCTTTGGAGGTCTTTAAACAGAACTTAAACAGGCATCTTTCAGGAGTGCTATAGTTGCCATGGTAAGATGTTGGACTAGATATCCCTTGATAATCTATGATTTTATGTACTTTTAATTACTGCAGAACTTCAGTATATATTTCTATGTATTCCTGGGGGCTCATCACTGCTGAAACTAAATGCTGACCCAGATGGTTTCCTTCCTAAGCCCAGACATATGCAAGCAGGCTGTGGAAACTAAGTAAAGATAGTCAGGGCATGTTCAGAGGTGTGACAGATGTCATCTATGTAGTATAATAGAGTAGGAAGAGATCACAAGGGTGATCCAGTCCAGCTCCCTACCATACCTCAAGATATGGCCATCCAGCCTCTGTTTGAAAACCTCCAAAGAAGGAGACTCCACCAAACTCCAAAGCAGTGGGTTCCAACATTTAACAGCACTTACTATCAGACAGTTCTTCCTATTGTTTAGGTTGTATCTCTTTCCCTGTACTTTGAATCATATTCTAAAGTAAAGTCTTGGGTAGATTAAAACAAATATGATGCAACTGAGTAATGATGTCTATATTTGTTGACCAACCATGAAATAACGAGATCAGACACAAGTGGATAAAATAAGGGCCATTTTATTGACCTATTTAACTGTTTGAGGTCTGGGAGAAGCAAATGGATAAACAAGGGGGGGAGCAACCTGGTACAGGTCCAGCTGAGGCCCAGATGTCAACCTATGACACCTACTCAGCTATCCCTTGGGTGAAACACCAGACCCTGAGGGCAATCCAAAGGGCATTGCTTGCTACCATTATCTTTGGAAGGCCAAAACCTGGAGATCTCCCTCCCAAGTCACTAAACTTTGTAAGAGGGAGTAAACTCCAGCTCACCCAAGGGTAGTTTCCTTCCTACACCTCTGGTCGCTTACCCCATGGAGACCAACCCTCCACCACAATGGGGTGCCAAGGTGTACACCAATCTAAATCTCCCCCCCTCCCACTACCTGCCACAGCCAAGGGACATGCATCTGCTTAGTCCCCTTCCCTCACCAAGCTAGGCAAAATGGCTCTCACCCCTGTTTGCCAATCTTCCAGGAAAAATCAAATTGCCTTTTGCAACAAATGAATGCCATCTGCTCTGTAGAGCTCTGATTGCCAGAATCTAATTTCAGGATAAAGAAGAAAATGGTCCAAACCCCTATCCAAAGCATTAATGATTTCCATATTTGCTCATTGATGAGCCAGTGAAGAGCTGACACTCTAGGGGGCAACAGGCCTCTCTTCATGGAGGCCAACAAAGAGGCCCCTTCTCATGTAGCAGCTTTGCTGCATAGCTCAGGGACCTTTATTTTTCAGTGGGTTAAAGCAGATATGGAACCATGAGGCCTTTCAGGTGCTTTTTGACTACAAGTCACAGAAGTGTTAGTGAACGTCCTCCATTTTTATTATATATTTTAGCCATGTGAAATTCCCTATGACCCCAGCCTGACCCTTGGGAGATGGCAGCCATAATCCTCTAGATGTAAGGTCAAGTAAGCAAGCTAAAATTGCTTTAGACCACTAAAGACTTCCTGGACAGGCAGGTTTTGGGAGTTGCCCTTGGGAATATCCCATTATGTTGGAAAAGATACCTAATGGTGTTTGTTTGTCTTAGTCTCACACTTAACGGGACAGTGATCAGATTTGATTGCACCCCTTTCTCTTGCTTCCTTTCCTTCATAGTTTTGAAACCAAATGCATTGTTTAGACCAGGGGTAGGCAACCTAAGGCCCAGGGAGCCGGATGCGGCCCTCCGAGGCCTTTGGACCGGCCCCAGGCCAGTCCTGCCGCCACCCCCCCACCGCCACCACCGCCCCCCATGATGATATTGATTATTGTTGTTATTACTTGTTCTTGGGGTTTTCTTGGCAAAATCTCCACAGGGGTTTTGCCATGGCATTTCTGGGGCTGAGAGAGTGTGCATGCATATTTTTTAATTTTTTAAAATTTTTTTAAAAAAAATATTTTTATTTACTTATTTATTTATTTATTTTTGGTGCTTCGGCCCCCCAATTGTCTGAGGGACAGCAACCCGGCCCCTGGCTCAAAAAGGTTGCCTACCCCTGGTTTAGACTATGCCCAGACTTAAGTAAACAATAGTAAACCCATCAAGCCTTTGTCCATCCATTGTTTGACTCATGGCCAGGAGGCAGAAATTCCCTATAAGAGCCCCTGGATTTTAGCAGACCTTGTGCTACCTTGGGAGTGCATGCTGAATCTCTGTCGGTCTGCGCTCTGAGATAGTTCCCGCGATCCCCTCTCTTGCTGGTCGTGCCCCTTCCACAGAACCCATCTGCATTCGCCAGAAGCCCAGAGGAGTCTCTCGGGTGTGAGTATATCTCCCTCTATCCTGGTTTCCCTCTTTGCCTCCCCTGCTCTCGCTCTTCCCCGCTTATTTTTCTAGTGTGTGTGTGTGTGTGTGCTGCATTTCGATGTTTGCTTATTTTGTCAAATAAATATTTTAGACTTTAATTGGAATTTGGTCCGTTTCAGTGTCATTCCTTGTCGGAACTTTTACATCTCTGGTAGACAATTGGATAAGATCTAAGAAGCGAAGTTGGGCGCTTCCCTCTCATGTTTGAGCTAATTACAAATTCCCCCAAATTAGGTCTTGGTTTCCCAACAGAAATCACAAGCTGTGATGGGGCAGCCCACACCAAGAAATAAATGGTGGGAAAGGGGAACAGGTGGTGTGATGGCAGGGTGATGGGAGCCCTCTGCACCCAATCTTTATATACCTCAAACAAGTAGAAGGTAATGCTTTGACTACAAGTCACAGAAGTCACAAGCTGTGATGGTGGAGCCTACACAGAGGGATAAATGGTGGGAAAGGGGAACAGGTGGTGTTATGGCAGGGTGATGGGAGCCCTCTGCAACTAATTTGCTTAGACCTCAAACAAGTAAAAGGTAATGGGAGAAGCCAAAGTTGGTTGAGTAGCAGAAGACGGCATGGCAGAGAAAGAAGTGGATGGAGAGGGAGGAGATTATCCCATTGAATTTAAAGTGACTTATCCTTGACTGGATACAGTCATGTTTAATTTTAAAAGTGAGTGTTATCACATGCAGCTGCAGCCAGGCAAGTGCAACCCATATGCAGCCTGGATCCCATCCATGCTTATCCTGCAGCTTTTCAAAAATGAGAGCTTTCTCCAAACCTTATGAATACTCAGTTCTAATAGAGTACGATCAGTTGTGGTCCTCATCAGGAAAAAGATTCCCCACCCATGTCCAGCACTGGTACATTGCTGTGTTGGGTGGCTTGTGAGGAAATTAAATTGCAGTTACATCCATTCATTTGATTTAGCAGATGTGACATGGGTGTGTGTGTGTGTGTAAAAACAAATCCAGAACATGTATCATTTGTTGGTTCTGGTTGGCAGCTGGGACCCAGAGAGCTGCTGCAATATACCAGGGGTTAATGTCAACTGTGCCCACAGAGGTGCCAGGCAGCTCACAGTACTGATTGCGCTTCTCTTTCTTGTCCTTAACCCTGAGCTTTGGAAATTTACCTTTTAAAAAACTAAAGGTAAAAGGTAAAGGTAGTCCCTAGATATGAATGTCTAGTCATAACCAACTGTAGGGGGTTGTACTCACCTCTGTTACTAAGCCAAAGAACCAGCATTGTCCAAAGACTACTCTTGGGTCATGTGACCAGCATGACTGTACTGAATGCTATTACCTTCCCACTGAAGTGGTACCTATTTATCTACTTGCATTTGTATGCTTTCAAATTCCTAGGTTGATAGAAGCTGGGACTAGTGACACTCCATGCAGCAGTTGGGCCTCAAACTGCCAACCTTCTGATCTTACAATTGTCAGAATTGGCATTATCACCGTTAAGTCACCACACCCTATTTAAAACTACCTTGCCCATAATAGCATGTACATAATCCCCCAAGCCAAGGGTATTATGGGAGTTCTCTGGGAGTACTAGCCAAAGAAGTATTTTTTAAAGACTCTGCCTCCACTCTTTTTTTCTGAGAAATGTTGTTTTCACATTTTTCATGAGGGCAACTATAAACATATGCTGCGTGTAGAGCTACAGAATTTGTTTGTATGAAGGTACTGCTGCTGATTTGGGATTTAAACCTTTCTCCTGGGATGACTCTGAACTTCCTCCTGAACTTTGAACAACTGTAAATGGAACTGTGAGTTCTGATGGCACATTAAATATTAATGCTGGTATAAAACTTAATCCCAATTTGTAATTCAGTTCAGTCTAATTTACTACATATTGCACAATTTCCTTTACAGATAACTTTTAGTGTGCTATATAAATAATAAAGCAGTTCTCATGATTCTCAATTGTTTTAATAGGGCTTGGTATTAAACTTGCATTTGCTATCACTTAAATATCACCATACCAATTTATTTTATATGAACTCTCTTTCCTTGCACCTTCTTTTCCCCATTATTCTGCCTGCACATTTTAAATCTGCTAGCACATGACCTATTATTTTCTGGGAAATACATGAATTTCCACTGAGATAAAGAACTTTAAAAGGATAGAAATCAAGGAGCTTGCATTGTTATAACTCATGAACAAGTACATTAATGGTGCAATCTGATCCATGAGTTACATTTGGTGGAAGGGTTGCTAGTAAAACCTCTAACCAGTGCCAGTCCAAGTATCAGGAATGAATTACATCAGTTACCATATTGTAAGTATGACAACTGAAGGAGGAAAGTGGTTGTCTTAGAGCTATGGCTGGCCAGGTTAATATGGGTATTGTCCTCTCCAGGAACTAGGTCTGAAGTTCTTCTTGAGATGATATCAGAACAAAATAATTCCAACGAATATGAATCAATGGAGATCTGACATCATGCAGCCTATGAGGCCCTGGATCAAAAAATGATGATTACCTCACTAGTCTATGGTGTTCTCTAAACTTATTACATATTGAATAATCTGTAAATAGTTCAGCATTGTGTTTTTCCACCCTGGAAAAAGTTTCATATCCTCCCTTTCTTTCAGGGATATATTAAGAGTGGCCCACAGTCTAAATAGAGAAGGGCAACTCATCCTGAAATGGAGGGATGAGGTGCCCTCTCCTTTTCAGATTACAGGCAGATCTCTATATATTAGTTAAAGGCAAATAAAGTAATAGCACTGCTGACACTAAGGAATGATGCATGTTCTCAAAACCACAGCTTGAAGGATGGAGACATGTTGGATTCCAAAGGAAATATATTTTTTGTGTCGCTAATGGATGTTAAATTAAATGGATTTTGAAAATCTCCCAGCTGCCACATGGCCAGGAGGAGGAGGTACCAGCCTGCAAGATTTGCTCCTCCATACCATCTCAACTAAGAAGAGAAACAGAAAAATGCAAGCCTATGAATAACATCTTCATTTTTTTTTCCTCCAGTTTGGTTTGTAACACCTTGCCTGATAAAGAAGCCAGTGAAGCTTCAAAAGCTTGCAACATTTAGATTGTGCATTTTGGTTGGCCCAATAAAGATATCACTGTTTGGTGGATTTTTGTTGTTACTGGAATTGCTATATAGCCAACACGGCTACCCCTGGATGTTTTTCAGAGCATGAAGTGTTACCTTTAAAAGGAAAATACTGATTTAGTTATTACTCTGATCATCCATTATTTGTTACTTTTAATGAAATCAAGAAAAGTAACTTACAGAATTATTATTATTATTATTATTATTATTATTATTAACAGGTTACTATTGCTGTTATTATTTTTCTGGGCCAGCCAGAAAAATCAGCAATTGCAAAACATGTTATAAACCAACCTGGGCATAAAATGCTATTTGAAAACATTGAAATGCTAGACCATGTCAACAACTATCAGGTCAGAATACACAGGGGAGACATTGAAATCCACAAAGACCTCGACAACTTCAACAGGAAAGGAGAAACCCTGAAAGTAAACAAAGTTTGGCTACTGTCCTGAAAAACACCAAAATCAAGACTCAGCACATGCAAATGAATTTCACCCAAGGTCGGGGGTTCCCCAGCAGATAATGGATCATTAATTAAATAGACACTAATCCTCCTCTCATATCCTCCCACCCTGAGGCCTTGCCATTCAACACAGAACAAAACACAGATTAAAATGTAAATCACACACATTTAGCCGCCAAATTTGCTGCTCAGCTGCAGTCCGGCTCCATCACTGCTCCAAGCGGCACTTCTCACACCTCTTTTCGAAGTTGAGAGTTTTCTGGATTGAAAAAATGGCTGCCGGAGCACCCCTCGGAGTGATGATGGAGTCAGGCTGCAGCCAGGCAGCAATTTCAGTGGCTAAATGTGTGTGATACTATCAGGATGCTGCCTGCTTCTAATTATAACTGAGTGAAATAATCTTCTAAATTGCAGCCATAGCTGTTAAAGACAAAAAAGCAATTCAGTTCCAACTCTGCTACAAAAAGATACTGGTTTAAAAAGTACTTCGTTAGTTAGATGAGTTACTAATGTTCCTGATAGTACTTACCTATGCATTCCCTGTATATTTTAAGAACAGAGATCTGCTGTTGTAATCATTCATTCTTACATTCTGTGTACCATTGGCCCCACCATCATTATCCATGTAGTGAGAAAAAGTATTTGCAAAGTCTATTTTTTCATTTAATTATGAAAATAGGGAATGCTGAACTTAGTTGAAAATGTTGACAAATTAATGCAGTGACACATTAACTTTGGGGAAAAAAATCTCATCCCAGAATGGATGTCAGGAAGCACTTGTACATGCATTATGGAAAGTGCTGTCAGTATAATGAGGTCAGTGCCATGCTTCCACTTATCTGCACATTACATAGTATTGTGTAGATAACTCATACAGGATCTCCGCTCTGAACACATCCTAAGGCAAGCTTTGGAACCTTGTTGAGAAGCTTGTCTCCTTGTTGAAATCTATGGCCAGATCACTGTGGCAGCATATGAGTCTGCCTTAGCATAATTCAAGGAGAGGAGGGAGGCAATGGAGACCATCCCCTTGGCTTAGCTACTTCCTGTATTGTACAATAACAACCAAGGGACTCCTAAGTGTAGCTCCATCCCCCTGATCGCAGAACTGTATCAGGGCCAGTCAGGACTGCACTTGAACACAAAGAGAAGAGCAAAGGAAGCAATCTACAGTCAAGATTGTCCCTTCCTTTTTCAATGCTCAAGTACAACTAGGATGGGCCTGTATATGCCCAAAAGTTGAACAGTAAATCCCTGGTAGATCCTTGGTTATTTCTGTGGGGTTGCAGAAGACTGGATACTTCCTTCCATCACTCACAAGATGCTGATCTATTTGCCCAAATATTAGATGAGGCTTTTATCCTCTATACCAGAATTAGGGCTGCCCGATCTTAGGGCCTGAGTTTCTTTTTTTTTATGTGTCATCTACAGGCAGGAAACATGGTTGCATATTCTCCACTTTTGCTGGGCTCAGCTCCCGGCAACAGGAAAGAGCTATGTGCAAATCTCCAGCACAGCTAATAGAGTAGCAGCTTGCAATTCACTAATTATAATTTGCAAGGATTATTATGATTTGTTGCTATAACTTGCAAAGATTTTCCAGGAGTCTCTATATATTTACTAATGATGGTAGTATCCAGAGACATAGCTATGTTAGTCTGGAATATTGGTATGTAATCTTGAAGTACCTTTGAGTCAAACTGAAGAAGCATAAGCTTTCGTAGACTTGGCCAACTCCCTCAGATACATGGAGTGAAACGTTGCCCGGGAAAGACCTTTAGAATCAGATTGTATGAATTGCCATAGAAATGCAAAACTTGTGGGTATGGTGATGAGGTGATAAGTTCTGTTTTTACCATGGCCATTGTGGGACAAAGAAAGGAGGAAAATGTTGGCTAAGGCCAGGGTGGTAGATGACCACATGAGTGATGGAGGGAGTTTTTGGATGTGGTGTGTACAGGCTGGGAAACAGAAAAGAGATGTGATAAACTGGCAAAGACCTAGGTGTTAAAACTGAACTTGTCACCTCATCACTATACCCACAGGATTAGTATTTCTATGGCTGTTCATACAGTCTGAATAAAAAGGTTCTTCTTGATTATAAAGGTCCTATATTAGCACCACTAATAAAAGCGGCTTACTGGAGTGGGCGTAAAGTTTAAAACTGGTGGCATCTGACCTTATCACAAGGATTTAGCTGGCCATTTCCTTAAGCCGGAAAACTCCTAGCTTCAAAAAGAGGTGCACTGAGCACCCCTGCAAGCGGGGATGGACCCGGGATGGACCCAGGCGGCAAATTTGGTACCTAAATCCTTCTGATAAAATCAGGATGCTGCCTGTTTAAAATTTTAAGCTGGCTCAGGTAAGCTGGTTTTAGTAGAGGTGCAATAAGCTCCTTAGTCTGGAAGGTGCTACAAGATCCCTTTGCACACTGGTATTCCAGACTAACATGGAAGTTAAGCTTATCGCACGGCACTTAAGGAACGGGAACGGAATGGAACAGAAGGGAATGGAACAGAGCAAAAATGCATTTTACTGCACGGGAGAACACCACTGATGCCGCTGGAAGTCCCCAAGGTGTTCCCCAGCTGTTCCTGGCAGCCGATTTTTGAAGGACGGTTCAAAATTACCTTTCAAAAATCAGCAGCCAAGATGGGATCTTGTGTCTTTAGTGTATGAATAGTGCTTAATTATATTACCAGGGATCATCTCTTTGTCTCATGTTTTGAATCCTGAACTGGAAATAGAACTCCATCTTGATCCCAGGCTGAGGGCTGTTCATATTAATCTGAAATCTAGATCCATGACTTTCTTTTGTCTGTAGGGGGGGGTCACTTCTGTCCAGCCTCACTCAACATCTATTTCTTTGTCATTCTTTTCTTAATCTGTGAGGAAATATTTACTTGAAAAAGCTGTTGCTTAGTCTTTTTCTTTTCCTCACATTTTGTAGGGAAGGAGAAGAAAGAACAAAGTGTCACTTTACCCAAGTACAGAACATATATGAGAAGAAAAATAAACAAGAAACAAATTGTAACTTGAGAAGAATTAAAGTGTTATAATATAAAGAAAAAATTGGTGTCTTGGGAGCAGAAAAATCTTTTAAAACTTCATGTTCTCTTGAATTAAATAAAAAAGGAAAGCAGTGAGAGGAGGGGGAAGGATAATTACCAACGAGGCTAGAGGGGATTCAACTCCATCTAAATTGGAGATATAAATGAATGCAACAAGAGCTGATGATGTACTTAAAGCATAATATCATTGTATTTTTTCCTTCTTCTCTCTGTTATACTATGAACAGGTGGCTTTGGCATTATGCACCTGCTTTTTCTTTAAAGTCCCCTACTATAATCCAAATGAATGTTTCAGCAGATGTTGAATGATTAGTGTTCTGATATATTCTCTTTATCCTCACCATTTATGTATATAATTTTTTAAAATATCTTGAGCGCCTTTCCATTAAAATTCGGCCTGAGGCAGCATGGGAACTGAAAACAAAAACATAACAATAGATAATCAAGTATAATAAAAATGCCAACAAAACAAAGGAAAAATTAATTGGACTGCAAATTAAAGTTGAAATAAATAAGTTTTCATACTGTACTTCAGCACTCAATGCAGTGTTTTCTCTATAGCATTCTCCACAGATGGGGCAACATAACATGTTTTTAATCATTTTCAATGTATTTTAACAGGATTGTGTATTTTTTTTTTTAAAAAAAAGCTGTTGTACTATAAATTGTTTCAGCTACAATTTGTTTTACTGTCTGTAAAGCTCCCCAGGTCCCATATTGGGAGCAAGGTGGGATTTAAATTGTTGTTGTGTTGCCTTCAAGTCATTTTCAAATTATGGTGACCCTAAGGCCAACCTATCATGGGGTTTTCTTGACAAGGTTTGCCTAGAGGAGCCAGCAGAGCTTTCTAACTGAGAATTTTGTACTCTCAAAACTGCAAATTCCAAGATTCCATAGGATATTACTATGGGAGATAAACTGGAATCATAGTATTTTACTTTTCTAGCATGAAACAACCCACAGTCTCTTGGGAAAAATCTCTATATTCTCAGGTATGGAGATAACTTTAGATGATGGAACAGCAATGTCTGTCAATTGAGGCTGAATCATGTACACAGAGTAGATGCAGTCTCCCTAATAAGGTTAAGTTATAATCATTTGGTTACACCAAGCTTTCTCAGTATCTGCTCCCTGGTTGTGGAATTCCTTTCCATGACAGGTTTGTTTGGCCTACTCTCCCCTCTCATTTCCCCTCTCATTTCACTAGTGGCAAGCAAGAAACTTTTATTCAGGCAGGCCTTTGGCTTATAATTCATGTGATGGAAAGGGCATTTAATGGGATTGTGCTTTTATATTTTGTTACTATGTTTTCATTGTGTTTTATATTGTTTTAATTTTAGTTTTGAACAGAACTGTTGTTGAATTGGTTTTTCAAACTTTTATTTAAAAATTCTTTTAGCTATGCCATTTTCAGATGCTTGTAAGCCATGCTACAAGCAGAAAGGTAGAATACAACTAATCAAATATATGGATGAAGGGATATGAAATTAATATCCAATCTTCCTTCAGCTACAACTACTGGAATTCCTTCTTCTACTCAACTACTGAAGAACCAAGATCCCTTTCCTTTTTTGGAGGTGGCTGCACTTTTGTAAACTGGCTTTCTGTTACATCAGCCCAACAAGGGAAATAGACATGCATGAATTTCTGTCTGGATTAGGACCTCCATCTAGAAAAACACACTGCATCTATGATCCCCAAAATTAGACTACCAAAAGCAGAGAGTGAACCAATAGTTGGCAGAAAAATCAAACATGGCCTGATACTTTTTTTGTCATTTTAGCAGATATTTGATGAAGAAATGCCATGGAGCTAAATATGGGCAGCTGCTGTGTTGAGAGGAGGGGGTCACACAATTGGTGTAGAAGTATTATCCAAAAATAGAGCATTTCCACTAGTGAAAGCAGGTCCTAGAGCAAACTCAATGCAATGGATCTAAACACATTTAGGGTAGGTTTACACTGGCCAGAATATTCCTGGAGTATTCTTGCCCCAAAGCTGCCCTGAATACCTCCCATTACCTCCACACTCCAGAACAATGCTGGGTGGCTGTCTTTTGATATGTCCTGTTGTGCCACTTGGTGTCACCATCGCCAGTGTGAGTTGCTTCCTCTGAGGTCAAAAATTGAGGTGCCCAGCATTAGGCATGGCTGAGTGTCTTGTGAGTTCAGAAGGAGCAACTTGTGCTCAGAGGGAGCTGTGGCACTGGGTGATGCAGTGGGACATGTGTGAAAACAACTGTCTGACATCACTCCAGAGAGCTCCAGATTGTCTTGGAAAATCCAGAGCAAAAAGTGTTTTTTAAAAAAATGATTTAAAGGTAGGATGGCCCAGATTCAGTGCCAAACTGGCCTTCCCACTGCACTTGAATTGGGGCTTGGTTCTGTTTTGTGCAGACAGGGTGATGTGAGGGTGAGGGGAAGGCTGTGCAAATAGCCCATCTAGACATGCCCTTGGTCACATTTTAATTCAATTGAATTAAACAGCACAAAATAATTACAGGCAGCTTAGATTACCTTTATTTCGATGGGACCAATCTGAATAACATCTTCTGGATCTAGCCCAATAATAATAATGGTTAAAGAAGAAAACAAGGGATTGTGACTGTAGTAAGCACTAGGGGAGATGAAGATGTGAACTGCCCTCTCATTCGGTTTGTAAATGTTATTGCTGTTCAAACATCCTTGCCTTCCAGGTGTGGGTTACCTAGCAACCAAGGCCAGGTAGTTCTAGACATTTTCCTCTTAAATGGTAGAACTTCTCTCCACCCTAGTATTAGCTTGGCTACAGCACATCTATCAGGAGTGGTCTGGCTGATAGAGCAATGTGGGGGGGGGGGGAGCTGATATACAATGTGGTTTCTGTGCATCCTTTAGCAAGAACAGAAATAATTCCATTAAATTAAAAACTTGTCCTCATCTTTCCTGCAGTCATCCTGGTATTTAAAAGCAAACATAACTTTTGATTTCAACAGAGAGAACAAATGAAAGGAAGGGAAGAAAAGAGGGGAAAGCAACCATATATAGCTGTGACTGGAAACAAGAATTACACTTCTTTATGTTAATGCATCAGTTACTTAATCAAGAAAGCAACACTTAGATAAGATAAATGTAAAGACTTTTTCCTCCTCCATAGAATATTTAATAGTGATTTATTTAACTAAGTATTGATTATTTGAGGGTTATTAACCCAGAACTGGATTATAATTGAGACTTCTATCATGGTTTGGAGTGCAGTATGAATACTTGTATTTCCACTTGTCATGTTGGTGACATCGTCTCTAATACAGTCTTATCTCAAGGTTTATGTGTTTTGTGTTTGTATGATTTATTGAGGAACTTGATTTTCCAGTAACTACAACAGCACTCTTTATAAATAAATACATGAGATAAGCTACAATCTGGAAATAAGGAGATAATTTCTGATACTGGAAGAACAGGATTTGGGAACTAAAACTCTTAGCAAATGCCCTTTTCATCACTCACCATCTTATTTCCAGTAATGAAGTTGCATGCTTTTGTGATGAAAGCTTTGAAAAGAAATGCTGATACATTAAGAAGCCAAGCTTCAAGGGCTCTTTGCCATGACCAACTCAAAATACTTTTCGGCCTAGGATGAAGGATAAGATTACTTCTCCTCCTTATCCATATACACAAGCTGACTGGACTGGTAGTTAAATCTTACCTTAATACTGGCAATGGGGTAAAATTGTCAATGATATTTGAGGCACAGAGCTATTTGTGGGGTTGGGGAAGGAAAGACAGATTGTCTTTCCTGGGATACACAGATATTTTCTCTGATAAATGGAAACAGTGGGTTCATGAAGAGCAGCCACCACATTTCCACTGGTGCCTTTAAGCATCTGCTACCTGAGGTAGGAGACTACTCATTATGTTATAATGTGGTTTACCTGAGCTGGCTTAAAATTAGAAGCAGGTAGCATCCTGATAGTATCAGATGCATTTAGCCACCAAAATTGCTGCCCGGGTGCAGCCTGGCTCCATTGCCACTCCAAGGGGTGCTCCTCGCACCTCTTTTCGAAGCCAGGAGTTTTTTAGCTTGAAAAAATGGCCACCTGAGCACTACTCTGAGCAGCAATGGAGCCAGTCTGCACACGGGTGGTGATTTTGGTGGCTAAATGCATCTGATACTATCAGGATGCCACCGGCTCGGGTACACCACGTTATAACATAATGTGATAATCTTCGTAGTCAGTTCACTTAGCTTAGTCATTAAACCAGTTCTGTCCCTTTGGCATCATCACCAGTTATTTTTTCCAGTTAATTTGATATTTATTTTATTCTAATATCCTCATGGTATAATTTATTATATGTAAATTTGTTTGTCTCAGCAGACATTGACAAGGAGCTGCAAACTTTCTACAAGCAACTTCCTGGAAAGATTCTTAGTGCATCATCAAAATGTCTTCATTTTTGTTTGGGGTGTTTTTTGTCATGATTTTTGTGAAATGTGCACAACATGATTTCCATAAACCTCTGGTTTCTGGGGAAAAGTAGAGTCTTGAGAGGCTCAATCCACACAGAGAGAAAGTAAGCAAAACAGAACAGGCTGATGAACATGAAGACTCAAACAACTTTCTCAAAGATACTATGTTTGCTACTTTGTACAACAAAGCTATAGTTCATAGAATGATAGAATCATAGAGTTGGAAGAGACCACAAGGGCCATCCAGTCCAACCCCCTGCCATGCAGGAACTCCAAATCAAAGCATCCCCGACAGATGGCCATCCAGCCTCTGCTTAAAGACCTCCAAGGTTGCATTTTCTAATAGTGTATGTTGCAGTAGTTGTTGCATTTTCTAATAATGTATGTTTTATAGAAATGTGGGGAAAAAACAATTGTGAAGATAAGCAGTGTCCCTCCAATATGAACAATAACAACAACAACAACAACAACAAATCCTCCTTTCAGTTCTTGGTGAGAAGAAAATGGTGAGAAGAAAATTGTTGACATTTTCCCATTTACAGTGCCAGGATTTGCATCCCTCCATGTGATAGATATCTGGATTGTTCTCAGGGGTAGCTTTTTAGCATGTGATACAGACCTCAAGAATCATCCCAGGAATGCACCCTTCTCCCCCTGCACTTTCCAGTCTCTCTCTCTCACACACACATTACTTTAAGTGCATACCATCAGTTGCATACAAATGTAGGAGATTATCAAACACAGCTTTTAAACCACAATTATAGTTGTAAAATAGTCCCTTTGGCAATACTTATCACACTATGTTATCTCTGTCTTGTTGCTGCTTTGCTATCAGGTGTGATTAGGGTGTCCCTTTTCATTGACAAGGAAACCCATCAATAAGCTCCCAATAATGCTACAGTCTCATTAGTCTTCAGGTGTGAAATGTTGCTGCCATGGTAGTTGTGATATTGGCAGGCTTATGGTGTCACAGTCTCCTCGTCTCCCCCATCCCCCTCCACCTTGCTTTTCCAAGCAACTTGATTTCCCTTCTTTTTTACTTATTTTCTTTTCTTTTTAAAATCTTAAAGCACATTAGCATAACTCCAGAATTATGATAAAAAGTAAAAATATAATAAAACCAAAAGGCACTCTGGGTAGGGCATAGGCCAGGGAGACAGGGTTTAGGGTGAAGTGTAGAAAAGAGGTCAATGGCTATCGTGAAGATGTGTGATAATGGCTGCTCTCAAAGCAATATGTTTCAGTTTTCTTTAACAAGCACGATTATGGCGAGAACAGGGCTCATGTGATAATGTCTGCAGTCACACATGGATTAGAACCAGTGAAATCTGTACTAACTAACTATGAGTAACTTTAGCATCCCA
This sequence comes from Phrynosoma blainvillii, assembly GCA_026167975.1. NCBI lineage: Eukaryota > Metazoa > Chordata > Lepidosauria > Squamata > Phrynosomatidae > Phrynosoma > Phrynosoma blainvillii. The sequence goes on from JANUYF010000004.1 coordinate 301,965,617, forward strand.
GCTCCAAGCTATCTTGGATGAAACCAATTATCCCAATCCATTTCAAACTGGCTTTAGGACAGGATTTGGGGTTGAGACTGCCATGGTTGCTCTGACCGATGACCTCCGCTTGAGCATCGACAGGGGAAGTGTGACCCTGCTGGTGCTCTTGGACCTCTCAGCGGCCTTTGATACTATAGATCATGCCATTCTCTTGGATGGGCTGAGAGAGTTAGGAATTGGAGGCACTGCTTTGCAGTGGTTCTGTTCCTTCCTCTCTGGCAGATCCCAGAGAGTGAGGCTCGGGGACAGTTGCTCTTCTAAAATAGAGCTTAATTGTGGCGTCCCTCAGGGCGCCATCCTTTCCCCGATGTTATTTAACATTTATATGAAGCCGCTGGGGGAGATCATTCGGAGGCATGGAGCACGGTGTCTTCAGTACACTGATGACACCCAGATTTATTTCTCCATGACCAAATCATCGTCTCAGACCTCTGATGGCGTCCCTCCTCTCAATGACTGTCTTAGAGTGGTAATGGATTGGATGAGGAAAAACAAATTGAAGTTGAATCCAGACAAAACGGAGGTGCTCACGGTTACAGGTCCGAATCCGGGTTCGGGATTACAGCCCCTAGTCCTGGATGAATTCACACTCTCCTCCAAGGACCATGTGCACAGTCTGGGGGTACTCCTTGACTTGTCGCTTTACATGATTAATCAGGTGAGCGCGACAGTCAGGAGTGCCTGTTATCAGCTTCGGCTGATACGCCAGCTGCGCCCATACCTGGAGAGGAAAGACCTGGAAACTATGGTGCACGTGCTGGTAACCTCACACCTAGATTACTGCAATGCACTCTACATGGGGCTACCCCTGTGCCTAACCTGGAAACTTCAGTTAGTGCAAAATATGGCAGCCAGATTAATCACCGGAACATCCAGGAGGGAGCACATATCCCCAGTGCTTAAATCCCTCCACTGGCTGCCAATTAGTTTCCAGGCGCAGTACAAGGTGTTGGTTTTGACCTATAAAGCCCTACATGGCTTGGGTCCATCTTATCTTAGGGACCGCCTCTTCCCGTATGATCCCCCCCCCCCGTGCCCTCCGTTCAACGGGGAAGAATCTGCTTCAACAGCCAAAGGTAAATCTTAAGCAGACTTCCCAGAGGGTATTTTCTGTTACTGCCCCTAAACTGTGGAATGGCCTGCCGGAGCAGATCCGTCTTAGTAAATCTCTGACTGCTTACAAGAAAGCACTCAAGACGGATCTGTTCCGGCAGGCCTTCCCAGAATAACTTCCTCGCAGGGATAATATATGTGGATTTACTTTGCCCTCATCCCCCCTCTGAGTGGCCATTCTGTTACAAGCAGTTGTTTATTGTTGTTATTTTACTTAGTTATATGTTTGATTTTAAATTTAATTAGTTTAATTCTATTTTAAGGGTTGTGGGTTGTGGGTGGGGGGTTGTAGGAATTGGGAATGTTTTAACTGCTGTATTTAACTTGCTGTAGGCTGCCCTGATTGCCTAGCAGAGGGGCGGGTTATAAATAAAATTTTATTATTATATTATTATTATAGTGTCTCTAGTGTAAGCATAACTAATCATATATGAATGCAAGAGCAATTCTCTGAATACAGTTTTAGTCCACTACTAGTGTGTTTTTTTATTTGGTTTTCCATTAGATATGTTTTGTGTTTTCTTTTATTTATTGTAAGGATTGTATGCATACATTAGACAATTTTCTAGCTACATAATCTATTTGATATTGTGTATAGTTTTATACTGTGTATTTTAAAATTATTTAATGCTTTTTCATCATCCTTCTCTCTCACTCTCTTTTTTTTCTGAGCTGCTTTAGACAATAATTACCTTACATTTACAAAAGATAGATACTGCCAGAGAAGTATCTTTAATCAGAAAGTTAGAATAATTATTAGACCAATTGTCATTGCCAAAATGATAAGTATTTCTATTACTGGTCCTTTAAATGAAGGAAGCTAGGATTATGGAAAGGATGTTGTGGGAATAGTCATGGAGCTGCAAACCTATAAGATTTTCATGATGGTAAGTGCCACTGAACTCTATAGGTCTTACTTCTGAGTAAACATGTATAAACAAGAAGTAAACATTACTTTTGAGGAAACAACAATGATCTGGAACAATTACTAAGGAAAATTAAAGGAGAAAGTGCAAAGGAAGGCTTACTGCTGAAAAATATTGACCATGGAGGATTTACATATATTCAATCTTAATAACAAGGACATGGAAATTGTTAAAGAATGGAGACTGAAGTCAAGAAATCAGAAGAAAAATAGGACTTAGAAGGGCAGCTATGAAAGAACTAGACAAGATCCGGAGGTGCAAAGATATTTCACTAAATACTAAAGTTAGGATTGTCCATGCCATCCTTATGTATGGTTGTGAGAGCTGAATGGTGAAGAAAGGTGATAGGAAGAAATTAAACTAATTTGAGATATGGTGCTGGAGAAGAGTGCTGAGGATACTGTGGACAGCCAAAAAGTCAAACAAATGGGTCCTAGAACAGATCAAGCCTGAACTCTCCATAGACCAAACTGAGATTGTTGTACTTTGACCACATAATGAGAAGGTACAACTCATTAGAAAGGACAATAATACTAGGGAAGGTGGAGGGTAGCAGAAAGAGAGGAAGGCCACATACTAGATGGACAGACATAACCAAGGAGACCACAGGCCTGAGCCTGCGAGTCCTGATCAAAGCAGTTGATGACAGAGGGACTTGGAGGTGTCTCACTCATGAGGTCACCATTAATCAAAGTCAACCTGAAGGCAGTAGACAACAACAACATGCATGAAATGGTGTTGCATTTCCTCTCTCTTCTTATCTTTTTAATACCACAATCAGCCTTCAAGAGTCACCACCATATCTCACTGGAGATGAAATGTCAAAGAAGTAAAGTAGTCGCAGACTGCCAGAAATAGTGCAAATTGAGTCCACTTTTAGGGTTAGGGTTAGTGCTAGGGAATCATGGGAACTGTATTTTATTATGGCACCAGAGCTCTCTGACAGAGAAGGCTCAATGTCTCAGAAAAAAAAAAAAAACAATTCCCATGATTCCCTAGCACTAACCCTAATCCTAAAAGTGGACTCAATTTGCACTATTTCTGGCAGTCTGCAACCCCCCCCCTAAGTAAAACAGTTAAGATAGCAAGATTGTACAGGGAGATGACGCATTTCCCTGCATATTGCTTAATGTTGTTTATTAGTGAGAGTGTGTAGTAGGGGTCATCTCTCACTCAGCAGCACTAGGGATATAATTGAGAGTTTCAGACAAGAGCAGAAAATCTCCTCTTTTTATGGATTTCCCCAAAGACATGTGGCTGACCACCATGGGAAACAAAATGCTGGCACAGATGGGCCCTCAGTTTCATCCCTCATGGCTCATGCTGCATGTCCTTCATATGATGGGCAAAAGAAATTAGAACTGCTGCAGAATTTTGCCAAAAATGAGACGTTGACATGCATATGAATGTGAAGGAGAAATACTTAAGAATTTCCAGGGAAGCAAAAATACTGATAAGTCTAGCAAGATATTTCAGGGACTTCTATATGTCATCAGAAAGTATCCAATATAAAATATCATTGGCATGAAGCTTTCATTTTCATGCTGCTAAATAACCTATTTAAGGAAAGATAAAACAACATCAGAGCAAATCATAGTATTGATCTATCGCCTGTAATTAATATGTATGGGACTCTAAAGATGGTATGTCAGTGTATCAGTTTTCTGAATGCCAGCACAAATATTACATTTATTGAGCAACTGCTTCCAAAAACAAACTAATGTGTGTGAGAATAGCAGCTCTGGCAGCTGCTCATATGTTTCATGTGGTAAGAAAAAAAATGCAACTGGTTTTGCTCTCAGTGAAATTTCAGTGGTAACACTAGCTGGGACTAAAAGTATTGATTCCTTTGTGAAACTGCAAGATCTCACTTCTGTTGTGATCAAATGGTGAGGCTATGTCTCCTTTATTGATCCATAACTTTGGAAAGGTGACAGGTGTTCTGTAGAAGGTTCCTGATTACACATTGATTAGATATATACTCTAAAGATTGTTTCCTCATCTCATTTTACCAAAGAGTTCTTCTAGCTCTTTGTTATTCTATCTCTTTCTTTTTGAAAGCAAGCTTCTAAAAGCATTTATAAGTGACACATGAAACCATATATTTTACTCATGAAAAAGCCTGCCCTCAAGGAATTAGATAGTCATTAGATGGAGTGGATATACATCCAAGTCAGTACTTTTGATACAATATAAACTCTTTGAGAAGAAAAGGCCATAAAATATATGTTTCTAAACTATTCATTGACATGGAAAATGAGGAGATATGTCCTCAAATGATTCACTCAGTCTTCAGTTGCAGAAACAGATGTCCTATGTCTTTGACAAGACTTGTGTGTTCTAATCTAATAATGTTTTTGGCATCATGACTGAGTAGCTAAACTATACAGGCTCATGTGCATAAACAGGGAAATGAACAAGCCTTTCTAGAGACTGGAGCAGAACATTTAAAAAAAGAAAATATATGTGTATTTCCCTTTCTCTCACAAGTGCCTTCTTCCTACAAAGAAGTCTCAACAACACCTTTAGATGACATGCCTAAGAATTAATGTTGAATCTGATGGGCACAAAAGAGAGTAGTATATTGAACAACCAATATGAGTAGGTCATTGCATCATTCTTCAGTTCTGTCTCCTGAACTGCTGTAACAATGTTATTCAAGCAACACAAAATATAATGTAACACAGGGATGAAATAAACAATTGAGTGTTCGCTCTGGGTGAATGTGGAAGACAAACAAATATATGGATATTTACAGATGCTTACCTATGTTTTTGATCTTGAACTCTTCCTTCCCTCAATACATATTTTATTATTCTTTACTGCTTTTTTTAAAAAAGGAAACAGGTACTTCCTGTGGAGAAATATATCTCTGCTGACTTGACCAAGGACTTAATTCAACCCATATTCAGAAGCAAATCAAGATAGTTCACATCTTCTAAATTGATCAAGGACATAATTCAGCCCATATTCAGAAGCAAATCAAGATAGTTCCCACCTTCTAAACTGAGGTGTGGATTGTAACAACTTTGGACCTTTGCAGACTGCCAGAAATAGTGCAAACTGAGTCCACTTTACTGCCCTGACTCAGTGCTAGGGAATCATGGGAACTGTAGTTTATTGTGGCACTAAAGCTCTCTGACAGAGAAGTTTCAATGTCTCAGAAAAAAATACAATTCCCATGATTCCCTAGCACTGAGCCAGGGCAGTTAAAGTGGACTCAATTTGCACTATTTCTAGCAGTCTGCAAAGGCCCTTTGTTTCTCTTTCACTGACAGCAAAGATAGGGAAACAAAATGAGTTGAATAGAGTACAACTTTATTTAATTTATAAGCCACCTGTAGAGAAAGGTTAATCATAGAATCATAGAATCATAGAGTTGGAAGAGACCACAAGGGCCATCCAGTCCAACCACCCACCATTCAGGAACTCAAAATCAAAGCAAGATTAAGATTAGGCAACTTGTGTCCTTCCAGGATTTGTTGAATTGCATATGCTCTCAGCCATGCATAGCATAGACAAGGGTGAAAGATGATGTGTGTTGCAGCCAACATCAGGAAGGACACAAGTGTCCATTATCCCTCATCAGCATCTATGATAGCTGGGGATGGTGGTACTTGCAGCACAGCAACATATGTGGAATTCAAGTTGCCTATCCCTGCACTAAGCCTATCTTCACCCACATCTCAGAACTATTTGAATAACATAGAATCAAAAAGGAAAAAAAATGCTGTGCTTGCCAGACATGGGAGCAACAATTAAAAACAGAACATAAGAAGGTGATGAACAACACTGCATGCTTTCTATTCAGCTATAGGTCATTTTGTGGTCCATTTGCATACACGTATCCCACTGTCCAAGGGACACTGGTTAACAAATAGATTTGTTGTTGTTGTTGTCATTGTCATTATCAGTGTGGTCATCATTGTTGTCATCATCGTCATCTGCCTCTAGGTCATTTTTTACTAATGGCAACCCTAGGGTAAATCTATCATAGGGTTTTCTTGGCAAGTTTCTTCAGATATGGTTTGCCACTGACATCCTTTGAGGCTGAGAGAGTGTGACTTCCCCAACAACACCCAGTGGGTTTTAATGCTCAAGCAAGTCCGAGTCACAAGTCCAAAAATGTTGTTAACTGGTGCCCCTATGGATGAGACATAGCCAGCCCCCCTCATCCTCTACTGCTCTGCCCAGCTCCTACAAACTCATATTCGTGGTCTCTTTAATAAAGTCCATCCATCTAGCATGTGGACTTCCTCTCTTTCGACTTCCCTCCTCCTTTTCTAACATTACTGTCTTTTCCAACAATTCATGCCTTCTCATGATGTGTCCAAAGTACGACAGTCTAAGGACCCCTACAGACTGGTGGCCGTGAGCTGCCCCAAGAAGCCGAGGATTGGGACTGCTGCTAGCATAAGCAGCGGCCCCAATCCACCATTTCGGTGCTTGAGAAAGGAGCACCAAAATGATGCTCCTTCCTGAAGCACCAGAAAGGGCATCAGAAGAGGAGCCGCATGCCTCTTCCACATCTCTTCCAGTGCAGCAAGTGCGGAGGCTGTGCAGGGAGGATGTCATCAGGGAGCTCGCTGTGCAGAACAATGTGTGCCCTGATGACTTCCTTGGGAAGGGGTTGGGGCGTCCGGCTGCCCCTCCCCTTCCCTGGCTTCAAGACAGCGCTTTTCACCATCTGCAGAGCCCCTAAGTCTTGTCATCTTGGCTTCTAGGCATATCTCTGGCTTGGTCTGTTGTAGGACCCATTTGTTTGTCCTTTTGGTTGTCCATGGAATCCTCAGCACTCCTCTCCAGTACCACATCTCAAATGTGTTGATTTTCCTCCTATCTTCTTTCTTAACTGTCCAGCTTTCACATCCATACATGGTAATAGGGACTAGAATGGCTTGTACAATTCTGACTTTTGGGGTGAGTTGTATGTCTTTGCATTTTAGGATCTTTTCTAGTTGTTTCATAGCCACCCTCCTCATTCTTAATCTTCTTCTGATTTCCTGGCTGCAGTCCCCATTCCAATCAATGTTTGATCCCAGATATGAAAATTCTTTCACTATTTCTTTTTCCTCACTGTCTAGTTTGAATGTGTGTAATAAGTACTCTGTGGTCATTATTTTTGTTTATGTTCAATAGAAAGCCTGTCTTTGCACTTTCTTCATTGATCTTCCTTAGTAGTTGTTCCAAGTCTGTCAGGTTTTCTGCTAGTATTATGGTGTCATCAGCAAATCTCAGATTGTTGATATTTATTCCTCCTATTTTCACTCCTTCCTCTTCTACCTCCAAGCCTGCTTTCTTTACAATATGTTCTGCATATAAGTTGAATAAGTAGGGTGATAGGATGCAGCCTTGCCTGACTCCTTTGCCAATTGGGAACCATTCTATTTCTCCGTGTTCTGTTCTGACAGTAGCCTCTTGTCCTGAGTACAGATTCCTCATTAGGACTATCAGATGTGTTGGCACTCCCATGTCTAAGGGTATTCCATAGCCTTTCATGATATGCAGTCAAAGGCTTTGCATAGTCTATAAAGCACATGCTGATTTTCTTTTGGAACTCCCTGCTATACTCCATTAGCCATCACATATTTGCAACGTGATCCCCGGTGCCTCTTGCTTTCCTGAACCTTCTTAGACCTCTCTCTCCATGTGTGGTTGGAGTCTATGTTGCAGTATTTTGAGCATAATTTTGCTTGCATGGGAGATTAGTGCTATCATTCTATAGTTGCTGCAGTCTCTTGTGTCTCCTTTTTTGTGGATGGGGATGTATATTGATCGCTTCCAATCTGTTGGCCTTTGTTTTGTTTTCCCTATCTGTTGACATATGTTGGTTAGCACCAGAGTTGACTCTGTCAGTGTGGATTGCAACAGTTCTATTCGTATATCATCTGTTCCTGGAGTCTTGTTTTTTGCCATTTCTTTTATTGCAGCTTCCACCTCAGTTTTTAGAATTTGGGTTCATCTTCATATGGCTCTTCACTCCATGTGTCCTTCATTTTGTCATCTCTCTTGTGTAGTTCTGTGTATTGTATCCGTCTTTTAATTCCTTCCTGGTCTTAAATTATATAATTTTTATTGTCGTAGAGTGTTCCAGTCCTTGGTTTGAACTTTCCCTTGATTTCTCAAATCTTGTGGAATAGGTCTCTCATTCTTCCTTTGTTGTTGTTGTTGTCTTCTATTTCTCTACATTTGTCGTTGTAATATTTTTCCTTATCTTTGCACAATAGCTGTTGTACTGTTGTGATTATGTTTCTTAGTTCATTCCTATCTCCTTTTTGTTTTGTTTCTCTTCTTTCCTTTATTGCTTGTAGCATTTTATCTGTCATCCATGGTCTCTTCACTTTCCTTTTGTTGTAAGTGTCTTTATGTATTCTTCTTGTATCATGTCCCTGGCTTCAGACCAAAGCTCTTCCAGTTCACAATCTATTACACTTAGTACTGCAAATCTGTTCTTTATATTGTCAATGAATTCTGTGGAAATGTTGTTTAAATGTATTTTGGTATGATGACTGGTTTTGTTCTCTTCTTGAGTTTTACTCCAAAATACACAGCAGAAATAATCCAGTTTGAGACTGCTTGAACTGCCTTGGCTCAGTGCTAGGGAATTCTGGGAAGTATAGTTTTGTGAGAAATTTAGCCTTCTCTGTCAGAGAGTTCTGGTGCCACAATAAACTACAATTCCCAGGATTCCTTGACACTGAACCAGGGCAGTTAAAGCAGTCTCAAACTGGATTATTTCTGCATTGTGCTTTGGACAAAGTCTAACACTCAAAGCATTAAATTATGCTGGCTCAGAAACAAATAGATAAAGGAATGCTATTTGTTCAGTATTTCACTGCATACATGTGGGGATCTCCAGATTGCAAGATTCTGAAGCTTTTATGGATTTTTATGGATTTTTAAAATATATATACAAGTCATAACATTAGGGTAATTTTGAAAGGAAAGTCCCTGGAGTAAGAATGTTATTCAAGCTGCTGAAAACATAGTGTAGAAGCACTTGCACCAGCTTTTCAGAGCTCAGCCTTCCAGTGTGACCTCCTCTGATCATTTGTAAAGAAACTTTATCCATGATTTTTTGAACTCATCATTGATTTGAGTGTAACATTTATAATGCAGAATGTGCATGTTTTTCAGATTGAGCTCAAAGGAAATATGAACTTCAGTAAGGATGTGATTAAATAAGGTATTTAATAAATTATTTTCAACTTTGAAGGGAGAAAAATATGCAGGCATGAATTGTGGAAAACAGAATAACCCTAGCCACTCTGGAAACCACTGGACTGCTATGAATGTTTTGCTCATGGTATTTAGTGGATAAATTGAAAATTCAAAAATGAAAGTTAATCAGAGGCCAACAAATTTGTACAAGATCAACCATGCAGAAAATTGGTAAAGCATTTCACTAGGTATTTTTTATTAGAAATGCCATTCTATTTGATATAATTTGTAACAGAATGTGTCAAAAAATGAAGAATGCATTCACTAATATCACCCATTAATTGAGAACTCCTGTGATACAAATATACAGCATTCATGTTTTACTCTATGTGATCAAGAATATCCCCATGTAGAGAAAATCTACATAAAAATTACCAAAACATAGACGTATATTCATTTCTTTTGAGGAAGGGGAACAAAACTATCAACAGAAACTGAAACTCAGCTGCCTCACAGAACTAGAGTAAGCAGGCAGATCAAGAAAGAAGGTGAGCACAGACTCAGAGCCCAGAGAGTTCAGGGAGCAAGTTACACCCCCCCACACACCAAAAAAGTGAGAAAAGGTGGCAGAGGATGGGGCAGCAGAAGAAGAGCAGCTTTATTGGGGCTGAAGGGAATTAGAGGAGAAAATAGACATAGGTCCAAAACACACTGCAGAAATAATCCAGTTTGAGAACACTTGAACTGCCCTGGCTCAGTCCTGAGAATTATAGTTTATTATGGTGCCAGAACTCCCTGACAGAGAAGGCTAAATGTCTCACAGATGTACAGTTCCTAGAATTCCCTAGTATTAAGCCAGAGTGGTTAAAGTGCTGTCAAACTGGATTATTTCTGCCATGTGTTTCAGAGCATAAGGCCTGAGTAGATTGACAGGAAAACATGGTTTGATCCTGGGTTTTCTGAAAGTGGATTGAAACCTCACTCTCTGCATGGCCAGCTCCAAGGGTGGCCTGAACACCCATGGACAGTCCACACTGTGCAACATCAAGCCACACTGCTTCATTATTTTTGCCTCCTGACCATGCATGTGCACCATCACATGACCACACCACCTGTGATTGCAATTACCTCCCTTCTCCCACCCAGCTGCCATGCCATTAGATGTCTGTGTGACTGGCCACATGGTCGCACATGCAATACACCACCTGTGTAGTGCATTGATGTATTGGTGTGCCCAGTGACACACTGGCAAAGCACAATCATGGATGCCCCTCCATACATGCCCCCTTCACCACCCTTCACCCCATGTCCTCTGTTGGACTATCTGTTTTGTGTATCTTATAATTGCATCCATTGCATTATTATCTCTTGCATAATTGTATGTTGGTGGCCCCTTGTCGCGGGGGAAAAGCTTGCATACCCTAATGTAGTTTTGAGCTATGCTGGCGGTGGTATAATAGCAACCGGTAGGGCTTCCTATGCCAGACAGGTCAAAACCAAAGGGTCTGACAAAGAGCGTCAAAGGGCAGGATGGGCTCCCTAGCCTTATGGCAACCATTGTCATGGTCAGCCCTGAGGAGGACGAGGAGGACGAGGAGGAGGATGGGTCTCCTCCAGAGAAGGAAGAGATGCAGGCTCCACCTGGTTATCATTCTGCTCTCCCATCCCCAGAGCAGGAAGAGATACAGGCTCCACCTGGCTCTCATTCTGCTCTGTCTGAGCCAAGCCCGGTTCTCCCAGCCCCAGAGCAGCCAGGTCCTAGTGCTCCTTCCTTGGAGGCTCAGCTGCCTAGTGGGGAGAAGCAGGAGGATACAGCAGAGCCAGTGCCTTCCTTTAGGCAGAGGAGAGCTGAGAGTGCTGGCAGTCGCAGGTCCAGGAGACTAGCTGAAAAGCAGCTGCTGAACAAGCCTCAGCTGGCACTGAGGTAGGCTTTGACTATTTAAACAGTTGCAAGAGGCTTCCTCAGTGTTAAGACTTATTGTAGTTTCCATGGGAGACTATGGTTAGTGTGGCTCCTTGTTTCCTGCTTTGTGCCTCTTGCTCTTGCCTTGTGGAACTCTGTTGCCTTGACCTTGGACCGGACTGGACCTTTGCTGATTGCTGCCTGCCCTGACCTGACCTTAGACTGACTGACGCTGATTTCTGGACTCTGCTTTGCTGGTGCTTTGACTACAGGAAGGTTTGTGGCTGGCCTTGCTGTTTGCAGCTCACCCTTTCCATCCCTAGCAGCTGTGGGAACTGAGGCTGGCTGTAGTTGAGGACAACCATCCTAGGAGAAGGAAAACTCTAATCCCAAACCTGGGCAGATGGTGCTCGTCCAACCCTGTAAGGTCAACCATCTAAGAGAAGGAAACTCTAATCAAACCTACGAACTGAGGACCTCGTTGCTACCTTCCATGCTTACAAGGCCACAGCAGATGAACCTTTGGTTTAAAGGGTGAGGCCAGTTCTGTGCACACTGTGCTCCACCAGAAAAATCAATTGCACAGGCTCGAAGGACAAATCTAATCTTCAAAAAAGCCCTGTAGCGATAGGTGAGGGATGAAATGGCAGGTGTAAAGATGCACTGGAAGCAGCAGACCCAACCCTACATGCAGGCGGTTCAGGACTTTGGTCGCTTGAGGCTGACCCGGGAGATGACAGTCTTGTTCGGCAGCATCCTGAACAACCAAGCAGCCTTTTTAAGGAGAGCACTGCTTGCTCCATACGGAGAGGGGCCTAGAAAAGGTGGCCTAACGAAAGGTCATCCCCACCTACCCGGTTGGCTAGCCACGGCCAACGGGCATCTTCTGATGCGGTCGAACAAAGACAAAGAAACAAAGGCTCACACTGGCCTCCAAAGGTGTAAATAAACTGATGTTTGCATGCTGGAACATCAGAACCATGCAAGACTCTGCAGATAGTGGACGTCCTGAACGTTGCTCTGCTTTAATAGCCCATGAACTAGCACGACTTAATATTGACATCGCTGCTCTTAGTGAAGTTCGTCTCCATGAGGAAGGCAGCCTTAAAGAACACGGCGCCGGCTACCCATTTTACTGGTCTGGCAAACCCAATACTGAAAAAATCTTTCAGGAGTAGACTTTATGATTAAAAACTCCATTGCCTCCAAACTCGAAACCAGAGGTAGGCAACCTTTTTGAGCCGGGGGCCGGGTCGCTGTCCCTCAGACAATTGGGGGGCTGAAGCACAATAAATAAATAAATAAATAAATAAATAAATAAAAAATTATTTTTTAAAAAAAAAAAATTAAAAAAATTAAAAAAAAATATGCATGCACACTTTCTCAGCCCCAGAAAAGCCATGGCAAAACCTCTGTGGAGATTTTGCCAAGAAAAACCCAAGAACAAGTAATAACAACAATAAATATCATAATGGTGGGGGGCGACGGCAGCGGCGGCGGCAGGACCGGCCTGGAGCCAATCCAAAGACCTCAGGGGGCCACATCCAGCCCCCGGGCCTTAGGTTGCCTACCCCTGCTCCAAACCTTGCCAATAGGTCACTCTGATCACATTTTCTCCTTATGCCTCCCACATGTTGTTCTCTTCAGTATATATGCCCCAACTATGCAAGCCGACCCTGTAGAGAAAGACAAATTCTACACAGACCTACGCTACCTCATACAAAAAGTCCCTGTAGAAGATAAAAATATTATCCTTAGTGACTTCAATGCCAGAGTAGGAAAGAACTCCGAAGCCTGGAAAGGTGTTTTAGGCAAGCATGGTGTTGGAAATTGCAATGATAACGGATGCCTCCTGCTAGAGTTCTGTGCAGAACAACAGCTGACTATTACAAACACTATCTTTCAGTAGAAAGATAGCTTGAAGACAACCTGGATGCATCCCCGATCCAAACACTGGCACCTCACTGACTATGTTCTAGTCCGCCAGAGAAACATTCACAATGTCCGTCATACTTGAGTGATGCCCAGTGCAGAATGCCAAACAGATCATCGCCTTGTAAGATGTAAACTAAATCTTCATCTCAAGCTCAAACCTAAGAGGAGTGGCATCTTAAAGAGGAGACTCCAAGTCAACAATCTTCAACAAGCTACCATGAGAGACAACTTCCAGGCAAATCTGCAAACAAAACTTGAAAACCGCCCTACAGATCCTTCTCCTACAGTGCTTTGGCAACATATCAAAAACAGTATCCTCCAGTCCAGTTCTCCCACAAGAAAAATCAAGACTGGTTTGAAGAAAACAACCAAGAGATCCAGGAGCTGTTGGCAAAGAAGAGAACTGCTCACCAGGCATACCTCACCCAACCAACTTGCCATGTAAGAAAAGCAGCTTTCCGTCTCATGTGTAGTAAACTTCAACAAAAACTCTGAGACATTCAAAACAAGTGGTGGATCAATATAGCAGAAAAGACACAACACTGTGCAGATCTGGGTGATCTTAGAGGATTTTATGAAGCTCTTAAAGCAGTGTTTGGACCTACTTATCAAGTCCAAAGCTCCTTATACAGTACAGATGGTCAAACACTAATTACTGATAAAGCCTCCATCCTGAATCGATGGGCTGAACATTTTCAAAGTCTCTTCAGTGCCAACCGAGTAGTCCAAGGCTCAGCTATCCAACATATGATACAAAAATCAATGAAAAACGAACTGGACATAGTTCCCACTTTGGAAGAGACCCTTAAGGCAGCTGGGATTGATGGAATCCTACCTGAAGTTTGGAAACATGGAGGTCATGTACTCCATGCTAAATTCCATGAACTCCTTGTGAGTCGCTGGGAAAAAGGGGAACTGCCATCAGATTTCCGAGATGCAGTCATCATCACCCTGTACAAGAAAAAAGGAGCAAAATCCGATTGCTCAAACTATTGAGGTATAAAACTGCTCTCTATTGCTGGAAAAATTCTTGTAAGGATACTCCTGAACAGATTAGTTCCTGCTATTGCAGAAGAACTTCCTGAAAGCCAGCTCTGAGGATGCCTGTCCACCACAGCGTCCACACATGCTGCTGCGGAAGAGGCGCCGCAGGTGCGCTGGCAGCCTTTTGAGGTGCACCTTCAGCTTCTTATGGAAGGAGCACTATTTTAGCGCTCCTTCCTGGGGCTGGGATGCTGCGCCGCGGGGCCGAGATGTGCGGATACTTCGGCCCCGATCCGCAGCTTCCCGGGGCGGCCCACGGCCGCCCGTCTGCTTAGCCCTAATGTTTGTCCTTCTCCAGTTCTCTGTTATTTCAACTGTTCTCCAAGATTTGTAAAATAAATAAATAAATGATCACATGTCATTCACAGCACTATCTGTAGTTCCACAAACTTGCTGGGGCATTAACATTGCCCACAGACAACTGGTTTAGAAGTCCACCAGTAAGATCTATCAGGTTGACAGGAAATAGTCATAGAAGTTTTGTATGTTTGTGCCTGTGTTTATGTGACCCCCATCCTTATGGAAAGTCTTACCATCAGCTGCTCATCTGGCTCATTCCTCAATTTACATTGTAAGCCATTTTGGATTCCACTTGGAAGACAGGTAGGATACAATATTTTTTTTTTAAAAAAAAATACATCTTGACATTATATTTTTTCCTATCTGCTCTTTATTAACATAATCCAGGAGTAGGCAACCTTTCCACTTTAAGGGCCGAGGGACTTCAGCTCCCAGAATCCCAGGAGCTATTGGCCAACATGGGACTATTGGCCAACATGGCTGAGGCTTCTGGGAGCTGAAGTCCCTCAGCCCTTAAAGGGGAAAAGTTGCCTACCCCGATATAATCCCATATTTTATCTTGTTAATTATTATTACTGGAATTTGTAACATATTTTATGTGGCTTGAATTAATCAGTCTGTTTTAAATGTTTCATACTTTTAAAACTAAATGTATTTTATGTTCTTGGGTCTTTTTTACCTATTTCTACCTGCTTTACTAGGAAAGGTGCTTTAGAAATTTTAAATAAAATAAATAAACAATATATGTCTGGAAGGTTTCTTTTATACATGTGTCTATTCCTGGGGTTGGGGGGCATATCCTTGACTTTGATATAGGATAAGTCATTTCTAGTGTGTCAATTGTTTATGAAAAAGGACAAAAAATTGCTTTGCTATTTCTCTCTTTTCATTTTCAAGCTTATACATTTCTTATCATCAAGTATTTTTGTTTTGCCTGCAGTGAGGAATTGGGTGATAAATTTATTTCTGCTTTATTTTATTTATAAAACAGTGCTTGCCCTGCAGTGTGAATCAGCATCCGTGGATGGCTGCATGCAAACTCATTTGAATTTTACCATCAATCTTGTCTGCCCAAGAACTCAACTCCAGCATTATTTAATTTCTCATGTGCTACTACTTGGTGTCCCTGTATGATTGTTCCCCTGTCAAACACCAAAGTATAATTTTATTATTCCCTAATGAGTGGGTTTTGAGGAAAATACTAACCAACAGAAGTTCACAGTGCTAAATAGTAATACTGAAAACATACAAATTGGCTCCTCTTAGAGATGTAAACAAAAGGGAAAAGGAGTTAATAAAGCTATGGAATGGAATGGAATCCGTAATAGTAAATCAAGCAGTATGGTCCAGATGATTTCATGTTTATCAATAAAAAATGATAAACAGTTGCAATCCTATAAGCACATACCTGGGAATAATTCCCTTAAAATCAATAAGATTTCTGCATAGACATGACTGAGGTGGCACTGCAATATATCTCATCATTCTCAAATCAAAATCATTTTGTGAAAACTACTTTCTCTATACCTCCCTCCCTCCCTCTGTAATGGTCTCTTTTTATATATATGTTCAGTCAGTCTTCCAAATCTGCACCTTTGACTTTTGTGGATTTGATTATTTGCATATTTGATCAATATGTTATCTCTAAAATCTCTAGGTTCTCCAATTCAACTCTGCTGACCATAGAGTTTCTCAGGAGGACCTAGAGATTACTAGACAAATCTAGAGAAAACACTTCTCTAGCCATTTATAGGTCCTCCAGTTTGATTCTATGCTCAACGTCTGGCAGATGTTGACCAGAGTTGTGCTAGAGGACCTAGAGATTCCTTGAGAGGTATTCTCTCAGGTTTTTTTTAAAAAAAATATGGGTTTTTTATTTGCACTTTTCCACAGCTGGTCCTGTGCCCCTAATCCCAGAGAATGTGGAGGGCTCACTGTATATATATTAACTGGGAAGTATGCTGAGGATACCGTGGATTGGCAAAAAGACAATTAAAATAAAATAAAATAAAATAGTTCTAAAACAGTTGAAGTCAGAAATCTCCCTGGAAGCCAGGATCACTAAATTGAGGCTAATGTACTTTGGCCACATCATGAGAAGGCATGAATCACTAAAAAACACAATGATGCTAGGAAAGGCAGAGGAAAGTAGAAAGAGAGGAAGTCCACATGCCAGATGGTTGGACTCAATCAAAGCGGCCAAGGGCCTGAGCTTGCAGTACCTAAGCAGTGCAGTGGAGGACAAGGTGTCTTGCCATGAGTCAAGGTCAACTCAAGGGCAGTTAACAACAACAAATACTGTATATATACTACAAACAGGCACACCTCAGTTCAGAAAGTCTCTGACAATGAAGGTCGTTTTTAGATTTCTTTTTACACCTGCCTTTTTTCTTCTTGTCCTCTATTTAGCTGGAGGGCTGGAGAAACACAGAATTTCATCATCAGGTTGCAGACATAAATAATAATAATATAAATAATGCAAGAACACTTTAGCTGGGGAAAAATGGGATTCTGCTCTAGCTGAACCTACTGTTGCTGTGTGTGCCTCACTACACCTAGCAAGGTATACAGCAGGTGTCTCTAGAATCCATTACTGATCATGTGTTAATAGCAAACACAGAGAAAAGAGCAGCTCAGATAACCCTGTCTCACCAGCTTCCCCAAGTATGATAAATAGCATATATTTACTAATTTGGCCACCAAAATGGAAATCTTATAGAGACTGGAGGAAGCAGGGGGTGGGGTGGGGTGGGGTGGGGTGGGGATCATCCCTGGGTGTATTTTGGAAAATGCCTTCAAGTGTTCTCTAGCATATTCAAAATGTTTGTGTTTACTTATGCAAGACTTAACTGACCTGGTTGTTTCAATTCACATGTGCATATGGCTAGTTTTCAATAAAAGGTTCACTGGAACATGTTAAACTGCTCTTCTTTTATTGTAGTGTAGTAAATTTTCCCTATTATCTGTATGCTATTACTGCCTCTGGTACCAAATTTTCTGGAAAAGAAATCATATCCAGGAACCCATCTACTTTGCTAAGTTAGATCTATGCTATGGAGCCCTGGTGGTGCAGTGGTTAAATGGCAGTATTGCAGCCACAAGGTTGTGAGTTTGATCCCAGGCAAGGCTCCAAGGTCCACTCAGCCTTCCATCCTTTTGTAGGTTGGTAAAATGAGTACCAGCTTGTTGAGGCTTACACATTGTAAAATGCTTAGGGAGTGTTAGCTCACTGATAAGTGGTATATAAATGTTCTTGTTATTGCTATTGCTTTATATGTAATTAAAGTGTCTTGAATCCCATATTGGGAGGAAGGCTGTATAGCAAATGAATAAATAACCCTGTCACCTGTCTCCATTCCTTGGGGCAGGGGGGAGCTATATGAAGGAAGTGTCACTCTGTCAAATCATGACAGCAAACAACAAACCATCCTTTTAAAAAGTGATTTCTGAGTTGCAAAAACAAAACAAAAAGGCCTCACCTCAGCCTCAAACGGCCTTTGGAGAGTATTTGGGGGCAAAATTTTGATTTTGTTTTTGTCGTTGAGGTCACCCCCTCTGCCTTAAGTCTTTTCCATTTTAATATGGCTTTTGAAGTGCTGCAGCCTGCATTGTTTTCAGAATGGAATTCCAGAAGCAAAATAGCCCTTAATTGCTGTATAGCACTGAACTTTCTTTGTCTTTCTGGCTTTTGCTTGCTGAATTCAGTCTCATTATCATAACAAGGTTCTCAGGCCAGGCATATTTTATAGACAAAAGGTTTATGCACAAATTATCCTTCCTATTCTGTTGGATCAGAGGCAAAGTCTGACCGTCCAAAGACAGGCTGAGGATCATGTCATAATGCCAATGGTTTTAACAACTGTTAATGTACTTCCCCCAGTTCTCTAAAGATCCCTACAGTGTTTTTCTTTCACTTTCCTTTTTCTCCCTCCTTGCAAGGCAGAAGAACTGGAAGGGATTTGAAAAAAAGAAAAGAAACCAGCCAGCCTTCACATAAGTTTCTGCAAAGAATTTGACCTGACCTCTCATTAGTGTCTTGTCTGCCAGAACATTGTGTTTCCGTTGTGGGCCACAAGTGATGTTGTTTATTCTCTTCCACTGACCAGCTTGAGAACTAAACTAAACAAATGATTTATTTTGTAGTACTTTATATACAAAGAAAGAGAGGTTTTCTTACCTGCTTTTGAGAGAAACCCAGTAATAAGGACTTGGTTAGGTATACAAGAAAGAAATAGAGGTATGATACATGGAGAAGTTCACACCAATTAACAGTGCATGATGAAGCGTATTGCAGGCTTGTATTTCTAATTGGCAAAACTGGGGAAGGATTGTATGTCAGTGGTAGGGATGCAGGAAAAATAGCAAATATTTGATCATAGACCAAAATAGGGAAATGCTAGATGTGACAAGAGTCTGGGATTTATTCTGTGGGGGGAAAAAACATATTTCTCTCTCTCTCTCTCTGCATATTTTCACAGAAAATGTCGTGTCCTATATAGGAAAATCTATGGGTTTTTAGGGGGAGGGGAATGCTAAATAAATCCCAATTGCAAATACTCCTGAAGTACTGGGGTTTTCAAAGACTTTCTCACAGCCATGAAAATCTGGTGTAGGAATTATCCCAGACTACAGCAGTTTTTGTGCATAAATAAGGATTTTACGCACAGAAAATATTATATCTGCACAATACTGTTTTCTGTGCTAAAACCCATGTGCAAATTTTACACAGATGTAGTTCTATGAAAATGGTGTTCAAAACTGCACATTTTTCAAACACTTTCTTACAGCGAGGGAGAGGGGATAATAAAATTACTCGGTGCATAACCAAGAAACTACATTGTGGCTAGTGGCTTCCTCATCAGTGGGACACTGAATCTTCTCCAGATTTTATGATGAACTTTAAAAGGAGTTATCCAAAGTTCTAAATCCTATCCTCAAAGTACATTCACCACTTTGGATAGTATCTTCACTGTTCACACTAAAATCCAGACAAGATTTACTTCTCTTCTAATATGGAAGTCACCAGGCATAAGAACAGAACATTGGACTACATGGACAATCAGTCTGATCCAGCAGGGCTTTTCTTACATTCATTTTGATGCACCACAAACATACTTTGCAAGTAATTTCATTTATAAATAAATTAAAAAAAACAGTTTTGGTGTATTTTTTAATCTAGCCATCATTTTCTCCATTTTTTTAAGGGACCATGGCTGGGGTGTTTTCAGCCACATTTGGAGTCCAGTTAAAGCTCACTGTTATGCAATGAAGAGAACACAGTATTTGGGAACATTTAGGTTATGAAACTAGTATCCGTACAATAAAATACAGCTGCCTTCCCTTCTATACTATGCAAATTTCTAAGAATTAATAGTTGTCCCTTTTTAACCTAGTAGGTCATGAACGGGCCAGTTACTCACTGTGTCACTAGCACACCAACGGACTCAAAGAGACTATGCCTAATTATAGGTGTTTATTTAGCATTGTTTTATTTTGTTCAGTAAAATGCAGACCTGGAAAACATATCACTAAGTAGTCATTATAGTTTCTTTTCCACTTTCCAGAGTGTGGATGACAAATAAAATAATACCATGCATTTTATTTCTGCAAAACATCTTATATCAATAGGATTGTGTCTATTATTATTATTATTATTATTATTATTATTTTCATCATTTCTCTGCAGCCTGCAAAAAGGCCTGTATTTTATTTTATTTTTTTAAAAAAATGAAGGCAGTATTGATTCAAGTCTGCCCAGACATGTAATTCTGAATTTACAGGGGGAAAGTGGGCAAGCATCTTTCATAGTAATTTTTTCTGCATATTAAGATTAGCACTCCCCAGATATGTATCCTGTGAAAATTATGGTGGGAGAACAACAGAATCATCTGGGAAAGGGATAAGCAGAGTTGTGACTGACTTGCCTCCTATTTCAAAGTGGAATTTAATAGACTGGAACAAAGTGAACTAATTGAAATTAATTCCACACAAAGCAGAGGTGCTCCTGGTCAGTCAAAAGGCAGATCAGGGAATAGAGATTCAGCCTGTGTTGGACGGTTACACTCCCTCTGAAGACACACATTTGCAGCTTGAGTGTACTCCTGTATTCCCCCTTGAACCTGGATGCTCAGGCTTCTGTGGTGGCCAGGAGTGCATTTGAACATTTAAAGCTAGTATGCCAGCTGTGCCCATTCTTTAGGACATTTGACTTTACTATAGTGGCACATGTCTTAGTTCCATTCCAAATGAATTGCAGTAATGCACTCGACATGGGGCTGCCTTTGAAGAAAGTTTGGAAACTTCAACTGGTCCAGAGCTGCAGCCAGATTGCTAAGATGCTGCATGTTACAACAAAGCCACTGCATACTAATCTGTTTCTAGGCATGATTTACAGTTCTAATGATGACCTATAAAGTCCAGGCCCAGGCTATTTGTAGGACTACATTTTCCCATATGAGCCTCCTTGAGTTCAGAAATCCTCAGGGAAGGCACTTCTCTCTATCTCACAGTCTTGACAAAAATGTGAATGTGGGAGAGGGCTTTCTCAGTGGCTGCTCCTTCCTTGCTCTCTTTTCATTAGTTGGTGAAGACCTTTCTATTCCAGCAAGCCTTTGTGAACTGATTGTTAACAAGAGAAAGGCTTTTTATGGCATGTTACATGGTATAGTGGTTTGAGTGTTGGAAACCAAGATTCAATTCCCAGCTTGGCCATGTAACCCACTGGATGACTTTAGGCAAGTCACATGCTGTCAGCCTCAGGGGAAGACAATGGCAAACCTCTTCTGAACAAATCTTGCCAATAAAACAACAACTCATGATGGGTTTGCCTTAGGTTTGCCATAAGTCAGAAACAACTTGAAGGGACACAACAACAACAACAACAGTTTTTATTTTTTGTTTTTAAATTAAAATCTTAAATGATTTTATTTCTGGTTTTAGTTTAATACTGTTTTACTCTCAAGTTTTGAACGTTTTAACTATATCTGCTTTCATTGTAATTTTGCCCATTTGTAAGCCACACTGAGTCCCAGTCTGGGAATAAGATAACAATAGCAATAGCATGTACATTTCTGTACTGCTTATCAGTGAACTCAGCACTCTCTAAGCAGTTTACAGTCTGTAAACTAATTGCCCCCAACAAGCCGGGTACTCATTTTACTATAAAAGGATGGAAGTCTGAGTCAACCTTGGAGCCCTGCCTGGGATTGAACTCACAACCATGTGGCTGCAGTACTGGCATTTAATCACTGCGCACTAGGGAGGGCTCCATAGGATAGATGGATGGAACAGCATCTGCACAATGTCCAGATTAGAAGACAGCCACCCTAAAAGAAATCTTTTATCCTATCTATGCAATACCGGCTGTGGTCTAACCATGAAAAAGCTGTTGGAATATGCCTTTTGTGTATAATGGATTCTTAATACTTTCTCTGTCATTAATAATCCCCTCCATCATATTTAACTGTGTGTTTGTACTTTAAGGAGCAAAAGTAATATTTTACAGCTCTAGAGAAATATCATTATGGGTGAAATACCAAGGTCAGTCATCCAAAAGTCACTAGTATGCCAGATATTTCAGAAACAGTGGTTACAACCTAGCAGATGGGGGTAACCCCAAATGCATATGCTGTTCTTGGCAAACAGTCAAGGTCCCCTGAGCCTTTTGCTGGAGGGTATGTGGGTGTAATTGCTTTGAAAGTCAAAAGCAATCCAGACATTTGTTAGCCTCAGTTTTAAAAAGAACCTGCTGTTGTTGCTGCTACGGCAGTTGCTATTAGTAGTAGTAGCCATAGCAGTGTGATTTATTTTGGTGTAAACTTGCTAAAACATAATCAAATTGTGTGTGGATAGGGTATCCAATGACTAAGCTGATTTTATTAGACAGTCCTTAAAGATTGGTGCAATATACATTTGCAGGGAACTTCTTTTTCCCTTTTTTTAAAAGGTTTCTTAAGTTGGTGAGACAGAATTCCCTTTATTGGCTCTGCATATGCAGTCGCATGCATCTCGCAAGAATGAGCTAAGACTGCTCTCTCACACATCTTACATTCTTAGCTATCATGTGGTGACAGAAGATAGCTGGAGGAAGCTGAGCAACAAATGCATTTAACACCCTTCTGATCACAGTAAGCAGGCTGCAGTAGAAGCCAAGGCAGTTAGATCTATTGTTCTGAAGGGGCTTCTTGCTCCAGCTCTCTTGGTTGCAACTGATATGGTCATATAGAAAACAATGTTACCAAAGTGGCAACCCTTAATTATAGAATCATAAAATCACAGAAGAGACCTCAAGGGCCATCCAGTCCAACCTCCTGCCATGCAGGAACTCAAAATCAAAGCACCCCAAACAGACGGCCATCCAGCCTCTGTTTAAAAACCTCCAAAGGAGGAGACTTCACCACCATCTGAGGATGTGTGTTCCACTGTCTAACAGCTCTTACTGTCAGGAAGTTCTTCCTAATGTTGAAGTGGAATCGCTTTTCCTGTAGCTTGCATTGATTGTTCCAGCTCCTATTCTCTGGAGCTGCAGAAAACAAGCTTGCTCCATTCTCAATATGATACCCCTTCCAAAATTTAAGCAGGGCTATCATATCACCTCATAATTGTCTCTTCTCCAGGCTGAACATACCCCGCTTTCTAAGTCTCTCGTCATAGGGCATGGTTTCCATTATTATTATTATTATAGTTTATTTCTAAAGCGCTGTCAATGTACACAGTGCTGTACAAAAAGACAATCAAGCATAAAATCCACAGAGAGACAGCTGTGAGATATGAAGAAACTTGCTGGTCAAGCCCTCGAGAGAGATCGGGGTGGAAAGATACAGTTGAGTGTCATCGGTGTACAGATGATAGGAAAAACCAAAAGAACTAATACGTTTTCCTAAAGACAAGGTGTAAAGAGAGAAGAATAGGGGACCCAAAAGAGAGCCCTCGGGAACTCCAACAGATAAGAGAATGGGGGACGAAGCCCGACCATCCATGACCACTGCAAAAGATCTATCTGACAGTTAAGATTTAAACCAGTCAAGAAATGAGTTTGAGAACCCAATGTCAGATAGTATATCAACTAGAAGACAGTGATCCACAGTGTCAAATGCCGCAGATAAATTGAGGAGGATGAGCACAGAATAGAGACCATTTGCCTTGGCCCATAAAAGATTGTTGGAGATCTTTGTGAGGGCCGTCTGAGTGGAGTGCCGTGGGCGGAAACCGGACTGAAAGGGATCGAGGATGGAGCTGGCTTCGAGAAACTCAAGGCAGCAGGAATAAACGACCTGTTCCAAAACCTTAGAAAGAAAAGGGAGAAGAGAGATTGGACAAAGAAGAGGGGTCAAGAGAAGATTTTTTCAAGATAGGGAAAACAAGAGCATGTTTAAAGTCAGAGGGAAAAGAGCCTGTAGAAGGAGAGAGGTTAAAGACAGAAAGAAGCGAAGGAAGGAAGGAGGGGGCTATAGAAATTAGGAGACGAGGGGGAATTGGATCAAGAGAACAAGTTATAGGTTTGCAAGAGTGCAGCAGGGAGAGAGTTCATCCAGAGAAACAGGAGGAAACACAGAGAATTGATTAGTTGAAGGTTCCAGAAGATTAATGGAGGAAGACAAGTTAGGAGGAACTATTTCAGGTCTGATAGTAGTGATCTTAGTGATAAAGTAATTAGCAAAGTCGGTAGGGAAAAATAATGAAGAAATGGGGAGAGGGAGGTTTTAGCAAGGTGTTGAAGCAGGAAAACAAATACTGCAGGCGTCTCTCATTGGCGCAGATCAATGATTTAAAGTAATTCTGTTTTGCCATGGACAAGGCGCGTGTAGGCCCATTCCCTGGACTTTTTCCAAAGACGTTCAGCCACTCGAGAGCATGACCTGAGGAACCTAACTATGGGAACAAGCCAGGGCTGGCTGAGGCCTGCTTGTAGAGGAGGACACATGAACAGATACAGGGGCAAAGCTGTCGAGAGTTGAAGAAAGAGTGGAGTTAAATAAAGACATCGCTGAGTCAGCAGAGTCCCCAAAAGAGAGGGAAGAATCCAAAGACTGACTGAGAAGGTCACAGTTAATAGACTGAAGATCGCGAAAATAGCGTTGAGCAGTATGACGAGGAGGTGAGATATAGGTAAGAGTAAAAGAAATTAAATGATGATCAGATAATGGAAAATCAGATGCCAAGTAGTCAGAAATGACACACTTGGCAGCAAGAACTAAATCAAGGCAGTGACCAAGAGAATGGGTTGAAGAATTAGAATGAGGTTGAAGGCCAAAAGAAGCTAGAAGAGAGCAAAAGCAAGATGTTGGAGGATTATTGGGGTCGTCCAGGTGGATGTTAAAGTCGCCTAAAATCAATGTGGGTACTGCATCCAGTAGAAAAACTGTCAGCCAAGACAGCCAACTGTCTCAAAGTCTGACAGGAATTGGGTAGCAGACCCAGGAGGGTGATAGATGACTGCAACCTGAAGTTGTAAAGGAAAAAAAGAATCTAATGGAATGAGATTCAAACGAAGAGAAACAATAGCTGGGGGGAAAGGAAAGAATATGAAACTGGCAAGAGTTGGACAGTAAGATACCAGAACCTTCACTATTTTGGTTGCCCTCCTCTGGACACACTCCAGCTTGTCAACATCCATTTTGCACTGTTGTGTACAGAAGTGGACACAGTATTCCAGATGAGGCCTGATCAAAGCAGAATAGAGTGGCACTATTACTTCCCTTGTTCTAGGCACTATACCTCTGTTGATTCAGCCTAGAATCACATTGGACATTTTAGCTTCCGCATCACACTGTTGACATGATCTCTTTCACATGTACTATTGTTAAGCCAGGTGTTCCCCATCCTATATCTATGCATTTCATTTTTTTCTTCCTAAGTACAGTACCTTACATTTCACCGTGTTAAAATTCATTTTTTTTAAAATCTATTAAGGTCATTTTGAATTTTGATCCTTTCCTCTAGAGTATTAGCTACTCCTCCTAATTTGGTGTCATCTTGCTTACACATTGTAAACTGCTTAGGAAGTGCTTAAGTGCACTGATAAGTGGTATAGAGGTATACTTGCTATTGCTATCTGCAAATTTGACAACTACGCCCTCTATTCTTTCATCCAAGTCATTGATAAAGATGTTGAATAGCACTGGGCCCAAGACAGAACCCTGTGGCACCCCATTGGTCACTTCTCTCCAGGATGAAGAAGAGCCATTGCTGAGAGCCCTTTGGGTTCGGCCAGTCAACGAATTACAAATCCATCTAACAGTCACATTGCCTAGACCACATTTTATTAGTTTGTTTGCAAGAATATTGTGGGGGAACTTGTCAAAGGCCTTACTGAAATCAAGATATGCTATATCCACAGCATTCCCTTCATCTACCAAGCTGGTAATTTTATATAAAAAAGAGAGAGATCAGATTAGTCTGGCATGACTTATTTTTCGCAAACCCGTGTTGACTTTTTGTGATTATGGCATTCCCTTCACTAATGGATTAGCCATTTTTACAAACCAGAGAGAATTTGAGGAGAAGGAGGAGAAGGTTGGCTTATAAAATAAACATACAGGTTGACTGGGCAATTTCTGTTATATGCATTAGTGCAACCTATGCTAATCAACTTTCAGTTGCAAAACAGAGATAAAGCATATTTCTCCATTTCAGACCCCAGCTTTGTCCCATACACAGGAGACACATCTACGTCAATCTGATATAGACATAAGTATCTTGGAATTATTTGACATTTTCCTCAGCAACAGTTAGCTTTGGCCTTTGCTCTTTGGTTCTTCTTCATATTGCATTTGTGTGATTTTATGTCTGCATCCCACTTCCATTCAGCTCCAGAACAGAACACTTTGTTCATGGACTGTCCCTAGGGAGGGAAGAGAACTTTTGCTTCACACTTGAAATGAACCAACCTCAGTTCACACCCTAAACCAGGGGTAGGCAACCTTTTTGAGTCGGGGACTGGGTTGCTGTCCCTCAGACAATTGGGGGTCTGAAGCACCAAAAATAAATAAATTAAAATTAAAATAAAAAAATAAAAAATAAAATAAAAAAATATGCATGCACACTCTTTCAGTCCCAGAAAAGCCATGGCAAACCCCCTGTGGAGATAATAATAATAATAATAATAATAATAATAATAATAATAAGTTTTATTTATAACCCGCCCCTCTGCTCGGCAATCGAGGCGGGGTACAGCAAATTAAAAATACAATAAGTAAAACAATTCCTGCCAACCACGTCCCACCCACCCACCCCTTAAAACAAAATTAAACCATTAAAGAGTTAAAATTACAGCTGAGACAAAATACAAGCATTAATCTATCCAACCAGCGGGCTAGCTGGAGAATAAAATAGAGGATCACCTACAAGAAGTTCCAAATAACAACAACATCAACGTCAAGTCTTCACCGAGCCGGGCCGTTATTCCGGGAAGGCCTGCCGGAAGAGATCCATCTTAACTGCCTTTTTAAAAGCAGTAAGAGTGGTGATAAGACGGATCTCGTCCGGCAGGCCATTCCATAACCTGGGAGCGGTCGCGGAAAAGGCCCTCTGGGAGGTCTGTGAAAACCTGGTCTTTATTGGCTGTAACAGGTTCCTCCCAGAGGACCGAAGTGCGTGGGGGGGATTGTATAGGCAGAGGCGGTCCCTAAGATAAGATGGACCCAAGCCATGTAGGGCTTTAAAGGTTAAAACCAACACCTTGTACTGCGCCCGGAAACTAATCGGCAGCCAGTGGAGGGATTTTAGCACTGGTGTTATGTGCTCCCTCCTCGATGTTCCAGTGATCAACCTGGCTGCCATATTTTGTACTAGTTGCAGTTTCCGAGTTAGGCACAAGGGTAGCCCCATGTAGAGTGCGTTACAGAAATCCAGACGTGAGGTTACCAGAGTGTGTACCACAGTTTCCAGGTCCCTCATGTCCAGATAAGGGTGCGGTTGGTGTATCAGCCGAAGCTGATAACAAGCACTCCTGACCACCGCGTTCACCTGACTAGTCATGTGAAGCGATGAGTCTAGGAGCACCCCCAAACTGCGAACACAGTCCTTAGAGGAGAGTGTGACTCCATCCAGGACTGGAGGCTGTATTCCCAGATCTGGTTTCGGGCCTGTGACTGCTAGTACCTCTGTTTTGTCTGGATTCAACTTCAGTCTGTTTTTCCTCATCCAATCCATTACCGCTCTGAGACAGTCGTTAAGAGGAGAGACGCCATCTGAAGTCTGCGCTGATGATCTGGTCATGGAGAGATATATCTGGGTGTCATCAGCGTACTGATGGCACCGAGCTCCATGCCTCCGAATACTCTCCCCCAGCGGCTTCATATAAATATTAAACAGCATCAGGGACAGGATGGGGCCCTGAGGGACGCCACAATTAAGCTCAATTTTGGATGAGCAACTGTCCCCGAGCCTCACCCTCTGGGATCTGCCCGAGAGGAAAGAGTAGAACCATTGCAAAGCAGTGCCTCCAATTCCTAACTCTCTCAGGCGATCCAAGAGGATGGTATGATCAATTGTATCAAAGGCCGCTGAGAGATCCAAGAGCACTAATAGGGTCACACTACCCCTGTCAATACTCAGGCGGAGGTCATCAGTCAGAGCAACCATGGCAGTCTCCACTCCATAACCTGTCCTGAAGCCGGTTTGAAATGGATCAAGATAATCGGTATCATCCAAGACCTCTTGGAGTTGGGAAGCAACTGCCCTCTCGATCACTTTGCTTAAAAAAGGAAGCAAAGAGACTGGTCTATAATTACTTCTATCCAGGGGGTCCAGGGAAGGCTTTTTCAGGAGTGGCTTGACGGCCGCCTCCTTCAAACAAGATGGTACCATACCTTCCCTGAAGGACGCATTGATTGTATCCCGTAGGAAGACTCTCAACGCGTCCCTCCCCGGACGACCAGCCAAGATGGACAGGGATCAAGAGGGCAAGTCGTCTTCCTTATTTTACCAAGAAGCTTGTCCACGTCATCAGTACTCACAGACTGAAAGTGATCCAGTAAATTACCATCAACAGAGTTGCTGGACACCTCGTCTATTGTAGATTTTGCCAAGAAAACCCCAAGAACAAGTAGTAACAACAATAATCAATATCATCATGGCGGGGGGCGGCAGGGGGGGGCGGCGGCGGTAGGACTGGCCTGGGGCCAGTCCAAAGGCCTCAGGGGGGGTGCATCCAGCCCCCGGGCCTTAGGTTGCTTACCCCTGCCCTAAACTATTATGTAAATAAGACTATTATTCTTCAAATTGTGTATTTTCCCAAATTTTGTGATGTCCTATACAGCTCCAAAAAAGCAAACAACCCAATACAAAATGTGTTTGTTAGGGAAAATTGCATACAAAATAAAAGATATATTACAGAAAGTTGTAGGCAAATTGTGCATGTGAAGAAACAGTGCATAAAAATAAATATGGGTTTTACAGGGTGTTTTTTTAATTGCAGTCATATGGAGATATTAGACAGACTGGATGGTCAATACGTTGAAAACTGAAATAGAACTGGAAATAGAGTTATTTATCCACCTTGTGGAAAATGACATAGCAAGGATGGAGCTGAGGGCAAAGCCTAGTGGGTAACAAGTATACCCTGTTGGAATTTGGGAGGCCATGGAAAAAGTATGGTGTTATACATTTTAATGGCTTTTCAGATTACATTTTAAGTAGCCCAACAATGATGCCTAGTTGGTCACCATTTCTCAACTATAGACTCAGCCAGTGCACAACTGTGGGCCAAAATAGATGGACCAAAAGTGTCACCTTCAGGCTGATCCAGGAGTATGTTGTACAGATGATGCATGACCCTGGATCAGGCCAAAGCTGTGCCATGGCTGCCTAAGGTGGCAAAAACCCAGCCACAAAGAGAGCACAAAAAAGTGTTCCTTGCTGGTGCCAGATTACTGTGGTGGCTTGTCTCAGGTCCATGGCATCTGGTAATAATAACAATAATAATAATAATAATAATAATAATAATAATAATAATAATAATAATAATAATAATTTATATACCGCCCAATGGTTGCCCAATCCGGGCGGTTTACAAGATAAAAACAGTTACAATAAGCAACATAGCCCTCCCCCCCTTAAAACATTATTAAACAGTAATATAATTAAAAAACATAAAACAATATACAACAGTTAAAATAATAAACACTATAGCAGCTAGTCGCATTGTGGCTCTGCGGGGGAACCAAGGTTTAGATGAAGGAGGGAATTGCCCAGGGCCGGGTTATTTAGTCTGGAAAGGCCTGCCGGAACAGATCCGTCTTGACAGCCTTTTTAAAACTGTCCAAAGATGTTAGTTGACGGATCTCGTCCGGCAGGTTGTTCCAGAGTCTGGGGGCAACAATAGAAAAGGCCCTCTGGGAGGTCGCGGATAGCCTGGATCTTTGAGGCTCTAAGAAATTTCTCCCAGAAGACCGGAGCGCGCGGGGAGGATTGAACGGGAGGAGGCGGTCTCTGATATAGCTTGGACCCAAGCCATTTAGGGCTTTAAAGGTAATAACCAACACCTTGTACTGAGCCCGGAAGCGAATAGGCAGCCAGTGGAGGGACCTCAAAACCAGAGTGATGTGGTCCCTCCTAGAAGTTCCTGAAACAAGTCTGGCTGCCATATTTTGAACTAACTGTAGCTTCCGAACCAAGCACGGGGAGTGACCAGCACTGTAGTGGCCAGAGAATGCCCCAAGCTGCTTTTCTGTTTGACCCCTGTGTTGTCTTTCCTTAACTTCTCCTGTGGTAGCTCAGTCAACTTAAGGCCCATCTGGTTACTACAATATTTATTCAGGTGGATTTGTCCTTCAGACATCTTATACTAGGTCATATTAGCTCTCTTATACTAAGTCAGGTTATTTCTTTTCATCCAACTTGCTATTAGTCTATTCTAAATTGCAATGGTTTCCCCAGCATCTGCTACAGACCTATTAACTGCAGATGCTAAGAAGCTTCTACCTGGGAAGATCTGCTTGAAAAACATGTGCTCCATTTGGAAGACTGAAGAACCAATTGCAGAGGTGTTTTTGTTTTTGTTTTGTTGTGCAGCACTAAATTGAACCCTCTAATTTCCATGAAGATAGATCCAAAGCAAAGGATCCATATTATGGGGGGTTGCAGACTGCCAGAAATAGTGCAAATTGAGTCCACTTTTAGGGTTAGGGTTAGGGTTAGGGAATCATGGGAACTGTATTTTATTGTGACACCAGAGCTCTCTGACAGAGAAGGCTCAATGCCTCAGGAGAAAAAAAAAAAAAAAACAATGCCCATGATTCCCTAGCACTAACCCTAACCCTAAAAGTGGACTCAATTTGCACTATTTCTGGCAGTCTGCAACCCCCCTAAATCCACTAAATAAGATCTGAGCCAATGTTTGGGGTGAAATATCAACACCTGGTCCTTGCACAAACGAAGCAATATGGAAGGAAGCAGGGCAGCTTGCTAAAGACTCATATGCATCATGTCTATCCATATCCACAGATCTGTTTGCACTATGCCCAGGAGAATAGAGGAACAACAGCAACCTCCACAAAAGTGTGTGTGAGAGAGTATCTGTATGTAAGAAAGTGAAGACAGCTGGTATACTGATTTCAATGAAACGAAGCCTGATTGCTAGCATAATGCCCTTCTCCAGATATTTAGAGAGTGACCATCTGTGAAGTCACTAACAATTAGACATTATTTAGCCAGAGTGTGCCAAAATTCAATCTATACAGATTTGCAAACTGAGCTGAGACTCATAATGCATGATAAGGGGAATCCTGCTCTAGAAGCACTGCATGCTTGCATCTAAATGTAGGGATATCTTTCTGGTCAGGAAATTGAATATAGAACTCTATCCTGGTTTATTTAGATGTTTCTAACATTCATGAGACTCACAAATAGGAACTGAAGGTAGAGAAGTCTTGGAATAATAAGATTAGGGATTCTATCCTACCATGCAGCAAGAGAAAGAAGGCTGCTTCAGGTGGGAGAAGACGGGGGATAGCTTGAGGCAGAATGTCAACATGACGTAGCAAGACTTTTAAAAGTGTTGGCTCCAAAATAAGTTGGGTACCATTTGGTAGTCAATAAAGTATCTTTATTAGATGCTGATCCTAGCCTAAACATTCTATATTAGCTGTAAGCTGTTCAGTGATCTTTGGAAGCAGCTCTGCATGTATAACTAAAAAGATAACATTGGGCTGAAGCACATGGTCCGAAAGAGTGGCCTCTGGTTGCTCTGGCCCCAATTGTGCTGGGATTGTAGTAACTGCACAGCCTACTTCCAAAGCAGGTCACTACCATAGTCCCAAGCAGGCTACCGGCAGAAGTATATTTAATAATAATAATAATAATAATAATAATAATAATAATAATAATTTTTATTTATATCCCGCCCCTCTGCCAGGCAATCGGGGCAGCGTACAACACTTCAAAACATGAAAACAAATAAAATCAATTCAAATCCCATCCCTCCTTCCCACACCCACCCATCCCCCAAAAACCAATAAAACCAAACAGATTAAATAACAATAATTAAACAATTAAACAACTAAACAATAAACAATAAACAATAAACAATTAAACAATAATTCAAAACCCGCTGGCGTTCTCCCCAGTTCCGCGCCTTCCACAGCTGCTCACGGCCACCCCAGGTGATGGCAAGGGGCAAGAGAGTCCCCCAGGGGCCCAAGTACTCCAAGAGCACCAGAGCGCTGCCGGCGCCACGTAGAGGCAGTATTTCTCTTCCAAGGCTGCCCACTGTTGCCGATGGTCAGGGCTTGTGAGGCTTTGAAGGCTCAGCTCCCTTGGGGCCAGGTGTTCCAAGGCAGGAGGGGGCGGAGGAAGACTCTCACCTCCCGGCTGCTGTCCTCCAGAGTCCTTCCAAGGCCTCCTGCTGTTGCTGATGGTCAGGGCTTGTGAGGCTTTGAAGGCACAGCTCCCTTGGGGCCAGGTGTTCCAAGGCAGGAGGGGGCAGAGGAAGACTCTCACCTCCCGGCTCCTGTCCTCCAGAGTCCTTCCAAGGCCTCCTGCTGTTGCCGATGGTCAGGGCTTGTGAGGCTTTGAAGGCTCAGCTCCCTTGGGGCCAGGTGTTCCAAGGCAGGAGGGGGCGGAGGAAGACTCTCACCTCCTGGCTCCTGTCCTCCAGAGTCCTCCTTCCAAGGCCTCCTGCTGTTGCCGATGGTCAGGGCTTGTGAGGCTTTGAAGGCTCAGCTCCCTTGGGGCCAGGTGTTCCAAGGCAGGAGGGGGCGGAGAAAGACTCTCACCGCCCGGCTCCTGTCCTCCAGAGTCCTCCTTCCAAGGCCTCCTGCTGTTGCCGATGGTCAGGGCTTGGGAGACTTTGAAGGCTCAGCTCCCTTGGGGCCAGGTGTTCCAAGGCAGGAGAGGGTGGGGGAAGACTCTCACCTCCCGGCTCCTGTCCTCCAGAGTCCTCCTTCCAAGGCCTCCTGCTGTTGCCGATGGTCAGGGCTTGGGAGGCTTTGAAGGCTCAGCTCCCTTGGGGTCAGGTGTTCCAAGGCAGGAGGGGACGGGGAAAGACTCTCACCACCCGGCTCCTGTCCTCCAGAGTCCTCCTTCCAAGGCTGCCCACTGTTACCGATGGTCAGGGCTTGGGAGGCTTTGAAGGCTCAGCTCCCTTGGGGCCAGGTGTTCCAAGGCAGGAGGGGACGGGGGAAGACTCTCACCACCCGGCTCCTGTCCTCCAGAGTCCTCCTTCCAAGGCTGCCCACTGTTACCGATGGTTAGGGCTTGGAAGGCTTTGAAGGCTCAGCTCCCTTGGGGCCAGGTTTTCCAAGGCAGGAGGGGGCGGGGGAAGATTCTCACCGCCCAGCTCCTATCCTCCAGAGTCCTCCTTCCAAGGTCTCCTGCTGTCCTGAAAGGTCCATAGCTTGCCCCATAAGCACAATCTTGGTGTGGCTTATGGCTACTTTCAGGGTGTGCATCATTTAACACCACACTCCCAAAGGGGCTGGAAGCCACTTTATTTGGTGCGTATGTTTCAGATCATTGAAAGCTCCTCCCACTTGAGTTCCACCTGTATTGTTGCTTATTATGTGCCTTTAAGTTGTCTCCAACTTATGGAAACCCTAAGGCGAACTTATCAGGGTTTTTTGTTTTTTTTTTTTTTTTGGCAAGGTTTACTAGAAGAGATTTGACACTGCCATCAGTTTCTGCCAGGAAGGAGAAGGAAAGCAGTTTCTGAGCAGCCATATTGAGT
This sequence comes from Phrynosoma blainvillii, assembly GCA_026167975.1. NCBI lineage: Eukaryota > Metazoa > Chordata > Lepidosauria > Squamata > Phrynosomatidae > Phrynosoma > Phrynosoma blainvillii. The sequence continues at coordinate 301,999,206 of JANUYF010000004.1, forward strand.
GGGGCTTTGAGGTTGTTATTTTTTGCTCAGAGGGAGACAGACGGCCTAAGCAGACTGCCAGAAATAGTGCACATTAAATTGAGGCACTGCCCTGGCTCAGTGGTAGGGAATCATGGGAACTGTATTTTTTTCTGGGACATTGAGCCTTCTCTGTCAGAGAGCTCTGGTGCCACAATAAATTACAGTTCCCATGATTCCATAGCACTGAGCCAGGGCAGTGCCTCAATTTAATGTGCACTATTTCTGGCAGTCTGCTTAGGCCCAGAGACTTGCCTCCAGAATAAGATAGCATCCAGGAGTTCTCTGTAGAGTTAGAAAGCAATTGATTGAGCTCACTGACAGAGCCTGGTGAAAAGACCAAGAAAACAGGGGCCCTTTACGTGGGTCTTTAACAGGGGACTTTTTAAGGGAGAAGCCCACAGTCCTGTTTCAGTGCTTACTTAAGATTTCTCAATATGGACACTGAGGGAGTTGCTTTAGTCACCTGCAACACTTTTGGGATGTTTATCTTCTTCCCAAGAGATGTGAGGAACTTCACCTGCACCAAGTGCAAGTTTGTAGCCCTCCTGGAAGAGAAAGTCAAGCAGCTGGAGGCCCGGGTAGCTACACTTCAGCACATTAGGGAGCAAGAGGTTTTCCTGGACAGAGAGGAATGAATGGTCTTAGACGGGGACTACACAGGGGAAGTTGTTGAGGAGGAGGTCATTTCATGCACACAGGAGTTGGATACCTGGAGGAACGTCACAGACAGAAAGAGGGAAACCAGGGATCATTCTGGGAGCTTGAAGCTACAGAATCGATTAGAAGCTCTCTCCCTTATCAAGGATGAAGAGGAGGAGCAGCAGGGACAGTCCTCAGGGACAGTGCAGGGGACCCTAAGAGTACCACTGCAGGAAATAACCACTCCTAGCCTCAGAGGAGGAGTGTGGTGGTGGTTGGGGACTCCTTGTTGAGGGGTACAGAAGTAGTGGTTTGTGGGCCTGACAAGATGTCCAGGAAGGTGTGTTGTCTCCCTGGAGCAAAAATCTGTGATGTGACAGTGAGGCTGACAAGACTTGTCAAGCCTACTGACCATTTACCCCTTCCTTTTGGTCCATGTGGGAATCAGTGATACTGTGATAATCAGAATATCAGAAATGATTATGAGGCTTTGGGTAGGAAGTTGAAAAAGCTGGACACGCAAGTTATTATCTCATCTCTTCTCCCAATTGAAGGGCATGGTCCAGGAAGGGAGAGGAAGATAGCAGATGTGAATAACTGGCTCTGTAGATGGTGTTGCCAAGAATGATCTGGATTCTTAGATCACAGGCTGCGGTTCCATGAGGGTGGACTCCTAGCAAGAGATGGGCTGCATCTCACACCAGTTGGCAGAAGCATTTTTGCCAATAGTCTCAAACATTTGATCAGGAGGGCTTTAAACTGAGTCATGTTGGGAAGGGAGACAGTATCTTGGAAGGTATCTTGGAAGGCAAGAGTACATCATGGGCTGGAGATAATAGTCAAAGTGTTATAGAGGGAACAAGGAAAATGATGCAAGGCTCCACCAGTGGGAGGAAAAGACCTCACACAGGCAGCTAGTGGGGAAGACACATGCTCTTAGATGTCTCTACACTAATGCACAGAGCATGGGAAATAAACAAGATGAACTTGAATGTCTAGCACAACAAAGCAAATACTATATAATAGGCATCACTGAAACCTGGTGGGATGAGTCTCATGATTGAAATGTAGGAATAGAGGGGTATAACCTTTTAAAGAGAAATAGGCCAAACAGGAAAGGAGGAGGAATATCATTATATGTCAGGGATGCTTACACTTGAGAAGAGATCCAGGACTTAAATCCTGTAAATCAGGCAGAGAGCATCTGGATAAAAATTAAAGGGGAAGGAAACAACAAGGATGTTATTGTGGGAGTCTAATACAGACCCCCAAGTCAGACTGAGGAATTGGATGATGCCTTTCTAGAACAGATGACCACACACTCAGAAAGGAGAGATGTAGTAGTGATGGGTGACTTCTACTATCCGGATATTTGCTGGAAGTCAAACTCAACCAATACTTCAAGGTCTAGCAAATTCCTCACTTGCCTTGAAGACAGTTTTTTTTGTCCAAAAGGTGGAAGAGGCTACAAAGGGATCAGCTATTTTTAGATCTGATCCTGTCTAACAAGGATGACCTGGTAAATGGGGTGCAAGTGGTGGGATCCTTAGGTGGGAGTGATCATGTTCTCCTTGAGTTTCTTATACAGTGGAAAGGAGAAGCCAGGCATAGTCAAACACTCATTCTAGACTTTTGGAGAGCTGAATTCAACAAACTTAGGGAAACACTGGGAGGGATACCTTGGTCAGGAATACTAAAGGAGAAGGGAGTTCAGGATGGATGGAAGTTTCTCAAAAGGGAGATACTGAAGGTACAATCTCAAACTGTTCCAATGAGAAGGAAAAATGGGAGGTTTCCCAAGAAACCGGGTTAGATTACAAAAGAACTTTCAACTGAACTAAATTTTAAACAGGAGATGTATAAGAAATGGAAAAGGGGTGAAATCACTAAAGAGGAATTCAAACAAATAGCAAGCACATGGGATAAAGTCAAGAAAGTCAAAGCACAGAATGAGCTCAGGCTTGCTAGATGTGTTAAGGACAATAAAAAGGTCTTTTTGGGGTATGTCTGTAGCAAAAGAAAGAAATGGTAGGGTCACTGTGCAGAGAAGATGGAGAAATTCTAACAGGGGACAGAGAAAAGGCAGAACTACTCAACACCTTCTTTGCCTCAGTCTTCTCACAAAAGGAAAAGGGTGCTCAACCTGAGAAAAATGGAGCAGAGGACACAATAGGGGAAATGCAGCAAAGAATAGGTAAAGAGGAAGTACAGGAAAACCTGGGGGGGTTGCAGACTGCCAGAAATAGTGTGAATTCAGTCCACTTTTAGGGTTAGGGTTAGAGTTAGGGAACCATGGGAACTGTATTTTATTGTGGCATCAGAGTTGTCTGACAGAGAAGGCTCAATGTCTCAGAAAAATAACAGTTCCCATGATTCCCTAGCACTAACCCTAACCCTAAAAGTGGACTGAATTCACACTATTTCTGGCAGTCTGCAACCCCCCCTGGCCAACCTAAATTAATTTAAGTCTCCACAACCAGATGAACTACATCCCAGGATATTAAAAGAACTGGAACATGTAATCTCGGAGCCACTGGCAATAATCTTTGAGAACTCCTGGAGAACAGGAGAAGTCCCAGCAACTGGAAGAAGGCAAATATTGTCTCCATTTTCAAAAAGGGGAAAAAAGAGGATTCCAACAACTATCATCCAGTTAGTCTGACATCAATACCGAGAAAGATTCTAGAACAGTTCATTAAACAGAGATTCTGTGAACGTTTAGAAGGGAATACCATAATCACAAAAAGTCAACATGGGTTTCTCAAAAACAAGTCATGCCAGACTAATCTGATCTCTTTTTTTGATAAAATTATCAGCTTGCTAGATGAAGGGAATGTGGTAGACATAGCATATCTTGATTTCAGTAAGGCTTTTGACAAGGTCCCCCATGATATTCTTGCAAACAAGATAATAAAATGTGGGCTAGACAATACAACTGTTAGGTGGATTAGTAATTGGTTGACTGACTGAACCCAAAGGGGGCTCAGCAATGGCTCCTCTTCATCCTGAGAGAAGTGACCAGTGGGGTGCCACAGGGTTCTGTTCTGGGCCCAGTGCTATTTAACATCTTTATCAGTGATTTGGATGAAGGAATAGTGGGCAGCTTCTCAAATTTGCAGATGACGCCAAATTAGCAGGAACAGCAAATACCCCAGAAGACAGGATGAAAATTCAAAATGACTTTACTAGATTAGAAAACTGGGCCAAAGCTAACAAAATGAATTTCAACACAGAGAAATGTAAGGTACTGCACTTAGGGCAATAAATAAATAAATAAATGCATAGATATAAGATGGGGGACACCTGGCTTAACGAGACTATGTGTACAAGGGATCTAGCAGTCCTAGTAGACCACAAGTTGAACATGAGTCAACAGTGTGATGCCGCAGCTAAAATGTCCAATGCAATTTTAGGCTGCATTAATAGAAGTATAGTATCTAGATCAAGGGAAAGAATAGTGCCACTGTGTTCTATATTGGTCAGGCCCCACCTGGAATACTGTGTCCAGTTCTGGGTACCACAATTCAAAAAGGATGTTGAAAAACTGGAGCGTGTCCAGAGAAGGGTGACTAAAATGGTGAAGGGTCTGGAAACCATGCCCTACGAGGAAAAACTTAGGGAACTGGGTATGTTTAGCCTGGAGAAGGGATGGTTAAGAGGTGATATGATAGCCCTCTTTAAATATTCAAAGGGATGTCACATGGAGGGTGCTAGCTTGTTTTCTGCTGCTCCAGAGAATAGGACCCAGAACAACGGATGCAAGCTACTGGAAAAGAAATTCCACCTCAACATTAGGAGGAACTTCCTGACAGTGAGAGCTGTTGGACAGTGGAACACACTCCCTCGGAGTGTGGTGGAGTCTCCTTCTTTGTAGGTCATTAAACAGAGGCTGGATGGCCATCTGTCGGGGATGCTTTGATTTTGAGTTCCTGCATGGCAGGGGATTGGACTGGATGGCCCTTGTGGTCTCTTCCAACTCTATGATTCTATGATTCTTCTAAAGCTGAGAGTGTGTAACTTGCCCAAGGCCACCCAATGGGTATGCATGACTGAGTACAGATTTAAGCCCTGGTATGTTGGAGTCCAACACTCAAATCACTAAACCATGCTGGCTCTTGCTGCCTATATACCACATTTTGACACATTTATACCACTTCCACTGCTGGTATACTATACTCGAATTGGTGTACATGAATCCCAATAATTGTATTGCTTTCTGCATATGAGATATTGAAGAGATGAGACACTGGGACTAAAGAAAAAAGAAAATTTAATGTATTTTCCTAATTACCAGTGTGACCAATACTATAATGATGCATGCTAATTTAAAATAGTGTTTGAGTTAAAGTTAACATTAAAAAATGAAAGTTGAAGTGAAGTCTTAAGACCTATATAATTGTTAGAAATCTATAATGGATAGGGTATACACAATGATCCAAGTGTTGTTGGATTGCAGCTCTTATCAGCTCCAACCAAGATAGGAAATAGGAGGGAAATAATGTGAGCTGCAGTTCAAAAGTATTTTTGGCCACCTGTCAGTTCTGATTGCCTACAGCAGGGGTAGGCAACCTTTCCCCTTTAAGGGCCGAGGGACTTCATCTCCCAGAAGCCTCAGCCATGTTGGCCAATAGTCCCATGTTGGCCAATAGCTCCTGGGATTCTGGGAGGTGAAGTCCCTCGGCCCTTAAAGGGAAAAGGTTGCCTACCCCTGGCCTACAGCAAGGGCCAGCAACCTACAGCCCGCGGTCCGGTCCCAGCACTTACCGGCCCAGGCAGACCCCTGCCGCCACCACCGCCGTGCGTTTTGGCTGCCATGTGGCCACGCACACTGCAACCGCCATTTTGATTTCCAAAATGGCGGTCGTGATGCGTTTGCGTATGCGCAGGACTACTGCACATGCGCAAACGAGTAGCAGCAGCCATTTTGGAAAACAAAATGGCAGCCACGAGTGGCGGCCACCATTTTGTTCTCCAAAATGGTTGTCGCAAAAAGGTGGTCCAAAATGGTGGTCGAGTACTGTGCATGCGCAAACACGTTGCAGCTGCCATTTTGGAAATCAAATTGGCAGCCGCGACATGTGCGGAGGTGGAGGCGGAGGAGGCCGCGCGTGTCTCGGCGGCAGCACGCACGGAGGTCATGCGCGGTGGTGGTGGGTGTGCGCTCATGAGCGCACGTGCCGCCATTACCCCCCTCGGCCCGGTGGAGGGGAGGACTTTGGGGGACCAGCCCTCGGCTCAAAAAGGTTGCCTACCCATGGCCTACAGGATTGCCTTTTCCCATACAATCCACCTAGTGCGTTCAGATCCTCGCGGAAATGTTTGCTCCAATTGGCAATGGTTTCCCAGAGGTCTTTTTCATCTGCTGCCCCAGACTGTGGAATGACCTGCAGGTGGAGATACAACAGCTGAAGATGCTGACTGCATTTAAATCAACATTAAAGGCATCTCTCTTCTGGAAGGCTTACCCAGTTCATTTTAAATCATTACTTTTTAATTGTATATGAGCTCTTATGAGTTTAGTTTTATAGTATTGTATTTTAACTGTGGGTTTATGCATTTTTAATAGTGTATTGTATTTTAACATACTGTACCCCGCCTTGGGAAGAGATGGGAAAGAAATAAAATTTATTATTATTATTATTATTATTATTATTATTATTATTATTATTATTATCTCCTCTTATATTAATATTATCATTATTTTGACATATCAGAAGAAAGTGAACTACCATGTAGTATGTGCTAATTGAGTTCCAACATCAACTCAGAAAAATGAACTAAGGGCCTAAGCAGAAGGGCGGCTCACGGAAGTTGCGATGTTGGCGCCCCTGGAAAGGAGTGCTAAAATAGCGCTCCTTTCATATGTCGCCGAACGTGCACCGCAAAACGTTGCAGCGCACTTTCGGTGACCCTTCCGCTGCAGTGTGTCCAGAAGCTGCGGTGGGAGGTCCTCCTCGGAGCGCCGGCCATGCGGTGGGCCAGTGGCTCCGAGGACAACCTCGGGAGGGGGATGGGGCACCGAGCGTGCGGCTGCCCCTCCCCTTCCCTGCACCGAGGACGGCCTATTAAGCCGTCTGCTTAGGCCCTAACTCCCTATCTATGGAAAGTCACTATTTCTCAGGAATCAGTACTTATTGGAAGATGCAGCAGCTTCTGTACCTGTTCTCACTCTTCTCTTGTCCAATAGGGTTAAGATAAAATGGCTTAGACAGAGAGATTAGGCACTTGACCTTTATTTTCCTGCCTGCTTGCTTCCTCAGGTCAAACTTCTCCACATAAGTCTATTTCACTAAATGGTGACTTTAGGGATACGTTGATTTATGTTAGACTATTATAGCTCATAACCAGTGTTACAAGCATATAAAAACCCCTTTGTGGGTCTCCTGTCATGGTCCTAAACCAGAAAAGCCCAAGCCGCCATGGATTCAAGATGAGGACCTCACGTAGACACCTGAGTCTGTCTCAACAATTCATTTATAGAGCAAAAAGCCAGGGTTAGTAGCTGCAGAACAGGACATTCACACCTGGGAGATTTATGAGTACCAGCCAGCATATGTCCAGCTAAGAATGAGATAACATCAACACCCCATCTCCCCTCTTCGGAAATTGCCTACTTCAAAGACCATCTATCCAGTATCCTTTGATATACAGTAACAGATATTTGCCTCGGGCCAGGTTTAATGGTATAAAAGGTCCCCCAAATCTCAAGCGCATTGGGTATGGTTGGATTTTATGGTGACACTGCATCACTGTGACTTCTGACTTGGATCCCAGCTCTCCCAGTCCACCTTTTTCCTTTCATATACGGTTGAGTCTATCCATCTTCATTCATTGTTGGAGCAACTTCGGTCAGCAATTATCACCCTTAGAAAGCCTTCTGTTTCCTATCCAAGCTAACTACTTTATTCCTAAGTTCTTATGTGCTTTAGTGTATATGTGAGTGTCTTTGTACATTTGAATACCCAAATAAATCACAAAATTAATTGAGAAAGCTTTTGTCTCTATCAGTCTACTTCCCAGCCATCTCTGTAAACATAGGATAAAAGATCCCATTGGATACTTGAACTTTTAGCAATTTTGTAGGTTCAAGTTCCTCTTACACCAAGATTTTTAAATAATTGCACTTGGAAACAAATAGAAAGCCAATGGAGCTATTGCAATGAACTAGTTATGTGCTCCTTGTATGTTGCCTTGGATAACAAGCTGGTGACAGCTTTGTGGGCCACATGAAATTGCACAAAACATTCTGAAAGCAGTCTTCTGTGGAATTTTTACAGTAGCCAAATGGGCTATAACTGAATTATATAAGTCACTGTTGCTAGATTAGACCTCAACAAAATGGGTGCATTGAAATGGGTGCACTAGTTTTAACTATGCAAACACAGTCCTGTGTTGTTGTTGTGTGCCTTTAAGTAATTTCTGATTTATAGCATCCCTAAGGCAAACTTCTCATGGGAATTTCTCTGCACATTTTGTCCAAAGGGAGTTTGTCATTGTCTTTGATTGGCGAAGATGACCTTTACTTTAGATGTTTTGTAGTTTTGTGAAATATTTAGCCTTCTCTGTCAGAGAGCTCAGCTGCCACAACAAACTACAGATCCCAGGTTCATGAACTCTAAAAAGAGATGCCTTCTGCAGAATGTAAAGCATGGAGACTACATAAATACATTCCTGGCTACCAAGACATCACCTAAGTCAAGCAACCCATGAGGGTACCAATCTACAGTTTTGATGGAAAACATGGTCCAATCCTGAAGATATGTCAATAGATCAAAGCACTTCATCGGAACCTCCTTTCATCTCAATATTTGACATGCAGAGCCGATACAGATGATCCATTTGGGGCGTCTCTCAGATGCCCCTGGGAGCAGTGGATCGGGGCCACATCAACCACATGACACAGCCCCAATCCTCCTTTTTGTCATCCCCAAATGAGTGGCAAAATGCCGCTCCTTTTGGGGGCAGCAAAAGGCTGCCCTTGGAGCCAGTGCCATGGCTCTTTTGTGTCCTTTTGGCCCAGTGTGTGTGCACACTGCACCAGGAGGGCATCCTGATGCCACACGCCATGCGGACAGGCATGTGGCATCAGGACAGCATTGGGGTGGAGTCGGAGCAGCTAGCATGTGGCTGCCCCACCCTAACTCCACCTCCAGGCCGGCCTTTGTGCTGGTCTGCATCAGCCTTAATTGATTCATGAAAGCATGGTGTTTATAATACTCATTCAGTCAACTTTAATTCCATTTTTCAGTCAAGTAGCCAGGAATCCAAGGGTAGGTTTTCTTTTGTTTTCAAGCACTGAATGATTGATCTCATTTTACCTGGACTCATGCAAAGATGTTGCCTTTTTGTGAGCCCACCCTGATTTCTACAACTATCCTTAAGGATCACCCTCCAAGTATGCTTTCCAACTGTGGGACCTAGCATGGATCTTTCCAGGGCTTACTTTGCCCAGTTCCTCATGATCTTTCTAAGCACTATTCTGATCCTCTCCTGATGCCTCTCAGGACTTCCAGGACCCGAATTCTCTTCCCTTCAGAGAAGCAAATTTGTTGCCTTGAATGCCTAGATGGATCCATTCCTTTGAGCATCCTCCCCTATGAATGACCCATTGCAGCTTTCCATGTAGCTTCCATTCTTTTGGTATAGCTGAATCACACTGCAAGCTCAAAAGACAGCCCTGCCTTCTAAAAAAAGTGTAAGAGGATTGGTTTATATAGTACACTGTTTGTACTCAGAAAATATTCAAAATCCAGCAAAACACTTGTTATTGTTTCTTGTCACTTATAGCAAAATGTATTCTTAGAATCTGTGAAGGACATAATGTTGAGCTTCTTTCCTTGAAACTGTGATTAACTCCATTATTCTTCAGTGTTCCTTTCTTCTTTTTTCCATCATCTTCTGTTCTTTTTCTCCTCAGAAGGGCACTCAGCACATCAAAGATCAAGGTCAGCATGGAGAGGTTTCTATGCTAACAGCCCTAATGAAACAACTCGCATTGGCACATTCTTAACTTTTGACATGGGAATACATCCCCCAGGAAGAAAGAAAAATTGAGAGCAGGAGAATCCATTGTGTACATAGCTTTTGAGGGAACCATATAAAACCCAGGAGATATAAATCTTACTCAGAAACAAACATGAGGGAGCAAACACCCAGAGTAAGATGGGAGAAATTGAAATTGCAGATATAACTCTCAAACTAGATTATTATTTTTATTTCAGAAAGATGAGTCCCGTCAAAAGTGGGGGAAGATCCCCAGCTCAAATTTACTTAGTAGGATTCAAATTTTGAGGACATTATTTAAATTCCCCCTCCACTGCAAACTTTCTCAGTTCTGGGTTTAGAAAACATACGCACTTAGAGAGTTTGATAAGTTGGTTGCTTATTTTATTTTATTTTATTTCTATCCTATCTGTTCACCAGCATGCAATTCAAGGCAGATCACAAATCTGAGTTAAAACAAAACCCAGTTAAAACAGTAGATAATACAAAAGTTTAAAAATCAGTTAAACAAGCAATCATATTTAAAATATGAATTTAAAATAGTTTTTTTAAAAAGTTGTAACAATATAATAATGATAAAAATACAATATAACACACTTCAATTAAAAGACCTACAGTTTAACAGAATTACTTTTTAAATAGCAAATTTGATATTGAAAACAAGGTTTTAAAAGGATGGATTCTATATTTTTTTCTTCCCTTCCTCCATGTTTTGAATGCATGTGAAACTTTGAATCATTTCTGGTAGAGATGGCTATGAACTTTTGATTTGTAAATAGTTTAATATCAAATATTGTCAAAGATGAATGCAGCCAGGGTTTGTTATCTCTTTGATATCTGACCAGTAGGAGAACTGGCTGGTGATCAGACAACTTGTGAATTCTAGAAGGATGCAACTAACACAGATTTCCATCAGGTGAAAACTATTCAAAAAACACTACAAAAGCAAAACAAAAAGGCAAACTCTAACATTGGAGAAAACTAATAGAGATTAATTCCAAAATTAATCTTCTAGAACATATAGAATTTAAAGGAAAACATCTTAAGCTATTGCAAACATATTTGGTTTATTAGAAGCTAATAATATAGGAAACGGTGTTATATTGTGTAGCTGTGTGCTACAGATCATGTGGAGAATGGGATAGCCACCAATCGTGTTGTCTAAGAATGTTTGATAATGGTAGGGGGTTACCAATTTATGTTATTTCCTCAAAAACACAAATAAGACCCTGTTCTTTATATATGTATCACCAGGCACATTCATCAAATACCAAAATCAGAATAATCTAGACTAGACCATAGTACTTCTGATCTTTGTGTATGGTTAAGAAAGTGAAGAAAGCTGACAAGAGGAAAAGCAAGCCAGATGAAATGTGGTGTTGGAGGAGGGAACTACAGATATCATGGATTAACAAAAAGACAAATAAATGGATTCAAGACCAAATCAAGCCAGAATTCTCATTAGAAGTCAAAATGAATAAACTGAGGCTATAAAATCTGGGACACATCACAACATGGTATAACTAAGTAGAAAAGATGATGACACATGGTAAATGTGAAGGCAGTAGGAACACAGGAAGCCCACATTAGAGATGGACTGAGTCATTAAAGGAAACCATAGACCTTTGCAGAGTGCCAGAAATAGTGCAAATTGAGTCCACTTTAACTGCCCTGACTCAGTGCTAGGGAATCATGGGAACTGTAGTTTATTGTGGCACCAGAGCTTTCTGACAGAGAAGGCTCAATGTCTCAGAAAAAAAATACAATTCCTATGATTCCCTAGCACTGAGCCAGGGCAGTTAAAGTGGACTCAATTTGCACTATTACTAGCAGTCTGCAAAGTCCCTACATCCCAGAATTTGTAAGACCTGAACAGGACTGATGATGACTAGGACTGGAAGTCTCTCTTTCATGGCATCACTATATGTTGATGCTGGACTGATGACAGATAATAACACTAGCAGCAAAGCCATATTAGATAACTGCTGTTTGGAGCTGATAGGATCTCTAGTCTAACAACGTTTGAAGGGTCACAAGCTCCCATCCACACTACCCTTACACATTGTATTATCATTGTTCATGGCTAAGACAAGGAATTTAAAGGCCACCTGGATGGATCATAGAATCACAGAATCATAGAATGATTCAGATAAGGACAATAACTTGGAAAGGCAAGTGATTTGAATAACAATGTTTTAGGAATCTGACCTGCCTATATACTGAAACAAGATTGATATGTTTTCTTAAAGAAATTAAGAGAAAGGGATATACCCTTTAGAACATTTGTGTTTTGATGGTATTCCCTTCCAATGCTGAGGATAAAAGTAGAACAAAGGAAGCAGCAAGTACATCCAGGGAGAAGACATCAAATAGGATAACTATCTCCAGATGGTGATCAAGCAAGAACAGTTTGGGAGCCATATTAGTAAAACAGAGCAATGTTTTCTGGACACAACAGCAAGCGTGGGGCTCTGCATATAGCGAGAATATTATTTATTATATTTTTTCACTAAAACATTTACCGTATTTTTCGCCCTATAGGGCGCACTTTTTCTTCCCCTAAATGTGCGTGGGAAAGTGAGTGCGCCCTATAGGGCGAATGGACTGGTGCTGGGATCGAAGCGATCCCGGCGCCAGCCCATTGAAAGACTGAGGCCACGGGGAGAAGGAGGGCTCCTTCTCCCCGCGGCCTCAGTCTTGGAATCGGCTGGTGCCGGGATCGAAGCGATCCCGGCCCCAGCCGATTCCAAGACCGAGGCGGGGGGGGAAGGAAGGCTCCTTCCCCCCCCGGCCTCAGTCTTCAATCGGCTGGGGCCGGGATCGAAGCGATCCCGGCCCCAGCCGATTCCAAGACCGAGGCCGGGGGGGGGGGAAGGAAGGCTCCTTCCCCCCCCGGCCTCAGTCTTCAATCGGCTGGGGCCGGGATCGAAGCGATCCCGGCCCCAGCCGATTCCAAGACCGAGGCCGGGGGGGGGGGAAGGAAGGCTCCTTCCCCCCCGGCCTCAGTCTTCAATCGGCTGGGGCTCCTTCCCCCCCCGGCCTCGGTCTTCAATCGGCTGGGGCCGGGATCGCTTCGATCCCGGCCCCAGCCGATTCCAAGACCGAGGCCGGGGGGGGGGGGGAAGGAAGGCTCCTTCCCCCCCCCGGCCTCGGTCTTCAATCGGCTGGGGCCGGGATCGAAGCGATCCCGGCCCCAGCCGATTCCAAGACCGAGGCCGGGGGGGGAAGGAAGGCTCCTTCCCCCCCCCGGCCTCGGTCTTCAATCGGCTGGGGCCGGGATCGAAGCGATCCCGGCCCCAGCCGATTCCAAGACCGAGGCCGGGGGGGGAAGGAAGGCTCCTTCCCCCCCGGCCTCGGTCTTCAATCGGCTGGGGCCGGGATCGCTTCGATCCCGGCCCCAGCCGATTCCAAGACCGAGGCCGGGGGGGGAAAGGAAGGCTCCTTCCCCCCCCAGCCTCGGTCTTCAATCGGCTGGGGCCGGGATCGAAGCGATCCCGGCCCCAGCCGATTCCAAGACCGAGGCTGGGGGGGGGAAAGGAAGGCTCCTTCCCCCCCCAGCCTCGGTCTTCAATCGGCTGGGGCCGGGATCGAAGCGATCCCGGCCCCAGCCGATTCCAAGACCGAGGCCGGGGGGGGAAAGGAAGGCTCCTTCCCCCCCCAGCCTCGGTCTTCAATCGGCTGGGGCCGGGATCGAAGCGATCCCGGCCCCAGCCGATTCCAAGACCGAGGCTGGGGGGGGGAAAGGAAGGCTCCTTCCCCCCCCGGCCTCGGTCTTCAATCGGCTGGGGCCGGGATCGAAGCGATCCCGGCCCCAGCCGATTCCAAGACCGAGGCCGGGGGGGGGAAGGAAGGCTCCTTCCCCCCCCCCCCCGGCCTCGGTCTTCAATCGGCTGGGGCCGGGATCGAAGCGATCCCGGCCCCAGCCGATTCCAAGACCGAGGCTGGGGGGGGGGGGGGGAAGGAAGGCTCCCCCCCCCCGGCCTCAGTCTTCAATCGGCTGGGGCTGGGATCGAAGCGATCCCGGCCCCAGCCGATTCCAAGCACCAGCTTCGATCCCGGCACCAGCCCATTCCAAGACTGAGGCGGGGGGGGGAAGGAGCCCTCCTTCTCCCCGCAACCTCAGTCTTTCAATGGGCTGGCGCCGGGATCGCTTCGATCCTGGCACCAGCCCATTCAAATACTGAGGTCGCGGGGGGAAGGAGCCCTCCTTCCCCCCGCGACCTCAGTTCAATGGGCTGGTGCTGGGATCGGAGAAGTTCTCCAATCCCAGCACCAGCCCATTGAACAACCGGCCTCCGGCTAAAGGGAGGAATCCTTTTTTCTTGGATTTTCCTCCTTTAAAATTGGGTGCGCCCAATATGCCGGAGCGCCCTATAGGGCGAAAAATACGGTATATCCTTTATAAAATTCATTACAGTCATCCCTCCCAATTCATAGGGGAGCCATTCTGGACCCTCCCCCCCCCCCCCCCGGGTGAATAAAAAAAATGCAAATATCTAAGCCCCATTGGATATAATGGCTGTGTGGCCCTGCATGAGTGCCATGGGCACATGTGCCATTTTGTCCCTCCTGGCTTCCCATCCACAGAAATTCAAGACCACAAAGGGGAGTCCACAAACTAGAAGGGACAACTGTATATCTAAAGATCTCAGGTTGGCTTACATTAAAATTAAATTTAAACCAATAAATAACAACAACATTTTAAAATGATTAAAATATATTAAATAGGATTATCAGTTTTAAGAAAATAGACAATTTAACATGAGTTAAAACATGTGTGTGGGTTTGTTTGGTTTTAAAATGTAACCATAGGACATGTGCAGAAAAGGACACAACATTATTGGTTACAATGGAAAGGATCCTCCCACAGTGTGGATTAAGCTCCAAACATCATTTAGCTTGCCTGCTGGCTGATGGAATTCCATTCACACAGCCCACCTGTTGAGTTATGCCTGATCAGGGGTATTTTCTCAAGTACATGGTGTTTCTCTGCAATCTGGGACAGAGTTAGAACCATCTGCCCGATGACTTGGTTCCCAGGTAGAAAAAGGCCACCTAAAGGCAGGTCTATACTGGCCAGAATACTCCAGCCTGCACCTTGGGTATTCTGGACCTGGAGCTGCCCAAAATTCCCCGTTACCTAAGTACTTTGGAGGGCAGATGTCTACACACACCTGTGATACCCAGCGTCATTGCTGATAGAGGGATTCACTCCCTCCAAGGTTGAAAGAGAGGTACCTAGTATTTGTCATGTGGCTGGGCACCTGGCTTTGACCTCAAAGGGAGTGACTCGCATCAGCAGCAGCTGCCTGGTGGCACAGTGGGAGAGTGTGTAAACAGCCACTGGCATTGCTACAGAGGGCCCCATTTGCTCCTGGAAGATCCAGAGCACCTGAAGACAATCCATACTCAAATTGTCCCTTTGTCCCTGTGTTGTCTGGACAGGGCTACACAAGGGTGGGGGAAAACCAATGTAAATGCTCTGTGTATAAAATAGCATTCTAGCAATAGAGTTTACATTTCTATACCACTTCAAAGTGAACTCTATACTGTCTAAGCAGTTTACAATCTGTAAGTCAATTGTCCCCAACAAGCTGGGTATTCATTTTACTGGCCTCTGAAAGGATGGAAGGCTGAGTCAACCTGGAGCCCTCAAGGATTGAACTCACAATGTTGTGGCATTTAACCACTGAGCCACTAAAGACATGCCCAATGTCTCTGTCCATTCAAGTACAGTTGATGAACTGATGTAAGTTAATTTTGCATAAAACTGAGATATTGCTGCATTTAGATTGTACTGGAAGCTACATTTTCATCTTCCATCCTGTTGCTACACACACACACGCACACACACACACGCACACACACACACACACTTGTTGAAACACCCACTATTACTGAAGTACCCACTTATTGATTCCCTTCATACTCAGCTATCATGCAGCACATTCCACTGACTGTTTACAGAGTACTGCACATGCATAAGACAAGGTATTTAGCTTTTTCAGCTGGCACTTTCTACCCAATTAAATCAAGTTATATTGTTCAAGAAACGGCCATATTGACACACTGAAGAGGACAAGCACCACCATCCCAAGATGCTTGCCTAATTTTAAACTGCTAACTGATTAGGATAAACTGAAACTACTTGCTATCTTTCATGAGCATTTTGTGCATTCTTGAAAAAAAATCAAGCCCCTCTTTTTCTGATTAACTTGCCACTTTCCTTGAAAGGTTAAAAAAACCCTGCAATGTTCATTAGGTTCTAAATGTGACATTTGGATTTTGTTTGAATGAATATCTTAGAATATTCCACGAACCCTTCATTAAGATGTACCTGATTTGATCTCCAAACACCAGAGCATTTTTCTTCCTGAATTCTTGAATCATCATGAAAAATCAGCTAGTTGAAACATTTGTTTTACATATCTTTTTAAAAAATTCTTTCTTTTTAAAAAAGGAGAGAAACTAGTTTTCTACATAATGTTCCTTTGTTGAGTGAATTGCTTATATGTTTATTTTCGCCCTTATAGTAACATATTCAAAATATCTGGATCATCAGAGGAGTACAAAACTGTGGAATTAGGTGAGGAATGTCAACAGGTAATGAGTGTTCAGCTGCATTCTCCATATACATGTGAACATATGAGATGTTCTTTCTTTTCATTCTGATTTAGAGCAGAAGCTCATTTTGGAATGTCATCTTCTCCTTCAGAAAGACTTGTCTGTTTCCAAGGCAGCTATATGTAGAAAATCATAAGAGCTCTTACTGAATCTGTTTTGTTGAGGCTCTAAAAGAAGAATCAAATTGTTCTAAAGAATATTGGTTCGGAACCCTGAAT
This sequence comes from Phrynosoma blainvillii, assembly GCA_026167975.1. NCBI lineage: Eukaryota > Metazoa > Chordata > Lepidosauria > Squamata > Phrynosomatidae > Phrynosoma > Phrynosoma blainvillii. The sequence goes on from JANUYF010000004.1 coordinate 302,015,711, forward strand.
GCATACCACTGTGGTTGTTATGTGCCTTCAACTTGTGGCAAACTTCTCCTAGGGTTTTCATGGCATGTTGGATTCAGAGATTTGTCATTGCCTTCCTCTTGGTTTGAAAGTGTGACTTGCCCATGATCACTCAGTGGGTTTCCATGGTTGAAGGGGAATTTGAACTTTTGTCTCCCAGAATCTTAGTTCAATGCTGGAAACATGACACCATGCTGGCTTTTCCAAAATTGCTTGTTTATTAACTTATTTTATTTATATCCTGCCTTTCTCCCAACACAGAATCCAAGGTGACTTGCAACATTTTAAAAGCATAATATGATTTTAAAAAAACCATTGATATAAAAGGTAACACAATTAAACTAAATTTCTACTTAAAATTTCTACCTAAAACAATTAAAACAGCATTTAAACAAATTAAAACAGAGTTAAAGGACACTTAAAAGTACCATAAAATAAAACATTACAGCTCACATTAAAAACTGTATCTGCTAAATACAATAAAAACCAAATACTTCCTTAGATAAAAAAGATATTTACCTGCCAGTACAAATATTGCAAGAGTCAGTGTGACATAGTGGTTTGAGTGTTGGACTGAGTCTAGAGACCAGGGTTCAAATCCTTGATTGGCCATGAAACCCACTGGGTGACCTTGGGCAAGTCACATGCTCTCAGCCTCTGAGGAAAGCAATGCCAAACCTCCTGAAGAAATTTTGCTAAGAAAAATGCGTGATAGGTTCCCCTTAAAGTCACCAGAAGTCAGAGATGACTTGAAGGCACAGAAGAAAGATAGCTAGGAGGAGGGTAACTAGACCTTCTAAAAAAGGGAGTTCCATAAAAAGCAGCTACCAAGAGCACTTTCTCTTTCTCTTTTGTGTCCTCACCAGACATGCCTGGGATGGTGGTGGGACTTACAGAAAGCTTTCCCCTGCACATCTCAGGGAGGTAAGGGTTTTCAAATAGTCTGTTACCTCTCAATTATTTCCCTGCTTCAGAGCCTGTCAAATCCAGACCCAGACATGGACAAGGTACTTGCTATTTATTTATTTCACAAGAGTTATAATTTAATATATAAATTATCATTTGATGTGAAAATAAGGGCTCAGCAAAGGGAGCTAAATCCCAGTAGGAGAATTTCAGGAGCTAAATCCCTGGGGATAAAACTTTGCAGAAACTGACAGTTCATGTAGCCCTGATCTAACAAAGAATTCTGAGTCACTGCAGGAAATCTCAGTCTGACATGCAGAATAAACCTAGGTTTTGAAAGAGGATGTTGTATAAAACTAAGGGCCTTTGCAGACTGCCAGAAATAGTGCACATTAAATTGAGGCACTGCCTTGGCTCAGTGCTAGGGAGTCATGGGAATTGTATTTTTTTCTGGGACATTGAGACTTCTCTGTCAGAGAGCTCTGGTGCCACAATAAATTACAGTTCCCATGCTTCCCTAGCACTGAGCCAGGGCAGTGCCTCAATTTAATGTCCACTATTTCTGGCAGTCTGCAAAGGCCCTAAGACGTTCTAGTCTAGTTTGACAATACAGACTGTACTAGCAGAAAAGTCTACTTGTAAACTTAGGCTTAGCTTTCAATCTGGGCTCAAAGAAGGGTCAGTTTTTAGGTTTCTTGCTGAAAGTTTAGATATAAATATCAGTACAAATTAAGAGTTCAGTTTTTCAAGCACTTAAAAAATCAAGTCTGAAAAAAATCAAAAGCCCTCAAAGGAACAAATTGGGGCTGCAGGACTCACCCATGGCCCATGTTATGGTGCAGGGGACCAGAGCAGAGCCATGCTCTGGTCCAATAGAGTGGCATATATTACCATGCTGCTGGCCTTCCAGGCTCCTCGGCCTCTTTTTCCAGCACCCCCACTCACCCAAGTGGAGGCAGTAGGAGGTCTCAACTGTTGGAGTACTGGCTGGGCAAGTCCTGGGAGCTCCACTTCCATTCACCAGTGGAGGCTGGTTTTTTTGGCTCATTGGACAACAGGTCGGCTGGCCAATGCCCGGATCCTATACCATGCATATGGCAACTAAGTGCAGCTGTAATCATTAAAGAGTTGTGGCCTTTTCACCTCCAATTATTTGTGTCTGGATCTTCTTTTGTGCATAGCAAAAGTGCCCCCCTGGTCCCACAACAAAACCCAACCCTTAGTTACCAGAATATTCAACTTATGTGGTTTCCATTCATTAGAGGCAAATGCAAAATGCACTATTTTTATATGAAACAGAACCCCTCCAAAAATTTACCCTATCCTTATATAGTAGACCAGGGGTAGGCAACCTTTCCCCTTTAAGGGCCGAGGGACTTCAGCTCCCAGAAGCCTCAACCATGTTGGTCAATAGCTCCTGGGATTCTGGGAGCTGAAGTCCCTTGGCCCTTAAAGGGGAAAGGTTGCCTACCCCTGTAGTAGACAATGATTACCTGGATGTCCAAGAGGCTTTGCCAAAACTGCTCCCAGGTATGCTCACCCTACATGGCAGTCATGGGATAAGAGAAGTCTTCTTATGGATTGGTAACTGGTGAAATAATGGAAAGCAGAAAGTAGAACTAACAGTTGGTTCTTGCAGTGGAGGAATGTGGGGTGTTAATTGATAGTAAAAAGGTGTGAATTGGGACAGGTTTTTAGAAGTATGCAAATCTAGAATTAAGTGTGAGCAGTCAGATGGTCAGGTTTGGTGATGACAGCTATAGTCCTGGTAGTTTCTTATACAAGTATTCATTTTACAAAAGCAGAAGGAAATTTTTGCCTACCATGGAATGTCTGTATTCAGTTCAAGAAGTGGAATTGTGGATGCAGTGAACGTAATTGCACATGAATATGTGCATGTAGATGTATATGAGAAGCTCATACACACTTGATTATGCCTTTCATTGTTTATATGGGTGTGAATTCAGTTGTGCAGCACAGTACTGTGTAGCACAACTAGAGCATACTTCCTCAAGGAGAAATTAATGCTACAAAGCCAAATGTAGACTCTTAGGGTGGTTGCAGGCTGCCAGAAATAGTGCAAATTGAGTCCACTTTTAGGGTTAGGGTTAGTGCTAGGGAATCATGGGAACTGTATTTTATTGTGGCACCAGAGCTCTCTGACAGAGAAGGCTCAATGTCTCAGAAAAAAAATAATTCCCATGGTTCCCTAGCACTAACCCTAACCCTAAAAGTGGACTCAATTTGCACTATTTCTGGCAGTCTGCAACCCCCCTTAGTAACAATATAATTCTATTTTAAGGGGATGGGAGGGTGGGATTATGGGGTGAGGGATTGATTTTTAACTCTGTTTTGTTTTAAACTGTTGTACCCCGCTCCGATTGCCACGCAGAGGGGCGGGTTATACATAAAAATTATTATTATTATTATTATTATTATTATTATTATATAATGATTACAACAAAAACAGATTATGAGGATGAAAGAGTATTACAGTTGCAAATTAATTCAGTGGAAACAAATTCATATGTATTACATGCAAATTAATATTGCACATATGTACTGCTGGATTCTAAGGCAACAATGACCAATATAAAGGTCTTTGGGTTTTGGTGAATATCTCAGTGAACACAGCAACACAGTGTTGTAGTTACTGTAGAAAGCCCTTTTAGGCATCAGCATTACTCCAAACAAAAGCACCTTACAGGGAAAACACACAGTGTAAATGTTCATGTTTGTTGCTCTAGTTCTCAATGGTGAGGTTAAAAAAAGAAAGACAATATTCCTCTTGTCACAGGACAATTCCCAACATGTGCAGCCACATTTTATTCCTACCTAGGATGTTTCTAGGGATATGGTGGCTTAGTGGTTAAGATGCCAAGTTTGATTATGGGAAGATCAGAAGGTTGCCAGTTCGAGGCCTGAGTGCTGCATGATGGGGCGAGCTCCTGTCACTAGTCCCAGCTTCTGCCAACCTAGCAGTTCGAAAGCATGCAAATGCAGATAGATATATAGGTACCACTTCAGTGGGAAGGTAACAGCATTTTGTGTAGTCATGCTGTCCACATGACCACAAGAGAAGTCTTCAGTCTCTTTGGCTTAGAAACAGAGATGAACACCACCCCCTACAGTCGGTTACAACTAGACATTCATGTCAAGGGACTACCTTTACCTTTACTTTTAGGATGTTCCAGGATAGATCACAAGGGAGGGGGAGGACTTATGGATGTATACTTGTAATTCAACACTGATCCCTGGGAATTCCTCTTCCTCCTCTCTGGATGGGAGAGGGAACATAAACATTTACACCAAAACAGATTTTTGGAACATTGTTTCTTTTTAAAAAAGAAGATATATCAATCTAGGTCTCAAGAGCCAATAATGAGCAAAGACACAGAAGAGATCTGATGATTGTGCAATTGTCTATAGTAAATGAAATTTGAATACTTATTAGCTAAAATCCCTACCCAGCTTCCCACCTCTCCCTGGTAGTTTCTACAAGGGCTGGAGAGGCTCTGTGTAAATACAAAAGCAACTTCAAGAAGTCTCAACTGTGCTGAGACTCAATAGCAACCAGCTTTGGGAAGATGCTGGCACTGCAATTGCTGTGAGGGGGAGGGGGGGAGATGAGAATCACACCTATTCAAACCATGTGATTGCCTGAGAAGTAGAACTGCAGTAGAAGGAGCTTATCACAGGAAATCAGCAATGGAATAAAGCCTATTGACAAGTGTTGGCCATCAATGAAAGGGTGCACTACAGTAATGAATGGAATACAAGGAAGCAGCAGGACAGATATGACGTTGTGAGATAAATATAGTGCACTCATGCCATACGGGAGCTTGCTGTATACGGCTTTGAGTGTATGCATACGACAAGCGTGCTGCTATTCATTTCTATAGGACTTCAGCTTACACATTTTTTCCATAGGGGGGGGGGGGCAGAACGGATCCCCCGCATTTGCCAAGGGCCCACTGTAACAGCCAAAAACACTTTTATCTGTTAAAATTCCATTCCATCATGTGATAAAGTCTTACATCTTTGCCTTTAGCAATTGGCTCTTCTTTAATTGATCCAATGCATGATTTTTTTTTTTTTTACCCTGCTTACATTTCCATGCCTTGTCAAAAGCAGACCCTACCTGCAGCTGGCTACAAATCTCAATCCCAGGCTTCAAGGGAAGGAAGCAATTATATTTTTCTTAGATTCTAGAGATAGTGTTCTCTAATAATAATAATAATAATAATAATAATAATAATAATAATAATAATATTTTATTTATATACCGCCTGGTGGTGAGCCAATCTGGGCAGTTTACAAGACTAAAATGCATACAGCTTAAAATAATATAATACCCTCCCCCACCTTAAAAAGTCATTAAACTACATGTCAATTAAAACCAACTAACAATTCAAAACATAACAATAAAACAAGCAAACAGTACAAACCAATAAAAGCCCTGCAAGCTCAGTTCTAAAAAGGGGGCTATGGAGGCATTCCTGAGGAGAGGGGGATCCCGGGGTCCCAAGGTCCCAAGGCCAGGTATTTTAGTCTGGAAAGGCCTGCCGGAAGAGATCCGTCTTGACAGCCTTTTTAAAGCTGTCCAAGGATGTTAATTGACAGATCTCGTCCGACAGGCCATTCCAGAGCCTGGGGGCGACAACAGAAAAAGCCTTCTGGGAGGTCGCCACAAGCCTAGATTTTTGAGGCTGCAACAAATTCCTCCCAGAGGACCAGAAAGTATAGGAAGAGGCAGTCTCTGAGATAGCTTGGACCCAAGCCATTTAGGGCTTTAAAGGTAATAACCATACATATATATATATATATATATATATATATATATATATTATATATAATATAATTAGAGAATAATAATATTCTCTAAGTATCTGCAATAAAGGAAAGAAGGAATCCTAGAGATGTCTGAATTGGGTTGTATCTTTCTTTCATACTGGGCTCATGTAAAGGACAAGTCTGAATGTGTTAGCTGAAATAAAGTTACTGGATACTGAGATATTGTGTAGTGTAAAAAAAGAGGAGTTTTATTTTTATTTTGCCTACACCTGTTCCAGACCTGAGGTGTCAGCCTGTTCCAGACCTGAAAGGCATGTGGCCTCTATTTTACAAAATACATACACTGGCTGAGATCTCCTGTCCTCAGCTCAGACAATCATGCAGCACATTCGCCAATGATTCTAACAAACATCTTGCCACATAATTCCCTTGCTTGCATAGCTTTGCCTTTATAACTCTGTGGCTTTGGTCATTCTTCTTTACAGAGGGCTTGTAATGAAGCCGGGGAGGGGAGGGGAGGGGAGAATACTTTTCTTTTCTTCCCTCCTTCCAACTGCATGAAATCTTTGCCTCTCCTTCATTTCCTTCCAGATATATATGTGTGTGTGTCTGCTAACGAATGTTTTAAACCGAGGTGCCTTTGTCCTGCGAGGGGGGGTGAGACGTGCCCCTACCTCCTCTTTAGATGTCCTCCATTGATGTCCGACGACACTTCAGATGTGCCCTCACCAAGCTGTTTCCATGATGTCAGTCCATGTCCTGGACATCCTCCATTTCGCTGCAGATCCCTTCTTCAGACCTGAGATGCACTAAGCTAGACATGAGCTGCAGTTCCTGAGATGTCCTCCAAAGTGCTCCATGCCTAGTTCCTGTTTTTGCTTCATGATTCCTGCTTCAAATCCATGGTCCTTGCTACTCTGTTCCTGATTTATGCAGAGTGCTTGCTTGCTAATTGCGCTCCTGCCCTGCTGATGCCCCTGGTCTCCTCAAGTGTCTTCAGGCACCCTGGTCTACTCAAGTTGCTTCTAGAGGCCCTGGTCTACTCATGCTGTTTCTAGGTGCCCTGGTCTACCAGGTCTCCAGCTTCAACACTAATTCATGGACACTGTTCATGCTTCCTGGCTGCATGAACACAGATTATCAAGTCCCCCACTGTCCTCCACAAGGGTTGAGTGACCTCATCCCAGCTCTTGAGGCATCCCTTCAATGTCTCCATTCAGCCACTAGCACACCAAAGTGCAATTCAAAAAAATTTTTGGGTCTATCCGTTCTGGACCAAAATCTGAACTTTTTCACAAACTTCCACTAAAGTCGTTCAAACTTGCTGGACACGTTAATACACACTTTCTACACCAGTACATAACCTGCTACAAGACTTTGGACATTGATTCCTCCTCTTCATGGCTATTGATGCCACAGTGTTGTTGAACTTTTGTCATCATAACAATTGAAAATAGACCTAGATGCACACATGTTCATGGACTTGAATACTATTACTGGACATTGGTCCAGAAACTCTCTATATTGCTACCTCCTAGTTACACCTATTCATTTTGTTATTGATTGTTATTATTGCTTTGATTTACTGATGGACATTGTTCCATTGAATATTCTATGTTACGCTTTTGATACACAAGTTTGTTTTAGTCATGATCTTTTGATGATGTTCATTGTATTTTCATATTGTTTTTGATATTCATTGCATACATTGGTTATTAGTCATTAGCAATGCTTTGAAATGCTTTAATTAGGATTGATATGCAAGTGTGAATGGGTTCCAGGATGAAAGACTTTCCCAGAAGCTAAAGGCTTTCTAAAGTATAATTCCCTGGTCCATGAGTTTAGCTCCCCAAATTGACACCTTCTAAATTTTTCATGGCAAAGAGAATTTGGCAAATGTGGAAATGATCACTTGTCCAATTTACATTTAAACAGGTAGATAATTTCCAAGGGTAGGGGACTGTTACGATTATTGGCTTTGATTGGTTTTGATATCAAGACCTCTTTTGGATCCCTGTCATGGCCATAGGCTGGAAAGAGCCTTCATTGTCATAAGCTCAAGGTGAGCACATCACGTAGGCACTCCAAACATCTGCATTTACAACCATTTGCAGATCAAAAAGGCCAGGCTTAGGAGCTGCAAAACAGGACATTCACACCTAAGAAGATTTATGAGTGCCAGCCAGGATGTGTGAGATCCTATCTCCCCTCTTTTGGAAATTGTCTACTTCAAAGCAATAGCATCGGATATACAATAGCAACTCTTTGCCTCAGCTTATAAAATGCTCCCCAAAATCTTGGGAGAGGGGGAATCTGGATGGGAGTTCTGGGTAGATTCCATGATGGTATTGTCCCATTGTGGTCTCTGACTATAGTTCTCAACTCTTTTCTTTGTCCTTTCCCTGATATAATGGATCCCTCTTCATTCATTGTTGGAGCAGCCTCCTTGCAGGTAACTATCACCCTTAGAAAGCCTTCTGTTTCCTCTCCAAGTTAACTCCTGAGTCCTTGTGTATGTGCATGTATGTTAGGGTGTCTTTGTATGTTTGATCTTCTGTATATGTGTGTGCTTGCTTATTGATTTATTTTTCTCTCTTAATAAACGTACCATTCTTTTGGACAAATGCTGTCTCTGCAGGAACTGTTCCCTCTCTCTTCATACAATGGGTTGGATCCTATTTACTATTTTTGAGTTAATTATAAATTCCCCAAAGTCAAGTTCTTATTACAGTAGTTACTATATTTCCAGACCTTATAGTTGTTGTTGTCCTGTGATTTCAAGATATTTTTTACTTATGGTGACCCGAAGGTAAAGCTATCAAGAGGTTTCCTTGGTAAGATTTGTTCAGAGAGGGTTTATCTTTGCTTTCTCTGAAGTGGCGAGAATGTGACTTGGCCAAGGCTGCCTAGTTATAGTCCAATGTTCACACCATTACACCACACTGGATCTGTTAGATCTTACAGACTCTGACAAAAATCCACTATTGTATTGTAGTTGAATTTGTGTGCTATATAGTTTATGCTTGTAGGTATCATGAAATGAGGTCAGACATTGAAGACTATTACCTCTGGCACTTTTCCGAAATACTAGAATTGTAGGATGTTCTCCTGCTCAACCTAATTTGATTGACCATGGATGCTACCTACTGACACCATAAATTGTTCTTGTATCATTATGTAAGAAAGAAAGGGATAGAATGTGGCTATTCTACATAGAAATGTGTGATGACTCAACCAGTTAAAGAAAATGATCATTCAATACGAGCATCTGAGAAAGAAAAACCATGGAAAGAAAATGTTGTATTACCTTAAAGCAGAGGCTGAAGTCTTTTTGGCCTTTATCAATTCTGTTGCAGTTAAATTTCTATGCAGATCTTTGAATGAAGCATACCAGAAAGACATACACACACACACACACACACACACACATATTCCAAGTGTTGTAAACACAGATGATTATATGAAAATTTGCTCAGTAATAGAAGCATACCCAGAAGGATAAACTGGAAGCTGGCGCATTTATATACAGTGACCTAACATAAAACAACCTCTTGTTGAACAGTTATAGATATTAATTTTGAACAATAGTACCCCTCCCTCCCTCCCTCATTCTTTTTAATAATAAGTTTAATAAGTTTTATTTATAACCTGCCCCTCTGCTCAGCAATCGGGGCGGTGTACAGCAAATTAAAAATACAACAGATAAAACAATCCATCCTCCCCTCCCTGACCACCCACCCCTTAAAACAAGATTAAACTATTAAGAAATTAATAGAAATTAATTTATTGGATTGTGAGCTAACATTCACCTATTCAGGGGGGTAAGCAGATATCACATAGGTTATTAATGTCTACAAATAATCATATAGTTTTAAAAGTTTTTTTCTCAACTGGACTCCAACTTATACATTCAAAACAAATTTGCACATTCTTATTGGAAAACAGTTGCTATGGCATCTGAGAATAATGCTTTCATGCAAAGCAGTTTTAACAGATGTGAGTATGAAAAAATGACATATAGTAGCAGGTGTTCCAAGTTTTTTAAGAGAGAGAATAGGCTTTGCAGAATTTTTGAGCAGAGTGTGATCTGGGAGGATTGCTTCTTGCATCTTTGCAGGTGTTGTTTCTTTTTGAACTTTATGCAGGAACACCAAATAGTGTCCTTCTAACACCTTGAAGACTAACAAATTGATTATGAAATAAGCACTTATAAGCTGGGGGATACTCTACCATGTGCACTGAATAGAGATTGATGCTGACACAAGATTGTTATAGTTTTCTGACTTCTCAATTTCAGGCTGTGGGACCTTTTTTTTTTTTTTTGGTACAAACTACAGATCCTTCTGTTGAGCAGAGTTTCTTACTCAGCCACTGCAAGTGGGCTTACAGAAGTGTGGACCTCTGGACCATAAAAACATACTCCATCCAGCATAGGCCCTTTTTGAAATCTAATCATTCATTCACCTTAGAGAATGAGCCAGAAGATGTCAAAGACATTTCTCCCTCCCATGCCAAAAGAGGACAATTGGAAGCCCAAATATACAGTAGATTTGACTAAGCTAATTCAGAGATAAAGATGCAAATATACAGAAATTTAATATAATTTAGACAGAAATGAAATGCATTTCATTATAAAGGAGATTCATATGATCACCAGATCTCAGGACTAGACTATCTTCTTTGGTCTTCATGGCAAGGGGAAAGAATCTGGGGTGAGAGCATTGCCTTGAAAACAACATGCAGCTGTGTGTTTTTGGCCTCTTACTATTACAGGTTGCTTTGGAACAGCTATTGTAGGCTGTTCACTATTCAAAGAAGAGCACAGAAAACTCTCTTTGGTTGAACCAAAACTCAAAGGTTTTCTTAAATCTGTGGGTTAGGCTCAAATTATTATGTTTGGGTGCTCTGTGAGGAGAAAGGTGAGGCATACTTTAACTAACTAACTAAGGGGGGTTGCAGACTGTCAAAAATAGTGTGAATTCAGTCCACTTTTAGGGTTAGGGTTAGTGCTAGGGAATCATGGGAATTGTTATTTTTCTGAGACATTGAACCTTCTTTGTCAGAGAACTCTAGTGCCACAATAAAATACAGTTCCCATGATTCCCTAACCTTAACCCTAACCCTAAAAGTGGACTGAATTCACACTATTTTTGACAGTCTGCAACCCCCCTAAATTAATAAATGCTTGATGACATCAAGAGGGGGGCTCAGGTTTTGGCCTTGAAGGGGGAGGAACTTAGATTCATGAACTAGAAATTCTCAAGCACCTCAAGTGGGACACACTTTTGATGTATTTTTATGTTTTATTGCATCTATGTTGTTGGTTCAAAATTCAGTGGTATGGTTTTCCTTTTCTTCAAAGGTCTCACAGTGATATACATAGGGGTTTTTTGCTCTCTATTTTATCCTTGCAATAATTTTGTGAATGTAAGTTAGACATAAGGGCAAAGCAGACCAACAGTTAGGAGTGGCCTCTGGCTGCTCCAGCCACGATAGAACCCTGAGCAGTCCGGGACCACAGCAATCGGACTGTGTCCGGGAAAGCAGCCAGACACTGATAACAATGTCCAGATAAGCTCAAGCAAATCTAGAATGGCAGATTTACAGGCAAAGGCAAAGTCCAGTAACAAGGCCCAGTCAGGGTGCAAACCGAAGGGTCAAGCCAAAAGTGTCATCAAGCCGTCCATTGCAGTCAGTGGTTCCAGAGAAGCAGGATGGTCAGGTAGACCAAGGGTCAAAGATTCAAGCCAAGAAGACAAACCAAGAATCAGAAAACAGAGTGCTTTCACCAGGAAACTCAGATAGCTTCTGACAAGGTTCTGATATCTATCCCAGGTTTATATAATTAGCTGTCATGAGTGCAGCTGTGTCTTGATGAGTTGGCATTTCACATAAAGCCTTTGAGACTATTGGAGGCACACCCTTTCAGATCTTCTCTGGCTGAAGGTAGGTATGTCGGCTTCCTCCTCCTTCTCCTCCTCCATGCCCACAGTTCCTGAAGGCTCTGCTACCTGGAGGTTTGTCTGCTTTCTTCTTCTTCTTCTAAATAGTTTTTATTGATTACAAAACATTTAAAAACAAAAATCAACAATAATTAGTGATTACATAGATCAAATGATATTGACTTCCTTTATCTCTTCTAATCCAAAATAAATAATAACAATTATAATAAATTTTATTTCTAACCCGCCCCTCTGCTTCAGCAACCGGGGTGGTGTACAACAGGTTAAAACTGATACAGATTAAAACGTTCCATCAACTAATCCCTAACCCTCCCACCCCTTAAAACTAAATTAAACTAATGCAAAGTTAAAAATAGCACATAAAATATTATATAAAACCAACTTGGGACAACAGACAATAGCAGCAAGGGGAGACAGGTGAGCAACTACCCCCAGTGAGTCAGGACGTTATTTCGGGAAGGCCTGCCAGAAGAGATCCATCTTGACTGCTTTTTTAAAGCTATCAAGAGTGGTAATAAGATGGATCTCATCCGGCAGGTCATTCCATAGTCTGAGAGTGGGTGCCGAAAAGGCCCTCTGGGAGTTTTTACATCTAGTTTTTACAGGCTGAAGCAGATTCCTCCCAGAGGATCAGAGTGCGTGGGAGGGGATCATACGGGGAGAGACGGTCCCTGAGATAAAATGGACCCAAGCCATGTAGGGCTTTAAAGGTTAAAACCAACACCTTGTACTGTGCCCAGAAACTAATTACAGTAATCCAGACGTGAGGTTACCAGAGCATGTACCACAGTTTCCAGATCCCTCATATCCAGGTAAGGGCTCAGTTGGCGTATCAGCCGAAGCTGATAGCAGGCACTCCTGACCGTTGCACTCACCTGACTAGTCATGTGAAGCGACAAATCTAGGAGTGCCTCCAAGTTGCGAACACAGTCCTTAGAGGAGAGTGTGACCCCATCCAGGACTGGAAGTTGTATTCCCAGACCTGGTTTCGGGCCCATGACTGTGAGTACCTCCGTTTTGTCTGGATTTAGTTTCATTCTGTTTTTCCTCATCCAATCCATTACTGCTCTAAGACAGTCATTGAGAGGGGAGGCGCCATCTGAAGTCTGAGCCGAAGATCTGGTCATGGAGAAATATCTCTGGGTGTCATCAGCATGCTGATGACTCCGCTATCCATGCCTCCGGATGATCTCACCCAGCGTCTTCATATAGATGTTGAATAGCATCAGGGACAGGATGGCACCCTGAGGGATGCCACAATTAAGCTCTATCTTGGAAGAGCAACTGTCCCCAAGCCTCACCGTCTGAGATCTGCCAGAGAGAAAGGAACGGAACCACTGCAATGCCGTGCCTCTGATTCCCAACTCCCTCAGCTGATCCAAGAGGATGGAATGATCTATTGTGTCAAAGGCCGCTGAGAGGTCCAACAGCACCAGCAGGGTCACACTACCCTTGTTGATGACCATCGCTCTCATCGGCCAGAGCGACCATGGCAGTCTCCACTCCATATCCTGTCCTAAAGTTGGTTTGAAATGGATCAAGATAATCGGTTTCATCCAAGACAACTTGGAGTTGGGAGGCAACTGCCCTCTTGATCACCTTGCTTAGAAAAGGTAGCAAGGAGACTGGTCTATAGTTGTTTCTATCCAGGGGATCCAGGGAAGGTTTTTTCAGGAGGGCTTAACTGCCACATCCTTCAAGCAAGATGGTACAGTACCTTCCCTGAAGGATGCATTGATTGTATCCCATAGGAATACTCTCAGCACGTTCCCCCCCCCCCAGACGACCAGCCAAGATGGACAAGGATCGAGGGGGCAAGTTGTCCTCCTCACTTTTTCAAGGAGCTTGTCCACGTCATCGGTACTCACAGATTGAAACTGATCCAGTACAATGCCATCAACGGAGTTGCTGGACGCCTCATCTATGGATTCTGATAAAACATTGGCGTCCAAGTCGGCTCTTATCTGAGAGATTTTATCTGGAAAGTAGATGCTAAACGTGTTACAGCAGGCTGTCGTTGGGTTAAGTAGGGGGTTTGGTGTAGGAAGAACCTTTGTCAACTCCCCCACCACCCTAAACAGTTCTGCCGGATGGGACTCTGCAGACGCAATACATGCAGAACAGAAGGATCTCTGTGCTGCATGTAATGCCTCCCGATAGGAATCAAGATGCTTCCTATGGTGAGTTCTGTCAGATAAGAGCCGGGTCTTCTGCCATTTACCCTCTTGTCATTGTCCAACTCACTTCATCCTCCTAAGCTCCTCTGTGTACCAGGGCTTACGATTAGAAGCGGGCTGGAAAGGATGCTTGGGAGCGATTGTGTCGATAGCCTTGGTAAGATCGGTGTTCCAGGTATGCACCAAGGCTTTGACAGAATCACTGGCGCCACCAGCCATTAAACCCTCTATGGCTTTCTGGAAACCAATTGGATCCATTAGCCTTCGAGGACGGACCATTCTAATAGGCCCACCACCCCCGGGGGGACAAGTAGTGGCTCTTAGTTCCATCTTGACCAGGAAATGATCAGTCCATGACAATGTGGAAGTTTTTATAACTTCCGCCCATGGATATTCCTGTTCCGTACTAAAAACTGCATCGAGGGTATGACCTGCACAATGTGTGGGCCCGACAACCAGTTGGGATAGGCCCATGTTTGTCATGGTCTCCATGAACTCCCAAGCCTCACCAGTTAGATTTAACAAGCTGGTCTCGAGTGGGATGTTGAAGTCGCCCAAAACCAAAAGTCTGGGCGACTCCAACAGCAACTCAGAGACCAGCTGGGTCAGCTAGGTCAGGGAGTCTGTTAAGCAACGGAGTGGCTGGTATACCAACAGAATCCCCAAACTATCCCTGGTTTTCAGGCACTCAATGCAAGTTGTTTTCCAGATAGGCTTCCTGGTAAAGGTTAAGTTGTTTCTATGAACCAGTGCCACACACACACACCCTGCCCACTTTCCCTTATCTGCTCACTAACTGTGTACCCATCTGGGAGGGCCTATGCCCATGTCGCAGCACTGGCATCTCCCAGCCAGGTCTCAGTAAAGCATGCCAGGTCGGCCGCCTCATCCAATAGAAGATCATGGATAATAAGCATCAATTATGTTGTTGTCTCCTTGAATTTATATTTAAACTAACTCCATATTTCAGTATCTCAATATATTTTACATAGTTTTACATAAATCATATTCTTTTCTGGCATTTTAAGTGCTTATTCTTTCTATTTACATTTACATAGATCACTATTTACATAGATCACTTATTTCATATCTTTCTCATCCTTTTTAAAACAATACTCATAAATTCACCTTTTTTCATACTTAAAAAATTAATCAAAGGTTCCCAATCAAGTCAATTTATCTATTTCCATATACTCATATGGTTTCATAAACCAAGTTTCTATTTTTAGCAATTCATTACTTTTCCATAATGACGCATATAGTAACCTTGCTGCTACAATCACAGAAAATAACAATCTTACATATTTCCTTTTCAAATTCTCATCTTCTATCATATTTAATAAATACATTTTTGGATCTGTACCTCCTTTTATATTGCCTCCATTGTTTTTATGGATTTTTTAAATCTGTGAATGTATTGTAGTCCAATATTGCTTTGCCTTTTTGCATTTCTACCAACAGTGGGGAAAAAATAACCTATTTCAATCCCACACTTCCAACATGTATTCTTCATTTTGTTATTCATTTTAGCAAGTTTGAAAAGAGTCAAATACCAGCAATATTGCATTTTAAATAAATTTTCTTTTATATCATAATTTAGGATATATCTCATTGTTTTATTCCAGTTCTTCTCCCATTGGGATAATTGTATGTTTTGACCCATATCTCTAGCTCATTTGACCATACATTTTTTTATGGTTTCTTCTTCCATTTCATGTTTTAATATTAATTTATATAATTTTGAAATTAGATGATTGTTATTACCTTCAATTATTTTTCCAAATTCCAAATCTGCTTTACCAATACCATGTAGCTGCTGAGTCTCTTCTGAGGCCACAGACTTTGCTGGGGCTCTCAGGGCAGAGCTAGGGCCAGGCTGAAGCTCACACTCAGGCTCTGGCTCCAGCTCAAAGTCCTCTTCTGAGTCCTCAGGCAAGCTGGGCATGACAGATGACACACTCCAGAATCAGGCCACCACGGCGGTTCTGAACAGGTCACCACCAGGAGCATTTTTTAACTGCTCCTTTTGCTGGCTACTTCTGGTCACCTTAGGCAGCCACTCATGTCAGGGGCAAGCGTCTTGTAAATGCCACATCCCTGAAGAAGCCAGAAGCCACTTTATTTTGGCCTGTGTGTTTCAGGCTTCAAAGAGAGTGACTGGCCCAAATGAGCTTCAGGGTTAAGTAGAGATTTGAACCAACCTGTCCCCAGTCTAAGCCTCCATTACAACAACGAAACCTAAGGCAAGCAAGGAAAATGCTAATCATTTGCTATCTAGTAGAAATATAGGGGATATTGACAAATTTTGTTATTCTTGATTAGATAACTGGAATATAGATGGACACAAGATCGAACAGGTCTCCAGCTCCAAATATTTGGAGGTAATCCTTCATGCTACTAGTAGTAGGAAAGTGCATGGGGGTTATGCTGCTGGTAACTTGTAAAGGAGCTGAATAGACATCCTCAAATTTCTTATGACAAGAGGAGGCCACTATATACTGGTGACACTCAAAGTTTTCAAAGCCAAATTGGTTGCACAACTGCTTTATGGGTTCCAACTGGAAACTCTCTCTAACTCTGCACCATTACAACTTGCGCTAAAGCACTCCTGAAAGGTGCAAATCTGATCCCTATTTAATCCAACCTCTGTTTAAGGTCCTCTAAAGAAGGAATGTTTGCCACCCTCTGAGGCATTCAATTTCATCATCAAACAGTTCTTACATTAAATAATGTCTTAATGTTTAGGTGAAATCTCTTTTCTTATGACTTGATTTATGAGCTGCCCACTTTCAGCAAGTCTGCTCACAAGATGAATAATACTAGAATGTTTATTACAAGAATTATTTACGAAGGGAAATAAATTGAGTTTTCAATTATTAGATGTGATTTCTTAAGTATATTTTGATTAATTATTCCCCATTGCCTTTCCTAGTACTTGAGAATCTTCTTCAGCTAATGAGCTCTCAGTAGCTTTTCCAGAGACCAGACTTCCCCAAATTTAGCCCTACTAATCCCACACAACCAGGAATAGATGCTGTGTATTAGTTTTCTCCTGCCTCCTGCTCTTCCTGAGCAATCTAGTTTTTTAAAGGATGATTCAGTTTCAAGGCCTAGACTCCTAGAATAATAGAGTTGGAAGAGACCACAACGGGCATCCAGTCCAACTCCATGGCATGCAATCAAAGCACTCCCAGCAGATGACCATCTAGCCTCTGCTTAAAAACTTCCAAAAAAGGAGACTCCACAACACACTGAGGCATCATATTCCACTGTCAAACAGCTCTTACCATCAAGTATCCCTTGTCTAATCAACCAACAGTTCTTTATTATGGTCATCGACCAGCACAGGTAAAAAGGAGACACAGAATGAAAGAAGGTAAAAGCAAGGTAAAAAAAAACACAGATTAAAAATAGTATTTAAAATATCCTTTTAAAATGAGTGTGGCAGGGCAAGATTGGTGTTAGCCTACTGTGTAGTTTATTGCCTGACGGATTTTAATGACAGCTGCACAGAATCTGGCAACATTATATGTTATATCAGTATTGGTGTCTGAAAGCAACAAAGAAGTGTAAGGCCTCATTCACACTTACCTTTTTGTACTGAGGAGATCTGGGTCTCCTCCACAATGCCAATCTGAATTGTAGTTCCCACTATGCTCCATGGTATTTTTCACATGGCAATGGTGATGGGGGGAAGAGGAGGAGGAGGAGATGGTGAAGGGAAGTGGCAGAGGTGGCAGTGCAGGGAGAGGAAGAGGAGGAAGACAGACATGGGAGCAGGGGCAAGAGGAAGAGAGGAAGATGAGGAAGGAGGACACAATGGCAAGTGTGAGAGGAAGAGGAGGAAGAAAGGAAGGGAAAGAAGAGAGGAACAGAAGGTAGAAAGACACGGTGATGGGGCAAGAGGAAATGAGGAAGGGGAAGGAGGATGTGGTGGTGGGGGTGAGAGGAAGAGGAGGAAGAGAGGAAGAGGGGGAAGCAGGAAAAGAAGAGGAGAGAAAGAGCAGCAGTGGCAGGGGGAGTGGAGGAGGAGGAAGAAGAGGAAGATTGGAGGTGGCAGGATGCTCCGAATGGGATCAACTTTGCATTCTCATTGGTGGCTCTCTCAAAAATACCAATGCTTTTGAAAAGAAGAGGTAAGTGCCTTGGATTCAAAAGCACCAGTTTAAATTGGTTTTGTACACACACACCCAAGTATGGCAGAGACAATCAGCGCAAATGGGAACAACTCCTCTTTAAACCGGTTTCCAGACCAGATTATATCATAAAGTGAATGGGGCCTAAGATTGACTGATGTATCCTTGATGTTTATACAATACAGGTGAAATAAGGCTGAATCAGATGTCCCTGTAGTATGAGCACTGGAGTAATTCATGCTCTATTGTCTCTGGTCAGAGTCACAGGGGTATAATCTGACTGAAAAGGAGATCTTCTTGTATCGGCCTTCAAGGACAGCTGAAGGAAGGGCGTGGCATTGTGCGAAAGTAAAGGCTTTCTGGTGTTTTGGTACATTGAGTTTTGCTAAGTATGTCATAGGTGATGCCAAAGTAATTAACAATTAAAGTTGGTGTGCTAGCTAGGTCTAGCTGTCACTCTATATCTATCACTCTTTGTTTGATAGTTGCTTTACCCTTTTCATATCCCATGCTGAGCAAAAGATCTGGATAGAAGCCTAGTGAAGAAATTTTAGTCATCACCATCTGTTTCCATGTAGACTGGAATTCATCAGTGAGGATAAGTGGAGCAAGGCCAGTGGGAAAAATGATTGTCTGAGCCAGTAGCCGAGTATGGTCACCCACACTCTGACCTCCATTTTCACTAAGTCTGATGCCAGTCTCAGTGTTGCATTAGAGGCACATTTTGGAGCTTGGAATGGTGATCTTAGAAATCTGTTTGTTCCTGCATGGCAGAAGATTGGAATAGTTGGCTCTTGGGCCCCTTCCAAATCTTAAGACTGGACAGCCTTATAACAAGTGGGTGTATGTCAGTTTCCCCCAACACATACACAAATGTAGTGTCTACCACAAAGTTAGGATTTCCAAGCCATCATATTTCCCATCAGCATATATGAATATGACAGCTGGATAGTGAAATAGGTGGACTGGAGTAAAATCTACTCATTTGAGATATGATGCTGGAGATAAGTGCTGAGGATACTGCAGATGACCAAAAAGACAAACAAATGGGTCCTAGAACAGATCAAGCCTGAGGTCTCCCTGGAAGCCAAGGTGATTACATTGAGGCTGTCATGCTTTGGCCAATCATAAGAAGAGATGAGTCACTAGAAAAATCAATAATGCAAGGAAATGTAGAAAGCAATAGAAAGAGAGGGAGACTACAAACCACATGGATAGACCCAATAGAGGGGGGCATCACCCTGAGGCTGAAGGACCTGAGCAGAACAATTATGGACAGAGGAGCTGGGAGGTGTCTTATTTAGATCAATCCTATATTGTTGCAGTGCCTTTCATAGGCCATGAATGTGGTGAAGGGCCATTTTAGTTATTTTCAAGGACATAGGGAGGGTATGGTGAAGGTGGATAGGATACAGGAGTTTTTAGAATTGCATTGTATTTACAGGCATCCTATTAAACTTCCCAGAATACTCAATTCCAATGGCCACTTTGGGAAGAAAATACTGATGTTACAAAATATATTTGTTGTGGTGATCCTCATTCCCCCCCCCCCACTGCCAAAAAACCTTTGGCATGGTGGATAACTTTAGTGTAGCAGGAAATAGCATTTTGGAACGTCAAGATTTCTGTAAATTTCAGCACCCCGTGAAAGCATGAAATGCAAAAGAGGACGAGTGCTTTTTGTTCCCAATTCCAAATTCAGAGTGAACTCCCTCTTTTACATCTGTGGCCCAGTGCTTAGTTTATGCATATTTACCTAACATTAAGTGTTGGCACGATGAATTGTGCATACACTTAAAAAGGCCTATGTTCGATTGCAGTCTTCGATAATTTGCTTCCAGTTCTATACATATTTATTCAGAAACAAATCTCTTTTGAGTTCCAGGGAGATCACTCAGATGAACTCAGGGCCTTTGCAGACTGCTAGAAATAGTGCAAATTGAGTCCACTTTAACTGCCCTGGCTCAGTGCTAGGGAATCATGGGAATTGTATTTTTTTCTGAGACATTGAACCTTCTCTGTGCATAGAGCTCTGGTGCCACAATAAACTACAGTTCCCATGATTCCCTAGCACTGAGTCAGGGCTTTTAAAGTGGACTCAATTTGCACTATTTCTGGCAGTCTACAAAGGCCTTCAATTACTTTTCTCCGAGGAAACATACACAACATTGGGCTGAAAAATCATTTCAGAGAAATCACAGAGATTTTAGAGAACATTGTCTAATATTTTCAAGAGGATTTATCATCTCCTTGGGATTTCACCAGGTTCCAATAAAGCCAAGTCAAAGTAGTGTTGGAAGTTACTCCTGATGGTCTTACAATGGTTGTAAGACTGTTAATACCACTTTCATAAACACATGTATAAAGTACACACAGTGCTACTACTCAAATAGGAAGTAGCCTTATGCTGAATCACAATGATCCTAGCCTAATATTCTTACCTCTGGGGGCAATGGCTTTCCAGGATATATGTATGATGGGAGGAGAGTTTTTCCTGAAATCATGTTTCACTAGAGGCAATAATGTAGCATCTAGAGATAATCTAGCCACAATAGTCTATGCACTAGCAACCTGCTGACTAAACTACTGTAATGTGCTCTTTGTGGGGCTGCCCTTGAAAAAGATTTGCAGCAACTGAATTGCTGACAATATCATATATACAGCATGTAATGCCAGTTTTAAAAGAATTGCACTGGCTGCCAGTATATTTCTAGTCTGAATTCAAGGTGCCTGTGATGACATTTAAAGCCCTAAATGGCTTGGGACCTTTTCACATATGTACCTGTCCAAGGATAAAGATCTTCTGGAGCAGTTCTCTTTTGCATCCTACCAGTGAGATCTGTGTTGGAACATAGTAGAGGGACTTTTCAGCTCTGGCACCCTAACTGTGAAATGTTCTCCTCCTGGAGGCCCAACTGGCAACAACACAACATATAGGCATCAAGATAAAACTTGGCTTTCACTAAAGCCTTTGGGGCTCATTAATGCAACCAAAAGACTGTTAGTGTAGTTTTCAAAACTTACATTTTTAAAATATGTTTTTAACTCATTAAATTGTTTAATATTTTTTAACTTATGCAAGCTATCTTACTGTTTTTTATTTATTGTTTCAGTGCTATTATAAGCTATCCTGAGAGGTCTTGATGTAGAGTGAGGTATAAATATTATAATGAACAAATAAATAATAAAAATGAATCTGGAAACTTCAGGATTCATCTACCACATAACTCTAGCCCTTCTCTAAGTGCACAGAATATTAATGAAATTATGGAGCTGCTAGTAAACCAAAGCGTATGCATGGCGATACAATTTTCTCTTAGCAAATGTTAAGACAATCTGTGATTCAGCTTTAGTGTCGATAGAGGGTTTCCCCCCTTTCCTTCTAGCTTTTCTTTCTTTTTTAGCTGACACACTGTATTGCAGAAAGTCACTTCAGATTGTGTTATTCTCACTGAGTTGTATCACATAATGAAACATGACTGATGCAAGCTGACATCACCTGCCACTCCAGGATTTTTTTGGGGGGGGGAAAACTGAGCTATCTTCTTTTCTCAAAAGATGTTAAATTCATAAAATTAAGGTCATTCTCTGTGGAGAAAGTTAATCTTTGGCTAATAGAACTTAAAAATAGAGATGCTAATGAAAATCACTAAACTCAGAATCAACTATGTGCTACCGAGCATATAAAGTTTGCTTTTTTCAATTGGGCATTACTAGGGTTTGATTATGAGATAGAGAAGTGTGTTTTTGTGTGTGTGTGTTTTTAAGGTAAGCTTTATGTATGCTGGAGCTCATAGCTGATTCTAGTTATGTTACAGGTTGGATGCTATGTTTTTCTATACATTTTGCAAATTTAAGGCACTGAAGATATGTTATTAGTAGCAAATCATGAACCAATCTACAAATACTGGTCAAAAAAATTAAGCATCAATACAGTTAAGACTGCTTGTGATAAAGAAACATTTTCTATGTGTTTAGCTAGACTAATGAGCATCAATAAGTCAAAGATCTTCTCTTCATGGGCCAAAAGACCCAACCACCTCTCATTTTGACAATCTCCTGCTTGGATGATGCATGACCCAAACTCTAGTTCTGGCATGGGCAGTCCAGACAATGTCCCACACCAAAACTGTGGTATACCAAGCTTAAAATAGAGTAAAAATGCTTACGTGTTGCTCCGGATCTTTTTTTTTTTTAAATAATTTTATTTATCATTATTTACACTTCTAAAAAAAAAAGCTTTCACACATAAGCTAAATGCATCCATAATTTCCTAAACTATATTACTAAACTTCCGTAAAGTTCCTTTGACAACAAATACCATTGTACATAGTCTTAAGTCATACATCTTTTTCTTTTCTATCATTATTAAACCTCAGCTCACTTTCACCAGTTCATTATTCGTATCTTATAATTTCCATATATATTTCCATACATCCTATCTTTTAATCATCTTATCCTTCCTCAATAAGATTCTTTAACATTTCCATTAGTTTACTTGCTCTATTTTGACCATCTTTTCTTACTATATTCTTCCACAGGAGGCCATTCTTTATCTACCCTTTCTAGATCAACCTGATTTAACAGGGCTGTTAGGGCCTAAGCAGACGGGCGGCCATGGGCCGCCCTGGGAAGGTGCGCTGCAGGACCGAGGCATCCCCATGCCTCAGTCCAGCAGCTCACCGTCAGCGCCCCTGGAAAGGAGCACTAAAATAGAGCTCCTTTCATATGTCGCCAAAAGTGCGCTGCAAAACGTTGCGGCGCACTTTTGGCAACCCTTCTGCCACAGCATGTCTGGATGCTGTGGTGGGAGGTCCTCCTCAGAGCGCCAGCCGTGCGGAGGGCCGGTGGCTCTGAGGACGACCTCGGGAGGGGGAGGGGGCACCGAGCGTGCAGCTGCCCCTCCCCTTCCCTGTGCCGAAGACGGCCTATTAAGCTGTCTGCTTTGCCCCTCAGTCTATTCATTTCTTTCATTTCAGTCAGCTTCAATAGCCAATCATCCAGAGTTGGTAACTCTTGTTTTTTCCGCTTCTGTGCTATTAACAGTCTTGCATCTGAGACCATATATAAAAGAATTCTCCAATATTTTCTCTGTAACATCTGGTCTGTCTGGTTTAACATATTTAATAGATACATTTCTGGTTTCAATTCATACTTAACTTTAAGAACAGGGGTAGGCAACCTTTCCCCTTTAAGGGCCGAGGGACTTCAGCTCCCAGAATCCCAGGAGCTATTGGCCAACATGGGACTATTGGCCAACATGGCTGAGGCTTCTGGGAGCTGAAGTCCCTCGGCCCTTAAAGGGGAAAGGTTGCCTACCCCTGTTTAAGAATATCTTGAATTGTTTCATGGATTTTCTTTCTGTAAATTTTCATCTTAGAGCATCTCCAACAAATATGAAGCCAAGATCCAATATTTTGTTTACACTTCCAACAAACATTCAAATTTGTATCATATATTTTTGCAATCTTTGCTGGAGTTAGATACCATCTTTTTTCCATCTTCCAGTAGTTCTCTTTTAAATCCTGCAATTTAGTAAATTTCTGAGTTTTCTTTCTTGCATATTCCCAACTTTCCAAATCAATTGTTTTTCCTATATCCGTTGCCCATTTAATCATATTTTCTGAAATTAAATCTCTTTCTTTTCTATCTAGCAACATTTTATACAGTTTACTTGTCCTTTTCTTTTCTGATTTCATCAGGATCTCCATCTAAGTCATTTGCTATCCATCTTAAATTGTTCCCTCAGTTGTGTATACAATAACCAATGCATTCTAGGATCTAGCTGCACCAACTCCTCAATTCCTTTAATTTCAAATTTATTTTCTCCTGACTTTTTAAGTATGTCCTTATATCTCAACCAATCGTGTTGCTCCAGATCTTCCAGAAAAATCCAGAGCCCTCCATTTCTGTGATCATTGCTGGGCACCTCATACTGCCCTCAGGATGAGTGAGCCATGCTGGTGTTGGACATGCCAGGCAGCCCAATGGGACTCCCATGCAGAAAGCCACCATGGCACAGAAAAGGAGGCAAGGGTAATGGGAACAGAACAGGTCAAATGCAGGGATACTTTGGAGACTAAACCAAAGAAATGGTGCATCTAGCCAAGAAAAGAAACAACAATGGGGACCTGAAAAGTGTACTGCATTAGCACAAGAGAACTTAATCAAGGTTTAATTATCTGATGGCAGGTAGCCAGAATCTTGGTGGCCAATTTCCTTCTTAGGTGACTGGGTACTTAGCAGCCTTGTATAAGTGGACAGTACAGTCTTGTTTACAATTGGACAAGAAAATCTATGTTGACAGATAACAGGGGCCTGTTAGCCCTGACAAACAGATGCTGGAAGTGATATATAATAATAATAATAATAATAATAATAATAATAATAATAATAATTTACCCATCTCTTCCAACAGATTGAGCTGAGGAACAGCAACAATCAACATACAAACATCCATTACAAAGATACTGTTTAAAAAGCACACCAATTAAAAGAATAAACAAAATGTGCATATATTAAAACAATCTGCATTTAAAATCCATCATTTAAAATTCATAATTTAAAATCATCTGAATAAGCCTGTCAGAAGAGATTGATCTTTAATGCTTTTTGAAATCAGATGATGCATGCTGCTGTCAAATCTCTGCAAGGCAGCAAGGTTTTAGGCAGCAAGGTATGCTCTTAGCAAAGTTAGCTGAACCTCTTTTTTTCCATGAGGCAATAGCTGACAGCCCTGAACATCTAGAATGGTAAACAGTGTTTATTTCTTGAAGTTTTGATTAGTTGACACCAAAAATGAAGCCAATGTAGAAATGGGCTGATGGCATCTCTAGGTGGAAAAAGACTCTGTAAGTCCAAGGTTTTGTTCCTGTATAAATATACCGTATTTTGTTTTGAAGATCCATGGAATGTTTTCCTTCTTCCATAGTATTTTCTGGGAGTTCCAGGCATTACTAAAGACCTCCTAGATTAGTTTAAGTTAACTCAGTACTTTCAGAAATGAAATGTATCTATATTATGTATGTGTTTTGGGAGCGGTAAAGATGACATCTACCAAGTAAATGCAGCCATTATTTCCAGGACACAGATTCAACAGAGATCAAGTGGGGGAAAGACGAATGTTAGCACTAAAACAAAATGATCCTATATTCAACTAGTGTAATATTTCTAAAGCCCTTTAGAACTTTAACTCATGAATCATAATAAAAACTCTCAGTGGAAATTGGTGAAAATCAATTTCTTAAATGTTGCATCAGATTTGACATGGCACACAATCTTTAGGAGAGGGTGGGGAAAGACACAAGGGAGGGGGGGAGAAGCCAGTGATATTTTAAGAAAGAGACTGGAAGCATACACATAATTATGCAGGTACCAAAAGAACTGGAAAGCCTCAATATGTCCTGAATTTTTTTACTCATCTGGAGGCATCCTTAGATATATGCTCTATGAGGTGGGTTATAACTCTGTGCAATATGAAAGAACTATAAAAAAAATCCTAACATGTAAAGATGTACAACTGAACACAAAAGTTAGAATCATACAAGCCATTGTATTCCCTATTACCATCTATGAATGTGAGAGCTGGACAGTTAAGAAAGTTGATAGGAAGAAAATCAATTTATTTGAAAAGTGGTGCTGGAGAAGATTTCTGGGGATACCATGGATGGCAAGAAATTAAACAAATGGGTGCTAGAACAGATCGAACCAGAAATCTCTCTGGAAGCCAAGATGACAAGACTACTGTTTAAGAAAATCTGGTTAAGAAATCTATGTCTCTGTTTCCTTTGGCCACCCAGAGTTCCAATGCCCCACCCATCAGTACTCATTCTCTTGTAACTTGGCTAGGACAAAACCTTGTCTTCACAGTACTTCTTCTCAATGCTATGATGCCCATATTACCACTCTATTACTATTAGTTAATGACCAAGATGGTGAATTTTGTACTTGTATAAGTTTATTTGGATTAATAGACATTTTAAAATTTGAGACATTTTACATGCCTCTAGAATCAAGATATATGTACACAAAATTGATATTGCAAATTGTTACTTGTCTCCTGTTAGATTTTTTTTCTTTACATACTGTCTTTTCCAACATCCTGAGACTTTGGGCCTTTACAGACTGCCAGAAATAATGCAGCTTGAGTCCACTTTAATTGTCCTGGCTCAGTGCTAGGGAATCATGGGATTATATATTTTTTCTGGGACACTGAGCCTTCTCTTTCAGAGAGCTCTGGTGCCACAATAAATGACAGTTCCCATGATTCCTTAGCAATGAGCCAGGACTATTAAAGTGGCCTCAAGCTGCATTATTTCTGGCAGTCTGTAAAGGCCCTTTGTCTCTTCTCTACATTCCTTCTGTTGGGTGATCTTTGATTTTTCGAAATTTAGGAAACCATGGCTTGAATCCCAGCTCAGTGTTATTTGGCAAGTGATACTCGCTTAGATTTAGAGGAAGGCAATGGTAAACCTATTCTGAATCAATATTTGTGAGAAAGTCCTATGATATGATCATCTTAAGTTGGAGTCAACTTGAAGGCACATAATAACAAAAATGATTGAGAGATTTATCACAGGTTTTATACACTGCATTTTAATTGCTCCACATTGCCACTCACCCAAGCGTGCCTATTAATATCTACAAAGTGGGGCAACGCTTCATGTTTCCTAGGAGGACTGCAGGTCATTAAAGCTTAGTTCTTAAGTGGTCATTCTTTTGCTTTTGCTGTGATAGACTAACACTGTTTCTCCATTTTACCTAAGAGCAAGACACAGGAAAGGAAGGGAAAGGAAAGGAATCCTTCTTGCACCCTGCTTCCCAAATCAAGTATTCATGGCTCTTCATGGTAAAACTAGTTGTGACATGGGTTACTATTGCAATGTCAATCAATGTTAAAAAGTATGAAAAAGTGGAAGGTGAGGGAGGAGAAATCAAGTCACAACATCATGGCTGCTGCAGTTTGGTTCTACAGAGATCGTCAAAAAAATTCCCTCAAGTAAATGAAGCTGAAATTGTTCACTCAGTTGTGCTAAAACAGGCACACTCAAAAATGTCTTTGTTCTGCAAAATAAGCCTTAATATGAACATCAGAGAAGGTAGACAGCTTGATAAAATGTGTAGCCTGTATAACGCTATTAAAGTTGTTATGATGGAGCAAAACAGAAATTCATGTCAAATCAAATTGTCCTGAGTTGCAAAAACTATATCATGAATGTTATTAGAGAGTGGAATTGTGAGCTTTTGGAGTGCATGTAACATCAGCAATATTATTCCTTGTCAGTATAAAAATAACAAATGTACATCCATGTACTGATGAGGAACCTCAAGTCCCTATTCAGACACAATGGTGAAGACTTTATAAGGGCTATTTGTGGTCTGCTGTGGCCGGCAGTACATATTGGATTCTACTAAAGTTTGAATAATTTTGTCCAAAAACTTCAAAAATTGGTTTTGACTAATTAAGATGACTAGCAGATTTAGCTACATACATGTGCACTTCATAAACATTCCAAAGCAGTTATCCAGTGCTTGCTTATCTCTTGCTGTTGCAATATTCATTCACAGATTCATAGCATCATAGAATCACAAAGCTGGAAGAAAGCACAAAGGGCATCCCGTCCAACCCGCAGCCATGCAGGAAGATACAATCAAAGCATTCAGCCTCTGTTTAAAAACCTCCAACAAAGAAGGCTCCAAAACACTGCATCATCTGCTCCATTTTCTCCAGGATAAGCATTGTTTTCCTTTCAGGAAAAAACTGGCAAAGAAGGCATTGAGTAGTTCTCTTTCCCCTATTTGCATGTTGCTATCGCCACTGCACAGTGACCCTACCATTTCCTTGTTCTTCCTTTTGCTATGGAAATAAAGCCTTTTCAGTGTTTTTAACCCCTCTGTCAAGCCTGAGCTCATTCTGCACTTTAGATTTTCATACTTGCTCCTTATACATGCTGGCTTTTTATTCAAAATATTATTTGGTAATTTCCTCCCTTTCCCATTTTTTTTATACATGTCCCTTTCAAATCTAAGCTCAATTTAAAATTCTTTACACACCCATCCTGGTTTCTTTAGACACATCCCATTTTTCCTATTCATTGGAACAGTTTGAAATTGGGCCTTCAATATCTCGCTTTTAAGAAACGCCCACTCATTATTATAAATCTTCTCTTTTAGTATTCCTGGTCATGGGATCACATTCATTATTTCCCTAAGTTTATGGAAATCAGCTTTCTTAAAATCTAGAAAGCATGTCTGACTACACTTGGCTTCTCCTTTCTGCTGTATAACAAACTCCAGGAGAAGATGAGTACTCTCACCTAAATATCCCACTATTTACACCTCATTAACCAAGGCCCAAAAGACATGGCCTAAATAAAGTGGCTTCCAGCCACTGTGGAAGCATTATGTTCAAATGATGCATGCCCCCAAAGCAGCTGCGAGACGCTTCAAGGCTGCCTAAGGCAGCCCAAAGCCGCTGTGTAAAGGAGCTGGGATAATCCTGCTCCTGTTGGCAGTCAGTTTGGGACTGTGGTGGCAGCCCACTTTGAGAGAGGGCCATGCAGTTGCCATGGTCCTGGCCTGATCACAGTCAGAGTAACCAGAGGTTCTTTAAAATAGCTGATCCCCTTATTGTCTCTTCCACCTTGTGGACAATGAAATTGTCTACAACACAAGTGAAGAGTTTGTTGGACCTTATATTCTTGGCAGAGTTTGATTCTCAATAAATATCAGGATAGTTGGAATCCTCCATAACTACTACATCCCTCTTTTCTTAATGTTTGTTCCTGGAAGGTATGATCCAAGTTCTCAGTCTGGCTTAGAGGTCTGTAATAGACCACCGTCACCATATCCCTGTTATTTCTATCCCTCTTAATTTTACCCAGATGCACTCAACCTGTCTTCCAGGATTTAAGTCATACATCTCTTCACAAGTGTAAATATCCTTGGCATATAATGATACTCCTCCTTCTCCTTTCCTGTAAAGACTATTTCTTCATGAGTCTCATGATTGGAATGTAGTAACAAAAATGTTACTCTGTTACTACATTCCAATCATGAGACTCATGCCACCAGGTTTCACTGATGAGTATTATATTACATTCACTTTTTTAAAATACTTTAACAAAAAAGAACAAATAACAAATACACAAAAACAACATTCAAATAACATTACAATACACATGATGTAACATCACAACACATTAAAAACAAAAAGATATCTTCAGTATTGCATATTTACTAATACATTCCATTTTCTTCCTAATAAATGAATCATTGCCTAAAACCATCTTTACGGTTAACCCCTAATATTCACAAAGGTCTTTTTTACTATAAATTTATAGGTAAATCAGCTTTTCTAGCTTACTCTTAATCCATTTGCTTATTCCTTCCAAAATATTTATATCTATTCTACTTAGTTTTTGTTTCCTGTATCTTATCAATATATTGCCTCATATATATAGTACATATTCCACATTAATTCTTTATCCTTCCAATATTCTTTGAATCTTATCCAATCTTTAGTGACTTCTTCATCTTTATCATTTAATAACCCAGTTAATATATCTGATTCCATGGCTTCCCACACTTTTTCTTTCCATTCTTTAACATTAGGAATTGTTGGCTGTTTCCATTTTCCAGCATACAAGATTCTAACAACAGTCACCATATAAAGTAAAACACGTCTATTTTCTTTTACAAAATTCTTTTCAAATATTCCCGTCATATTCAGCAGGAAAAAAGTTGGATCCATTCGTATCTTTATTTTATATATTTCCATCATTGTATTTTTTATTTGTCTCCAATATTTTTGAGCTCCCATACACTCCCACCATAAATGATAGAATGTGGCTTTAGACTTGCCACACTTCCAGCAATGATCCTTTCCTGTTTTATATAGTTGATTTTTTTTTCTGGTGATAAATACCACCTAAATGACATTTTAATATGGTTCTCTTTATAATCTTGGCATCTAGTAAACTTGTTCGTGTCATACCAGGCCTTGTCCCATTTCTCTAATCTGATGGGTTTCCCTATATCTTGGGCCCATTTTATCAAGGAGTGTTTTACCCTTTCATTCTCTAAGTATTTTTTCCTGTAATATTTTAGAGTATTTGGAAATATGTCCTTTATTTTTATCAAATTTTTTATCTATTTCATTACTTTTATTTATAATTCCTATATTTTTTACTATCAATTTTATATCTTTCTTTTAGTTGACCATAAAGAAACCAATTATCTTTTATTTCATTACACAGTTGTTCTTGATCTTTCATTGATTCTCCTATTTCTCCTCTCCAGTTCATCAACTCTTTGTACGTAACCCATGGTGTTTTTTGATTTTTATATCTACCAAAGAAGGCTTCCTGGGGGGAAGTCCAGCTAGGAATTTTTGTATAGAATTTTTCCTTTATTTTCAGCCTAATTTTTAATAGGGCATTTCTAATAAAATGATAGGGAAAATCTTTATTATCTTTCAATTTGTTATATAACATATATGCATGGAAGCCAAATCTCATCCCCATTTTCTCTAGTTCTAAAATTCTATCATTCCTTAAATTGACCCATTCTTCTAACCAGTTCAGGCACATTGCCCTATAATACATTTTAAGGTTTGACAATCCGCAGCCTCCTTTTAATTTTTCATCAGTTAAAAGTTTCCATCCTAGTCTAGCCTTTTTTCCCTCCCATACAAATTTTAGTAGTTCTCTTTGCCAGCCTTCCAAATATTTTTCATCGCTAATTATTGGTAGATTTTGAAATAAATACATGAATTTGGGCAGTTTGTTCATTTTAATTGCCTCGATTCTACCTTGAACAGAGAGCCGTTTAACAGACAAATTAATCATATTTCTTTTAATCTCCTCCCAACATTTTACATAATTATTTCTAAAAAAAATCTATATTTCTTTTAGTAAGAAATATTCCTAAATATTTAACTTTTTTTCTACTTTATACTCTGAAATTTGTTGTATTTCTTTTTCTTCTTTATCCGTCATAACTTGGTTCTTGAAATAGGTTAGACCTCTCTGTTACTACATTCCAATCATGAGACTCATGCCACCAGGTTTCACTGATGACTGTTATATTACATTAGCTTTTCTGTATTAAGAGTTCAAGTTCATCTTGTTTATTTTCCATGTTCTATGCATTTGTGTAAAGACATCTACTGGCTTTCAAGCTTTGCCCTGCCATCTCCCTCCATGATTGCTCCTCACTGAAGGAGGCAAGGGAAGATGAAAGGAGAATTAACAGGATTCTACCAGCAAAGGCCCACCTGAGTGATTCTGCTCTTTCTTGCTTACGGCTAAATCCTCC
This sequence comes from Phrynosoma blainvillii, assembly GCA_026167975.1. Classification (NCBI taxonomy): domain Eukaryota; kingdom Metazoa; phylum Chordata; class Lepidosauria; order Squamata; family Phrynosomatidae; genus Phrynosoma; species Phrynosoma blainvillii. The sequence goes on from JANUYF010000004.1 coordinate 302,047,022, forward strand.
CCATCAGTGGTTTAGTTGGGCAAGGGCATGCACAACTCCCTTCCCTAACTGGCAAGGAAAGTGATATATGCAAACTTCCGTAGGTGGGGAAAAGGATGGAAATTGAATTTTCCTGGCAACCGTATCTTGGGATAGTTTGGTCTCAACTGTTAACTGTACAAAAAAACCTACTTGTAGCAGACATCAAAATTACTAGAATTAGTTTTTCTGATGTGGATCAGCACAGATTCCTGTATGTTTGGGCCTTCCTTGGAAGCATAGCTATGGACATTGCTGTGACAAGTACCTTCATTTAAAAATCTACCACTGTACCACTGACTCATGACTAAAGCCAAGCCATGGAGCCAGCCAAGCTAGCAACTGAGTAAAAATGCACAAACATGCCCAGTGTGCAATATTTTTGCATGAGTGAAACAGAACGACAGAAAGACGGAGAGAATAGGTTTGAGGGAAATGGAAAAGGATGGTATGTGAGGAAGACAGAATAAAAGAAGTATACAATAGAGAGAAAGAGAGAGCACATACATATATAAGTCATCACTACAACATTTAAAAATACAAATCAATAGAAAACTCACCAGAAATGTAGTGTCATAGCTGTATCATTCCCTCCCTAAGAACAATGAAGCATATATGCATAGAAGAGAAGATTTTGTGGGGACCATGGGAGATCTTTGTGTTCTGATTCTTCCTCCACCCACTTCAAGCCTGGCTTCTGCTTATTCAAATTAAACTCACATGCAAAGCCCAGCAAACTTTGCACTTCCCAGAATGTGCAATCCAAACTTTGTCCCTCTACACACTGCAGAAATAATCCAATTTGAGACTACTTTAACTGCCCTGGCTCAGTTTTAGAGAATCCTAGGAACTGTAGTTTATTGTGGATCTGGAGCTCTCTGACAGAGAAGGCTAAATTTCTCACAAAACTACAGAATTCCCTAGCATTGAGCCAGGGCAGTTAAAGCTGTCTCAAACTGGATTATTTTTGCAGTGTGTTTGGGACTAATGTCTCCTGTGTAAGAATGAAATAGCCTCTAATCCAATATTCTTCAGTTGTCAGACATTTAGGAAACATGGCTGTGTGAATGGCATCTCCTACAAACTCTTACTAACATTCACTTGTATTTGTTCCCCAGACCACATCTCTACTTGTACTGCCCTATTACTTGGTTCAAAACAAAAGGAAAAGCATTACCCTATCTGGAAGACATAGGGCCTTTGCAGACTGCCAGAAATAGTGCACATTAAATTGAGGCACTGCCCTGGCTCAGTGCTAGGGAGTCATGGGAATTGTATTTTTTTCTGGGACATTGAGCCTTCTCTGTCAGAGAGTTCTGGTGCCACAATAAATTACAGTTCCCATGATTCCCTAGCACTGAGCCAGGGCAGTGCCTCAATTTAATGTGCACTATTTCTGGCAGTCTGCAAAGGCCCATAGTCTGGATATGCCCTGGGGTCATTACCTTTTATAAACATCCCCACTGCTGGGTTTTATTTTATTTTATTTTTTAAAAAAAGAACAAGCTTCTGTTAAATTGACCACAAATGCTATTGATAAAAAAATTACATCCATTGGATTAGGCAATATTCTATTCTAGCATTTGAAGAGGGAGAATGCCACTGGGTTTTGAGTGCTATTTCTGTCATTTTACCATAACTCAGAAGCAATCGCATCTGAAAACATGACAAATCAGACAAAATTTAGGAAAATTGATATTCAATCAATTCCCCCAGGTATTTTGCAAAGCAATATATAAAGATGATACCAGAATGCTTTCAGTCAGCTAGCATGTCATTTCATACAGAAGTCATTTGCATTCATTACCTTTTATACTAGCTTATTTACTGCATTTTTGAGGAACCATTGAAGCATCTGTGCCAAACACAAAAAAAGAATGTTTTAAAGTCAGAGAAAACTACTGATGAGATTGGAGAAAGGATATTCTTTTTTTCCAAGTGATTATGTGGCTATACTTCTGTAATTATGGCAGAATTACAAGAAAGAAATATACAACACACCATTCAATAGATATGGGATGCTATCCACACTGAACAGAAAAAGTTCTTTGAAACCATTTTAATGCCTTGATTTATAATCCTGTGAAGCACTTTGCTTTTTCTGATAGAATGGATGAGGGATTTTAGTGAAAATTTTGCAGTATTTCATCAAACTAAAAAACCAAAAACAAAAGAGGATTCCATAGGCTGTGGCCATGGCAATTAAAGTGATATCAAACTACTACAGTTGTGCAGTATAGATAGATACAATTCAAGTCAGGCACCACCATTGAAGAGCGAACTCCTGCCTGCCTCCAAGCCTTTTATTTATGCAATCTCCCACAACAAACATGCATATCAAGACAAAGTAGTAAGTTGTCCAATTGTACTGCTTTGGCAGAGATTGTCCTAAGCAATCCTCTGCCATCTTACTTTTTCAGCTGCTTTAAATATGTCTCAGTTTCTCTCTTCTCCTCCCACTGTCCTCTTTCATCTTTAGCATATTTCAATCGTTGCAAACTCAGGGGCCTTACAGACAGCCCCTAAGGGGCAGCTCCATGTTGCCCCCTGGGAGTGCCGGATCAGGGCCATGGCAACCGCACGCCGCATCCCTGATCTGGCACTTTGCCACTCCAAATAGAGCTGGCAAATGCCATTCCTTTTTGGAGTGGCAAAAAGCTGTCCTTGCTGCCATCGCCATGGCTTTTCTGCATTCCTTTGGTGCAGCATGACTAAACTCTGCACGAAGGGAATACCTTGATGCCGCCTGCCATCTGTTTGGGTGGGCAGCGTGAGGATGATGTGGGGGCGGAGTCAGGGTGGCCAGTGTGCGGTTGCCACACCTTAAGTCCTTTTGGCTGATCTGTACTGGCCCTGAGTTAAGTGAAAAAAATAGTTTACATTCAATTAACTCAGCAGAGGGGAGAGGAGAAGAAAGGATTTCAAACTCAGGCAAAAGTAAAAGATTGCAGCCCCTGTAGCTTGTCTGTTACTCTCATTAATAACTTTTGCCTTCTTGAACACAGTCTGATGTTTCCTGGCCACTCCTGTCCTGACTTTCATCTGTGAAATGTTGGAGGGTATATTTGTTGCTCACAATCACAAATTACATGCATAAGCAAACATGGTTGAATGTCTCAGTAATATTCTCCAAGTGTAACGTCTAAAGTAAGGTCACTGAACAGGAATGGAAAACCTGCCTTCTCCTTTGCAAGGCTCCACTCTTTCCCCGCAAAGCTACACCCTACTTTTCAATGGAACTTTAGCCACAGTGTAAACAACAGAAACTTTTTATGGACAATGTGTTCTGAGGGTAGCATTAGACCAGTAGTCCCCAAACTTTTTGGGGCTACCATCCCCTTTCGTCTTGGGTTACAACCCTAGCACAACCCTCAATGCCTATTTCTTGATATCAGGTTTACTGTTCTACTGCAAATTGAATACAATCAATCTTGGTCACAGATCCCTTTGCACCCAGTCACCTTGGGAGCAGCAGCCAAGAAACTGTCTGAACAGCAATGGAGAAGTGTCTCACTCACTCCAACCTTTGCTGCAAGGCTGGTACAGGCAAGAGGCTTCTTGGTCACTGCTCAACCAACTGCTTAGTCAATGTTTCCTTTGCACCCAATCACCCTGGGAGAAGCAACCAAGCAGTTGGCTGAGCAACCAAGAAGCAACCAAGCAGTTGGCTGAGCAACCAAGAAGCAACCAAGCAGTTGCCTGTGCCAGCCTTGAAGCAAAGGCTGGAGTGAGCAAGAGGCTTCTCAGTCACTGCTTGACTGGCTGCTTGGTTGCTGTTCCCAAGGTGATTAGGTACAAAGGGAGAGGTCTGGTGAGGAAGGACTCACCTGTGACCAGGTGCAAAGAAAGAAGGCTGGTGAAGAAGGATGCTCAATCCTTCTTCACCAGGGTGGACAGTGACATAGGCAACTTCCCAGTTTTCTCCCTGGTGAAGAAGGACTCTCAATCCAAGAGAGGTGAGAGAGACAAAGGACAATTTTGACATATCAACCCTGAACACTCCTCTCCCTCTTTCACCAAGATGTGCCTTCCTCACACAGCTTCAAGTAATTGTCTTGTTTCTTCTGCTACCTCTTCTCTTGGCTTGTCCAATGAAAAAAAGCGGCAGTGGCAGTGGCAGTGGCAGCAGCAGCATACCTCCAACCTCCTGTACTGTGTTCACAAGACAAGTTTCTGCCAACCTAGCAGTTCAAAAGGATGTAAAAGTGCAAATAAATAAATAGGTACCAATTTGGTGAGCTTTCTGTGCAGTCATGCTGGCCACACGATCAAAGTCACCTTTGACAACACTGGCTCTTCAGCTTAGTAATGGAGATGAGTACCACCCCCTACAGCTGGAAATGATTTGACAACCTTGTCAAAGGGGAAGCCTTTACCTTTACTTTTATATACCACCTGGAGAGGGTTCAAAGAATAGCAACAAGGATAAGAGGTACAGAGTGCAAAGGTGGAAAGGTTGAGGAAGTTGGGCATGTTCAGCCTGATGAAGAGAAGACAGGAGTGATATGACCATGATTGCTATAAATGTTTTATTTTGAAAATCTCTCTTGAACTTTAGCACTACAAAAATTACAATGGTGGTATTACTGTATTTTTCCCCATGCAGGGGAATCACACACATACATGTACCCCACACACACTCTTTCTCCTCCAGTGCTTCATTTCATCCAGATTGTCCATGTGTCCATGGTGACCTCACACTGAGGAAAATACCACCACAGTAGTTAATAGCCATAGTGTAAGAAGAGCTGAATTTCTACAAAGATTTAAAAAAAAACAAAAAATAAATAAAAATAAAACAATTCTCTCCATAGCAAGATGACTAATTACCCTGGAGGCATACTGGGCAGAAGTGCGCACACATGCGCACGTGCACACACACACACACACACACTATATATATATATATATATATACACACACACACACACACACACACACACACACATATATATATGTAATTGATTCCCTCTTTCATAGCTGTGCTTTAATTAGATATTTAAATTAAGGGTTACATCTCTCACCCATTCAAGTGAATGAAGGATCTCACTTTCACAGCTGATCAGTATAAAAGCTACAAGTTTTACCTTGGCTCCTCAGTCGAAACAGCTGTACTTGAAGTGTTCATCCTGCTTGAATACCAATCCTGACAGTGTGCCCTGGCCCACAATTTGAGAATTACTGAATTACAACAATCACAGTGAAGTAGTAATTCAAACCTTCTGTGCAAAGTTCTTTTATAGTTGGACACCTATGGCCATTCCCCCCTAATTGTGGATACACTTTTCACTTGCCATTCCTGACTGTGTCATCTGCTCCTGGCTTCTTTTTGAAGGAAGGAAACCCTAAATTGAGTTCATTACTGTCCATGAATCTCCTGATGATATTAGGGTTTGATCACTAAAGTCCTTCTTTATGGTCAGAGTGTTTTTCTTTGCCCTGAATTGCCTCTCCAAAGACCCATTACTAAAGTTTCAGGCTCAAATATATCCTCTGGGAAATCAATAACGAATCAAGCCAGCTATTCACTCAGATTTATTGGCGTAACCAGGTGAGGCTGCCAAAAATCTCCAAGAGTGGGTTGTTGATTACCAAGGAGGCATCGGAAAGCTGCTCATGGCTGAATTTCAAGCTGATTTGATAAACTTCATCTCCAGCCCCTGATAATGCTAGTGCTAAGTCAAGTGGACACATCCTCAACTTGGAGTGATACACTTTATTCTGCTTCTTGCATGGACATGGCTGGGAAATCCTTTATGTGTATCAGGTCAGGAAAGCTATCTTGGATACAGTTTTCAGGTGAAGGATAATAACTGGAAAATAAATTGTACCATGTGTATCTTGCACAAATATACGTACATATAGTTTTAATAAATTAATCCAAAAGTCAAAACCATTTCTCAGCTTGAGAAAATTGATCTCATTTTCAGAATGTGATCAGACACCATTATACCAGCAGAACCAGTATGGGGTCATGATTTGGGTGCTGGAGTGTAACTCTGGAAGACCAGAGGTGGAATCCTAACAGCCATGAAAACTCACTGAGTGACCTTGGACAGTCTCTCAGCTGCAAAGGAAGCCATTGACAACCCCCTCACTAAACAAATATTGCTAAGAAACTCCGTGATAGGATCAATTTCGGGTCCTGTAAATCAAAAACAACTTGAAAGCACACAACGTTACACTGAGTTGAACCTTAGGTTTTTGCAGTGATGTGCAGTGATTGGCAGTCCTTCCTTAGGATTCACCACAAGAGAGCTTTCCCAGTCTTACCTGGATATGCCAGCAATAGAATATGGGAAGGTTTTTCCCCCTCTGCCTTCCCTGCCACTAAACATGAATATCTGGAATGGAGGCATATTGGGTTGCAAAAGAGGGGTCCCTGTTGAGATGCACATGGATTTTAAATTTCCTGAACTAGGAAAAATCTCCCTATAGCCACAGGCCCAGAAGGAGGAGGAGTCTGCCTGCAAAAGATATCCTCCACACTATATACCATCTTAACTAAAGACTGGAACAACATGTAGGCATCTAACTAACATCTCCAATCATTTCCCCCCTGTTTGGTTTGTAACATCTTGCCTGATAAAGAAGCCCTCAGAGCTTCAAAAGCTTTCAACAACTATACTGTGCATTTTGGTTGGTCAATAAAGGTATCACTGATGGAATTTTGTTTGAATTTGCTAAATGGCCCACAAGCCTTTTTTGGAAGATGGCGAGAAGTATCCAAATGGTTGAGATATCGAGACATTTTGAGTAAAACAAGGAGTAGAAGCTATGAATTAAAGCCTTTAGAGAATCTGAAAGAATTGGATAAAAATTTACATTGGTTCCCATATAAACAGCTAATGGACAGATTCAAAGGAGATGATAAAAAACTGGGATTTGAAGAGACAGACACTGAATTGGATAAAGTGATTAAGCAAAATGGAAAAAAAAACTAACTTCCAAATACTAAGAGACTTTGCAAGCAATAGATTTGGAACAAGACTTAGTAAAAGATACGATGATTAGATGGGCCAAGGATATTGGCAGGGACATTGATTTGGAAAGTTAGGAGTGGGCAAGAATGAAGGCCCCAAAATATACTCAATGTCAAGACTTGAAAGAAAACTATCTAAAAATGGAGCAACGTTGGTACCTCACCCCAGCGAAATTAGCAAAAATTTACAGGAATGGTAATAACAGATGTTGAAAGTGTAAGCAAACTACAGGATCTTGGTTACATGGTGGAACTGTGACAAAGTCAGGAAGTATTGGACAACTGTTCATAAGGTAATCTGTGAAATATTTAAAATAAGATATGACATGATACCTGAAATATATTTGTTGAACATGACAAATAAGATCCCAGGATAAATGGAAAGGAAATATGGGAGGATATTATTGTATATAATAACTTCAGCTCGGATTACACTAGAAAAAAAATGGAAACTAGCAGAAGTGCCCTCAACCAGTGAGTGGTTTACAAGGCTTATCGAAATGATGAGTATGGATATACTCACAGCTAGACTGAACAAACAAAATGTAGAGAGTACTGAACAAGACTGGACTCCGATACTGCAATACTGTAAAAAAGAAAATTTAATTGAATAGAGATATAGATTGATGGGATACCCTAAATTAGTAAACTGACTTAATAATAGGTGAAAAGTGACTATTAAATATCAAGATAATTAAAGCTATTGTTATAACACACAGTGTATTCAATATCTAAAATTGCATATATATGAAGACAATGAGTGAACATTGAACTAAGGTTGAGTACAAACTGGAGATACTTTGGAAGTCAATTGTAAATATTTGTATATAATTATTGAAAAAGAAATTAATATGTCAACTTTATAGATATGTTTGAATAGTATATGTTAATAAAATATAAATAAATAAATAAATAAATAAAGAATTTGCTAAATGGCCAACACAGCTATCCCTGAATGTTTTATATAAAGGACAGCCAGAGGTAAGCCAAGTTCTGGCTATTAAGGGCCTTTGGAGACTGCCAGAAATAGTGCAAATTGAGTCCACTTTAAGGGTTAGGGTTAGTTTTTTTTCCTGAGACATTGAGCCTTCTCTGTCAGAGAGCTCTGGTGCCACAATAAAATACAGTTCCCATGATTCCCTAACCCTAACCCTAACCCTTAAAGTGGACTCAATTTGCACTATTTCTGGCAGTCTCCAAAGGCCCTAAGTCTTCCTTGAAGAGCTTTTGAGGGTTATAGAGTCATTGCCTCCCCTCCACACATTTTCACTCTATTTATCTAATATCTCATTCAACAGCTTGTTTCCCCTACTCTGCCTTATTTCCATGGTCTGGGGAAATTGGCTATAAAAAATAGAAAAGGACAGATACACACCAGAGAGGGAGAGAGAGAGAGAGAGTGAACAGCAGTCCTACTATTCTTCAAGTTCTACTGGATCTACCAAGGCTAGGTCAAGATTCAGCACCTAGCTGTCAAGAAAGATAGGATCAATAGCCTGTTGTTGGGTTGTTGTCATTTTTTATCCCAGTTCCATTTTTGAAAACCCCCACTCACTTGCATGGTAATATTAGAAATAAGCAAAGCAAAGCAAAGCAGCTTATTTATATACCGCTTCATATCACGCTATGGGATGTCTAAGCGGTTTACAACTGTGAGCTGATTGCCCCCCAACAAGCTGGGTACTCATTTTAGCGACCTCGGAAGGATGCAGGCCTGAGTCGAGCCTCAGCCCTGGCTGGTATTGAACTCGCAACCTTGTGGTCTATGAGTGAGTGGCTGCAGTACAGGCATTTAACCACTGCACCACCAGGGCTGCTGGTGAGCCCAGAGGTGAGCCCAGAGGAGAGAGAAACCTAGTAGCCCAAGAATCCTCCCTATTTCATCTTTCGTCTTTTCCTTCCTATTTGGCAGTTGATATGTTGGTGCCCCAGGTGACAGGAACTCAAATAGTAGTTTTCTAGATGCAGAAAACTAAAGGTAGATGTTTTCTAGGTTTGGACTGCCCAGAGTCTCTTGTATAAAGGATGTCAAAAATCCAGGCAACAAGAATTTGAGGGAAGAGGGAAGCTTCCCTGATCTACAAGGCTTGGCAATTCACAAGAAAGCAGAGGTCATCTCTATAGGGTTCTAAGACCCAGATCAGAGACGAGTTAAAGGAGAAACAATTATTGGTTTTAGCTTTAATAAATCATATAACAATGTGAAGTCGTAGGCTTTCATGGCCGGCATCCATAGTTTTTTGTGGGTTTTTCGGGCTGTGTGGCCATGTTCTAGAAGAGTTTCTTTCTGACATTTCAGCAGCATCTGTGGCTGGCATCTTCAGAGAATACTGGAATGGAAGAGAGTGGGTCTATATATATTGTGAGACCCTGGGTATGGAAGAGTGATTTCCATGTAAACTGTGTATTGTTCTGGTGGAATAGGTATTGTTCTGAGTTTACCGCATACCACGTAGCTGCAGACAAGTCTACATAGGGACCACCAAATGCACCGTACAAACACGAGTCAAGGAACATGAGAGACACTGCAGACTGGGCCAGCCAGAAAAATCAGCAGTAGCAGAACACATTATAAACCATCCTGGGCATAAAATGCTGTTTGAAAAGACTGAAATTCTGGACCATGCCAACAACTATCAGGTCAGAATGCACAGGGAAGCCATCGAAATCCACAAACACTTGGATAACTTCAACAGGAAAGAAGAAACCCTTAAAGTAAACAAGATATGGCTACCAGTCCTACAAAATAAGAAAATCAGCACTCAGCAAATGCAAATGGGAAACCAACCAGGGTCAGGGGCTTTCCCAGCAGACAATAACAGACAATCTCCTTGATTGTATATCCTCACCTGGAAGCCATGCCATTAACAACAGAACAATACCTATTCAACACAGAACAATACACAGTTTACATGGGAATAGCAGACAATCTCCTTGATTGCATATCCTCCTACCCTGAAGCCATGCCATTAACAACAGAACAATACCTATTCAACCAGAACAATACACAGTTTACATGGAAATCACTCCTCCATACCCAGGGTCTCGCCGTATATATAGACTCACTCTCTTCCATTCCAGTATTCTCTGAAGATGCCAGCCACAGATGCTGCTGAAACGTCAGAAAGAAACTCTTCTAGAACATGGTCACACAGCCTGAAAAACCCACAAAACATTAATCATATAACAAACTGCCACCATCCCTAATTCAGGGATGTCTTAGGACAAGCCCTTCACAAGTTCTGCAAGTGTGTAGAGTGCACTCATGAAAGTGTTGTTTGTGTTACCCTCTGGTCTCATGATGCATTTAGCTGGGTGAGTGAACCTGGACCAAATTTGCATGGTCATATGTGGCCACAGACTTCCACATTGCCTGGAATTTTTTTAGAGACATACACATGCAGAAGTTACTCTATGTATGCAGGGCCAAAAAGTCACAATTGAAATATGTATGGACAATATGTTCATCTTCGCAAGTTACTCATTATATATTACATACTGTGGTTGATCATTGCACAATAACACCTAGTCATTCATGTGTTTGATAATGTTGTTATTCTTCATGGGATTGTGTTGCATTCAAGTAACATATCTCCACATGTGTATATTTACACTATGCTGAGCAGATGTTGGATTGTAGCCAACACCAATAACATAGAATTGATTTGATTTTTCTTGTGGTCAGAAATTATGTTACACTCTGGCCACTGAGAAGATAAAACCACTTGATAATCCACTGTGAAAAATTTGCAAGTCATGACAAGTGAGGTAGTAGATTACACTTGTAGAATCCTGGGGTTCTGTAAGTGTGTGTAGCACAGTCTTAGCACTTCCATACCACATTAACTGCCATGACTCCATCCTATAGAATTTTTTTTAATGAGGTGAAGTATTTAGAATTTTCTGACAAAGAACGCTAATGCTGGAATGTACTAGAGAATTATAAGTACCTCACCAAATAAGTTCCAATATTCCATAGGGTAGAGCCATTGTGCTTAAAGTGTTATCACACTGTTATAATTGTGGATTGTGGTTACCCTCCTAGATGACAGCACTAATAATGGGTGGTGCAAAGCTCTCAAATATTTTAGTATACTCTGATGGAGAAAGCTCCCTGTAGATACACTCATCAGAAAGGGCTATTCTAAAACTACCATGTTAGTATCCTATATAAAAAGAACATTAAACATGTAAAAAAAACAAATAAAAAACAAACAAAATACTGAAATCTGAACTGGTACCATTCACAGTTCTAAAACTTTATTCATTTAGTGTAAAACAGAACAGCTTTAACCAATATGTACTCTGCTGTACATGCACATATGTATACACACTTTTTTTTTTTGTATCAGCTCTAGAGTGCAGATGAAAAGCTTGGATATATGTCCTGTTTCCAGGAACACAATTTCCAGGATCATACTTTGGAGATATCATCAAATGATGATGGCTTGGCTCATTGGAAACGATGGTAACATTTGTATTTTTATGTTGGAAGCCGCCCCGATTGCTATGCAGAGGGACGGGGTACAAATACATTTTATTATTTATTATTATTATTAACATTTGATAATGTAGAAGGCAGTAGGAAAAGAGGAAGACCACACTACAGATGAATTGCTTCAATCAAGGAAACCATTGTCCTAAGTTTGCAAGACACAAACAGGGCAGTTGATGAGTAAGGATCTTGGAGATCTCTCACTCATTGGTTTGCCTTATTTTGAAGTTGAGTTCACAGCAAATAACAATAACTCCAGTGAGGCAGGTCTCAATAACAGAATCAAAAGGAGTTGTAGAATAGGTCCAGGGTAAAAAAAGAAAAAAGAGCATTAGCAGATGATGAGGATCCAGGCAAACCGAGTGATGAAGCTTCAAGTTAAAGTTTAAGAGTGCCACCCAGGGTGGGGGTTGTGTAGCCCTCCAGGTGATTTTGAATGCAACTCCCATCAAAACCAAACATCATAGCCAATGGTGAAGAAAGCTGGGAGTTTCTGTTCAATAATGTCTTGAGGGCAAACAATCCCCTCTTCTGGTCTAATCAGTCCAGTTCAAAACAAAAAAGAGGTGAAGTCAAAACACAGTCCAAGGTCAGACACCAGCATATAAGTCACTACAAGAGTCAGAATATAGGGAACCCAGAAACATAAGACAGAAAATGGCATCATCCAACTACCTTGGATCTCATTTTGGGAGAAAGACAGGATAGAATTGAAATAAATAAATAAATAATTCTCTGCAATGTGACTGAGTTAGGTCTGAGGCTTTTATGGCAAGGTAACCAGAACTTTGATTGTTATTTATGATTGATTTCATTTCTATGCTGTCTTTCTCCCAGAAAGGGACCCAAGGTGGCTCACTGATAAAATATTTTTTAAAACTTTATAATAAAAATTTAAAAACAATTAAAACCATCTAGTTTGATCTGAAGGCGCTCCTTTGTTAAGTCTCTCTGGGGAAATGACCCTATACTTCAGGTGTACTCTTGCTCTCAAGGTGTTCCCTACTTCCAAAGAGCATACATAGGTGCTCCTTCTGCAAGGTTTGATCCAAGCCCAGGATTCCATATAATTCTGCCCCCATGCAACTGAAGGGGTTATTTAGCCTTCTCATCTTACTCTGGGTCACACTGCCATTCTCCAAAGGAGTACAGTGTCCTTTGTCAACTGGGTAGTCATTTCCTCACTATCCACAGATCTGGGAGTGAGTGCCTACCGTCTTACTGGAGGGGTCTTCTGACAAGGACATGACAATATATCCCCCACTCCTCATTTCCATCTGTCTCTTACACCTTTATATGAACATATGCCATTCAGAGAATATGCAAAGCTCATGTATTTTGTACTTGGGTAGCTGTATCTAAGTACAAAATGTCAAATATGAAGCAACCCTCAGTGGCAAAACTGTTAAGGAAAATGCAACATGGGACTTACAGTAATAGAAATAAAATGTGTATGTGAAAGTCACAGTGATTAAGCAGGAGCAATCATGAAGCTACACAGGTGAAAAGGATAATATAATTTGGAAGCCTTGAGAGACAAGGACAAAGTTATAGAGTGTATATTGAAAACACCTGTTGTAGATTGCAAACACCTGAGAATCATTAAGTAGTCAAGGTAAAATGATGAAATACTTGGGTTGGTCTTAAGTATGGGATGATCTATGTAAACCAATCAAAATGAATGTACACACCCACTGGGTGGGAACCGACTAGTGGGTGGTGACTAACAATGGCTATAAGTGCAATGTTTGCCAATGCATATTGTGGTGTAGTGTGGAGTATTTTGGTGGAGTAGAGATTGTGATTTGTAGGGCATATAGTATTTATATATAGTAGAATAAAGTAGATTTTTTATATAAGACTACTGAGTTGTCTGGTGTCTTGAGGGAAGATACAAGAACCAGAAGAATCCTGGAGAGGTTTGGAGACATCTCAGGAAGAAGAGTGAGAAGGCTTGGAGAGTCTTCAGCCTATTCTCTGAAACTCTGCTGCTTGGGAAAGAAGCATCAACCACTGATCAAAGCTGGTCAGCTCTGCTGCATAACAAGGTGGGGAGTTAGAGCCAGAGGTGTAGAGCTACAACTCCCATCATCCCTGACTAAAGGTGGCCTTGTACTTAATTGGTTTGTTAATACCAATAAGATGGCTGCCAATAGGATTTGGAAGGTGTGCATTTAAAAAACAAAAGAATGAAAGCTGCTGTTCATTTTCATTGGCAGAGAGGCTGCCAAACCAACAATTAATTTTTCTATTATCCTTAAACATTGCTAAAGGCCTGGGTGCTATTCACTGTCCTGACCTTGTCTCACTGTGTTTGCAATTGCTTGTTTGAGCTGGCAGCCTTCTACATTACTTAATTGGAAAAAATGTCACCTGAATGTTAATTTAATAATTCAATATATTATTACAGTTTCCTTTGGCTAATTGGGCTCCCTCCTTGCTTTGCAGGTATAATTAGAAAAAGGATGAGTCATTAGGAAAAGAACACTAGTGTAAATCTAAAAGAAGCTTAGTTTTTGTGGGTTTTTCGGGCTGTGTGGCCATGTTCTAGAAGAGTTTCTTTCTGAACATGGCCACACAGTCCGAAAAACCCACAAAAACTATGGGTGCCGGCCATGAAAGCCTACGACTTCATACAAGAAGCTTATTTCAAGTTCATGCATCAATGATTCATTAACCTCAGAAGAGATCAGTTCATAATGCTGGAGTGGCTGGTAGAAGTTGTTGCCACTTGTATTATGAAAGCATCGAGGACCTTTACACCTATGGCCCAGATAGCACATGTATACAAAAGTATACCTGCCTACTGACCTTGTTCCACTCCAAGGGTGAAAAAAGCATGCCAGCAGTAGGAGATCCTCAAAATCCTCACTAGATCACCTATATTTACTGGACAGAAGGCTTTATTCTGTCACCCTATTTGTTCAACTTCCATGCAAAATAAATAAATAAAATAAAATATGCAGAGCAGGTTTAGACTCAGAGGAAGGAAAAGTGAAGATTAGGGGAAGGAATATCAACAATCTTAGATATACAGATGTTAACATACTACTAGGAGAAAACAACAAAACTTGGAACAATTGCTAGGTAAAGTCAAAGAAGACAGTGAGGCAGGATTATTGTTGAACATTAAGGGGGGGGGGGGGGGGAATGACCACAGAGGAGTTAGATGATTTAATTCCGATGAGGAAATTTAAATAGTTGACTTCCCATACCTTGAATTAATCATTGATTAGAATGCAGTCAAAAAATCAGAAGAAGACTAGGACTGGAAAGAGCAGCTGTGAAAGAACCAGAAAAGATCCTGGAATGGAAACATATATGATTGAACACAAGATGCCATGCATCTGAGGAAGTAGACCAAGTCTATGAAAGAAAGCTTATACTACAACTTCTTTCACATAAAGATGCTCAAAGGTGCTACAAGACCCCTTTGCATATTTCAGGCTATGTGTATAAGGTATATCTTAAACATAAATGAATTTTGTGTTTAAACTTGCGTCTCATCTCCAAGATATTGCATCATGTATATGTATGCAAATACAGGTGTTCCAAAATCCAAAACATGTCTGGTCCAAAGTATTTCAACTAATAAGTTAATCCATGTCCTCCCACCTGTCAAACATCTTTGAAATCCATGCTATTTTCAAAGAGGTCTTACAGAAGGCTGTGGCAGTAAGACAGGAGTGGGTCTCCTAAGCCTGTTCCCACATGAGATGTTAAAAAGCCAGGTGAGCATAGTGAGGCCACAGCTTTTCAATATTGTCTCTTTGGTCTTCATGCCCACTGCTAGACATCATCAGGAGAGTGGGGCAAGCCAGATGAAAATCAGGGGACTATAGCTTTCTGGGATCCTCCACGGCTACCCCCACATGTGTGACATCAGGACATGTGTGACATCAGGGAAGGAAGCCAGATAAGAATGAGTGAGTCCATAGCCTTCCAGGATCTTCTCTTGACTCCCCAGCCACCTCTGCCTGGTGTACTTTAAGGTGTCACCATGCTTTTGTTCTTTCATCTTTTAAAAAACCTTTTAGGGTAAAAGACATCAGATGAGGTCATCTCTAGCTCATGAAAGCTTATGTGAAACAAATCTTGCTACTGTTTAAGGAGTTTCAAGACTATTTGTCATTTCCTTTTCCTTTTCAATACCCTTTATAGGTAAAAGCTAAGTTGAGAGGCAAGAAAGTTTGGTATCTACCTCATACTTTTTTAGAGCTTGGGAAGAAACAATCCTCTTTTTTTACTTGAACTTCCACAATCTTTTTCAACCAGTACCACCATTACAAAGATGTGACAGAGCAATAGGATATGGCTTTTATGCATACAGATTCAATGTGAAAGATGGTATTATTCTCATCATGACAATATTTTTCCATCCTTAAGAAAACAGAAAATAGATAGGGAACAATGAATGACGAAGAGTCATATAATGGTTGGTACAAAATGCCAAGATAGGCTGACACTCTGAGAAATACCTATAGAAGCACCTTCCTCAGAGTTCATTAGAAGTGTGTTTTGTAAAAAAAGAGTTTAAAAGACTTCAGTTTATTGACCTTAGTTTCATGAGAGCTGATGTTTTCAAATTAACAAAGACCTGGTCATGTCATCTCTAGAACTGTTGTTATTGTTATTCACAAGGTGATATTTCTAACTCTTGCATGGGTATTAAAGGCTGAATTCATAGTAAACACTTCTAAACAAATTTGCATCTTTGTAGCATAGAAAAACCATTCAGCCAAGGCCACTTGAATCTATATATTTTGAGAAGATGGCCATCTCCATTCACCTGATATATAAACTATAGTGAACATGTGAAACTTTCTCCAAGCATTCTGTATATTTAAACTGGGGAGGGGGGTTGAAAGACTAAGTCAAAACAGAACACATTTGTTCCAACACCAAAGCTTTGTTAACTAGATATTAAAATCAGACAATAGGGTGGAAACCTGGTCCTACAGCATGGTAGTGGTGATGTTTTACTCTGTCATTTTACATGCACGAGGCAAACTTTGGAAGTCAAAACAATGGAGATCTCAGAAGGTGCTGAGTGCTCCTCTCCTCCAAATTTTCCCTTGATATTTCCCTATTCTCAAACACCAGTGTTCAAGGAATTTCACTGGTTGTCAATGAGTTTCAAGTCTGAATTCAAGTTACTAATGATGATCTTGAGAGCCCTAAAAGGTTTAGGACCTCAATATTTGAAGGAGTGGCTCCCCCACATATCCTTGGCAAATAATTGAGATCTTCTGGAGGCAGGGTTGCCATATTCCAGTCCCTTATACCTAGACATCTAATGTACATATTAGACAAATTATTATAATTATGCATATAATTAATTTGCATTCTTATTATGCAAATTCATCATATTAACTATTACAGTTTTTCTGCCATTATGTTATATCAGTACCAATACCAAGCTAAGAAGTCACTTTTAATTCTCTCCCCCCCCCCCGCCCCCGCTCAGCTGGTGTGAAGAGAGGGAGGCTTCCAAGCAGCTCCAAAAGTAAGGGGACTCCCTTTACTCCCTCAAGGCTGCTCGAGGCTCAAGCAGCCAACACAACTACCACACAACACAAGGCCATCTCTGTTCATCTCCTTTCCTTTCCTTTCTGAGCCTGTTGGGGGAAGGAGAGGGAATGGACAAATAAGATGGCAATACTATCTCTGTGCAGTAGCAACTGGTACCTGCAGGGTGGGATGAAGCTCCTGCTAGTGCCAGTCTTTTTGCAGGGTTTTCTGCTTCATCACCACTGCCACATTTTAACCTACCCATCCACCTGTGACAAAGGAAAAGTCCATGATTTACTGCTTCAACTGGCCCAGCCAGCCAGGACAATTTTTAGGAATTTATCACATTGGAAATCTGTGCCAGAATGGATGCAGATTGTACACGTCTGGGACGGATCTTATTGCATGGCCAAGAGCCCGAGCAGTAGTCAGCCCATATCCAACTCAGGCTTCTCTGGCAGCTTTTTAAGAATAGAAAAATCCCATTCATTAAAAGCTGCTAGAGAAGCCCAGGTTGGATATGGTCATGCAATAAGATCTGTTCCAGACAGTTACAACTGACATCTTTCCCGGCATAGATTCCCTGTGCAATAATTTCCTTAGTCCCTTCAATCCAAGATTTTCCAGGACAAATAGCAACCCTACCTGGCGGGGCCCTCCTTTGTGTTCCATCACAGTAGGAACACTACATTGTGGGAGGATATAGGAGAGTGCCTTCTCCACTATGTCAACTTGGTTGTGGAATTAGCTTTCCTGTTTGGCACCAATGTGTCAGGGTCCAAGGCATGGGCAACATGCATTCCAAGGTGGGCTGCCAAACTCAGAGCCATGGATGGTGAGCTTTAGAGAGTCCAATGGGCCAAAGGCAGAGAAAGTCTGGAAACAGCCCAGGTATAAATACAGCAAGGCCAAATTCCAAGAGTCCAATGGGCCAAAGGCAAGAGGAAAAGTCAAGGTCTAACCACAGAAACACTAACAAGAAAAAAATACAAATAGAGTAGCTACACGAAGCACAGAAGACCATGTTGCTATGGCAAGGGTAAAGAGGCCAATACAACCCTTAAGTGGCTGACCTCCAGCTGCTCCAGCTACCCTGCATGAGTAGAGCTAGCTGTGCCTGTTAGCTAGCCCTGAACCTTGCAGGACTCTGGCAATTCGGCCCTGGTCCTGCAAAGACTTTGGCAACAGGACTCCAGCAGCCAGCAGTCCCATCCTGTAATGACTTACATAGGTGGGCCCTTACACAATACTGTTTTCATCCCTATGCCAAAATAAAACATGTTGTGTCTTTGTTGGTTTGTTTTTAGTAAAGCTCTTAATGACTAATGGGTTTATCTAAATCTTTATATGTGCCTGGTATTAAGTTGCTCTGCCTTTCTAAATTGTTCAATTGTATAGCACACTTTTGGAATGTTAACATTATTTTACATATAACAATCTCAAATTCATTACAATTGTTTAAAAAAAGCTGCCCAGGGGTCTTGTGGTATTGGGTGAGATATAAATATTTTACATAAATATTTAAAGAAAATTGCTTCTTAATGTACTATGAACATCCCATGAGCACCTTTTAAAGGAGAAAAGCACTGTCCTACAAATTCGATGAAATATAAAGAATATAAAGAATTAAGAAGCCCAGCTGAGCTCAAAATCAGTTCATTTTCTAACTTTTTATAGTCAGGTTGCTCCATTTCCTGGGGCCTTTGAAAAAATATATAAAACAAATTATTTTCAAAACTTGCTTGGAGATTTTTTTCATTCATGGTATCATCATTAATCATGATGGAGTGAGGAAATATATCTACACATACTACACACAGAGATCCCTCTCACACAATGCCATTTTAGTACCAACTCCACTTTGGCTGCCACAGCTCCATTCTTTAGAATACTGGTATTTGTAGTTTAGGGCAGGATTTTTTTGTTTTGCTTTGTTTTTTAAAAAAATCATTCTTTGCTAGAGAGATCTAATATCTCACCATAGGGTTTGTTGTTGCTGCTGTTGTTATTTTGGCAAGATTTGTTCAGAAGAGGCTCGCCGTAAGTCAGAAATAACTTGAAGGCACACCATAACAGCAGCAGCAACAACAAGTCATATACTCCGTTAATTCTGAGAGTAAGCCCCATTGAACAAGGTAAGGCCATCTTTTGAGCAGATAGCCAAAGTTTGTTCAGGTTCAGTGTCTCATTCCAGGCTGAGGATACAAAGGAGGCATTTTTCACCTCCTCTGACAACATGTCATGACTCCTTTGGGAGGATTACCTCACACTTTGAACATTCTGGCCTCAAAGGCAGGGAAAGACATCATCCCATGACATGAAGCTTTCTGCCTGACCGGATTTGATAGAGCTATCGACATAAATTGAAAGATGAAGAAAGTTCACTGGCTGATAGGATTCAGCTTGTCCAGCAGAGAGGCAAAGATGACAGCAGAAAGATTCATGCTTTGGCACAGAAGACATATTTTCAACATGAGGAAACTGCTGACATCCCAGCAAGTGAAGAGAGGAAAGGCTTTGGTATCATAGTGCTGATGCAATGCTCCCTTCCCTTAAATAATGGCTGCATTTCTATTGTTCCCACAGGAAAATAAAAGGATAACAATGTTGGGACAATGCTACAAATGCAAAATCCAAAAAAGAGTGATAACTTTATTGGCCAACCAAAATGCAGGAAATTCATCATGCAAGCATTCAAAGTTTCACTGGGCCTCAGCAGACGGAGGCCCCGGAGCCGCCGCCGAACGGAGCGCCGCGGGGCTGCAGCCTCCGCATCCAGGCGCACCGCCGGCGACTCTAAAAGGAGCACCAAATTGGCGCTCCTTTTAGATGTCAGAGAAAGTGCGCCGCAAAAGCGGCGGGCGCACTTTCTCTGACTCAAACGGCGCAGCGCATGTGGGCGCTGCGCCGTGAGGTCATCCCCAATGCGCCAGTCGTGCGGACGGCCGGCGCATCTGGGGGCGACCTCGGGGAGAGGAAGGGGCGCCGCTCGTGCGGCTGCCCCTCCTCTTCCCTGCCCGGAAGACGACTTTATTAGTCGTCTGCTTAGGGCCACAGGCATCTTAATCAGGCAAAGATGTTTAAAATTATGGGGGCAGGGGGAGAAAAGGGATAATGTTAAGAGTCTCAGCCTACATTTTGTCTCAGATGTCACCCTGATGTCAGTCAAGATGGTACTGAGGGATCTCAGTGCAGGCAGAGAATATTCCCTTTCATGGTCATGTGAGGACTAGGGACAAAGAGCAATAAAATACACATAATAATATCTCAACTCCATTAGCAACAGAAAAGTACCTTCCCTTGAAATCCAGCTGTCTCATTGTGAAGCTAGATGCCTCTTTCTTAGGCAAATAAATAAATAAATAAATAAAAATCTGAAGGAGTCTGTCCTGTTACATCTGGAAAAAAACTAGCTGCTATATAGGGAAAACTTGCCAACTGTAGTCCAATGAAAGAGTTTTACCATTGTTGAAGGTAGAAAATCTCAAAGAATTAAGTATGTCTGTATCTATACATGCAGGCATACATTTGGGTGCTCAGCTCCTTGAAGGGAAAGGAAAAGAAATTACCTCTTCTTGAGCCATCCAGAGAAGTGGGTAAGAAATATCATCATCATGTTTTTGTTTTTAAAAAGTTTAATTTATAATTATTTTAAGAGTCTTTTATTTGTTGTACAGGTGACCCTTCCCATTTATGGGGGTTCAGTTCCAAACTCCCCAATCAATGGATGGGAAAAATGCAAATGTTCAAACCCCATATTCGTATACATTTATTTCTTTATTATATTTAGATCTTGCTTTTCTCCCAGAATAGGATTCAATGAGGCTTACAATAATTTAATTAATAATATGGAGTGGTTGTTATTATTATTATTATTATTATTAGTAGTAGTAGTAGTAGTAGTAGTAAATGTTATTATTAAATGTTATTATTCAATTGATAATTGAATAATAACATTTAATAATAATATTTAAAATAATGAGGTGTGGGAAGCCATGGATGCTCCAATGCACAGATAGCTAACCCCCTGATGAAGCGGGCCCACTATAATTGTGTTCTATTCATTCATTTATTGCTGGACATCTCCCCAAGGTCTTGAAAAGGCGGAAAAGTGATAAACAAATGCCAGAAAGGAGAGAAGGGGGAGAAAGGAGACATCATGTGTAGAGGCCCTGGATATTTGTCCCATTTCCCACTCTATAGGTAGGTTTAATGAATGGAGAGAAGCTTGGCAGTAGTGGCCATTGACACTGGATCATTCTGGGTTTTAATTTGAACTTTATATGAACTATTCAAATTACTGAAATATATATGAAGAATAGGCTCATTGAACATTTCTGTAAAAATTCAGAATAAAATCCAGAATGGATTTAACATCCCACTGACACAGAAGATGCCATCCACCACTAGAGCTAGCTCCTAACTGTTTCATCTGCTTTGGAAGGTGTGAGCCTTGTAAAACTGTCCCAGAGTTATCTGAAAGCTGTGATGAGAGCTTGAAATGTCCATCCTTCTCTATGTATCTATCTATCTATTGGACCACCATGCCCAGAATTCTTCAGCTAGCTATTATCAGTGGTCACATTGGCAGTAGGATTATGGAAGTTGTAGTCCTGTCAAAAGCAGTAATTTTTCCAGTGCTCTGGTTAATGATTTAGGGACTAATAGGAGTCACAACATTGGTTCAAACATATACAGTCTATTTAAAATGAAAATGTTTATTTTCTTAACTTAGGCAAACACCAAGAAAAAATATATAAAGCAAAATATTAATATAATGTTTGACATATAGATAGCAACAGTAACCCAACACAGTTATTTACTCCCTCCAATCTTGTGTTGACAAAACTGGAGCCAAAGTGATTTTCATGGTAAAACTTGAAGTGAAGGACTGACATGTTCAAGGGAACCTGAAAGTTTGCTGAAGTGTAAAATTTTATTTTACAAAAACTGAAAGGCGCACCCACTCCTCAATCCCAATTCCAGACCAATAAAAACTGAAAATTCTCTGTTTTCCAGTTGCCATTAAATACTTAGTTCCAATTTGTAAAGTGGGGGGGGGGGAACAGAAGAGGGATATTTGGTGGTGGTGGTTCCCTGGCCGAGGATGAGTTTTCCAGCACTCAAACAGTTGAGAAAAAGATGAGAGAGGTGAGGATATTATGTGGGTTTTTCACAGTACTCATGTATCCTGAAGTGTTTCAAGAAATTATTCTGTGCAGCATCCTCTTTCTGTCTCTCTAGAATGTATACAATCATTTTGGAGGAAAACGGAAGTAAGAAATACTACATACAAGCAATTATTGGAAAGAGATCAGACAATAAAAAATGTTGGACTGAATGTGGATCCTGAGTGTGTCACTGAAAGAATGTCTGTGTCAAATTTTGGATAATTAATGTTACTTACTCCATTCATCCATCCATTCCTGGACCAGTGCCTGGATGCTGTAAAGAACCTTATGAGTGCCAATAAATTGAAGCTGAATCCCAATAGTATGGAGGCTCTTCTGATGATTACATGAAAAGAAATGGATCTCAGGCACCTGACTACAACTGAAGGTGGAAAAGTGAGACAATAAAACCCTTTCTATTGGATTGCTTGTGACCATTTACCAGCCCACCCACCCCACTGTGAGCTGCCTTGAGTAGGGAAGGAAATATTCAAAATTACTCATTCCTAGGTTGAAAAACATGTTTCCCAACATTTTAGGATCCAAGTTGGGAATAATAATGAACCATCAAGAATTTTGTGCACTTTTCTTCTACACACTGTCTAAAAGCGTTGTGTGCATGAATTATCCTGGAAAGAAAAGCATGCATTTTCATCATCCCGGTTTCTGTACAGAAAATGGGTTTCCTGTGCAGAAAACAGGGGGCACATTCACATTATGTTATAAACAGGTTTGCAAACCGGTTTAAAAGGTGGTTGTTCAGACTTGCATTGGGTTTTCCCAATGCAAGTCTAGGAAACAGAAGCAGTGATTTGTGGGCCTGACAAGATGTCTCGAGAGGTGTGTTGTCTTCCTGGGGCAAAGATCAGAGATGTGACAGAGAGGCTGACAAGACTGGTCAGGCCTACTGACCAGTACCCCTTCCTTTTGGTCCACGTGGGAACGAACAACACAGCAAGACACAGCCTTCAGAACATCAAAAGGGATTATGAGGCTCTAGGAAAGAAGCTGAAAGAAATGGAGGCACAGATTGTCATCTCATCTCTTCTGCCAGTTCAAGGGCATGGTCCAGGAAGAGAGAGGAAGATAGCAGATGTCAACAATTGGCTCCGCAGATGGTGTCGTCGAGAACGATTTGGATTCTTGGATCATGGGCTGCGGTTCCATGAGGGCAGACTCCTGGCAAGGGATGGGCTGCATCTCACACCAGTTGGAAGAAATGTTTTTGCCAACAGTCTGAAGAATTTGATCAGGAGGGCTTTAAACTGAACTGTGTGGGGAAGGGAGACAACGTCCTGGAAGACAAAAGGACTGGAGAAAATAGCCAAACTGTCATAGAGGAAACAAGGCAAACAGTACAGGGACCCAACAGTGGGAGGCAAAAAAATGTGCACAGGCAGCAAGTAAAGGGGACACATGGTCTTAGATGTCTCTACACTAATGCACAGAGCATGGGAAATAAGCAAGATGAACTTGAACTCCTAGCACAACAAAGCAAATATGATATAATAGGCATCACTGAAACCTGGTGGGATGAGTCTCATGACTGGAATGTAGAAATAAAGGGGTATAACCTTTTCAAGAGAAACAGGACAAACAGGAAAGGAGAGGAATAGCATTATATGTCAGGGATATTTACACCAGTGAAGAAATCCAGGACATCAATCCTGGAAGCCAAGTGGAGAGCATCTGGATAAAAATTAAAGGGGAAGGAAACAACAGGGATGTTAGTGTGGGAGTCTACTACAGACCCCCAACTCAAGCAGAAGAATTGGATGAAGCCTTTCTAGAACAGATGACCACACACTCAGAAAGGAGAAATATAGTAGTGATGGGTGACTTCAACTATCTGGATATTTGCTGGAAGTCAAACTCGGCAAAATCCTCAAGGTCTAGCAAATTCCTCACTTGCCTCGAAGACAATTTCATTGTTCAAAAGGTGGAAGAGGCAACGAGGGAGTCAGCTATTTTGGATCTGATCCTAACTAACAGGGAAGACCTAGTTAATGGGGTGCAAGTGGTTGGATCCTTAGGCGGGAGTGATCATGTCTTCCTGGAGTTTATTATACAGTGGAAAGGAGAAGCCAGGCATAGTCAGACACGCATTCTAGACTTTAGGAAAGCTGATTTTACTAAACTTAGAGAAATACTGAGGGTGATCCCATGGACAGGAATACTAAAAGAGAAGGGAGTTCAAGACAGATGGGAGTTTCTCAAAAGGGAGATACTGAAGGCACAATTTCAAACCGTGCCAATGAGGAGGAAGAATGGGAGGTGTCTCAAGAAACCAGGATGGATGACTAAGGAACTTGCAACTGAACTATGTTTTAAACGGAACATGTATAAGAAATGGAAAAATGGGGAAATCACCAAAGAGGAATTCAAACAAATAGCTAGCACGTGTAGGGGTAAAGTCAGAAAAGCTAAAGCGCAGAATGAAATCAGGCTTGCTAGAGAAGTTAAGAACAATAAAAAGGGCTTTTGGGGGTATGTCAGTAGCAAAAGGAAAAAGAAGGAAATGGTAGGGCCACTGTTTGGAGAAGATGGCAAAAAGTTAACAGGGGACAGAGAAAAGGCAGAATTACTCAACACCTTCTTTGCTTCAGTCTTCTCAGAAAAGGCAAAGGGTGCTCAACTTGAGGATAATGGAGCAGAGGACAGAATAGGAGAATTTCAGCACAGAATAAGTAAAGAGATAGTACAGAAACATCTGGTTAATCTAAATGAATATAAGTCTCCAGGACCAGATGAATTACATCCAAGGGTATTAAAAGAACTGGCAAATGTAATATCGGAACCATCAGAACCATCTTTGAGAATTCCTGGAAAACAGGAGAGGTCCCAGCGGACTGGAGGAGGGCAAATGTTGTCCCCATCTTCAAAAAGGGGAAAAAAGAGGATCCCAACAATTATCGTCCAGTTAGTCTGACATCAATACCCGGAAAGATTCTGGAGCAGATCATTAAACAGAGAGTCTGTGAACATCTGGAAGATAATTTCATAATCACAAAAAGTCAACATGGGTTTCAGAGAAACAGGTCATGCCAGACAAATCTGATCTCTTTTTTTGATAAAATTACCAGCTTGGTAGATGAAGGGAATGCTGTGGATATAGTATATCTTGATTTCAGTAAGGCCTTTGACAAGGTTCCCCATGACATTCTTGCAAGCAAGTTGGTAAAATGTGGGCTAGACAAAGTAACTGTTACATGGATTTGTAATTGGTTGACTGGCCGAACCCAAAGGGTGATCAACAATGGCTCCTTTTCAACTTGGAAAGAAGTGACCAGTGGGGTGCCACAGGGCTCTGTCCTGGGCCCAGTGCTATTCAATATCTTTATTGATGACTTGGATGACGGTATTGGGAGCATAGTTATCAAATTTGCAGACGACACCAAATTAGGAGGAGTAGCTAATACCCCAGAGGACAGGATCAAAATTCAAAATGACTTGAACAGACTAGAAAGTTGGGCCAAAGCTAACAAAATGAAATTCAACACGGAGAAATGTAAGGTACTGCACTTAGGGCGGAAAAATGAAAAGTACAGATATACGATGGGGGACACCTGGCTGAATGAGACTACATGTGAAAGGGATCTAGCAATCCAGGTGGACCACAAGTTGAACATGAGTCAACAGTGCGATGCAGCAGCTAAAAAGGCCAATGCAATTTTAGGCTGCATCAGTAGAAGTATAGTGTCTAGATCAAGAGAAGTAATAGTGCCACTCTATTCTGCTTTGGTCCGGCCTCACCTGGAATACTGTGTCCAGTTCTGGGCACCACAATTCAAAAAGGATGTGGAGAAACTGGAGCGTGTCCAAAGGAGGGCAACTAAAATGGTGAAGGGTCTGGAAACCAAGCCCTATGAGGAACGACTTAGGGAGCTGGGGATGTTTAGCCTGGAGAAGAGAAGGCTGAGAGGTGATATGATAGCCATGTTTAAATATTTGAAGGGATGTCATATCGAGGAGGGAACAAGCTTGTTTTCTGCTGCTCCAGAGACTAGGACCCGAAACAATGGATGCAAGCTGCAAGAAAAGAGATTCCACCTCAACATTAGGAGGAACTTCCTGACAGTAAGGGCGGTTCGAGAGTGGAACACACTCCCTCGGAGAGTAGTGGAGTCTCCTTCCTTGGAGGTCTTTAAGCAGAGGCTGGATGGCCATCTGTCAGGGATGCTTTGATTGGGAGTTCCTGCATGGCAGGGGGTTGGACTGGATGGCCCTTGTGGTCTCTTCCAACTCTATGATTCTATGATTCTATGATTCCCAATGTGAATTTTTTTGGGGGGGGCGGGTGGTGCAAATCCCTCTTAACTCAGTGCTTTTGAAACTGAGGCATTTTCTGTGTCTTTTCAAAAGAACCAGTCTTTTTTTGTTTTACCAGCCACAAATGGGAACTTGCTGCCAATTCAAATCGGAGCACAGGAAGGTTAATGTGCAGGGGGTGGATCATGCCCACTCCTTTGCTCTCTTCCTGCCTACCAGAGCCAAAGCCAGTGAAGTGGATTCTCCTGGGAACATTATTATAATCCACCCCACACACTTAGGGAAGAATTTACTGCAGCCTAAGAAGACCAGATTTAGCCTCCGCTCCACTGATATTGATATCCCCATCTACCCCAAAAAAGATAGATGTCTCACCTCTAACTACTTCTAATTTTAGCTAATTTGTTATTTCTTCTGCTTTTAATTAGTATTTTATACTGCTATTCATTTTATATTGTTATCGTTTTTAGTTTGCTTCTTTTTCTTTTTTTATCATAGGGGGGTTGGGGTAAGGGATTATTTAGAAATCTGGTATTAATTATATATCGTATTTTATTGTTATTCCTATTTGTTGTAACCTGCCTTGATCCACAGGGAGAGGTGGGCTACAAATAAAATGTATTATTATTATTATTATTATTATTATTATTATTATTGGATGGTGCACTTTTTTAAAAAAAATAAAAATAAAAATTTGACAGTTTAGGCTCATCTTTGCTATTGCATGGCCACAGTAGACAGTACCTTTAAATATTCGCATCATCCATATGACAAAGGTGCGCATGATTTGACTGACATTTTTTAAAAACCCTATCAGGGGGTGATGGTTAGGGGGTCATTTTTTCCCTCTTTCCTCAGAAATAAAACCACAACAGACTCCACTTCCAAGTTGGTGCAAACAAAGCTCTCTCATACATATTATATTGCATTTATACCCCATGTTTAAACCCATGGGGATTTCTTGGCTGAGACTGGGTGCTGAGGAGGAGGAGGAGGAGGGGGATGAGGAGGAGGAGGAGGGGGATGAGGAGGAGGAGGAGGAGGAGGAGGAGGAGGAGGAGGAGGAGGAGGAGGAGGAGGAGGAAGGGAAGGTTTTCCATGGGACTGGGAAGAAAGGTGGATTTGTTGCGGGAGTTTGTTGGCAAAGGATCTTCAGAGGGGCTTGCCATTGCCATCCTCCGAGGCTGACAGGGTGTGTGTGTTGGGATTCCACCAAACAGTGTGATGTAGATGCACATCATTTGACTGGCAGTTTTAAAAAATCTGAGCATAATCAAAATGGTGGCTCCATTTTAAATCAATACAAATGGTAACGTGAACATCAAGAGGGTTAAATTGTCACAGATAGATTCGATAGGGGTAAATGTAGTGGGAACTTTGATTCAGTATTGCATCATCGAATCTCCCTGGATCTACTCAGTACAAAAACGCTAGTGTGAATGCGCCCAGGGTGTGTGTGTGCACGCGTGTGCAACAAAACATCTGTTTTTCTCTGCAAAATAACTCCTGCTCAACACTCCAGGATGTTCAAAGTTTAGGATAATATTTCAGAAAAATATTATGTGGCTGTTGTTTTTTTCCTGGAGTGACGAAAAAAATGTTTTTATAAATCATCCTCATATGCAAGGATGAAATAGTCAAGGAATACATCCCTAATCTTGATAGACATCTAACCAACGTGGGTGTAACAGAGGATAGTGAGATCTCCTCTAGCAGGGTTCAGCCAGGGTCATCTGCCTTTTGGTTTTTCTTGCAATACCCATTCCACACTCTCATTATCTAACTTTCTTATGCATCCGCTTGACAGAAACTGTACCTGGTTTTCTTTTCCTGATTTTTCCACTACTTCTCAGTTTCTTCTCCTCTCCATTTTGTAGCTTACCTCTTAGAAAGCAAGCCATTATTTTAAAGCTGTGTATTTCCCTGAGTGCTTTGGCAGAAACAGAAAAAAGAGGGGATATAAATAGAATGAGCAAACAATCAAGCAAACTATTGGAAATACTTTCTAAGTAGGACCATATTCCAAACGTACAAGCTGCTAGTGTGTTTCTGCATCTTTGAAAATGATGCAGCCTTCAACTGAAAATATTTAAAAACTTTTTCATGGACTTCTGCAGCTGTACATCAGACTTTTAACTATTCCCAAGAGGAGCTGGAAAAAAAATTCCCAGTAATAATAATAATAATAATAATAATACGATTTATTTATATACCGCCCCTCTGGCTAGCCAATCGAGGCGGTGAACAACAAAATACATTAATACACTACAATAAATTAAACAACGATAATACAGTAATACATTCCAGCAAATTAAATAAAGCATTCCCTCCTCCCCGAACATCAAACAAATAACAGCATTAAAATCTCATTTACAAACAAATTAAAAAAAAAAAACCAACTACTTAAAATTATACAATATAAAATACAAATTATGTAACTGTTGAGAAAAAAAAAAACCATCCCTCCATCCCACCCCCACCCACCCACCCAAAAACAAAATAACAAAAACAGTATGAAGACAGTTATAGTTAAAATATACAATGTAAAAATGCAAATTATACAGTTACTAAGTAAAGTTCCTCCCCCAACCGCGCAAATGTTCTCTCAGTTATTCCCTGGAGGGCTATAAGAAACTTCTTAAAGGCCCTGGAGATGGTCCTGCCCTCCTCTTCCTCCTCCTCAGCGCCGCCGCAGTGCCGGGCGTGTTGGGGCCAGGAGCGGGGCCCAGGTGGAAAGTCACGCCGCCGCTGCCGCTGCTGGGGGAAGGGAA
Organism: Phrynosoma blainvillii; assembly: GCA_026167975.1. Lineage (NCBI taxonomy): Eukaryota > Metazoa > Chordata > Lepidosauria > Squamata > Phrynosomatidae > Phrynosoma > Phrynosoma blainvillii. Next base: position 302,076,239 of record JANUYF010000004.1, read on the forward strand.
GGCTCGGTGGGGCCTTTATAGCCCTGGAGATGGTCCCGCCCTCCTCTTCCTCCTCCTCAGCGCCGCCGCAGGGCCGGGCGTGTTGGGGCCAGGAGCGGGGCCCAGATGGAAAGTCCCACCGCCGCTGCCGCTGTGGGGGAAGGGAAGGCTCGGTGGGGCCTTTATAGCCCTGGAGATGGTCCCGCCCTCCTCTTCCTCCTCCTCAGCGCCGCCGCAGTGCCGGGCATGTTGGGGCCAGGAGCGGGGCCCAGGTGGAAAGTCCCGCCGCCGCTGCCGCTGCCAGGGGAAGGGAAGGCTTGGTGGGGCCTTTATAGCCCTGGAGATGGTCCCGCCCTCCTCTTCCTCCTCCTCAGCGCCGCCGCAGGGCCGGGCGTGTTGGGGCCAGGAGCGGGGCCCAGGTGGAAAGTCCCGCCGTTGCTGCCGCTGCCGGGGGAAGGGAAGGCTCGGTGGGGCCTTTATAGCCCTGGAGATGGTCCCGCCCTCCAGTAACAAGCCTTGTAATTCCACTCTGCTTATCTTCAAGCATTTTGCCTTTATTTACTGAGAGACCCTCCATACCTCTTTCTTTCTTTCTTTCTTTCTTTCTTTCTTTCTTTCTTTCTTCTCTCTTCTTAACCTTCCCTTCTTCATCATCATCTTGCCTCCCCTAACAAAAAAATGCACAGGTATTTCAGCTCTTCATCCACAGTTAACTGCCTTTGATCTTTTGCTCTGTAGGGGTTATTTATTTGCTGCTATCTCAGCTAAGGCTATGCTTGTGGGGGGAGGTTTTGGGAGAGATAAAGAGAGAGGAGGGAGAGAGAGAGATGAGGAATTAAACGGCAATAGCACAATGCCTTACAGTATGCAAGCATTTATTTTTCTGTATTGTCTTTGCATTGCATTAAATTTTGAGTGAACTTTACTATGTCCATTTGGCATGTTTTGGGAAGATGAAACAGTTTGTCCAAAATATGTTTTGTTTTGTTTTTTATTTAAGATCTTGCATTTAATAATCTTAAAATTCTTTCATTATTAATCTTCAATTAAAATTGTATTTCTTAAACAAGAGTATCTCCAATCCCAATTATTTGTGATTTTCTTTGACCATCTGCACAGTCTGTCTTTATTTTAGTGTAGAATCTTCCGTACTAGTTTATGGCCCCGTTCCATTTTCTAATTTACTTTGACTTTATAGGTAACATGTGGATTGACCTTCACATCTGTTCTCAGACTCACACATTGTTTTAACTGCTAGTCTCCCTTCATGTGCTCTGTGGTCCACAAATGTTTATGACAAATAGAGCAAGTTCTTTTTAAAGATGCTATATGACACCTGGCCCCACTGTGTTGCAACTCGTTGTTTCATAATTATATAATGTTCTATTACATGTGAACTAACACCTTTAACTGGAACAGTAAATGTATAGGAAGGAAATGCAGTTGTCATATTGGTGCAATATGATCAGAGAAGTACACATCAGAAAACACCCTGTCCACTGCATTTTGTACCTGTTAGAGTTTACATACATTCTTCAAGGGCAACCTCCTACAATAATTTAATCTGAAAGTGACCAAGGCATGTGACATCGTGGCCAGGTTTGTCTTTTTCAATCAGGGGCATACTTGACACATCAACCAAAGCTGACTATAGGTAAACCTAACCCCACCTGAGCAGCCAGGAGCAAATTGTGAACCTGATCCTAGAACATGCAGTCATAGAATCATAGAATCATAGAGCTGGAAGATACCTCGAGGGCCATCCAGTCTAACCCCCTGCCATGCAGGAATACACATTAAATGCACCCCCCCCCCATCAGATGGGCCATCCAGTCTCTGTTTAAACACCTCCAAAAAAGGAGACTCCACTACACTCCAAGGGAATGTGTTCCACTGGTGAGCAGCTCTTACTGTCAAAAAGTTCCACATAATGTTTAGGTGGAATCTCTTTTCCTGTAGTTTGCATCCATTCTGTGTCTAAAGACGTTATCACATGGGGATCTGCCGCCGAAAACTGAAAATAAACCGGACAAGCGCAAGACTTTAATTTACGGGATTTGTCCCATTCCACCTCATCTGATAACTAAATTCGAATTTAAAAGGGGGTTAATTCAAACAAAAACCTGATCTTTTCAAATCCCCCAAAATCCTGAAAATGAAAAGCAGGTTTTTGTTCGAATTAACCCCCTTTTAAATTCGAATTTAGTTATCAGACGAGGCGGAACAGGACAAATCCCGTAAATTAAAAACTTCTGCTCGTGCCCGTTTATTTCCACTTTCTCCCCGCAACTCCCCGTGTGATAACGTCCCTAGTCTCTGGAACAACTGAAAACAAGCTTGCTCCATCCTCAATAGGACATCCCTTCAAATATTTAGACATAGCTATTATGTCACCTCTTCTCTTCTGCAGGCTAAGCATACCCAGCTCCCTAATTGCCTTTGCAGACTGCTAGAAATAGTGCAAATTGAGTCCACTTTAAGGTTTAGGGTTAGGAAATCATGGGAACTGTAGTTTATTGTGGCACCAGAGCTCTCTGACAGAGAAGGCTCAATGTTTCAGAAAAATAACAACAATTCCCATGATTCCCTAGCACTAACCCTAACCCTTAAAGTGGACTCAATTTGCACTATTTCTGGCAGTCTGCAAAGGCCTAAGTCACCCCTCATAGGTCATGGTTTGCAGACTTGTTCAAAACAAGTTGTTCCATCAGTCCCAGATGAAACAATGATCAGTACTGTAACTTTGTTTTTCCAAATCAAGCTTCTGTTTGTTGTCCCATAGGCAATTTCTCACTGGATCCTAACAACATTTCAGAATTCCCACAGTCTTTTTGTTGTGCATTTAAAAAGAAAATTTGAGCATCAGTTATTAGGGTTCACCCCCCAAACTCTGGATGACCTCTCCCAGCAGCAATAGATATTGAATGATAAGTATATTAGAGCCTTTAGGAGTTGCAGAGAACATGAGCATGAGCCACTAGGCAAAGGACTGATAATAATCTCTAGAGCCACCTCTGAGAATCTTCAGATAGGACCAGTACACTACAGAATGCTGGTGCTTGGTATCAGCCTAGCATCCGAAAACATAACCAATGATATTGAATACTGGAGAAAGGTCCTACAGAACCAACACAGATGCATATTCACTGACTCCTCTACATTTCATTTTGGCCACACGTCCCCTATTAACCCACTTGCATACACATGCAGGTACACAGAAAGAGATCCCTCCAACATAGTTATTCAAATACAACACAGCCGTTCCTAAAACAGACATATAAGATGCAAGTTGTCCACATTTTTTCTAAGCTCCCCACCTCTTTGTTGGCATGCAGCACTGCTCTGCAGACCAGCAAATCTGACTCTACATCCCACAAGCCTCTTTTACCCACCAGCCCACTCATTTTCCATCTGTAAGTCCCTATCTAGTGCAAAATCTTCTCTCTGCAGCTTTTTGCATCCTCCATATTATTATTCAGCTTTCCTTGCCTCTCCTTCATCTCACTATTCTCCATCCCTCCACTGCATTATGATCCCAGCCACAATCAATTTTTATTTTTATTTTTTATTTTTTGCTGCTGCTGCTGTTGCAAGAATAGCTATTCTTTTTCCTCTGTGACAATGACCCTCTGCTGGCAGGAAAAGAAAAGACATCTAGAGGGACAGCTTGTTGTTTTGGTGCCAAACCACTGTGACCATTTTCCTATTAAGGCTTGAGGTTGGATTTTTTCCATTGTTTTTAAGTTTTCTGCACATGCTTAAATACTCACACTTCAGTTTTCTAAATAATGAACAAAATTAATTTTATACCTCTCCAGTGATAAGTATTGTGGAAACATATTCTTATACAGATGCTTCCTGTAACTTATCACTAGCACGAACTATACAATAGGCAAGAGTGGAGAAGTGACAGACTCCAAGCAAGAGGATTATCCTTTAAGATTTTCTTCTCTTTAGGAAAGGATGAAACCTTTATTTAGCCTGACACAAGAGGGGTAAAAGACCTCAACTGATTTCTGAAATATGATGGGGCAAGTTCTACTTGGAGTGATCCAAAGTCTTTCAGTGTCAGCTGCATGCTACCCACTACATAGTCATTATCAGATGTCAACAGTACCCTGTACAGTATCAAAGCCTCATCCATTCTTGTGTGAGAGAATGAAGAACAAAAAACTTTCAACACATTTTCAAATAAGAAAGATATTCTCTTTCAATCTTCAGGGGGTTTATCCACATGTGAGAACATTTCTTCTAACATACATTGCGTTAAAGGTGCAAATGGTATAAATTGGTGCTACTCAAAGGGGAGTCATACTGGCCTAGGCATTGGGGAAAATGCTTAGATAGCTTGGGTGTAAACTGTAAAACTGTAATGTTGCATGGACTTTCAAAATGTAGAGATGCTGGATCAGTCAGCCAGTACTTATGTGATTGCTATAGATGTTTGTGTGTACTCAGCTTCACAAAAGGAAAACACTGTAGTTTTGTACAAAGGATAATTGTGCAAATTATAGAAGCCTTCACAGCAATCATTGTCTCGTTCTTGTGCTACAGATAGAACTCTTGCAGAGGCTGATGATTTTTCTTAAGGGAGACATTTGCAAACATTCTGCACATCCCTAGTATTATGTGGGGTTTCTGATTAGCACATGAAAGAAAGAGCAGAGTAGAACTTCTACAGAACTTCTGCCACATCCTGAGAAAGCTTTGAAAAAGGAAAGCTAAGCTAATGAGCCAATGCTCTTCCTGACTATTTGGTCTGGTGACTAGGGCATGGAATAAACAGGCATAATAAGGCGTTGAGATGATGCACTCCTCCAAAGCAGGTGTAAACCAGGTTGAAGCCACACTTTGGGGCTAAAAACAAGAGCAAACACAACTTGGGATTGTTCAGCTTAGCATAGAAGTTGTGCATCTCTGCACTTGCATATAAATGCCCCAACTCAAGTGCAGGGCTGCAGCAAAGCAAAGCAATGAAAATGAGACAACTCCAATGGAGGTAATTACAATACACACAAACCAGACAATCCAACAGGGAGATGAAGGGGACATGTATGAGGAGCCACCATGATTGTGATTTTCTCTCCCATAAATCCCTGGTAGAATCCTTAATGATCCTTAACAACGGGTTAGATTTTGGATGGAATCCTGTTGGTATCTTATGTACATGTAGTCACCTACAGAGATGACTGGACATTTTGGTCCAGTGAAGAACATCCACATTCAATTCAAGGTGGTAGAAGTAGAGTTGTGTAAACAGTGTCATTGTGCATGCACAAGAATATGCATGCAGGTTGCACATAGACATTTATGGAGGTCCATGGAAGTGCATACACAATGGCACTGTGTACACAACTTCATTTCTACAAGGTGTGGGATGTATGTGTGTAAAACAATATAATATTGTTTTAAGGGGGGGGTTGGGATCGGATTTCTATATGTTTTACAGTTGTAAGCCGCCCTGATTGGGTTACCAAAGGGCGGGATATAAATAAATTTTATTATTATTATTATTATTATTATTATTATTATTATTATTATTATTATGTGTGCCTTTGGTTGTGCCTTTAGTTGCACAAGTGGGTGTCTGTTCAGTTGCACAACATTTCTCTTCAACAAAAGGGTTGTGTGTCACAAGTGATGAGTAACTGCATGTGAGACTTACACTCTTCACACCTCACATAATATCTCATCCTTTGTCTTGCTTTGTAAAATAAAACAAAATGAAAGGGGGAAAGGAAAGGAAAACAATTGGAGATGTGGCACACAATTTTGGTGCATGAAAAGGTTTATTACTTCACACACACCCCAAAAAGTATTCCCCCTTTCCACTATTTTAACCTGTTTTTCCCCCTCTTTTTTTTTTAAATGGCTTTTTACATATGAAAGAAGAAGGGGAGTGACCATAGGATTTATCAAAGTTCCTTCATCTGTAAACTTACAACATTGGCAGAGGGTTGCACTTGATGACCCTAGTAATACCTTCAAACTCTGTTATTGTATGATTCTATGATGACTGTCTAGACAAAATTCTATGATTCTATGATTGAACCAACATGGTATAGCAGTTTGAGTGTTACACTATGACTCTTGGAAACCAGGATTTGAATTCCTGTTCAACCATAGAAATCTACTAGGTGGCTGTGATAAATGGGGTCCTCCATTTATCAGAGGACTTCTCCCAGACAACAAAGGGTTAAATGTTGCAGGGAGGTGCACTCAAAATAGGGTTTACATCACAGCTGATGAAATGCCAACTGACCATTCAGTTGGGCAGAACCGGGAATTTTTGAGATGCTTCTAAGGAGAAAGTTTTAAAAAGCCTCTTTGCAACATGAGGCTTGAGTCTGCTTAAGTCTTCTTTTATCTACTTTCGGGCTGTGTGTCTTGAGGCAGACCTTAAGGAGCTGGTGGAGCTGGACAATAGAGTCCAGGCTTCCAGCTGCCCAGAAACATCAAGGACTACAAATCCCATCTGAGCTGTAAGTAAGATTAGGAACATGTACTAGTTGGTGGCATTAGGATTTTTGTTATTTTACTGGCTTGGCTGAAATGACTGTATTCTGTAACTTACATTTTTCTGTGCCTGTAGGACAAGAGGTCCTGCATGTGATGATATCTTTTGCTCTAGAATTGCTTAGTTAAAATAAAGCTTTTCTTTAAAGTACCTTGCCTCTCTCACACTCCTTTTTCATGTGTCTTTGGCTCAGCTAGTTCTTACCTATAAATCATTTAGCAAAGTCCTGGTGTGTTGCTAAGGGAACTCAGGGGGGTTGCAGACTGCCATAAATAGTGTGAATTCAGTCCACTTTTAGGGTTAGGGTTAGTGCTAGGGAATCATGGGAACTGTTATTTTTCTGAGACATTGAGCCTTCTCTGTCAGACAACTCTGATGCCACAATAAAATACAGTTCCCATGGTTCCCTAACTCTAACCCTAACCCTAAAAGTGGACTGAATTCACACTATTTCTGGCAGTCTGCAACCCCCCTCAGTCTAATTCATCAGGTGATGGCAGCTATTGGAAAAAGTTGGTCTCAAGGGGTCCCATCCAGCTCAGCAGGAGTGGAAAGGGGACCCAGAAGATCTTCAATGGGCCTTTGCAGACTGCCAGAAATAGTGCAAATTGAGTCCACTTTAAGGGTTAGAGTTAGTGCTAGGGAGTCATGGGAATTGTCTTTTTTTTCTGAAACATTGAGCCTTCTCTGTCAGAGAGCTCTGGTGCCACAATAAAATACAGTTCCCATGATTTCCTAACCCTAACCCTAACCCTTAAGGTGGACTCAATTTGCACTATTTCTGGCAGTCTGCAAAGGCCCAATGATAATTTCTATGTGCAAACAGCCAGAACCGGGTTTCAGGATCTGGCTCTGAGGATCATCACAGGTTGAAATGACTTGAAGGAATACAACAACAGAAACAACAACAACAGTTTCATCATGGTCTATTATTGTAAGAAAGTGGCTTCTTTGTAAAGAAATATCAGTCCACAGCTGGCAAACACCATGAAGAGATGCTCCCCTCATAGCCACCAGCAAGCCTCGAGCTAGAAATCTTTACCTCAATATGACCTCCAAAATGTCTTCCAATTTTCAACTGCTGGAAGAAGGACATTCAAAATTTGGACATTGATGACCAGAGCTTGAGCAGTTTGGGCTATAGATATCAAAATTTTACTGGCCCATAAGGAGCCCATAAGCAGAAGCAGTAGCAACTAGAAGAGTTCATGTCAGTGAAGTGGTTTAGTCATTCTAGCGTTTAGTCCTAATTTAAAGGAGTTATTCAATATAATGTGTGGAATACAGAAAGAGGGATTTGTTACTTGAATAATTCCTTTAAAGTTCAAGATTTAATCTGGTAGTAAACTTACTGTCCTACCAACATGGAAGCCACCAGCTTTCACTGTGGTGTGTGTGTGTGTTGTTTGCCTTCAGGTCATTTGTGACCTACACTGACCCTAAAGTAAACCTATCATAGGGTTTCCTTGGTATGTTTCTTCAGAGGGGGTTTGCCATTGCCATCCTCTGAGGCTGAAAGGATGTAATTTGCCCAAGGTCACCCAATGGGTTTTCTTTGCCAAGCAGAGATTCGAACTCTGGTCTTCCAGTATCCTAGTCCAACACTCAAACCGCTATACCACACTACAGTCCAAAATAGTAATAATAATAATCTTTTGCAGGCTGTAGGTGCAGGAGATACTTCTCAAAACAGTCCTGATTCTCTGTTATTTCTATAATAAAACATAATATTTTCATTAAAGAAGCATTACACTTGAACACTTTAATCATTTTCCCCATCTTTGATGTGAGCTATTTATGTGAGGTATCTTTGTAAAAAAAGAGAAATAAAAATTGTAATAGGAACCAAAGAACATCCTAAATAAATGTTTTTTATCGACCAGCACACAGTACAAAGATCTATGATAACACTTTAGACCTAAAGAATTAGCAGATGAATAATATGTATATCTTTCTCTTGGCTTCAGTTATCTAATGATTAGCTGAGAAAATTTCCTATGAGTGATTTGCCATGCAAGCAAGAGCATCCAAATTACTTAAACTAATAAGAATATTATTGCTAGACTCTTTATTATTTAAACATTTTTGGTTACTGCTAGCAAGATTTATACATTCAATACAAAAAGTCTCAGATGCTTTGCATGGCATATTATTAGTCTCTCTTGATAAAAACTTCTTTGCTTTTCTCCCATCTCAAGGGAACTTAATTTAAATATGAATGCACAGGGGAGAAAACAGCTGCAGAAACTGAAATTAATAATGCCCATTTCTAAAAGGGAGAGAGAAAGGAGAAAAGAGAAAGAAAATGAGAAAACAAAATGAGGCAGATTTTTTTTAAAGCAAACCAGAAAAAGAAAACAATGAGTAAATTCTGTTTTAGAACCTGGCAATGAACAAAATGGCATCTATCTGGTATTGTAGACATCTTAAGAAATAAAACAAGACTGTGGACATGATCCAGCTCTAGTCAAGTATGCTCAAACCACATGGTGCACTTTCTGGATATAGTATCAATGGGTGAGTGACAGCAGAACTTAAAAAAAATATTTTTAAATCCGTCCATTATAATCTTTCTTATTTATTTATCCATATTCCAAGTTTTACTCAGGTCTGTAACCCAAGGAGTCTTACAAAGCATTTTAACAGATGCAACTAACAGCTGTCATTAATAAAACATACAAAAAGTTAAAATAGAATTAAAGTATCAATAGAATTAAAAATATATTAAAATGCAAAAGAAAGAAAGCCATGCAACACAATTATTAGCAGACCTTTCCCAATAAACAGTTCCTCAATGACTCTTGAGAGAAAATATGGTAATCTATTTATCACCTGAACAAAATCATGGAGTGAATGGGGTTTTGCCTCTCTATGAAGAAAATTCAAGTAGGAACAGATACCAGAGAACAAGTCCTCCTCTGAAGATCTCAGTACCTAGCAGGTTCATATGGGAGTATACAATCATTCAGATAGCTGGATCTGAACTGTATGAGGTTTTATAGGTCATAAACCAGCATTTTGAACTGTGCCCAGAAACATATTGCTACCCAGCGGTGCTACTGTAACAATTGCTCTCCAGCTGGGCTGCCATTAATATGATTCCCTTGGAAAGAAAATCCACCCTGTCTTCAGACCATGTTTCTTACCAGAATTATATTGTTTCTCTGGTAATGAAACAGCACTGACAGGAGAGAAATGGTTCTGGCACAAAGTTTGTTGCCAATAGAAGGATGTAGTTCCCAATGTGTGATAGGGAGGCCAATGTACATCCTTTCCCAACCTTTCACAGCTCTATGCACTCTTGACATTAACATGTGTTAACATGTGACATTAATATATTTTTCATTATAATGTGTTTTTATATTGTGAGCTGCCTTGGATCATTTTTGTGAGAAAGGTGGCATAGAAATAAAAATAAATAAACAAACAAACAAACATCTGCATAATAACTCAAAAATTCATTGTCTTCATATTCCCTGAGTCCTAAGAATATCATCTCCAGTTTAAGTATGATAGATTGATTGCAATGCTCATTCCTCATGTCTCCTTCTCTTATTGTGACTGTACATCTCTGTATTTGAAAGGCATAGAACTTATTAGGTGAAGGCCTGCTAAATGAAAATTAGTGACCAAAATTAATGAGGCTACTGTATATGCAAATTCAAAAATGACAGCATATCCTCTGGTCTAATTAGCACATACCTTTTGTGCCATTATAGATAAGAGAACATCAATGTTTTCCCTCTAATGCACGTGAAGCTTATAAATTGGGGAGGGAAGGGGTTGGCAAATTCAATTAATGGATAGGTATTGAAAGCTAACAAATGAGTTCTTTTGATTAGGACTGGGTTCTTTGAAGAAAGAATAATTGGCAACAAAAAAGTAAATGATTTTAAAGCAATTAATACTTTGGTTTGTTGTTTTTTTTTCAAAAAAAAGGCAAAAAAAAAAAATACATGGCTGAAGCCTCAAATCTGTGTGACATAAAGACTTGACAATATGCACCTTCCCTTCCCAAATATTTTCATTCAGGTTCTAGCCTAATTGCTTAAAAAGACAATCTTAAACATTGGCTGAGGGAAAAGAGATTCCACAGTGGACAAACTGTCATTTTCTAAGATTTACCAGATTTTGCCAGCCAAGGAAGAAGTTGGGGTGGAGTTTCCATTCCCTTCTCTTATTTGATTCATCCTATTTAAAAGCTGTCTTGTGTCCCATTCAGGTGAAAGTTAGAATAATCCATCAATCAGTCACTTCTTGCCATTGACACTAATTCCATTGATAGTAACCAGAAAAGAAATAAATATGTTGTTTCCAGGGCTCATATACATATACATGTACATATACATAGGCCTTTATGGAGCAAATGTGTGATCTTTCAATCTACCATGAAGGGATATAAAGAATATATGAAAATATTAAAATGTTGAAAAACATGTTTCTTGAATGTCAGGTAGCCCTGAAAAGGAGAATCTTGGAATGAGGAGAATCTCAGGACTCTGCAGCAAATTTGCATGTGCTATTTTTGGACAGAACACATCATTTTCTGTGCAGAAGTTAGTATTTCTATGAATGAAATGTTTGCTGTATGGGAAAGGCTACTTTCTGCAGAAAAATACCACATGCATATTTTGTGCAGAATAAATCCCAAGCTACAAAGAGTCATCAAAAACTGCACCATTTTCAAAGATTTTTTCACAAGAGGAAGAAAATTGTTAAAATTGTTCATTCAGCTTTCAAAAATGAAATTAATGAAGAATTAAGTTCCTTCTAGCAGGTGATCAGATTGTATCCTGACAGAACACCATAGGAATGCCCTGCTTTTTCTTCTCTTGACAGAGAACATTGTGATTAATAAAGCCATGGTCTTTATTAATCTTCTTCTTCTAACTGAAGACAGAATCTAGAGTGTGATTTTTCTGATGATTCATAACTAGAAAAATCATTAGTCTCACATAGGATAAGGCTGTCTTAGGTGGTACATATTCAATGGCATGATACAATTTTTATAAGGGGTAGGTAAAGGTATTCCCCATTGACAAGGTTGTCAAGTTGTGTCCAACCATAGGGGGCAGTGCTCATCTCTGTTACTAAGCCAAAAAGCCAGTGTTGTCAGAGACTACTCTGTGATCATGTGGCCAGCATGATTGCACAGATCGCTGTTTAACTTCCCACCAAAGTGGTACCTATTTATCTACTTGCATCTGCATGCTTTCGAACTGCTAGGTTGTCAGAAGCTGGGACTAGTGACAGGAGCTCACCCCATCCTGCAGCACCTGGGCCTCAGACTGCCAACCTGATGATCTTGCAGTCAACAGAATCAGCGTCTTAATCACTTGAGCCACTGCATCCTGATTTTTGTACTCCCCTAGTATATACAATATTTTACAATTTTCATACTCCCCTAGTATAAAACTTCAACAGACTCCCAACATCCATCATCCCAGTCCCCAAGTAATGTATCCAGTATGATCTCAACATGCAGAATCTTCTGATGATTATCTTCTTGTAACTCGGTAGGACCTTTTGCGAATTGAGAGTTTCCCCCTTTCAGTCATTCAAACTGTTGCCTTTGATATGACTGAAAATATTTCATGTGAGAGAACTTCTACTCCCCCTACCCATCCTGGGAACTATAGTTGTCTCTGAAGTGAGGTCAGCATCACAATGGATCCCCCTCATGGATAGTTACAAATACCTAGACTGCTTGTGTTAGGCTTCTTTCACTCCCATCTGTCCTTTTTTGCAGACACAAATGCTTTTGCTTGCAGCCTTCAAAGGAAAAAAAAAGAAAGGGGGAAAAACGCCTTGCACTGGGGCTTTTTCAGAGCTATCATTAAACTTTTTTAGCTGACTTGTCACCCTGAAAGGAGTCGTTTCAGATTTGATTAAGAAGAGGAAGTCAAACATGCTACAGAAGATTAAATCTGAATCAGTCTGTGGAAATAGAGAGTCCATCTCCACTACACTGTTACAGAAGTTTGATACCACTTGAGGCACTATGGTTGCATCCCAGAATATCCTGAGTTTTTCAGGTTAGTGAGCAAATTAGAGATTTTTCACCGTAGTTCAGAGCTCTAAAACTCACCACCAGTTCCATGTACCTCATGAAACTACAAATCCCAGGATTCAATGGCATCCAGCCATGGCAATTAAAGTGGTATAAAACTGTAGTAAGTATCAAGTATAGATGCATTCTTAGTGAGCAAGTAGAAAAAATAGGTCCTTGCAAGCAGTGGTGTCCCTAGGTTTGATGTCACCTGGTGTGGTAACTCATGGTGTCACCCCCCTCCTCCCATTTCATATCATACAGAATCCTTAATAAAAAATTTGGTAATAGTGTTACTCATAAATCATTATTCCCATATACAACTGAATGTAATGCTAATAGTTAATTTTATTTTTTTAAAAAAATATTTATAATTAAAAAAAATTCTAGGCCCCCTCCTTTCTTCTTCCATTCAGGTTCACCTCACTCCCACAGTCTCTTAAAGCATTTTAAACAGATACAGGCAAATACCACAATGTTTCTGCCAAAATACAGGTATTTGAGCAGAAGTGGTGTAACCCCCCCCCCCTTTTAGGGTGCCACTTGGTGCAATCCACACCCCTTAGTGACACCACTGCTTGCAAGGCGGATGGCCTTTCTGTTTGAGCGTGGTTGTTACTAACTGTTGCCATTCATGATTTTCAGTGTTAATTTTCCCCCTCTTATGTAGCCTCAATTTAACTCAGCTATCATTATAGAAAGATTCCTTCATGCAAGGACCCCTTTAGATTATAACCCTCTCAACTCTGTAAAGAATAAGGCTAACCTTTCTTGCAAAATGTTCCAGGCTAGGAATGAAAAATCTCCTTTTCATCTGCCTCAGAGTTGCCCCTAGCCCTATAAATTTTCCATTTCAATGATCAGATTGGAAATCATGTTTGGAAGGGCTGGAGGATAGAAACATTTTTCAAGAAACCTTTTTGGATAGTACTGGACAAAGCTCCCTTTCTATTTTATTGGGATCTTTCAACACCAGGAAAATAGGCAGAGAAATTCTGTACATTTTAAGGTGGGTAGGAGATTTCTCAGGCAATTTCAGCTTCACGTTGGATTAAATTTACCTCATGGTAGAGCTAAAGTGAAAAGAATGTTTATATATATATATATATATATATATATATATATATATATTATTTAAAAAGCCTTTCTACCCATTGTAAGTAGCCACAGTGATCCTCTACATCTCCCTCTTCCTGTGCTAGATGACCATGGAAGGGAGGACAGTTACCGTGGCTTTCATGGTAATCAGGGATAGGAAGAGAATTGCATCTAGAAGCAATTCAGAAAACCGTGGAGAGCTGGAGGAGTTTGTTTTTTTGCTCTGGCAACTCTAGCTGATGGTCCTATCTAGTGTAGGTTCATTGTAAGCAGGGGTGGGCAATTTGTGGACTCCCTGATATTCTTCCCATCTTCCCTCACCATTGGCTATGCTGGCTAGGGTTTATGAGAGTTACAAATCTGATCCTTTGTTTCTCTCACTTTCCCTTTTGTTTCTGTGAGATGTGCATAGGGACTCATGTTTTAATATGCTTTATATATGTATAAAAATATCTAATGTTGAATTAGTTTCTTAAATTACAGTTGCTACTTGTTGGTTCAGTTGAATGCATTGGCATCACTAGGCTTGGTGCTACCTGGTGGGGGACAGCCTGCCCTTCTCTGGTGCCTCAGTCACTTGCCCCTATCTCTGGCTCCCAGCCTCACACTGCCTAGCCAAACCTGGCTAGGCCCAGAAAGGGCTGTTGGGCAGCAGCAGCAGCAATGGTGGACTCCCCTGTCTCTCCTCCACTCCCACTGCCTTGCTCATTCGCTCACCTGGCTGCCCTTATACAGTGAGGCAGTGGGACAGAAGGGCCTTCTCCAGTGTCTTTGGTTCCTCCTCATGGAGAGAGCAGGGGCAGTGGAGCTGCCATGAGGTCCATGCTCACCTCTCCTCTCTACTGTTACAGTTTCCTCCTCATGGAGAGAGCCAGAGCAGCAAAGAAGCCATGAACGGCATGCTCACCATCCCCTTCTGCTTCCTTGCTCACCTGCCCCCCTTCCCAGCCACACACTACCTGGCCAGAGCCTGACAAGCTGTTGGGTGACATCAGCAGACCACTCTCCCTCCCTTCCTCCTGGCTGCCACCTGCCTGATGGGGAGAGCCAGGTGGCTGGACAAGTGTGGCAGTAGGAGTGGACAGAATGGGTGTGTATTTTCCCTCCTTCTCCACTGCCTTGGCTTCCTCCTCATGGAGAGCGCTGAGGCAGTGGAGAAGAAGGGTATGCACTGGGTACAGAATCACCACACATATACCCCACTGTGGGAGGAGAGCCCGACTAGTGTCACCCCTCCTCTGAGGTGTCATTCAGTGCAGTCTGCATCCCCACACCCTCCTAATTATGTCACTGGTTGTTTTTTTTTTATTGTTGTAAAAAAATACATTCTCTTATTTACAGAAGTAAAATAAATTTGTCATACATCTCACGTCAATCTGTCTACACTACATAATAACAACAGTAGGGTTGAACATATCCCGTTTATATTGTTTTCTCCTTCTAAAGAGTTCTGATTAAATTATATTGGAAAGATTTCTACAACTTATTCTAGTTTTACCAAATGTCAGTAATTAATTCCAAAGTTTGTCTATTTTTTCCACTTCTCATGGTATTTTTTTATCTGATTTGTCTTTAATCATCATTGTTAATTTGTCCATATTCATCAAATCAATCAGTTTTATTAGCCATTCTTCTTCTAAGTTCTCCTTAATCTCTTTCCAATTTCTAGCAAATACTATGTGGGCCACTGTTATCATATACAACACCACCTCTCTTTCCTCCTTACTAATTTTGTGTTTTAATTCTTCTGCTATATTCCATAAGTACAGTTTTGGGTCCAACTTAAAATGAATTTGAAAGATATCTTGTATTTTTATGTGAATCAGTTTCCAAAAATTCCACCACATATGAAACAGATTTGCTTTGTTTTGTTTACATTTCCAGCAGCAACTATCCTCTTTGTTGTTTATTTTGGCTAATTTTTTTGGGGACATATTCCATCTATAAAACATTTTATAATTTCTATAAGATAAGCGCTTTTAGTAAATTTTAAGTTTTTTATCCATACTTCATCCCATAATTCAAGTGCAATATTTTCTCCCATATCTTGCATCCATTTTATCGTGCATTCCTTTATGGATTCTTCTTTTAATTCAATATCCAGCAAGAACTTATAAAGCCGTGATATCATATGTTTTTCCCCTTTTTCTAGAATTTTTTTCCAGTTCTTTTTTTTTTTTCTGGTTCTATTCCTGTTGTGTTGTTATCTCTTTTAAATCTTTCTTTTATTTGGATGTATCCTAATCAATGTAGCCCAACTTCTTTTTCTTCTTCTTCTTCTTCTTCTTCTTCTTCTTCTTCTTCTGCTTCTTCTTCTTCTTCTTTTTTGTAGAGCTGTTAATGGTTTAATATTTTCTCCTTTTATTGTTTTGGTTAGAATGTCATGATATGTGAGCCATTTCTTTCTATCAGGATATTCTCCTTTATGAAATGCCTCCTGCGGTGAAACCCATCTTGGGATTTTATTATACATAAAGTTTTTATATTTTATCCATACTTTCATTAATGCTTTCCTAATTAAGTGTTATTAAAGTTACTATCTTTTACCACATTTTCGTATAGTAGGTACTTATGCCATCCATCTTTTAAATTTATCCCTTCCAATATCAGTGTCCTCTTGTTCTTATCCAATCTTTTATCCAAGTAAAGACTGCAGCACTCTAATAGGTTTGTGGGTAAGCCTAAACCTCCTTTCTTCTTCACATCTTGCAGGACTATTGTTTTTATTCTTGCTTTCTTCCCTTGCCAAATAAATTCTCTTTGATCTCTAAAGATCCAAATCCTAAAGATATTATTGGATGTAATCACAGGGATGTTTTGAAATAAATATAACATTTTAGGGAGCACGTATGATTGTATTAATGCTACTCTTCTGAGTAATAAAAGCTGTAGAATTCTCCATCTTTTTAGATCCCCTCTAATTTTATTCCATGTCTTTACGTAATTATTAATTAATTATGTCACTGGTTGAATATGTTGTTATCTATTTAGAGGAGGCCAATAGCAATAGCAAGTACATTTCTATACCGCATATAAGTGAACTAAGTACTCCCTAAATGGTTTACAATGTGTGAGCTAATTGCCCCCAACAAGCTGGGTACTCATTTTAGTGACCTACAGAAGGATGCAAGGCTGAGTGGTCCTTGGAGCTCCTGAGACTGACCTCACAAACCTCTGGCTGCAGTATAGGCATTTAACCACTGCACCACAAGGGGTCCTTGAAGTTGGTTATATGAAACACACACACACACACACACACACACACAAGTTTTGTTATTGTATGCCTTCAAGTCATTTCCAATTTATGTTGACCCTAAGGCAAACCTATCATGGGCTTTTCTTCACAAGATTTGTTCAAAGGTTTGCCACTGCCTCCCCCTGAGGCTGAGAGCATGTGACTTGCCTAAGGTCACGTAGTGGGTTTCATGGCTGAGTTGCTATTTGAACCCTGGTCTCCAAAGTCATAGTCCAACTCTCAAACCACTATGGTATGCTTATCTTTTCCCCTTGTTTCAGAAGAAGAGACTTCATTTTCTGTTCAAAATCAGAGGAAGCTTCCTTCACTCTGGCTGAAGAGTCAACTTTCTGTCCTTCTGACAAAATGGCTGACAATAGCTGAGCATTTAACATCCCTTGTAGGGGAATTCTGAACACAAATGGCCTATCAATGAAATAAATGAGCCAGAGAATTTTCTATCGCCATGCACTGTAGATTTAGAGATTATCCTAATTGCAAGAGTATAGGTACCCAGGTCTCAGTGAAGGCCATGCAAGAGAACTTCAAAATTGGTGATACTTGTAAGCTAGAATTCACAAGCTTTTATTCCATGACCCACAAGAGCTAATTTGTGTTCATTAAAACATAGGAGGTTGCAAGGAGTCATCCATACAAGATTGCACGCACCAACTATAGAAATCCTCATACTTACACAATTACAGGCATTCTACAGAGAACAGTCTGCCACAGTTTCATGGGAATGGAGTCTGGAATAGTGACAGTTCAGTCTAATCCATCACTATCTGCCATCCTCATGCTCACTTGCCTTGTTCCATGATATCAGATGGCAAAATTTTCTCACTGAAACAAATCCTCAGTTTTCAAAATAAAGAGACATATAAGTTTGCATGTATAAATATTTTTGGCAGTTTTCATACAAATTGCCTTTAAAATTGCAATGAGGAAAAGTAAATCACTGCCAGACTTTGGAACTTGCATTTAAAAAGTAATCCATTCCCCTCATTTGTTAAAAGTGTTTGAGAGCAAGCAACCCTTTGCAATGTTGCATTGCTGGGGGAAATACAGTTGCCCCTCTGTTTTCATGGGGGATCCATTCTGGACCTACCTACCTCATCCCCCACCCCACAAAAATGAAAAACTGCAAATATTCAAGCCCCATTGGCTTAAATGGGCATGCACTCCCAAGGGTGACCCTGTGCAGGTAGTGTGGGCGCACGTGCCATTTTATCCTTCCCTGTTTACTGGTCCACAAAAAGTGAGACCATGGACTCAAAGTCTGCAAAAATGGAGGGACAACTGTAAATTGTTGCATTACTTTAAGGATTGATAAGAGAATGGGGAAAATGAGCAATTTCTGTTTAAATGACTCTAAAATTCCCTTTTAAAAGTAATTTGTGGCCAGAATTCTCTATCAGCTATATAGCTACATAACCACTGTAGTTACAGAGGGTGTAGCTGTACTACAAAATTAAAGCAATTTGACACCACATTAACAGCCATGACTCTAGCATTTGTGGATTTGTAGTTTGATGATGTATCCACCCTGGTCTGTCAGAGAGCTTTGATACCTCATTAAACTATGAATCTCAGGATTTGTGGGGGTGAATTGGTTGTGTGTTCCTGCATGGCAGGGGAGTTAGACTTGATGGCCCTTGAGGTCTCTTCCAACTCTATGATTCTACTGGTGAGTGTACTAGCACAAGCCCACTACACCTACTTAGTACTGGTGGAAAGAAAGCAAAAGAAATGGGAGGGATTGTTTCACATGTTGTTATGCTCAGTGAGTGCTGATCAATGCTTAGGGACCCTCTATACACTTTTAAGAAAGGCAGGTTGAGATTAGACATGATCTGGGGGGAGTCATGTAAACCAAACGGAGTTGTTTTGATGACTGAGGAACCAGAGGAAAGGGGGTTACAGTGTCAAGGACTCCCCTTGCCTTGTGTTCATACCTGCCTTAGTTATTTCCAGTCTAGTAACCAAAAGTGTTAATCAATCCAATAATAAAATAACTTGCTCTTTCTTGCAAAGGGATCTTGTAGCATCTTTGAGACTAATTGCATAGAAGAAGTTAGTCTCAAAGTTGCTACGAGTTCTCTTTTGATACAGGTATTCCAGGGTAACACAGCGATATGTTTCTGAATTCTTGTTCTTTCTTATTACAAATGCAATTTTGCTGCATACTAATTACCCAAAGTGTATGTAGTAACAACTAACTACCTTGGCTGTAGTTCCTTACTTCAGTACACATTACACTTACACACACACACACACACAAATACTGCATCTATCCCTCGTTTATTGTAGGTTTCTTAATATAGGACCATTTCTTTAATATATGCCTTTTTATAACAGTTGTCCACAAATGCACATCCTAAAGATTGTTTCCCCAGAAAGCTTTATCTATTAATCTGAAACTTGTCAGCCTTGATGAGAAAAGCTAATTACCACTACAAATTTCCTCGAAAAATATCATGAAATAGGTAAATTATTGCTGATCTCCTGTAAAAGGACTAGACCCTCTCTGTGTGGGTAGGGGACTGATTAAGATGAACCATCTCCAAATACCTGTGGATTCTGAAGGAGTCCTGAATGCTCTGGAGGTTTTTCCATCTGATAGAGTTCACAGTTTTTCAAAGACCAGAGTTCACAGTTTTTCAAAAACCTGGTCTCACTATGGAATAGTTAGACAGAAAGTGCCACCTAAGTGCCTGATTTAGTACTGTAGAGCACATAATTCACTCTGGCTTACATATATTCAGTTTGGTTTAAATTGATTTCTCCACATAAATGTTTTCTCTGAATGTGCTGACCAAGTCACCTTGAATCCCATTTGGGGAGAAATGTGGGGTATAAATGCAATAAATAAATAAATAAAAGTGATAGTTTTAACAAATGGAAGTGATGGTGTGCCTATGACTGAAAGTAGACAAATGTTGTATCTGCTCTGCAGAAATAATGTAGTTTGACACCACTTTAACTGCCATGGCTCAGTGGTTTGGAATCCTGGGATTTGTAGTTAGTTGTGGCACCATTGTGCTCTGACAGGGAAAACTACATGTCTCACAAAACTGCAGATCCCAGAATTTCATACCATTGAGCCTTGGCAGTTAAACCAGCATCAAACTGTAATATTTATGCACTGCAGATTAAGCCTTACATGTTGCTCTGTTTTGCAGAGTTTGTAATACAGACAGTGGTTTCTTAGAAAGGGGGAAAGATAAGAACAATCTCCATGGGCTCAGTAGCTATTCTTCTAGCCCAAAAATACTGAAAATCTTAACTGTGTGCTTAGAAATTTTCCATTGATTTTATCATTAAATTTTAATGGGTCAGCTCTAGTTGGGACTAGCTAGATTTGGGCCTGTGCTTTTCATGCTTTTTGTTTTATAAAGGCATTTGGCCAAAAACAGTAAAAAATATTTGACTTTTTTGGTCACAAGGGGTGAGGAGGGGAAAAAATACTCAACAGTACCTAAAGAGTTCATATTGGGAGTTTTCTAATTTGTAATTGAGATGCCCACAGGTGATACTCTCTAGCCATCTGAACTATGCCATCTCAGGTCTCTGTCAACATTTGTTTCTGTAGATGGAGAAGGTGTGGCAATGTTCTATAGCAATGAACATTTCCAAACTTTGGTCCTTCAGATGTTTTGGACTTCAGCTCCCAGAAATCCTGATCAGTAGCCAATCTGGCTGAGGCTTCAGAAAGCAAAACAAATGGAGAACTAAAGTTTGGGAATCACTGTTCTTTAGCCTAGATGACTATTAAAGAGAATTACGTAAATTCATGGCCTTTTCTTTACAAGAAAGTTGGTTTATCTCAATATCCACTTGTCCATAGGTGGGAGCAAATTGTTTTTCCTTACATGAATTTACTTTTTTAAACATATACAGGATATGCCAAGCCACAAGAACAAACTTGCAAAACTGACTTCTAAATGTACACAGTAACATTTGCTTTTCTTAGCAGACTGACAGTGGAGATTATTGCACATACAAAAAGACTCAGCTTACTTCTTCCGAACTGAAGCCCAATTCGGGCTGAAGCTGGGTCTTATTGCATGGCTTTTCCAGCTTAATTCAGCTTCTAAGTACATCCCCGCTCCAATGCAGATCCAAAAACGCGCTCTGGCCACCATTTTTTACTTCCAACTTTAAAAAATGGCCACCGGAGTGCATGTTTGGATCTGCATTGGAGTGGGGATGTACTCAGAAGTCCAATTAAGCTGGAAAAGCCATGTGATAAGACCCAGCTTCAGCCCAAATTTGGCTCCAATTTGGAAGAGGTAAACTGGGGGGGGGGGTTGCAGACTGCCAGAAATAGTGCATATTGAGTCCACTTTTAGGGTTAGGGTTAGTGCTAGGGAATCATGGGGATTGTTTTTTTCCTGAGACATTGAGCCTTCTCTGTCAGAGAGCTCTGGTGCCACAATAAAATACAGTTCCCATGATTCCCTAACCCTAACCCTAACCCTAAAAGTGGACTCAATTTGCACTATTTCTGGCAGTCTGCAATATCTGTGGGTCTTTTTGTATGTGCGATAATCTCCTTCGTGCCAGAAAGCTTTCTGTTTCACTTCTTAATGTGCCCTGGGACTGAGAGGCATCACTGTCTCTATAGTGCTGCACAGCTTCACCTGGTGACATTATGGTTTGATAAATATATAGCTTTCCATTTCCTTTGCCACTGACATAATGTTCTTTGTAGATTTCCTTTACCTAACTTTTAGTATCCCTGTCAGCAGTGAACTGCCCTGTGTCTGCACACATAACAAGGGAATTTGTGCCTCCTAATTCCAGTCACATGGCCTCTTGGGCATCAATTCATCACTTAAATTTGTCATAAGTACATTAAACTGAGCATAGAAATTGTTCTTGTCAAATCATCAGCAAGACGTATAGAGCTAGACTCCACCATATCACCAGCATTCAACTCAGAAATCTTTGCTCTGTCAAAATATAGCAGGCATTTTTATCTTTTTAAAAAGTCTTTAAGCCATTAAATTACATTATCATTTCTACATTTTGATGTAAGCGCTTATTTGCATTAGCTGTAGTTATGGATCAGTTAGGGTTTTTTTTATTTCTTTTCCTTTTCCCCATTTATTAAATTCCTTCCTCTCTCCCATTTCAAGCATCTTTAGACTTCAGTTTTTAGATTTAAAAAACAAACAAACTCCACCATAGTAACTTGCTTCAGGCTAAAACCTGAAACAGAGTCTCAGAGATGTTGAAGTTGAAAAATAAAACAAAACCTAAAATATATCACTCTCCAAACCTTAAAGCAGGCCTGCACAACATACAGCTCAGGGGCCGCATGCGGCCCACTAAAGGATTTCGGGTGGCTGCTTGGCCTCTTCCTGAGAAAAGGGTCATGCAGAGGAGGAAGAGGAAGGGCAAACACTTGCTCTGCAAGGCTCTTCCACTGCCTGGCTTTCTCCTGAGGAGAAGGCTAGGCAGCGGTGGTGGAGGAGGATGGACACTCACCTTGCAATACTCCTCCTTTGCTTGGCTTTCTCCCAAGGAGAAGGCCAGGCAGAGGAGGAGGAGGAAGGGCAAACACTTGCCCTGCAGGACTCTTTCGCTGCCTTGCTTTCTCCTGAGGAGAAGGCTGGAAGAACACTCACCCTGCAAGGCTCCTCCACTGCTTGGCTTTCTTCCAAGGAGAAGGCTGAGTGGTGGTGGTGGTGTAGGAGGAGGAGGAAGAGGAGGAACAAATGCACACCCTGCAAGGTTCCTCCTCCACCCAGCTTTGCAATCATGTAATCATGTTTTTTATATTGTATACTGTATATTTTATATTGTATATTTCTAATAATTGTCTTTGTTTGTTTGGTTTGATTTGTTTTTGGGGGGTGAGTGGGGGTGGGAATGAGGGATGGGATCTGATTTGATGTGACTTGTTTTGATATTTTGAATACTGTACGCCGCCTCGATTGCTTGGCAGAGGGGTGGGATATAAATAAAAAATATTATTATTATTATTATTATTCTCCTGAAAAGGCCGGGCCACAGAGGAGGAAGAGGGGCAAACACTTAACCCACAAGGCTCCTCTGTTGCTCGGCCATTTCCTGGGCAGAGGAGAAAGACAGGCAAGGATCCTCCATTCCTCGGCTTTCTCCTTAGGAGAGGGCCACACAGAGAGGACAATGATGATGGGATCTCTGAAGATGCCAGCCACAGATGCAGGTGTAATATCAGGAATACACTCTTCTAGGACACGGCCTCACAGCCCACAAAAACCTATGGATGCCGGCCGTGAAAGCCTATGACTTCACTATGGAATTAATATTTATTAATTTTAATTAATATTATTAATTTATATTATTTATTAATTAAAATTTAATTTAAGCTTATGTACGATCCAAACAAGTTTAGCCTATTTAATTGTGGCCACCACCTACTGTCAAGTTGTGCAGACCTGCCTTAGAGGCATGCTCTTAAAATTCTTCTCATCCAGATTGCTCCAAAAATTTGGGAGCTCAAAATTGCCCGATTTCTCTTCCCAACTGGAATTGACTCTCCGTGGTTCTGCTGCTGCTGTTGTTGTTGTTGAAATCTGAAATTTTTACAATGCTGTGCATATATGGATTGCCACACATTTTGGTTCCTTCTAAAGATGGAACCCCAGTTTAACTCACCATTGAGAATTAAACCCCAGTTTAACTCACCATTGATTCACTCTCTCCCCTGCCCAGCCAGTCAAGGAAACAAACAGCATTTATTTTACTGAGTCCAAACCAGGGAACTGATGGGGGGGGGGGAATGTTTACTGGTGTCCCCAGCCCATCCTCTGTTGCATCTGCCAGCTCTCTTTCTCCCCTTCCCCCAGCCCTTTCCTCATGCTCTTCATGCATCTTCCAAGTAGGGTGGAGATGAGACTAAAACATGGAGCACACAGGGAATGTAGAATGGAGAGCATTCCTTCCTTCTCTGTATTTAACCCAATGTGGGACTGGTTACATGGCTGGAGATAAAATGGACTGGGGGTGGCTGGTTGACAGGAAGACAGGAGAGAATACAGGGGAGACATGAGTTAGGACGTTATCACACGTGGGCCAGTTTCGGTGTTAAAGAGATAATAAAGTGAAAATGAAGCATCCCGAAAAGAAAGTGAAAATAGAGCTTAATTACGCAAAAGCTTTTCACACGTAATTACAGTAATAACGGAATTAAGTTAAAAGAGAAAAAAAGACGTTTTTAACTTTCATACACAAGTGAAAAGAACCCGTACATGTACTGGAAATGGGTGTGTTTTGTGACAAGACTCCTCCTTTTCCAGGGTGAGTCCTGCATTTCCCAGGAGGAAATGTCAGACTGTCCTACATTTGGGGTCATGTCCTCCTGCACAGGTCCTAACCCCCTTCCGTTGGGGTTAGGACCTCTCAAGAGAGCAAAGGAGGAGGAGGAGGAGGCTGGAAAGGCAAGGCAAGGCAATCCGAGGCAAGGGAGGGGTTGAGAGGGGGAAATTGGAGGTAGCTCCCATGCCCCCCCCATAAGCCTTTCCCCTTTGTAGGACCTGCAGGGCAGAACTTCATGGTGAGATGGAGCTCCAAGTTGCTCCACAAGCACACCCCACACTTGCACCCACACCCACAGCTGCTGCGAGGGAAACCTTCTTCCCCCTCCTTTTCCCTCTATCCCAAATGCCAAACTTCTCCTCCGTCCCAAACTTTTTTCTCCTGGGCTGCCTTCCCTTCCCTTCCCTTCCCTTCCCTTCCCTGGCACTGAGGAGGAGCCCGGGACTCTCCCTCCCTGGAGTCCCCTCCTCCTCCTCCTCTGGCCCTCCTCCAGGTTTTAAAAGAGAATTGTCCATGTGTATTTGCTTTTCACTTTACAGTAAATGCGAAATTACTGTAATTTTGCAAATTCATTTCCTCTAAACTCCCAAAATTAAAAAGATCTCGGATAATACCAGTTTCTGTCCAGTTTCTGACCAGTTTCTGTGCGACGTCGTGTGAAATCGTGAGGCACAAATTCAGTTTTTGTTAGGGATTTGTGTGGATTAACCAACAGATTTCCCCCTTGTGGTAACGTCCTTAGATTAGTTTGGATGGACAGTTTGGAGAGTGTGGGAAAGAAAGTGATGTATAGGAAAGCCATATGAAAATTAGAACAACCATAGAATCATAGAGTTGGAAGAGACTACAAGGGCCATCCAGTCCAACCCCCTGCCATTCAGGAACTCTCAATCAAAGTACCCCCGACAGGTGTTCATCCAGTCTCTGTTTTAAAACCTCCAAAGAAGGAGACTCCACCACTCTCCGAGGGAGAGTGTTCCACTGTTGAACAGCTCTTACTGTCAGGAAGTTCTTCCCAATATTGAGGTGGAATCTCTTTTCCTGTAGTTTGCATCCATTGTTCTGGGTCATATTGTCTGGAGCAGCAGAAACAAGCTTGCTCCATCCTCAATATGACACCCCTTCAAATTCTTATACAGGTCTGTCTTATCACTTTTTATCTCTCTCTTCTCCAGGCTACTGTAACTTTAATACAGGAACATTTGTCAAGAGCTGGGGGTCCACATTGACTCCCATGTAGCTTCAGAGGGTTTACTCCCTGCCATACTACATTTTATGTTTGATTCATTTTGAACTTCGGTGTTTTTTTTTTGGGGGGGGGGGTCAAAATGCTCCATACCACCTGCGGGACAAATGGTATAATTTTGCCATTTTCTTCTCTGTCTGCTTTAGGCCCTTAAGCAGTCCTTTAAAAAATCCAGAAAGCAAATTAGAAGATAATTTCAGAAAATGGAGGATGGGAAGCTAGTGCCTTTAGGGGCTTCAAAAATGCTGTACAAAACCTGTGTGCTTCATTCTTCTCAGCCTGTTTTAATAACTGTGAGGAAAAGGGAATGTCATCAGATGTGACTTATATGATAAAGGAGATATTTCTTCATGCCATCTTTACCCTGAACAGCACCATCACCATCAACACAGCACCAGCCTGTGAATAACATCATCAATTTTTTTCTCCTGTATGATATTTAATACCTTCTCCTGATGAAGAAGCCAGTGGTGCTTCAAAAGCTTGCAACATGTATTTTGTGCACTTTGGTTAGCCCAATAAAGGTGTAACTGTTTTGTGGATTTTGGATGTTAATGTAGTTTGCTATATGGGCAACACGGCTGCCCCTGGACATATTGACTTCAATGAGAACTTCTGAACAGACACATGAAATGTAATTTTGACAGATGTTAGCTTCCTGGGGCTGTTGTACAGTACAGTGCCAAGTACACTGGCAGTGACAGATAACAATTACAAACCTCTAGAATAATAGTGATGCCTGTAAGAAGGTAATTTGTAGCTTTTCTTCCCCTAATGAGTTTGCTGAAGCAGAAAAAGAGTAGGTATCACTTTTACTAGGTTCATATTCATTATTTTAAAAGATCTAGCATGACACTTTTTGAAATGAGAAAGTTTCTGGGGAAAATGATTGCTACTGCCAGTAGTGTCCTTAGGGGTTTGCAGGGTGTGAGGACCACACCGGATGACACCCCGGGGGGGGGGGGGGACACCCAGTTACCCCCCCCCTGCCCTTGTCCCTCCTTGCCATGGACTGTTGTTGTTGTTGTTATGTGCTTCCAAAAGTAGTTTCTGACTGATGCTGGCCATATCACGGGGTTTCCTTGCCAAATTTCTCTCTCTGTGTGTACCATAGTTGCCCACTGAGGCTGAGAGGGTCATCCAGTGGGTTTCTATGGTCGAGCCAGCATTTAAAAACCCCTTCAAAAGGA
Organism: Phrynosoma blainvillii; assembly: GCA_026167975.1. NCBI lineage: Eukaryota > Metazoa > Chordata > Lepidosauria > Squamata > Phrynosomatidae > Phrynosoma > Phrynosoma blainvillii. The sequence continues at coordinate 302,102,861 of JANUYF010000004.1, forward strand.
GATGCCAGAGGATTGGAGTTTGCTCCACCTCCAGACCTTCTGCCCATCCCTCTCTGTGGACTTTTGGAAGGAGACCAACACCCCCCGCCAAGCAGCCAGCCTTTTCAGCCTCCTCATGGCTGAGAGCATACTTCTTCTTCTTCTCCTGGCTACTGGAGACTTTTCCTAGCCAGGAAAAACAGCAGAAGGGCTGCCTCTCCAAGCCTCGGGCAGCAAAAGCCCCCCTCCATCCCCTGCTAAGACACAGGGTTAGGTTGTGTGCCTTCAAGTCCTTTCCAATTTATGGTGACCCTAAGGTGAATGTATCATGGGTTTGTCTTGAGAAGTTTCTTCAGAGGGGCTTTGCTATTGCCTTCCCCTGAGACTGAGAGAGTGTGATCCAAAGTCACCCAGTCGGTTTCATATAACCAAGGGAGAAGGAATTGAATCCTGGTTTCCAGAGTCATAGTCCAATACTCAAACCGCTATGCCACCAGCTTCTCCTCCTTTGTGGTTAGGTGATCAGGCATCTTCCTTTTCCAGGCCTACACTTCAGTCTTCTTCTGCACAGGAGGAATTTCAGAATGTCCTCCATTTTGAGCATGACTAAAAAGCATGAATTTATATTTGTAATAAGTGTGTTTAGCTTAAGTTTTATATTAACTGGGTGTTTTTTTTAGTCCCACATTTTCTTAACATCTCACATTTTGTTATGCAACTTTTTCAAGGACACTTCCTACATTTCAACCTTTTGTCTGGGAGCCTGATGAAGCATAAATTTCTATGTATATTAAATGTTTTTAGCTTCAGTTTCATATTAAGTGTTTTGTTTAGTCCTACCTTGTTCTTGAATGCCTTCCATTTTGTGGTGCCTTGTCCTTCTCTGTGGTTAGGGCAACATCTGGTCACCCTGCCTTAAATGCCATTGCAAGAAACAGCATGGATAACATGGGAATGTCTACGTTTGTGTGTTGTGTGAGGCAGTGAGTGCAAGAAGCATGGACACACATGCCTAGAAGGCCAGACGCTTCATGCCTCATGGATCTCCAAAGTGGATGCACAACTGATAGAAACTGTTGCTTCTAAAAGGCAGTTACACTCTTGTGCCAGCTTTCCATCCTCCTTCATGTGGCATATGGAGGAACGGTGTATGTGTGTTTTGTGTTGTGCGCCAATGAGGAGTGCAAACAGTACACAGTACAAACCTGGAGAGTTGTGGTGGCCTGGAGCTGAGAGAATGATCCTTGGCTGCCTCTCCCTTGGCTAAATTTAGCTAGCTACGCTGGGAGCCCAAATGAGCATCATGGCTTCCTCTTGTTGCTAATTCTGACCCATCTAATTTATTTAAATCTTGATTTTAAAGTCCTTTTGGACAAGGTGACCAGTTGTTGTCTTAACCACAAAGGAGGACAAGGCACTGCAAAATGTTGGACATTCAAAAAATAATGTAGGACATGACCAAAGAAAAGCTAGAAACACTTAATATAAATGTAAATTCATGCTTCTTAGGATGTTATCACACGGGGGAAATCTGTAGGTTATTCCACACAAATCCCAAATGAAAAGCGAATTTGTGCCTCACAATTTCACACGATGTCACACAGAAACTGGTCAGAAAGTGGTCAGAAAGTGGTATTATCCGAGATCTTTTTATTTTCTGGAGTTTAGAGGAAATGCATTTGCGATATTACAGTAATTGCGCATTTACTTTAATGTGAAATGCAAATGCACACAGACAAATCTCCTTTAAAGACCTGAAGGAGGGCCAGGAGGAGGAAGAGGAGGAGGGGCATCCAGGGAGGGAGAGTCCTGGGCGGCGGTGGGAAGGGGCTCCTGCTGCTGCTCCTCCTCCTCCTCAGTACCATGCTCCTCCAGTCTCCGCCACCTCCAGCCCCTCAGGGTCTTGAAGGGGAAGAACGAGCAGGAGGGGAAGGGGGGGCTCTCAGCCGGACAAGAGAAGAAGAAGGGAAGGAGAATGAGAAGGGAAGGCAGCCCAGGAGAGGGAAGTTTGGGACGAAGGAGAAGTTTGACACTTGGGCTGGAGGGGAAAGGAGGGGAAAGAAGGCTTGCCTTGCCTTTTCCAGCCTCCTCCTCCTCCTCCTCCTCTGCTCTCTCTCTTTATTCCTTCCTTCCTTCTTCAAGCCCCGTGCCAGGACCTTTGGCTGGAAGAGGAACAGCAGCAGTGCAAGCAGGAGGCTCTGCCTTGCCTTGCCTTGCCTTTTCCAGCCTCCTCCTCCTCCTCCTCCTCCTCTCTTGAGAGGTCCTAACCCCAAAGGAAGACTGTGCAGGAGGACATGGCCCCAAATGGAGGACAGTTTGACATTTCCTCCTGGGGAGGAGAGAAGGTTGAATGAAATGCAGAACCCGCCCTGGAAAAGGAAGAGTCTGGTCACAAAGCACACCCATTTCTAGTACATGTACGGGTTTTTTCCACTTGTCTATGAAAGTTAAAAACGTCTTTTTTTTTTTGCTTTTTACTTAATTACGCTTTTATTCTAATTACGTGAGAAATACTTTTGCGCAATTTAGCACTATTTTCGCTTTATTTTCGGGATGCTTCATTTCCACTTTATTATCTCTTTAACCACGAAACTGGCCCCCATGTGATAACGTCCTTAGTGATGCTCCAAATGGAGGACATTCTGAAATTCCTTCTGGACAGAAGATTGAAATGTAGTATGTGTCCCAGAAAAGGAAGATACCTGGTCGCCTAACCACAAAGGAGGACAAAGTCCTGCAAAATGTCAGATGTGTGGTGGGGGAATGTAGGTCATGAGGAAAGGAGGACAAGGCACCACAAAATGTTGGACATTCAAGTAAAATGTTGGACTAAAAAACACTCAATATAAAACGTAAGCTGCCAACACTTAATATGAATATAAATTCATGCTTCTTAGTCATGATCAAAAGGGAGGACATTTTGAGATTCCTCCTGGACAAAAGCTTGAAATGTAGGATGTGTCCTGTAAAAGGAGGATGTCTGGTTGTCTAATCACAAAGGAAAAGACATCACAAAATGGAGGATGTTCAAGGAAAATGTTAAACTAAAAACATTTAATATAAAACTTAACATAAAAGTTATGCTAAAAGCATTTAATATAAGTATAAATTCATGCTTCTTGTTCATGCTCAAAAGGGAGGACATTCTGATATTCCTTCTGTTTAGAAAGTTGAAATGTAGGACATGTCCTGGAAAAGGAGGCCTTAGGGTTGCTATAAGGTGAAAAGGACTTGAAAGCACAAAACAACAATATGAAATTACTACAAAGGCCTTGTGGGAATAGATGGATTGTTTAAAGAGGAGAAAGAGATAATTTCAAATATATTTTTTGCTCTGGGTAAGAGTTTTCTGGCATGAGGGAAACTACTGTACAAAGAGTTCTGTGGCTTTAACAGATGAGTCACAGACAGAAGACAGTCAACTGGAGAAGTTAGTTGTCGTTGTGTGCCTTCAAGTCATTTCCAACTAATAGTGACCCTATCATAGGGTTTTCTGGTGGTTGAGACAGTGTGACCAGACATCCTCTTTTTTGGGAAGTGACACCCTAAGTTACTGCACTGGGTGATGCCACCATAGTGAAGCCACTGACTAATGCTATAAAATGATCCATATTTTCTTTTTCTTTTTTCTTTTTTTTTAATTTTTTATTGAAAATACATAAAACAAAGAAAACAAAACAAAACAAAATGACAAAATCAAACAAACATAAAACACCTAACACAATTAAAAACAAGGACAATTAACTAACTTCCTTTTAAGTTCGACTGGTGTCTCTTAAGTACCGGATATTTTTCCTCTTAAATTGTGTATTTACATTACTATATTATGTTATCTTATCACAATAAAGAGAGATACTTGATCATTTCTCTTAACTTTCAGCTTCTTTTCTAAATTGTTGTATATAAACATTATCTCTCGTTTATCTATTTTTTTCCCTCTGACTTCATCGTATCATGTGCATAGCTATAAGTTTTCTAGACTCATAACCCAAAGTTCACCCCATCTTTGTTTAATAAATCTAATAAACGGATTCCAAACCTTTATAAAATCCTTTGTTGATTTTTTTTTTGTAACATTCGTGTTAATCTAACATTCTCCATCACCTCATATACTTTCCAGATCCATTCATCTATATCTGGAATTATTTTTTGCTTCCATTTCGCTGAATACACTAATCTAGCCGCTACTACCATATAAAATATTAGCCTTCCATGTTCCTTTTCTAAATTATCATCTTTTTCTTTTTTAAAAGGAGGGGGATAAGAAATGGAAAGATCCATGGAGGGAGTGAAAACACAGAAATGTGGTTAGAATTGACCTTGCTACTATGAGGACATTTGTCAGCTCTTGGGTAAGGAAAGAAACCAAATATATTATTCTTGTTCTCTTGCATCTATAGTGCCTGGAGAAGGCCTTTTGGCGCACACATCACTTGTAATCATATTTCTGTTTCTTTTTTGTACATATTGCATTAAGCACCACTTTCATTTGCTTTGTTTTTTTGACTTTTAAAAAAGCATCACACAACACCTCCTCTTGCCCAGTCAAAAGCAATTTAAATCTTTGACATCATAGAAGATTAATTTTGTCAGAGGGTAGGACTAGGGGATTCCAGGTTAAACTTGAAATTATTTTGCATGTGTGTGGAATAGGAAGAAATATACACTATTAAGAATCAACTTCCCATCTAGCCCAGCTGAAGCAGAAGCTAGTGGGTGATGCTACCTTCATTTGGAAACAGAGCTGCACGCATGGATCAATGCAGTGGATCTCAAAATATAGGGTGGAATCCCTGGGGGTGCACAAGAGTTGATCAAGGGGGGAATGAAACTTGGAGGCCCTGATCTCCTCCTCCTCCTCTTCTTCCCCAAAGTTTTCTGTCCTTGAGGAGAAGAGAAAGGCAAGTAGGGCAGTTGGTGCCTCTGACTGAGGGAGTGCCCTCCTTGCCTTTCTGGTGGTGGTGGAGAACTATTTCCTTATCTGATGTTAAAATATGAATGTACATGAATGAGTGAATGAAAATATACACTTTAAACAAACAAAATATTTTAATTCATATACTACAACAAGTGTGTGTGTGTGATGCCTGGATGTGGCTGCAAAGGGGGTCAAGGGTAAAAACTTTGAGCATCAGTGGGTTAATGCATGCAGTGTCCCCAAATGTACAGATACAAGTTTTAGCCTACTAGGACTTTCATTTCAAGTTTAAAAAAAAAAAAACCATTGGGCTCTCTTGCCTATTCCATTTATTTATTACACTTGACTGGGGTTGGGTACAGGGATCATGTCACTCACACACATTGAAACAGCTACATTGGTTACTGGTCTATTTCCTAGCAGAATTCAAAGTGATGGATTTGACATTAAAGCCCTACATGATTTGGATCCAGACCATTTGAAAGATCTCCTTATATAAACCAGAACATACTTTTTAAGATCTTCAGTTGAGGGCTTTCTCTCAGTTATGCCACCTTTGGAGGTGCAAATGGTGAGGACATGGGAGAAAACCTTCTCTGTGGTTGCTCCCAGGCTGTTGAACTCCCTTCCATGGGAGGTCCAGTTGGCCCTTTCTTCCTCTTTTTTCTGCCAGGTGAAGGTCTTTTTATTTAAGGAGTCACTTGGTAACAGTAGAGTTTTAAATGGGGAGGGGATGTTGTGTTCTTTATTTCATCATGTTTTAAATGTCTTTTAATGCTGTTTTAACTTGTGTTTTAAATTAGTTCATTTAATTGTGTTTTAACTTTTATATTAAGTTTTTAAAATTGTATTATATTTTAAGGTGTTGCACACCACTAGGAGAAAGGGGGGATATAAATTAAATAATTAAATAAATAGATAATATTTTGCCCTTTCTTCCAAAAGGTCAGATCTTCTTACACAGGTTTCCCTGTAGTCTCTCATCCAAGCAGCTAACAGTCTTATGCTTGGTTAGAATAATGGACAAGACAGGATAGTAGGGTTTTAGTCAATTGACAGAACAAATATAATATATATATTGCTTGAGCAGCATCCAAAGTGACAGTTCAGAACACTGTTTTCAACATTCTTCAGTTGATCTTGCTATTATCCTTTAGGCTGAGGCCATGTGGTCTTAGGGTCATAAATCAATAAATCCAAACCTCTCCCTTTTATCCAAAATGCTTGAAGGAAGTGGCATCTCAATACCAAATAAGTGAAAGTCAGAGAAACTGTGTTATTCATATATATATATATATATATATATGCGCTGTGCACCTTCCTTTCAACTTATGGCAACCCAAAGGAGAATCCAACATGGGAGCTTCCTTGGCAAGATTTGCTCAGAGGGGGTTTGCAAATTGCCATTGCTTTCCTCTGAGTGTGAGATTCTGAGACTTGTCCAAGGTCACCCAGTGGGCTTCCATGGCTGGGCAGTTATTCACACCCTGGCCTCCCAGAGTCCTAATCCAACACATGAACTGATACACCATGCCAGTTTCCCAGTGACTATTTTCACAGAATACCCAGTGTTAAGGTGTAATGAGAGCTGTGTCCATTCAGAAGTTTCCGGACTAAAACTCCCATTGCTTCTCACCATTGGGTGCCCAACTCTGAGCTATGTGGAAGAATATGGGACAGTGCTGTCAACCCAGTCACATGCGTCTGATCTCATAGAATTAGAAGTAACCTTTCCTGATAGTTGCAGGAAATCTAACTACTACCCCATGATGATGATGTGATCCCTTATAGATGGCCATTCATCATCCTGTTAAAAATCTGTACTGCAAAGGTGGAGAACTGTGTTCACTGTGTTTTTAGCTCTTCCACCACTACAGGTCATTTTAGGAGAGGCCTTTTTTAGAAAACAGAAAATTTGCTTCCAGTTTTAAACAGAAGTTCGCTCAGAACATCTGGGAAGAAATTATTAAACCATCATAATACTAAATTGATCTCTTCCTCCCAGAAATCATTCACAGCCGCAGTCCCTAAACTATGGAATGGCCTGCCAGAAGAGATCTGTACTATTCCCACACTAGAGGCCTTTAAGAAGGCACTCAAAACGGAGCTCTTCCGGCAGGCCTATCCACCTGACCTCCCAAACTGAAGTATAAGATCAAAGACCTCCCAAAGAAGATCATTATCACCCACCGCACAGCCTGACATTAGTAATTACACTGTAATTTAATATTTTGTAACTTTGCAAAAATTTTAAAAAGTAATTCTATTAATTATGCTGCTGTTTTATTGTGGTTTTATTGTCATGTTTTAGCTTATTGTATTTTCTTTTATTTTGTGCTCCTGCCTTGATCCGCAGGGAGAGGCAGGATATATAAATCAATTATTATTATTATTATTATTATTATTATTATTATTATTAAATAAGGCTTCTCCTGGACCTAAAATGGCCGGGGGTGGTGGTGTCCCAAAATGTGGTGAAAATTCTCCATCAGACCTATAGAGGGCATTTTGTGGCATTTTTAACCCCTGGGGACCCTGGGGGCTACAAAAATATGTTGCACATTGCTCAGAACTGCTCTACTGAAAGGGATGCCAGCTCTTTGCAATGCAATCAGTTCCATTGTCAAACAGCTTGCACTTTGAGAAAGCTTTGGTGAATCTAGCTGAAATCCTTGATTCAGTTATTTTATTTTTGGTCTTCTGGAGTCCTACCCTTTGGAGCAACATAGATCAAATATACTCTGTCATCTCTGTGGCAACCCTTGAAGCATCTGAAGGTAACAAACATATCATCTCCTGTGGTTATTTGTACAGTGAACCTGCTGCATCAGTGGCTTAGCGATCCAGTGATTGAAGCATCCACTGCTTAACATGCTCCATATTATTTCATCGTGGTGCATGGACACGGACACACTAATATGGGCATCCACACACCATTGCCCATTGAATAATATAGGGTGCAACCATCCACATTTTTCCCATCTGGGGAGACCCCAAAACCAAACCTACATGGATGGGAAGAGTCCACTGTATCATATATCATGAATAATAATAGTTCCTGATTATATTTCCTTTTTCTCTTTCTTATTGGTAATGTTCTAACAATGGATCAAGGTGTTTTTTTTTTTTTTTTAATTTAATCCTTTATTTTCTCCCCTTTGTTTTCACATATATATTGTAATTAAATACCCTTTTCGGAAGCTGGAGCATGTATGGAGGAGGGTGACCAAAATGGTAGCAGGTGGTTCTTGTCTTAGTGGGACAATGGATTCACTCTTGGTTCTGGTATGAACTTTAAAGGAACTATCCAAAGTTCTGAATCTTGTTTAGGATTTGGAAACTGTTTTTACAATTCAGAGTAAAATCTGGAATGGATTTATTATCCAATCAACATGGAAGTTATCAGCTACCGCTTCTTAATCAGCTCATCTAGAGACCAGATATATACAATTCCTTCAGCCCCAACAGTTGCACATTTTTCTGACCCACACCATTACAACACAGTGGAACACACGTTACAATGTACACAATACACTGGAAAGGAATGAAGGTCAATATCAAACTGTACCATTATGAATAAACTAGAGGAGGGAAGAGAGATGTGTGGATGTAAGCTCAAAGAAACAAAAGACTCAGAAATGAAGCTGATTGTGTAAACCGATCATTTCCTCAACGTTCTCCCCAACACTGCAACAACTTTATTATGGATCCCGTTAAATGTCATTTCATCTGAAAAAATAAATGAACTTGCCACTATAATGTGCAAGCCACTAGGGAGCAAACCTGGCTTTTTTGTTTGTTTATTTGTTTGTTTTAAACAGCCTTGCTGTGTGTCTTTCGATCCCAAGAGGTCTTTGGTAATTTAAAGAGGTGATTGTTCTCTGAGCTTGTTGTGCAAAATTAAATTTAATAGAATTATGGACTTCATTGTTTGATGTGCCAGGGGAATGAATGCAATCGAAGAATTACTTAACTGTGGGTAACCACACACTATTGTTATTATTTTTAAAATAAAAATAAATGTTCTGAGACTATTTTCTTGAGGCTACTTTCTCTCATAAAATTCACTCTGGCAATCTTCTGTCTGTCTGTCTGTCTGTCTGTCTGTCTATGTGCACTCACAGGCATACACACACACATATGTATCTGTGTGTCTGTGAGATAGAGATTGAGAGAGAGAGAGATTCTTCCTCAATCTTTAGTTCAGTTATCATACCTTGCAACAAACCTCCCTTAATGTGGGGAAAAGGTTGTTTAACTATGGATTTTATCACATGGGGAAAAGCAGGGGAAAGTGGGGGTTTAAACTGTCATTATCCTGTGAAAGTCACATGATCGCAGTAAAGATTTTCACATGATGTCGTGATTAAAAAGGACTTATCTCAGCAATAACCAGGTAATAACCAGTAATAAATCATTCATGGGATTTCCCTTTGAATGATTTGTTGCTAATTATTACCTGGTTATTGTTGGGATAAGTCCTCTTTAATTGCAGTGTGTGAAAATCTTCACCGCAATTGCATGACTTTCATGGGATAATGACAGTTTAAACAGGTTTTCCTCTGATTTCCCCCTGTGTGATAGAGTCCTATGATGAGAACTGACCAGACAGCTGAAAAATCTTTGTTAAATAGGGTGGGCCACTCTGCATAGCCCTTGTGTCCATGAAACTATTCACAAGACTTAATCAGACAATGTTAAATCACTTTAAAAGCTGATATTTTTAAAAGGTATCTGCATTACCCATCCTCAACAGTAAAGTTACACAGCGATCCTACAGCATGGAACAGAGAGAACCAACTTCAAAGTTTCCAAGAACAGAATGTCTTTGGAGGATCATGCTGTCAGGACAGAAGAAAAGGTGGGACACTTTTTAGGTCTTTTTTTCTTTCTTAAACTCTTTCCCTTCCATTGATGTCAATGGGAAGGAAGTGAACTGTGTCAGCTCCATAGCGTGTAGTACTTCCATATTCTGGGGGCCTGTTTGAGATAAAGGGTAGATGAAAAATTAATTCAGTTCACATTTCAACATGAGCTTGCCAATGTGCCCTTATTGTAAGCATGAATGAGAATGCATTTAGACCTTGAAGTACTGACTTTTTCAAAGTTTGTGATGCAACTGATAAATAGGAAAATATGTACAACTATGCATACATCTGAAAGAGTGCATGGCAAAAATGCACACATTTATATAAATGCATACAAGAAAAACATATATCTTGTAGCAAAACATGCACATTTGAAAAACTGTAGAAATGTTCATGTGAATTGAGAATAAAATAATATGAAATCCAATATGGAACAAACTTTGTTGCTGTTGTGAGTTATGGCAACCCTATGGTGAAATTATCACAGGGTTTTCTTGGTAATATTTGTTTGTCTCCCTCTGATACTGAAAGAGTGTAACCTACGCTGTGTCTCCCAGTGAATTTCCACAGCTGAGCAAGGATTTGAAATGTAGGGCCTTTGCAGACTGCTAGAAATAGTGCAAATTGAGTCCACTTTAACTGACCTGGCTCAGTGCTAGGGAATCATGGGAATTGTATTTTTTTCTGAGACACTGAGCCTTCTCTGTCAGAGAACTCTGGTGCCACAATAAACTACAGTTCCCATGATTCCCTAGCACTGAGTCAGGGCAGTTAAAAAGGACTCAATTTGCACTATTTCTGGCAGTCTGCAAAGGCCCGTAGTCTCTCAGAGTCCTAGTTCAAAACTTAAACCCCTTACCACACTGGCTTTCAGAGCAAACCTAACAATGCAAAGAATGAGAATCTGAGCATGGGAAAGCAGTGGAATTCTTGCATGCCCAGACCAACTGATTTTAGCTCCTCTTTTACACACACACACACAGGTACACACACAGAGAGAGATACACAATTGTGGGAGAGGAAACTTGCAGTGAATAAAAAACTAATTACCTCTATTGGATCCCCTCCATTAAGCTGCCACTCAGCATTTTCCCCGTCAAAAGTTCTCTATTAAATCACCACATGGTAATGTAGTGCCATTGTCACGTAGTATCTTTATGTACCATTATAGCAGGGGTCGGCAACCTACGGCCCAGGACGCCGGATTTGCAGGCCCAGGCGGACCCCTGCCGCCGCCGCCGCCGCTGCGGTGGCACCTCCGCCACCTGTTTTGGTCGGCGCGCACATCACCAGCATTTTTTTCTCCAAAATGGCGGCCGCGATGCATTTGCGCATGTGCAAACACGTCGTGGCCGGCATTTTGGAGAAAAAAATGCCGGCCACGGCGCGCGCAGTTGCGCGCTGACCAAGACTGGCCATTGGTGGAGGCAGTGGCAGTGGAAGCAATGGAGGCGGCGGCAGAGGCGGAGGTGGAGGCGCCACCGCTGCCGCCTCTGCCTCCGCTGCCTCCTCTGGCTCCGCCGCCACTGGCTCCTCCTCCTCCGCCGCCGCCGCCGCCACCTCTGCCTCCTCCTCCTCCTCCTCCACCGCCGCCGCCGCCTCTGCCTCCTCCTCCTCCTCCGCGACCACCGCTTCCGCTGCCGCCGCTTCCGCTGCTGCTGCTGAGCCCGCTTTCGGCAGAGCGTGACGCGACCTGCATTTTGGTCTCCAAAATGCAGGCCACGTCGCGTTTGCGCATGTGCAATCCTGCGCATGCGCAAACGTGACGCGGCCGGCATTTTGGAGACCAAAATGCAGGCCGCGTCCTGCTCTGCCGAAAGCGGGCTCAGCGGCGGCAGCGGAAGCGGCGGTCGAGGAGGAGGAGGCAGAGGCGGAAGAGGAGGAGGAGCCAGTGGCAGCAGAGGAGGAGGAGGCGGCGGAGGAGGAGGAGGAGGCGGAGGAGGAGCCAGAGGCGGCGGCGGCAGGGGTCCGCCTGGCTCGGTAAGGGGATTCGTGGGGGGCGCGCGCACGCCGCCATCCCCCCCCCCCCCCCCGCCTTGGCCCAGCCGAGACCTGGGCTAGTGGAGACCAGCCCAGGTCTCAAAAAGGTTGCCGGTCCCTGCATTATAGTGTCCTTATAGTGCCATATAGTAACATTTCTGAGAAATTTAGAACCTGCGGGTATGTGTGTGTTCATACACACAAGCTTAAAAGAGGGACACTAATTTATGAAAGAAGGACAAAAGAAGTATAAGGCACTAACTTGGAAATGTGAGACAATTTCTCCCAAGTTTTCCCTCAGATATATATTCCAGTTATTTGTCACTTCCATCAGCTAGCATTAAAAACAAATAAGTGATTATTACTCCTTCCCCCATTTTCTATAGGTGGTGACCTTACCAAGTTGCAGACCATTAAATTCAAGGGCCTCGTGATTATGCTTTTACGTTTTGTTGTTATTTTAAAAGGGAGTCACCAAATAAATTTTTATTACTTGGTGGCTGCAGATTAAATTTACCCTTGATAAATTTACCCTTCTGGGGTAATCAAGAATACTAACTTTCAGAGGGATAGATTCAAGTAGATATATGTAAGAGCAGACCTTTCAGCTTGCAGATCTCTCCAAAAGGATATTCTTTGCCCCTTGCTTGAAAAAAAAAATCCTGCATGCACAGAGAACTGAGAACTGAGCAATGAAGGAGTCCAGCAATAGATTACTTTAATATCTATATCTTAAAGCACGAGATTTAAAATAATAGAATCATAGAACTGAAAGAGTCCAACCCCTTGCCATGCAGGAATACACAATCAAAGCACCCCCAACAGACGGCTGTCCAGACTTTGTTTAAAATCCTCCAAAGAGGAGACTCCACCACACTCTGAGGCATCATATGTCACTGTCACTGTAATTGCCTTCATTTTCTGCAGCTAGAATGGGCTTGTCACCACTGGAGCAGGTTGACTTATGGCCAGACTCTTTTTTAAATAAAAGAAGGGTGAAAGAAGTATAGAGCACTAACCTGGAAATGTAAGACAATTTCACCTTTCATCTCAGATGTGTATATATTTAAAGAAAGTGAGATGAGACACCAGACATTGTTTCACTGTCATAAAAGGAAAGACTGAAGAGTGATCCTAAACTGCACTTCTGTATTGAGAAAGATGAGAAAATAAATCAACAGTTTTTTTTTAAAAAAAAAAAGGTATGACTTTGTCTTGTTTTCCTTTCCTTTCTCCCCACAAGGAAATACTAGTCAGAGAAAATATGATAAAATATCTTGAAGGCAGGTCAGGCAGGGCAAGTTTAAATGAACAGAAGCATAGCAGGAACAAAGGGTGTGACTAACCCAAAGATTCCTTTACTGATTGCTCTTTAGCTCCTTTACACTGCTCAAGCAAAACTGATCATTGAGATTACATTTTGCTTACTCTGCTTTGGCCACAGTAGGTGTTTATCACCATTGAGTTAGCAAAGGATTCTTTGATGGGCAAAGAAACCCTGCATATTGGGAATATCTCTTTCCAATCTGAACATGCTCAAAATCCTACCCACACTACAGTAGCTCCAAAGCTCTACAAGGAAGAATGATTACTATTCAGACCATCCACCAGGGCCATAGACCTGGGACAAACATGTGCTGGAATCCTGTAACTTGCATTAAGTGTAAATTAACTTTATGCCAGTGTATGCCTATTTTTGGCTTCTGCAGAAGTTGGCATCCCCTTCCTCCATTTGCAATGACCAAAGCCCTGTCTCTGAACCTACTGTAGAATCTCTGAGGCTCTCTGCCCACAGCTTTCTGTACCCGATAGAGAGCATGGAGGGATCACAGAAGTGTTTGACTATGTCCCTGTAATCAGATGCAAAATGATTACATCAGCCTGGTGAGATCCCTGGTGGAACTCAGCTGATGATATACTTCTTATAGCTAGACATTTCTGTAAGCTCGCCACTCTCCACCAGGTATGGAATAGTTATGAGGTTGGTGGCTTTAGGAGTTCTACAGTAGGACTGGTAAATGGTTCAGTTCTGTGTATTTCCAGATATAGAACTACTGTGAGTTATGCAGGATCTCTGTTAGTCCATATACATAGCAAACCATCCCTGAATAAATCTTGCCAAGAACACTCTAGGATAAGGTCACCATAATCACAGTCAATTTGATAATACATAAGAACAACAACAGCAAGTGTAAAGCTAAGGGGTACTGTTATGATTCCAGTGGAATAAATGGAGAATAAAACCCACCTTCTCTCAATCATATTTTGCTTTAGTGGGGGTATGTAAAGAATATCAACAAATTGAATTTGATGAGGGAGGGATTTTAGCATTTTGAGAAACCCCACTGAAAAGAATGATAAACAGCTCACAGATTTCTCACAACTGCATCAGTGTAAAGCAACCAATATTATTTCTTCTTGTTGTTGAGAGTAGAAATGGGGGGGGGGGGTCATTTTGTGTAAAAATGTTTTAATTTTGCATTTTAAAAAATTACTTTTGTACCACAACTATTGCATTGGACCTTGTTTTTGTTTTGTGAAAAAAAAACATGGTTTGAGGGCAACTTCTCCCCATTTTCCAAATTTTCACCCAAAAAATATAATGAAATGTCTTAAATACAGAGATCTTTCCCATCACCTACAGACTTTTCTAACTAGAGAGATTGTGTTTGAACTTAGAAGCATGGAGTCTAAGGGCTTATCTACAAGGGCCAAATGGGTCTCACCTCATCTTCACAAGGAGCCATCCACGTGACATATGTGATGATTCAGGCTGAATCTGGGCCTTTTCATCAGACTTTAATCTAGAGGGGGGAAAGAGGGACTTTACTCTAGATTTGAGCAGAAAATTCAGATATTTGCTCATGTGTGTAGACTGAACTCCATAGCAAAATTGGTGTGGGGTAGGGGATGGTAGGAGCTTTTGGTGAGCAAGGCTGGTTAGGTCCAGCAAGCCTCATGTGTGTCACCATGCTTTGCTAGTTCAGTATGTGTTTAGCCATGAGATCAGTGATGAAGGGTTAGATTAGGCCACCCACTCTTCCTTCCCCCCACCCAAGTGCTGTGTTTGTTTCTACTCTTTCCCTCATCCTCCCCCTGCTCAATCAACATTGTGTTATCTTCATTTTTACTTCAATGAATGTAGCACATACATCTCCCTTCTTCCCTGATCCCTCTGATCATTCGCTCGCTCACTCATGCAGAGATCTGTATGCATAGAGGAGATAAGGAGAGGGAGTGTGTGAGGTCAAGTGAATTATCAGGGGGATCTGGAAGAAGGGTAAAAACAGGAAAAAGCCAAATGTAATATTTGGATGGGGCAGGGAGAGGAAAAGAGAGGGCTGAACATTTTCATAAATGTATGCATGTGTGGTGGATATGGGTCATTACGGAGTCACTGGGGACCCAAAAAATGCAAGGCTGATATTTTGGTCACTGTACATGCACCCTAAAACTAATCCCATGACAGTAAGTCAGCCAACAAAATGGCCTAGCTCCTTCATGTTATATCCAGTGTGAACATTTGGTAAGACCCATTGGCATTGTCACTCACTTTGTAAACCTGTGTAACATTTTCCCTTTGCATAATTTAATATTAAGACATAGCTCTTCAGAGAGTGGAGAGCAGAATTTCCTTAGGGACTCTGACTCACCCCATTGTTGTTCAGTGGTATTTCTATCAAAGAAGAAGAGCTTGTATATATGAAAAAGACAATCTCAGAGAGATTTTTTTAAAACACACACACACATCCACACTCATCACCCTGCTCTTTTTCTTGCATCTGCTTTCCAAAGGGATTTGAACTTAGAGAAATGTGCCCAGGGATTTGTGAAATGTGCCCTGTAAAACTGTGGTATGTTTCCTTTCTCCCCTAAGTATTTATAGTTCACAAAATATTCAAATTGAAATGCAAAAAGAAGACACTCCCCTAGGAGCAAGACAGTAAATGCAATATATATTTGTCTCTATTGCTTGGAACTTGGGATGCTTAAAGAAAAATTGTTAGAAACTGAATCAGAGCTTTGGAAAGGTACATTTTGGGATGATAGCTCATAGCATGCTGTGGCCACTGTCCATACAGGCTGGAGGACTCTGGGAACTGTCATCCAAAACATTTCCTTTCCCAGATTATTAACCTATGACAACTGGTGGCTTTCACATCAATGGAGAGGTGAATCTACTCAGGAATGTAGTCTGATCTTTAGTCTAATGAATTATCAGAGGTGCCAAATTGTATCTTCTAAACAGATTCAGCCCCTAGGATAGTGATAGCAAACCTTTTAAGGACTGAATGCACAAAATAAAAAGCCTTTTGGCACCAGGTGTTACCCCGTTCTAGGGGGTAGGACTTCTGGGGTGGTAGTGGGGACAGGACTTCTGCCCTCTGCACCCTCCCTTCTTCCCCCCTGCACCCTCCTAGGCCTTCAGGTGCCTCTCTACCCCATCCTCAGTGTGCCAAGAAAAATGGCTTCACATACCATCTCTGACATGCATGCCATAGGTTCACCACGGCCCTACTATATCTTCTGTAAGATTAATCTGAATAAAATCAATGGGGAGTGGGGTCTGGTGCTTTTTTGGGAGGGGGGCGAGGAAACATAAGGCTTCATAATTCCACTGTGACATAAGGCTGTGAAAAGTTACCTTTTGGACTCTCCAAATTCACAATGACCACCAGATTTGGGCAGGGAGGGGTCTAGGTGTACTCCAGTAAAAAGTATCCCCTGCCCCCAAGATCTAGATTTACTCCCCAAATATATAAATTAAAGATATAGCTGTGTTCGATATAATTAATATATATAGAGATTTTATAACACCTTTAAGACTAACTGAAAGAAAGTAAGAAGTTGTCAGCATGAGCTTTCGTAGAATTCAGTCTACTTCTTCATATGCTTTTGGCTTCCACTGTTATAAAATCCCTATATATCCCCAATTGTATGTGTCTGTTTATTTTATATTTGGAGACCAAGTTGCAGTGTTTTGCATACATTTGACAGTGAACCCACTCCATTTAGAAGCAGAATATACACTTTCAGCTCCTCATTAGGATTGCTAAGATAAGAATTTCTGACATCCTCAGTCCAGCCTCAGCATGTACACAGGCACAGCAAGGAGAGTAGAAACTTCACCAACATGTAGCAATTAGCAAGAAGGGTGATCAAGGAATTATCCTTAGTGTAGAAATACAGGGTAACAAGCATGTTCTAGCTTTTATCTCTGAGATGTTAGAAGCTATATAACTACATAAGACATTACATTTGTCAGATGTGATCCATCTGAGGATCTGTATGCTTGAGGTTCTCTTGATTTCTTCAGTATCCGAAGCCCAAATCAGTGTATGTTTCTCATATCAAGATATACAGAGAGAATTTTTTAAAAATTCAAAAATAGTATATCAACTCAACGTGCAAGTTTGTCCTTATGGGGCACTAAATTGCAGACTGAAGAGATGTCAAGATTAATGGGAATTTAAAGGAACTAAAAGAAACTGCAGAGAATTTTGCCCTGATTAAGAACTTTAGGAAGGGTGAGCAAACTTTCTGAAAAATATAAGAATCACTAGTTTAAAACCCAATAGAATTGATAGGTGTGACTGAAGATAAAAACCATGAAGATTTACAATAAGCTATACTTCAGCCTCAAACTGCCACCATGTGCAAAGACTACTAGCCTCTGTTGTTTTCTCACTGCTGTGGGAGAAAACAAAGAATTAACTACAATTCTCTGAAAATATTTGTACTTTGTGAAGTCTTTCAGAGAATTATTTTCTGTAGAAAAACATGGGCCAATCACTGCTAGGGACTTATAGCCTTGTAGACTTCATAGATGGTTTGTGGAAATTAGAATTGGGCAAGGGACTGTTGTTACATTACTACATAGATGAGCTGGCAAAGTGACCAGCATGCATTGGTACCAATGCACAACAAAACCAATGGACAGTGAGACTGAGGTGCATCTGTCCCATTGTGCACTGGTGCACCAGCTAGTAGAACAATTGCTTAATTAACTCAGCATAGTTTACTTAAGGCAGAGGAGAGTGTTTCTGGTGTTTCCATTCTTGGAAGTTGAGTTGTTGACATATGACAGGGTGAAGAGGCTCTACCTCCAAATTTGCAGGTCATGCCTGGGATGAACCAGACCCTCCTTCTTTCAAAATAGGGCTACCAGTTTCCTTTAATTCCAGCTGGGGCTCATCCTCCTAGCAGTCCTCTCCTCTTTCTTCATTCAAGGAGGCCTCCTCCAAGTATGCCATGACAACTGGAAGATTTTTCAAGGATAAAGTACCTTGCTGCAGTTGTATTTCTTTTGGCAGGGGTTTCCTTACTGCTGGGAAACCCATTATTTTGCAGGGAAGTGAATACTGATGAATAATATTTCCATCTATACTCAGAACTCTTTTTGGGCACAGAAGAAAAACAGGAGGGTGTAACATCCAACTGTGCAATTGGTGGGCAGTTGGAAGCCTCTGGATTAGCCAGGTGCAGTGCAACTAGTCAGGGCCAGATGTGTGGTGGCAGTAAAGTAATGTCCATTGATCCCACTAATATCTGGTGATGTCTATGTGTATAACCTTTTCTCTGGTTGTATGAAAAATGTGTTTACAATGGATAGGTTGTTGGCTTCACAAAATCTATGAGATGCTCGCCTGCTTCATTTCTTTTGCCTAGTCCAAATCTGCCTACTGTTCTTGATTCTTCTTTACTTCCAACCTTTGAGTTCCAATCTCCAATGATCAGCTTGACATCCTGTGTTGGTGTGTCGTCAATTTCTTCATGTAAAAGGTAAAGGCATTCCCCATTGACAAGGTTGTCAAGCCGTGTCCGACTGTAGGGAGTGGTGCTCATCTCCATTACTAAGCCAAAGAGCCAGCATTATCAAAGACTACTCTATGATTGTGTGGTCAGCATGATTGCACAGAATACTGTTTACCTTCCCACCAAAGTGGTACCTATTCATCTACTTGCATTTGCATGCTTTCGAACTGCTAGGTTGTCAGAAGCTGGGACTAATGACAGGAGCTCACCCCATCATTTGGCACCTGGGCCACAAACTGCCAAACTGCCGATCTTGCAATCAACAGAGTCAGCATGTTAACCACTTGAACCACTGCATCCCAAGCAGTGATCCAAGCATCCCTTCCCGTACCCCTTCATAAAATCTATCAATTTCTTCTTCTTCTGCCTCAGTGGTTGTCATACTCTGTCATGCCCTGTCATACACTGTTCATATCATGAGTATCATATATGTCCATATCATGAGAGACTGTCATACTCTGGTCATATCATGAGAAGACCAGACTCACTAGAAAAGACAATAATGCTTGGTAGATGGCAGTAGGAAAAGTGGAAGACTGCATTCCAGATGTATAGATACAATCAAGAAAGCCACAACCTTGAGTGCAAAACCTAAGCAGGACCGTTGATAACAGGGTGGCCTGGAGGTCTCTCATTCATGGGGTTATTTTAAGTTTACTTGATTCCAGGTAACAACAAAAACAAAGTTTAGTTGCATTTTTAGTTGTACTATTTTGGCCATGATGCAATGACCATATTCCCTCAAATCATATTTTGTAGGCAGAGTTCTGCAAATATAAATGATGCATATGCAGTTGTGCCTTCTTGGATGGTGTATAACTACTCAACAATTCCTTCAATATACTGCATGATTCACTTTCTTTCTGCAGTCCAAGTGAATTAAGTGGTACACTGAAGGCACTGGTGAATAGAAAGAATCAAGAAATATGTTTACTAATGTCATACATTAATAGCCTCATTATTGTGCATAGTAAAAGACTTTTCACAATGCACAATTACAGCACTACAATTCCACTTTAACTGCCTTGGGGCTTTATTGCATGCAGCTTTTAAACCATAATTTCACTGGGAGGGAAGCAGCATTGGCAGTGGTGATCACACGATGCCACTTCCTTCTCATCCCATCTTCCAGCTGTCCCTTCTCATTTATGGGGAAAATCCATGAATGAGCTGCCAAATGTGCTATGTCCCAGGTGCGAAAAGCCATCCTGGGGCATTTGCATGATTGGTGGTCACATGGTATCACTGTCATCTCCTCCCCCCTTTCCCCTTCCCCCACACTATTTTTTTTTAAAAAAAAAATCTAAGGTTTTTGCACAGTTTCAGAGCTATGCAGCTTTAGGGTCTTTTTTAAAATTTAAAATGTTAAATTGGAGCTGTAGAACTCTGAAACTGTGCAACAAAAGTTGAAAAAAGTTTTTAAAAAAGAGGCATGCTGGGCAGGGAGGGAAGGCAGAGTTAAAGGACAGGATGGAAAGGAAGTGCAAGGGGGGCAAGAGCCTCCAGTTGTGTGAAAGACAAAGTGTGATGATGGCTGCAGTAACAGTGATAGGTTGCCATTTTATTTTCTTCCTGTAATTGCAGCGTAAATGGGCTGGTGTGATAAAGCCCTTGGTCACACCCTAAGAATCCTAGGGTTAGAGGCACAAGAGCTCTCTGGTTGAAGGTTCTAAGTACTCCAGCCAATACTGGATTCCATAGGATGGACCATGGCAGTTAAAGTCAATTCAGAGTGCTACAATTTTGTAGTATGCAAGGAACTGTGATCCCCAAACTTGAAGAAGGTTATTGCAGAGCTGGAGAACCAAAATCATCAAGGGAGCTGAGCAATTCTACTTTGAGGAAGTATCATAATATTTGGGTCTGTTTAGCTTACTATAAAGGCATGCATACGGAGCATGAAACAGGTGTATGAAACATATGCATAATGTAAGTAGCATAGATCAAGACAGATCGTGGATCTGCTATCCTGAAGTGAAGCAATTCATTCTTAATTTTACCATCACTCTTCCCATGGCTGCTCTGAATTATACAGGGCCTCTCCTAATGTGGAGCCCCATTGCTTCAGAGGCTTGTCACTCATAAAAATCTTATTCAAGTTGGAGCAGCTGCAAGAGGAGGGGCAAGGACATCATGACTATATTTGCCTCCCTCAGGACACCAGATTTACCAGACACCTTTGATGTGGGTTGTAAATTAGTTTTCCCTCTCACTCTCTATTTCATAATCCTAGAGCCTGTTGTCATCCAATGACCTGAAATAGTGGGAAATTCAGGAGATTAAAGAGGAAGTACTTATTCATGTAGTAGAAATAGAATAAGCAAATTCACAGAAAATCAAGTAACCAATGAATAGTGCTCATGATGACTTTGTATTACTTCTAGTGGTTTCCAAATCAGTGAAAAGGTAAACTTGCTCCAATTCTGAACTCTAAAGGATCTACCCCCCCCCCAAGAAGTCCAGCAACATGGATAGCTTTTTAAAATTTCCAATTAAAACCCCAAGGGGCTTCACCATCCCTTGGACATGGAAGCTACCAGCCACCACAGATTTTCCAGTGATGTCCCTATGGTTCTAATGTTCCTGTGGGATATATGTATCTCTAAATCATATCCACATACAAATGCAGTGTGTATAGTCACACATTTATTAGTTTAGATGAAACATTCTTTTTTTAAAAAAATGCAAATCATATAAAAGATATGGGATGGACTGGAGAACAATCTAAATACCCTCAGATTTCATTTGATCTTGGAAGCTAAATTAGACGTGGTTAGTATTTGGATGGGAGACCATCAATGAATCCAGGCTGCTGTATACTATATTTCAGAGGAAGGAACTGGCAAAACCACCTCTGAGCATTCCTTGCCTAAGAAACCCCTATGAAATTCAAGGGGTTGCCAAAAGTCAACAGGCAACTTGAAGGCACATATACATAAAGAGAGAATAGCTTACCTTTCTTAGCCAATCTATATTTGTAAATAACTGCCAGTGAACTGTCACTGTATAGATTATTCTACCAGTTACACACCACTGTACAAATGAGCTTGTCTCAAAATCTTCTGGAATGAATGTCCCTTTTGGGAGTGATCTCCATACGTCAAATAAAACATTCTACTCCCATACCCTCAGCAGGGAGTCTGGACATGGCAGGTCCCAAACCTTGGTTCTGGTGTGAATTGTCAAGACAACATTTAGTCATTTCACCACTGAGCCTACCATATACTCCCTTAAACTGTTGTAAACAGATCTTCTACTGTAAACAGAAGATCTGAATCCCTCCGCCAGGTGATTGTTTAGAATGGGTCCTGCTAAGCCACCACCACTAGTGCAAGTTGCTTGCTGTAATGTCAGGATGAGGTGCCCAGCCATGTCATTGACTCTGGGCACCTCATACTGATCTCAGAGTGAGTGACTCACTGCCACAGCAGAGCATGGCACATAGAGTTGTGCATGCGAACAGCCGCTCAGTGGTGTAACAGAACCCCCAGGTAATGGGGGGCATGTTGGGGCAGCTCTGAAACCAAAATAGTCTGGGCTACTCCTGGAGTATTCTGGCCTATGTGGTGTTGTTCTATCCAATAGGGAATCAATACTATACATGTCTACTCAGAAATAGCCCCCCCTGAGTTTAGTAATATTTACTCTCAGGTAAGGGAGTACAAGATTGCAGCAGCCTGATTCAATAATGTAGACTAGTCTAATCTCCTCTTTTTTCCATACCCAACCTTAAATCCATTTTCTAGTTTCCAATAATATTGCAATTATTTTTTTGCTTCTTCCTTCATAAAACGTGTTTTAATAAATTTCTAGACATCACCCCCCATATACCTCCTTCCTGCCATCATCTTCTGTTTTCTGTCAGATAGCTGGTCAATTGAATGAACTTCTTTTTCCTTTCCTGTTCACTGACTTCTTCATGGGTTTACTTTGGGAAACTTATCAAGACTCAAACTGTCTTTGAAAGCAAAGAACAGCTGGCTTAGACTGAGAAATACAAAACAAACTGCATTACCAAAATTAGGGTCTGCTTTAAAGAAAAGCTCTTTTCTTTTGTCTAAAGAGACTAATTTTGCAGTTACCACCACCAGAATCCCAGTTGTCATTGCCCAGGTTGAATCCACCCTCCACCATCTCCCAGAGGAGGAAGCAGAAGAGATAAGAGGAGGAAAAGCAAGGATTCTATCCGCAAAACCACAACCCAGCAACATAGCCAAAAAAGAAAGAAAAGCCATCAAGGATCTCAGTTCAGACCCAGAAATCATCATTCTCTCAGCAGACAAAGGCAATGCCATGGTAATCATGCAAAACAGAACAATACAAACAACAAATCAAGGAACTCTTGGATCCTGCAATATACAAAAAACTCAAGCAAGACCTGACCAACAAAATCACCAGGAAAACAAATGCCTTGATCAAGAATTCGTCAATTCAGGCAACCACATGCCAGAGTCTATGCAAGTCTGAGGTTCTCCCACCAAGACTGTATGGACCTTCCAAGATCTACAAGGATTCCATTCTACTCTGACTGATAGTGAGCACCATTGGATCCCCCACATATGACTTGGATAAGTTCCAACCCATATAGGGCAACCCCTCACTCAGCTCACTTCACTGAAAAAATCAACAACCTCCAACTGAAACCTGGAGACAGACTAATCCGCTTTGATGTGGTCTCCTTGTTCACCAAAGTCCCCATAATGGACACTATGGCACTCATCCAACATTTTTTTCTGGAAGACATCACAGTTCTGTTTGAACATTGCCTCACCACAAGCTACTTTCAGAGAGACAATGGATTCTAAGAGCAGAAAGATGGGGTATCCATGGGAAGCCCTCTGAGCCCCATGATAGCAAACTTTTACATGGAACACTTTGAAAAGCAAGCCCTGGAAACAGCACCAAAAAATCCCACAACATGGTTCTGATATGTAGATGACACTTTCACCATTTGGAGCCACAGAGAAAAAGATTTGACTGTGTTTTTTAACCTTCTGATAAACATCCATCCAAACATCCAATTCACATTGGAAAAAGAAAAGGAAGGAACATTGCCATTCTTGGATGTCCTGGTCATCCACAAACTGAACCAATGATTGGGCCACACGGTATGCAGAAAATCTACACATGGACAGCTACCTACATAAGAACTGCAATCATCACAAAGAAGCACAATAAAAACACTGGTAGACCATACAAAAAGGACTGTGAAACCCCCCTGAGCACCTAAACTGTGCTCTACAGGCTAATGGTTACTCCAGCTCAGACATCAGAAGAGTGGCCAGACCCAGAAAAAAACACAGGAGTGAAGAAAAACAACCACCCAAAGGGAAGGTATTTTTACCATACATCAGAGGAGTCACAGACAGAATAGGGAAACTGATGAGGAAACACAACTTCAAAATGGTCTACAAACTGACCAAGAAAATCCAGGAAAAGCTGTGCCAGCGAAGGATAGGAGAGACCCTCTCACAGCTTCAGGAGTTTACTGCATACCATTCAACTGTGGACACATCTACATAGGGACCACAAAATGCAGTGTTCAAACACAAATCAAGGAACATGAGAGACACTGCAGACTGGGCCAGCCAGAGAAGTTAGCAGTAGTGGAACACATTATAAACCAACCTAGGCATAAAATACTATTTGAAAACACTGAAATTCTGGACCATGCCAAAAACTATCAGGTTAGAATGCACAGGAAAGCCATTGAAATCCACAAACACCTGAACAACTTCCACAGGAAAGAAGAAACCCTGAAAATAAAAAAAGAAGGGCCAATGCAGATGGGCCGTAAGGGGCAGCTCTGTGCTGCCCCTAGGAGCAGTGGATTGGGGCTGTGGCAACCACACACTATGGCCCTGATCCTCCTTTTTGCTGCCCCCCAAAAAGCGGCCAAATGCTGCTCCTTTTTGGGCAGCAAAAAGCCACCCTTAGAGCCACCCCCGTGGCTCTTTTGCACCTCTTTAGCACAACATGTATGCACACTGTGCCAATGGGACACCCTGACACCATGCGCTGTGTGGCCGGACATGCAACATCAGGGCAGAGGCGGGGCAGCTGACATGCAGTCACCTATGGATGCTGGCCGTGAAAATTTTCAACTACATACAAAAGCTCTTTTGCTACAGGGTCATGCTGGATGCTCAAGCTATCCAAGGTCTCAGTTCTGAAATATCAAGAGCTTCAACAAGTGAATAAGAAATGAACAAACAAAAAGTCAATGTGTAAATTGCGGCTCCCCAGGAGGTTAAAAAAAAAAAATCAATATTTTTTCATTTGAAAGTATATGGGTTTCCTTGCACTCTCTCCCCCCCCCCCCCACTTTCTCTCTGGAGAATATTGAAAGAAAAACAAATGTGAAAAAGATATACTGCACTTGTTTCACAAGAAGGGAAATTCAGTGGAAACTGAGTGTCTCTCTGATTTGTCATTTGTTAACAGTCTTTATATTCTTTTAGTTGGGGGAAATATTCAGGGATGATTGATTTAGGATTTTGACTGTATAAGGTGGCAGCAGGACATAAAGAAAATAATAGTTTAGTCTGTATTAACAGATCTGTAGTTCTATTACTGGAGCTAATAGTGCCACCCTACTCTGTGCTGGCTAGACCACATCTGGAGTATGGCTTTTCAGTTCAGATATAGATAAGTTGGAGTAAGTCCAGAGAAGAGGAGCAAGGATGGTAAAGGGTATGGAGAACAAAACATATGAGGAAAGGTGGGGGAAGCTGGGCATGTTTATTCTGGTGAAGACTGAGGGGTGATATGATTGCAATCTTTAAATATCTAAAGGAATGTCATGGAGAGGAAGGTGCAGACTTGTTCTCGGCTGACAGAGGCAAAAGAAGAAATAAGTCTTCACATGCTCATTGATGACTGTATTTTAGTCTTTAAAAAGGTTTTATGAATACAGTGAGCCCTTGGTGGGTCCAATGTGGTTTTATTCCAGGATTCCTTGTAGATAACCAAATCTGTGGATGCTCAGGTCCCACTAAATACAATGGTATAGCAAAATGGTATCCGTTATATGAAATGGCATGTCAAGGCTTGCTTTTTGGAATTTATATGTTTTTTGAAATTTTTCAAGCCATGGATGCTTGAATCAGTGGATAAAAAATCCAGGGATATGAAGAGCTAACTGTACAACCATCAATGAGCCGGTGGAGACTTGTTTCTTTTCTTGCTTATGGATCCTACTATGTATTTTCCAGATCCTGTTTGTGCTTTTGTTCTCTGCTGCCTTAAGGTTTAATGATTTTAAGTTATAGGAGAGCAGATTTGGACTGAACATCAGAAGGCGCTTCTTGACAGGAAGAACAGTTTGGCAATGGAAATAATTACCATTCTTCTCTGGAAGTCTTCAAAAGAGGCTGGACATCTACCAGCTGATCATATTTAGCTGGAGATCCTGGACTAAGCAGAGAGTCAATGAGACATGGAGCCCCTTCTAGACCTATGATTTTATGTTTCTGTAAGAACTGAAGGAAAATTACCTACCTCCAACACATAAAAGTATGTACAGTCAGCCATCCATATCCATGGAATTTTAATGATGGTTTCAAGCATCCACAGCTTGAAAATAGTTTTAAAATATATAAATTCCAAAAAGCAAACCTTGATTTTGTCATTTTATATAAGGGATACCATTTTACTATGCCATTGTATTTAATGGGACTTAAGCATCCACAGATTTTGGTGTCCATGGGGTGTCCTGGAACCAAAGTCCAGTGGATACCAAGGGCCCACTGTATATGCCAAGGACACGTGCAAAATGTGGCTTTGACTACCCAGATTTCATCTGAAGCATGGCTTATATTCTATTTCTTTCAGATTGGCATCTTGTTAGGAAACAAGCATTTCGTTTTGGATCTCAAATGTCAGCCTTGCCAATATTTCCAATTAGAAAACACAAAAGATATTTTTCTTTTTCTCTTGGCATATTCTTTACTTTACCAACTGGAATGTGGAAATTGCTTCCAATAAAGACGGAATGAACCAACAAAAAGAAAAGCACTTCACTTTAAGGCAGTAGAAGGGAAAACATCAGAGCTGCATTAGAAGACAGGAAACTTACTGCTAAAATGGGATGGAAAGAATATTCAAAAGTATTCAAATAATTGTTGAAAAGCATATCTTTTGAGTGTCAAGAAACCCTGATGAGGACTTCCGGTTGGTAATGGCTCCTCGTTAGGACGTGCACTAGTAACTCTCCATGCCCGTCCTGTGCTGCGGGAGTTCCCTGGACTTCTGGCTTGTACCAGAGGTACAGAAATTGCTCTCCAAGATGGGGGGGAGCTCAGAGGGGGCTCAGAGGAGGTCCAACCTGATTCAGAACGGGTGAATTTAAGATCTTGGATTGTCCGATTTGGAATAGAATCAGAAGGACGCGAGAGCAAACCACGGACCCGCAGCAGACCGGCTCTATGTCGAGCCGCAGAGGAGCCGCCAATTTTAACAATTTTAAAAGATCTAAGCGAATGACGATAGATAGCTCTGTAATGGGAAGAAATTAAGAGACCTGGAATACGAAGCTATCTAATCCGGGCCGGTCAATTTGTTTGGTGCAACATTTAGTAGAAGTGAAACTGGAAGAGGTAAAGTTATAAAGAATTACAAGTGATTGAAAGACCTTTCCTTCTGTAACAACAGGACTTTCTATTTTTGGACTTTATAAATTCCAAGACCCCTATTTCTGGAGCTTATGAAGTAAACCGAAATCTTAAGGGGCTATTTATTTACAAGACTTGTTTTCATCCTTTTACCAGTAAATGATATATTGTTAATTTCGTATATTTGGACAATACCTGGATAATTGAATAATTCTGTTTGATTGTTGAGGAACGCTCTCTGTTTGCCTGGTTAAGCTGAGTTGTGAAAGAGGATCTTAATTAGAAAAAGTTTCAGAACTGCTAAAGATAGTGTCCTGCGATGTTAATTAAAGTAACATATTGAGACCCACCAGCGAAGAGAACATTGGAGAATATTGGATTGGACTTTCGTTAGTTGTTTTTGGAGTAAAGAAAAACTAAACTGAATTTGACCTTGGATAAATAAATCCAGCCTTCACCACACCTGCCACACCTGCTCGTGTTTTGATAAACTCAAGGACAAAAAATGACGACAAGGTCTCAGTTGCAGAAAATGGCCTCTCAATCTCAAAGGAGACTCTCTACTGATAAATCTAAAAATGTTGATATGAGCCAGTTAATTCTGGAGAAGATAGACTCTTTGTCTAATAAGTTTTCCTCCCAGTTCATTGATTTCAAAAAAGAAGTCCGACATGAGATCAGGTCGGACCTATGGGAAATAAATCAGAAAGTGGATGTGTTACTGGGAGAAATGCAGAATGTTAAGAAGAGAGTCGAAATTTTAGAGTATACAGTGGAAAGATCAGAACGGCAAATAACAAAAATGGAAAATAGCCGAGACCAAGACATGGATGAAGTAGCGGTGCTGGAACAAAAACTTAAGAAAAAGCAATCAAAATCCAGGCATTGGCTGAGGAGAAAAAGGAAAAATTGCTAGAAAGATTAATACCGAAAATGGCAGAATTCATGGATAAAAGTGCACAGGAGATGTCTTCAGAAATTGATAATATGTTCCGTGTGAACTCTGTAATTGCAAAACAAGGGTTTACCTAGGGACATTGTGGTTAATTTCGTTAGAAAACAGTCTAGGGACTCCTTTCTAGCCAAACAAAATCAGGATTCATTTATCATAGAAGGACAAACCCTAAGAGTGCTAAAAGATGTGCCAGGAAGAATATTGAGGAAGTGATGGAATTATACTACTTTAACAGCCTACCTGAGAAAAGAGAGGATACAGTATCGATGGGAGACACCTGAAGGACTGTCATTTTGGTGGGGAAGGAGAAGAATTAGAATAACTAACATGGAACAAGCAGCTAATTTTTTGAAGCAGGCAACAGGTAGAGTGAAGAAACAGGATAAAGATAAAAGAAAGGGTCGGAAACCAGGAGATAAGGACAACGATGACATCATTGAGAACACTGAAGCAATGGCGAATGTTGAGGGTACTCGGGAGGGAAAAGAGGCTGCTGGGGTGGCTTCAAATCAGGATTACAATCTATTTCATTCGCGGTTTGACATACAAGGAGATTTACAAGGAGGTGATGAGGATGACGAAGATAGTGTTGATGATGATGAAAATGAGGAAAATGATGAAGAAAACAGTTCCAAAAATCTGGCGGAAATTGAAGATTTCAGACAGGCTCTTGACGAATTGGATAAAGGGGACAATAGATGCTTGGCACTTATATCTCCAATTGGTATTGAAGAGTATTTTGATAATTAAGTAAGTTAAGAGGTGACGGGTTTTGGATTTTGTATTATTTCTTTGTGGTTTATCGGTAGTAATTTGAAATAATTGAAATTAACATTTGAAACAAATGATATAGTATACTCTAAGCAGCTTAAAATAATATCTTTAAATGTACAAGGGTTAAATACACCACAAAAACGGATTTTTTTTTCATTATTTACAGAAATTAAAACTAGACATTTACTGTTTGCAAGAATGCAGGATAAAAAAGAAAGATGTAAAGTATTTACAGAATTTAAAATTAGGTTTGGAATTTACTGCGGCATGTGCGTTCAAAAAGAGAGGAGTCACCTTATATATAAACCCTATTTACGATCCTAAATTGGTTTATAGCGATCCGGATGGGCTTTATTTAATGGTTGAGATTAGAGTGGGGGATAAATCTTTTTTGTTAGTAGGAATTTATGGCCCATTGGACAATAAAAGTGAGTTTTATAAAAGGTTGAAAGAAAGATTGTTAGATTTACATCAGGAAAATGTAATCATGATGGGCGACTTTAATGGGGTAGTAGATCCGCTACTTGACCGAACAACAATAAAATTGACTAGGAAGACTCAAGGAAAATTACCTAGAGAGTTTTTTAACTTGATGGACATGTTACAATTGAGTGATATCTTTAGAGTAAAGAAAGGTAAAGAGAAAGATTATACCTTTTATTCAAATTGTCATAAAACGCACTCTAGGATTGATATGATCTGGATGTCTGATCATTTATTAAATAAAGTATCAAAGGTTAAAATATTACCAAAAATTTGGTCAGACCATAATCCAAGAATTACAGAACTGAAATTTGGACAATCAACTTCTCATTGGAGACTAAATTTAAATGTATTAAAAAACAATGCCATTTGTGAAGAAATTAAAAAGCAAATAACATATTATTTTAAGGAGAATCTGAATAAGGAAGTAGCTATCCATTCGGTTTGGGATGCCCATAAAGCAGTGATAAGAGGGATTATAATATAAAAAACAGTTGAATGGAAAAGACAAAGATGACAAAAAGAAGAAAGTTTTACTAAAGAATTGGGAGAGTTGGAAATTAAATTGAAGAAGGATCCAAATTTGGCCGAAATTAAAGATAAAATTAAGCTTATTCAGAAACAACTATCAATTTTCACTATGGAGCAAATCGAAAATAAAATAAAATTTATTAAACAAAA
This sequence comes from Phrynosoma blainvillii, assembly GCA_026167975.1. NCBI lineage: Eukaryota > Metazoa > Chordata > Lepidosauria > Squamata > Phrynosomatidae > Phrynosoma > Phrynosoma blainvillii. The sequence goes on from JANUYF010000004.1 coordinate 302,132,927, forward strand.
ATATTATGAATCTGGAAACAAGTCAGGAAGATTATTATCTTATATGGTTAGAAAAGAAAGAGCTAAGAGAACAATTACTAAAACTAGAAAAGGTACTGAAATATTTTCAAAGCAAATTCAGATTAAAAAAAAATTGTGGACTTTTTTGAGAATTTATATAAAGATAACTTAATACAAGATACCAAAATTAAAAACTATTTGAATAATATAGAAATTTTCAAAATTACGAAGGAACAACAAGATTTACTTAATAGTCCTATCACATTTAAGGAACTTGAGCAAGCAATTAAGCAATCGAAATCTTCCAAATCTCCAGGTCCGGATGGCTTTATAAATGAATATTATAAGTCATTTATTGCTAAACTAATTTCACCTTTGTTAGCCACTATGAATGCTATTGTGGAAGGAAACATTCCCCAATCATGGAATTCTGCAAATATTTCATTAATATTAAAGCAAGATAAGGATGGATTAGATCCCAATAATTATAGGCCAATATCACTATTAAATACTGATTATAAATTGTTGGCATCAATTTTGGCGAATCGACTGAAAATTATATTAGGGGATTGGATTCACGATGATCAAAATGGCTTTCTTCCATCCAGGGGGACAAAACAAAACTTTAGAAATTTATTGAATATAATTGATTTTCATTATAAAAATTTACATAGAAAATTGGCACTGATCTTCCTGGATGCGGAGAAAGCCTTTGATAATGTTAACTGGAATTTCATGATTGGAGTTCTGGAAAAAATTGGAGCAGGAACTAATTTTATTGATTGGATTAGAAAAATATACTCAGAACAGGACACCTCTATTTTAATAAACGGAGATAAGACCTCTAAATTTAAAATTCGGAAAGGCAAGGATGTCCGTTGGCTCCATTATTGTTCATTTTGATGCTTGAAGTAATGCTTATCCAAATCAGGGGAAAAAAGGAAATTCAGGGGGTAGAATTTGGAAGACAAAGTTATAAACTCCGTGCCTATGCTGATGATTTAGTATTAACAATCACAAATCCATCAGAAAGTATTTGGCCTCTTATGGAACTTTTACATGATTTTGGAAAAGTTTCCGGATATAGAATAAACCGAAACAAATCTATTATGAAGACCATGAATACATCTAGGACGGAGATTGAGAAATTGAAGGAAATAACTGGTTTTAAATTTGAGGATAAAACTAAATATTTGGGAATTTGGATTAGTACTAAAAATGCTGACCTCTTCAAAAATAACTATGAAAAAATTTGGTGTGAAATTAAAGAAAATATGAAAAAGTGGGATCAATTAGCTTTATCATGGATGGGAAGGGTAGCATTGGTCAAGATGGCAATTATTCCAAAATTAATATACTACTTCCAAAATATCCCGGTAATTGATAATGATAAAATTTTAAAAATTTGGGACAAGGCCATTTTAAATTTCATCTGGAAAAATAAAAGACATAGAGTAAAAGCAATAGATTTACAGGACTCCCTTAAAAGAGGCGGACTGGCCGTACCTAATTGTATGTGGTATTATGAAGCATGTGTCCTGGATTGGCTTCAAGATTGGTTACTATTAAAAAATCAAAGAATGCTCGATTTGGAAGGTGGGGACTTATTATATGGATTTCATTCATATTTATTTTATGATAAGTACAAATTGGATGCGAGGTTTAAAGATAATTATATTCGCAAGTCATGTTTACGGATCTGGCTAAAATACAAGGCAAAATGGTGCACAAAGGTCCCACTTTGGGCTTCCCCGGTGGATTCGGAGTTGATGAAAACTATTTATAAAGATGCAATACGTTACAAATATAAAGATTTAATTGAGTGGGGTGGTACCGAAATTAGATTTAAAACAAGAGAAGAATTAAAACATCTGGGTTGTGATATGAATTGGTTTGCATATATGCAAATATATGAGCAATTTAAGATAGACCTAAAAGGCGATAGGATTGCCCCGGCAGAAATTTTTTTTGAAAACGTGTTATTTGGAGAAAAAAAGATGATTTCAAAATTTTATACTTTAATTAGAAATTGGGAAACAGAAGAGAACACAGTTAAAGTGTATATGGTAAACTGGGCTAAAGATTTAAATCAAAATATGAATCTGGACAAATGGATAAGAAGTTGGGAAAAGGTTAAAAAATGGGCAATTAATATAGATCAAAGGGAAAATGCCTATAAAGTCATGAGCAGATGGTACTTAACCCCATATATGTTGTCAAAAATTTACAAGGGATGTAATCCTCTGTGTTGGAAATGTGGTAAAGAAATAGGATTTTATTACCATGTGTCGTGGAGATGTAGCGAGTCGCAAAAATATTGGCATATGATAAATAAGGAAATTACTGAAATTGTGAAAGTAAATATAGGAGCTGATCCAAAAATATATCTTTTAAATATCTGGGGAGAAAAAATTGGAAAAGAAATAGAACATCTTCTCTCTTTTTTAATTACTGCAGCAAGAGTTCTCTTCGCTAAACATTGGAGGAAAAGTGAGATCCCAAAGATTGAAGAGTGGAGATTTAAATTATATGAAATTTATGAATTAGAAAAATTAACTTGGCTGCTGAGAAATAAATCACTAAAGGAATTTCATAGGATTTGGAATCCTTGGTATATACATGAGAAAGAAAAGATGAGACAGTCGATTGATTTCATAATAGAATAAATCATCACTATGTAAAGAAAGCTTAAAGTATACAGGAAATGTAAATATGTAGAGATTGTGATTCGATATTAGTTAAGATGTACATTATATTAGTTAAACGATTGAGTGTTACTTGTTGGATAGTATTTAACTATCACTTAAGAGAACTTTGAGAATTGTTATTTTTTCTTTTTTTTCATTATTATTAGGAGTAGATATATCAATAATATTAGAATTAGAATGCTAAAGAATAATAAAAAAAATTTTTTTAGAGTACCAGGATGGGTCTGAGGACGCTAGAAGAAAATATAAAATGGCCCTTTTGCTATCGGGCAAATATGGAAAATAATGCACCGAAGAGGGATAATAGATTAAGATATATAGTAATCAGTAAGAGTTAAGGTAATTTATTAAGGTAGATAGGTAGTTAATATAGTTAATATAGAGTGGATAGTTTAAGAGGTCTTGTTGAGAAGGGTATACACGATCCCTTACAAAGCTATGGAAGTTAAGTGTTTGAATGTTGTGACGTGTCTGTTTTATGAGTAACTTTGATTGTGTTGTGTTTGTTTGTTTGTTTGTTTGCTTTAAAAAAGAAACCCTGATGAGAAGAATCCCAGACTGGTGCAAATCTATGCAGTTCAGAACTAATTCTGTTTTGTGGAGAAAACAGATGTCTGGAGGGCAGAAAACATCACTTTCTGCACGGGAAAGGATGACTGGATTCCTGTATGGTGTTATGTCTCTGCAAGTGGACTTACATTTGTGGGAATAGGAAAGGGGTAATTTTGTAACATCCATATGTTGTAGAGGTCTAATGTTATGTTATTACATGGCAGATCCAGCAAAGTTCTGAATTGTGAATTTGTTCTGAATTGTGAATAGGCTTTAAAAACTGGATAGTTTTCAAAGACTTTCTCACAGCAGGAAGAAAATTGCTAAATTTACTTCTTCCTTCCAGAACAAATTTAGTGAAGAATTACATTCCTAGTTCTTGGCACTATCAGTGATCTTGGCGTTTTTGTGTTTCACAATACCAACAGCACATGATCTGGTTATCATTTCCATAGTTTATTAAAATCTTTCATTGCCTACAACAATAAATGATAACAGAAGAGTAAGAGTTACAGCTAAAATTAGAACACAAATATATATCATTTACATGTCAGTATTTTTAAAAAAACAAAACATTTCCAGAGTTGTGGAAAATACCTTCCAGTAATAAAGGTATTTGACCTCTGCAAAATATTGAAAATTAGTGTTCTGTTTTCATTTGAGAAAGCAGGAATACAGGGAAGAAAATAGAAGATAACAAAAATTGGGGGAGAGAAGAGAAAGGAGGGATGTAGACTTAGCACCATAGCTGACACTTAAGAATTCTCCTAATATGGAAAGATCTCCAAATAAGAGGACAAAAGATGTAAAAAAAATCTGCAAAAAATTGCATATCCTAATTTGCATGTATAGAGGCATTTCTAAAATATTATTATAATTTCATAGAAATCAATAAATATTATCACAGTGAGGGAAGTTTGACAAAGAAAATTTGTAATATGCCACCTGATGAGTCAGCTGTTGATTTGCAACTTCAGGTCCTCTGCTTGCTTGCTTTTGGCCATCATTTCAAACAGAGTACATTCTAAACATAGGTGACACATCCCACTTCAGTGACAGATCCCACTTTGCCTGAAAGTGGTTCCTTGCTCAATCTTTGGTGTCTCTTGTTACAAGGAAGAGGCAGCAGGTGATTGGAAAATCCTCTACCGCTGCTGTCCATCAAAGTAAACATGACTGCATTTGATGGACAGGAAATTCTGACCTCATATAAGACAACTTCCTATTAAGGTCTCCTGTGTGAATTGGATAAGTAGTCACAGAACGTTGATATAGTACAGAAGATTTTTGCTCTGTGTTGTCAACGTTTGGTTGAAATGGTGGCAGGAAATTAGTAAACACAGATGCTTGCAAAATCCAAACTCTTGATACAGTATGAGGCATTCTTTCCACTCAGGCTCAAACTTTTCTATTTGTGCTCCTTGCTTAGGGTAAATCAAAATGTGCCACAACAAGAAAATGATTATTCTGTCTGCTTAACTTCTTAGGTCTGAAAATGGAACCCAGAAAAAGGCCCTCCTATTTCACATGAGAGCAATCTATTCCAGGAAATACCAGCCTTCCACCAGCCTGACCATGAGATCACCAAATTGTCCCACTACTTTATGTTATTTCTACATGTGAATGGCTGTCATTAACTTCCATAGAGAGAAATGATGAAGTGATAGATTCAATCAAAAGCCCTTTGCTTAGAGGAAAAGGGAGTAATGGGACTGTGCCCAACTTCCAGATTACCCATGTGCCTATTTCAGTCCCCTGACTTCTGCGCATTGGAGGAAAATCAAAAGAAGTGCACCAGTTCTATAGAGACTAAACTGCCTTCAGAAACATAAAATGTTTTGCCTTAAGACCTTCACCAAGTTCATGGAGGTAGATGGTAGACATGGGCATATGCAACTAAAGCATGGAAAAGTTACCTTTTTTGCTCCACAATTCTGTCATTTTAGAGGCCTTTCAACCAGTCTCCCACCAAATATGGACACGAGAGAAGGCTCTTCCATTACTGTTGTGTCAATTGTAGGATGGAAACAGATAACATTGTAGTCTTTTCAGCATAAGATTTATTTAAAAAAAAATTTGGCTTTTTAATTATGATATTATGATTATGATTATGATTATTTATAACACTGTTGCTCACTTACAGCTGTTTATTTTGATGCTCACTATTTAATACTCTACTTCTGTGTTTGGTCATCAATTGTCAGAACCTGGCCTCAGGTTCTGCTAGAATAGTGTTGGGGATGATGGATAATGAGAAGATGCTGGAAGGTGCTGGAAGGTCTGGGGGGATGGGATGTGTGTAGCTGTTAGGTTGTTTTGATAATGGGCTCTTTGGAATGTTGAGAACTGGAAGGGAGGATGGTATTCCTTGGAGTCGTTGGTAAGGGATGAGCTAAGGTGGGGGCGAAGGAGCTGGGGTAATGAAACTGTGGGAATTGTAGGTGGAGATGGGTTTGCGTGCCAAAAGGCCAGTGGGTGGAGTGAAGATTTTGGTGGGTTTAATTAGGTGCTGTAATGTTGGGGGGGGGGCAGTCCTGGCTTAAACGCAGTGTTGTGAAATACTGACTTTGTGTATTCAATAAACTCCTAATTGCTGCTATTGGCTGGTTTACTGATATCACAGAGTTCTGATTTTGCTGAACCTGACAGTAAGCCAGAACTCCTGTAAGCCTGGGGCAATGGATTCGAGCCAGGCTGAACATCCTCTAACCCAGACAGAGGAGGCTGGCACTCGGCCAGCTGCAGGGCCCGCCAGGGCTAAGGAGAGGCCTCTGATGGAAGGGGCAAGGCCCAAGGAGTGGAAATGGACATTGGAAGACACTCCTGTCAGTACTGGGGAAGACAAATGGTTTCCACCGAGGGCCCCTTCCAAGGGGCGAGCATGCGAGTGCCGGAGGGCTGGAAGAGTCTCCGCTTGGGAAGTCGGTGTGGGTGATCCTGTAGAAAAACCAGTGGATTCCTCAGAGGATGATGAGAAGGTGCATGGAGAAATTAAAGAGATGTGAGGAAGACTGGACGAACTGGCACAAAATTTCAGAGAGATGATGAACCTGATCCGAGGGGACCAGGTGGGAGCAGGCGCACCAGGAGGGAAGCACCCCAGCCACCACTGGCTCCAGCGGCTCAGGTGAGAGGTCCCCCAATAGCACCCATGCCTCTGGTGGTGAGATTCCAAGACCCAGTAGCTAGGAAAATGGGGGTGAAGTTTAATGGTCAACCCCAGGGACTCCCCTATTTCTTAACCATGGTGGCCGGTCATATGTATGAATGGGGCCACTCTTTTGCCACAGAAGCTTCTAAAGGCAGATGTGTGGCAGCACATTTAGAGGGAGAAGCTGCGGATTGGGTGGTACAGTTATATGACAGTGGAGCCACTGAGCTGCAGAACTTACAAGAGTTTATGGTGGCTCTTAGATCAAGCTATGAAGGCCCAATGAGAGCCGAGAAGGCTAGAGCTAAGATAACCACCCTGATGCAAGGGCCAAGGTCTGTGGCCGAATATGCAATGGAATATCATAGTCTAGCGGCCATGATACCAGATTGGCCAGAATCTACTAGGATTCAATATTTCAGAGATGGTCTTCACCCAGAAATTCTCGAGTGTGCGATAAATAGAGGAAATCCCACTACGCTGAGAGGGTGGATTCTATTACCGGGAGAAGCAGAAATGGCCTGCGAGACAGTTATAATCGCCAAGCACAGAGCGGCGTGGGTGCAGGGCTGGGGAGAACCAAAGTCCTCGCGACCACAACCGATGGGGAGAGGCAAGCCAGCTAGTGAGACGGAGAAGCAACGCTGTATGAGGCTGGGGCTGTGTCTGCAGTGTGGTAAGAAGGGCCACAGAATTGCCAGCTGTCCAGAGAGGGCTGATGGCAGTGGACCCACTCAAGACAAGACAGCAAAGCAGGGATCATCTGCCCCCAGGGAGAGCTGCGCCGGTGCTCCAGTGAGATTCAGTGGAAAAGCAGGCCAAGTGGCAGAGCCGATGATGGAGGAGATGGGGAGATGGAGGAGATGGAGGAGATGGGACGATGGAGGAGATGATGAAGAAAGTACAGCACAACCTTCAGGAAACGGAGCGAGCCTGGCTTAGGAGGCGGCGGAAGCCAGGCTGGGAGGAGTGAGAGCCGCAGACGCTTGGTGAGTGGGGAAGTTCCAACATGATAATAAAAGTAAGACTTTTCCATCCTACAAAGGGGCTCAGTGTGTAGTTAAATGCAGCTCTAGACTCTGGATGCACCAGATGTCTAATTAACCAAGAGATAGTAAAGACTTTTAACATTGAGACCCAGAACCTCACTCAGTCAATCCCCTTTTATCAAATAGATGGCACTTTGCTAGAAGGGCGGCTATTTCCCAAAGGAGAGTCACTTTATGGTTGGGAGTTGCAGAGCACTGGGAAAAAATTAGCCTAATTGTAAGGCCTACTCACAGCCACGATTTAGTTTTGGGAATTGATTGGCTGCAATTTCACAATCCATCTATAGACTGGAAAAACCTTCAGTTGGTGTTTAATGACCCTATGTGTAGACAGAATGTTCGAGCCAGGGAAGGGTTAAATGAAGAGCTCACCACGGCAACTATGCAAAAGCAGTCCGAGGGGGGAGAGGGAGGTGGAAAAGCGATGGAGGAAGCCCTCCCGGTCTATCCCCCAGAATATGAGGACTTAAAAGAGGTGTTTGAGGAGAAAGAGAGTGACCAATTGCCACCTCATAGAGACACTGACTGTGCAATTGAACTGGTGCCTGGGGCAGTGCCCCCCAAACCTAAATTGTATTCTATGACGCCACTGGAAATGAAAACTTTAAAAGAGTTTATAGAAAAAAACTTGGCAAGGGGATTTATTAGACCTTCTACCTCCACGTTTGCAGCACCGGTGTTTTTCAGAGAGAAGAAAGATGGCTCTCTGTGATTGGTGACTGATTACAAAAACCTCAATGCTATTAGTATCACCAATAAGTACCCCTTGCCATTAATGAAAGATATGTTGGGCAGATTGGCCACTGGCAAGATATTCACCAAGCTGGATCTAAGGGATGCCTACTTCCAAGTACGCATCCGTGAAGGGGATGAATATAAAACTGCTTTTAATTGCCCCTTGGGAGCTTTTGAATACAGAGTTCTGCCCTTTGGACTTTCATGGGGGGGCTGTTTCATGTGTTTGGTTAACAAGGTTCTGCACGACCTGCTATTTGAAGGGGTCCTTGTGTACTTAGATGATGTTTTGATATATTCTGAAAATTTGGAATCACATGTTAAATTAGTGCGGGAGGTGTTGAAAAGGCTACTAGACCATCAATTGTATGTTAAACTGTCCAAATGCCACTTCCACACTAAAGAATTAGACTTTTTGGGGTACAGAGTTTCTGTACGCGGCATTGAAATGGACCCTGCTAAAGTGCAAACTGTGATGGAGTGGCCCCCACCACGAATCAGATGGCAAGTACAGAAATTCCTGGGCTTTGCTAATTTTTACAGACAATTTATTCCCAAGTTTGCTCAGATAGCTTTGCCAATTACTAACTTACTGAGAACTGATTCTGTGGGCACACAGAGGGGAAACAAAAGAATAAGAGGGGGGCTAAGGGAAAAGCCCAACCTGTCAGCCAAAATCACTTGGACCCCTCAGTGTCAAGAAGCTTTTGATAAGCTGAAACAGTTATTCAGCTCAGAGCCCATCTTAAAACATCCTGATCCAGAAGTTCCTTTTGTTGTGCAAGTAGATGCTTCAGACTTTGCAGTGGGCGCTGTGCTTATGCAAAGGGATGGGGAGGGTGTTCTTCACCCGTGCGCCTACCTTTCTAGAAAGTTCCAGCAGGGGGAGCTAGCACAACTGATTTGGAAAAAAGAAGCATTTGCTATTAAATGGGCACTACAAAATTGGAGACAATATTTAAAAGGAGCCTCTCATCCATCTGAGGTCTGGACAGACCACCACAACTTAGAAGCTTTGCAGGCCCCTCGCAAGTTAACTCCCAAACAGAGCAGATGGGCTAAAGACTTCTGCAAATATAATTTTACTCTCAAATTCATCCCTGGAAAAGACAATGGGTTAGCTGATGCATTGTCACGACTGCCTCAACACATGGGTAGGGAATCAGAACCAATGCAGACCCTATTTTCGCCCACCCAGCTGGGACTGGCAGTAACCATGAGAAGCCAAATCAAACAAAAATTCAAGGGTACAGACAGTGTTTTAGACCCCCTGCATGAAAAGATTAAACAACAGTCTGCATCAGATCAGTGGCTGACAGAACACTGACAGAATGGTAGAAGGGGAATCTGGACTATGGTACAAGGGACCCAGAATATATGTACCCTCAACTCTGAGATTAGTATTAAACACTTTTCATGACTCCAAGGCAGCTGGTCATTGGGGATTTGTCAAAACTTTACATTTAATCAGAAAACAATTTTGGTGGGAAGGTATGAGAGCTGACATTGACCAATATATAAGGAGCTGTTCTGTGTGTGCCAGAGCAAAACTTTTGGTGGGAAAACCCAGTGGATGCTTGCATCCTCCAGAGACACCTAGTGGTCCTTGGAAACATATAGCCATGGATTTCATTACTGATTTGCCAAAAAGTCATGGCAGAGACACTATTTGGGTGGTCACTGACTTGTTCTCCAAACAAGTACATTATGTGGGGTGCAAGGGGATGCCCTCCACCCCTAAATTAGCTACCATGTTCATACAACACATATACCCGTTGCATGGCCTTCCAAATAAGATTGTCTCGGATCAAGGGACTAATTTTACCTCACAGTTTTGGAGAGCACTACAGGCCAAAGTGGGGGTGCAATTGGCATTTAGCACCTCTCATCACTCTGAATCGGATGGGCAATCGGAACGCATGAACTAAACTTTACAGAAATATTTACGTTGTTATGTCAATCATTTACAGGACAATTGGTATGAACTTTTGCCACATGCTGAAATTGTTTTTAATGGGGCCATACACCAGAGTACTGAACACTCTCCTTTTGAAATTATATATGAGCAAAATTGCTGCCTGAGATTCAAGTTAGCCCCAATGACCCATGTACCGTCACTCAATGGCTAGACAAAATTAGACAAGGATGGCCACTTACAGTCAAATCTTTGGAAAAGGCCAAAGCTAAATATAAACATTTTGCTGATAAACATAGAAAGGACAATTGGCAACTCAAGCAAGGTGATATGGTCTATTTGTCGACCAAACATTTAAAGTCCAGACAACCTTCTAAAAAATTGGGACCTAAATTCATTGGTCCTTTTCCGATTAAGACTTTAGTTAATGATGTCACAGTTGAATTGATTTTACCTAAAGGATATAGACATTTGCATCCTGTTTTTCATTTTAGTCTGCTGAAACCTGCTTTCACTGAAGGGCCAGGAAGAACTGTGAAGACCCCTCCCTTGCAACTCCTGATTGATAGTGAACATCACTTTGAGGTTTCCAAGATTTTGGACTCAAAACTTCATAGGGGAGGATTAGATTACCTGGTCAAATGGAAACACTTTCCTTTAGACCATGCTGAATGGGTTCATGTTAAACATGTCAAAGCTGATAAATTGATTGCTGCTTTTCATCGTGATTATCCAGACAAACTGTGGAGTGGTTAATGCTTTTTCACTTGTATTTCCTGTTTGCTTTTCTGTTGGCTTGTTGTTATGTTGATTACTTGGGTTTTTGGGGGAGGTAGATATGTTTTAGGGGGCAGACTGTCAGAATCTGGCCTCAGGTTCTGTCAGAATAGTGTTGGGGATGATGGATAATGAGAAGATGCTGGAAGGTGCTGGAAGGTCTGGGGGGGTGGGATGTGTGCAGCTGCTAGGTTGTTTTGATAACGAGCTCTTTGGAATGTTGAGAACTGGAAGGGAGGATGGTACTCCTTGGAGCCGTTGGTAAGGGATGAGCTAAGGTGAGGACAAAGGAGCTGGGGAAACGAAACTGTGGGAATTGTAGGTGGAGATGGGTTTGCGCACCAAAAGGCCAGTGGGTGGAGTGAAGATTTTGGTGGGTTTAATTAGGTGCTGTAATGTTGGGGGGGGGGGGCAGTTCTGGCTTAAACACAGTGCTGTGAAATACTGACTTTGTGTATTCAATAAACTCCTAATTGCTGCTATTGGCTGGTTTACTGATATCACAGAGTTCTGATTTTGCTGAACCTGACATCAATGCTGAGTCCCTTTTTTATTTGTCATGAAGAGAATTTTCTATCAGGCTTGAATTCTTTTGGTTAGTTCCAATTTGAGTATACCTATTGAGTGAAATGTTAAATAATGAAGAAATCTGAAGGTTACTCCAGTTGATTCAATGGCTCTACTCTATTCAGGACTAAAAATAGGGTTTAGGGATGACAATCCGCTATATAGAAATGAGGAAATTGTCTATACAGCCCAAATAAAAGGGTCTCACCTCACCTTCACTATGAGCTGTCCTGATGTCACCTTCACTATAAGCTGTCGGCAAGTTCCCCTTAGCTGGGGCCTGTCCAGGGATCCCTGGGTCTTCCTCGGGCTGATGGTAGTGGTGGTGGGAAATGGTGGCATGCACAAATGCGCGCACAACCCCTGCTGACCCCACCACCACCACCGCGCACGCCACCATGCACATCATGGCCACCATTTTCCAAAATAGCAGCAGCGACTCGTTTGCACATGTGCCTGTTTTCCAAAATAGCGGCTGTGGCTTGTTCCCACATGCGCAAGAGTACTGCGCATGCGCAAACGAGTCACGGATGCCATTTTGGAAAACAAAAGGGTGGCGGCATGCACTGTGGTGGCAGCGGCAGTGGCAGGGGTCGGCAGGGGCCGGTCCAAAGGCCTCGGGGGGGGGGAGGACCCAGCCTGTGGGCCATAGGTTGCCAACCCCTGATGTATAGGATGATTCACACCAAATCCACATCTTTTTATTGCCTCAGGGCTTTAATCCGGGGGGGGGGGGGGAGTGCAGATTTACTCCATAATAAAAAAAACTAGATATTTGTGTGTGATACCACTGTGGAGCCGGAAATGGAGGGTGGGTGGGTATGGCAAGCCTAATACATGTGCCAAGTTTTTCTACTTCAGTGTATGTCCACTCATGAGATCAAGTTAGATGGACTACCCTCCTCTCTCTTCCTCTCCCACACCTAAGTGTTGTGTTGTGCCCAGGTCCTGCACACTCATATTCGTGGTCTCTTTAATAAAGCCCATCCATCTAGCAAGTGCCATTCCTCTTTATTTCCCTCCATCTTTCCTAACATTATTGTCTTTTCCAATGATTCATGCCTTCTCATGATGTGTCCAAAGTATGACAGTCTTAGTCTTGTCATCTTGGCTTCTAGGGATATCTCTGGCTTGATCTGTTCTAGGACCCATTTGTTTGTCCATTTGGCTGTCCATTGCATTCTCAGCATTCTTCTCCAGCACCACATCTCAAATGTGTTGATTTTCCTCCTACCTTTTTGTTTGACTGTCCAGCTCTCACATCCAAACATGGTAATAGGGAATACGATGGCTTGTATGATTCTGACTTTTGTGCTGAGTTGTATGTCTTTGCATTTTAGGTTCTTTTCTAGTTCTTTCATAGCCACTCTCCCCATTCTTAATCTTCTCGTGATTTCCTGGCTGCAGACGCCATTCCAATTAATGTTTGATCCCAGATATGAGAACTCTTTTACTATTTTTATTTTCTCATTTCCTAGTTTGAATGTATGTAAGTTCTCTGTGGTCATTATTTTTGTTTTCTTTATGTTCAGCAGTACCCTGCATTTAGATTTTCTTCTTTGATCTTCCTTAGTAGTTGTTCTAGGTCTGGGAGGTTCTCTGCTAGTATTATGATGTCATCAAAATATCTCAGATTGTTGATATTTCTTCTTCCTATTTTCATTCCTCCCTCTTTCATGTCCAAGCCTGCTTTCCTTACAATATGTTCTGCATATAAGTAGGGTGATAGGATGCCAATTGGGAACCATTCTGTTTCTCCATGTTCTGTTCTGACAGTAGCCTCTTGTCCTGAGTACAGATTCCTCATTAGGACTATCAAATGTGTTGGCACTCCCAAGTTTTTATGGGCATTCCATAGCCTTTCATGATCTATGCAGTCAAAGGCTTTGCTATAATCTATAAAGAACATACTGATTTTCTTTTGGAACTTCCTGCTATGCTCCATTAACCATCGTATATTTGCAATGTGATCCCCAGTGCCTCTTCCTCTCCTAAATCCTTCTTGGACTTCTGGGATTTCTCTCATGTGTAGTTGGATTCCATGTTGCAATATTTTGAGCATAATTTTGCTTGCATGGGAGATTAGTGAAGATAGTCATCAAAATATCTTCCTAATCATAAAAAAACTGTGGCCATGACCTTTCCTGTTGATCTTTGAGTCTTCTATTTCTTTGACCATGAGAACCCAAGTGTTGTGATTGCAAGGATTGTTTTGTTTTTTTTTCCTTTCTGGGTCATAGTAATGTAACCATGTTTCATCAACAGTGATTAGTCATTCCAAAAATTATCACTAGATCACTCAAAATGTTCCAAAATCAACTTGGTGGTATTCACTTGATTTCATTTCTGGTTACCATGCAAACATTTCAGTACCCATTTGGCTCACAACTTCGACATAGCCAACTGTTCATGAATTACAAACACTTCATTCCTGATATATCTCTAGTGTCTCAGCAGTTGTTTCAGCTAAAAATCGCTGATCTGCCAAAATTAGATCATGAACATGTTCAACAATTTCTGCAGCTGACACAGTTAAAGGACTCCCAGATCTTGCTGCATCTTTAGTCTCATACTCTCCATGCTGTAAGTTGGCATACCACCACATTTGAGTATGATGGGTACTTGTCACTCAATGTGGACATCATACACTCATAGATTTTCTTTGGAGTTTTCTTTTGCAATCACTTCATGACAGCCTGGAGTTCTGCATGTCCAAATTCCACATTTTTCATTGACTTGGTTCTAGCAATGATCTGAAAAGAATCAGAAATTAGAACTACTATCCTGCAAATTGGAAATTTACAATACAAAGTTACGGTGAGAAAAATTATGGCCGGATTTTAGGAAGTGAATCAGGATGAGTATTTTTCATCACCCCCTCATATCCCCTCACTTCTTGCAATGGGCTGTAGGTAGGCAATACCAGGAGCTCTAGTAATAGTTTGGCACTACTGATGGTATGTAATTCTGGTAGTAGTAACACCTGCCTGTTGGGAAACCAAGACCTAATTTTGGGGAATTTATAATTAGCTCAAATGAGAGGGAAGCACCCAACTTCACTTCTAAGATCTTATTCAATTGTCTACGGGAGATATAAGAATTTTAACAAGGAAAGACACTGAATAAGCAAACATTCAAATGCGGCACACACACATGCACACACTAGAAGAACAAGAGGGAAAGAGTGAGAGTGGGGGAGGCAAAGAGGGAAACCAGGATAGAGGGATATACTCATACCCGAGAGACTCCTCTGGACTTCAGGCAGCGAATGAGGATGAGATCCATGGAAGGGGCATGACCAGCAGAGAGGGGGTCGTGGGAACTATCTCAGAGAGCAGACTGACAGAGATTCAGCATGCACTTCCAAGGTATCACGAGGTCTGCTAAAATCCAGGGCTTCTTATAGGGAAATTCTGCCTCCTGGCCATGAGTTAAACAATGGATAGACAAAGGCTTGATGTGTTTACTATAGGTTACTTCAGCTTGGGCATAGTCTAAACAATGCATTTGGTTTCAAAACTATCAAGGAAAGGAAGCTAGAGAAAAGGGGTGCAATCACATTTGATCACTGCTCCATTAAGTGTGAGACCAAAACAAACAAACAAACACCATTAGGTATCTTTTCCAATATAATGGGATATTCCCAAGGGCAACTCCCAAAACCTGCCTTTCCAGGAAATTTCTAGTGGTCTTATGCAACTTTACCTTGCTTACATGACCTTACATCTAGGGCATTATGGCTGCCATCTCCCAAGGGTCAGGCTGGAGTCATAGGGAACTCCACATGGCTAAAATATATATGAAAAATGGAGCATATTTACTAACATGCCACTCTAAAACAGGTTCTTATTGGCATAAAACAATATGTGCATTATGTACAAAATGAATTACAAATAGGTATTAACAATTGTGTGGGTTTGGAAGACTTTCTTGCAGTGGGGAGAAAATGGCTAAAATTATTTTTTGCTTCCTTTGAAAAGAAACCTAGGGGTTGTTTGCATAATCCAAAGACCCATGTTCCCCCTGGCCTTGTGTCATCCAGTTCAGATGATACAGGCCAAAACCCCCAGAGTCAGGATTGGGCCTGATCCTGGTAAACTGGACATGGATCTGGTGGATCCAGCCTGATCCCGGGGTAAACAACCTTTACCAGGACCAATTTGTTTCCTGGTTTGCCACAAAGGGGGGTTGCAGACTGCCAGAAATAGTGTGAATTCAGTCCACTTTTAGGGTTAGGGTTAGAGTTAGGGAACCATGGGAACTGTATTTTATTGTGGCATCAGAGTTGTCTGACAGAGAAGGCTCAATGTCTCAGAAAAATAACAGTTCCCATGATTCCCTAGCACTAACCCTAACCCTAAAAGTGGACTGAATTCACACTATTTCTGGCAGTCTGCAACCCCCCAAAGTCTCCCCCACACTCCTTACTTTGTTGGTACTAAGAAGTCTGCTGTCACCACATCTGATATGGATATGGCCATGAGGGTGCAGCCTGCTGCCCCATTTCCACATCAGATATGACAATGGGGGGCTTCTCACTCCCAGCAATGGCATGGCAAGGTAAGGAGTGCATGCTGGTATAAGGTCCTGGCTTTTTGCTGGGACAAGTGTGTAAACACCCAGCTATTCCACGCACTGGGGAGGAATCGCTCAGCCCATACTATCTGCCCCTCTGCTCAGTTCCTTAATGAAGAATTACATCTGTAGACTGGGGTTAGGCAGCCACCTTTTGTAACAATGGTAGTAAGAAGAAGAGATTAAAATGCAGCTGTCAGAAAGGATCAAGATCTAAACATATGTCAGCTGCAGCTTTTAGTCTCCCTGCTTGGTCTGAGGAATGCTGACAATGCAAGTGAAAAAGTGGGACATTGGCTGCAAGGATGTCTCATAATTTATTAATGGGGTAAGAGTTTCTGGGTTAGCTTTCATTCATAATAAAAATTGTTCTAGGAGCAGTGAAGATTTGTATTACAAGTATCACTAATTTTGTATTCATCAGTATCACAAGTTTTGCCTCAATTCTAAATCATAGCATCCCTGATCTGCAGTTTGTTAGAAAAGTGTTGCTGGAGTAATAGAAAGACAACTCTGTGTGTATGTGTGTGTTCATGTTCAATGTGCCTTCCTACACCAATCTAAAATTTTAGAGCTTTGTCAGAGCTGATCCAAATTAACCAGAAAAATAAGATAGCTTTATTGCCCAGACAGAATTTCTGTTCCCAAAACAATAAGGATATTATATCTGCTAAGATGGCAGGAAGTAATGAAAAATTAATCTTCCTATTTTTTTTCTTGTTCCAATATTATTGTGATTGGGAATATTTCTGGATGGTTGACAGGAAAACTCAAGTTCCTGATAAACAGATGTGCCACTTATATATGGGAAATAATGATTTGATCAATATATATTACATAGTGCTTAGGACTGGGAAATATATTTCCCATTTAAACTTTCCCCTGGAGAAATATTTAATAGCTAATCTGAACCTAAGAGCTTCCTGATAATTTCCATCATTTCCCACTCCCTGTTCCTCCCCCAATTAAGTTCATTTTGATTATTTTGATGATAAGGATTTTCTTTGTCTCAGTGGTCAACTGTGAACTAGAAGAGTCCCACCTGTCAATGTAGTACCTATATTTCTTATTACTGATTACCTTTAACATATCATACACATGTTTAAAAAAACTCATTGACAAATCCACAATGAATGCCAACAGTCAGAATGCTGCTAAGTTCTCATTTTGTTAAAGACATAACGAAATCATCCTTGTGTGCATCATAATGTATGAAGTAGAATACAATTCTCCTTGGTTATTCACGAGGGATGTGTATAATATTTGGTTTGGAACCTGATCTAACAATTAGTAAAAAAAAAAATCTCAGTTTTACATAACTTGATTCACAGGCCACACAATTCCGCTTGCATCCAGACTTTTTTCTTTCTATTGATTATGACTAGAAAAGAATTAGTGGCTATAACCTCCCCCCCCCCCCCCGCCGTTTGTCACAACTGAGTAAATTTGCAGGCATACTAATCCCTTTTAAAGGGTTAATATTCCTGCTGAATTTCAGACAAACAGGTGAAGGGCTTTGTACAATATGCCATTACACTTTGATTTTTTAAAAAATGTAATGCCTAGTAGCAATACTTAAAAAACCTCCGCTGATTTAGATAACATTCGCAGTAAAACTTCCCCCTTATATGGGATACAAGCTGCCAGGTTTACAAACAAATTTGTTCAAGAGCAGCCTTTAAAAGAGGGAGGGAGAGGGAGAGAACGTAAATTCAGTTGCTAATCCTTAATAGCATACACTCATTGAATCATAGGATTTACCTATGTGTTGACTTACCATCCCACAATTAATTCAATGGGTCTAATTTACTTGGGTAAATTAGCCAACAGGGTCCTGGCTAATATATCAAAAATATCCCTATTGGTTAGGAAAGCATTAAATCAACAACCCACAAATGATAATATGATTGAGTCTTTTTAGTTTGGGGGGTGGTGGAGTTGACTGAGATGTGGAATGTGTATCTTAAAAGATATTTACAAATTCATGAAAGGTGTGGTAACTTAACAGAAATGATTTTTCCTCCACTGTAATACTGGAACCTAGAGTCACTCGATAAAATTGATTAGCATTAGATTTGAGCCAAAAGTTCTACTTCACACATCTTAATGTATAAAACTCATTAGTGCAAGAAGTGGTATCAGTTTCTAGGAGAAATTAACTGAAAACATATTCATGGAGTTGTAGGTCAATCACTCCTTCCAATAATGAGTTCAGCTGATGAGTACCAACAAGACTGCAGCCAAAAAAAAAGAAGGTTGGAGTATCAGCATGCTCAAGAGACCCGGAGGCTTACACAATTGTTATATATGTGTGGATACAGTCAATTGTTATATGTGTACGAGTTTGGGAATAATGAGATAAAAACAATGGTACAAAACAGACCAATAAGAACTGAGAATCCTCAGTGGCCACAGAATGCTGGACACTTTTTAAGCATGCTGAAATTGAATATCCTGGAAGATAGCATGATGGATTGGTTGGGAAACTGAACAGCTGCATTCTACATAGTTGCTTTTGTTATTATTTCTTGTCGTATCAGATTTGGCTTTTCGTGACCCTATCAATGAGAGACCTCCAAGAGCTCCTGTTATTAACAGTCTGGCTCAAGTCTTGCAGACTCAGGACTTTTGTGACCCTCCATTTTACTTCTACTTTACTGAGAAGTGTCAACTTTTCTAGTGCCTCATGCCACCTCATGATACGTCTAAGGACGTTAACACACATGGGCCAGTTTCATTGTTAAAGAGATAATAAAGTGGAAATGAAGCATCCCAAAAAGAAAGTGAAAATAGAGCTTCATTACGCAAAAGCTTTTCACATGTAATTACAGTAATAATGGAATTAAGTTAAAAGTGAAATAAAGACATTTTAAACTTTCATACACAAGTGAAAAGAACCCGTACATGTACTGGAAATGGGTGTGTTTTGTGACCACTCCTCCTTTTTCCAGGGCGGGTCCTGCATTTCCCAGAAGGAAATGTCAGACTGTCCTACATTTGGGGTCATGTCCTCCTGCACAGGTCCTAACCCCTTTCCATTTGGGTTAGGACCTCTCAAGACAGCAGAGGAGGAGGAGGAGGCCGGAAAGGCAAGGCAAGGCAAGGCAAGCTGAGGCAAGGGAGGGATTGTGCGGGGTAAACTGGAGGTAGCTCCCATGCACCCACATCCACCCACAGCTGTTGCGAGGGAAGCCTTCTTTTTCCTCCTTTTCCCTCCATCCCAAATGCCAAACTTCTCCTCCGTCCCAAACTTCCCTCGCCTTGCCTTGCCTTGCCTTGCCTTGCCTTGCCTTGCCTTGCCTTGCCTTGCCTTGCCTTCCCTTCCCTTCCCTTCCCTTCCCTTCCCTTCCCTGCATGGCAGGAGCCCAGGACTCTCACTCCCTGGAGGCCCCTCCTCCTCCTCCTCTTGGCCCTCCTCCAGGTTTTAAAAGAGAATTGCCCATGCGTATTTGTTTTTCACATTACAGTAAATGCGAAATTACTGTAATTTCGCAAATGCATTTCCTCTAAACTCCCAAAATTAAAAAGATCTCGGATAATACCAGTTTCTGTCCAGTTTCTGACCAGTTTCTGTGCGATGTCGTGTGAAATTGTGAGGCACAAATTCAGTTTTTGTTTGGGATTTGTGTGGATTAACCAACAGATTTCCCCCATGTGATAACATCCTAAGATACAATAGCCTCGGTTTTGTAATTTTGACTTCTAGAGAGAATTCAGGCTTGATTTGTTCACAGATCTATTTATTTGTCTTTATTCTCTTCCAGTACTACATTTCAAATGAGTTGATCCTCTTCCTGTCAGCTTTCTTAACTGTCCAACCTTCAGAACCATGCATTGAAATTGGAAATACTATGGCAGGGGTAGGCAACCTTTTCCCTTTAAGGGCCGAGGGACTTCAGCTCCCAGAAGCCTCAGCCATGTTGGCCAATTGTCCCATGTTGGCCAATAGCTCCTGGGATTATGGGATCTGAAGTCCCTCGGCCCTTAAATGGGAAAGGTTGCCTACCCCTGTACTATGGCATGGATGATTCTAGGTTTAGTATTTAATGATACACTTGTCCCTCCACATTTGGAGCTTTGGCTTTTGGGGATTTGATTAATATGCTCTCTCCTAGGTCCTCCAGAGAAATTCTGCTGGAAGTTGACCATAGAGGACCTAAAGATTCCTAGAGAAAACACTTCTCTAGGCATTTGTAGGTCCTGCAACATGATTCTATGGTCAAATTCTGGCAGATGTTGACAGAGTTCTGCTGGAAGACCCAGAAATTCCTAGAGAGATGTTATCTCAGATTTTAAAAAGTACTGTTTGTTTATTTGCAGTTTTTTCACTTTCACGGGGGTTCTGTGCCCCTAACCCCAGCAAATGTGGAGTGAGAAGTATGTATCTTTTTTTCTGCATTGCATCATTTTCTTGAGTTCCCCCTTGTTCTAGCTACTTTAGCCTTTAGGATCAGAAGCTATAAACCTCTAATTATCATATGAAAGGTGTCAAACAAGAAACAGCTATCTCCATCTTGCTTTTGCTGTGACCCTCCAAGGAACATCTGTCTGGATATTTCTGGGAAGCTACCAGAGACAGTCTGGAAGAAATTAATTGTTCCTATGATCCAATATTAGTGGTTTCTGTGTTCTACCACTGTCCCCATTGTCACTAGATGCAAGAGATATAATGCTTGATAGCTAGAGACTTGAAGAACCACGACAGCATTTTAGTGAAAATTGACTATTGCTTTATTCTGGATTCTAAGACACACAAAGCTACTCCACAATGGTTAGAATCAACTCTGCATTCCCCCAAGTTAAACAGAATTTAAAAAATCCTTTGTCCAGCCCTCTCCCCACATTTGTAACCAGCACCGTTTATCCACTTCAAAGGTGCACTTTGAAGTTTGCCCCTTCTCAATTCCTATCTCCCCACCATCTCCCAGGAAAGGAAGGCACCATCATAAATAAACAACTCAGTTTTCCTGTTTCAGTCATCTGCCCCTGCAATCTACCATTTCCTTTTATTTCCCCCGTCTACATCCATCAGATTTTTTGTCAGATTTCTATGAGAATAATAGGAACATGACAAGAGATTTTATTACTGCACACACACAGGGCATTTGAGTGTACAAACACATTTGAAATATATATTTGTAGGTTTTGTTTGAGATGGGAATTGAATGTGGTGATGATCACTATTTTCATGACCTGATTTTGCTTGATTTCATTCTGGGAGGGAAACAATAAAAACAAGGGCTTAATTCATGATCTTTCCTCAAATGATAGTTATGTTGTGATTCACCAGTTCTCTGAACAGTGAGAATGTTCTGACAGAGCACTATGGGGTTTCATTTCCTTTTTTATTATAAAAAAATACAACATTTTTGTAATGGCTCAATTTGCACTATGTGGATCTCTGGGTATGTGGTATCCATATTCTAAGCAGAGCATGTATACATAGGGAAGTGTCCAGATGGGATTTTCTGACCTAGAAAGAAGGGATGAGCAACTATTCAAACAATTGTTGTTGTTGGGTGTCTTCAAGTCATTTCCAACTTAAAGCAAACCTATCAAAGGGTTTCTTGACAAGATTTGTTCAGAGGGGTTTTGCTCTTGTCTTCCTCTGAGTCTGAGATAATGTGTCTAGTCCTAGGTCACCCAGTAAGTTTCCACAGCTAAGTGGGAATTTGAATCTTTGTCTCCAGAGTTGTAGTCCAGTGCCAAAGCCACTGCACCACACTGGCAGACACTACTGGGAAGTGCAGCCCCCCACCAAGCTCTTATCTCATTCACCTTCATTCTTGAAGGAAGCAATAAATAATTTAAATAATGTGCTTTCTGCTGTGAGAAAATCTTCAAAACTGTGCAGTTTTCAATGACTATCTGCCATTTGGGATGTATTTTTCCCAGGGTCTATTCTGCACAAAAAGCCCATATTCTACAAACAAAACATCATTGTTTGTGCAAAATAAATTTGTGTGGGAAAAGATTATTTTCTGTGCAGAAAATCCTGTAAGTGAAGCTTTAGTCTGCAAAAAATCCACAGGTGGTATTTTTACACAGAAAATATCATTTCTGCTCAGGAAACAGTTATTTTCTGCACAGAAAATGCTGGCTGAGACCCTACATCAGAAGATGAAATTCCCAGATACCAGCAACACAATTCTGGAAAGATTTCAGAAGGATTTCCTAGGTGCTAGAGGGCAAGGCAATGTGCAATGACTCTTCCAGTCCTCTCCATACAAATGTGGTGCTTTGCAACAGGCATCATTGAACACTGCCTAACTCTTTAATGCCTCAGAAATCCTTTTGTTGCCAGGGCTGTGCTGCTGAAAAGTTAGGATTTGGGCAGCACTTTCAATCATTGCAATGATGCAATGACCTTAAATATGAATTCCAAAATTTCCAGTGCCATAGGTCTGGTTTACAACATTATAAATACTGAACAGAAGGCCAGCTACTGTTTTCTGGATTAAAAATTGGACAAATTTTGTGCAGAATAAGTTTTTATCTGAGAAAATTCTTGTTAGTCCAGGACTCTCCTTGTCAGGATGTCCCAATACTCAAGAAACACATTTCCAACTATTTAAAAACTCATTTCAAATATTCCTTGCATCTCTGCTATGTATGTGTGTTTGTGAGAGAATGTTTTTGAGTGTACAAACACATATGCACATATGTATAATACGCTCTCAAATACATCTCTATTGTAGGAGAAATGTTGTCATGCCAACCTATTAGATTGTTTAGGTCTCATCTTTTTCAAATCAGGAAGCAAACCAGAAGTTATTTTCAGTTTACTACTTGTTTTTTAAATGGGCCCTCTCCTATGACTAAAATAAAATAAGGATGAGACATTGCAAAATTGCCTCCAAGCCTCTGAAATGGTGCAGGAGGGCATTTTAATTTTTAAGACCCCCCCCCCAAAAAAAAGGAATGTTTAGGACCCTTTGTAGGCTTCAGAAATGGCCTTGGAGGGGCATATGCAAACCAGTTCCTCCAAAACAAGTAGCTACCTATGGCTTCTTTTCCATGTAGCTGCAAAAATCCAATCCTCTGCTCCCTTGGTGGCTGCACTCAAATTCCCAGAACTGATATCTTCACCTAATAGCATTTACATTTCATTGTTCATTAGCAGACAATCAGGTATATAAAGATGGTCCCTTAACAGTCATTACAACAGTATAGGTAAAGGGAAACGTTCAGCATTTCATGTCTCCTTTTTTTAAATTCTGCAAAAGGGAGGACTTCTGGCAGTGACAGCAGATGACAGGTCACTAGAGATGAGGCTCATCCTAGCAATCTCCACAATAGGCATATACGGACTGATTTTCTTATCATCCCTATCATCTGGACCCATGAGCAGGGCTTAACTCAGGTTTTTGTTTCCACAGTCGGGGGGGGGGGGGACTTTGCAAAGTCCCCTGTCTGAAGGAACAAGACTATAGAGCAGCCGAGCCTGTTAATAGCTGTCATTCTTGGCACTGAGCCCAGTCAGCCGCCACTTTTAGTTTAGTTCTTAGATTTAGAGTAGAGCAAAAAGAACCTCAGTAATGTGACATTTCTTTATTTTTCTTTGGACTTTGGACTTAAGAACTGCCTTGGAGTGATCTTAAACCCTGCAAAACAAAAGGCACTTTCCCTTTTTCACCTCCTTGGTTCCCAGACCTGACCTCAAAGAGGGGAGCCATTTAAACTACCTAAGATTCAAGGAAAGCAGTATATAGATCTTTTTTTTCCAGTGTTTTTTTATTGTTTTCTAAGCAATATAATAAACAAAAAAGTATAATATTTCATTTAGCCTTGAGAAAGGATTCAATAATTTTAACAGAGTCACAAATAGAATTTTATGCATCCTTGCTTATGGTTATAAATTATCACACTTAATATTAAAAAAAGAGGGGGGGAAGAAAAAAATGAAACAGTAAGGAAAGGAATACGATAGCACAAAAGAAAATGCAAATCTTAATTGAATCATTTTGCAGGGGGGGTCTTATTCTTTTTTCTCTTTCTTCTTATCCTAATTCAACTGAGATTTAAAGTTGTAAATCGGTAGACCTCATTACAGTTTTACTGTAAGTTATTACTATATTACTATCATTCTTACCTTGTTGGATTTGTATCTGTTAAACCTCTATACTATGCCAATTCTATAATTATTTCCATAAAGTCTCTATTTTTTTCCATTTGTCACAAAACTGTTGGTCCGATTTATCTTTTATTATCATTGTCAATTTGTCCATTATCATCAAATCATACAATTTTGTTAGCCATTCTTTCTCTAAATTCTCCTTTATTTCTTTCTAATATTTTGCGAATGATAATCACACGGCTGTAATCATATATAGAATGACCTCCATTCCTTCCTTACGTGTTTTGCTTTTCAGTTCTGTTGTTATATTCAGTAGGTACAGTTTGGGATCCTTAGTAAATGTGATTTGAAGGGTTTTTTGTATTTTTTGTATTTTTTGGGGGGGGGGGGTGAATCAGATCCCAAAAGTCCCTTGCTGTCTTACATTCCCACCACATATGGATTAAATTAGCTTTGTTTTGGCCACACTTCCAACATGAGCTTTCTGCTTTACCTTTTATCTTGGCCAACTTTTCAGGTGACATGTGCCATCTATAGAGCATCTTATAGTAATTTTTGAATAGATAAGCGCTCTTTGTAAACTTTAAATTCTTTACCCATACTTGTTCCCAGGTCTCTAGTGCGATATTTTCTCCGATACTTGCATCCATTTTATCATGGAATTTTTTATCGATTCTTCTTTTAGCTCAATGTCAATTATCAGCTTACAAAGTCTAGTTATCAAATTTTTGTCCCCTCTCTCCATAATTTTTCCTAGCATTTTCTTTTCTAGTTCTATTCCAGTTTTTGCTATATCTTTTTAAAATCTTTCCTTTATTTGAAGGTAGCCTAACCATTGTACCCCATAACCTTCTTTATAAAGTTCTTTCAGTGGTTTGATTTTTACTTCATTTGTTGTTCTAGTTAGCATTCCTTCATATGTCAACCAGTTCCCTCTTGATAGACTATTTTCTTTGTAGAAAGCTTCCTTTGGCAAAATCCATCTTGGGATTTTGGTGTATATAAAGTTTTTATATTTCCTCGTATATAGAAGATCTTTTTAATGATGGAATGTGAGAAGAAAAAATACTTTAAAAGAGAATTGTGAAATTAGTGAGTGCAGGCTGGTTTTTAAAAAGGAAACAAAGAGAAAGAGAAAATAAAATAAAGTGAAAGTGAAAGTGAAAGTGAAAGTGATTTCCTCAGGAATGATTTGTTGCTGGTTATTCCCTGGTTATTCCCAGGATAAGTCACATCTAATCACAATGTCATCAGAAAATCTTTGCCATATCTCAGGACTTTGCTGGGAAAATGCCTTTTTGACTCTGGCTTTTCCCTGCTTCCCCCACCCCCCGTATGATAAAGTCCATAAAGTTTTAGAGGTGGAAAGGATCAAAGGGACCATTAATTCAACTCTCTGCCATGCAGGAATACACAACTAGGGGGTTGTACATACTGGCAAAATGGGCCAGCATCGGGATGGAGTGGGAGAGACCACCCGCCATCTGCTCCAACTCCACCCCAATGGCAGCATTACACCAACTGCCCTACCAGACGATGGGCAGCATCATGCCATTTCTGTGGCACAGTGTTTAGACGTGCTGCACTGAAGAAATGGCAAAAAGTGCTGCGGCAGTGGCAAGGGCAGCTTTTTGCCATTCCAAAAAGGAGCAGCATTTTGCCACTCCTTTTTGGGCTGGCAAATTGCCAGATTGGGGCTGCAGCGTGTGGTTACTGCAGCCCTGATCTGGTACTGAAAGGGGTGGCAGCAAGCTGCTGCTTTGGGATGATTTGTATAGCCCCTGCAGCACTCTTCTTTCTTTCTGGGAAATAGTGGGCTTGATGATTTGGGAAGGACTTAATGCAGCCTTTTGACTCTAGAAAATTATCCAACCTTAGTGCAGATCTTATAAATCAATCAGTGGATGGACCTGTGTGGGACTTTCTCTGCAGAAAAGAATCTAAACAATCCACAAACTATTATGTTTCTTTCAAACACTTCTGATAAAAGTTGTATGATGTAGCAGTTCTGAGCAGGAATGAGAAAAAAACAACAGAGTAATAATCTTTGCTGACTCTGTTGATTGCAAGATCTTCAGCAGGTTGGCAGTTCAAGGCCCAGGTGCCACATGATGGGCTGAGCTCCCATCACTAGTCCCAGCTTCTGCCAACCTGGCAGTTCGAAAGCATGCAAATGCAAGTAGATAAATAGGTACCACTCCGGTGGGAAGGTAAGCAGTGTTCTGTGCAATCATACTGGCCACATGATCACAGAGTAGTCTCTGACAATGCTGGCTCTTCAGCTTAGTAATGGAGATGAGCACCACCCCCTATGGTTGGACATGACTTGACAACCTTGTCAATGGGGAATACTTTTACATTTACCTCTTAATAATCTTTGCAGGTTTTGAGCAGACTGCGTATTCCTAAGCTTACTATTGTTTTTCAACTCTTCAAGTGTTTCAGGGAGTGATCTAATTGACCTACTTTACAGTTCTGTTGTAAGTATTACTGAGCAAAGGTAAGTGAGGTAAGTTAAGCATGCTAGGGTAAGTGTTATAAAATTAAGCAACAAGATGGAGTGAGCTTGCTTCCTGCTGCTCCAGAAAACAGAACCTGAAGCGATGGGTTCAAATGGCAAGAAAGGAGATTCTAACTTCCTGATGATGGCCCATATTCTACATTGTTTACAGTGGGCCCTTTGTATATGCGGGGGAATAATTCTGGACCCCTTAGTGCATGGAAAAAAACCTGTGGAACCTCAACTCCCATTGATTCTAATGGTGGTGCATGTCACGGGCACATGCACCATTTTGTCCCCAAGGCTTACTGTCCGCATAACCTCAAGTCTGCATATGGCAAGCCCACATATGGGGTGGGCAGACTGTACTTAGTTATCTTTGCATAAATAAGTAATGTCTTCTGCCCTGACCCTCCCAAACCTACTTTACCATTGAGAGAAGATCCACCCTGTTGTCAATCAGGGCATGAGTGGATGATGTTTCTTTGACCTTCCTGACAGCAAGCAAGGCTGTAACAATCAGAAACAGAACTCTGGTTGCAACTGTTTGTTGCAGCACTCCCTGGCAGGAGGGAAATGAAAATGTCATCCATCTGCTCCCTGATCATCAGCAGAACAGACATCCTTCTATCCATGAGACAGATGCCTGGTAAAGTAGATTTGGGAGAGCAGTTACGATCATGGTAATAATACCACAATCATGACTATGTAGTGATAGTGAATACAGAGCAGTTATAGATGTGGAACTATAGAATACAACTTTGTAACTATGATACTGAATGACAGCTGATAAAAAAACTGTTTAATAGTGATATAGGCTGCTCTGGAGGATGCCAGACTTTCCTTGTTGTTACACAGTTGGATAGGCACCTCTCAGAGGCTGGATGGCCATCTGCTGGGAGTCCTTTGACTATGTCTTCCTGCATGGCAGGGGGTTTGATTGGATGGCACTTATGATCTCTTCCAATTCTATGATTCAGGATACTTTAATTGTGGATTCCTGCAATTGTAGGTGGTTAGACTAGGTGATTGTCAAGCTCCCTTCTGACACTATGATTTTATATGATGAAGTTCTATGATTTCCCGTCTCCCCAACTTCCAAGAAACACAGTCTGCTCAGCCACAGCCTGAAGGCCAACAGAGTGGTCTCCCTTGACAGCGAGAGAGCTTGACAAGTTTGCACAAAGTGTCTTCACTGAATTGCTGGTCTTGTCATGTTATTTCTCCCAGTAATGGGTATGACTTGAGTTGATAGTGACTGGAATGCCTAAAAATAGATGAATGGAAAATAGACCTTTCGAATCCATAACCAGAAGCTGGCATTTCTATCACCTTGGCTCTCTCTCTCTACCATTACATGGTGTAATGTGATAGCTTAAAATAACTAAGTGCCAGTTTTGTGCCAAAAATATAAAGTGTCACTCAGTATTACAGGATCTATTTCAGCAGGGCAAGCTAGTATCACTTTTACAGAGTAGCTTGCCTAGCAGAAATAATTTGAAGAGCTGCCCCAGATTGAATGCTTGCAAGAAACGAAAGTCCCTCCAACTATTATTATTCTAAACTCAGGGTGAGATAAGCAATTGGTCCATAATATCTCCCTTCTGCACTGGGATTAATGTTTAGAAGATTATCTGGCCTGGTTTCCATTCGGCTTTTTTTTTTTTTTTTAACTGCTGGAACATTTGTGACATAATGCTGACAACAGCTTCTTCTTTGTGTTTTTACAAGAATTTCATGTTCTCTCCCTGGCAATGCAGGCTGATCTCTTGAAGTACATACCAGAATGCATCATTGGTGCTGACATCCCATGGGAAGCTTTGCAAAGACACTCTTAGGTTAGCCTGTGTGGGAGTACAAAAATGGCACTTCTACTTGCTTGTTCACTCATGTTCTAATTTTTGTTGTTCCAGGACTCATTCATGCATATAATACATCTATCAGTGTTTCAATGAGCAGGAACTTTCTGCTTGAGATGATGTCTCAGCAATTTGTTTCCTGGCTCAAATGCAGGCAAAGTGTTTTCCTGTTCTAACATACTCCATTCTCCTGGACATGGATTTTGCATATTACTTGAATATGTACCATGGAAGAAATTATTTCCTTGATGTTTGATTGCCTGCAAACTTTAAATGAAACCCAAAGCCCCAAAATGGAAAATACAGTGGGCTTTTCTTACCTGCGGGATTGCCATCCATGGATTTGAGCTTCTGCAGATGGCAAGCCCTGTTATTCTAAATGGACACGTATCCACACAGCTGTGCCAGCAGCCACATACATATTGTGCAGCCATAGGAAAGAACAGGACTTGAGGTCCCTCATTTTTTGTTATCTGTGGGGACATCCAGAACAGATCCCCTGCAGATAAGAGATTATTCTATACTCCTGGAGGATAGAGTCTGTCATTTAAAGGTGATTTCCCAGCCTCTTTCACATTTTAGAAGCCTGTCCACACCCCCTCTTTGTAAGGACTTTTTCTGCCATTAATTCTGAAAGAGGATGAATAGCATTTAAATGGTAAACTGTATCCATTTTTTTCTATTTTTCAAGTGGGGGTGGAATGGAAGCTTGTAGAGATGTGTTACCCACTGAGATCCAGGGTAGTTGCAAAATTGTCCCTAGAACCTCAGAAGTGGCCAACTCTAGAGGCGTTATCACATGCGGCGGCAAGAAAGCGGCATGGAATCAATCCAGAACCATACCGGAATAGACCCCGTAGCTTCAGACAAGAAAGCAGCAGCATTCCGGTATGGTTCTGGTTGCGGCAGATGTAATTCCTCAAATGAAAGAGGAATTGCAAAGAACGGGGATGATGCCGCAATGCGCCGGGGATGGCACTGGATGGGGCGGGGTTTGCTGCAATGTCATTTGAACACAGGGGCAAAGGATCCGGAATGGGACGGGGATGCGCCGGGGATGGCACTGGCTGGGGCGGGGTTTGCTGTGACGTCGTTTGAACACAGGGGCAAAGGATCCGGAATGGGATGGGGATGGGACTGCTTTAGACCCCGTGTGATAACGCCCTAGGTTAGATAAATCTCACTCAGCAAAGGGAGTTTGAAAGCTTGATAGCACCCCTGTTAACATGGCTATCACCTGACTTGGAATGTATCCACTGCAATTGTTCCCCAATATAAATATGACTTTTTTCATGGAAGAAGGGCTTTCCCTCTTTGAAACCAATCCTTTCAGCCATTAGACCTGGGGCTCCCCAGTGAAGACCCTCCTGCTGACCTGGGTTGCTGCTGGATCCAAGTATGCCTGCCTGTGGGACAGGGCTCTTTTGTTGTTTGTTAACTGCCTTCACGCCGATCTCAACCCATGGTGACCCTATGTATGAAACATCTCCAGGCTCCCCTGTCCTCTACTGCCCAGCTCCTGCAAACTCATATTCGTGGTCTCTTTAATAAATTCTACTTTCCTCCACCTTTCCTATCATCTTGGCTTCTAGGGATATCTCTGGCTTGATCTATTCTAGGAACGATTTGTTTGTCCATTTGGCTGTCCATGGGATTCTCAGCACTCTTCTCCAGCACCACATCTCAAATGTGTTGATTTTCCTCCTACCTTTTTGTTTGACTGTCCAGCTTTCACATCCATACATGGTAATAGGGAATACGATGGCTTGTATGATTCTGACTTTTGTGCTGAGTTATATGTCTTTGCATTTTAGGTTCTTTTCTAGTTCTTTCATAGCCACTCTCCCCATTCTTAATCTTCTCATGATTTCCTGGCTGCAGACCCCATTCTGATCAATCTTTGATCTCATATATGATAACTTTTTTTACTATTTTTATTTCCTCATTGCCTAGTTTGAATGTGTGTAAGTTCTCTGTGATCATTATTTTTGTTTTCTTTATGTTCGGCAGTACCCTGCATTTAGATTTTCTTATTTGATCTTCCTTAGTAGTTGTTCCAGGTCTGGGAGGTTCTCTGCTAGTATTATGATGTTGTCAGCATATCTTAGATTGTTAATATTTCTTCCTCCTATTTTCACTCCTCTCTCTTCCATGTTCAAGCCTCCTTTTCTTACAATATCTTCTGCATATAAGTTAAATAGGTGAGGTGATAGGATGCAGCCTTGTCTGACTCCTTTGCCAATTAGCAACCATTCTGTTTGTCCATGTTCTTTTCTGACAGTAGACTCTTGTCCTGAGTATAGATTCCTCATTAGAACTGTCAGATGTGTTGGCACTCTCATGTCTTTAAGGGTGTTCCATAGCCTTTCATGATCTATGCAGTCAAAGGCTTTGCTATAGTCTATAAAGAGCTTACTGATTTTTTTTTTTTTTTTTTTTTGGAACTCCGTGCTATGCTCCATTATCCATCATACATTTGCAACATAATTCCCAGTGTCTCTTCCTCTCCTGAACCCTGCTTGGACTTCAGGGATTTCTCTCTCCATGTGTGGTTGGAGTCTATGTTGCAGTATTTTGTGCAGAATTTTGCTTGCATGGGAGATTAATGCTATGGTCCTGTAGTTGCTGCAGTCTCTTGTGTCTCCCTTTTTGTGGACGGGGATGTATATTGATTACTTTCAATCTGTTGGCCATTGTTTTCTCTTCTCTATCTGTTGACATATGTTGGTTAGCACTAGAGTTGACTCTGTCAGTATGGATTACAACAGTTCTATTGATATATCATCTGTTCTTGGAGTCTTGTTTTTTGCCATTTCTTTTATTGCAGCTTCCACCTCAGTTTTCACAATTTGGGATTCATCTTCATATGGCTCTTCACTCCATGTATCCTTCATTTTGTCACCTCTTTTGTATAGTTCTTCTGTGTATTGAATCCAATGTCTTTTTATTTATTTCTGGTCTTGAATTATGTTATTTTTTATTGTCATAGAGCATCCTGGTCCTTGGTTTGAACTTTCCCTTGACTTCTCAAATCTTTTGGAATAGGTCTCTCATTCTTCCCTTTTTGTTGTTGTCTTTTATTTCTCTACATTTGTTGTTGTAGTAATTTTCCTTATCTTTGCAAACTAGCCATTATACTGTTGCATTTATGTTTCTTAGTTTATTCCTATAAGAGGAACTTGAACCTGGAGAATTGCTAAAAGTTCAAGTATCGAATGGAATCTTTTATCCTATGTTTACGGAGGTGGCTGGGGAGTAGACTGATAGAGACAAAGCTTTCTCAGTTAATTTTATGATTTATTTGGATATTCAAACATACAAAGACACTCAAACATAGACTCAAGCACACAAGAACTCTGGAATAAAGTAGTTAGCCTGGATAGGAAACAGAAGGCTTTCTAATGGTGGTAATTACCTGACAGAGGTTGGTCCTATGGTGAATGAAGATGGGTAGTCTCAACTGTGTATGAAAGGAAAAGAAGGACTGGAAGAGCCAGGATCTAAGTCCAAATTTACAGTGATGCAGTATCACCATAAAATCCAACCAGACCCAATGTGCCTGAGATTTGTGGCACCTTTTATACCATTAAACCTAGCCTGAGATGAAGATTTGTTAATGTATATGAAAGGATTCCAGATAGATGGTCTTTGAAGTAGACAATTTCCAAAGAGGGGAGATTAGGTGTAGATGTTATCTCATTCTTAGCCAGACACATCCT
Organism: Phrynosoma blainvillii; assembly: GCA_026167975.1. Classification (NCBI taxonomy): domain Eukaryota; kingdom Metazoa; phylum Chordata; class Lepidosauria; order Squamata; family Phrynosomatidae; genus Phrynosoma; species Phrynosoma blainvillii. The sequence continues at coordinate 302,165,111 of JANUYF010000004.1, forward strand.
GGCTGGTACTCATAAATTTCCTAGGTGTGAATGTCCTGTTCTGCAGCTCCTAACCTTGGCCTTTTGATCTGTTAATGAATTGTTGAGGCAGACGTGACTACTCAGGTGTCTACGTGAGGTCCTCACCTTGAATCCCTGGCAGCTTGGGCTTTTCTGGTTTAGGGCCATGACAGGAGACCCACAAAGGGGGTTTTATATTAAAACAATCTAAACATTCCTATCTCCTTTTTGTTTTGTTTCTCTTCTTTCCTTTTTTGCTTGTAGCATTTTATCTGTCATCCATGGTTTCTTCACTTTCCTTTTGTCTGTTGGAAGTGTCTTTATGCATTCTTCTTTTATTATGTTCCTGGCTTCAGACCAAAGCTCTTCCAGTTCACATCTATTATACTTAGTGCTGCAAATTTGTTCCTTATATTGTCAATGAATTCTGTGGAAATTTGTTTAAATTGTATTTTGTTATGATGACTGGTTTAGTTCTTTTCTTGAGTTTTACTTGTATTTTTCAAATGATAGTTCATGATATGTACCACAATCAGCACCTGGTCTAGTCTTAGCCACCAGTATGGAGCTTTGCCAATCTTTTACTGTAATCTATTTGGGTTTTGTGTTGGTCATCTGGTGATGTCTATGTGTATAACCTTTTCTCTGATTGTATGAAAAATGTGTTTGCAATGAATAGGTTGTTGGCATCACAAAAAATCTATCAGATGCTCACCTGGTTCATTCCTTTTTCCTAGTCAAAATCTGCCTACTGTTTTTGATTCGTCTTCACTTCCAACCTTTGCATTCAAATCTCCAATGATCAGCTTGACATCCTGTGTTGGTGTGTTGTCAATTTCTTCCTGTACTCCTTCGTAAAATCTATCAATTTCTTCTTGTTCTGCCTCAATGGTTGGTGCATATATTTGAATTATGGTGATATTCATAGGTTTCCCATGGAACCTTATTGAGCTAATTCGGTCTGATTTTGCATTGTATCTATATAGCCTGTTATAAGATCTGGCCACTGAGGACTAGACACACGGATGATTTGAAGTGTTACTAAACTCTATATTACCACCTTGGCCAAATTTTATTCAAGTCTATACTATTACCTTGGCCTTGTTACAGTTTAGGCGATATAGATGATTATTGGTTGGGCTATATTTTCCCAACCAGCTCTGTTGTGTTGTCAGGGTGGGAAATGAGACAGGGGCGACTATAGAAGTAGCGTTGGGGAATGGGAGATATGGCTGGAACAGAGTGGACAAATGTTACAAAAGAAGGCGGGATCGCTGTTTAATAGCTATCCCACCTTCAGTCCCCTCTGTTTCCCTGAATGGTTTGGGGAGCATACCATCCATTCCACAGAACCTCACTCTGCTCCTTTGCAATGCCAGGTTGGTGAAAAATAAGACTCATATTATCCAGGATCTTCTCCTGGATGAGAATGCCGACCTGGCTTGTTTTACAGAGACCTGGCTGGGAGAGGATAGCGCTACTACCTGGGCGCAGGCCTTCCCAGCCGGGTACTCTGTTAGTGAGCAGGTGAGGGGAAGTGAGCGGGGAGGCGGCGTGGCTCTAGTCCATAAAAACACCTTGACCTTGACCAGGATACCTCTCTGGAACATGGCCCACATCGAATGTATGTACCTTAGCCTAAATACTAGGGATAGTTTGGGGATTTTGCTAGTCTACCGACCACCCCGTTATCTAGCAGACTCCCTGACCAAGCTGACACAACTGGTCTCGGAGCTTTTGCTGGAGTCTCCCAGACTTCTAGTTCTGGGGGACTTCAACATTCCGCTCGAGACCAGTTTAACAGGTGCGGCTCGGGAGTTCATGGATACCATGACAAACATGGGCCTATCCCAATTGGTCAATGGGCCCACACATTGTGCGGGTCATACACTTGATGCAGTCTTCAGTACGGAGCAGGAATATCCGTGGGCGGAGGTTATTCATACCTCTGCATTGTCATGGACAGATCATTTCCTGGTCAAGATGGAACTTAGGGCCAGTATCCGCCTCGCCAGGGGTGGTGGACCCATTAAAATGGTCCGCCCGCGAAGGCTAATGGAGCCAATTGGATTCCGGAAAGCCTTGGAGGGATTAATGGTTGGGAATGCCGGTGATCCTGTTGAGACTCTGGTGGACACTTGGAATAGTGATCTTACTAGGGCCATCGACACGATCGCTCCCAAGCGCCCTTGCCATCCCGCTCCTAATCGTAAGCCACGGTATACACCTGAGCTTAGGAGGATGAAGCGGCATGGACAACGGCTAGAGTGCAAGTGGAAGAAAACTCGACTCTTATCCGACAGAACTCGCCATAGGAATTTTTTTTATTCCTATCAGGAGGCGATACGTGCAGCAAGGAAAGTTTTTTCCTCTGCACGTATTGCATCTGCAGAGTCTCGTCCGGCAGAGCTGTTTAGGGTGGTGAGGGAGTTGACGCAGGTACCCCCTGCGCCGAACCCCTTGCTTAACCCGACAACGGCCTGCTGTGACGCATTTAACAACTTCTTTGCAGATAAAATCTCTCAGATAAGAGCTGAATTAGATGCCACTATAGGGACAGAGTCTATAGGCGAGGTGTCCAACGACTCCATCGATGTGAGTTTACTGGATCAGTGGCAATCTGTGAGTACTGAGGACGTGGACAAGCTGCTTGGTAAGGTGAGGAAGACAACTTTCCCTCTTGACCCTTGCCCATCATGGCTGGCCGTCCAGGGGGGGGGATGCAGTGGTGAGACTCCTTACGGATATCATCAATGCATCCTTCAGGGAAGGACATGTTCCATCTTGTTTAAAGGAAGCGGCTGTTAGGCCGCTTCTGAAAAAACCTTCCCTGGACCCCCTGGATATGAAGAACTATAGGCCTGTGTCATTGCTGCCATTTTTGAGCAAGGTGATCGAGAGGGCGGTTGCTCTTCAGCTCCAAGCAGTCTTGGATGAAACCGATTATCTAGACCCATTTCAAACCGGCTTCAGGACAGGATTTTGGGTTGAGACTCCCATGGTTGCCTTGACCGACGATCTGCGTCTGGGCATCGACAGGGGTAGTGTGACCCTGTTGGTGCTCCTAGACCTCTCAGCGGCTTTTGATACAATAGATCACGGCATCCTCTTGGACCACCTGAAGGGGTTAGGTATCGGGGGCACTGCTTTGCAGTGGTTCCGGTCCTTCCTCTCGGGTCGGTCTCAGAAGGTGCTGCTCGGGGACTGTAGCTCCGGTAAGAGAGACCTCACTTGTGGGGTCCCTCAGGGAGCTATTTTGTCCCCGTTATTATTTAACATCTATATGAAGCCGCTGGGTGAGATAATACGGAGTTATGGTGCTGGGTGTTATCAGTACGCTGATGACACCCAAATCTATTTCTCTGTGTCTCGTTCGTTGGCCGAGAATTCTAATGGCATCTCCTCCCTTAATGAATGTCTTGGGGCGCTAATGGGCTGGATGAGGAAAAACAGATTGAAATTGAATCCAGACAAGACAGAGGTGCTCACGGTAGCGGCCCCGAAACCAAGAATTGGGTTGCAACCTCCAGTCCTGGATGGAGTCACACTCTCCTCCAGTGACTGTGTTTGCAGTCTGGGGGTGCTCCTTGACTCGTTGCTCCTGATGACAAATCAGGTGAATGCGACGGTCAGGAGCGCCTGTTATCAGCTTCGGCTGATACGCCAGCTGCGCCCTTTTCTGGAAGTAAGGTGCATGCGTTGGTAACCTCCCGCCTCGACTTCTGTAATGCACTCTACATGGGGCTACCCTCGTACCTGGTTCGGAAACTGCAATTAGTACAGAATATGGTGGCCAGACTTGTATCTGGAACATCTCGGAGGGACCACATTACTCCGGTACTGAGGTCCCTCCACTGGCTGCCTATGAGTTTCCGGACCCAGTACAAGGTGTTGGTTATTACCTTTAAAGCCCTAAATGGCTTGGGTCCAAACTATATCAGGGACCGCCTTCTCCCGTACAATCCTCCCCGCGCACTTCGGTCGTCCGGGAGGAATTTGCTGCAGACTCAGAAATCGAGGCTTGCGGCTACCTCCCGGAGGGCCTTCTCAGTCGTCGCCCCGAGGCTCTGGAATGGCCTGCCGGACGAGATCCGTCTATTAACATCTTTAGAGAGCTTTAAAAAGGCTGTCAAGACGGATCTCTTCCGGCAGGCCTTTCCGGACTAGTTACCTTCCTTAATTGAATTTTCTTTTCGGACAATCTTCCCTGTATAAGAGATGTTCCTTACGTGGCCCCATCTTTGATGGGGGGGAAAAAAAACCCTCCCCCAGTGATCCTCACGTGGCCCCATCATTGATGGTTGGATTATTGTGGCTGGGCACATGCTCTGGGTTTAGTATTACTATTAGTATTTTAATTTAGTATGTAATTATTGTGTATGTTATTTTAAAATTTATCTGATTTAATACTGTTTTAAGGGGGGGAGGGGGGTTGTTGTATATATATGTTTTATGGATATGTATATGTTTTAATCTGTAAGCCGCCCAGATTGGTATTCCAGAGGGCGGGGTATAAATAAATTTTATTATTATTATTATTATTATTATTATTATTATTATTATATCGAAATCAGGCTTAGTTATCTCGGTAATAGGTTTTAATTAGTCAAGGTGTGATATTTTAAACTGTTGTGATTTAATATTGTTTTAAGGGGATGGGGGGTGTTCTTTGTATTATATGTTTTTATTGTTGCATTTTTAATCTGGAAGCCGCCCGGATTGGTGTACCATTGGGCGGGGTACAAATAAATTTTATTATTATTATTATATTATTATATCTTCTGATTGCTTTTGCAACATTTTTTCTTAGTATGAAAGCCACTCTGTTTCTTCTTGTCTTTTCATTCTCTGAGTAGAACACTGTGTGGTTGTCTGATTCAAAGTGGCCCATTCCTGTCCATTTTAACCCACTCACCCCCAGTACTGCTATGTTCATGTGTTGCATTTCAACTTTCACTATGTCTAGCTTCCCTTGGTTCATGCTTCTCACATTCCACGTCCCTATTTTATGGTGTTGCTTCTGATGGGGTTTGTCTTTCTGAGAGTGTTTACTGCTTGCTTTGTCATTTTGGCTGCTTTTAGCTGCTATTGCAAGTGTGTTTTTCCTTAGTTTTTCTTTCTCTCTCTGTTAGTGCTCTTGTCCTTCCTGTGTGACACTTTCAATATCTTCTCATAGGATTTTCTAGGTGTGTGTGTGGGGGGTGTTACATGAGGAGGACCACCTACATCTCCCTGTGTGTCCTAATACTGCACCCAGTCTCAACAGTGGGTTAGGGAAATAACTCAAGTCTTCTCCTCTTGCTTGTTGGTCCCCAGTTCTGGCTCCCAGATACAGTAAATCTTTGCAGACTCTTGGCTTCACTTTTGGTACTAGTCCTCTGGGTGCTGCCCCAGGCCCCAGTTGGCTGTCTCTGGCTCAGGCCTCTCAGACAGGTCAGTGGTCCTAGGACAAAGCTCCAGGGCAGTAAGACATAGCAACACTGGTGTCTTGGTTTGAATAGAAGACCTAAATAGAAAACCCTGGTACAACTGGTCCTTGCTTGGAATATGAACCCTGAGAACCTACTGAGATCAGGAACACTGCTGGTGACAATAGTGATCTACTGCCCTGATAAAGCTGCCCTGGTCTCTAATGCTGCCCACCAATCCACCTCCTCTTCACATGAACCTGGATTCTTAGGAACATGCTGTTTGTTCACCCATATCTTGCCTGACCAACCTGGTTCTGCTTCCCTTATCTCTTGTGAAACTTGTTTTAACATTGAGGGCTCTCTCACAAACAGAAAGTCTGACGGACTTTTCTTGGCCTTGGTCTGGCTGCTGGTTTACCAATCCTTTTTCTGGGAATACTTTCCAACCAGCAGTTGGCACTGCTGAAGAGTTGCTCCTTGTTTTCTTTCTTTGCCTCAAGTCCCTTCCATCTGCTCATTAACTATAAAGGAATGTAGTGAACAGTTTCTAGCAATTAACACCCCTATGTATATTCTACCATTTCCCTCACTACTGCATAATACATTATTACCAGAAAAGAGCAAAGAATTAAAGCTATACCTTTCTAAGGGCCTTTGCAGACTGCTAAAAATAGTGCAAATTGAGTCCACTTTAACTGCCCTGGCTCAGTGCTAGGGAATCATGGGTATTGTATTTTTTTTCTGAGATATTGAGCCTTCTCTATCAAAGACCTCTGGTGCCACAATAAACTACAGTTCCCATTATTCCCTAGCACTGAAGGCCTTTTCAGACTGCCAGAAATAGTGCAAACTGAGTCCACTTTAACTGCCCTGACTCAGTGCTAGGGAATCATGGGAACTGTAGTTTATTCTGGCACCAGAGCTCTCTGACAGAGAAGGCTCAATGTCTCAGAACAAAAGACAATTCCCATGATTCCCTAGCACTGAGCCAGGGCAGTTAAAGTGGACTCAATTTGCACTATTTCTAGCAGTCTGCATAGGCCCTAAGTTAATATCACAAACCATGGCAAGTAAACTGAATAATGCTTCTCTTTCTTGGTAGTAGTCTGTTTCTTCAGAGCTTTCTCCTCCTCCTCCCCCACCCCAGCTTCCTCTGAGGCTTTTATCTTCCCCTGGCCTCCCCTCAGCAGCTGCACCTGAGGCCTTGAGGTGTTGTCAGGCATTCAGCCACTTGATATCCCTGCTTCAGGCATCTCTGTGTTTAAAGGTGTAGTGATACCCAGTATTGTCTGTTCTATCCCACTACACCACCAATGAGGAGGTCCTTCTTGAGCTCTTGCTATGTGGAATGCAATTGCCAAGATCAGCAGCCACAATTGCCTCTCAGTCCCTTTCCAGTAGGATTGCCAGACCAAAAACTGAAGAGAGCTCTTGTACCCTTATTGAAGAGAGAATTTCAGCAGAAGTACTTGCCACACAACCAGATAACAAGTAATACCTGCTGAAATTCCCTCTTCTGCACAACCATTAAAGGTTCAGGGATTGGCTCCCATATTCATTCAGCTTATTCTACTCTCAAGTAATTATGAAGTAAAGGAACGTGGCATGGAACTAATGTTATGGGACTTTGGACCTAAACAGATGGGCAAGATGCCACAGGCCAGCCCTGTGGTATCCTGCCCATGGTTTCCACCCAGATCAGTCCACAGGCCAGTGTGGAGACATGCAGAAGTTCACACACACACACACACCACTGCACTGTGGCTCTGCTGCTGCGGCATAACCCTTTCTTGTCACCACTGTCTCATCCTCTCTAACGGCTCCCTTCATAGCCCATAAGGGTAGAAGGGGGTACCTGGCTCCACCCACATAGCCAGACACCCTGTTCCAACTACAGTGGGTCAGAATCAGGCACCTGGCAGAAGTAGAGGCCTTCAAAGGGGATGTGATAGTGGCAATAGGTAAGGGGCATGAGGTCCTGTCCAGTCTGCTGGCTGTCATGGCTGAGTAGGATATTGGGAATGTGGCAGCAAGCTGCAAACAGAGAGCTGTATACCCCATAATCTGACCTGTGTATCCTCACCTTAACTGTTGTTTTCCAGTATGATGAAATAGATTGTTTCATCAGCAGCATTGAAGAAAGATACAAATGCAAGTTCAGGGAATCTTGGGAATCTATTATCTCATTCTTTGGCTCATGCAACATAAAGTCTTGGAGTGATATTCCCTGAGTTCATTGGAGAAAAGATACAAGGATAAAAATGTAAATGGTTAAATATAATTATGTGCAGAATTTCCCTGTCCTGGCAAACAAGATCATAATGGTTTAAACCATTTGCAGATTAAATCAGATTTTAAAAAAGAAAAAAAAGCAATGATGCAATACACAGAATCTTGTGCATGTGCAGTCTCTCAATGTCCCGCACAGTCAATGAGTCACCAGTGCAGGACATCCTTGCAGAAATGTTCCAGATATACTGTTGTTGGAGGTAAACCTTAAAGCTCTAACAAAAAACCCCAAACAGACCCAAATGCATAAGGCAAATTCCACTATACAGAATTTACTCTTTCATTCTCTCCTAAATCAATATACCAAAATTCTACTATCACATTAAACATAGTAAGATCCTTTTTAAAAAAATTCCTAATAATCACAGCTCTTCTGCTTTCCAGCTCTCTCTCACTTTCTCTTTCTCTCTGTAATGGTAAACAGAACCATTTCTTTAAAGTTTCCCCACTCACAAAGGTTACATAGGCAGTTTATGTACTGTACTGCACTATACTGTTTTTATATTGTATTTTAATTTTGTAATAGTTTAATATATTTTTAAGGGGTAGGATTGTTGGATTCGTTTTAACTTGTGATGTTGTCTTAATTTGTTGTATGCCGCCCCAATTGTGCTGCAGAGGGGCAGGATAAAAATGAATTATTATTATTATTATTATTATTATTATTATTAGGTTCTTCCTTTTATCCATTCAAAACCTCTCAACATTCCACTCCATTGGTTGACGTTGTTTCTTGTTGATCTTGTTACTTGCTATCAATTTGACTATGGTGGCCATATGAATGAAAGACCTTCAAATATCCTGTTATCAACAATCCTGCTCATCTCTTGCAGATTGGATGCAATGGATGCAAGCTGCAGGAAAAGAGATTCCACCTAAACAACAACAACAACAACAACAACTATTATTATTATTATTATTATTATTATTGATAATTTCAGCCAAACAAACCCCAAACCTAACTTCCTGATGAAGGGGGGATGCAGACAGGTGGCCCTGGGCCACCCTGGGAAGCGGAGGATCGAGGCCGAGGCTGCCGGACACCTCGGCCCAATTCTCCCTTTCGCTGCCTGCAAAAGGAGCACTAAAATAGCGGTCCTTCCGCAAGCTGTGAAAGGGGCGCTGCAAAAGGCATGGCACACCCCTTTGGCATCTCTTCCAGCTCAGCATGTGCAGACGCTGAGCCAGAAGGATGTCATCGGAGCGCCCATCGTGTGGACGGGCTGTCGCTCCAATGACATCCTCAGGAAGGGGATGGGGCACCCAGCGTCTGGGAGCCCTTTCCCTTCCTGGGATTGAAGACGGCATTTTTTGCCATCTGCATCCCCCCCTAAGAGCCTTTACAGACTGCCAGAAATAATACAGTTTGAGGACACTTTAACTGTCCTGGCTCAGTACTAGGGAATCATGTACTGGCTCATTACAAAAAAAAAAAAGAATTGTATTTTTTTTTCCTGAGACGTTGAGCCTTCTCTGTCAGAGAGCTCTGGTGCCACAATAAACTACAGTTCCCATGATTCCTTAGCACTGAACCAGGACATTTAAAGTAGCCTCAAGCTGCATTATTTCTGGCAGTCTGTAAAGGCCCTAAGAACAAGCCCATGGGCCAAGGCCTTGCTCTCCCTCAGGTCTTCTCCCTCTACTGCCTTAACAGTCTCCCTCGAGCAACCATCCAGAAGGCTTTTATCACAGACACCTGATTGGCTGGTTGCCTCACACCACCAGTGATGTTATCACCCCTCATATTACATTACTCCCCTCCCACAGGAGAGAAGGCCCCAATAAATGGAAGGACGCCCATTTATCTCAATATGGCAGCCTCAGTTTAGTCATTTTGGTTTCTAGGAAGAGTTCAGGGTTAATTTACTCTAACACCCACTCACCAATCTTTTTCACAGTCCATGATTATCCATACAGCTCTCCTCCTGCACCACATTTCAAATGAAGTGATTCACCTCCTAACAACTTACTTCATTATCTAGCTTTCAGAAATATACGTAGAGATCAGTATGATGGCATGGACAATCCTGACCTTGGTATTCAATGACATATCTGAACACGTGAAGTGCTTGGGGGTTATTTTAGTTACCTCTACTATTTCTACAGATTGATTCTATTCATTTTCTCCCAGACCCATAGTCATGAGGTGGGAGGCATGGAGGTCCAGCCATTAAAAAAAAAAATCCCTCTGCCCACCTTCCCTGAGAAGGCACGCATTGGTTACTATTTCACTGGGCTGTACCTTGCCCTGTCTATGTGAAAATGGATTTTTTCATGAACAATATGGAGCTTATTTAATAACATTTCTTTTATAATAATATTTATTACATTTTAAATCTTAACTTACAAAATTAAAAATCAAACATAAACAAAAATAAACAAAAATAGAATAACATAGTTATAAGCATGGCACATCTACTTTTTATTTGCTCAAGCCACTGAACTCAACATTTCTTGCTCTGGGCCATTCAATATCCCATCTGAACTCTCTTTGTAAGACATGGATATGTGGACATTGATGATGAACACTTGTATTTCCACACTTACCACCACAACCCTAGGGAAGAAATGGAGGCAATTGTGAATTCTTCTTTATATTATACCTAATTTATATCAAGAAATTAGAAGACTAGACTTGGAAGAGCAGGTATGAAGGAACTAGATGAGATCATCAAGTATAAAGATATATCATTCAGTATTAAAGTCATGACCACTCATTTCATAGTCTTTCTAATTTCTCTGCATAATTGTGAAAAATTGAATGTGTGTGTGTGCATGCACACACACACATTCAATTTTTCATACCTGAACTCTGTCATTATATACATATATAGGCTGACAGAAAGGGAATCAATAAAGTGGAGAAGAGTTCTATGGATACTGTAAACTGCAAAAAAAAAAAAAATAAATGGGTGTGAGAGCTAATAAATCTTGAACTCTCAATATTAGTCAAAATGACTAAACTACCATATTTAGTGAGCATCATGAAACAACAACACTCAGTGGTAATGCTTAGTAAAGTGAAAGGCAATAGGAAGAGAGACTATTGCCCTACTGCTGGATTGGTTCAATCAAGGAAGCCATGGACTTGAATTTCAATAGCTGTGTAGGGCAGCTGGTGAGCAGGTTTCTTGAAGGTCTCTCATTCATACAGTCTACCTAGGTTGAAGCCAACTTGATGGCAAATAATGACAAATGTATCTGAAATGATAATTAGATAGATAACTCAGTCTAAAACTGAAAAAGCCTTAGTAATGCTCCAAACCACACTTTATATGTCCTATCCAATGGTCTGACCAGAGTGAACTTAACTTGCACTCCCAGACCATGGTACAAAGTGAGAGGAGCATTTTGTTCCATTTGTTTTCCAGCCACTGACATCCCTACTCATTATATATGATACATTTGTAGTAACACCAGGGCAAAATCGAGATTGTAGTAGCCATTTATCTTTGTCTTGAAGCCTGTGAAGTTCACTCTCATTCTTACATCTATTTGCTGAAGCATCAAGGACATCTGCCACTTTTATCCATCAGATAAGGACCAGCTATGGGAGCAAGAGGTGCAAAGCCAAACCAATTTAGATATTATTAACCTCAATTCAAGATAATAATAAAAAAATAGCAAAATGTTGGACACTCTAGGGAGTGAACTCTCTACTTCTTCCAAGGCTTGCACCAAACAGTCCTCTTAACTGTCCTTGAAGAGAAAAAAATTGAAGATTGCATGTCATCACCCCTTCTTTGAGAGCTATGTTTTCTCTTCCAACAGTAGAAAATGCTATGTATACTATCCTGTACAACTCATCAGAAAAGAAGAATCCAGAATCGGAAGAGATAATAAGATTAGATAATACTATTGTTAGAATGAGTATAGAAGGGATCTGGTTTATGATTGTTTAAAAACCTACGATATATGAAGGAAAGCTGATTTTATAGAAAGAGGGAGGAATGGTTTAGAAAACAATATTTCAGTGTATTATGATATATAAAACGTGTATATTATAGTTTTCCAGAGAATGTATAATAAAGCAAGTTAAATATGTCTTTTTTTCTCTTTTATTTATAATAATAAAGTAAAAAAGAAGAAGAAGAAGAATCCAAATTATTTCCTTGGGAGACTAATAAATCCATCTGTGCGTAGAGCTGGTATTACAATTTTCCCAAAATGTTCTGAACACATAGAATACTTAAAATTTCACCTTAAAAGGTGGTGGCTCTTCTTTCAGAAACTGAATTCTAAATATTCCCAGACTTTCTGGGAAAAGAAAAGAAAAGAAAAGAAAAGAAAAGAAAAGAAAAGAGAGAGAGAGAGAGAAACCTAATACCCTAGGGAAATGAATGAAGCCGCCCAACTTACCAGGCTGGCCTTGTTGCCACAGGGAGGAGATCTGCGAGCCAGTGCACATTCCCAGCTGGCTAAGTCCCAGCAAGTCCCATTCTGGGGCTATTGGGGCTCTGATTTGCTGGCAGGCCACATGGTGCTAGAGGTCAGTGCCATACCAGCTCAGCTGTCATAGGGAGAGGGCGTCCCAAGCAGCCGGGCAGGAGCTGGCTGCAGAGGCTCCTGCACCCCAGGGTGAGCCAACAGCAATAGCAAAGCAGCGGCTCAAGGTGTGACGTGGCTGAGGTGCAGCCACAGTGTTGCCAGACGCCCTGTGGTATCGAGGCTCCAACACCCCAGGACAAGCCAGCAGAAGTGGCAGAACAGCGTTGCCAGTGGCCCTTTGGTGCGTGGCTTCACTCCCTCCATAGCCCAATACAAGCTCAGCTGCACCAGCTATTCCCCCCAAAGGCTCTAAACAGAACAAAGGACCCAATGACCAGGGGGCAAGTGGGTCAGCCCAGGAAGTCTTGGGAGGACCTGACCCTCAGGACTAAATGGCAGCACCCTTCAGCACCGCCAGTGGCCTTGGATGCACTCGATTCCCCCCCTCAGGGCCAAGTAAAGATGCAGTGACAGGTTTAACCCACACCATCACAGCTCTCATTGAGCAAGTCAGAAAGTCATGTTGAGCATGGTCAGGCCAGAAAGAGAGGGCATGCTCAGCGGGACTCCTCCTGCAGCAGCTCCAGCTCAAGCAACTCCTCCTGCAGCTCCTCCAGTTCTTCCACCACCAGTTCATAAACCAGTGTGACTCCCCATGCTTCTGTGGTGGGTGACAGGTGCAAGGCTAATGGCCAAAAAAAAGTCCAAAAGGGCTCACAAGAAGGGGTCCAGAGACTTGCGGAGCAGGGATGGTGAGTGCTCCGGTTCATCCTTGGGCAGGGACGATTACTGGTTTGGGGGGCTTTGGTCACAGGAAAGCCTTCATGGGCCATCAAGTGCAGGGTCACTCTAGTGTTTAGGGTGTATCATCAGGCCTCTGATCACCCACTCTGATCACTTCACACGGTGAGAATCCCCCAGTCATCCTTGTCCAAGAAGGTTAGAAAGCAGATCCTCAGGGGATGTTAAGTAGATGTCTTAACCTTGTTAAAGCCCAAGGGGGAGGGGGCCATCACCTCTATCAAGAAAAACAAAAAGGAGCCCAAGGCCCACGCAGTGGAGCAATCTTTTGTCAACTGGATGGAGAGTTTTGGGGGTTTCATGACAGTGGTCACCATGTCCTACCCTGAGCAGGCCTTGCACCTGATAAGTCACATGTTCAATGTCATGAGGGCCAGGTCCATCGGGGGGAAATGGCGGCCACTGCATATGACACAGCCTTCCACCAGAGTGCATCCCAGAGCGACACTGACAGGTGGGACCTCATCGAGAGTGACATCTGGTTGACTGAGGTCAGCCCATTATGCCAGCCAAAGGGAGACCCAACCAAATCTTCCAAGTGTGTGGGCAAGAGGGACCCTCACAGTCTCATGAGTTTGGAATTCAACATGGGCAAATGTGCGTGGGCCCAGTGCAAGTTCCAGCACTGCTGCAAGCTTTGCATGGGCTTGTATGCCAAGCTGGTGTGTTCCTGACCATCGCACTCCCAACAACCCTTTTGATCAGGATGCCCCACCTTGGCATCCTCCAAGAAGAAAGATGGAGTCTCCAGCTCTGAAACTGGAGGGTTGGGGGGTCCAACATGAGCATGCTGAGGCTACCCGGCCATGTTTTGACCAAACCCCAACACCTGTGTGCCCTGAGGTTTGGATCCTTCTCCTACACAGCTACCCTTACAAAGAGGCAGCCACTCTCCTAGCTGAGGGCTTCATGTGTGGTTTCCGGATCCTGGCGGTGGACCCCTGCTCAGTATCTGATGCCCGTAACCTCAAATCTGCCCATGTGATGCCCCAGGTCCTCATGGTCAAGATCCAAAAGGAGTGAGAGGCTGGAAGGCTGGCCAGCCCCTTCTCTGCTCTGCCCATGCCCAACTTCAGAGTGTACCCCCTTGGGATAGTGCCCCCCTAGGGAATTTCGACTCATTCACCACCTGTCTTATCCCCTGGGTCATCGGTCAATGACAGCAGTCCCCCAGAGCTTTGCTCTGTCCACTATGCCTCTTTTGACCACACGGTCAGGTCATGTGGGCATGGTGGGCTTATAACAATAGCTATAGCAATAGCAAGTACATTTCTATACCACTTACCAGTGCACTTAAGCACTGCCTAAGTGGTTTACAATGTGTAAGCTAATTGCCCCCAACAATTTCAAAAGGATGCAAGCCTGAGTCAAGCCTGAGCCCTTTGACTGGGATTGAACTCACAACCTTATGGTTTGTGAGAGAGTGGCTGCAGTACAGGCATTTAACCACTGCGCCACCAGGGCTCTTATGGAAAAATGTGACATTCAGTAGGCATTATTTAATATTTATATGAAGCCGCTGGGGGAGATCATTCGGAGGCATGGAGCACGGTGTCTTCAGTATGCTGATGACACCCAAATTTATTTCTCCATGACCAAATCATCGTCTCAGACCTCTGATGGCATCTCTCCTCTCAATGACTGTCTTAGAGCGGTAATGGATTGGATGAGGAAAAACAAATTGAAGTTGAATCCAGACAAAACAGAGGTGCTCACGGTTACAGGTCCGAATCCAGGTTCGGGATTACAGCCCCCAGTCCTGGACGGAGTCACGCTCTCCTTCAAGGACTATGTGCGCAGTTTGGGGGTACTCCTTGACTCGTCGCTTCACATGACTAACCAGGTGAGTGCGACAGTCAGGAGTGCCTGTTATCAGCTTCGGCTGATACGCCAGCTGCGCCCATACCTGGATAGGAAAGACCTGGAAACTGTGGTGCACGCGCTGGTAACCTCACGCCTAGATTACTGCAATGCACTCTACATGGGGCTACCCCTGTGCCTAACCCGGAAACTTCAGTTGGTACAAAATATGGCAGCCAGATTAGTCACCGGAACATCTAGGAGGGAGCACATTACACCAGTGCTTAAATCCCTCCACTGGCTGCCAATTAGTTTCCGGGCACAGTACAAGGTGTTGGTTTTGACCTATAAAGCCCTACATGGCTTGGGTCCATCCTATCTTAGGGACCGCCTCTTCCCGTATGATCCCCCCCGTGCCCTCCGTTCGGCAGAGAAGAATTTGTTACAGCAGCCTAAAGTAACTCTTAGGCAGACTTCCCAGAGGGCATTTTCTGTTAATGCCCCTAAACTGTGGAATGGCCTGCCAGAGCAGATCCGTCTTAGTACATCCTTGACTGCTTTCAAGAAAGCAGTCAAGACGGACCTTTTCCGGCAGGCCTTCCCAGAATAACCCATTGTAGGGATAATATATGGGGATTACTCGCCCCTTATCCCCCCTCTGAGTGGCCATTTGTTATATTTAGTTGTTATTGTTGTTGGTTGTTATTTTTATTAGATACATGTGTGATTTTAAATCCAATCAGTTTAATTCTATTTTAAGGGTGTGGGTTGTGGGTGGGGGGCTGTAGGAACTGGGAATGTTTTAATTTTTGTATTTTTAATCTGCTGTAAGCCGCCCCAATTGCTTTGCAGAGGGGCGGGTTATAAATAAATTATTATTATTATTATTATTATTATTATTATTATTATTATTATTATTATTATTATTATTATTCCAACGGCTCCCTGTCCACCCTGATGATTTCTGCCTCTTGGGTTTCAAATTTGAGGGCCAGTACTACTTTGACAAGGCCATGCCAATGGGTTACTCTATCAGCTGTGTGACTTTTGAAACTTTCAGTTCCTTCCTTGAGTGGGAGGTCAAGTCCAGGGCTCCCTCTCTCCTGGTCACTCACTACCTTGATGACTTCCTGTTCATGGGAGAGGCTGGAAGTGATGGTTGTGCCAAGCTTCTGTCCACATTCTAGAACCTAGATGAAGAATTGGGTGTCCCCTTAGTGGCCGAAAAAACTGAGGACCTGGCCACTTCCCTCGTCTACCTCAGCATACAGCTGGATTTGGTGGCTGGTGTTTCCCACCTGTTTGATGACAAGCTCCAGGCCCTACGTTCCAGACTTCAGGCAATCCTCTCGGCCATGGGACTTGAGACATGACCTTCAGGTTCATTCTGATGCAGTGGGAGCCTGAGATTTGGAGTCTTATTCCAGGGATGCTGGTGCACCCAATGCTGGCCTCTCATTTGGGTGCAGGAGGGGATCCTCAGAGACCTCACTTTCCTGGAACTGTTTCCCATTGTGGTGGCAGTTCAGATTTGGGATGGCACCTTTGCCAACATGGTGGTATATTTCTGGTGTGACAACCAGGTGCCTGTCAAGATCCTAAACTGCCAAAGCTGCAGGTCTGAGAGGGTGATGCCCCTGGTTTGCCATTTGTGTTCCACTGTTTCCACAAGAACATTACATTCAAAGCCCATTTCATTCCAGGCCTTGGAAATAATATTGCAAACTCTCTCTCTTGTTTTCAGGAGGCCAGGTTCTACCAGCTGGCACCCAGAGTAGACCCCTTGCCCAAGTCCTTCCTGGAGGAACTGTGGGAGGTTGAAAATCTGCTGTGATACAGGGCGTGTTATCTTTGCTGGCTCCAGACACTCTCAGAACCTACAAAAGAGCTATCTCCAAGCGGTCCATTTTTGGGGGTGGCATCTGGCCTCTGGGCCCACTGGCCGATATGGTCCCACCCTGTCCTACAATTACTGCTTTGGTTGAGGGAGGAGGGAATTGCATCCCAGACCATGGCAGTCCACTTGGCTGGTATCTCCTTTTTCTCCAAGATTAGAGGATTCTGGGACACTTGTGCATCATTCTTGGTCAGGAGAATGTCAGAGGGTTGGAGGAGGATGCATGGGGTGGAACAGATGGCAGGAGATCTATTTGTTTCAAGTTGCTTTCCAGGCTCTTTGCTTGACTGGGCTTGTATCTCCAAGTCTGAGGCCAGCCTGTTCAGAGCTGCCTTCATCATTGCCTTTTTCAGAGCTTTGAGGATGGGTGAGTTTGTGCCTTCTTCCAAGACAAACTTCCAAGCAAGTACTACAGAGAGAGGATGTTTCTTTTGTTTGAAACGCTGTTTGTTTAGTTCTCCGCAGGTCAAGATGTGACCAGTATATTGGCAGGGGATCTTCCATTGTGCTGAGAAGGCTCCATGGCTCCCACCTGTGCCCAGTGTGAACATTACGCAAATATGTGGCATCCTGCCCCTAGAATGAAGGCCCTCCTTTCACCCATATGGATGGATCACTGCTGACATGGTTCCAGGTGGTGTCAGTACTTCGCCTGGCTTTGCAGCATGTGGGGCTGCCACCAGAGGACTTTGGGGGTCACTCATTCCAAATTGGAGCAGCTACTACAGTGGTAGGATGAGGCTTACAGGTGGACTCTATAAAAAGACTGGGCAGGTGGAAATCCAGGGCATATGTGGGCTACATTCGCTGGAGCATGGACTCTTGTGTGGGACTCTTTTAAAGGGGGATACAGCTTGCTAGGTTTGGTGGAAGGTGATCCTAGAGGGGGCCAGCCTTCTGCGGTGGTGACATAGATCTTGGATTTGGTGGGTGTTGGTTTACGGTGCTGCAGAGCACTGTATTGGGAGTCCGTCAGAGACCAAGGGTGCTGGATGCATGTGGTGTTGCCATTTCAGGGGCAACACCAGATCAGCATCCCCCAGTGACATGACCAAGCCAAACTGATTATCAATCAATTCTGGGATTGGCTGATGCCAGATCCAGACCTCATGCGCTTTCGGACCAACCCTACCTGTAAGCTTTTTAAAACAAAGTTGTCACCTTTTCCTCCAGCTGAGTGTGTGGTGTCTTTACTTGCAGCACCTCTCCTCCATGGCAATTGTGGTAAAATATCAAGAGTAGTTTTTATACATGTCTATTCTTGGAAGTGACCAGCTGGTGACAGGGACAAGATTGTCTTTCCACCTACCTCTGCAATGACAGGAAAGCTAACTACTGCAGTTTAGTTCTTTCTAGAGGAGATGGGTGAAAACACATTCTCAGCAATTGTGCTCCTTCTCCAACAGGTGACAGACCTCCAGATACCTGAAGATTCCACTATATGTCTCTTCTTAATGTGATGACTACAGGCTCCCTCTTTCAAGCATTGCTCACAAATTGCACCATCCAGGTTGCCTTTATCTCTTCTGGCCTGCCAACACTATTTTAAACTGAGAAAGCTATTGGAAATACAAAGCTCAGCACTTTTTTAATGTCTTAGGGACAGCAGCAGAGATAGCATTTAGTGACCCAAAGTTTTCTCATCTCTTATTTACCTGTCCTAATCTCTCCAAGATGTAAACAAATACTCTTAGGGAGCTTTCCTCCCCTTCTCTTCCTGACTCTTTATTTAGCACCCTTCCAGAATGCTTTTATCTCCAATAGACTTCATAGAATTATTTATTTGTTAATGTATTAATTTATATCTGCCTTTCTCTCAGCATGGGATCCAAGGTGGCATACAACATTTTAAAAACACAATACAATTTAAAAGGTCTTGGTACAAGTTAAAACTTATTTAAACTTAAATTCTGTGTAAGAAGACAAGTTAAAAACAGCATTAAAAGATGCTTAAAGGATAGTAAAATAAAAACACTACAATAATATTTTACTTTGTTTATTTATCCATTTGTGTCTTTACTCCTTAATCAGAATTCCTAGCCTTTTCACATTGCATTCTCATAGTTCCCATAAAATCATAGAAATGAGCACATCATTCCCCAGGAACACATCATCCTTGTTGCCCTTCTCTGAACCTCTTTCAACCTGTCTGTATCCTTCTTAAAATGCGGTGCTCAGAACTGAACACTGTACTCCAGATGAGGCCTGACCAGCACAGAAAAAAATGGGACTAT
Source organism: Phrynosoma blainvillii (assembly GCA_026167975.1). Classification (NCBI taxonomy): domain Eukaryota; kingdom Metazoa; phylum Chordata; class Lepidosauria; order Squamata; family Phrynosomatidae; genus Phrynosoma; species Phrynosoma blainvillii. The sequence continues at coordinate 302,184,031 of JANUYF010000004.1, forward strand.
TATTTCACTTGACTTGGAAACTGCAAATTGAGTCCACTTTAACTGCCCTGGTTCAGTGCTAGGGAATAATGGGAATTGGCTTTTTTTTCTGAGACATTGAGCCTTCTCTGTCAGAGAGCTCTGGTGCCACAATAAGCTACAGTTCCCATGATTCCCTAGCACTGAGTCAGGGCAGTTAAAGTGGACTCAATTTACACTATTTCTGGCAGTCTGCAAAGGCCCTATGCTTATATTAATGCAAGCCAAGACAGCATTTTATACGTGTCTGTTCTTAGAGGTGCCCAGGTAGTACCTGGGATCAGATTCTCTTTCCATGTACCTTTGCAATGCCGGCTAAGATGTCACTAGGACTCTGCAATGCAGGCTAAGATGTCACTAGGAATGGATGACATACCAAAAGAGCTGCTGCGAGCTACAGAAACAGAATCTATTCTAGTTCTAACTAAAATCTGTCAGCAAACTGGGAAAACAAAAGAATGTCTCACAGATTGGAAATGCTCAGTAGACATTTCAATCTCCTAGAACAAAGACACCAGGCATCGCAGTAATCACAGGACCATTGCATTAATTTCCCATGCAGGTAGAGTCAAGAAATCAGAAGAAGACTAGAATGTGGAAAGGCAGTTTATGAAGAAACTACACAAGATCTCAAAGAGTAAAAATTTATTGCTGAATAGTAAAGTTAAGATGTTCAAACCATAGTATTCCCCATCCCAATAAAAAGCCTTCCTGGGTGCAATTGAATAATAAAAGTCTGCTTGGAAAGAAAAGCTTTTGCCTGCTGGTGAAAGGAAAGCTGGAAGGGTGCCAGCCTAACCTCCCATAGAAAGGAGTTCCAAAGGGTGGGAGAAGCCATTGAGAAAACTCTCTCAAGTGCCCTCAACAAATGAGCCTGTGATAGCAGTGGCACTGAGAGAAAACCTTTCCCTGAAGATCATGGGGTTCTGGCAGGCTCATATGAGGAGCTATAGTCTTATAAATAGTCTGGACTAAGCTGTATATGGCTTTATATGGACATATATTACATGACCAGCACTCTGAATTCTGCCCAGAAACAAATTGGTAGCCAGTGAAGCAGCTTTAACAATGGAGTTATACACTTGCTATAACTGGCCCTGGTCAACATTTGGCTGCATTATTTTGGACCCATGACAGTTTCCAAACAACTTCCAAAGGCAGCCCCACATAGAGTGCATTATAGTAGTCCACATGGGATGTAATCAAGCCAGATCTGACATCCCAAGGAGTGAGCACAGCTGTCACATTAGTTTTAACTCTTCAAATGGACTCCTGGCCATTACTGAAACCTGGCATTGAGGCAGAAAAGTCCAGGAGAACATCTGCATTGCAAGGCTGAAATTTCAGGGGGAATGTAACCTGTCCAGCACAGACAGAGCCCTTATTCCATGATCTACCGATTGATTGAGCAGGAACACCTCTGTCTTATCTGTTTTACTTCGCTTTTGATATCTCTGCTATGCTCACTTGATTTGAAGTGGACAACTTTGTTGGATTATTGCTAAACTGCCTTGCTTCAGTTGTATCCACCCACACATGTTTGAGCTCCCTGGACACTTATTCAGTGGCATACGGATGTCCAATCCAGTAGCTATCATGGCTAATCACCATTGATAAACCTATCTTCCATTGATTTATCTAATCCTTTTAAAAAATCAATACAAAGCGCCCACTCTGTCCCTATCTTTCATATTTCATAGAAATTAAGTTGTAGCACAGTTTCCTGAGCCTCACAAATAGAAACAGTAAGTTTATCTTTGTTCCACCTTAGATCTCTCTTTTCATCCTTGGTGTTTAGTTTTGCCATAATCTGCATTCCCACTCCTAAAAGAAGAATGTAACCACTACACTGCTCCAGCTAGAGGTGTAAAGCATATGCACCAATTGCCTCATACTCAACAATAAATACTTTGTCCAAGATTTTTCTCTCCTTCTCCCTCTTTTCCCTCTTGTGCTCAACTTGCTTCAGTTGCTGCAGAATGAATGGAAAGGTCAGAAGTAGTCTCCACCCAACTAACCCAGAAGGGGGAAAAGAAGGAGGGAAACTTCCCTTTTCTGGTAGGCTCAGGCAAAAGCAAACTGCTGTAGCCTCTTCTAGCTTTGATGTCCTTTCTCATTAATACCTTTTGTCACATTGATCACATTCTGATGTTGCTTGGCCACATGGTCTAAGTTTTCATCAGTGCAATGCTAGAGGGTAGGAGAATTCATAGCTTCCGATCCCACATCCATTTCTATCTAGCATAATTCCTCACCATCATGTCAGGTAATATTGTGGTTCCTATTATCGGAGCAGTATCAGCAGCCGTTACTCACTCTGAAAAGAGCACTTGTCAATCAGGTTTGAATTCTGGGCACTCAGGGCTTGTTGGTTGCTTGGTAACTCTCCCCCTTCCTCTTTTTCCAAGGTGCACTCAAAAGTGTTTTCTGAAAAGAGGCTGGCTTTAAAAGCTGGCAGCAATTACGAAACTGCTTTAGTCTGAAAGGCAATATACAAATGGGTCTGCATAGTCTGTTAGTATATTTCATTATAATATAAAGTGTTTTCTCACCTTTCTGTCCTCATTCTCTACAAGGGGCAGAGTTGTTAAAGCAATAGGCCTTGGATTTTAATCTTTGGTTTTGTCTGGTTTTTATGTCAGTAGCAGCAAACACTCATTTCTCTCAGCTCCAACCTAGTTCAGAGGAAAGAGTATGGAAAGAGAAAAAGAAAGAAGGAAGAAGAAAATAATAATAAAAAAATATATTACTAGTTGACCAGTAACTGTTAATTCCAGGGCTCATTCCTAAAATATGCTAACAAATTTCATCCCAGAAATGAAGATGGGAACGTAATAGAGGAGAACTTCTCCATGTCATAACCTGCAAACTTCTGGATTTGGCTAGGACAGTCCTTATTAATCCTCCATTGTCCTACTTTTCAGCTGTTTTAAAAATGTCCTAGTTTCTCTCTCATCCATCCACTTTCCCACTTTGTGCACAGCTTACTTCAATTGTTGCAAAATGAGTTCAAATTTCAAAAGTAGTTTGCATTCAGTTAACTCAACTGGGGGGAGGGGGGGGAGGAGAGAAAGTGGTTGAATCTTGCTTTTTCCAGAAGGCTCAGGCAAAAACAAACTGCTGCACTTTTTTCCAAACTTAAGTCTTCCTCATTAAAGTGGATCCTTGGTATCCGCTGGGGTTTGGATCCAAGACCCCCTGTGGATACCAAATCTATGGATGCTTAAGTCCCATTATATACAATGGCATAATAAAATGGTGTTTCTTATATAAAATAGGAAAATCAAGGTTTGCTTTCTGGAATCTATACAGTTTTGGAATATTTTCAGGCAGTGTATGGTTGACTCCGTGGATAAAGAATCCATGGATATGGAGGGCTGACTGTAATAGCTTTTGGCATCTTGACCAGTCTCTTATGTTGCTTGGTCACATTTGTGACCAAAATGAAATTGTGGAGGTATGCTATGTTAAAACCTGAAAAATGCAGGTCTCATCACTGGGAAGGTATAAACAGGGGTCACGGGGGTTGAAGCCTCTGGATTTGTTTATTAAGATCTTAGTCCTAATAAGTTGATTTTCTTATTCCCTCTGAGCATAGCTGCACTCCTCACAATAGCAGAAAGCATAATTTCCAATATTTCACAGATGAACAACTGCACAAATGAAGCTAAGCAACATCAGAGTTTGGTCAGGATGGCAAAAGTTATTGATGAAGAAGATCCCACAAGCTAGGAGAGGATGTGGTAGTTTGTTTTGCCTGTGCTTCCTGGGAAGGGCAAAATTCTGCCTCCTCCTGTTCATTTCTCCCTGCTGAGTTGAGTGCCTCAGTCACTAATCAGAATAGAGACTACAGTTAAGAAATCAGAAGAATATGGCTTGGAAGGGCATCTAAGAAGGAACTAGTCAAGATCCTGAAGATATATATAATTGAATACTAAAGTTAGGATTGCTCATGCCATCACATTTCCCATCTCTATGTATGGTTGTGAAAGCTGGACAGTAAAGAACACTGATAGGAAGAAAATCAACTCATTTGAAATGTAGTGCTGAAGAAGAGTTCTGGGGATACTGTGCACTGCTAAAAAGACAAATAAATGGGACCTGCTGGAGCAAATCAAGCCTGAACACTCTCTAGAATCCAAGATGACTAAACTGAGGGCCTCTGCAGACGGGCCCTTTGCGTCATGTTGGAGGCAGGGAAGGGGAGAGGCAGCCACATGCCGGCTGCCCCAACCCCTCCCCAAAGACATTTTGACACCACGTGCCATTACGCATGGCATGTGGCATCAGGACATCTTCCCGGTGCAGTGTCTTCACACGCTGCGCTGGAGGAGGCAGAGAAGAGCCATGTGCCAGCTCTTGGGGTAGCCTTTTGCTGCCTCTAATAGGAGCGGCATTTTGCCGCACTTTTAGAGGCTGCAAACGGGAGAATTAGGGCCTCTGTGTGTGGAAGCAGTGGCCCCAATCCTCTGCTTCCTGGGGTGGCCCAGGGCCGCCCATCTGCATCCCCCCTTAGATTGTCATACTTTGGCCATACCATGAGAAGACATAACTCATTAGAAAAGACAGTAATGATTGGCAAGATAGAAGGCAATAGGAAAATAGAGCCCTGGTGGTGCAGTGGTTAAATGCCCGTACTGCAGCCACTCACTCATAAACCATAAGGTTGTGCATTCAATACCAGGCAGGGGCTCAGGCTCGACTCAGGCTTGCATCCTTCTGAGGTTGCTAAAATGAGTACCTAGCTTGTTGGGGGCAATTAGCTTACACATTGTAAATCACTTAGGGACTGTTTAAGTGCACTGATAAGCATTACAGAAATGTACTTGCTATTGCTATAAAATAGGAAGACCATATTTCAGATGAATAGACTCAATTAAGGAAGCCATGTCCCTGAGTTTGCAAGACCTGAGGAGAAATATTGAATATAAGGTGTTGGAGACATTTTTCTTCATTTGTCTTTTTTTATCTTCCCTTTCTCTTTATGTTTTTCTTTCTGGATGGTTTCGGTTGTGAATGAGATGGTTTGAGTTAAAATTAATAAATATATAATTCAGAAGCTTGGTTCTGCTAATTTTTTAATGTGAACAAAAATTGATGTTTGGGGTATATTGGACACCATTATACATTTTTTAAAAGAAGCTATTCACTTCATCTAAACATTGCCTGTGTAATACTTTTGTCATGTGGTGTGGGCATTCTCAGTGGTTCCTCCTTTCTGTCTGAAGGACAACACATTCATTTTGCACAAGAAAATCTTTGACATCTGTAGAGCATGTCTAAATCAATTAGACCATTCTAACTAATGGTCAATGTGCAGTGTGAATCCTACAGGCTTTAACTATTGCTGAAATTCATATCCTACAAATTTGGGAGGGGGAATACAATCACCATCCCTCATTCATTGGTCAGAAGCAGCTCAGTACTTTATTTATGCATTAACATGCATTTTGCTTGCATCAACTTCAAGAAAATTCTTTTGGACATATGATCAGCCCTTATTAAGACATTCCTACCCTATGTTCATGTCTTACATTTGATGCTTTCTTTGCATTATATTTTGAATTCCTTGTGAGAGGGCTTTGTCTCAATTCAACCACCACCACATACATGTTTTTTATGACATGGGAGAAGGAATTCTTAGTGGCTGCTCCCAGGTTGTGGAACTCCTTCCTATAGAAAGTTCAGTTGACCTGCTGTCTGTTGTCTTTCTCTTGGCAAGAAAAGACCTTTTTATTTAAACAGAACTTTGGCCCTTAACTCATGTGGAAGAAGGATCTTTTAATGTGGTGTGATATGCTTTTATGTTTTTATTATGCTTTAAATATGTTTTAAAAATGACCCTTTGGTATACTAGTTGTAGTTTGAATTTTATTGTTGTAAGCCCAGTGTAGTGTTTTGAGCACTGTACTACAACTCTAGAGATTAGCATTCAAACCTGTCTTCAGCCACTGGGTAACCTTACTCTCCCAGACTGAGAGGGAGGCAAAGGCAAACCCTTCTGAACAAATCTTAGGACCTTATCACACGGGGTCCCAAGCAGAAGATATCCAAAGGCAATCCAAAGCTAAAATGTTTTTCCTTACCTTGTGTCCACACATATCCAAAGGCAATCCAAAGCTAAAACGTTTTTCCTTTCCTTGTGTCCACACAATATCTGAAGGCAATCCAAAGCTAAAATGTTTTTTCTCCCCCTGAACCGAAGTCAAAGGGGATCTTTTGACATTCGGTTTTTTGGGGAAGTACAGCTGGGAGGAGGGCGAGGTGCGGAAGGGAGCCGCTGCCTCTGCCTCCTCCATGGCCAGAGCCACCTCTCAGCCGGTGCTTTGGGCTGGCTGGAGGCCTGGCAAGTGTCGGAGGAGGGCGAGGTGCGGAAGGGAGCCTCTGCCGCCACCTCCTCCACGGCCAGAGCCGCCTCTCAGCCGGTGTCTTGGCTGGCTGGAGGCCTGGCAAGTGTCGGAGGGAGGGCAAGGTGCGGGAGGGAGCCTCCGCCGCCGCCTCCTCCATGGCCAGAGCCGCCTCTCAGCCGGTGTCTTGGCTGGCTGGAGGCCTGGCAAGTGTCGGAGGGAGGGCAAGGTGCGGGAGGGAGCTTCCGCCGCCGCCTCCTCCATGGCCAGAGCCGCCTCTCAGCCGGTGTCTTGGCTGGCTGGAGGCCTGGCAAGTGTCGGAGGGAGGGCGAGGTGCAGAAGGGACCCTCCGCCGCCGCCTCCTCCATGGCCAGAGCCGCCTCTCAGCTGGTGTCTTGGCTGGCTGGAGGCCTGGCAAGTGTCGGAGAGAGGGCGAGGTGTGGGAGGGAACCCCCGCCGCCGCCGCCTCTGCCTCCTCCAGAATGGCCATGGAAAGGCCACGGAAAGGCCATGGAAAGACCGCGGAGGTTAGCCGCTTCGGTTAGCCTTCGCTTATTTTTCGCTTCCTGGCCAGCGTTTGATAAGGCCCTTAAAGAAAAACCCATGGTAGGGTCAACTTTAGGTCTCTTTAAGTCTGAAGCAATCTGAACGTGCACAGCAGCAACAAAGCCAAACCAGTGTGATGTAGCGGTTGGAGTGATAGACTAACACCCCAGGAGACCGAGGTTTAAATCTCCATTTGACAATGGGAACCTGCTGTCTGTGAAAGTGGCCAAGAATGCTGATAGCCAAAGTCCAAACAAAATACAAAGGAAACTGCTCACGGAGCTTTGTGCAGTTTAAAGCAAAGAAGATATAAAAGTCCAAGGGGCAAACCATAGAGTAGTTGAGCAGTCCAAGGTCAAGGGTTCCAGTGAGGCAAGATGATCAGATAGTTCAAGGTCAGGGGTTCCAGAGATTCAAGATGGCTAGGCAGTCTGATAGTCAAAAGTCAAGGCCAAGAAGACAAGGAAGGTCAGGATCAAGCATGCTTTCACCAGCAAACTCAGATAATCTCTGACAATTGGTCTGATGTCCTTCACCTGTTTATATCTCCAGCTCTCACGAGCTCAGCGGTTTGTTGATTAGATAGCATTTCTCATAAAGCCTCCTCAGAGGCATGCCTTTTCAGCTCTTCACTCATTGAAGGTAGATATGTTCCCCTTCCATGCCTGAAGGCTCTGCTGCCAGGATGCTTGGTTGCTGAGCCTCCTTGGAGGTCACAGACTCTGCTTGAGCTTGCAAGGCAGAATTAGGGCCAGACTCAGGTTCAGGCTCAGTTTCAAACCGAAGCTCTGGCTCAGCCTCTTCACCCTCCTCTCAGTCTGGCTGGGCATGACACCTACTGAATGACCTTGAGCAACATATTCTTTCAGCTTCAGAAGAGAATGACAAATCTCCTCTGAAGAAATCTTGCCAAGAAATCACTGTGACAGGGTTGCCATAACTCAGAAATGACATGAATAACAATAACAACAAAATGACAATAACAACAAAGAGAGAGGGTGTAAATGAAATAAAAATAAAAATTTAAATAATCCATTTCTTTTTAAAATGTGATCATTTAGAGGGGATTTTTCCCTTTTAAAAACAATATATTAAAAACAAGCACTAATACTTACAAAGGGACTTTGCAGACTGCTAGAAATAGTGCAAATTGAGTCCACTTTAAGGGTTAGGGTTAGGGAATCATGGGAACTGTAGTTTATTGTGGCACCAGAGCTCTCTGACAGAGAAGGCTCAATGTCTCAGAAAAAAAAAATCCCATAATTCCCTAGTACTAACCCTAACCCTTAAAGTGGACTCAATTTGCACTATTTCTGGCAGTCTGCAAAGGCCCAAAGATAATCAGGAAGAAGCTTGGGTACAAGGAGATGATTCTTCTGTTGGTCCCCAGGTCATGGTTTTTAAATTAGGTGTATAAAACATTTTCATCTTTGAGGGCTACATCTGGTGTTGGCACATGGGCCTTGAGCTGTATACTCATGCCACGTATGTGCACATATACACTCTCCCTGCACTCACCTCATGATGTGATCCTGTCCCCAGCAGTCTTCACTGGGATGCCCAATGGCCTCTCACCACTAACAGTGGTTAAATCTCTTTAACAGTGGTTGAAAAACTTTTAACAGTGGTTAAAAGTGGTTAAACAGCTAACTTGGACAACTGGGGATATTTTCCCCCTGAGATGGATAAGGGCAGACACAATAGCACAGTTTGGACATTAAACCGTAGTGCAGCATCACAGGAATTTACGTACTTACATTTCCCACTTGCCTCTTCTCCTTTGGGTATCTATGTATCTGCTTCCTGGTTAGAGCTAACCACAGTTTGTCATGTCCACACTGCACCAGGTTTCTGTTATTTTAAATCAGGTATGCTGAATATGTGTTCCTCCAGATGCTGCTGGCCCACAATTTCCATCATCTCTAGGGTAGCCAATAGTGATGAAAAGGGCATGTAGTCCATCAACATCTGGAGGACTTGATTGCCTCTTCCTAGTTTTTTTCTAATTAATTTTTATTGAGTTTTTACAATAAAACACATACAGTCTGTAGAACAACAACAACAATTAACTACAAGGTCCAAGAGTAGGTATCTGATGAGTAGTTATTTGGCAGCAGAATCAAAAAATTAGTTCACAGCAAGAGCCAGAGATTCTGGCTTGTCAAGGTGTAGAGCAGGGGTAGGCAACCTTTTTGAGCCGGGGGCCGGGTTGCTGTCCCTCAGACAATTGGGGGGCCGAAGCACCAAAAATAAATAAATAAATAAATAATAAAAATAAAAATATATATGCATACACGCTCTCTCAGCACCAGAAAAGCCATGGCAAAACCCCTGTGGAGATTTTTCCAAGAAAACCCCAAGAACAAGTAATAACAACAATAATCAATATCATTATGGTGGACGGTGGTGGTGGAGGCGGTGGCGGCAGCAGGACCGGCCTGGGGCCGGTCCAAAGGCCTCAGGAGGGGCGCATCTGGCCCCCGGGCCTTAGGTTACCTACCCCTGGTGTAGAGTATTCATCCAAAGATCCATCTGTGTAGTAGGACATTGGATCTGGTGGGAGTAACAATTAACTTGGGGGATAAACAGATGGGTGGGAAAAGGTGGCTTGAAGCATCCCTTTCCAAAAACTGTAGCAACTGCAGCCCCAGGCCTAAGGATGGGGTAAAGGTGAACAGAACAACTGCATGGGGTGGGAGCGAATGCAACTTTTCTGAAGCCATTATTCAAGCCCCATCAATGTCATCACTGGCCCTGAAGATGTAGTGAAGGCAGATAGAACAACCTCACAGGGCAGCAGCAAATGCAGCTTTGAGCTGCAGTGCTGCTTTAAATTTTTTCCTCACTTCATCAGGTGCATGTGCACCAGTGCAAGAACAAAGAAGTACTCACTATAATGATAATAACTACGTTGGCATCGCTGAGCACGTGTGCACTGTCAGAGGCAGCGACATCATGGCTGCCATGTCAGCCATGTGGCCTGCACTGGCACTCACCCTGTAATGCATGGGCAGAGCAGCCAGGATAATGATGCTCCCATTAACCACAGCAGTACACCTGCATGCGTCGACAATACTGATGACACAGAGGAAACCGAGACAGCTACTAGAGTGGGTGCCACAATCATTCTGCAGTGTATTGCCACCACTGCCATCCTGATGTCAACAGAGAGATACCTGCACTGCTGGTGGATGTACCCCAGAAGCACTGAATGGTGGAATGGGTTCATCACATCCATATGGTCCGATGAGCAATGGAGGACATTCTTCTGAATGCTCTGTGCCCTCTTCCACAAGCTAGTGGAAATACTCCGTCCTGAACTGGAGAGGTCTGACACTGTCATGAGGAAAGCCATCCCAGTGGAAAAGAGGGTCACTATGGCCATCTGGGCCCTTGCCTACAAAGGCAGCTACAAGCAGAGTGGGAGCAGTTTGAGGTTGGTGCTACCACTGTGGGGGAGGTGTTGGTGACGTTTGCCCTGTAAGGGAGGCCCTGGCAAACTTCTTTATCACTAGGAGGATCTGAAGGATCCCCTCTCCTCCATCTGTGATCCTAGGGCACTGGGGGACTGTGACATGATAAGGAGCTCAATAAACATTTGCTATCATCCACAGTCTCTGTGTGGCTATCATTCATGCTCTTATGCAGTCATTCCTAACCATATGCCTCAGGGACACAGACACACAGAGACACAGACACAGACACAGACACACACACACACACACACACACACACGCATGCATGGAGGGGTCACCCGGTGACAATTTGCCTGGCTACTGACAGATATAGTACATCAATGACTAACCTAATAAAGTATCCAGTCCCTGAAATTCAGCCTTCCCTAATACCTCATTTCATAGTTACAATTGTTAGCCCAGAGGGCAACCATTGGGGGCCTGATTCAAACTTGTCCTGTGAGGGTCTCCTTTGGTAGAAGCCAGGTAAGCCCATATCCCCTCAGGCACATCTTCACATAAATGTCCCTGTGAACCTCCACTGCCCACAAGGATAACAGTAGTGGCCAGAAGGAGAGTGGCCATCCACATTGCCTACTGGTCAAACCATGAGGTGGGAATTCTCCCAGATGCCTTCACCGAGGATACAGCAGTGAGAAGGGTGATGGGTAGTACCAATCACCCTAACTGGGGGTTTACCACCAGGGTTTTATTGCCCTTCATCACCAGGGCTTCAAGAGAATCCTCAAGTAGTGCTGGACCAAGTTTAAGGCACTTAATGGGTTCTTCTTTAAAGCCCTGAAGGACTACAAAGCAAAGCAAAGCAGCTTCATTTATATACCGCTTCATATCGCGCTATGGGATGTCTAAGCGGTTTACAACTGTAAGCTCATTGCCTCCCCAACATCTGGGTACTCATTTTAGCGACCTCAGAAGGATGCAGGCCTGAGTCGAGCCTCAGCCCTGGCTGGTATGGAACTCGCAACCTTGTGGTCTATGAGTGAGTGTCTGCAGTACAGGCATTTAACCACTGCGCCACCAGAGCTGATCCCTCTGGTTATGAAGCAGCCACCCTTCTATGACCAGCTGCATGACCTCTGGGTGAGGGCAATCCACCCATGATGGGAGGATTGTCATCCCCCAGGTAAGTGCCAGACCCCTGTCATGCTCCCCGATATCCATTCCTACTCTCCACTATCACCCCTGCGGCAGTCCACCCATGATGGGAGGATTGTCATCCCCCAGGTAAGTGCCAGGCCCCTGCCATGCTCCCCAATATCCATTCCTACTCTCCACCATCACCCCTGCCTATCCCTCCCTTCCCACATGCATTCACCCTAATGGTGTCCCTCCTGTCCCCAACCACAGGTGTGCGATGACAATGGTGCCAGGGAGGGCAGAGACAGCATGGAGATCAAGTCAGATCCCCCTCCTCTGCCTTGGAGCCTGAACCCACCCCTGTCATCCAGCAGCAGCCAGAGGAGCCTCCCGTGGCAGAAGGTAGGTCCCCAAGGGCACCCCATGGTGCAGCCTGCATGATATTCCTGTCTGTGGCAATAGGGCTCTGACATTTCTCTATGGGCCTCCATCTCCATAGCAAACTCCTGCTCCATGGCCAGGGGGCTGGCCCTCCTTCCTCTGCCCTGTTCCACAGCCCCCTCCTGCTGGGGTGAAGGGGTGGCCCTCCCTCTTTTGCCCTGCTCCACGGCACCCCCTCTGCCACCAGTGCCACCCTGGGCCTCCCTCATGATTTCCACAAGGTTGCCCAGCAGAACAGTCTTCACTTCCAGAGTGGCATTGAGGTACTCCTGCTGCTGGAGGGATCTCTCTTGCCATCTCCTTCCACTGCTCTTCTACCAGCCTCCTCTGCTTTGTCTCTCTCTCCCTGTGCTGTTGGGCATAGTTTTTGTGGGTTTTTTGGGCTATGTGGCCACGTTCTAGAAGAGTTTCTTTCTGACATTTCGCCAGCATCTGTGGCTGGCATCTTCTCTGAACAGATGCTGGCGAAATGTCAGAAAGAAACTCTTCTAGAACATGGCCACACAGCCCCAAAAAAACACAAAAAATTATCACAATTATATTTTCTCCTGCTAGAAATCCTGCAGCAACACTTTAAGCGTACCACAGTTGCTAGGGAGCATGTCCCAAACATGGTGATTATCATATAGAGGCACACCTGCAGTGGTGCATCCACACTGGGGAGTATAGGGTTCTTTAAATTGAAGCATGGTTCATACAGCGCATTCTCTGGACCTGCATCTCATTCTTTGCGGAGTGACTTTTACATAGGCATTTTAAATGTCAGGTACCCCTTTTATGTCACATTGATGCCTGTGTATTCATACATCCCTGAGAAGGTGTGCAACTTTTGTGAAGAAGCGGGGAAAAGCTGCTTCTTTTTGAAGCAGATTTTCTCCTCATAAGGCACCTAAAGGGTGCTTTCCTGCTAACTTCAAGTTGTGTCATCTAACTGCCACACCTTCAAGCTAGCCTGAAAGCATCTTTTTTTGCCCATCTGTTTAGCCTCATAGTCAATAAGGATCATCCAGTCTTCTTGAAATGTGTCAGTTGTCAGAATCCATATGCATGGTTCTGTCATGATATGATATTAAGGAATGAAGATATGAGGGCATGGTGATACGGTAAAATAACACTGTAAAGTGTGTAGGCTATTGAGAAGGGGATATTAATTATGCTAAATCCAAGACTGGGAAACAAATGGGAGGGGCAGATGGCCAGAGATGGTAAGAAGTTGTAGTTTATGACCCCAACCTTCCTGCCATAGATCAGAGTTGTGAAACAGGGATGACTTTCTTCCTGAAGGAAAATTTAAAGATAACACAGGAGGGGAAAGAGGGAAATATGAAGGGCCCTTTGATCTGGATCAAAGGGAAGCAATCGAAGTTGGAAAGGGGGACTGGAGGATGGGAATGTATTTCTGATAGTCAAGGATTTTTTTCCTTAGTTCTAACACTGTATTGGGATGGGGAACCTCCTGTCTCAATATCCAGAATAAATCTCTAGTTTCTATTACACTACAATGCTGTCTTGGTTATAGGAAACTGGGTCCTCCAATCCTAACATCAGTCTTTTTGTGACCAATGAAAAACCTTGCCATAACAGACAGTTTCTCCATCAACCATGTACCCCAAATTCTAGACCACCAGTTTGCAATGGACAGGTCACCTGACTTCCAACATTTGACTACTTCTAATCTGGCAGCAATAATAAGAAAAATGATCAGTTTCCTATGTTTCAAGTTAGAAGTACAAAAAAAAAAAAAGTTTAATGGGAGAGGGGTCTGGAGCTAGTATGTGTTTCCATTAATGCCAGATAAGTAGGGAGCTAGATAAAAATGGATTCAATAACTTACTAAGTTTCTGTTTTGAAATTTTGGTATAGAGGCAAGTAAATCCAGGTGGACTTCATATTAGATTTAGATTTACCCATCTGGTACCACTGTTGTCTTCAATTAGTTGAATAGTTTGGCTGATTTGGAAAGCTTGGAAATATAATGCAATATCTGGAACTGCCAGACCACCATTCTTAGAAGTGATGCATCTAGTGGATTTGGGAAATCTAGGTCTCTTTTTATTGAAATTAAATTGATCAATTAATCTTTGCCATTTTTTAAAATCTAGATGAGAGAGGAGTCAATGGGACTGTTTGAAACAGGAAAAAGAGTTGAGGGATCATGAACATCTTGACTAATGCAATCCTGCCAAGGATGGAAAGATTTAAAGCCTTCAATTCTTTAGATTTACATAGCATCCATGTGTCTACTAGGTTATAATTTTGGGGTATGAGCTGCTGGGTGTCTTTTGTGATGATTATTCCCAAATGGGAAAAACCCAAGGGATGAAGTTGCGAGCCCATTAGGTCCTGCCAGATTTTTGCTATTGGTATGAAGTGTTTACAGCCACTAATGTGGATTTGTTGAAGTTAATTTTTAGACTTAAATAACTACCAAAGGACTCAATTGTATTTTTAGAGGCAGAAATAATAATTCTGAGTGTGATTAAAAATATCAACACATCATCAGCACAAAGCACAACTTTATGGTGCTGGTTGTTGATGCAAAGGCCAGTGATATCAGCTTTTATGCCAAATCATGTTAGCCAAGGGCTCTATTGACCAATACCATGTCATGGATGATGAGAGTTGTAGCTCTTCACCTCTGGCTCTAACTCACCACCTTGTTATGCAGAAGAGCTGACCAGCTTTGATCAGTGGTTAATGCTTTTCTCCAAAGCAGCAAAGTTTCAGAGAATAGGCTGAAGACCCTGACAAACTTTCCAAGCCTTCTCACTCTTCTTCCCCGGATGTCTCCAAACTTTTCCAGGATTCTGCTGGCTCTTGTATCTTCACTCAAGACACCAGACAACTCAGTAGTCTTATATAAAAGATCTACATTATTCTACTATATACAAGTACTATATGCCCAACAAATCACAATCTCTACAAATCTCCTCAACTACCCACAATATCTCCAAAACTACTCCACAAAAATACATTGGCAAACATTGCAATTATTATAGCCATTGTTAATCACCACCCACTAGTTAGTTTCCACCCAGTGGGTGTGTATATTTATTTTGATTGGTTCACATAGTTCAACCCATACTTAAGACCAACCCAAGTATTTCATCATTTTACCTTGTACACTTAATGAATCTCAGGTGTTTCCAATATGCATTCTATAACTCTGTCCTTGGCTCTCAAGACTTCTAAATTACATTAGCTTTTGCACCTGTGTAGCTTCATAATTGCTCTTGCTTAGTCATTGTGACTTTCACATACATATTTTATTTATATCACTGTATGTCCCATGTTGCATTTTCCTTAACATACCATGCCTTACATTTCTCAAAGTGCTCCTATGAAGCCATCTCCAAAATCCATTCCTTGAAGCACACACACCCCCCAAGAAAATGGCCATTCCAACCTGTCAAAGGCTTTCGAAGCATCAAGTTAGAACTGCTTGGAATGGTGGATGATATTGAGTACCCTATGGACTGGGTCGGCTAGGTGTCTGCCTGGCATGAAGCCCACCTGGTCAGGATCAATGTATTCTAAAATAAACTCATTTATCCTGGAGGCCCCAATAGAAGTACATATTTTTGCATCTTGATTAAAGAGTGCAATGAGATGTAAAGATGTGCAGACTGCCAGAAATAGTGCAAATTGAGTCCACTTTTAGGGTTAGGGTTAGTACTAGGGAATCATAGGATTTTTTTTCTGAGACATTGAGCCTTCTCTGTCAGAGAGCTCTGGCGCCACAATAAACTACAGTTCCCATGATTCCCTAACCCTAACCCTTAAAGTGGACTCAATTTGCACTATTTCTAGCAGTCTGCAAAGGCCCTTAGTTTCTGGGCATTCCTCTTTGGTTTTGGGGAATGAAATTATTTGGGTTCTATGCCAACTTGTCGGCACAGGAGCATTATTAAGAATGTAGTTTAAAAGGGCAATAAGATGGGGTAAAATTTGGTCAAATATCAATTTGTAAAATTCACTTGAGAAGCCATCTGGGCCTGTACTTTTATTCTGTTTTAGCTTAGATATTGTCTTTTTTGAGTTCATCTGGGTGAATAGGTTTGTTTAACAGTGATTTATGAGAATCTTTGAGCTTTTTCAGATTTAGAGATTGTATAAATTGGTCCATGTTCAAATTTTGTGGCTGTTCAGAGGTATATAGTTTAGAATAAAGCTTTTGAAATTATTTTATAATTTCAGGTCAGGATATAAGAAGACCCATCTAAAACATGAGAGGGATTATATTCCCTTCAGAGGAAGTGAGAGTGGATATGGTTTTCATCCCTACCTTATGCTTGACATGATTGCGCTGCAGAGGGGCGGGTTAAAAATAAAACTTATTATTATTATTATTATTATTATTATTATTATTATTATCTCTAGTGAGGAGTCAAGAATTTTTGTTGTTAAATTCATAATAGTTAAATTTAGTGTAATGTAAGGCAGCTTGGACCTTTCTATTGTCAAGAGCTGCCAGCTCTGCTTTTTTCCCTCTGGAATTGAATGAATACCTGTGAATCAAGTGATTTTTTAATGAGCTAATGATAGCTTTTTTATCTCTTGGAGGATTCTTTGCCTCATGGCTCCCTTTAGTCTCTTGTGTAGCCCCTTCCGTAATTAATAAGCCTCTGAGGACTTCCTTCAGGGTATCCCATAACAAGGCCTCAGATTATCAATTTTCAAGGTAAAATTGGGCCAAAACTTGGGAGCATGGCGTATGCACAATGCACACCCCAAGGATTCTGGAAAGCCATCAAGCTGCCAGAGCAACCACATGGCAGCAGCTTTTTGGTGCTCTGGTGGTGCAGCATTTACATGCCACACACCATGGGAACTCCTTTTCCTGGTGCAAAAAGGAGCAGCTTTCTGCCATTTTTTGTGCTGGAAAACAGCTGGGTTGGAGTGTGGCATGTGGTTGCCACAGCCCCAACCAGGTGTTCCAAGGGGCAGTGTCAAGCCACTCCTTCAGAGCAGTCTGCTTTGTCCCATTGTTTAATGTCATCTTGAATCTGTTTTTTAAAAATATTTGTTCATGAGGAGATATCGACTGAATTTCCAGATATACATTTTTGGTAGATCAGGTTCAAGCTGCCAGGTTAGTGTTGTGGCAGCATGGTCTGAATAAATGATAGACTCTACCTGTACATCAACAATGTTAGGAAAGGATAATTTTGGAATGATGAAGTTGTCTATTCTAGAATGGGTATGGTGTGTGTTTCAATAAAAAGTGAAGTCTCTACAGGATGGATGTAGAGCTCCCCAGGGGTCTATAAATCCATGTCCAATTAAGAGGTCAGATACTGGTGATATTTTCTTTTTCATCATTCTACAGGGATGTGATTCGTCTAGTGCAGGGGTAGGCAGCCTTTCCCCTTTAAGGGCCGAGGGAAGCCTCAGCCATGTTGGCCAATAGTCCCATGTTGGCCAATAGCTCCTGGGATTATGGGAGATGAAGTCCCTCAGCCCTTAAAGGGGAAAGGTTGCCTACCCCTGGTCTAGTGTGCAGTCTAGGACTTTCTTTGCATCACCACCTATAATGATATTGCCTTCTGCAATCTCCCCTAAGGATTGTAGGAAAGAAGCCAGAAAGGCATGTTGATCATTGTTTGGGGAGTAAAATGTGGCCAGTGTGAAGATTTCATTGGCCAGGATATCTTTCAATATTAAGTAATGACCTGAAGAGTCCCAGATTACTTTGCAACCTGAAAAGGACATATTTTATCAAACAATATCATAACACCTCTGGATTTGTTAGAATTTCCAGTTGTATATTGTGAGTCAAAGGGAGATTGTACTAGAATGTTTCCCGTGCCCTTTCTATGTGTTTCTTGAAAAAAAAATGCTTGGTTTAAGTTTTTTTTCAAATATAGTGGGCCCTTGTCATATGCAGAGCGATTCTCCCCCCCCCCCCCCCAAGTATGAGAAAAATGTATATGCTTAAATCCCATTCATCTCTATTGAGGTGTGCTCCTACCATTTGGTCTTCCCGGGCTTGCCATACGTGTAAGCTCAAAACTGCATATGGCATGGGCAGACTGTAATTATTAACCCAGGTACATTTGGGGGAGGGAGATCCAAGTCCTTTTATATTGAGAGAGACAATCTTAATTTTGTCCATGTTTGAAATAATTAAACTCTAAATAAGAAACACTTAGAAGAGACTTCAAAGTTTGTCTCATGTATAGTATGCAATGCCTTTCAAATCCAGGCCTTTTTAAGCATGAGACTGTAGGAAGGGGACTTGTAAGGCTCCAGCTTAAGACATATATACCCATATGCCCAAAAGTACAATTAACAATAACATAATACAAACAAAAATTAACAGAAACAAATCAAGAGGAGGAGTACATGGGGTGAGTCCCATGTCTCAATTGAGCCATTGAATGGCGATCCCCTGTAAGGTTGGAGGGTGAGCATTATTGACATATATTGTCGGAGACAAGATCTCAATAATCAAAGATAGAAAAGAGAAGGTGAATTCGAGGATATAAGAAGACCCATATAAAAGATGAGAGGGACTAATTAACAATAGGCATGTTAAAATATTACCATATATAAAGGCACTATGGACACCCCAGCCAAGCCAGCTAAGGTATCAAAGGGGCAAGGGCAGCACACATGCACACACACTGCCCACTCCACTCTCCCAGACACCCCTGACAAGCCAACCAAGGCACCTGGAGGGAGCGAAAGCTGTGTGTGTGTGTGCACACACACCACTTCAGAAACCCCAGGCAAGTTGATTAAGGCACCAGAGGGGAGGCAGGAGGAGCATGCACCCACCCCCCAGCTGCTGACCCTACTCCAAAGGTGAAAAGCCTGGAAAGGAGAAGGAGGAGTGTGCATACATGCAGTAACAAACTCATGAATACTCAAAGCTGCAAATATCAAAGCTGTGGAATTCAAGGCCCAATTGCACATTCAGAATAAGAAAATGGTGGCACATTAACTGTAGTGCTAGAGTAGGAAAGTTACAAGGGCCATTTGCATTCAGGGGAGTGAAGAAGGGGGTGATGGCACTTCAGTAATAGTTTTATTTCCTTCAAAGATGGTTGCAGTCAGTCATTAGGATTAAGGCAGGAAAACAAGAAAAGAGGCAGAAAGACAAGAAAGACAAGGGGGGGGGGGAGAGAAAGTTGTGAAGAATAGATGAAAAAGATACCAGATGTTAGAGCAAGGTAAGGTAAGCATTCATTTTATGAGGCCAAAAAAGTCAGGGAAGAGGTCTTCTATGCTGGAAATTGGTTAGTCAGTTTGTCTGTGTTGCTTTCAGCTGTGCAGGACCACCAAGCTGCTTATGTTTTCTCTATCTTTCTGGCATCCATGGTTCAGCCACTTGTCCAGTTTTGGGTACAACTCAAGAGGAGACATTGTTCTTCACCTCTTTCTTAAGGTTTTGGGGCACCTTAATGTCTAAGGCTTCATATATGTGAAGAAGCTGAGTTTTAGTTGAGGCAGTCATGACAGAGCCATTATAAAAGACTATTAGTTTAAAAGGGAAGCCCCATTTTTATTTTATACTTGCTTGTTGAAGCAGATAGGTGAAGGGTTTAAAATCACAGTGTTTCCTCAGTGTTTCATGGGAGATGTCCTGGTATACTTGCATGGTGGAATCCTGGTAGGCAAGGTTCGGGGTACTGGAAAGCTTCTTAAGTATTTATGCTTTTTTCATGTAATTATGTCCCTGGGGGGAGCACTTTGTCTCCAGTTGAAAGCCAATGTCTGATGTGCTCTTTCTATATCAGCCAAAAGGAGATCAAGACCTGAGCAAATGTTATTCAGCCAGGTAAGGAGGAATTAAATCATATCCTGATGCTCCTCCCATTTAGGAATCCCACAAATTCTAATATTTAAGTGTCTATTTCTGTTCTTCAAATCCTGCACTTTGTTTGTGAGGTAGTCATTCATTTGTTCTAACTTCTGCATGTGGGCCTCATGAGAATGACCCTGTTCAAGAGTTGCATTAGCTGTATCTTCTATATCTCTAATGGGGGCTGTCAGGGCAGTGAGCTTTGAGTTCACCAGTTCAAGGGTGAGTACCAGTCTTTTTGTAAGTTGTACACTAAATTTTTACAAAGACTTTCCAGGAGGTCTGAAAATGATGGGTCTGGTGTCAGGGGACTCTCACCTCTGTTTCCCTTCTCTCGTGTCATCTCTGTGTCCTCCATTTTAGTTTTTGGCTCTTTAAGAGATGAGCAGAAACCCAAAATTGCTTAATCTACTTTAGTTTCTTGCATTCGATAGGTATTTTTTATTGTGAAAGTTGGGAATTCACTCCAATTAATTGGTAAAAGCTGGGATCTTGTCCTCCTCAAATTTTATGCATCCATCATGATTGATGGCTAGCCACAAGCATCCATTTGATGGGATTTTCCTCTTTTCATTCAACAGCCTTACCCAAACACCTGTGAAACATTGTCAGATTTGGGAGAAAGCTGAAAGACTGCTATGTGAAGAGGAGATGAGGAAGGGAACAGTTACAGCTAAATCTGGATCAAATACATTATAAATGACTACAGAAATAAAACTGGACTTGCATGTTTTTTCTCCAAACAAATATATGTATATATAGCACATTTAACTTCAGAGCAGAGTAGGCTCAGATGCAGCATAAAAAAGATACTCTAGATGAAAATATTATATCTGCCTTTAACATCCCAATTGCTTTGCATGCCAAAAAGCTACTAGATTGGGGCTGTTGTTGTTCTTATATGTGTTTTTCCCTATTATTATTATTATTATTATTATTATTATTATTATTATTTATTAACCAACATATCCTGCAGCTGATGCCTCTGTTCCTGTGTCTTTTTAAGTGACTAAAACATCTCTTCAGCATGGAAAGCAGTCATTATCTTCCCAGGGCAGCCTCTGGATCTGTTTACCAATAGGCTGAGAGTAAATGTACATGTCAAGGCTTAATCATTACCAGGCTTGCTGAATATTTCCTACTGTTTAAACTAGAAAGCAAATATTGTTAAAGGATTCAGTGGGTTGTTGTTTTTTTTGGGGGGGGGGTGACACCTAAATGTATGTTCAGCTTCTCAAAAACAGCAGGATAAGAGTTCCACCCCCACCCCCCAATTTGTACTACCAGGAGTGCTATGCAATAGAACTAGATAGGGAACAATAAATGCAGGAGCAGTTCCACTCCAACTGTGTCAGTTAATCCTCTGCCACCCCACTTTTTCAGATGTTTTTAAAACATCCCAGTTTCTCTCTCCTTCTCCCTCTATCCCCTTGGCTTACTTTAATTGCTGCAAACTGAGTCCCTATCTGCATGGGCCAAATGAAATGTCCTTCCCTTGTATGCATGGTGGGGAGTCCAGATGATGCAGGTCCAATCTCCAAGTCAGTCCAGATCACATCTGGCCCATTCAGCACCAAACCCGGGTAATACCCATTGTTATATTCAAGTCTTTTACTCCAAGTCTCAAGTCAAGTCTCAAGTCTTGAGTTTCAAGTCTTTGCAAGATACATTCAAGTCAAGTTTCAAGTTGAGTCTCACGTTTGACAGCCGACAGAAAAAAAGGAGGTAGTTGTGAGGTATAGGGGGAAGGTGGAATTTCAGTAAGCAGAAAATCAAGAAAATGTGCACAAAGTTAGGTACAAATAATTATCAGAGGGGAATAGCAAACATGTTAGGGAACAGGCTTGAGACAGAAACATCCTTCTAAAGTGTTTCAAAAAAAGTTTTAGAAGGCTCCACTGATGTGCAGCAGGGACTCACTAGATCCCAATGCCCACCTCAAGTACATTGCACAATGAATTTGCTGTTTCTGGATAAAGTTAGACCAGAATGTTAGTCGCTAAAAATATACAAGTCTCGAGCTAAGTTGAGTCAGTGCATCATTTATTGATCATCTGAGTCCTAGTCAGGTCATTGAAGTGACTTTAGTCTGACTTGATTCCAGGTCAATTGACAAGTCTACATCACTGGCTATACCCCTCTGGCACAGCTACCACTATTGCACTTTGCTTTCTCTGAGGTCAGAATGAGGTACCTAGCCATGTGACCATTGCTAGGTGCCTCATTTGATTACCACACTACACTCTTACAGTGCTGCTATTCTACATTAACTGCTCTGGCTACTTCCTTCTGCATTCTGGGACTTGCAGTTTAAGGAGGGGCACTTAAAATTCTGAGGCCTCACTAAACTACAACCTTCAGAATATAACAGGAGGCACCCAGAGCAATAAAAGTGGAATACCAGAGAGCGATACACAGCAATTGGAGCTGTGCCACATGACACAGCAGAATGCATGTGCAAAAAGTTGCCCAGCATAACAACAGAGGGCCCCAGGTATTGGGGAGAGTGTCAGAATCCATATGTATGGTTCTGTCATGATATGATGATATTAAGGAATGAAGATATGAAGGCATGGTGATATGGTGAAATAATGCTTTATTGTATAGAGGCTATTGAGAAGGGGATATTAATTATGCTAAATCCAAGCCTGGGGAACAAACAGGAAGGGGAGATGGCCTGCAGTGGAAAGGGATTGTAGTTTATGACCCCAGCCTTCCTGCCATTGATCGGAGCTATGAAACAGAGATGCCTTTGTTTGTGACGGGAGATTTAAAGATAACACAGAAGAGGAAAGAGGGAAATATGAAGGGCCCTTTGACCTAGATCAAAGGGAAGCGATTGAGGTTGGAAAGGGGGGCTGGAGGATAAGAATGTATTTCTGATGGGCCAAAGGGATCTTTCTTTAGTTCTAACACTGAACCAGAACAGGGAACTTTCTGTCTTTATCCAGAATAAATCTCCAGTTTCTATTACACTACTATGTTATCTTGGTTATTGGGAATTGGACCCTCAAATCCTGACAGGGAAGACAAGATAGCTCTGGGGCCAGGATACTCCAGGCTTATCCCAGAATATCCTGGCCCTTGCAGAGTTTGCCATTTTATATAAGGGACACCATTTTACAAACCTACTGTATATAATGGGACTTGAGCAACCATGGATTATGGTATCCACAGGGAGAGTTCTGGAACCAAGCTCCAGTGGATACCGAGGGCCCACCATATTCACAATTGCTAATGTTCAATCAACGTACCTAAAATTTATTTTTCAGTATGGAATAACTGACTATATTTTAAGGCAGCAGTAAGCAAAATGCAGCCCATGGGATCCATGCAAACCCTGGACCCCACATTTGTGGTTCTTAAACCCCCTCAAAAAAAAAAACACACGAGAACATACAAAAATATCCCAGCCATCCCTACAAGCACTCCAGAACTCCATACTCTACCCAATAGCTGTTTTCATCTGCAGTCCTTCTCAAAATGAAAAAAATGAATTGATACAACATCACTTCCTGTTACCACTTTAAAGGGGACTGCAGAGGGAAAATGTAGATATTTTGGTTTGTAATGAAGGGTGCATCCCACCGGTGGGGGAAGTATCCCTGGCTCCCATGAAATTGCCTGCCCTGTTTTATGGTACAGTCAGACCTCCACAGCCACTGATTCTTTATCCACAGATTCAAGCAGGCTTGAAAATATTCAAAAATATATAAATTCTAAAAAGCAAGCCTTGATTTTGACATTTTATATAAGTGATACCATTTTACTATCCATTATATTTAATGAAACTTGAACTTCTGCAGATTTTGGTATCCATGGTGGGGTCTGGAATCAAACCCCAGCAGACACCAAGGGCCCACTGTAATTCATGAAAGGGCAATTTCCATCTTGCTTATAGACTTAGGGAGATTAGCAAGCTGGTCAGTGTGCCATGGCTGCATCTTTTCAGTTGTCCATCCTGCAGCCAGATACAATAATATACAGTACACCCATCTATCAAATATTACTCTTATTGAAGGGCTAAATCAGGACAATAATCAGCAACAAAGGGGGGAAGCAGACGGGTGGCACGGGGCCACCCCAGGAAGCTGCGCCGCGGGCCCGAGGTATCCACACACCTCAGCCCCGCGCGTCAGCTTCGCCGCCCCTGGAAGGAGCAATAAAATAGCGCTCCTTCCACAAGTCACTGAAGGTGCACCGCAAAAGGCTGCTGGCGTACCTTCGGCGACTCTTCTGCTGCAGCGTGTATGGACGCTGCAGCGGGAGGTCATCCTTGGAGCACTGGCTGTGCGGAGGGCCGGCTGCTCTGAGGACATTTTGGGGAAGGGGTTGGGGCACCCAGCGTGTGGCTGCCCCTCCCCTTCCTTGCCCCGAAAACGACGCTTTGCGCCATCTGCTTCCCCCCAAAGACAGCTTGTTTTTCTTGTTGCTTTTGCTGTGTGCAATAGCTTCTCAGCAGGAGCAGTCTATCTGAGCTGGACATATTCAACATCAGTACTCTAAAAATGATTGCAGCCATTCTCAATTTGTCATTGAGTTCATTCTTACAGGAGCAGAGTGTCATAGAGTATGGGGTTAGCTAAAGGCTCAGAAATGGCTCATTAGTAGCCAAGCAATATTAAGAAATTTCACTACATTCCTCCTCTTTTTTCATTTTCTGCCATCCATTTCTCTTTGCAAAGCTGTAACCCACATACAGAGTGCAAATTGGCTAAACAAAATGGTGATGGTGTACTTGATCTGAGTTTCCAAGTCACTGAATTTGATCTTCTTCGCCCCCGCTTTGAATAAGCGGGCAGTTCTGACTAGGTCATGCAATTGCTAAAGAGTCACTTAATAGAAAATAATGATCCTTCAGTCCATGGAGGTCTCAGTATTGCCATAACTTACTCTTGTTAAATAACTGGTTACATTTTTTTAAAAAAAGGGCAGGGGGATCACTTGAAAAATACTGCTGTGAATTTTTGAAAGGATCCTTTTTCAGTGGGAAAGTTGACATATGTGGTGATGGGAATTTGGACATAAAAACCCATATAACCCAGTCTTTTGCAAAACTGTGGTGCTTGTTTAAATTTAATTCTCCCCATTTTTTTTTATAAAACAATGGAAGGACCTCTTTACAGCATCATCTCAGAGAATCAGATGGACATAAAGACATCACAGTACTTTGTAACCAATTAGATTGGTTTTCTTATGAGGACAAAGTCTTTTGAATTGGAAAGAGGAAATGGGATATATTCCCATTGTCCACTCCAAGCAATCAATCTGGTGGCTTGTGTCCCATTGGTGTCTTATGCATGTGTAAGTTCCCTTATGCAAGCAAATGGATAATTTTAGCTGATCTGTAATAACCGTATTCAAGTTGAAGGTGCACATGGTGCATTCTACATTGTACATTGTGCTGTTATACTTTGACTTCGTGGTTGTACATGGTAGTGCACTGCATATTATGCATCACTGTTCATTGTATATTTGGCTGTGCAATGTTACAATTCTGAGGATTATATCTCCTTTGTTAAAACAAATTCACTGGCTACTGGTTCATTTCCAGGAATTTCTGAGCATTTCCCTATACAGCTTAGGTCCAAACTATCTGAAAGACAGTATCTCCTCAAACAAACCTTCCAAAACTCTAAAATATACATGGGAAGGTTTCTTTTGGTCCCACCACCATCATGGGTTCATTTGGTAAGAACATGAGATAGAGCCTTCTCAGTGGCTGCTCCCACTTTCTGGAACTTCCTTCTGTGGAAGGCTATGCTAGCTTCCTTCCTGCTTTCCTTTCACCTTCAGGAAAAGTAATTTCTGTTTAGGTAAGCTTTTAATGGCTAGGTAGGGAAGAACTTTCCTGAGATCTGTATTTTATTTAATTTCAAATCTTTTGTTTGGCTTTTAAAAGATTTTATATTTTATAATGGGGGATTTTTAACTATGGCACAAAACAGACGGGTGAAATAGAGTGGCTTCTGGCCACTTCGGGGACATGGCATTTAGACGATGCATGCCCTTGACACAGCCGGAAACTGAAGCCACCAGCTAAAAGAAGCAGATTTAATCCACTCCTGTTTGGGACTGCAGTGGTAGCCTGCTTCGAGAGCTGGCCATAAAGTCACCACAGTCTCGGAAAGATCTGGCCACTCTTTTTGGCCCACCTGCTTTGCTCCTGAGTTAAATTTTAGTTAAGGCATTTTTTTATTTTTTATTTTTTTATTTTATTAAATTTAAGATTACAGAAGATGAGAAATCATAAAGTACAGTTTGCAGAAATAAATTGCAATTATAAAATTAAAGAATTTCCTTTTCTCTGCTTTTTACTTTCCCAGATATGTAAAAATAAAATACTTCTATGAAATTACATGATTTTTGGAACATAAAAAGATTATCAAAATAAATCCCAAACAATAATTCCTGTAATTGTTAACTTTAGTCTTAAATTCTTAAAGTGATTATTATGTAGCTAACTTAACATTTAGTCCAATATTTGTCACAATAATTTTTCAATTTCATCCAGTCAGTATCTATCACTTCAGTATTTTTCCCTTCTAGCATTTTTGTAAGTCTATCTAATTCTGTATTGTCCATTGATCTGAGAAGCCATTCCTCTGTTGTAGGGACTACATCAGTTTTCCAGTTTTGAGCTAAGAGTATTCTTGCGGAGGTGATTAGATATAACATAGTTTTCCAATGTTTACTTATGTCAGTATTTGGTATTTTGTTAGTCATGTTAAGGAGGTATATTTCTGGCAGAATTGGAAATTTGATATTATAGATTTTTTGGATTTCTTCATTTATATTATCCCAGAAATTTCTGATTACCGGGCATTGCCACCACATGTGGAACCAGTCTCCTTTCATTTTTTTTTGCACTTCCAGCATAGGTTTTCTTTATTTTTATAAATTTTTGCGAGTTTGGCAGGAGTAAGATGCCATCTAAATGCCATTTTTAGATAGTTCTCTCTGACATTTTGGCATCTAGTGAATTGTAGAGGTTTTTTTCTTGAGATCTCCCAGCTTTCCAGATCTATTGGTCTGCCAATATCTTTGGCCCACTGAATCATGGTTTCTTTGATGACATCCTGTTCTTGGTGTCTGTGCAAGAGCACCTTATACATTTTTGCTGGGTTTTTTTTCTACCTTTCCTTCCAGAATTAGTTAAGGCATTTTAATTGATTATCTTTGGAAGCTGGGTTGGGTCCCATTCCGGGGAAAAGGCAGCATATAAATTAAATAAACAAATAAATGTGAAATGAGATGGGGTAGCACAACTGAGACATAATTCTGTGAGCATAAAGTTATGCCACATCTCATTAATGCAGGAATCTGCCATGATGTTTCATTGTCTGCCATCATAGTATGACAAGATGAAGTCAAAGGCTTTCATGGCTGGCATCCATAGTGTTCTGTGGATTTTCCAGTCTATGTAGCTGCATTCTGGAATAATTTATTCTTGACATTTCACCTGCATCTGTGGCTGGCATCTTCAGAAAGTAGTGACATGAAAGTATGTGGGGTATATATACTTTTGTGACCCAGTAGCATCATTGTGGTGTGTATGTGTGTGTGGGGGGGGGGGATGCGGACTGCACCAGGTGACACCAAAGAAGGACGATGACACCAAATCAGCTCCCCACACCCCAAGCGTGCTTTTTCTGCCACACGGGGCCTTTTTGTGGTGGCCTTGCCAGGGCTGCCCGGGGTCTTCTAGGCCACCCAGGACCCTTTGGGGGCCTTTCTGGGGCCTTCTAGGCCTACCCAGGGCACTTTTGGGACTTTCTAGGCCTGTCCGGGGCCTTTTCAGGGCTGGCTGGGGCCTTTCCAGGGCTATGGAGCCTCCAGTCTTGTCTGTGCAGATGCACCCTCACTCCAGAAACTGCACCAGAAGTCTGGTGGCTGGAAGCCCTGCCTCCTGGAAGCCCCGTCCCCTACACCGGGTGTCACCAAAGATAGGTATGGAACTGATGTGACCTTTGGTTGGGGGGAAGTGATTTACATGTTAATGTGTGCTTTGGTCTGTTGTTTAATAGCAAAGCATTAGGATGGTAGGCTATGCGGGTGGCTATGTGTATTTATTTAATAAGCAATCCATCATCTGCAGGGAAATTCTCTGATCCTGGGTGATGCTCATTTGCATGTATTGAGATGCATATCCTCCTGCATATCCTCCCATCCTGAGGCATTCAACAATATACCAACACAGAGATTAAGATGCAAATCACTTCCTCTCAAGCAAGGGTCACACGTATATATATCCCACATACTTCCATGACACCATCCTCTGAAGATGCCAGCCACAGATGCAGGCAAAATGTCAATAATAAATTCTTCCAGAACATGGCCACATAACCCAAAAAACCCACAGAAAACAGTATGACAATACTTTTCAATCTGTTTTTAATCCTATATGGCTTTGCAAAATTAGTTAAGGCACACGGAAAGTCAGTCCATTCTAAATTACTTTCTGTGGAATTTGCATTCTGAAGCACAAATGAATGTGAAATACTGTATTCTATAGTCTACTACTATAGTCTACTACCAACTAGTCTTGTACTATGCATCAGTGTATCAAGAGAGGAAATAAACCTTATTATTAACAAAGAGAAATTTTTCCCATGACATCTGACACCTTGCTTATAATTTTGTTCCCAATTCCTATTCAAAACAGATATCAATAATTGTTGGAAAATGTGCTTCTTTTGCAAAACCACAAACACAACAAAAACACAACAACTTTGCAAAATGTACCCCATCTCTGCTGCAACTGGATTGATGTTTGTACAATTCCTGTATACATCTCTATAATAGCAATCTGACTTAGAAAAATGAAGCACCTGAAGCATTTCCTGCCTTGAAGACTAGGACAGAAGTCCCACCTACCTCATTCATAGGAGTCAAGTAACTATTAATAGCAGAAAAGGATAGTTTTTTAAAATCATATTAACTAGATGGCAGCCCCGGAAAGGCCACTGATATAACTCGACAAATGGTTGTATACATGGACATCACCAAAAGATCAATACTTAAATCAAACTAATTATATAATAAGAAGCAAAAATGGAGAAGCTCCATCCTTTCTGCAAAAACAAGGCCAGAAGCAAATTGTGGCACAGACCATAAACTGCTAACATCAAAAATTAATGAAAACCTAAATAAGAACATCACATTAATTATAGTGCCAAAATACAATCTAAGGAACATCTGTGTAGAATTTAAAATCATGTAAAGAACAGATTAACAGTACTAAGCCTATGCAACCAGGAACCAGAGCAACTGTAGCCCAAAAGCAAGTGGTCATAGAAATAGAGTCAGAAACCTGAATGCCACAATTGAATTGTATCTAGGGACTAAGAAAAATAATCAGTGTAAAGAAAAAGAAAGAAGCAAGAAAGAGGATTGTGAAAGAACTGGACAAGATCTTAAGTGTAAAGACATAACTTTGAACACTAAAGTAAGGATAGTCCAAGCCGTTGTATTCCCCATCACCATGTATGGATTTGAGAAATGAACAGTGAAAAAAGCAGATAGAAAGAAAATCAGTTCATTTGAGATGTGGTGTTGGAGAAGAGTGCTGAGGACACCATGAACAGCCAAGAAGACAAAAAATGGGTTCTAGAACAGATCAAGCCTGAGCTTTCCCTGGAAGCCAGGATGACTAAAATGAAGATGTTGTACTTTGGCCACATCATAAGGAAAAAGGAATCATTAGAAAAGAATGATGCTAGGAAAGGAGGTAAACAGTAGAAAGAAAAGAAGACTAAATATCATATGATATGCAGGGGTAGCTGTGTTGGCTATTTAGCAAATTCAAACAAAAATCTACCAAACAGTGATACCTTTAATGGTTAGACTTGATCAAGGAAGACATGGTGCTGGGCCTGCAGGACCTGAACAGAGAAGCTGAGGACAGGGGGACTTAGTGGGATGTCTCATCCACTGGGTCATCATAAGTCAAAGTCAACTAGAGGGCAGCTAACAACAAACATGCAGAAAGCATTGTGTCCCCACCAGGATTCCAGCCAGTTTCTTCTATCAGAACCAAGGTGGCTCACAGATAAAACCATTAAAATTGCAATAGAATTCAAACAATTAAAATGTCTATATATAAAATCACATAAAATATAAGCAATTTAAAAACAGACTGAAAACCCCACCTGCTCCATAAAAGCACCCTGCTATGCATTATATACAAAAATCTTGCTGGCATAAAAATGTTTTTACTTGCTGGTGAAAGGCCAGCAGAGAGGGGGCCAGCCTAGCATTCCAGAGGGTGAGAGTAGCCACCAAGAAGGCTCTCTCTTGTGTCCTCACTAGGCGAGCCTGTGATCTTGGTGGGACCAAGAGAAAGCCTTCTCCTGCAGATCTTAGGGCTCTTTCAGGTTCCGATGGGGAAATATGTGCCAAAATACAATCAATAGCCTGGATCTGAGCTGTGTAGGGCCTTATAGGTCATGACAGCACTTTGAACTGTGCCCAGAAATGAACAGGTAGCCAGTGGAGCTGTTTTAACGAGGGAGTTATATATTCCCTGTAACTGGCCCCAGTCAGCATTCTGGCTGCAGCATTTTGAACCTGCTTACAGTTTCCAAAGGCAGCCCCATGTAGAGTGTGTTGCAGTAGTCCAAATGGGATGTAATCAAGGCATGTGTCACTGTAGCCAGCAAATGCACCCCTGGCCACTGCTGAGACCTGGACATCCAGGCTCAGTGTGGAGTCTAAGAGCACACCCAAGTTGCGAGCCTGAGATTTCAGGGGGAGTGTGACCCCATCCAGCACAAGCAAAGCCCCAATTTCCTTATCTGCCTTATGACTGACCAGGAGCACTTCTGTCTTGTCTGGATTAAGCTTCAAGTTGTTTGCCCTCATCCAAATCATTACTGACAACAGACACTGGTTCAGTACAGAGACAGCTTCCTTGGAATCAGATGGAAAGAAGAGATAGAGTTGGGTATCATCAGCATACTGGTGACACCATATTCCAAAACTCCAGATGACCTCTCCCAGCAGTTTCATGTAGATATTTTTTTAAATAAATTTTTATTGGTTAAAAACGAAAAAAAAAAAAAACCAACAAAGTTACAGCATGTATCACATTGAATTCTACATATACATTACTTCCCTGTATATCATGTCTTACTAAACAGCCCGTAAACATCTTACTTCTCATATATCATTATAATGCCTTCAACATTATGTTATTTCCTGCACAAATCAATAAGTTAAGATTACTTTTCATCTTCTTTTGTCATTTACTTTATCCCCTCAACATCTTTGAAATACCATTTTTCATTCCAATCCTATCAAATAATTTCTTCCCCATCCAGATCTCCAATATTCAAGCAGTGGGTTCCAGTTCCTTTTAAAGCTTTCTACATCTTTTTTCTTTATCAGATTCGTAAGTTTGTCCATCTCCATAAGATCATAGATTTTCAAATACCATTCTTTAATAGTGGGAATTTTTTCAGATCTCCATTTTGATGCGTAGACAATCCTAGCTGCTATAATTAAGTAAAACATCAGTTTACCAAATTCTTTCTCCACATTTTCTTCTGCAATCATTCCCAGCAGATACATTTTTGGATCCAAATTCAACTGTATATTTAGTATTTTAGTAATCTCTTGATGGATGACTCTCCAATACTTTTTTGCCTCTTTGCATCTCTACCACATGTAGTAGAAGGTACCTATTTTTTTTCTTACATTTCCAACATTGGTTTAATTGACTATTTCTCATCTTGGCCAATTTGTATGTGGTCAAGTACCACCGATATTGCATCTTAAATTCCCCCCCCCCTAATATCACAATTCAGTGTATATCTTAATCTCCTTCTCCAACACTTTTCCCATTGTTCTAATTGTATATTTACACCTATATCTTGAGCCCAGGTCACCATATAAGACTTTATTTTTTCCTTTTCCATTTCTAATTTCAAAAGCATTTTATATAATCTAGATATTTTGTGGCTATCATCCATCTCAATTATGTTTTCAAATTCTTCATCCATGCTCCCTATATTTTTTGTTTTTTTATCCATTATAAATCATTCCCGATAACTAAATCAATTACAACTGTACCCCTCTCTATTTAATTGGTCTTGCGTCTTGATAACTATATTTGGATATTCCTCCAATATTAGTTCTTTATATGTTAACCATTTGTTGTTACCCATTTTGTCTCTGTTCAAAAAAGCCTCATTTATTGCCATCCATTTGGGTATAGTATCTCGCCATTTACTTTTTTCTATATTCCATATTCACAATAAGGTTCTTCTAAGATAATGATTATTAAACTCTTTATGGCACTTAATTTTATCGTAAATTAAATAACCGTGCCACCCATAAACATTGTTGTAGCCTTCTATAGCTAGATTCCTTTCATTATGTAGATATTTAATAACATGGGAGACAGAACAGAATCCTGAGGAACTCCACAGGCCAATGCCCAAGGAGTTGAACAGGAGTCCCCCAACACCACCTTCTGAGTTCACCCCTTCAAGAAAGACTGAAACCACTGCATAACAGTGCCCCCAAGTCCTATCCCAGAAAGGCAGCCCAGAAGGATACCATGGTTGATGGTATCAAACGCTGCTGAGAAATCCAGCAGGACCAACAGGGACACACTCCTCCATCCAGTTCTCTGCATAGGTTATCCACCAAGGCAACCAAAGCTGTTTCTGTCCCACTGCCAGGTCTGAAGCCAGATTGAAATGGATCTAGATAATCCATTTTGTCCAGAAACCTCTGAAGCTAGGAGGCCACCACTCGCTCCAGAACCTTGCCCAAGAATGGAATATCAGAGACCAGCATATAGTTATCCAAAATAGTGGGATCCAGGCTAGTCTTTTTCAGTAATGGCCTCAGTACAGCCTCCTTTAGACAAGATGGAAATCTGTCATGCTGCAGTGAGCTATTTGTCACTCCCCCCCCCCCTTACCCACTCAGAAAGTCCCTCTCTGTCTGCTTTCAGAAGCCAGGAAGGGCAAGGATTCAGTATGCATGTGGTGGCCCTCACTCCTCCAAGGATTCTGTCCACATCCTCAGGCTGCACAAATTAAAATTTATCCAACAATGCAGGACAATACATCCACTGAACCTGAGTCAACTACAGCAACCAAGTCAGAGTGAATCTGAGTGGTTTTGTCTGCAAAGTGTTTTGCAAATTCTTTACAGCGAGCTGTTAAATGGCCTTTGTTTTGTTTTTGGGGATTAGAATGTAGAAGGCCTCTGACCACTCAGAACAGCTCCGCAGGATGACACTGTGCAGATTGCAATGGTGGCAGAAAAGTATAATTTCTTTGCTGCCTCCATTGCTTTGCCATAGGCCTTCCAATGGGCCCTAGCCCATTTTCGTTCAGACTCACTCTGAGTCTTCTGCCATCAGCACTCTAGTCTCTCTAGTCCCACTCCTTGAACCCCTTGTCTACCCCTTGTCTACTCAACAAGCATCTGCTTCTCACTTTTCACTTTTATTAGTTTAGAAATGCTTTCTGGTCAGCAAATAGTCCTTGAGACCTCTATTGTAGCTCCATGCAATATTACTTTATCTGTTTTAAAGTATTAATTGTCAGGGTATGACAGAAATAACCACAAATCACAGAGCAATTGCCCTAATCCATTAGCCCTAAAGTGGCTGTACTCACCTTTGCTTGAGTTACGAAGCCGAGGGGTCACTTCTTGTTACCACAAAGATGAAAAGCGATTTGCATCGGTCCCATTAGCACATTTTGGAGATAATTATATAATCTCTCAAGTATTAATAGGGATTTACTTCAGAGGCATAATCACATATGTGAAGTTCAGCAGTGGGAAATTATAGGTAATTTATATTTGTTTTGGTTTAGTTTCTATAGCAATAGGAGTAATTGCTAATAAACAGACCACTTTATTCACTGACATCTTGCTAGAACATGGCCAGCAATGGGAAAACAATGCTATTGAGACTCAGTCACTACCCACTCAAGAAAGTAATCCTATATGTTTATCAACATGCAAGAGATCCTTTTTCATTTGATTGAATTCCCAAGCAGATAAAAGAATTATGAGTTGGATCCTTGGCTGGAGTAAACCAGCAGTAAATCATAAGAGAGTGACATGCCAAAATCTGAATCTTTTTAAAAGAGGAAGTGCTAAAGTCCATTCCTGACATTTCTTTATTCTTGAGAATATAAATTGGGACAGTAAATTTTGTACATTTTTCACTGTCCTCCCTTTTGTCTGTAAATGTTTCTGTGCTTCGAAAACCCAATAGGAAATGTTTTCACTTCAGAGCAGCAAATTCATACTGAAAACAAAGATTTTCACCTGTAATGGAACCACTACCCAGATTGGCTCCACATTTCCAATCCATGGGCTCTTATCATTTGCCCTGCCCATTTAACCAGTGGTGTCACTGCCTGGGGTGTCATCCAGTATGGGGGGGGGCTTCTGGGGCAGGGTCAAAAGGATGCTGCTCCTTCCCAACCGTGCGCCACTCTACCTTTGAGTAGAACAGCACACAGAAGGGGGGTTCGTCACATTCCCTTCCTGCCACACACCATTGTATTCATATGTAGAGTGGTGCACAGAAAGTGAGACTGGGCACACTCCCTCACTCCTGCATGCTGCACCAAGGTGACAGCACCAAAATGGAGGGGGGGCACTTGGCTCCCTTGGTGCCACCATGTTATTCTCCTCATGAAACTATTCTCATGAGGAGAATGAGGTAATGGCACTGAGGTGGGGGGAGGCAACTGGGTGTCACTTTTCCTCTGGGGTGTCATCTGGTGCAGTCTGCACCCCTCACACACCCCTAGCAACACCACTGCTTTTGCCTGCAAGATTCCTTCCAAGATCTGTTAGTCACGACTAAAGATTATCACTATTGTAGACAAGTGCTCCATCTGGTCAGTTTTCATGAAATCACTTTCATTTGTTGAGGCCTGATGATGTGGTCAAGATGCTTAAAACCATTTGACTCACCACATGTAAGCTTGACCCTTGCCTATCTTGTCTAGTAAAATCTTGCAGGCATGGATTGACTGTTTGTCCAAAGAATGGTAAATGCTCATTACACCAGGGGGAAGTGTCTGCTTTCTTGAAGGAGCATGTGGTGCACTGTTCCTGAAGAGAACCTCCCTGGACTCAGAGGTATATAACAACTACCACCCTGTTGCAAATATCTATTTTGGGAGCAAGGTGCTTGCGTGTGTGATGAGATCTTCAGATGAAGGGCACTATATAAATATTTGAAGAAAACTATTCATGGTGTAGGGTTTGACTGGACTACAAATCTATCCACTGGATGACCTTGGGGAAGTCACGCTCTCTTAGCCTGAGAGGAAGGCAAAGGCAAACCTTCTGTGAACAATTATTGCTAAGAAATACGTTCACCCTAGTGTTGCCATAAGTCAGAAATAACTTGAAGGGAAAGAACAATAACATAAATATTTTAATAAAGAAATAGATATGTTGATCAGTGGATTTGGTGTGGTAAAGAGTGACCAGTTCTCCCCTTTCATTTGTTAAATGGAAAGTCAGAAATAGTTGTAGAAAATAAAAAGTATATATATATATATATATATATAGATTATTTTTAAAAAAAAAACATAAAAAAATCCACTTAAAATATATTCTTAGTCATCTTTACAGTACATTTACCCATAGTTCTAACTTCTCAATAGTTCTTTGAAAGTAAGTACATTTTTTTTTCACATTTTACATACATCATTTCTCTGTCTATTACTTCTATCTTCTATCATCATCTCAGATCCAGTTCATTTACACAATCTTAATAACTACTTTGCTGCTTTATTCCCATATTCTATTTATATATTCTTCCACTGGAGCCCACTCTTCCTCAACCAATTCCACATTCTCATTATTCAATAACCTTGTCAATTTGTCCATTTCCTTCATCTCTAACAATTTCAATAGCCATTCATCTACCGTTGGAGTTGTCTCCTGTTTCCATTTGGAGGCTATTAGTATTCTTGCTGCCGAGACCATGTAAAGTATTAGTCTCCAATATTTTCTAGTTATATCTGCTTCTAGTTTGTATGTCATATTTAATAAATATAATTCTGGATATAATTCAAGTCTGTTTTTAAGTATGTCTTCCATCGTCATGTGTATTTTTTTCCAATACATTTTCATTTTGGGACATCTCCACCAAACATGATACCAAGATCCAACATTGCTTTTACATTTCCAACATTCGTTCGTTTGTAGTTTATAAATTTTTGCCATTCTAGCAGGGGTGAGATACCATCTTTGTTCCATTTTCCATTGATTTTCTCTTATGTCTTGAGAGCGAGTAAATTTTCTTGTCATTTTCCTTGCTTTCTCCCAGTGATCTATTATTGTCCTACCAATGTCTGTTGCCCACTTGATCATATTGTCTGATATTATTTCTTTTTCCTGTTAATATTTTATATAGTTTACTTATTCTCTTCTCTCTTGTCCCCAGCCAAATTTTATCTATGTCTTTCAATTCTTCTTCCACCCCTTGCAGCTTAATATCCATTTTAAATCTTTCCTTTATTTGGGTAT
Source organism: Phrynosoma blainvillii (assembly GCA_026167975.1). NCBI lineage: Eukaryota > Metazoa > Chordata > Lepidosauria > Squamata > Phrynosomatidae > Phrynosoma > Phrynosoma blainvillii. Next base: position 302,220,267 of record JANUYF010000004.1, read on the forward strand.
ATAATAACCAGTGCATTTTATCATCTAAATGTTGAATCTCAGACATAGCTTTAAGTTCCAATTGGTTTCCAATCTTCTCCAGTATCTCTTTATATTTTAACCAAATTTGAAGGGCTGTCCATCTTCCAAAAAAAGCTTCATGTGGTGAAGTCCATAAAGGTATTTTAGTGTATATTATTTTTTTCAGTTCTTTCCAAGTTTTAAGTAAGCTTCTTCTTATTACGTGGTGTTGGAATTCTTTGTGCACTCTATCCTTATCATAACATAAGTATCCATGCCATCCGAATCTGTTGTTGAATCCCTCCAAATTCAATATATCCTGGTCTTCTAATGTTATCCATTCGGATAGCCAATCTAAAACATTCGCTTTGTGGTAGAGTTCTAAATCTGATACATTCCTCCCTCCATCTTTACTTTGTCTTGTCATTGTTAGCCAATTGATTCTCGCTTTTTTACTTTTCCAAATAAATTCCTTCAAATCTTTTTGCCACTCTTGAAATATTTGCCTGTTATGTATTATTGGGATATTCTGAAATAAAAAATTTAATTTGGGTAAAATCATCATTTTTATTGTCTCTATTCTTCCTGATAATGATAGCTGAATTTTACTCCAATTTATCATATCTTTCTTGATTTCTCTCCATTTTGGTTTATAATTGTTTTCAAATAAATCTACATTCCTTTTGGATATCCATATCCCCAAATATTTAGTTTTATTTACAACCTTACAATGCGTTTCTTCAGCTAATTCTGTTTCTTCTTTTTTTGTCATGTTTTTGGTAATTATTACTGTTTTGTCATAATTTATTTTAAATCCGGCCCTATTCCCAAAATCTTCTATCATTCTGAACGTTTCCTTTATATTTTCTATTGGGTCCTCCAATATCAATACCACATCATCGGCAAAGGCACGTAACTTATATTCTTTTCTTTTAATCTTAATTCCTCTAATGTTTGGGTTTCCCCTTATCTGATTTAGTAATGTCTCCAACACCATTATAAAAAGAAGAGGTGATAACGGGCATCCCTGACTCGTCCCTTTGCCGATATTAATTTTTTGTGATTTGTTTCCATTTATCACCAGGCTTGCTGATTGCTCACTATTTATTTCTTTAATCCAATTACAGAATTTTTCTCCCAACTTCGTTTTTTCACATATTTTTATCATAAAAGTCCAATTTACGTTATCAAAAGCTTTCTCTGCATCCAAAAATATAAGTCCCAATTTTTTGTCATTATTCTTTTCATAGTATTCAATCACGTCTACTATTGTTCTTATATTGTCCTTTAAATATCTTTGAGGTAAAAATCCCAACTGTTCTTTTTTAATTATTTGTGAAAATATTTTTTTAAGTCGTTCTGCCATTATTAATGCAAATATTTTATAGTCTGTATTTAATAAAGATATCGGTCTGTAATTCTTGGCTCGCATTTCATCTCTTCCCTCTTCGTGAATCAGTATTATATTTGCGTTCTTCCAGGTATCAGGTATTCCATCTTTTATTATCCAATTAAATGTATCACACAATGGTTTTTTCAATTCCTCTATAAATGTCTTGTAATAAACAGCCATATATCCATCTGGTCCTGGAGCTTTGTCCAATTTCAGCTTTTTTATTGCTTGTTCCACCTCTTCTTCAGTAAAGTCCTTATTTAATCTTTCCCTTTGATCCTCTGTTATCTCTGGTACGTCTTGTTTATTTATATACTTTTGAGTTTCCAAAGGTTCTATATCATCTTTCCCATATAGCTCTGTAAAGTATTTATAAAAAATATCTTGAATTTCTTGCTGAGTAGGAACTACTTTGTTATCATCCTGTATCTTTGTTATTAATCTCTTTTCCTTTTCTTTTTTTAATCTATAAGCTAACCATTTGCCAGATTTATTTGCAAATTCAAAATATTTTTGTCGTACAAATTTCACCTTTTTTGCAATTTCTTCTGATAATCTTTTATCCAATTGATTCCTTAAATATTTCAATTGTTTATCTTTCTTATCATTTGTAGGATCTGCTATTAATTGTTCCTCAATATGCTTAATTTTATCTTCCATAGATTTAAATTCTTGTTCTCTTTGTTTTTTTATCTCAGCAGCTCTTAAAATTAGTATCCCACGTATTACTGCTTTACTGGCATCCCAAATCGTTTTTGCTTTGATCAATGTTTTATTATTAATTTCAAAGTATTCTCTAATACTTAAACTCAATTTTGTCACAAATTTTTTATCTTTTAAAAGATAATCATTTAACTTCCATTCAGTTTTTTTCAATGATTTGTTTAAAGTTAATACAATTGCGTTATGATCCGATATTGTTCTTGGTAAAATTTCCATCTCTTTTATTTTAGTCTTCATGTTGGCTGAAGTAAAAAACATATCAATTCGTGAGTGTGATTTGTAAGATTCTGAAAAAAAAGTATATCCTTTACTTTTTGAGTATAAATCAGTCCATACGTCTGTTAGGTTTAGTTGTTCCACTAAATCAAAAAAAGATGTCGGGAGTTTCCCTTGGTTCTGTTTGATTTTCTTAATAAAAAGTAAATATTTGTTATATAAGAAATAAGTTAAACATAAATCCCAGAACTCTTTCCATGTTCTCAGCTCTCAAAACCCTATTCAGATCTTCACCCTGTCTATGACTGCCAGCTTCTCTCTTCCTACCTGCTTACCTTTCTGCCTCTTGTGTATGAGCTAAAGTCAATGGTTTAAATCCAACTGTTAGTCCCAAGTAGAGTAAATCCATTGAATCAATGGGAGCTTGGTAAGTCAACGCTCATGAAAGATTAATTGATTCAGTGAGGATACTCTAGTTGAGGCTGATAAATGGATTTAGCAGGATAACTTTAGCTGGGGTGGGGAGGAATAACGATTGAATTCCTGAAAGAGAATCATCATTGTTTTGGGTTGATTTTCAACCCCTGTGCATGAAAATAATTCTTTAGACACCCACTGACTCTAATGGAAATGTCTGTTTTCTTAAATCCACAACTCTTATGATCCCCAAATTGATTTGCTAGCAATTGTTATTGTTACTGCAATGTTGATTTTTCCTCTTGGTATAAATTGCACTCAAAGTGGCTGGCTTACCAATAAAAAACAAATCACACCTCATAATAATAATAAACCAAATATATTAGTTTGTACATTGCTTTTCTATAAAATACATTCAAAACAACTTGCTGTTCTTAAAGATAATAGCAATAGAATCATCATAACAAACACCCAAAACACTATGCATACCATATACAAAAGCCACCAAAAGAGAGAGAGAGAGAGAGAGAGAGAGAGAGAAATGTTAGGAAACATCAGTGGGATCCAAATTAAAAAGCATCAGCACAAATGGAAAAGCTTCTCAGAAATATTTTTTAAACTGGGAAAGCTATTTTCTAGTTCCAGTTCTCTTTGGAGAGTCACATGGGTAATAATTATAATGTAGCATATCTTCCATCTGTCCCAGTTTGACAGGGATAAACTCAATCCTCTGTCATCCCACATTGTCAACTGCTTTTAAAATGTCAGAGTTTCTCTCTCCCCTTCCTCTCACTTTCCCTCTTTGTCCTCAGCTTACTTCAATAGCTGCAAACTGAATTCAAAGTGAAAAAGTAGTTTCCACTCGATTAACTCAGTGGGAGAAAGAGAGGAGGCTGAGTCTTGCCCTTTCCAGCAGGCTCAGGCAAAAGCAAACAGTTGCAGCATCTTCTAACTTGGTGCTCTTCCTCATTAATAACTTTGGCCATCTTGACCATACTCTGATGCTGCTTGGCCACATGTGTCCTGGTTTTCATCTATAAAATGTTAGAGGGTGTGGTGTAAATTGGCGTATATGTAAATTGGAAACTTACTCCATGTTACACATGGTAAGGTTCATGATTTCATATTATTTCAATGAAAAAATTGAATGGTAGCACCTACAATCCTTAAATTTTGTTTTGTACCATATTTCATGAGAAATGGATGAAAACCAGCAATGTGTCCCTTCCAAAAACCAAAGTCATCCCAACAGTCCTGAACTTGTTTACTGTATCAACTGAAATGTTCACAGCATGATTGGTCAAAATCATATCCATAAGCAATGAAAAGCAATTCATAAATGTATTGAAAGCAAAGATACAAAAATTCTAAAGTTTATTTGGAAGGTTCCTGAAGATTTCTAGGTCCAAATCTTAGTAGAATCTTCATTTTGGTCCCATTAGATAATGCACCAAGTATGATTTCAGTGTGATCAGTCATGTAGATTTGTATAAAATAAAAGGCAGGGAAGCAAAATGATACAAATGATGCACACACACACGGATCAGGGTGAAGCTGCACCATGACCACCTAAGGTGGGCCAAACCCACTGCAAAGGAGCCCAAAAACCCCGCTCCTTGCCGGAGGTCTATTGAAGATCATGGTGGGTGGCCTCGGGGTCACGGCATCTCATAGCTATGGTCTCATGCCAAACAGGGAGCAACTGGGGCTGGAGCGGCCTCTGCCAGTCTGCTTGATCCCTTGTTCAAAGTTATACAATGATATTCCATGGCCAAGAGGGTGTTCAAACACTCAAACCACTACACTAGGATTATTTAGAGTAGAATTTCCATTTTTTCCTAGATCAATTTTTACTGTCTTGTTTACAGCATACTTACTGATGTAGCTGAACATTTTGCCATGCTGCAAAAAACTTCCAGTTAGAGAAAAGACAAAAAAAGGGGTGGGGGTGGGGCTAGCCTGAGCATTCCTAAAAGACTTTGTAAAAAGGAGCTTCTTTCTCAGAGGCTTTGTTAACTGAGGTATGCCTGTACACCTCCTTCTCCTTTATTTATATTTTTCCACATTTTTCCTCAGACTAGGACTTCTTAAAGGTTTAGAATTCTCATCCGTACACACTTAGCATTCTCCCCCCCCCCCCTTTATATAATGGGTCTTAAGAAAATGTAGTCAATTCCACCTACGTTTTTCACTATTTCCACTCACTTACTAATTGTTCTCTGTTGGTGAAGATCAATTTCAAAATAGTCCTCTTGTTGCTTTTTCCATGTTCTGGAAAACAAAATTGTCAGCAAAACAAGTGAGAAATATGTTGCACATTACATTCTTGTTGGTGTTTGACTTCCAACAGATAGCCATTTTAAGCAAAAAATGGAGTGTATACTCCTGCCTTGCCAGATGTTTCCTCATTCAAAATCAGTCCCACCATGTGTGTATTCATATCATAAGAGAAATATTCTACCTGGATTCTTGCTATACTGAATAAGTTGCAAATGTCTCTATGCTGCTGTAGCCAGAAAATATTCTGAGTAAAGGGGACCAGTCCCATTCCTTCCCTTCAGTTCATATGAAATTGACAACCCCATCTCCTCTCCCATTCTTCTCAATTGCAATGAAAACCTCCCATTCCAAGACTTTTGTTCCTTCCCTATTCAATCTGCTACAACCCAACTTTTGTTCCTCACTTTACACTCAATCCTCCTCTCTTTCCTTTCCTCTCCTTTAAAATGCATGGTACTAGCCTTAAAGAATTGTGAGGATTCAGATACACCCCCAGACTGATCTCCAGGATGCCATGAAAAATTAATGTGTGATAGTGAGCCTGCAGAGCACAGTCTGCTCATAACCTATGGCTCTCCTTGGAATATTTCTCAACTGACTTTGGAGTACATGGCCCAATTCTGTCTTGAGGTTTGCCCTGAAAATAAATGCTCCAGAAAAAAATAGGTTTCAGAAAATCCCTTGGTAGAATACAATGGTGGTCATACAATCATTCATTGTTCTTTAGTTCAGGGCAGGTGTTTAGACAAATGTTCATATACTGAAAGTATATGCAAGGTGGGATAGAGGGCCATGTAAGCTCGTCATACCCCAATATTATCACAGACCATCACCACGTGCCCATAGTGTCTAATGCTCTCCCAAAGGCAACGCATTTGGACAGTGTGAGGGAAGAAATTGCTTGTATCATCTGATGGATGTGCTTAGAGACACTTCATGAAAGGAAGAACCCTAACTGGCCAGACATGGAGGAGCTCCATATGTGTGCAGGACTCTGTGGGGCAGTTTTTGCTTGCTGCTCAAAGTGAATGGCACTAGCAAGTCAGTCACTAAAAATATGCAATTTTCAAGTCAAGTCAACTCAGTGTGTCATTTTTGTCAAATCAAGTCCAAGTCATTGAAGTCACTTGAGTCACTATTGCTATTTACCCAATAAGACCAAGAAATTTATAGGATTTATAACCTTAGCCCTACATATAAGAGACAAACAGTAGCCTCACTTTCTCCCCAAGACACTAGTTTTCTAGGACTGCATCTAGGCTGCAGAATTAATGTAGTTTGATACCACTTTAACTGCCATGTGTCAATGTTGTGGAATTCTGGGATTTGTAGTGTTGTGCGACATTTTGGCCTCTCTCTTTTTGTAAAAAAAAATTTGTCTTGTTGAATCACATTAACAAATAATACATGACACATTTTGTGGTTGTTAACTGCCCTCAAGTCAATCTCAATTCTTGGCAACCCTATGGATGAGACATCTCCAAGACCCTCTATCCTCCATTGCTCTGCTTAAATCCTGCAACCCCTTAATACCCATGACCTCCTTAATAGAGTCCATCCATCTAGCATGTAGCCTTCCCCTCTTCCTACTTCCAAAGAATGCTCTCTTCTCATGATGTGCCTGAAGTACGATAGTCTCAGTTTGGTCATCTTGATTTCCAGGGAGGTTTCCAGTATGATCTGCTCTAGGACCCATTTGTTTGTTCTTTTGGCTGTCCATGGGATCCTCAGCACTCTTCTCCAGCACCACATCTCAAACAAACTGATTTCTTTCCTATCATCTTTCTTAACCTCCCAGCTCTCACATCCATCCATGGTAATAGGGAATACAATGGCTTGTATGATTCTAACTTTTGTCCTGAGTTGTATATCTTTGCATTTTAGAATCTTTTCTAGTTATTTCATAGCCACCCTCCCCATTCTTAGTCTTCTTCTGATTTCCTGACTGCAGTCCACATTTCTATCAATGTTTGATCCCAAGTATGGGAATTCTTTTACTATTTTTATTTCTTCCACATCTAGGTTGAACTTGTGAAGGTCCTTGGTGGTCATTATTTTTGTTTTCTTTATGCTCAGCATTAAGCTTGCCTTTGCACTTTCTTCTTTGATCTTCCTTTGTAAGTGTTCCAGGTCTGTGAGGTTTTCTGCTAGTACTAGTTTTCTGCTAGGCTTGACTCAGGCCTGCATCCTTCCAAGGTTGCTAAAATGAGTACCCAGCTATTGGGGGGCAATGAGTTTACAGTTGTAAACCACTTAGACACTGTGTAGCACGATATGAAGCAATATATAAATGAAGCTGCTTTGTTTTGCTTTTACTATGGTGTCATCTGCATATCTTAGGGGGGTTGCAGACTGCCAGAAATAGTGTGAATTCAGTCCACTTTTAGGGTTAGGGTTAGTGCTAGGGAATCATGGGAACTGTTATTTTTCTGAGACAATGAGCCTTCTCTGTCAGACAACTCTGATGCCACAATAAAATACAGTTCCCATGGTTCCCTAACTCTAACCCTAACCCTAAAAGTGGACTGAATTCACACTATTTCTGGCAGTCTGCAACCCCCCTTAGATTGTTGTTATTCCTTCCTCCTATTTTCACTCCTCTTTCTTCTGTGTTCAAGCCTACTTTTCTTATAATATGTTCTATTGAGATAGAATCCCAAGGATTATATCCCCCATACATTGTGGGATATAATAGTGACTGGGCAACAAAGGGTCACTGGCAGTCAGGATGACAAAGCATCTTTCCTCCTGGTGCTGAGTCATGGGAAATGACATCAGATGATGGTCACCAAGTGCAGTAAAGTGCTGCAAAAGTCTGCAAAACTCCAAAGTCACCCTGGATGGGTGACAGGTTTCATTGGGATACAGGAGGAAGAGGCAGAGCTAAAAGGCCACATGGAGCCCTTGGGAGGTGCCTCAAGTCACAATGTGGGTTATTGTGATGGTGGATGGTGGATGGCGTAGGTGTTGTATAATAGTTTTGTATATAGTGGAACAGAAATAGTGCAAATTGAGGCCACTTTAACTGTCCTGGCTCAGTGCTAGGGAATCATGGGAACTGTATTTTTTTCTGGGACATTGAGCCTTCTCTACCAGAGAGCTTTGGTGCCACAATAAACTACAGTTCCCATGATTCCTTAGCACTGAGCCAGGACAGTTAAAGTGGCCTCAATTTGCACTATTTCTGGCAGTCTGTAAAGGCCCTAAGATTATAAGCCTCATCTGTGAGATGCCTGTCTGCAGTGTTTCTTCATTCATTCTGGAAGGGGAGAGGTGTTTTTCCAGCTCACAAGCTGCTGCCTGCATCCCAGAAGGTGGTGATCTTGGTGCCAAACATTGACGTGGTACATCACACACTGCATAACCATGCTAACAAGGGTTAGGGGCCCAGTGTGCACCAGCAGATCTGCCTGGATGACCATGTGAGTAGCTGTTTGTGTGCAGTTGTCCAGAAGAGCAGTTCTAGCTGTCTAAATGCTGAAAGGCAGAGAGTTAAGAAGTCTTATCTCAAACAGATAGTGAGAGCTGGGAAGGCTGCCAATGCTGAGCATTTGTTTTGTTTCCTGCCAGCATGGGCTTTGTGATGTTCCCAAAGTTAAATGATCAAAATTATTCCCAGTGGGCAGTTTATGCTGAGGGATGGACTCTGAGATGTTATTGAAGAAGGTTTGACTATGAAAAATGCTGAACTCGATAGGAAAGCCAGAGCCACACTGAATCTCACTCTGGAACCCAGCCAACTAGACCACATGAGAAGCAAGATGTCTGTCCAGGAGGTCTGGTTTGCCTTGAGGAATGTGCATCAGTCAGACTCTGCTCTTTCTAAGATGCTTTGGAGCAAGAGGTTATGTGCTTGTAAGATGCAGAAAGGACAGTCTCCAGAGGAGCATCTGGCCACCATGTTTTTGGAGGTAGAACAAAGGAATAAACCTTCCAAAAGAGCAAAAAGCATATATTTTGCTGGGCAGCTTATCCAGTGATTTTGATCATATATTGTACAGTCTGCAGGGGTGCCAGGGAGCCAGCTCACAATGGACTTGGCATTGACACATGTCATGGAGGAATCCCAGAGATGGCATTTTGAGAAAGGCATTCAGAGACAGCAACATGCCGAGCCAAGGTCAGCAAACACACCGTCGGAGGTAGTTCAACAAATTGAGAGTGCAGCTGTCTGCAAAGTCAAGTGATGCTATAACTGCAGACAGCCAGGCCACTTCAAGAGGAACTGCAAGAAGCCACTTGCTGCCAGAAAGAAGGAACAACACTGGTCTCCTGGAAACAGGAAGGGAGTTGTTTTGGCAGTAAAGGACAGTGACTGTCAAGCCCATCTGGCTGTTGTAGCCAGATACCTTTGGATAATTGACAGTGGTGCAACTCACCATTTGGTGAACCAGGAGTCCTTGCTGAAGGACAGGAAGCCCTCATGTGTTGACTCTATGGGTTTGGCTGATGGGGGTTCAAGCTCAATAAGGGACATGGGGACTGTGTATTTTCCAGGGTTTGCCAAAGACTTTGAAAATGTGTTGTGTGCTTCCCAGTTGCAAAATTGTCTGGTCAGCGTGTCCTCACTGATTTCAGATGGGTATGCCCTACACTTTTAGGGGGATGATTGTATAATCACTAAGGGGGGGGGGAAGGTTTGTGCAAAAGCACACAAGCACAACAAATTGTACTACCTGGATAATCATGCAGAGTGTGCCACAGTAGGCAATGTGCCACTGCACTCAAATAGCGCACACTATTTTCATAGAGTGTTGGGACATGCAAGCTTTACTAGTTTGGGGAAACTGGGAAGTGTTTGTCCTGAGCTAAAGTTGAATGGGTGCAACAATCATTTGGAGTGCTCTGTGTTCAGCAAGATAAAGCTGAAGGCTTTTCCTGTTGCTAAGAAGAGCAAATGCACCACCCAGAGGCCATTTCAAATTGTGCATTCTGATCTGGCTGGTCCCTTCACCAAAACTGTTGGCAGTAGCTGATATCTGATGGTTGTAGTTGATAGGCACACCAGATGCTCCTATGCCTACATACTCAAGGAGAAGAATGAGGCTGCTGCCACATTCAAGAACTGGGTGGAGATGATGGAAAGGAAATTTGAATACAAGGTTGGTACTCTGGGGGTGAGTTTTTATCTCAACGCTTGAGCAATTGGCTGAAACAGACGGGCATCTGCCATAACACCACTAATGCAGCCACTCTGCAGGAAGATGGTTTGGCAGAAAGAAAGATTGGGGTGTTAAAACAGATAAAGGATTGCATGCAGGGGCCCCAGAGGGGCTTTGCGGGGAGGCAATTCTGGCTGCCTGCCACATCACTAACCGAGTGTGGAACTCTGCAGTCAAACAAACACCCTATTTCATGTTATATGGGAAGCCACCCAACCTCAGCTACCTAAGGGTTTTGGGCAGTATGCCAATGTCTTGATTCTCCAGAATTTCAGAAAGAAAAGTGACCCCAAGTGGCAGAGATTGATGTTTGTGGGGTATCAGGGGAACGCCTATAGGTTTTCCCTGGGGAATGGTCACATCCTGTTGTCCAGGAGTGCAAATTTTGAAAAACACTCTGGGTGGGAGAAGATCCACATGAATCAGGAGGTGTTTGTGAGAGTGGGACAACAAGGAGCCAGTACTGGAACTGGAGGGGTCGAAACACCAGGCCAGACATTTCCTTTGCTGTAGGTGTCTTGAGAGGAGAGTCAGCAGTCTGAAGGTGGAGGACTGGACAGCAGTGAAGAGGTTGCTGAGGTACCTGAAAGGGAGCAAGGAAAGGAAGCTAGTGCTGCAGGGAACTGAGACACAGTTGGAATGTTTTGTGGACAGCTCTTTTGCCTCAAAGCTTCATGACAGGAAGTCTGTGACTGATTTGTTGATCAAGTTTGCAGACAGTCCTGTGGTTTGGAGGAGCAGAAAGCAGAGCTGTGTGGCACTGAGCACCTCAGAAGCTGAGTTTGCTGCACCATCTGAGTTGGCAGGAGAAGTGCAGTGGGTGAGGCAGCTGCTGGAGGACTTGGGTGAAAAGTGTACAGGCCCAACAGTTGTACACGAGGACTCACAGTCTTGCATTGCCATGTCTGAGGCAGAAAATCTGAAGAATAGGGCAAAATACATAGGGGTGTGGTACCAGAATGTGAGGGAATTGGTACAGAACGGTGTTCTGAGTCTGGTCTACATTAGTTCAGAGGACAATGTAGCAGACATCCTCAGTAAGGCCCTACAGGTAGACAGACAGGAGAGGTTGTCAGTACAGTTGGGTGTGGCATCGTGAGCGGAAGCTCAAAGCCCAAGGTCCTGAGTGAATAGAAGATCTAAGCCTGAGGACATATGCTGTGGAAGATCTGGGCCAGAGTCGGAAGCACTGAAACATTTAATACCTGGAGTGATAGACAAGATGCCTGGGATGTCTATATCAAAAGAGTGCTGCTGGTAAAACTAGAATGCTGTTCTGGGTCTGGAAAACACAGGTCAGAAGATAGTGTGGCAGATGGGTACACCAGGGCATTGGGCGCCAGTGGGAGGACATCGGAAGGTGTCAGGCAGGTGGGATATGACATGGTGGAATGGGAAAGTCTATGAGAACACACTCCATGTTATGAGTCAAGCTGTGTGCACATTTTGTATACATTTTAGAGGGGATTGTTGAAATAGAGTCCCAAGGAAAATGTACATTGTGGGATATAATAGTGACAGGGCAACAAAGGGCCACTGGCTGTCAGGATGACAAGGTATCTTTCTTCCTGGTGCTGAGTCATGGGAAGTGACATCAGATGATGGTCACCAAGTGCAGTAAAGTGCTGCAAAAGGCTGCAAAACTGCAAAGTCAGCCTGGATGGGGGACTGGTTTCATTGTGATACAGGAGGAAGAGGCAGGGCCAAAAAGCCACATGGAGCCCTTGCTATATAAGGGAGGTGCCTCAAGTCACAGTGGATGGTGGATGGTGGACGGCGTAGGTATTGTATAATAGTTTTGTATACAATGGAACTAAGATTAAAAGCCTCATCTGTGAGACACCTGTCTGCAGTTTTTCTTCATTCATTCTGGGAGGGGAGAGGTGCTTCTCCAGCTCACAAGTTGCTGCCTGCATCTCAGAAGGTGGTGATACTGGTGCCAAAAATTGACGTAGTACATCACACACTGTTGAACAGATAGGTTGAAAGGATACAGCCTTGTCTGATCCCTTTGCCAATTGGGAACCAATCTGTTTCTCTGTGTTCTGTTCTGACAGTAGCCTCCTTTTCTGAGTACAGATTCCTCATCAGGACTATGAGATGTATTGGCACTCCCATGTCTTTGAAGGCATTCCATAGCCTTTCATGATCTATGCAGTCAAAGGCTTTGCTATAGTCAATAAAGCACATGCTGATTTTTTTTTTGGAATTCCCTGGTGTGCTCCATTAGCCATCGCATGTTTGGAATGTGATCCCTACTGCCTCTTCCTTTCCTGAACCCTGCATCTGGGATCTCTCTTTCCATGTATGGTCGGAGTCTATGTTGCAGAATTTTAAGCATGATTATGCTTGCATGGGAGATCAGTGCTATGGTCCTATAGTTGCTGCAGTCTCTTAGGTCTCCCTTTTTGTAGATGGAGATGTATATTGATTGCTTCCAATCTGCTGGCCATCATTTTCTTTTCCATATCTGTTGAAATATGTTGGTTAGCACTAGAGTTGACTCTGTCAATGTGGATTGCAGCAGCTCAATTGGAATATTATCTGTTCCTGGTGTTTTGCTTTGCGCTATTTCTCTTATTGCAGTTTCCACCTCACTTTTTAGGATTTGGGATTCATCTTCATATGGCTCTTCATTCCATGTGTCCTTCATTTTGTCATCTCTTTTGTTAATTCTTCTGTGTATTGCATCCAATGTCTTTTTATTCCTTCCTGGTCTTGAATTGTGTTATTTTTATTGTCATAGAGTGTCCCGGTCCTTGGTTTCAACTTTCCCTTGATTTTTCGAATCTTGTGGAATAGGCCTCTCATTCTTCCCTTTTTGTTTTTGTCTTCTATTTCTCTACATCTGTTGTTATAGTAATTTTCCTTATCTTCGTGCACTAGCCGTTGTACTGTAGCATTCATGTTTCTTAGTTTATTCCTATGAGAGGAACCTGAACCTGTGGAATTGCTGAAAGTTCAAATATCCAATGGGATCTTTTATCCTATGTTTATGGAGGTGGCTGGGCAGTAGACTGATTCTTAGTTTGTTCCTATCTCCCTTTTGTTTTTCTTCTCTTCTTTTCTTTATTATTTGTAGTGGTATTTTTTTTCTGTCATCCATGGTTTTTTCTCTTTCTTTTTATTTATTGAAAGTGTAATAACACATTAGAACATGCATTAAAACCCATAGTCACAAATCATATATAGAACAATTACACAACTGAACAGCTTGTTCTGCACTTTAGCTTTTTTGACTTTCTACCTACACGTTCTGACTAATCATTTGAATTTTGCTTTGGTGACTTCCCCATTTTTACATGTTCCTTTTAAATCTTAGCTCAATTGAACATTCTTTAGACATCCATCCTGGTTTCTTTAGATACCTTCTATTTTCCCTCCTCTTTGGTCTGTAGTAGGTTCCCACCATCACATCTCTGTTTTTTCTCTCCCCCTTAATTTTTAGCCAGAGGCTTTCAACTTGACTTCCAGGATTTGAGTCATGGATCTCTTCACAAATGTAAACATCCTTAACCTATAATTAGGAATGTGACAAAAGATTTATCATTATTATTATTATTACTTTTTATCCCACCCCTCTGCAAACACAATCAGGGTGACTTACAACATTTAAAATTACAATAAAAATACAAAATATGTCCCATAAACCCCCACCACCACCCCTTAAAATGGTATTAAACACTAAAACAGTATAAAACATAGTTAAAATAAATTACAATAATAAAGAAATAAACAATAGCAGATGCGGCAAGGATTGAAGAGGAGAAATTTTAGGATTTCTCAATGCTTGATTCAAGTATTTATGAACTCTGAAATTTCGACTTGCTCCTCCAAAGTGTGAGAATTTGCAGCTACTTCATTTTCAAAAGAAGTAACAGTGTGGGCACATCAATGATAAATCTGATGTTTATGGTGTGGGTTTCCCCCCTTAAGTAGTAAAAGTAACAATGCCTCTACCATTCATTTTAATTTTGTGAGTCTCAATCAAGGACTCTTGAATTAGCCCACTCAGCTGCAAGAAGGGAGAGGGAGAGGGAGGAATTTGATTCTAAAGATAAAGAAAGTCCATATTTCCTTCTTATATACTATGGAAGAGAAAGGCTGAGTGCTTTTTGGCATTCTCAAGTCGCCACCAAAAGATCCTTTAGAAATTAAAATAATAATAGTATATGTATGCATGTGTGTTTCACATGCACCTGACATTTTATGTAAGGATGCAAAACTACAGTAGGATCACTTGGGATCACCTAGATTTCTCATTTTAATTGTGATAGTCTCAGACAAGGCAATTTGAATTTCTCCATTGGGCTGCAGGAAGAGATGGAGAGAGGGAATTCTATTGTAAATATAATCACAGACCATCCTTCTTTGTTAGACACTGTGAACACAGTTTTATGGGAGATCCAACTGAGTATTTTATGGCCCACATTCTTCAGGAATTTGTCAAGAATGGTTTGCTTCTCTGTGCAGGGTGACCGAGTTGAAATATCTCACTCTCTACAGAAGAGCAAAAAGAGTAATAAAATTTCCTGTCTCCCTTTAGGAATGAGAAGAATAAAGACAGAAATGTGCATCACTACAAGTAGTGCTTGTCAAGACCATGTGGCACCCTGGTCTGGAAAATGGCATGGATGTGGCCACTGAAAGGAACTGGAGCAATAGTAACAGGGTTACTAGAGTTCAAGTGGCACATGCATGAGTCAGCATTTGGAAAGCTGTGCATCATGGAAAGCCTGATGCAACATGCACAGTAGATGAGACAAGCCAGGTATGCATCATGGGAGATCTGATGCAACGGGCCCTGGGGATGAAACTAGCCAGGTTTCATTAGTGCATGGGTGTCACATGTTCCCTAAGAAGACCACCTATATGTTGGAGAGAGTCAGAATCTCTGTTGTTGGCTAATTGTGGTTGATGGTTGGTGAAGCACTTTGTTTATCTGTATAGCTGTGAATATTCGAGACAGACATCTGATACTATGTGTATCTTTGTAAATATTTGCAACAAAGATTAAAGCTCTCACTGAGTGAAGCCTCTCTGTCCAGCTATTCATTTCAGTAAGCTGAAAGCAGCACCTGCGTGTGGGAGGATTTTTCCTGTGCTGTTTGGAGCAAGATTCTTCACAGAAGACCAGCTTCTGGGTGTTACTGCCTATGTGCTTCAACTCTGCATGTGTGTATGCTAGATCCTACCTGTCAGCATGCCCCAACAGTGCTACTCCTCCTCCTTTCCTGTGCCATCTGTTTCTTTGAAATAGGTTTTACCCTTCTGTTTCTACATTCCAATCATGAGAGTCATCATCTCAGTTTCATTGATGCCTATTATATCATATTTGCTTTGCTGTACTAAGAGTTCAAGTTGACCGTTTATATTTCCGATGCTCTGTGCATTAGTGTAAAGATAGCTAAGACCATGGGCCATTCCCATTAGCTGCTTATTTAAGGTTGTTTGTTTGTTTTTAAATACCAGCAGCCATCTTTGACTTCATTTTCAAAAATCATTAACAATGGAGTTTATCAAACAGGTCCAATTGGAAGTTTAAATTGTGATTATCCTGGGGGAAATCGTGCATTCATAATTAAGATTTTCACACAATTATAATGCCATTTTCCTGGGAATATCTTGTGAAAATCATGCATTGGTGATAAAGATTTTCACATGATATCATGATTAAAGCACAATTATCCCAGGAAATCCCCTGAATGATTTGTTGCTGTTTATGGCCTGGTTATTCCCTGGTTATTCCTAGTTATTCCCAGGATAATTACTCTTTAATTGTGCTATGTGTGAAAATCAAATCTAAATCTTAATTCTGAATGTGCGATTTTCACAGGATAATCAACGTTTAAACTCCCAATTTTCCCCCATGTGATAAATTCCAATGAAAAAATCCAGCATATCTAGAAAATTATATGTATTGTTTTATTATCTAGTATACATTCCAAATATTTTAGTCCTAAATCAAAGTATGCAAACACAGAAAACAATAGCAATTGATCTTGGTGACAACATCTCTCTTTCTTTCTCTCCATCCATCCACACATACCCTTCTCTGTTTTTTGTAATATGTTATGTGCATACCTCTATATAGAATCAACACTTATTGTGGAAAAAAGCTATCATTATTTGTGACTGAACATCAAACAACTCTTTCATTATTGGGCCCATTATTAGAAAATTCACTAGCATTAGAATAGCTGCATGCTGTTACTATAGATACCTGACTTCTCAGTAATAATTCCATGCCATCTCTATATACAGAGATTCTGAGTAACTTATTTAAACATTTTGTACAGATTTTAACATGCTTTCCTAGACATAGTGATGTGAAGTATGCAGACAATCTGTGTATGAATGCTTTGAAATTTCATGAAATTGACATGAATGCAAATGCATGAGGCAATACGTTTGTAGTTTTTCTACCAGGCAATACATTTTTAAAAAGAAAAAAACAACCATCCAAATACATTTGACTGAGACATTACTTTGTGGGATTCTAAAAAAGAAAAACATTCCAATGGATAGTTATACTTGTAAGGACTCAAGTACTGTAACAATCAAGCCAATCTCTGAAAATTAGGGCCTTTGATTTCTACTGGGATCTAAACAGTTGCATGCAACCATGGCTAAGTTTTATGATCATGAGTGGCTTTGGCTTTCACAAGTTCATGCCAGCTTTCTTCTGCTCACATGTGGAGACTAGAGAGTGCTTTTCTGGTTTTCAGGGAACATTAGTTCATGATTTTACACAAGCTCAGAAAACACTGGATTGCACAAACCATAGTTTCCTTGTAAAGCAGTGATGCTTTTACACTACAGAGGATTTTATCGTACGGGAACAAAGGAATTATCCCATGAAAATAATGCATTCACAATTAAGATTTTCAAACAATGTTGCAATTAAATGGCCATTATCCTGGAAATATCCCGGGAATATTGTGCAATTACGATAAAGCTTTTCACACTACATTGCATTGAAAAGTGATTAAAGTGGCATTAACCCATGAATAACCAGGTAATAAACAGCAACAAATCATTCATGGAAAAATCCCAAAAATGCTTTCTTGTGTTTATTGCCTTGTTATTCCTAGGATAATGGCTCTTTTATCACACTATGTCTGAAAATCTTAATTGTGATTTAATAGTAATTGTGCAATTTTCATGAGATAAACCCTGTTTAAACTTCCAATTTCCCTCTGTGTGATAAGGCAGAATGTTATAGTATTCTGATTCCATTTTAACTGCCATGCATCCATCCTCTAGAATCTTGGATTTTGCCATTCAGGGAGATGCATTTAAAATTTTGGGTCAGAAAGCTATAGTGCTTCAGCAAACCACAAACACCAGGTTTCCATGGCATTATGCCATGGCACTTAAAGTGGAATTAAAGTGTTGTAACAGCCTAGTGGGAAAGGACACCAGGATTTTAAATCTAGATTCCTAAAACTATGATAGAAGCTTTTATCTAGTACACAAAAATTAAGGAATGAAGAAGCCCACAAGTACAAGTCTTGTAACACTAAACTTTGTTTGTGTATGTTATTAATGGGCAGCTTTTAATGGTAATAAATAATAATAATAATAAATTTTTATTTATAGCCCGCTCCTCTGCGCGGCAATCGGGGCGGGTTACAGCATTTAAAAACAAACAAAGTTAAAACATTCCCTCATCCCACAATCCACCCTCCCAACCCCTTAAAACAGAATTAAACCAAGAAAAAGTTAAAATGTAACTATGCTGTAAAACAATAAAACAACAACAAGGAATCAGTTATGCCAACAGGATAAAAACTCATCTCCCAACAGACAGCTGTTATTCTGGGAAGGCCTGACGGAAGAGATCTGTCTTTACTGCCTTTTTAAAAGCAGCAAGAGTAGTAATGAGACGGATCTCCCCCCTGCAAGGTGACATTGAAGAAAACATAAACAATTCAAGACCATCAATACAGAAGACTCAATTGGACAGGCGACACCTGACTTGGTAATATACATACAAAACATTTTAAAGGTCTTGGTAAACCATAAACTAAATATGTGGTGGCCAAAAGAAAAGCCAATGCAATTCTAGGCTTCATTCTAGGCTTCATAAATGGGAACATAGTGTCCAGATTAAAGGAAGCAGTGTGCCGTTGTATTTCACTTTGTTTAGACATCACTGGAATACATTTCAGGGCTTCCCCTCCCTGACTAACATTCCCTTTTCCTTGTGTGTCATGTCTTATTTAGATTGTAAGCCTGAGGTCAAAGAGCTATCAAAGAGCTGAATAATTTGCCAGATGCTTTGTCTTTTTGGCTGAAGGGTGGGATACAAATGCTCTAAATAAACTAATAAATCTATTGACAAGATGGAATATGTCCAGAGGAGGGTGATCAAGATGATGAAAAGTTTGGAAACCAAGACTCATGAGGAACAGCTTAGAAACTGAGTACGTTTAACTTGAAGAAGATTGAGAGAAGATATGATAACCATTGTGAGGATTCTCTGGGTCCCCCTTCCTTCTCCTGCCTGAGCTGGATGGGACCCCTTGAGACCATCTTTTATCTAAAGAACTCACTGCACCAACCAATAATTAATCCCTCCCACTTTAGCATACACCAGAACATTGCTGGGAATTCTACTGGCACTTCCCTTGCCAGGGAAGAACTGGGCCAAGCTAAGGCATGTGAAAAGGAGTGCAAGAGAGGCAAAGGACTTTTTAAAGAAAAAAGCTTTATTCCAAGTAAGAAAATTCTATAGCAAAAGAATATATCCTACATGAAGAACCAACTTATTCTCTAGGCAAAGGTAGAAAGTTTAGGTTACAGAGTAAAATTATTTTAGACATATCAAGAAAAGAATCAAAATATTCTAACACAACTGGCTGGTTTTGTTGTTCTGTGCCTTCAAGGCTTTTCTTACTTACGGTGACCCTAAGGCAAACTTATCATGGGGTTTTCTTGGAAAGATTTGTTCAGAGGAGGTTTGCCATTGCATTCCCCTGAAACTGAGAGCATGTGACTTTCCCAAGGTCACCCACTCAGTTTCATGGCTGAATGGGGAATTAAACCTGGTCTCCAGAGTTGTAGCTCAACACTCAAACTGCTCTGCCACACTGACATGTTTACCCAGAAGTAAACTCTACTACGATAAGACGTAGCAGTCAAGTTCTTACAACTACTGCATTTAGCTTTGTACACATAGCCCTGTGGCAAGGCAGCTGTTGATGGAGAAGAAAGCTGGGGGCATTGATTCAGACCATGGAGAAGCAGCTGGTCTTAGTGTGACATATAATCTGTGTGTTCTGTGTTTTCATGCCATTTCATCTTATAGTGACCGAAATGGACCTATGATGGGATTTCTTGGCAATATTTGTCTCCAAATTCATAGTCCAACAGTCAAACCACGATATCACATTGGCTCCCTATTCACAGATCAGATGAGATTTGTAATCCCTGATGTTCATGGGATAGCTGGGAGCTGGAACTCTATTGTCCAGCTTCGACCAGCCTTCCCACATCCAGAGCTTTGGGCCAGAAACATTTCATGGTCTGGTTAGAGAGAGTCAGAGACAAATGCCTCATGGTGTTTTTTATAACCTCTGCTCAGAACCATCTCAAAAATCTGGCTTTTCCCAGTTGCCCATCTCATTAGACAGTTGCTGTCTCATCACCTCTGTGATGCTGCCTCATAAAATGTAACAATAACTACACACATTTCAACTCTTTGTTATCTTGGAAGAAGGCTCTGGTAAAGGAAGGGACTCCCATTTATCATAGCCATCTTTAAATATCAGAAGGGATGTCATCTAGAAGATGGCACAAGCTTATTTCCTGCTGTTCCAGGGAGTAGAATACAAATCAATGGGTTCAGATTAAAAGAAAAGGGATTCCACTCAATGTTAGGAAGAACCTCTTTACTGTAAGAACAGTTGGGCAGCACAATATCTTGGAGGGTAGTGGCTTGTCTTTGGTTGCATGTGCATAAACAGAAGTTGGAGGACCATCCTTCAGAAGTGATTTAGCCATGTGTTCCTGAACTACAGGGGTTGGGCTAGATAGCTCTTAACAGTTCCTAGAATCATGATTCTAGGATTCTAAGAACCCTCATTTAAAAGAACCTCTTTTAAGAAAATTAACAACTTACAAAGAGCCAGTGTGGTGTAATGGTTTGACTGCTGGACCATGACTCTCAAGACCAGGGTTCAAATCCCTGCTCTGCCATGGAAAACAACTGAGTGACCTTGGGCAAGTCACATTCTCTCACCCTCAGAAGAAGGCAAAAGCAAACCCCCATGAACAAAGCTTGCCAAGAAAACCCTCTGATAGGTTTGCCTTAGGGTTGCCATAGGTTGGAAACAACCTGAAGGTACAGAACAACAGCAAACCAACTTACAAAGTCAGGAAAAGTAGTTATTTTTTGTGGGTTTTTTCGGGCTGTGTGGCCATGTTCTAGAAGAGTTTCTTTCTGACGTTTCGCCAGCATCTGTGGCTAGCATCTTCAGAGAAAAAGGAAAAGTAGTTGATAGTGGAGAAGGTGGAAGAGAATGAAGAAAGAAGAGGAAGAAGAGGAAGAAGCCCTTTTCCCGCAGCCTCTCGTGCGGTATTATCTGCACTGGTGGAAGAGAAAGGAGGACCCCTCCAGAAGATCTCATTCAGGCGGCATATATAGAGGAATTCCTTCTGTTATCAAGGCTCCAAAGTATTCAGGGTTCTGAATGTCATCACCAGCATCTTGAATTCAGATTATAAACATACTGGTAGATTAACATGATTTTTCCTCATCTCTATTTAAAAATTAGGGACTCTCAGTTCAAAGCCAGTTAGTCTTGATTTGACTCATGTTAGTCCATTTCCAGATTACAGTCAGTAAGATTTCTTATACAGTCGGCCCTTGGTTTCTGCAGAGGTTCAATTCCAGATCCCACCACAAATGCCAAATACTGCAGGGCCTCAAGTCCCATTATAGCACACCATGTGTGTGACTTTGTTGATGTAGCCACATGCACATACCACAATTTACCAGAAAGGGTAGGGGCCATCCATGGCTGCTTTAATCCATGGATGGCAAACCTATCGATACTGAGGCCCAACGGTATTTTTAAAATCTTGTCAAAAGAGATCCCAATCAAGTCCATCAAGTAGAACAAGTCAGTTTCACATTAAGCCTAGAATTGGGATGGCCACAGAAGTCACTACATGATAAGGAAAACAGAACCCCATGACTGTTCCTTTTTTATACTTAATCCAAGGCCAACCAGCTGGAGAAGGAGGGAAACAAGTGCATTTAACCTAGCATGTCACTTTGCTCCTTTTTTTTTTTTTTTTAAGAAAAACACTACACAGCACCTCTTTTTTTTCCCCCATAAAGAATACCCGCAATCTCATAAATTGCAAAGCAACAATAACCTTAATTTCAGGTCTCCTCGACCTGGACTTTGATCTTAGAATCATATGGCAGAAAGGGGGAGAAAGCCAGTGCTCATCTTTCATAAAATACAGAAAGAGCCGAGATACCATAAGAGCTTTTCTTCTTTTGTGAAAGGATGCTTAGAGGTAATTCTGACATTTTCTTTCTGATGACTCCTTTATTAAGATTGTACTGATTCAGAGGAAAGCCTAACAAAGGGAAGAAAAGAAATAGAGTTGCTACTTCATTTTCAATGGCACTGGGACCTAAGTCAAGTGCACCTTTCTCTCTCTCTCTCTCTCTCTCTCTCTCTCTCTCTCTCTCTTTCTTTCTCTCTGTAACACACACACAATGAAATTGTTTGCATGTCTTTCTTCTACTTTCTTTTTCTTTCTCCAAAGCTACTATTTTGCACAAACCTGTACTCTCTCTTGGATGAGTACCTGCAGAAATTAAGTTGATATAATACACAAAGAGAGAGAAAGAGAGCCTTCCTTCCCTTGGAACAACAACCCACAAGTGTTTCTCTGGAGACTAAGCAGGATCACAGAAATTACAAGTCGCTCAACTTGTTCACCAAAGCAGAGTCACTCATAAGCATTCGCAGCTGTGGTGCAAACATGATGCTTTCAAGATCAAACAAGCAGTTATGTACCTTGTAAATGATGTTGCTTTTGAAGTAACAGAGGATGGGAGGACTGAAAAGAATGTTGCTAAGCAGGTAATAGTTGGGTGGCCTGCCTATCAAAGCATTTTAGTCCATTCATTGTTTGCTTTTACATTGATGGATTGCCTGAAAATAAATGTGCACATTACCAGAACTTGAATTGTAAGTGCCATTTTTTGGAAATGTGTGTGTGGGGGGGGGGGGAACCATGAGAGACCCTAAATGAGAGCCCAGTCATTTACCTATGTGTGGTAGTTAATGGATGCAATATTTCAACCTGTCTAGCATGCCTCTCCTGTTCCATTGCTATTCATAGGGTGGCATTATATCCCAACAGAGATCTATGCACAACCCACCAAAGGCACATTGATCAATGTCTTGGAACCAGTTTCCCAGAAATCATCAGTACAACACTTTTCTATCCAATGGATCAAATAAGAACTTTGACCCCACAAGGTAACATCCAGTGACACCACAGGTGGGCCATGTACATTGCTTTGGGATGAATGTGTGGGCCCTCTCATTCTTACTTCCACTTCTTATATGTTAGAGAGAAATTGGAGAAAGCATTATCCTCTCTGTCCTATCAGTAGGATCAGTAATGGGTGGAAACAGAAACTGGTTCAATAAGTTAATTGATTTGGAGCTTTCAAAAACTATTCTTTTTGTGGCCATAGGGATGAAAGAACTTGTTGAAAAAGATAAGTAACTGTAAAGCTGTAAAACTTTCATTACTTTTCTGCATGTTCAAAAGGCATTTGTTGGATTCTTTATTTTCTGGTTGCATGCATTATTGTACTTCATTCATCTGTGATGATAGCTTGCTACATCCATCTTTTAGTATTCCATAGTCCAACTTAAATCCCATGAGAGTCAGTCTTGTGCCATGATAATGCTGAGCATCATCTGTCAGTTGCCCATTGGAAATAAAATGGGACCACTCATTATATTGTCCTCCCTGAAGAATTGAGACCTTGGAGCTTAGCATTCTCTTTATTCACAGTGTTGAGACTTAGGTTATATTTAGAAGAGTGAGGTATGTGTCATGAGTTTCAGATGACTATCTGATGGCCTTCCTGAGGTTGTTGGACTGCAACTCCCACAAGCAAAGCTAATGGTGAGGGATGATGAGATTTGAAGTCTAACAACATTGGGAGACTGCACATTGCCCACTCCTGTTGTATACACATTTTGGGATGCAAATTCAAGCATATCTTCAATTACAGAAATATTATACAGATGAGCATCTGTGACTGAATGTGCATATTCATAGAATCATAGAGTTGGAAGAGACCATAAGAGCTATCCAATCCAACTCCTTGCCAGGCAGGAATGCACTATCAAAGCACTCCTGACAGATGGCCATCCAGCTTCTGTTTAAAAACATTCAAAGAAGGAGACTCCCCCACATTCTGAGATAGAATATTTCACTGCCAAAGAGCTCTTACTCTCATGAAGTTCTTCCTAATTTTTAAGTAGAATCTCTTTTCCTGTAGTTTGTATCCATTGCTCCATGTCCTAGTCTCTGGAGCAGCACAAAACAAGCTTGCTCCATCTTCAATATAGCATTCCCACAAACATTTAAACATGGCTATTATGTCATCTCTTAACCTTCTCTTCTCCAATCTAAACATACCCAG
This sequence comes from Phrynosoma blainvillii, assembly GCA_026167975.1. Taxonomy (NCBI): domain Eukaryota; kingdom Metazoa; phylum Chordata; class Lepidosauria; order Squamata; family Phrynosomatidae; genus Phrynosoma; species Phrynosoma blainvillii. The sequence goes on from JANUYF010000004.1 coordinate 302,244,154, forward strand.
CTCCATAAATTTTTCCTTATATGGCATGGTTTCCAAAAGGTTTTCCATTTTGGTTGCCCTACTCTAGACATGTTCCAGTGAGTCACCATCTTTCTTGAATTATAGTGCCCAGAACTGGACACAGTATTCTGGGTGATGTCTGATCAAAGAATGTGATATGAATGTGGTAATACAGTATTACCATTCTCTTCTGCTTTGGTCAGACTTCCCCTGGGGTACTATGTCCAGTTTTGGGAACTGCCATTTTAAAAGGACATTAACAAGCTGGAATGTGACCAGAGCAGGGTAAACATTATGGTAAGGAGTGTGGAAACCAAGTCTTATGTGGAATGATTGAGGGAGCTGGGTATCTTTGGCTTGAAAAAAAGAGGACTGGGAGGTGATACGATGGCCATCTATAAATATCTGAAGGGCTATTTGGTGGGAAATGAAGTGAGGTTTTTTTCTTCTGCTACTCCAGAGTATAGGACACAGACCAATGGATTCAAATGTAAAGAAAATAGATTCTAATTAAACATTGGGAAGAAATTTTATCCACCCATCCATTTACTTATATCTTATCTTTCCCCCCAGACTAGGACTTAAGCCAGTTTACAAAAACCAGAAAATTACAATAAATATAAATAAATATAGATTAAAAACATACAAAAGTTGAGATTAAAACAGTATTAAAGTGAAAACAGAATTAAAATCATTTTAAATATTACTTTCAAATAAAGATTAAAACAGCATCACACCATAAAAAGCTCTTCTCTTGTTAACAACCAATTCACAAAGGCTTGCTGGGACAGAAAGATTTTCACTTTTGACTGAAAAGACAACCAAGAAGGAAACATTATAGCCTCTCTAGAGACGACATTCCAAAGTTCTGGGAACAGCCACAAAGAAGGCCCTCTCCTATGTTCACCCCAAATGTACCTGTGAAGATGGTGGGATAGAGAGATGTGCCCCCAATGAAGATCATATTGCTCAGATAGACACATATGAAAAAATACAGTCCTTCAGATAGTCTGGATCTGAGCTATATAGGACTTCCTGAAGATAACAATTGTTTTTCAGTGGAAATTACCATGGAGATTACCACAAAAGGCAAGACCTCTTTGTTAGAGGTTTTTAAACATAGGTTAGATGGCCATCTCTCAGGGATTATTAAATGTGGATTCTTGGACCGGCAGAAGGTTGGAGTAGATGGACCTTTGGTCTCATCCAATTCTATACATATATGTGGAAATACAATATATGTAACTGTTGCTCCCAGTTCTGCTTCACTGCTCTAGAACAGTTTCACTGCAGCAAAGCAAGGTATATTGACAGCTGGATTGCTAAGGGAATGAGAAAGACACGATTACTTGTATACATGTTCATTCTCTTTTGAATTCTGTCCCTTCCTCCATCAAAACATGCATTTTGAGGATACAAAAGCATTTGGGAAAAAAAACTCCTTCCCAAACGGTGCCTCTCTGCGTTATACTGGTCCTGAGAAATCCAATAAGATAAAATGTATTATAGTTCTTATTAATTTCCAGCAATTACTTCTATATTTGCATCTGTGCATATTAATGAGCATATGAAATTTTCAGTGAAAATCTGTGTCCCCTTTTGTCCTCTTTTTGGGGGCAGGATGATAAGTGCCACCTGATCACTTTAAGTCTGCCTCATTTCCAGTCAGGCACAAAATTAAATGGGATATAGAAGATACTCTTCTTTAGCTAATGGGAACCACATATTTGAGAGAAAGTACTTCTGAATACAAAATAAATTGGATTAACTCTAAGGCAACATGTCTAGATTCAAATCCTATTCAGTTAAAATTTACCATTTAATCCAAACAGTAACCACTTCAAGCATACCTAATTCCTAAACATATAGTGGAGTTAGTAAAGTTGTAAAAGAATGTACTTCTTGATAATAATAATAATAGACCTAGAGAAATTGCTATTCCTAACCTTGAGGTTATTTAGGGGTTGGTGACCTAGAGTCACATATGGAATCAATTAAGATTTTTACATTCATGCTGGGAATCATGTAGGCATGTGTACATTGTTGAATTACAAGTCCCAGCACCCCTAACCAGCATAATCAATGGCAAGGAATGCTGGAAGTTTCAGTTTAACAATATATGGAGGACTACATAATTTTGACCCTAAATTTACACAATGGATGTTCTTTATGTGGGCTTGGGGATGGGAGAATGCCTTCATTATATTTTGTGTGTTCTTTTTAAATAGACGTTTAAAAAGAAGATCATCATAAATTTCTTCATATCCTGGATTGCTGGTGTAATCTTAAAGGGGGCTCCAGTTCACAGCCTGAAAAAATTACACATTTTTGAATTACAATTACAGAATGTCTCTACCAGTTTAGCTATCTGCTATGCTGAAAGATGTAGTCTCTAGTCATCTAAGCTCTGGGTTCAACTGAAGTTATTTTCTACTGTAAAAATGCTAGCTTCCAAAAAGTTAAGGCAACCATAGATTGTGGTAGTAATCTTGAATATAATATGACCTGCAATAATTTGTTCCATTGTACACTATACTAGTTCAGGGTTCTAGCCAACCAGTAATGTCCTTTTTTCAGGATACTCCATTCTTGGATTTCTAAACACACAAACACAAACACACATACACATACACATACACATACAGAGAGAGAGAGAGCATTTTGACAAGGACACTGTGGTAACTTAAGAGTGTGCTTAAGAGGTTTCCCCATAGTCCTCCTTTTTTGTACCACAAGTCATTGGATTGGTTGTTTGATCTAATTTACATTTTGATTTTCTGGAATCTTCTGTTATGATCTACATTACATAACTTTACATATACTTTGCTACATAGCAGGGGCACTAAAAATCCTGTTAGTGAATTGTGAAGATGAGTAACAGGGCATAGGCAAGAATGTCGTGATGTGCATCAGGCTCTACCAACAGACATCAGCACTCCATAACTGTTGTTCCAATGTGCAAGGAGACATCGGTCCTGTTGTGCATTTGTCCCATTGTGCACTGGTGCTGATATGCATCAGTCACTTTGCTAGCTCCTCTAAGTAGTAACCCAACATAAGGCCCTTGCTCGATAAGGATGTTGCAGAATTTCCAGTTCTAATTCCCTTCCTTTGGACAGAGGCAGGAAGGCCATCTTTCAGGAGTGCTTTGATTGTGTATTCCTGCATGGCAGGGGGTTGGACTGAATGGCCCTTGTGTCTCTTCCAACTCTATGATTCTATGATTCTATGTCCCCAACAGGATTCTGGCCAATTTCTCCAAAAGGTGGGACTGGGGGGGGCACATCTACACTGTAAAAATAATGCAGTGTGACCCCACTTTAAGTGCTGTAACTTCATCCTGTGGAATTCTGATAGTTTTACAAGGTCTTTAGCCTTCTCTGCCATAGAATGCCTCATAAAACTACAAATCTCAGGATTTTGTAGCATGGAGCCATGGTAGTAAAAATGGTGGCAAAATGCATTATTTCTGCAGTGTAGATGCACCTTTTAGGGTAGTTGACAATAGATTCAAATGGGTATTCCCAAGCCTGCTTATGTATCTCCCTGTTATGTGTTGCTGATGGTGTTTGCCTAAATATGGATTACCAGTCCAGAGGTGAATTTGAAGTTCTTACATTAACTAAAATTACTTTCATAGGCCTATCAGAATCAGCATGCTGACTTGGCCATCCTGCAGGCAGCATCAGCATACCTATTAAGCATATTGGCTGTGGCTGCATAAAATTTAAATTGTGTAACTTTATGCATATTTAATTCTAGATTAGGAGAGCTACTACAGAACCCTCCTAATGAATCATGGAGATCCATACAGGGAACTGGAAACCAATGTGTCTTATGCTCTACCAATGCACATCAGCAGTCCCTAACCATTGTCCACTGGGAGCACCTGATGCACAGTGTGCATCAATCCCAATGAGCAAGGGTCCCAATGCACATTGGTCCTGATGCTCAGCAGTCACTTCTATGGCTCCCCTATGGCAGCCCCTTGCTGAATATGGATGTTGCAAAACTGTTCAATTCTGTTTGCTGCAGTTCTAGTAAGTCTACTTACATAAGCATAATTCCCATACTGAATTCCAGCCATTCAGTATAATTGCAGGGACACAGGGACTTAGCAAAGCCTTTGGTTCTGAAATAATCAGTGTTATTTGTCTTGCACCTCAGGATAACCTTTGGGGAGAAATTTGGCCTTTTCCACTTCTGTGAAAACATATTGCATTGTTTTACCCTTCTCAATCAGTGAATGCATTTCTAAAGAACCTTGATGCCAAATTTGATATCCTAAACATTTTCATTAACTTCATTCTTTGAGGTACATATTATACCTTCATGTAATCCACAGAAGGGACCTATCCCTGCTGTGGAAATGCACAGCAAGCTTCTGCAAATGTTTGTGCTATTGATACAAGTTCTTGCCAGATGATGAATGGAAGGGCAGGAACATTTCTAGCTGGGCTATGTAGGAGGTGGCTATTCAGATTTCTGATGCAAAGCTAATTTCTGTTTTAAATGTGACTTTAGCCTTGGTCTGGAAGTCATAAAACTCAGTGCTGGTAGCAAAGAGAATGAAGTAGTCACATCAGAACTTAAATACATTAATGACAGGATTTCCAGAGTTCCAGTAGAAGTTTTAGGGAACTGAAATGCTTTTCCAAGTCTCCAGATTGGGGGGGGGGGTATAAAGATCAGGGTGAGCAGTGATGAAAGAAAGTAACATTTGATTTGAATATGTGACATGGCTTTAAAGTCTACATGTCAATCACTTTACCATTGGTACCTATTCCCTGAGTGCAAAGGTGTTTGTATATGTGTCGCACTTGCACAACACTGGCATGACAAAAGGCCTAGAGCAGGGGTCCTCAAACTACAGCCCGCGGGCTAGATCCAGCCCCCGGAGGCCTTTTATCTGGCCCATGTCCCAGTCTTTCTGCACTGTTGCTCGTTGTCTGCCAAGCCCCACCCCCAGTCGCAGGGCAGGACGGGAAGAGAAAGGCCGCAACGTGAGCGAGCGAGCACACGACTCCAGCAGCCATTTTGTTTGGGAACCACCATCTTAGAGGGAGGGAGGCGAAGCAGCAGCTGAGGGAAGAAGAAAGGAAGAGAAGAAGGAGGGAAGAGAAGGAGGCAGGAAGAAAGGAAATAATAATAATAATAATAATAATTATTATTATTATTATTATTATTTCTAGCCCGCCCCTCTGCTCAGCAATCGGGGCGGGTTACAGCATAATTAAAACACAAAGAAGTTAAAACATCTTACATCCCAATCCCTAACCCTCCCTCCCCTTAAAACTGAATTAAACCAATGAATAATTAAAATACATTATATAATTAAAATCAACAATTTATAGGCAGCATACGTCAGTCATTGGGGGGGCTCAGAGCAGGTAGGTGGACTCCTCTCGCCGGGAGGCTATTCCGGATAGGCCTGCCGGGAGAGATACATCTTTACTGCTTTCTTAAATGCAGCAAGAGTAGTAATAAGACGGATCTCGTCCGGCAGGCCATTCCACAGTCTGGGAGCAGTCACAGAGAAGGCCTGCTAAGAGGCCTGTGAGAGCCTGGTCTTCATGGGCTGCAGCAGGTTCCTCCCGGAGGACCAAAGTGCACGGGGGGGGGGGGGGATCGTACAGGGAGAGGCAGTCCCGGAGATAAGATGGACCCAAGCCATGTAGGGCTTTAAAGGTTAAAACCAACACCTTGTACTGTGCCTGGAAACTAATCAGCAGCCAGTGGAGGGATTTGAGCACAGGTGTTATATACCACCTCCTAGATGTTCCAGTAATTAACCTGGCTGCCATATTTTGTACCAGTTGAAGTTTCCAAGTTAGGCACAAGGGTAGCCCATGTAGAGTGTGTTACAGTAATCCAGACGTGAGGATACCAGGGTATGTACTGTCATGGCCAGCCAAGAGCAGGTCTCGGAGGATGAGGAGGAGGATGGGGCTCCTCCAGAGCAAGAGGTAATTGAGGCTACACCAGGGGCTAATCCTGCTCTGCCAGAGCCCAGCCCTGATCTCCCAGCCCCAGAGGAGGAGGCTCAGCCAGGTCCTAGTGCTCATGGGATTCCTCTGGTGGTACATCAGCCTAGTGGTGACTCTGGGGAGGAATCAGGCTTGAAGGTTCCCTCCTTCAGGCAGCGTAAGGCTGAAAGTGCTGGCAGACGCAGATCTCAGAGAATTGCTGTGAGGCAATTAGCTAATCAGCCTCATCTGGTACAGGGAAGGGCATCCCCTATTTAGGAAGCAGAGAGATGCCAACTCAATGCCAGAGTTTATTGCATGATCCTTTGGTGTGATTGCTGCTTGCACTGGCTCCCTGTACCTCGACTCTTTGTGGCCTTGACTCTTGACTTCAGAACGGACTGGACTATTGCTACCCTCTGGCTGACCTGACCTTGGACTGAACTGACTATCGTGACCCCTGTGTTCCTGACTTCAGCTCTGGCTTTTGGTTTGCTATTTCTCTCACTTCCTGCAAGGTTGATGGACTATTTCCAGCTGCATAGTTAGTTACCTTGTTGAGCCATCCTTATCGGTGTAGGTTTGTGTGTGCTGGCCGCAATCCAGGACATGTACCACAGTTTCCAGATCCTTCATGTCTAGATAAGGGCACAGTTGGCGTATCAGCCGAAGCTGGTAACAGGCACTCCTGACCGCCACATTCACCTGACTGGTCATGTGAAGCAACGAATCTAGGAGTACCCCCAAACTGCGAACACAATCCTTTGAGGAGAGTGTGACTCCATCCAGGACAGCCCTTACTGTCAGGAAGTTCCTCCTAATGATGAGGTGGAATCTCTTTTCCTGGAGCTTGCACCCATTGTTCTGGGTCCTAGTCTCTGGAGCAGCAGAAAACAAGCTTGTTCCCTCCTCAATATGACATCCCTTCAAATATTTAAACACAGCTATCATAACCTTCTCTTCTCCATGCTAAACATTCCCAGCTCCCTAAGTCATTCCTCATAGGGCTTGGTTTCCCTTCACCATTTTAGTTGCCCTCCTTTGGGCACGTTCCAGTTTCTCCACATCCTTTTTGAATTGAGATGCCCAGAACTGGACACAGTATTCCAGGTGAGGCCTGACCAAAGCAGAATAGAGTGGCACTATTACTTCTCTTGATCTAGACACTACTTCTATTGATGCAGCCTAAAATTGCATTGGCCTTTTTAGCTGCTGCATCGCATTGTTGACTTATGTTCAACTTGAGGTCTACCTGGACTCCTAGATCCCTTTCACACATAGTCTCATTCAGCCAGGTGTCCCCCATCGTATATCTGTGCTTTTCATTTTTCCACCTAAGTGCAGTACCTTACACCATGTTGAACTTCATTTTGTTAGCTTTCACTCAGCTTTCTAGTCTGTTCAAGTCATTTTGAATTTTGATCCTGTCTTCTGGGGTATTAGCTACTCCTCCTAATTTGGTGTCGTCTGCAAATTTGATAACTATGCCCCCAATACTGTCATCCAAGTTACTGATAAAGATGTTGAATAGCACTGGGCCCAGGACAAAGCCCTGTGGCACGCCACTGGTCACTTCTTTCCAGGTTGAAAAGGAGCCATTGTTGAGCACCTTTTAGGTTCGGCTTGTCAACCAATTACAAATCCATGTAACAGTTACCTGTTAATTTATGTGTTAATCTCCTCCACTCCATCTAGCTTCATCTGGGGAGAGATGCAGGTCCAGCTCTATCAGGCCTAGACTAAGAGGAAGAGCCCTCCCTCCACTCCATCTGACATCATCTGGGAGAGAGATGCAGGCCCAAATCCATAGGGCCTAGATTAAGAGGAAAAGCCCTCCTTCCACTCCATCTACCTTGGTCCAGGCTGCAGAGGGAGAGAAAAGTCTCTGGACTTGATCCCCTTCCCCATCACCATTCCCTTCTCCTTTTGTGTCATGTCTTTTTAGATTGTAAGCCTGAGAGCAGGGAACCATCTAATTAACCATTGTAATTTGTAAGCCTCTCTGAGAGCCTTTGTGGCTGAAGATTGGGGTATAAATACTGTAAATAAATAAATAAATAAATAAATAAATGAAACAAAACTTCCCCCATGTTTAGTTGAAATCTGTTTCGTTGACACCCCCCCACCCTTTCATTTTAGCCCTGCCCTCCAGAGCAACAGAAAACAAGTACATTCCATATTCTGCATGACAACCCTTCAGATGTTTGAAGACCATTATCACATCTCACAGGACTTTGTTTCTAGATATTTTACCATCCTGGCTGTCCTCCTAGGGGAGAGCTCCAAAGGATATATATTGAAACATTTTCTTCCACTGATGTATTGTTTGGTATTCTCAGTCCCACATCACTGTGTCTCATCCACAGTCACATGCCAACATATGGTAAAAATGGCAAGGAAGTGACAGTGACCTATGTCTCAGGGGTGTGGTAACAGAGCCAAAGGAGCCGCTGTATCATACAGGTAAATGGGTTTTCTAGCTTCTGATGTTATAAAAATCTGAAGCTTCAGTACATGACAATATCAAGGTGGCCTGAATACCAAGAAATAGTTTCAAAAAAATGTGCCCCTGTGTGTGTCTGGAAGAACACCTGCTTCATTTTGTGCCTCCATAAGAAGGCAGAGGAGGAAAGAGAAAAAGAGGCTAGGGATCTGAAAAAAATCCTGGTCTCAGTTTCATTTTATGTTAATACAACCTTCATTATCTTCCTATCCTTGCTTCATATTCAGTTGGGAGACATTTCCCAGTATCCTCTTGGTGACATATGTGTGCCTAACCTGAAGTTAGACATGCATATGTCTAAAGTTGCATTTACACCATAGAAATAATGTAGTTTGACACAACTTTAACTGCCATGGCTCCAACCTACAGAATCCTGGGATTTGTAATTTTCTGGGGCACCAGGACTCCTGGGCAGAGAAAGCTAAAGATCTTCTAAAACTACAAATCCTAGGATTCTACAGGCTGGAACTACTGCACTTAGAAAGTGGTGTCAAAGTCCATTATTTCTACAGTTTAGATGCACCCTCAGTTCATGATGTAAGGTAACATCCTTTTGTGTAATGCCTTCTACTATGCAAGCCTACTTCAAACTATAGATTTGCATTGCCTTGATGGGTATGGGCAAGACACTTGGCAGTGTCTGGTTGTCACTAGGAGGGAAGAGTAGCTTTCACCTTGTATCTCTAGAGTACATGCTGGAGTTCTAGGAAGACAATAGGAGTTGCTTCTTACTGACTATAGAAGTGCAGCTGAACAGTTCTTGGGCACTACTCCCATAGCCATTAGTTAGCCATAGGGGTGTGATTTGCCAATTGCCTTCTGTATAAGGTAAAAAACTGTGCAGGTGGAGTATTTTTTTTAAATTTTATTTAGTTAACAAAAACACATATCCAGCAAAATTGACAAACACAACATAATTACACAACATATTTACACACAAACCTAAATGTACAAATAAACAAACAACAATACAATACAAACTCATAAGATCTTCTGTTATCATTTACTATCATTAATTCTTAAACTTCCCGATCCAGATAACTTTACATTTTATCTACATTATTTTTTCTTTCTCTTTCTTGTTAACACTTCATTTGAGATTAGCAATATCTTTAAACATTTATGTTGATTTCTTCAGTATATAAACATATTTACACACATCTATTTACTTCTATGTCTATATTTCTACATATTCTTCTCTTCTCCACTTTACTATTATATCTATAAGCAACAGAGATTCTTTGATAAGTCTTATCTTCTATGTGCCTTACTCTGATGCGTCTCTGTTTAGGGTCCGTCCTATTTTATTTCATATCTTTTGACTGGTTCCCATTGTTTCTCTGTTTTATCTTTTGATTTATCTTGGATTAAAGCTGTGAGAATATCCATATTCATTACCTCTCTTAATTTTATTAACCATTCTTCAGTTTTAGGGATTTCTTGCCTTTTCCAGTATCTCGTGTACATTATTCTCGCTGTGGACATCTGTGGACACCATGAAGGTGGAGTATTAATGGTCTTTCTTGTAAAAATGTCAAATCTTTCTGGATATAGAGCCATTGTTCTCTTTTCTCACCGGTTGATATTGGTACACATTTTGAGCATTTAATACATTCCTTCCATTGACTACAGCAAGCTTGTATGTATCTTTTCAATGGTATGCATTTTAGCAGTTCATATTTGAAAATGGGAACTGCTGTTTTCTCTGAAAACTGTGTTTCTCTGAAAATCACTGTAAGTCTTGCATATGTGTCCATTCCGGAGATGGCAAGCATTTCTTTTCATAAGGCTGCTTTCACTGAGACTGTTGAATCCTGTTAAATATTTTTCTATCCACAGTATACACATACAGTTTGAGAAAACTTGTCATAAAATAAGTATTCCTTTTCTATGAAAGAATGTCCAGAAGAGAATCCTGTACAATGAGTACTTCTGTTTTCTAAAGTGCATTTAGTAGAAATCAATAACATCTTTGCTGAAATAAAAATCCATCAGTGATACTTTTATTGGCCAACCAAAATGCACAATATACTTGTTGCAAGCTATACTTTGCTGAAACATTTGCATTGTACTACCACTATTTATACAATATTGTATCTACAGGTGAAAATGAACACTTTTTTCCTAAAAGCATTCAAACAAACTATTATCTCTTTTGGCATATTCCTAATACATACCCTTTGCATATTTGTTACACAAGACTTTGAGACAGGACAGTGTTTGGTTTCATATTTCTAGTATTCATGGTCACAAGCAAATGGCACCTTCCATATAATTCAAATGCTTTGTAAATGAAATAAACTTGTTGCTTATAACAGTAGTTAATTTAAGATCTTTGAAATGGTAGGTAGACAATATTTACAAGGAGGGGCGAAACCACACCATTGTTCTCCCCAACAACACCACCACTCTGATCACATCCAATCTTGTCTGATTTTGGGAGCTAGGCAGGGGTGTACCTGGCCAGTACTTGGATGGGAGTTCACCCAAGGCATACAAGTGATCTTTAGGAAATAGGGATGGAAAGAATATTCAAAAATATTCACAAAATGGCTTTTAAAAATCATGTTTTGGGTGTGTTCAGAAATCTTGGCAGGAAGAATCCTGAGATGAGGAAAATCTGCACAGGTCAGGACTTATTCTATGCAAAGAGAGTATTGATATTGCCATATGGGGCATAAAGATGCTCATCAAAAGTGTGTATATAATAGACATAGAAACACAATTCATACTGGTTGTGACAAATGCCTCTTCCTCTCCCCCATTAGAAATGTCTCTGAGCAAACAGTATATTCACAAAAACTAATAAGGGTTGTTTGTGGGAGTGTGGCAAATACAGTGTCTTTTGTGTACAGAAATATTTTTAAACAAATTTTCTGTTTTTACCCCCCCCCCAAAAAAAAAAATCCCAAATGTTAAAAATCATGGGAGGGGATAAGCAAAGCTCCACTCATGTGATTTCAAAACAAAATAGTTAATTAATTCAAAACAACTATATCTGAACCTCTCTGCTCAATTATTTAATAAATAAACTGGATAGCGGGTGATTTTGGTTGTGTTTTTTGTTTTGGTTGTTTAGTCTGAAGGTTGGCTTAACCCACATGCTGTGCTATTGGGTAAACACACTAGCTTGGTTAGTGAGAAGATTCAAAGAAGCATGAGAAAAGTGTTTGTTCTTCACATACTAAAGTCTGATGCGTTATTAAGCATTAAACAAGAGCATAGTTTAAGAAAAGGGGATGGTGAACTCCAGCGCAGAATAAGCCCCACATGACCAGTTCAGGTGCTCAAAGGAGAGAGGGGTCCTTGAGAAAGTCCTTTCAGTTTTGCCTTGGAGGTTGTTGGAACAAATTGTTTGCCTGGCAGGTATCAACAGTCATCTTATTTCTGATCCTGTGTTTTACCAGATCTCCTGCAAACCTTTTGCATCAGACCCTCCTGTATTTTGTTTGCTTCTGTAAAACTTCAAGCCTTGCCCTGTGGGTCTCAACAGGGTAGAAAGGCCACTTTGCTTCTTGCCTTTAAGAGATGAAAGCAGACAAATTAGCAAGGCTTCTACATAAATTTCACAGTCTACAGTATGGTCATACCTTTATAAGGCCAACTAAAAAATCTTGGTGTTAGCTTTGGAAACCAAAGTTTTTTCATCATCCAAAGATGTTTTAAAAATCATGCTGGGGAGGGGAATAGAGAGACAAATGACTTTGTAGATCTTCCATGGTCATTATTTTTGTTTTCTTGATGGCTGACATCAAGCCTATGTCAGCACTTTCCTTCTTGACTCTCTTCAATAATTGTTTCATGTGCTTGTTGGTTTCTGCCAGTAGTATTGTGTCATTCACATACCATATGTTGTTAATGTTTCTTCCTCCTGCCTTCACTCCTCCTACCTCTGAGTCTATGTCTGTTCTGAGTATGATATTTTTTGCATTTGTTGTTAACTGCCCCTGAGTTGATCTCAACCCATGGCAATCCTATGGATGAGACATCTCCAAAACTCCTTGTCTGCTTAGGTCCTGTAAACTCATTCTCACAATCTCCTTAATAGAGTCCATCCATCTAGCATGTAGCCTTCATCTCTTTTCCAGTGAATTCTCCCTTCTCCTAAAATACAAAGATATACAACTAAACACAAAAGTTAGAATTGTACAAGCCATTGTATTCCCTATTAGCATGTATGGATGTGAGAGGTGGCAGTTAAGACAGGAAAAAAATCAATGCATTTGAGATGTGGTGCTGGAGAAGAGTGCTGAGGATCCCATGGACAGCCAAAAAGATAAATGAATGGGTCCTTGAGCAGATCAAGACAGAGATCTTCCTGGAAGTCAAAATGACAAGACTGAGGCTGTTGTACTTCAGGCACATCATGAGAAGGCATGAATTGTTGGAAAAAATAATGTTAGGAAAGGTGGAGTGAAGTAGAAAGAGACGAAGGTAACATGCTAAATGGATGGATTTTATTATAGAGACCATGAATATGAGTTTGCAGGAGCTGGGCACAGCAGTAGAGAACTGGGGGACCTGGAGTTGTGTCATCAGCAAGGTTGCCATGGATCAAGATCTATGCAAAAGCAGTTAACATCAACAACAAAGTCAGTGGGGGAATTAAAATTATGGCAATAGTGCCACAACTGCAACTAACTAGTGATCTAGTATACAGAATAGAAATGTAGATTTACTCATCTGTATTTTTTCCATAGTCACAATTGTGTTGTTGTTGTTGTTGTTGTTGTTGTTGTTGTTGTTGTGTGTCTTCAAACAATTACTAACTCATGGCAACCCTAAAGTGAACTTATCTTGTAAGATTTGTTCAGAATGGTTTGCCTTTGCCTTCCTCTTGAGTCTGAAAGAGTGTGATTAGCCCAAGGTCATCCATTCAGTCTCCATGCCTGAGTGAGGATTCAAACCCGATCACCAGAGTTGTAATCCAACTCTCAAACCACTACACAACATTATTTAGTCATAATTGTGACACTATTGCCATCAATGTAACCTCACCCTCACCACCATACTTTACTGGGCATCTGCTGCATGGGTAGGAGATTTATGTTTCTGCTGATCATTCTGCTGATGATTGGAGTATAGGGGAGTGCCATTTATGTCAGGTTTGAGTGAGTTGAGCTATAAGAGGTTACTTAACTGAGTATAACTAAGTAGCTGATATAGAATACTGACCTTTATTTTAAAGTTAGCTCCAACCTAGTATCCTTTCAAGTTTGCAAGCAGTTGGAAGGCCACAATTTGCCTATCCATGACTCAGAAGAAAGTACTATTGACATCTGCATCTGACCAAAGCATACTTTGGATGATATCCTTAAAAACAACAATGGTAGAACTATTTCAGGGAATTGGGACGGGTTGGTGGAGGCAAAGTTTGATAATTTTCTATGCTGCCTTTCTCCCAGGAAGGGCTCCAAGGCAGCTTACAAGATAAAAATATCTAAAAAAACTTTACAGTAAAAATTTAAAACAATTAAAATCATCTATTTAAAACAATATAAAGTTAACATAAAAACATATAAAGTTAACAAAAAATCACTAAAAGACATGCCCCATATAAACCCCCCTATCCTGATTGTATGTTTAAAAGCTTGCTTAAATAAAAATGTTTTTGCCTGCAGGCAAAATGCAAGGAAAAAAGGGACTAACCTAGGCTCCTGCAGAAGGGCATTTCAAAGGATGGGAGCAGCTACTGAGAAGACTCTCTCTTGTGTCCTCACCAAATGAGCATGCGATGGTGGCAGGACCAAGAGAAAGCCTTCCCTGGAAGATCTTAGGGCTCTAACAGGTTCATATAGGGGGATACAGTCTCTCAAATAGTCTGGACCTAAGCCGTGTAGGGATTTATAAGTCTTAACCAGCACTTTGAATTGTGCCTGGAAATGAACTGGTAGCCAGTGAAGCTGTTTCAACCATAGGATCCCTGTAATTGGCCCCAGTCAGCATTCTACCTTTGGCATTTTGAACCCACTTAAGTTTCTGAACAGTTTCCAAAGACAGCTCCACATAAAGTGCATTACAGTAGTCTAAACAGGATGTTTTCAAGGCATGTCTCACCATAGCCAGATCTCATACGCCATTACCAACCGGAAGTCATTCCCTGTTCTATTTTATGACTAACCAGGAGCACCTCTGTCTTGCCTGGATTAAGTTTCAATTTGTTTGCCCACATCCAGTCCATTACTGATAGCAGACACTAGTTCAGTACACAGACAGCCTCCTTGGAATCAGATGGGAAGGAGAGATAGAGCTGAATGTCATCCGCATACTGGTGACACTGCACCCCAAAAAAACCTGATGACCTCTCCCATGGGTTTCATGTAATGTTGAATAATATCAGGGACAGAACAGAACCCTGAGGGACCCCACAGGCCAACAGCCAGGGGGTTAAACAGGAACTCCCCAACACCACCTTCTGAGTTTCACCTTCCAAGAAAAACTGGAACCATTGCATAACAGTGCCCCCAAGTCCCATCCCAGAAAGGCGGCTCAGAAGGATATCATGGTTCATGGTATAGAACACTGCCAAGTGATCCAGCAGGACCAACAGGGACACACTCCCCCTGTCCAGCTGCCTATGTAGGTCATCCACCAAGGCAACCAAAACTGATAGTGATGTACCAGATGCTAGCCAATACACAATACTACTTCCACTGTTTGATTTTTTCATTGAAGCTGAACCATCCCAATAGTTTGCAGAATTGTTTGTGCTGTTTCTTTTTTTTTACAACTTGCTGTGGGAAATAAAAACGTATTCTTGTCTACAGAGCAGTTGTGGTGCTATCAGACTGCCTCCCTGATTTTCCACTCTTATAAATAATAATAATAATAATAATAATAATAATAATAAAATTTATTTATACTCCACCCCTCTGTCAACAATCAGGATGGCTATAACATTGCATCTGTCTTCACTAATACAAGATGAAGCACAGGGTTGAATCTTTTAGTGAATAATAGACAAATTTGACAGCTGTGTCAATTGAGTATTTTATTTGTCCACTCTGAAGCAACACAGATAACGAAACACAAAAGTCATCTGATGAATACTACTCTCCTTCTGCAAAACAAATAAAATTACTTTATTAATGTATCCCATCAAAGGCATCAACTATCAGCTGACAGTTGGTTTGTCAACCATCTGGAAAGTTGATATGCTGTTGGCTTTGCCTAAAATTACCTTGAAAACAATGTTCAATAATGGAGGAAATCTCTTGCAGCTGACAGAGACCTATGTGTGGAACTCAGACATCTGAAATGGATAAGTACAGTGTGACAATAACAGGACAAAGCATAGAATAATAGAATTGGAAGAGACCTCAAGGGCCATCAAGTTCAACCACCTGTTAAAGTACTCCTGGAAGATAAGTCATCCAACCTCTATTTAAAGACCAAAGAAGGAGAGTCCATTACCTTCTAAAACAGTCTATTCCACTGTTCAGTACCTCTTACCATCAGGGAATTGTTCCTTATGTTTAAGTGCAACCTTTTTTTCCTTGCAAATTGCATCCATTGTTTTGTGTCCAGGTTTCTAGGGCAGAAGAAGATGATCATGGGCCATTCCCCCTAACTACCTATTTAAGTTTTTCCCCTTCCAACTGTTGGGTTCTTGTGCTATTTGACTGATTCTTTTTATAATAATTTGTTTGAAATGGTCTGTAGACTTATTCATTCATTCATTCAATCCATCCTTTCTATAACAATTGGAGCATTATTTCCAGCACTTGATGAACTCCTACTCTCATGAATACTGTCTCCCTTCCCCATATAACTCAATTTAAAGCTCTTCTGATCAGATCTTTCAGACTCTTGGCAAAAACATTCTTGCCAACTTATGTGCAGTACAACTTATCCTTGCCAGAAGTCCATCCACCAGAAAGTACAGGCCATGGTCCATGAAGCCAAATTATTTTTCGCAGCACTATTTCTGAAGCCAGTTGTTCTCCTCTGCTACTCTTTTCCAAGACTATGCCCTTCAACTGGGAGAAGAAATAGAATGACAATCTGTGCATCCAGGTCTTTCAACCTCCTACCCAAAGCCTGATAAACCCTTATGATTGTTTGAAGGCTATACCTTGCAGTGTCATTGGTACCCACATGGACCAAAAGGAAGAGGTAGCAGTCAGAGGGCTTGATAAGCCTTGCCAGCCTCTCCATAGTATCACAGATTTTTGCCACAAGGAGACAGTACCTCCCCACCCCCCTGAAACATCTTGTCAGATCACTGGTTCTGTATCCCTCAGTGGGGAGTCCCTTACCACCACCATACCACCAAGGCTTGGTAAGGGCCATTCCACAGGCTGAGTATACCAAGGTCTCCTGCATGTTCCCTGAGATCTGACACTGCCGCTCTTCCCTGTCATCTCTGGTAAGGGAGAGAGCTTCAAATTGATTTTGTAACTTCAAGCTTGCAGAGTGAATCTTGGTTCTTTTATTTCTATGTGTCACATTCCTCCTTCTGTGCATGGGTGATGACCTCCTCCCCAGAAACTTCCCCTATGTGTTCCCCCTCCAGGACAGTCTGCTCTGCTGGGTCCAAGACATCCTTTCCCTTCTTCCCTCCCTAATATGCAGAAGAGTAGACACCCTGTCCTCAGGTTCCTGGACCCTTTCTTCCAACAGGATCACCAGCTTGCACTTGCTGCAGGTATAGCTACCCACATCCACTGGCAAGAAAACAAGAAGATATTGCCACAACTGTTGCAGGTGACTGCAGCAGGTGCCTCACCATTCGTATTCAACAGTCTTAGAGAAGGGACTAAAAACAGAATTCTGGTCCTCCCTCTCAAACTTCTCCCACAAAATGTCCACACTAATGCTTGTTAGGACTGCCTGTTCACAGAGCTTCTGTTCAATGTTTATAGAATTGATTGTGTGTGCAGCAAGGTGTCCAAGACTGAACTCAAAGGACAGAGCAGCAGGTATATATAGAGCTAGTTGCTGGTACCTACTCCCCCAATCATATCAGTGACTCAGCAGAAGCCCCCCCCCCCCTTTCAGAACATGCACTGAGGAAGATCACATGGGCAAAATCAATCAAAAGCCCCCAACAAGCCCCTTTAAAAATGTGTGGATGGTTAGTTGGTGTCCTTTTAAAGAATCTATTGTCTTGGTAATATTTTTCCCCCTTTGGAAAATAAATGTTAAGTGCATCCACTGCCTAGGGCAATATTTTTCTTTCAAGAGAATGTTTGAGCAAGTCTTTACACAGTTAGTGAAACAAAGCCCATTCTCTTTGCTAATGGTCATTTCCTTCATTGGGAGCTAATGGACATGTCTCTCATATGTAGATGAGCATTTCACTTTGGTTCATTTTTTATAAGACATCAAATTTTGGAAATTTATTTGTGTTTGACATAAAAAAGAACCTGAGTTTTTCTTTTTAATAAATGTGTATCCCAAGTCCTGTGCCTTCTGTAAGTTTTCAATAGCTAGGGCCAGGGACGTCTTAGGACTAGAGCATGCATAGACATGTTGAAGACCCCACAGGGCCACACCATTTCATTTTCAACCATCTGGAAAGTTTCAGTATAGTGTTTTGGCCACCATTTTGGGCACCTGAGGGCCTCTACAGACTGGCCGAAAGGGCCAGCCTGAAGGCAGAGATGGGGAGGGGCAGCTGCACACCAGCCGCCCCAACCCCAGCCCAACAATGTCCTGACACTGCGTACTGTTATGCATGGTGTGTGGCATCAGGACATCCTCCCAGCTCAGTGTTTTTATATGCTGCACCAGAAGGGGCACTAAAGAGCTGTGCGCCAGCTCTTAGGGAGCCTTTTTGCTGCCACTGAAAGGAGTGGCATTTTGCCACTCTTTCAGGGGTGGCAAAAGGGAGGATTGGGGCTGTGGTGTGCAGTTGCCGAGGCCTCGATCTGCAGCTATGCCCATCTGCATAGCCCCTAAAGACACACCAAATCACTTTCATTGTGTAACAGTTCAGTTATAGGGAGAGAGATTTTGAGCCAACTCCAGAAACTTCTGTTGTTGATAGTTTGAATGTTTAGCCCCACAAAAAGGCCAAACAGTAATATAAAGGTCAAAACATATAGGGCTTTTTACTAAACAGGATAACCATAAAAGCTTTTTAAAGAATAAAATACAACCATCAATAAGCTTGTGAAGTCTTGTTTCGTCTTTTGCCTGTGGAACCTAAAATGTGCTTTCCAGTTCCTATTTTTGGTTATCTCCACATGTGGGGTGAACACATACAAACATGACAGAGAGAATAAACAAATTGATCCATCTTTCCCTAGATGAAGTACAGACAAGGCTCCTTTCTCCAAACAAACTTGAAAACTTCCTTTTTCAGGAGAAACAAGACAAGACAAAAACATCATCGACTTATGGTAAAGTGTTTTCAGACTCATTGCTATAAACGTTAATTATTTATGGGAGAGGGGAGAAGATATTTAATATTACCATGAGAGATACATAAAAAGGCACTTGAAGTAACTGATATGCCTTTGAAGACACAGTATGAGACCTGGAAAACAGGCACTAGTATTCTTGAAGCCTCCTGGAGTTCTGCAACTTACAGAAACAATTATCATGGTGGGAAAGAAGAGGAGCTTTCACTTTGATTCTGGGCATACGACTACTGGATGAATATTGTCAGACAGCAAGATGATCTGGCTGACAGAAGTGTCAGGAAGTTTCATCACTAGGAGGGAAAGGGAAGCAAAAGAAAATAAAGGAATATAGCTAGAGTTTGGAAGGATAATGAGTTTTGTGGAAGATACACATAATTGAATAAAGACTCCCTACTATGTTTAAAGTCTTCCACATCTTTTTTTGATGTCAAATCAGCTACTTCACCACACATTGTGAAAGAGTAAAGACAAAGTTCCAATGATTTTGAACTGATTGAGTGGGTTTATGTTTTTCTTTTTCTCTTTTGAGTGGTAATTATGAGAATGGTGTGTGTGTGAAACCCATACTTATTTCAAATGTTTTCTGATAAATTACAGAGTGGCTGATTGTGCTGACTGAAGGCCAAAGACTTGACCCAACCCCTATCACTTTAACTCATCCTCGTGTAAGAAACATACAAAGTAGCATTTTCTCACAATCATTTGAATGATTGTTAGAATTGATTGAAAATGGGTTGGCTAATTTCTGGGTCAATTGGTTGGGCGTTGTTGTTGTTTTGTAAGAAAAAGAATCCTCACTTATTTGTACTGGCATTTCTCTTGAACACTGCAGAAAATCATTCAAATTCCATGAGGACACTTTAAAACCTCTCTGCTTTGCTGGATCCATACACAGTCCATGTAGTCAAGTATTTTGCTTCTGGCAGTGGCCAAACAGGTGGCTCTGGGCCTCCCCTTTTCTTTTGTTCCTAGAATCTGGTCCCTGGGGAATTATGAATAATGGAGAAGGAGTAGATAGTCAGGTATTTTTCTCCCTCTTTCATACCACCACAGTACTCAGGGCCCAGCACTGAAATTGATATAGTGTAAAACAGGGGTTCTCAAACTTTTTGAGCTGGGGGCCGGTTCGCCATTCCTCAGACCAAAGAAAAAGAAAAAGAAATGACCTTGAGCAAGTCACACCCTCTCACACCTCAGAGGATAACCATGGCAACTCTCCTCTGAAGAAACTTGCCAAGAAAACCCCCATGATAGGGGTCGTCATAAGTTAGAAATGACTCCAAGGCACTGGATTACCCTGGGCAGGTCACACTCTCTCAGCCTCAGATGGAAATGGAAATCCTCCTCTGGAGAAACTTGCCAAGCAAACCTCCATGATAAGGTCAAAAGAAGCCAGAAATGACTCAAAGGCACTAGATTGCCTGGTCAGGCCACACTCTCTCAGCCCCAGATGGCAAAAAAATCAAAAACTACCAGGCGGGCCCGGTGGCAGCAGCACAGCAACAACAGCAGCAGGAGCGGCCTACAAACTGCCTGCCTCCTCAGGGCCCTGGTTCCCCTCAGCAAGGGACGGAGAGGGCCACTTTCCCTTCCCCTTCTCCCACTGCTCACCTCGGCCGAGGCTGGGTCGGGCACCTGCCTTCTTTCCTTCCTTCCTTCTTCCCTCAGTTGCTGCTTTGCCTCCCTCCTCCTAAGATGGTGGTTCCCAAACGAAATGGTGGCCGGAATTGCACGCTCACTCACGTTGCGGCCTTTCTCTTCCCATCCTGCCCCGCGACTGGGGGCGGGACTTGGGCCAGATAAAAGGCCTCGGCGGACCGGATCCAGCCTGCAGGCCATCGTTTGAGGACTCCTGGTGTAAAACAACAATTATTTATTTTATGCTGAAGTTAATGTTGTCAGTGAATGGTGGATGATGCGTGTTGCAGTTAACAAACAGCAGAGTTGTTAGGAAAAGCTGACAATCTTTTTTTGCATGATCCCAGACTTCTTCCTCTGGATTCAGATGGCACTACCACAGCTCTCCAGCCTTACCAGCAGTCAGGAAACACACCAGTTGTAGTCTAAGAACACTATCTTTATTTTACAACTAGGAATATTTACATCAGTTGATTATTTACAGAAACAGATCTTGCAACATATTAACCCTGTGGAACACGTTTTGAACCTTCCAAGCCTACCTCTCGCTCACTCTCACTCACACACATGGACAAAGCATTATTGTTATTTGCACAAGCTACCACCCACTGGGGTGTGTACATCCACGATGATTGGTTGAGTCCCACTTTCCCAGTCCTCCAACCCAACCCATGTTGCTGATGTCTTTGTCCATGTGACCTAACATGTTTATGTAGTGTGTTTTGGTTACATTGTGTCTTGTTCCAAAGACACACTAGTGCTGGCTCCTTTGTTATTGTCTGGCACCTGTTGTTTGTCTGCCTGACCCATGTTTTTCTGAACTCTTCCCACAGGAAATTTCTGCCCCATACATCTTTTACATTTCCAGTCTGACTGCATGTCCCATCAAGCATGTCTCTAACAAATGAAAACGTTTTAATAACTAATACATATAACTTACCATATATACTCATGTACAAGTCAGAAAAAATGACAAAAAATCAAACCCCCAAAACTGGGTAAATTTATCCATGGGTTAGTGTAGGCAACTAATGATGATGATGGCTTGATGAGCTATCTGCTCACTGCCATTTTGAGTGCCTGAGGGGTAGCAGACCCATTTTTATCTAGGGGTGGGATGAGGTGATCATGAAGAGGAAGGGGGTCTGCACATGTGTGTTCACTCACTCACTCATAGGCAAGCAGGCAGGGGATGGGATGAGGTGATTATGAAGAGGTAGGGTGGTTGCTCGCTTGAGTGGGCAGACAAAAAGGAAGGGGATGAGATGAGGCAATTGCAATATGGGAGAGTGTGTGCATGTGTGTGTTAACTCACTCAGGTGGCCAGAGGTGGAGCAGCCCATCAGCTATTGGCTTCTGCTTTTGGAAAAAGTGAAGATAAAGTCCTTTCCAGCCATTTTAAGGAGTTGAATGTTGAACTGTTAAAACTCTTGGGAGAATGTGTTGTTGCTGAGGAGGTGGAGCTTCTGTGAGTCACACATGTGAGTCACTAGGGGGTGGAGCTAGCAGTCTAGCTCTATATAACTCCTCCCAGAGCCTTCTAGACCTTTCTAGGCCAGTTCCTGCTAGAGAGAAGGAGGAGGTGAGCAGTTCCTGGGCAGCCATTTTAAGGGGATGAGTGTTGAACTTTTAAAAATGTTATCACCAGCAGTGATTGGTGAAAAGTTCAGGTCATCAGGAGCCTTTAACAAGGGTATTTAGCAAGGGATTTTCTTTGAAGAGGAAGACCATAGTCCTGTTTCAGGGACTAATTAAGACTTCTCAGTATGGACACTGAGGGAACAGCTGCCATCATCTGCAACACTTGTGGGATGTTTGTCTTCTTGCTTACAGATGTGGGGAACTTCACATGTCCCAAGTGCAAGTTGGTAGCCCTCTTGGAGGAGAAAGTACAGCACCTGGAGACACGGGTAGCTACACTTCAGCATATTAGGGAGCAAGAGGTTTTCCTGGACAGAATAGAATGAACGGTCTTGGGCAGGGACCACACAGAGGAAGTTGCTGGGGAAGAGAAGGTTACTTCACATACACAGGAGGTAGACAGCTGGAGGAATGTCACACACAAAAGTAGGGAGACCAGGGATCATTCTGGGAGCTTGCAGCTACAGAATCGATTTGAAGCTCTTTCCCTTATCAAGGAAGACAAGGAAGAGCAGCATGGACAGACTTCAGGGAGAGAAGTTCCACCACAGGGAACAGTCACCACTAAGCTTTGGAGGAGGCATGTGGTCATGGTGGGGGACTCCTTGCTGAGGGGTACAGAAGTAGTGATTTGTGGGCCTGACAAGATATCTCGGGAGGTGTATTGTCTCCCTGGGGCAAAGATCCGAGATGTGACAGAGAGGCTGACAAGACTGGTCAAGCCTACTGACCAATACCCCCTCCTTTTGGTCCATGTGGGAATACAGCGGAAAGGAGAAGCCAGACATAGTCAGACATGCATTCTAGACTTTAGGAAAGCTGATTTTAGTAAACTTAGAGAAATACTGGGGGTGATCCCATGGTCAGGAATACTAAAAGAAAAGGGAGTTCAAGACGGATGGGAGTTTCTCAAAAGGGAGATACTGAAGGCACAATTTCAAACAGTTCCAATGAGGAAGAAAAATGGGAGATGTCTCAAGAAACCAGGATAGATGACTAAGGAACTTTCAACTGAACTAAGTTTTAAATGGAAATGTATAAGAAAGGGAAAAATAGGGAAATCACCAAAGAGGAATTCAAACAAATAGCTAGCACGTGTAGGGGTAAAGTCAGAAAAGCTAAAGCACAGAATGAACTCACACTTGCTAGAGAGGTTAAGAACAATAAAAAAGGGCTTTTTGGGGTATGTCCACAGCAAAAGGAAGAAGAAGGAAATGGTAGGGCCACTGTGTGGAGAAGATGGCAAAAAGTTAAGAGGGGACAGAGAAAAGGCAGAATTACTCAACACCTTTGTTTTAGTCTTCTCAGAAAAGGCAAAGGGTGCTCAACCTGAGGATAATGGAGCAGAGGACAGAATGGGAGAATTTCAGCACAGAATAAGTAACGAGATAGGACAGGAATACCTGGTTAATCTAAATGAATATAAGTCTCCAGGACCAGATGAATTACATCCAAGGGTACTAAAAGAACTGGCAAATGTAATATCGGAACCATTGGCAATAATCCTTGAGAACTCCTGGAGAACAAGAGAAATCCCAGCAGACTGGAGGAGGGCAAACATTGTCCTCATCTTCAAAAAGGTTAGTTTGACATCAATACCAGGAAAGATTCTAGAACAGTTCATTAAACAGAGCATCTATGAACATTTAGAAGGTAATGCCATGAACACTAAAAGACAACATGGGTGTCTGAAAAACAAGTAATGCCAGACTAATCTGATCTCTTTTTTTGATAAAACTACCAGCTTGCTAGATGAAGGGAATGCAGTAGACATAGCATATCTGGAATTCAGTAAGGCTTTTAACAAGGTCCCCCACGATATTCTTGCAAACAAGATAGTAAAATGTGGGCTAGACAATAAACTGTTAGGTGGATTTGTAACTGGTTGACTGACCAAACCCAAAGGGTGCTCAGCAATGGCTCCTCTTCTTCATCCTGGAGAGAAGTGACCAGTGGGGTGCCACAGGGTTCTGTCCTGGGCCCAGTGCTCTTCAACATCTTTATCAACAATTTGGATGAAAGAATAGGGGGCATGCTTATCAAATTTGCAGATGACACCAAATTAGGAGGATTAGTTAATACCCTAGAGCAGGGGTAGGCAACCTTTCCCCTTTAAGGGCCGAGGGACTTCAGCTCCCAGAAGCCTCAGCCATGTTGGCCAATAGTCCCATGTTGGCCAATAGCTCCTGGGATTCTGGGAGCTGAAGTCCCTCAGCCCTTAAAGGGGAAAGGTTGCCTACCCCTGCCTTAATAGATTAGAAATTTGGGTCAAAACTCACAAAATGAATTTCAATGGGGAGAAATCTAAGATACTGCACTTAGGCAGAAAAAATGAAATGCATAGATATAGGAAGGGGGACACCTGACTTAACAAGACGACATCTGAATTGGATCTAGGAGTAGTAGACCACAAGTTGAACATGTCAACAGTGTGATGCGGCAGCTAAAATGTCCAATGTGATTTAAGGCTGCATCAATAAAAGTATAGTGTTTAGATCAGGGGTTGGCAACCCTAGGCCCGCGGGCTGGGTGCAGTCCACGGAACCCGTCGGACCGGCCCCTGCCCAGTCCTGCTGCCACCACTGCCGCCACCTTTCGCAGCTGTGGGCTCCTCCGGGGCACCATTTTGGATTCCAAAATGGCACCCCAGAGACTTCCGCGATGTTTTCTGTCGCAGGAAAGGTAGCACGAGACTTTGGGCGCCATTTTGGAATCCAAAATGGCCACTGGAGGACCTCACAGCCGCGCTGGGCCTCTCATAAGCCCAGTGCAGTCGAGGGAGCCATCCTGGGCCGCCTTTCGCAGCTGTGCTGGGCCTCTCGTAGGCCCAGCACAGTCAAGGGAGCCCTCCTGGGGGGGCTGGGGGGCCGCACTGGGCCTCTCGGAGGCCCGGCACGGTCAAGGGAGTCTTCCTGGGGGAGCCCCTCAGCCGCCAAAATGGTGCCCCACCCCCCGCACGCCGACGAGGAGGGCTGCTCTGGGCCTTCCTTCGGCCTGGTGCCTTTCCTGCAACCATCCTCGGTGGCATGCAGGGCAGCAGGAAAGGCACTGGGCCCAAAGAATGCCCCTAGCCGCCCCGCACACCACCGAGGAGGCCTGCTCTGGGCCTTCCTTGGGCTTGGTGCCTTTCCTTGGGAAAAGGGGTTTTCTGGCCAAAATTTCTGCAGAGTGGGTGTGCCATAGCCTTACTCTGCAGCTGAGAGCATGTGACATGGCCAAAGTGCAAGGGAGGAAAGAGCGTGCGCACGATCCAGACCTCCCAGCCATGAGGACAGAGGTTGGTTGGGAGGGTTTATTTCTGTTTTCTTGGGGTTTTCTGGGTAAAATTTCTTCAGAGTGGGTGTGCCATAGCCTTACTCTGTGGCTGAGAGAGTGTGACTTGGCCAAAGTGGGTTTGCATAGACAAGCAGGGATTCGAGGCCAGCTCTGCAGACTCCAGCCTCAGACACTTGATTCATTTATAAGTATTTGAAAGGGTGTCATGTCGAGGATGGAGCAAGCTTGTTTTCTGCTGCTCTAAAGAATAAGACACAGAATATGGATGCAAGCTACAGGAAAAGAGATTCCACCTAAACATTAGGAGCAATGTCCTAACAGTTGGAGCTGTTCAACAGTGGAACAAACTTCCTCGGAGAGTGGTGGACTCTCCTCCTTTGGTGGTTTTTAAACAGAGGCTGGATGGCCATCTGGCAGGTGCGCTTTATTTGTGAGTTCCTGCATGGCAGGGGGGTTGGACTGGATGGCCGTTGGTCTCTTCCAACTATGATTCTATGATTCTATGAGCCTAATGACCTGAACAGAGCAGTAGAGGACAGGAGGTCTTGGAGATGTCTCATCCACAGGTTTGACATGAATCAAGGTTGACTTGAGGGCAGTTTTTATACAGCAGGCAGAGTCTGAGTGTGGCAGGGCTCCTCTCCACCCACAGGCAGAAATGCTGGAGTTTTTATGCTGCAGACAGAGTCTGGGTGTGGCAGGGCTCCTCTCCACCCACAGGCAGAAATGCTGGAGTTTTTATGCTGCAGACAGAGTCTGGGTGTGGTAGGGCTCCTCTCCACCCACAGGCAGAGCTGGAGTTTTTATGCTGCAGACAGAGTCTGGGTGTGGCAGGGCTCCTCTCCCACTTGAGGGCAGTTGTTAACAACAACAACAAATGGTTTTAGCTGATAGTTCCTTTTTTTGGATCACCCTTACTGGCTACAGGAGCAAAGAATTTATGGCTTGTTCTGTTTTTTGAGCAATTAAATCATGCCCTGTGAGTGAACCTGCCTGTACATCTGGCTGGTCACTGTGGATGTTGAAGTGCTAGACTTGGTGGATCACTGGTATTATCTACACTAGAGGAAGGCAAAGTGTGACCCTGGACCTGTGCATCACCACAAGGCAACTCAGATCTGGCCAGCCAGGTCTTGCATGCTTAATATGAAGGTTACTTATAGGAGATCCTTGAAAAGTATTGTCCTCTAAATTGGAGCATTTGCCATGAGAGAGTCTAACCCCTTAACACACAACTAGAAAACACAAATGCAAGAAAGCTAGCTTTGCTTAAAAAATCAGTAGTTTTTGAAAACCATTAGAAAGCACGTGAATAACTTGAGTAAAGATGCCTCTCATTTTCATAAAACTCATTTGCATAATGTTGCTTGTTAACATGTTGGCTGGCACATCAGCTTCTTTCTCCCTCTTTCTTTCTTTGTTTCCAGTAAAACCCTGCATTTACAGTGGGTGTTTACTCCTATAACAAGAGGCTTAGAATTCTTTCTCTTTTTTTAGTGCTTCATGACCTTGGCTTTTGCTCTTCAAGCTGAGGGATTGAAACTATGAAGTTCTGAGTTATATGTTTATATCCCACCCACCACCCATGATGTCTAATAGTTAGCTTGGCTTGCATTAGTTCTGTCCATAGTACCATCCATTTGCTTTACATTAATTCAGTCCATATCACCATCCAATTCCATAACTACAGGTCTGAACAGATTTACAGGTGTGCCACAATTGCTGCATCTGCATTGCAAAAATAATGTAGTTTCGAACTTCATTAACTGTTGTAGTTCAATGCAATGGAATTCTGGGATTTTTAATTTTGTGAGATACGTAGACATCTCTGTGAGAGAGCTCTGGTGCCACAACAAACTACAGCTCCTGTGATTCCATAGCATTGAGCTACGACAGTTAAAGTGGTGTTAAACTGGAGTGCAGATGCAGCCAATGATACAAATATAATTTCTTGGGAATAAGAAAATATAAAGAATTTATGAAGTCACAGAAACATAGGAAACTACCTTATATTGATTCAGATCATTGTTCCACCTAGCCTCAACTCCATCTAGAAGCAATGGCTCTTTAAAGTTTCAGGCAGAATTCCTAGTGGTACCTGGAAATAAATGGTATTATCTAGTAATTGTCTGTTCAAAGATTATTGAGGCCTGATCTTTCTTAGTTTCCCACGTCAGACAAGATAGGATGTACTTAGAGTAATATGGAGGCAGAAAACTCCTCAGAAGACCAGCATAGATAGACCTCATGCTCATCCCACCTTCCATGAACTCTTTTACTTCCAAAGAAACGCTTACCCCATCTGCCTTTATGTTCTCATCTCCCATCTTGTTCCTGGCTATGAGCCCTATGATCCTTAAAATCTCCTGCTTCACACTGCAGAAGGACACCTACAATCATAGGAGGTTATCACACGTGGGCCAGAAAGCGAAAATAAAGTGGAAATGAGGCATTCCGAAAATAAACGGGAAATAAACAATAATTCCGCAAACGTCATTACCTTAATTGCAAATTTACAGTAATCGCATTAAACGTCCACACACAAGCGAAAAAAGCCCGTAAATGTACTACAAATGAGCCTCTTGCACATGCGCAGATAGAGGAATGCTCGCTGGAACCATGGCAACAGCAGGGAAATGCTCCCAAATGCGCATTTGGTTATCACATTACGGTAAATTCGAAATTACCTTAATTGCGCATTTGCATTTCCTCCAAAGAACCGAATTTCAAAAGATCTCGTTTCTGTCCACTTTCTGTCCAGTTTCTGTGCGACGTCATGTGAAAACACGGGCCACTAATCTGGTTTCGGTCGGGATTTTGTGTGGATTTTGTGTGGATTTGGCCCCGTGTGAAAACGTCCATAAAGACATAGAAATGGAAAAGACTGCAAGAGCCAAACAGTCCTGCCATGCAGAAATGCAGAGTTAAAGTACTCCTGAAAGACAGTCATCCAACCTCTATATAAAGACCAAAGAAGGAGAGTCCACTGCCTTCTGAGCCAGTTTATTTCACTGTTCAACACTTCTTATCATCAGGAAAATTTCCCTTATGTTATGATGGAATCGTTTTTCCCTTTGTAATTTGCATCCAGTGTTTTGTGCCCTGATTTCTGGGGCAGCAGAAAACAAGCTTGCTCCATTTTTCTATCTTTTATCCCTTCAGATATTTAAAGATGGCTATCATACCACCAGTCTCCTCTTCTCCAAGCTAAACACAAATATCACCATAGGTTGTTTCTCATAAGGCTTTATTTCCAGACCTTTGATCATCCTGATTGCCCTCCTCTGGGCAGATTTTAGCATGTCAATATTCTTCTTGAAATGGGGTGTTCAGAAATGGGCAGAGTATTTCAAGTGAGATCTGGTCAAAGCAAAATAAAGTGCGACTATTGTTTACCTCAATCTGGACAGTATATTCTTTTTGATGGAGTCTAGAATTGCATTGATCTTTTGGGGCAAGGGGTGGAGGGGGATACCACAACATACTGTTGAATTGTGTTTAGTTTGTGGTTTACTAAGTTCAAAAACATTCTGTTTTACTGCACTATATACCTCAAATTCTCTTTGACAATGCTTATTTGGTGCTTATCATCTTATAAATATTCAAGCATCTTTTTTCTTATTTAATGAAGTTTTATTACATATTTCATACTTTACATATATGACATTTTATACATTTCTCTTATTATACACACATTGACTTAACCATGACAATCTCATTTCCTTGTTATTTAACAAATGTATTTTCGAGCTTTTTCTTGTCTTCCTTCATCTCTTGTTCTTCTATTTCTTCTTCTTTTTTTCCCCCTCCATCTAAACTTCCTAGCTACAGTCACGTTAAGTAGATAAAATGTCTTATTTCTTTTTATGTCTTGCTTTCTTTCAGGAAAGTATATTAGATTACCTGCTTTTTTATTTTATGAAGAATAAAAAGATCCTTTCGACATAAATTTGTTTCTTCTATTAGTCATTTTCTTATTTCTCAAGAAAGATTCCATTTTTTTTTCTATCAGATGGAATTTATGTTATCTTTATAATTTTAGAAATTTATTTTCAAGTTTTATCCTAAGACATTTCCCATAATCTTGCAACCTCTTTCCAGTTTTCTATATGTTTTTGAACAGCTTCGTTATTTAGATAGGTTGTAATCTTATCCATAGTTGATAATTCCATCAACTTTAAAATCCATTCTTCTGTGGATGGAGTCCTCTGCTCTTTCCATTTTCTAGCATATGTTATACAGGCTGCTGTTACCATATATAGGATGATTTTACCATATTTCCTTTCTATTTGAGTGTCTGTTTCTTCAAACATATTTAAAAGGAAGAGTCTTGGTGTGAATCTAAGTTTAATGTTTAAAGTTGTTATAATTTTCTTATAAATTTTTCTCCAAAATTCCTTTACTTTGGAGCACTGCCACCACATGTGGTAGATTGTACCTTTTCCTTTTTTACATTTCCAACAGGTGTCTCTTATGTCTTTTTTTCCTTTTGGCTATTTTTGAGGGTGTTAAATACCACCTGTAGTGTTGATAAAATGTGTTGATGATGAATATACAGCTTACAGTCCATGAAGTCAAGTCATCAAGACATCCAGATCTTCAAGCAAGCTTTCTTTTATTGCAAAATCAGCATGAGCAAAAACAAATAATAATAATAATAATAATAATAATAATAATAATAATAATACCATCTTCACTTTAGCCAGAAGGCTAAACAGGAACAAAGCCTAACTGCTTAACTGCTACATGATTCAAAATTGGTTAGTTGCAGCATCAGGAAAATATTTTAATTAGTCCATTACAGCTTAAAGGTTAAAAGACAAGTGACAAACTTTTCTGGATCACAACGTTCAGCCCCCAATTCTCCACCCATTTGGGTGTAGCCCTTTCAGACTGATTGGTAGATGATGCATGATGTGTGTTAGCCCAACCTTTAATTACCATATTAAATCATGTGACTGCAGTTCCCATAACATTCCCATGTTTATGAATCCTTTTTGTAAACAAAGCTCTTTCTCACAGAACTGTAGCTCGTTAACTGCTTGTTTTGGCTAAAACACACCTGGGCTGATAATTGTGAAACTGGCCTCAGAAAACAACTTTTCTCAGCAAGGAAAAATACAGACACACATCTTTACATTTCAACATTTTAACATTGACTATATGTCCCATCACATTCTAACAATCCCCTCCTGAAATGTATGATGTGTGTATGCTGTACACTAAACTAAAACTGTTACAAAACTAACTTAGCTCAATGGCTAGGCCTAAGCTTAAGACATGCCAAGTAGACGTGACATCTGTTCATATCTATCAATGGTCAATGCCTTTGTCAAGATGTCTGCTTGATTATGGTTTGACTCAATGTATTGCAGACTCACAATCCCATTCTGTACCATTTCTCTGACATTCTGATACCTCACACCAATGTACTTTGTTCTGCACTTCAAGTTCTCAGCTTCAGCCATGGCAATGCATGTTGGAGAATCCTCATTTATCATCACTGGATCAACACATTTTTCATTCAGATCTTTCAACAACTGTCTAATCCATTCAATCTCATTAACTAACTCAGATAAGGCCCCAAATTCTGCTTCTCCTGTACTTTGGGCTATGTATCTCTGTTTTCTACTTCTCCAAACAATTGTGCTTTCTCCAAACTTAATCAACAATCCTGTCACTGACTTTCTATCCTGTAGCTCAGAAGCAAACGAACTGTCAACAAAACATTCAAGTCCAGCTCAACTGTTTTGCAACTTCAATTTCCTGTCTATGCTACCCTTCAAATATCTTAACAAATGTTTCACTGCTGTCCAATCTTCCACCGTAGGACAATTTGCCTTTCTTCCAAGTATCCCCACAGCAAAACAAATGTCAGGCCTAGTATTGTTAGCAATAAACATCAAACTCCCAACAAAACTCCTATACATCTCTGAATTTTCAAACTCCTTAGTCCCTTCACTATTCACATAACCAACTGACATTGGACTCTTCACTGTTTTTGCATCCTGCAATCCACACTTCTCTATCAAACTCTGAATTTTCCTTTGTTGACTCAACAAACAACTCCCATCTTCACTCCATTCAACATCAATTCCCAAATAAGACCTTAAAACTCCAAGATCCTTGACACTAAATTTCTGTGACAATTCCTTTCTTATTGTTTGAATCTCTTGCTTTGAATTTGCTGCCACACACAAGTCATCTACATAAATCACCAAAATCACATCTCCTTTTGTGTAAACACACGCGTCAGTTATACTGCGTTTGTAACCTAGCTTCACCAGCTCTTCATGTATGCAAAGATTCCAGCTTTTGGCACTTTGCTTCAAACCATACAAAGCTTTCTTCAATTTGTATACTTTTCTAGCATGATCCTGCTGAAACCCTAAAGGTTGCTCCATGTAAACAGTCTCCTCAAGACTTGCATTCAAGTATGCGATCTCAAAATCAAAATGATGCACCAATTGACCTCTCCTTGCTGCTAAAGCCAAAACCAATCTCAAACTCTCAGACTTTGCTGTTGGAGAAAAAGTTTTATCAAAATTCTCAAACCTTTGTTGTGCAAACTCTTTAGCCACCAATCTGGCCTTGTATCTCTGGCTACCATCCGGCATCAGCTTCCTCTTGTAAACCCATTTGCAACCTATCACCTTATGATTTGCAGGTCTGTCAACAATTTCAAACGCTTTTTTGTCTACCAAAGACTTGAACTCCTGCTCCATTGCAGACTCCCATTTCAACCTCTCTTCATCACAACACTCTTGTACTTCCTTGTAACTCTCAGGCTCCTCTACCATGACTACACAAGCTTTAGCTTCCTGCACTTTAAAACGATCTGGAGGTTTCCTAACTCTAGTTGTCCTCCTCAAAACAATTGTCCTTGTTTTTCCCTCATCATCCTCAGTATCTGTACTTGAATGTGCCTCTTTGTCTGTGTGTCTCCTTGTTTCTGTCATTCTAGGTGCTGGTGGGCATGTGTGTGACAACTTGTCTGATGTACTAGCCTCATCCTCTGAAGAATCTGATTCTTGCTTCACTGCCCCTCCATTTCTGGCAGGTGGTGCTGTCTGTGTTTCTAACTGACCTAGTCTGAAAAACACCTCTTTGTTTGAATGAATTTTTTCCCACCCAGATTGTTTCTCAAAGTTTGCACTTCTTGAAAAAAGAACTTCTTGTCCACCCTGTATAACCAACAAACTGTTCCCTGTATAACCAACAAACATCAAACGTCTCCATTTGGGCTGACCTTTCTTTCTGAAAGCTGCAGGTACATACACATTTGCATACTGCCCAAACACTCTAAGATATTTCAAGTTGTGTGGTCTCTTGTAAAGCATGTGGTAAGGAGTATTCTGCACAGCAGAATTCCAAGTGTGGTTTGTCAGGAAATTAGCTGTGAGAATTGCCTCCCCCCAAAGGTGCTCAGGAGCATTTGCATCAAGCATCATACAATCTTTTACTTGCTTCAAAATGGCAATCTTTCTCTCAGCAAGTCCATCCTCAGCTGGGCAAGAAGGGTTCGTGGTACAATGCCTAATGCCCCTTTTTCTTAACCAATTGGTCAATTGTTGAGACAAGAATTCTCCTCCCCTATCTGTGACCAAGGTTCCCACTTTGTAGTCAAATTGTCTCTCTATCATGTTCACCCATTCCTTGAATCTCTCTCCTGCTTCACTCTTTTCTTTCAAAAGAATTGCATAGGAAAATCTTGTGAAGCGATCCACAATCACCATGAAGTATTTATTTCCTCCTTGCGTCTTAGGAGAAATTGGCCCAGCTAGATCACAGTGCAAAAATTCAAATGGTCTTTTGGCTTTAAGTTTTGTTCGTTTTGCCACAGGATAAGCCTTCAGCTTAATCTTGCTGCAAACTAAACACTCTAAGTGGTTTGAGCATGCTGACATTTTAAACTCAGGACAAACTTTCTCCAATTTCAAAAGATTCAGAAAACCAACATGACCCAACACTCTGTGAAAATAATGAATACTTTAACTGTTTCTTCTTCTGTTTCTATATCCATTAATAATTTATAAAACTTGGATATTAACTTTTGGTTGTCTGGTTGTAATATTTTGTCTAATTTTGTCTCCGTATTCTGTATTCCTACTTTGTTGTCTCTTTTGAATGTTAGTGAAATTTGATAATAAAGATATCAGTGACAGTCTATTCCCTCTGAAGCTAATTATTTTGTTTTAAGTTGGTATTTTCTGTTGTTTACTTTTAGTAGTGTTTTATATGTTAACCAGTTTCCTTTGTGGAGATTTTCTCTTTTGAAGAAAGCTTCATGTGTTGAAGTCCAGACTGGAATTTTAGGAGATAATCTTTCTTTATATCTACACCATATCCTTAGTAGAGATCTTCTCATGAAATGATTGTTAAATTCTTTGTTAGATTTTATTTTATCATAGCAGAGGAAGGCATGCCATCCAAAGTGTATACCCGCTCCTTCTAATTTTAACATTTTTTTTTATTTTGCAATGTTATCCAGTCTCTAATCCAGACCAAAGCACAAGCATGGTAGTAAATTTTAATCCTTGCCTTTTTCCTGCCCCAGATAAATTTGGATACTTCCTTATCACATTCCAAGAATAGCTTGTCATTTGTAATAATTGGTAGGGTTTGGAATAGAAATATCAGTTTTGGTAAAATGGACATCTGTATACATGAAATTCTCCCTAGGAATAACAAGTTTAAGTTGGACCACTTTACCAAGTCCTTAGATATTTGTTTCCAAACCTTGACATAGTTATTTGTGAACAAATCCAAATTCTTCTTTGTTATGATTACTCCTAAATATTTTACTTTCTCTGTTATTTTTAAGCCAGATAGTTTTTCCAATTCACCTTCCTCTTTTTTGTTTAGGTTCTTAGTTAATATCTGGCTTTTTGTTTTGTTCACCTTGATTCCTGAACATTCTCTAAATTTATACAGGGTTTCTATTAAATTGTACGTGCTATCTTTAGGATTGTCCAAGAAGATTGCTAGGTCATCTAGCATCTTGAGCTAGATAGCCTAAACATGCAAGGGAGTGGCATTATCTTTGTCCCGTTCTTGCACATTTTCTTCAAACGCTATGCAAGGAAGTTGACTTTATCAAGTTCCTCTTTTATCTGAGGGATCGAGTGTTCTTTGCCATTTGTCAATTTACCTGCATCTATCTGGTTGCCAGGGCTACCAACTAGTGTACCACAGTATTACTCAGATAGGCAGATTAGCATCAACACTCCCCTTAAGTAATCTTAAATATTGGAATTTCAGGACATTTAACACAGGAGAATAAGCAGGTTACTTGGTAATCATTCAGGCTATTTTATTAATATAAACATACATTTCCATTCCTCTTGGGAAGGAACATAGACTTTTCATTCTTATGCTTTACATTGCCTATAAGGAATCAAGCATCCTGTCTTGTATCATATTTGCTATAGCAAGCATTGTAGTGTACTGAAGTATCACCCTAGACTACAGTATCTAATAGCCTAGATCCTGAACATTATCAGGTACAGCACTCAGCCATGAACAGCATAGTAGGCAGCTCTTGCAGAGCATCTGTAAGACAATGGAAGTCACTCAGAGACAACTTGCCTTTATCTGATCTAGCATCAGCTTATATACTATCTCAAGGGTTTCCTTCTCTCCACATCTACCTATCAGGTTCAGTGGTAGAGTGTTAACTAGCCTTCTATTATCAGCCAATTAACAGTATGCTTTACTGGTCTTTTGCCTCCACCCAATTGTTCAAGGTCACCCATCATCCAGTGGCAAATCAGATTGTGCCAGCCTTCTGTACAAGGCCATTACTCATCCATTCACACAAGAGTGTAACTCGCCACTGTTAATCTGGCTATCTGCCATCAGATGTTTGCCTTTTGTATGATTCAGCTTAAGGACAATTGTACTAATTAAGTACACTTTTTTATTTCCTGTAAATACAGTTTCCCTCCTCCTCTGCAGATGGACTCTCATTTTCTTTATCTTATGTTTATATGCAGGTTGTTGATACTTAGGTGGCTGAACACACAGAATTTTCTTTATTGTATGTGGTTAATTCTATGAAAATACCAGTCACACTTATTTTCTTTCCCTCTCCAATATACAGGTTTTAGAGTCTTTAACTTTGCACTCACAAAGAATACATAAAATATAGCATCCAACCTACAAGTCTCCTCTGTCATGGAATTGCTCTCCATGTGACTCACAACATTGGACAATCTGCATTCTAAATCATGTGGAGAGCCTTTAAAGACAGAAGTGGCTCAAACCTTCAGCATGTCATCATTGTCATGAGAAAAGTGATGGAAGTGATGGTGGAACATACTTCCCTTTCTCATACATTTAGGGCCTTCATTTCAATAATTCTTGTACAAGTCTTTTCTCTTTCCCCAATCCTTCCTCAAAATCTGTGAAGGGTGGGCAACTGTGGTGGAGACCAAAATGGCTAAAAAAAAATGGAGAAATAGTCATTTTTGCATGGTTTGGTGATTGTGGGAAGGTTGGGGTAGTGGGTGTTTTTTTAAAACCAGTTTTAGAGGGGAAAATCATTCAGACATTTGGGGTGTGTGGTGGACATAGGCCCAAAACACACTGCAGAAATAATTCAGTTTCAGACTGCTTGAATTGCCCTGGCTCAGTGCTAGAGAATCCTGAGAATTTCTGACAGAGAAGGCTAAGGGTCTCACAAAACTACACTTCCCAGAATTCCCTAGCATTGAGCTAGGGCAGTTAAAGCAGTCTCAAACCAGATTATTTCTGCAGTGTGTTTTAGACCTTATATGAAAGTTAAAAGGGATTGGGGCTCTACATGGCCTGTAAATTGTAATCTCTCTATCCTGGTTTGTCCCCTTAGTCCACACAGACTAAATACAATAAAGCTCAAGTATGTATACATTTGTATGTATTTCCTTCCCCTTCCCACTATCCTGGTTTATCAGACCAAGGGACTGCCAGGGACTAGGGCCCTATCTGCAAGGGTCAGGATACTCCAGGGGTAGCCCGGTGTATTCTGGCCTTGAAGCTGACCTTACCTCAACCTGACTCTCCATTACCTAGCCCTCCATTTCTGTATCAGGGCATCTGTCTGCATGATCTGCCCAGCACATCTGCCACCACCATGGGTCAATATCTTCTGAGGTCAGAATGAGACACCCAGTGACAATTAGTTTGCTAGTCACCTTATTGTGACCTCAGAGTGAGTGAGCTGCAATAGCAGTGGATGTACCAGCTAGCCCAGCAGACAGCTGCCCTAGTGCAGAACTGGAAGGATCTGGATCTTTCCAGAAGATCCAAAGTGAGAGGAAAAATTTTAAAATACGTGTTAAGTATGTTATAATCCCAGTTCTGGTGTGGAACATGATAGATGTCTTCTGGATTGCTTGCACCAGAAAGCAGGGTTTGGGCTGTGCATCTTCCAAAGATGATGATGCCAGAATAGGGGGGAAGCAAACCTTTTTTGCTTGTGCTGACAAGTCCTAAGTCTTTCAAATCTCTGCATAACATAAGAACTGATGTCCAAGTTTGCTCTTCCTTACGCATCCTTTTCTTTTCTGTTCTATTTTGCCTTTTAAATGGGGTGCTATGGGGAAGAACTGTATTTTCAAAAAAATAAAATAAAAAATGAACCTGCACAACCATCACTGGAATGCTTTCTGGCTGCAGAGTAGAATTTTAAATAAATCTTTTCAAATAAATGATCAGTCATGTTCTGGGAGAACTGTAGTTCAGTGGTAGAACACATGCTTTGGATATAGTATGTCACAGGTTCAGTCTCTGGCATTTACAATTAAAAATAAGCAAAGAGCAGATTCGAGGAAAGGCATCTGCTGAACAGCACTTGTCAGGCCTGGTAGACAATGCTGAATTTAATGGACAAATACTCTATTACACTATAAAGCAGGTTCTTATTTCTGAAAAAGTATTAAAACATTGCTGCCCCATCGTATATTCTGGAAGTTGGCATCCTGTTAGTGGCATACTCAAGTGTAACAGGAAAGTTATGCCTGCATTTTTGCTTGGTGCAGATGGAGGCATTTAGCACACCTCCCTGCACTTTTCACTTACTGTTCTTAAGCCAAGTCACTCTCCTCCCTGCAATATTTATTGGCCACAGATCATAAAGGCATGGCCAGGAAGCATCTGGGTGCATTCATGGGGTACTCTGAAGACCCAGGGGTGATCCAGAAACATCATATCATCCTTGTGCAACCAGCTGCAGAAAAGCAGGGAGATGCCAGACCAACCATCATGACCTCTTCTTTCTTCTGGCCATTAAATGCTAGCCAAACTCTATACTGTATTAAATTGTGAGTCTCTTTTGATGTGTTCTTTTCATTGTAGGAATAGGAGAAATCAGTGAAAAACAAAGTACTGTATCTCTGATTTTATAGTTAAATAATGCAATCAGGAAGTCATTAATCAAGGCTGCATTTGCCCTTCTCCCCCCCCCCCCCAAAAAAAAAACCATAACAATGAAAGAAAGTAAATTCCAAAGAGATGGAGTTACATCACTCTATCAAGCCACTTTCGGTGGTAAAAATAGAACTTTGTGGACAGGGCTCTGAGATCTGAGGCCAATTCATTAATCTGCTATTTTTCAGTGCAGGTGGATTTCAGAGTTCAGGTACTTTACAAAACCATTCAAAAGCAGCCAGCAAAAGTGACTTTCCTTTGAAATTATTTTTGATGGAGGCAGCACAGTATTATATCGCCCCCCCCCCCTCCAACAGGGTGCAGCTGAGTTAATGACAGAATCTAGCACAAGCTCCCCTACACTCTTCATTTTCCTGGAGAGCTCCTTTTAAAATTTCCATGTATGTCCAACAAATCACAGTAAAGGGGCAGATTTCTTTTGTGTGCTGGCTAATGAAACCCAGAAACTACATGCTGGGATTTCTCACATGGATTTCTCAAGTATGCTGAAAAGTTCCTAATGATCAATGAAGCCAATTCTAGTCAGTGCTAATGATTAACTCCCTTTTGTTGTCTGCAAGAGGAGAAAACAAGAGACACTGGAATGTGGTACCACATGGCCATAGTCTTCAAAACTACTCAGTCTGCAAATTATAAGATTTTATTTCTCTCTGCAGGAAAATCAATATGTATAAAAGCCAGTGTGGGAAGTTCTCGACTATTCTAGGATGGATACAATACAAGTAAAGGAGTGGGACTATACTAAAATGGAGTAGATCAGTTCACAATGGTTCTCACTAAATGCAGAGAAACCTTGTAGATCTTAATCCCCTTGTCTCTGCCTATCACCCATCTCTTGTGACTCATGTTATGAGATGCTAAGGAAGAAAAGAATACTCACAAATATTCTTATTCATAACAAGGAAGGAAGTGCTGACACATCAGGACA
This sequence comes from Phrynosoma blainvillii, assembly GCA_026167975.1. Taxonomy (NCBI): domain Eukaryota; kingdom Metazoa; phylum Chordata; class Lepidosauria; order Squamata; family Phrynosomatidae; genus Phrynosoma; species Phrynosoma blainvillii. Next base: position 302,282,905 of record JANUYF010000004.1, read on the forward strand.
TCCACTCAAAAATTGGTATTTCCAATCTCCTTCATGCAATGACTACCATCCCCTCCAAACTCACTTGTTACCTGCAGAACTGTCCCCAGACATGGCCATTTTATGAATGGTGGAGAAGGATGGGTACCCAAGAAGTATTCAACTAAATATCATCCTCTGGCATCTCCTGATGACCCCCAGGGGGTGGATCCTGTAATAGGGAGCCAGCCAAATGCTTCTCCTTTGTCCACCCCACCTCTCCACTGTCCACTAAATGACCATGGGAAGGTTTTGCAGCCAACAGGTAATTCCTGAAGAAAAAGACAAGGGTGATGAAATTATGTTCTTCCTAAATAGAACTTTTTGCTTCATTTTCCCATGCAGGATCTCAGCCAATACTTGTGGCAAGATCTTTAATGGGCATCTCTGCCCAAAGCTTTTTTTCCCCCTTCCCTTCAGGATATACTTCCTCTAATTTTCACACTTCCTTCAGATCCAAGTTTAATCCAACTTTATGTATGATACATTCAGTATAGAAGTTAAACAGGATAATAAAATGAGACCTTACCTGACCCCCTTGTCATTTTTCCTTATTGAGGACTGATAGTGGCTTCTTGTCCCAAATAAAGGCTATACATCAGGACAATGTTGTGGCTCACCCATTTCTTGAAGAGTGAACCATATTACACATGGATCAATAGTACACCTATGCTTGCATAGATCGTCAACAAGATGCTGCTTGATGTAATGTTTTATTACTGAAGCAATTTAAAAACACCTCACCAAATATATATATATATATATATATATATATATATATATATATATATAGTATCCTCAGTTAAAAACACTTGCTTCAGTAAGATATTTGAAATATCCCTTTAAAGGAACAGTGTTTAATGTTATTTCATATGGTTCTTTATCGGGTTAATGTTCAGTATCTATGTTCCATTTCTTCAGAAATACAAGGGGTTTGTAGAGAATAGAAAGTGAAAACAAACGTGTATATATTAGTGGGCCAGGCCTATCAGTGGGTTGGTGTTGGAACTGGAAGAGAGTCTGAAGTGGAAGTTGAGCTGAAACTGTGGAGAAAGAGCTGGAATTAAAGTTGAAAGAAAAGTGGAGAAGGGGGAAAAGGCTTTTGCTCTTGTTAATAGATAACTTCACTTTATTCTATTTTGCTATGCATATTTGCAGTAGCCTATGACTATAAGCAACAACATTTTGGAATTGCATTGTAATATAAAGTCGAAGATTGGGTTGGTGGAAACAGCCTATAATCATAGAATCAAAGAGTTGGAAGAGACCACAACCCTGGGCCATGCAGGAACTCCTAATCATCCCCGACAGATGGCCATACAGCCTCTGCTTAAAGACTTCCAAGGAAGGAGAATCCACCACACTCCAAAGGAGTGTGTTCCACTGTCAAACAGCCCTTACTGTTGGGAAGTTCCTCCTAATGTTGAGGTGGAATCTCTTTTCTTGGAGCTTGCACCCATTGTTCCGGGTCCTAGTCTCTGGAGCAGCAGAAAACAAGCTTGTTTCCTCCTCAATATGACATCCCTTCAAATATTTAAACATGGCTATCATATCACCTCTTAACCTTCTCTTCTCCAGGCTAAACATTCCCAGCTCCCTAGGTCATTCCCCATAGGGCTTGGTTTCCAGACCCTTCACCATTTTAGTTGCCCTCCTTTGGACACGCTCCAGTTTCTCCACATCCTTTTTGAATTGAGATGCCCAGAACTGGACACAGTATTCCAGGTGAGGCCTGACCAAAGCAGAATAGAGTGGCACTATTACTTCTCTTGATCTAGACACTATACTTCTATTGATGCAGCCTAAAATTGCATTGGTTTTTTTAGCTGCTGCATCGCATTGTTGACTTATGTTCAACTTGGGGTCTACCTGGATTCCTAGATCCCTTTCACATGTAGTCTCATTCAGCCAGGTGTCCCCCATCACATATCTGTGCTTTTCATTTTTCTGCCCTAAGTGCAGTACCTTACACCATGTTGAACTTCATTTTGTTAGCTTTCGCTCAGCTTTCTAGTCTGTTCAAGTCATTTTGAATTTTGATGCTGTCTTCTGGGGTATTAGATACTCCTCCTAATTTGGTGTTGTCTGCAAATTGATAACTATGCCCCCAATACTGTCATCCAAGTCATTAATAAATATATTGAATAGCACTGGGCCCAGGACCAAGCCCTGTGGCATGCCACTGGTCACTTCTTTCCAGGCTGAAAAGGAGCCATTGTTGAGCACCCTTTGGGTTCAGCCAGTCAACCAATTACAAATCCATGTAACAGTCACTTTGTCTAGCCCACATTTTACCAGCTTGTTTGCAAGAATGTCGTGGGGAACCTTGTCAAAGGCCTTACTGAAATCAAGATATACTATACCCACCACATTCCCTTCATCTACCAAGCTGGTAATTTTATTTTAAAAAAGAGATGAGATTTGTCTGGCATGACTTGTATTGACTTTTTGTGATTATGGAATTACCTTCCAGGTGTTCATGGACTCCCTGTTTAATGATCTGCTCCAGAATCTTTCCTGGTATTAATGTCAGACTAACTGGATGATAATTGTTGGGATCCTCTTTTTTTCCCTTTTTGAAGATGGGGACGTTTGCCCTCCTCCAGTCTGCTGGGACTTCTCCTGTTCCACAGGAGTTCTCAAAGATTATTGCCAATGGTTCCGATATTACATTTGCCAGTTCTTTTAGTACCCTTGGATGTAATTCGTCTGGTCCTGGAGACTTATATTCATTTAGATTAACCAGGTATTCCTGTCCTATCTCTTTACTTATTCTGTGCTGAAATTTTGCTATTCTGTCCTCTGCTCCATTATCCTCAGGTTGAGCACCTTTTGCCTTTTCTGAGAAGATTAAAACAAAGAAGGTGTTGAGTAATTCTGCCTTTTCTCTGTCCCCTCTTAACTTTTTGCCATCTTCTCCACACAGTGGCCCTACCATTTCCTTCTTTTTCCTTTTGCTGTGGACATACCCAAAAAAGCCCTTTTTATTGTTCTTAACCTCTCTAGCAAGTCTGAGTTTATTCTGTGCTTTAGCTTTTCTGACTTTACCCCTACACGTGCTAGCTATTTGTTTGAATTCCTCTTTGGTGATTTCCTCATTTTTCCATTTCTTATACATGTTCCATTTAAAACTTAATTCAGTTGAAAGTTCCTTAGTCATCCATCCTGGTTTCTTGAGACACCTCCCATTTTTCTTCCTCATTGGAACGGTTTGAAATTGTGCCTTCAATATCTCCCTTTTGAGAAACTCCCATCCGTCTTGAACTCCCTTTTCTTTTAGTATTCCTGACCATGGGATCACCCCCAGTATTTCTCTAAGTTTACTAAAATCAGCTTTCCTAAAGTCTAGAATGTGTGTCTAACTATGCCTGGCTTCTCCTTTCCACTGTACAATAAACTCCGGGAGAACATGATCACTCCCATGATCAACTCTTTCCTCTGGGTCCTCAGTCATCAAAACAACTCCCCTTCATTTACATGACTCCCCTCCAGATCATATCTGGTCTCAATTTGCCTTCCTTAAAAGTATACAGATGTCCCGTCAGCACTGATCAGCACTAATTGAGCATAACAACATGTGAAACAAACCCTCCCATCTTTCCTGCCTTCTGTCCAGCAGAACAAAGTAGGTGTAGTGGGCTTGTGCCACTACACTCACCACTAGAATCATAGAATCATAGAGTTGGAATAGACCATAAGGGTCATCCATTCCAACCCTCCACCATGTAGGAAGACACAATCAAAGCACTCCTAATAGATGGTCATCCAGCCTCTGCTTAAAAATCTCTAAAGGAGGAGACTCCACCACACTCCAAGGTAGCACATTCCACTGTCAGACAGTTGTTACCACCAGTAAGTTCTTTTTAATGTTTAGGTGGAATCCTTTTTCTTGTAGTTTTAATCCATTGCTCCATGTCCTAATCTCTGGAGCTGTTCCATGCTCGATGTGGCATTCCTTAAAATTTTAAGATATGGTTATCATGTTACCTCTTAACCTTCTCTTCCCCAGGCTAAACATACCCAGCTCTCTAAGTTGCTTTTCATTAGGCATGGTTTCCAGACCTTTTGTAATGTTGTTCACTCTCCTCTGGATATGTAATTCAGGATGTTCACAAGGGTAACACCTTTGACCTCCCTTAGGACCTGCATTCCTGCTGATAGTGACAACCCATCAACCAAAAAAGAAAACCATAGTTCCTTTTGTTCAAGATGGAGTAATCCAAAAAGATACATCTTTGGGCCAGCAATAAATAAATAAATAATTGTTACTCAGCCCAACTTGCTGGTGACTGAAGGGCACCCACATTAACACTTAGGGAATGTGGGAGGGTAACTCCTAGCACACAAAAATAGGCTGCTTTGGAAATGAGCTGTCCTTTAGTAGTCAGATCTGCCCAGAAGCCCTGGAGATGCTGTGTGCTCTTATAGAAGCTGGGCATCCCTTCTTCCACACAAATGTGCAGAGTAGAAATCCAATGGATGGCAGGAGGTCTAGGATTTTCTTCTTTTCACATTAGTCTATCTCAGTGGTTTCCAAACTCTGGTCCTCCAAGATGGACTTCAGCTCCCAGAAGCCTCAGCCATCTTGGCCAATGGTCTGGGATACTGGAAGCTGAAAACTAAAACACCTGGAAGGCCAGAGTTTGGGAATCACTGGTCTTTCCCAGAGAACCCTTATCTGTTTATCAGATCTAATTTTGAGGTTTTAGGAGACTAGTTGTCATGATAGGGATCTGAACATTTTCTTTTACCATCCTAAGATTGCAATTTCATGCTAGGCACATTAAAGCCAACAAATCATACCTGAGACTCACAATCTCATTACAAATGGGATATTTTATTTTAAAAATGACAATTTGTATTGTGAAGTTGAAGGCTTTGTATTTGTATTATTATGCAACTCCATCAGTGCAAGAAGAAAAAATCATCTCTTTTAATAACAGTGAAACAGAGACACTTAAATATCAAGAGGGTTTTTAATTAGAAACCCTGCCTGTAACTACATTTTACCAGTGGAAAGCAAAGTCACTGAATACTTCTAATTATAATCATTATTCAGTTTTCTTTTCTTAGGTAACCTGATGCATTAATTACTTGGAAAAATATCAAGGCTTTTAGTTTTATTAAACTAAAGTATCATGGAGTACTTAGACTGCTTTGTATTTATGATGTCATAGTCATTCTCTCTCACACACACACACAAACACACATACAACCTATATGAATACTTTATATTAATTAAGTAGTAGAATCAAATGTTAATAAGTTAAATGCACATTTATGATGGGTCCAACTGAAGAAAACAAACTCTCTCCTAAGTTTCTTTTTTTTAAATAAATTTTATTAATTTTTTTTAAAAAACCATATATTCATTACACATACAATATACAAAGAAAAGTATAGCAAACAGATACAAAAACAAGGATAGCAAAGTAATTAAAATATAACTATAGTAAGAAAAAAGTAAAAAATAAAAAGAGAAAAAATAAAAACAATGCACACAACAACAGACTTCCTCATCTTTCATGTCTTATCTCCTATCCTTTATATTCAACTTCATTTTTTTTCTATACTTTACCCTTGTCCATCATACTTATATTTCCCTACTGAATTATGTCAATATACAATTTTATTTTCTTTCCATATTCTGTATCTTGTCCGTCTCTTAATTGAATCTCTAAATTACTCTAACCCTAAAATGAATTTTAGACCCCATTCTTTCTGCAAATATTCAATCAATGGTTCCCAATTTTTTATAAACATCTATTCCCTTTTTTCTTTATCAAGCATGTACGTTTATCAGTCTCCATGTAATCATATTGATTTTGCCATGTTCTTACTGTTGGGATTTCTTTAGTTTTCCACTTCAATGCGTAGTTTATTCTGGCTGCTACTATCAAATAAAACATCAGTTTCCCATATTCATTCTCCAATTTTTCTTCTTCTATTATTCCCAATAAATACATCCTAAGATTTGCTGGAATTTCCATATGTAGTATTTTAGTTACTTCCTTATGTTATTTCTCCAATATTCTTTTGCCTCTTTGCACTTCCACCACTGGTGATAGAAGGTACCCACCTCGTTTTCACAATTCCAACATGCATTCAGCTGATTTTCCCCTAATTTTAGCCAATTTATATAGTGTAAGATACCACCTATATTGCATCTTATAATAATTTTCTTTTATATCCTAGTTCAAAGTAAATTTTAACCTCTTTTTCCAATATTTTCCCCATTGTTCAATATCTATGTTTTGTCCAATATCTTGAGCCCATTTAATCATATGCATCTTGACTATTGTTTCCATCTCTATTTTTAATAACATCTTATAAAATTTTGATATTTTGTGATTATCCTTTAGGACCATTATCTCTTCAAATTCTTTATTCATTATCCCAATATTTTTTGTTTTTTTTGTCCAGCAGAAATCTCTCCCTGAATTGCCAATACGTGAACCAATTACAATTATATTCCTCTTGCGATAATTGTTCTTGAGTTTTTATTTCCATATTTGTCTCAATTTGCTGTATTATTTTGTTATATGTCACCCATTTGTTCTTATCTGTATTATCATTCTTCAGGAAGGCTTCATTTATAGAGGTCCATTTTGGAATAATATCTTTCCATTTAGCTTTAATTTTCTGCCAAATTCTGAAAAGGGGTTGCCTTACATAATGATCATTAAAATCTTTATGTACTTTACTCTTATCATAAATCAAATATCCATGCCATCCATATACATTATCATAACCTTCTAATTCCAAATTCCTTTCTTTCTCTAATTTAATCCAATCCCAATAACCAATTTAAACCACAGGCATAATAATATATTATCAAATCTGGCAGTCCCAATCCTCCTCTGGTCACCTCATCTTGAATTATTTTCATTTTTATTCTGGATTTTTTCCTTCCCCATATAAATTTTGATATATCTTTATGCCATTTTTGAAAAGGTAAATCATTTATAATAATGGGAATATTTGAAATAGAAAAAGCATATTTGGTAACACATTCATCTTTATCATAGAGATTGTCCCTATCCATAATTTCAACTTATCCCATCTATCCATATCTTTTTTAATTTCATTCCAAACTTTTTCATAATTTTTTGAATAAATCCCAATTCTTTGTTGCAAAATTTATCCCCAAGTATTTAACCATTTTTCTCTCCTGAAATTTAGATTTTTCAATTAACTTCTTTTTCATTCCTTGTTAGATTCATTAACAACATTTCTGTTTTCTCTCTTAGATCCTGCAACTCCTACAAAATGTTTAAATATTGTTATAACTGATCAATACTCTCCAAAGGATTCAATATTGAAAACATCAGATCATCTGCAAACTCACGTAGTTTAAGTTCTTCTCCTTTAATTTTTATCCCTTGTATCATATTATCTTCTCAAATTCTATTATTTAATATTTCCAAATTTATTATAAATAATAAAGGGGACAGTGGGCATCCCTGCCTTACTCCTTTTTGGATTTTGCATCCTTTGGTCCTTTCCCCATTTATCAACAAAAAGGCTTCTTGATTTTGATAAATGGATTATATCCATTTTATAAAATTTTGTCCCCTATCCAATTTCTCCAAAACCTTTACCATAAATTTCCAATTTAAATTATCGAATGCTTATTCTATATAAAAAATTGCTAATTTCTTATCTATGTTTTCTCATGATATTCTATCAAATTTAACAGATTTCTAGTATTTTCTTTAATCATTCTATTAGGGAGAAACCCTGCCTGATCATCATGAATCCAGCTATTCAACCATTTTTTCTATCTACTTGCTATTATAGCTGCAAAAATCTTATAATCACAATTCAATAATGATATAGGTCTATAATTTTTGGATCCATTTTTCTCTCTATTTTCTTTAGGTATTAAAGTTATATTAGCCTGTAACCATGTCTTTGGTATTTTCTCAATTCTCAAAGTTTCAATTATGTGTTTTTTTCAGCCGAGTAATTTCATCAATATGAACAGTTGCCATTCATTCATTCTCTCAAGACATTGTATGTAAAAACTCCCAGCCTGAACACTTAATGCCTAAAACTGTATTGAGAAGCATTATACATCTGAGAGGAACTAATGTTACAAATAACTCAGAGCTGCTGTCAAAAACTCCTGTGTTAATCTTTCTTTGATGATGGCCCCATGGGGGTCACATATAGAGCTAGGAAAAGTTACTTTTCAAACTGTAAGTTAAAATCTACAGTTGTACATGCCACTTTGAGGATTGAGATCTCCTGGAGGAACCCTTTTCTCTTTTCCACCATAATAATAATAACAATAATACTTTATTTATACCCCGCCTTTAGCCAGGACTGTCAAGGCGGCATACAAGTTAAAAAGAGTACACCCATACAAATCAGCAACAAATGCCCCCCTTAAAAATATATTAAATCGTTAAACAGATTAAAATCTGATTTAAAACCAAATTAATAAAACATATAACATAAATAGACAGCAGCATTGCAGCCATCTAGGAAAGGGTTATCTGATGGCGTGAGGGAGATTGTGTTATTCTGGGAATGCCTGCCGGAAGAGATCCGTCTTGATGGCTTTTTAAAAGCCATCTAAGTTGGTTATCTGACGGATCTCCTCCAGCAAGGCATTCCACAATCTGGGGGCTGTAGCAGAAAAGGTCCTCTGAGAGGTCATTGCCAGCCTAGTTCTTATTGGATGAAGCAACTTCCTACCAGAGGACCTGAGGGCACGGGGCGGATTATATGGAGATAGGTGATTCCCTAGTAAGATGGGCCCAGGCCATGTAGGGCTTTAAAGGTCAATACCAACATCTTATACTGTGCCTGGAAACTAACTGGCAGCCAGTGTAATGATTTCAAAATAGGAGTGATATGGTCACCTTTTGTTGTTCCGGTGATCAATCTGGCTGCCATGTTCTGCACTAATTGCAGTTTCCAAGTTAGGTATAAGGGTAGCCACATGTAGAGTGCATTACAGAAGTGCTCAATATACTGTGAGGACATGGAAAAGGCCTTTCTCAGTTGTGGCACCCCAAGTGGTAAAATACCCTCCCTTTGGAGGCCCAAGTGGCACCAAGTAAAATTATGGCTGTTTATTAATGTCTTTGTAGGCCACCTGAATTATTCAGAAATGTTGATGCATATGATTTATGTACTTTTATCCTGTAAAAAAACAAAAAAAAAATATGCATGAAAATGACATGGAAAGTGAAATGGCATTGAAATGGAGGTGGAAAAAAGAGAAAGCTGGTGGAAATGGAGATTAAAAAGCAAAGATTAGAGGGAACCCTGGCAGGTGCAAAGCTTAGAAAGTTGTTTCCAGTTTCTGGGTGTCTAATGTGGGCCAGGGCAGGCAGAATGTAAGATATCAGACAGTAGGTATGGCAAAGCTACTCAGACACCCAGATGACTGAAGAAGCAACCACAGAGGAGCGGGTACATCAAGCTAACCAAGCTCCTTTTGTTGGTAGTATTTGGTCCAACTGGCCTGAAGAGCAGTGGTGTTGCCTCTGACCAATGGCTACTAGTACTGCTGGCTTATATTATCTCTAGTTCCTAGGGAACATGAGCAGGTGTCCTTTCAAAATGGAGTTATAGTATTGTGATTCCACTTTAACTGCCATGGCTGCAACCTATGGAATCCTGGAGTTTTTAGTTTGGAGAAGCACATCTAAATACCCTTCCCCAAACTGCAAATGCCAGGATTTGATAGGATGAAACCATGACAGTTAAAGTAGAATCATAGCTTTTTAATTGTGTATTGTGAAAGAGCCCCAGGAGGGTGCACATGGTGCTTATAAAGAAGCTTCCTATAGGCATAATATTCACAATGGTGGGGTTATAAGAACAACTAGAATCCCCTAGCCAGCAAGGTCTGGGGATTCTGTGGGTCTGGATTCTAGAATTGTGTGGTCACATATGCATAGACAAAACTGTTTTCCAAGCTCTTGTCATACTGTGATAGGTCCACATCCATCAGTGATTCTTGTTTCATCAGCAATGTGAGCACACACAGCCTACCATCCTTCAGAGCTTGCATGAATATAGCCAAGAGTCTCACTTCTCATATTTACAAGGGAACCTCATTTTTACAATCACAGCAGGTCAAGTTTACTCAAGAGGATGAATGACTTGCCATAATGAGCACTTCAAAACATTTTTCCTCCTGAAATTGACTATTTCTAACAAATTTCTGAGTGTGTGTAATCAGCTTACCAGATATAAGAAAGGAAATGCAAATGATTCAATGTCTTTTTCCTCATTTCCCCTTATTCCATTCCTAACCCAGGTATAGAAGGTAGATTTCTTGGTATTTGACTGTCAGATTTATGACAAATACAGTAGGGTATTGATAGTGCTAAAATGCTGCCTGCAGCAATAAACACAGCTCTACTGGTCTTTGCTGTTCAATAATTTGATGAATTGCCTTGTCAAAGCACATTGCAGAAAGCTCTCCAGGTAAAAAAAAATAAGATTGGCACTAGATTCATTTCACTTCCCCCTTCCCAAGCACCAAACCATTTTAAGGAATTTTGGGGGTTTTCTGTTTGACTAAGCCAACATAATACATAATAAATAGATTGTTGTGTTTTTGATCCCATTCTGCAATTCATTAGCTGTTCCTGTTGATGCTCAGCTGCTAGTAAAGGCTGCCCTTCACCAGTTCAGTGTCTCTCTCAAGTCTGGAATTTGCAACCGACCTATCTTGACAGGTGTAGAAGAACCTCTAACCTCTGTACTGCAAACATAATTGCTGGGTATCTGCTAATGTTACACCACAATTTCTCACTAAAATCATGAAGTGGAAATAACCTGCAAAGTAGCTATGTTCACATGTTGCAGTACTAGCCTCAGAAAACATTTAAAGATGCATCCACACTTTGTGTTTGCAATGGGAAATATAACATTTATATGCCATCACCATGTTTCTAAAGTAAACCATTGGAGTGTCAGTTCCTTTTAAAAGAAAAATTTACCAAAAACACACAAATGTCTTTGTATTTGGAATTCCTAGCAGCTGGTGAACTGCTCTGAATTTTTAACTAAATGTTGGGAGGAGCTATTCAGGTTTTATACTGTAGCCTCAAAATAGATACAGCACTAGTGGGGTGAAACAGGTGGGCAAAATAAAGTGGTTTACAGATACTTTGAAGGCAGGCTTTTGGCTTTCATACTAAGAAAAGTTGTGGCAAAAACAGTCAGAGGATACAATGCAAAATCAGATCAAATTAGTTCAGTAAGGCTCCATGATAAGCCTATCAATATCACCATTATTCAAGTATATGAACCAACCACAGAAGCAGAACAGGAAGAAATTGATAGATTCTATAAAGGAGTACAGGGAGAAATTGACAGTACACCAACACAGGAAGTCAAGCTGATCATTGGAAACTGGAATGCAAAAGCTGGAAGCAAAGAAGAATCAAAAACAGTAGACAAATTTGGATTAGGCAAAAGAAATGAAGCAGGTGTGTCTGATAGGTTTTTGTGAAGCCAACAATGTATTCATTGCAAACACATTTTTCATACAACCAGAAAGAAGGCTATACACATGGACATCACCAGATGGTCAACACAAAAATCAAATAGATTATATAATTGGAAGTAAAAGATGGTGGAACTCTATACTGGTGGCCAAGACTAGACCAGGCACCAACTGTAGTGCAGATCACAAATTACTCATATCAAAAATAAGAGTAAGACTCAAGACATGGTATCTGTGATGGCAGCCGTGAATAGAGAGAGTTGGCATCCAGTCCATAATATTTAACATGTGAACCTTGATTCTATCTAGTAGGTCCCCACATTTAGTGGCCACAGCAGTGGGACAGGAGGAGGTCCTTACATTGGTGGAAGAGATGAGCATCAGGGAAAGCCCTCACTCTGTGATATCAGGGAAATTGCTGGACATCTTCACACATGATCGCAATGGAGATTTAGGCAGAATTTAATATCTTGTGGGGAAAGTGGTGGATTAAGGACCAAGAGCCTCACAGTGACCACAAATGACCTCTCCCCCCCACCACCATGCTAAGAGTTACATGGAAAAGGAGATTTTAACACCCTTAACAAATGTTCTTCTTTTGCATAGCAACTAAAGATACAGACATCCTGTGATCCTTCATATCATCTCTTGAAGAACATTTCAATAACATTTGGAAAGTGCTTTCAGGGGAACACACACTTAACTCTTGCCACCAAATTTCTGTGAAAGAAACATTTGAGGTAAAGCCAGAAGGTCCTTCCCAAGCAAATCATCTGCAGGAAATCTGAAGAAAGTTCAATGGATTTCTGCATAAGATTTCCAGGGAGGTTTCAGATATCTTTGTAAGGTCCCCTGATCGCTATTAGAAAGTCTCTTCTTTGAACTGCAGTCATAGTACTCCTTTTACAAAATCACTGTTTGATGAATTCCTTCCTTCTCCAGAGAAAGGATGGGAATTTTTTCTCTGAGATCACACTGAAAACCAACAAGGGAAAGCAGGGGAGTAAAAGAAAAGAAAAGCCCAATATTCACAGAGAAATGATGCTCTGTCTCATCTTTTTCACTATGCAGAGATTTGTTGTGTCTATCTGATTCAGTGTGCTTGAAATGTGTAATCTTGATGCCTATAAAGGAAAGCATCTTTGCCATCAATGTGAATATATTTAGAACACTGTGTTCCTTCCAGCACTTTATTTCAAGTTTGCTTTGCCCTTACATTTGAGGAAGGAAACTGGGCCTGAAAAGTCACTCTGCTCTTGCTGGTTACATCATCATTTGGTATGCATTTTCTACACTGTGAGAAGGAACATATTATTGTCCCCATAACTGAATGCTGTTCCTTGTCAGTTTGCAGAAGAAAAATGTCTGTGTATTAAATCAATATCATAGAGCAGATGAACCTAAGGAATAGTGAAGTCAATATATTCACTCCCAATATATTCACTTCCACAATAGAAACTTGAACAGTAGACTCTGCTAAGAAAGCAGAAGAGCCCTGCTGGATCTGTCCCAAAGTCCATCTGTTGCCAACAATATTTCCAACCTATTTACTCAGACCATTATTCTGAAAGTCCCCAGACAGATCATGATGACCCATCCTTTCATGATGTTCAGTTGTAAAGCTACCAATGAGCTGAAAGAACTTGTGGTCTACTGTAAAAGTCTTTGACTGCTATCCCATACCCACTTATGCAAAAGTAAACTTCATTTAATGCAAGAGGACTCCTTTTGAAGGAGCTATGTAACAGATTGTGCTTCTAATTACCTAAGGGATCAATATCCTATGCATTTTTTCCAAATCTAATGTACCCACTCTCTCTCTCTCACACACACACACACACAAAACTATCTTCTCTTACCATAGATCTGAAGACATTTCTTCCTTCCAACTAAATCAAATGGGTCTGGACTATGGCAATAAAAGCAGGAAACACACTCCATCCCAATGCTAGTTGTAGATACATGTAGGGGAGTTTATTTAAAACTACACAATCGGCAACAAGACTACCTTTTCTGGAGTCTCAGTACTTCAGCTACCTCCAGGGTTACAACATAGGGTTAGCTGGTCACCCATGGGTTAAATAGAATTGTTTTTGCCTGTCTCCAGATTGGCCCAAGGTAGTATTTGTCATTTAATTTTAGGAAAGTTACTCAGTAATAAAATACGTGGGCCAGCATAGTATAGTGATTTGAGTGTTGGACTAGAAATCTGGGAGGACAGGTTTCAAATCTCCTCACCATGGAAGTCCATTGGGCAAGTTGAATCTTAGTCTCAAAGGAAACCAATGGTAAAACTCTCTTGAAACAAATATTGCCAAGAAAACCCCATCATAGGTCCACCTTGGTCACCATAAGTTGAAGTGGCATGAAAACACAGAACACACACATTATGTCATACTGAGACCAGTTGCTTCTCCATGGTCTAAATTAATGCCCCCACTTTCTGCTCCATCAACAGCTTCCTTGCCCCAGGACTGTGTGTACAAAGCTGGATGCAGTTGTAGGATCTTGACCACTATCTCTTACTGAGTATAGTAGAGTTTACTTCTGGGTAAACATGTCAGTGTGGCATGGAGCTACAACTCTGGAGACCAGGCTTTAATTCCCCACTCAGCCATGAAACTCACTGGGTGACCTTGGGCAAGTCACATGCTCTCAGCCTCAGGGAAAGGCAATGCCAAATCTCCTCTGAACAAATCTTTCCAAGAAAACCCCATGATAAGTTTCCTTAGAATTGCCATAAGTCAGAAATGTCTTGAATGCACACAACAGCAACAACAGCAGCAGCAACAACAACAACAACAAACACACAGAGGGAAGAGGGCAGGGAAATGAGAATATTTCAGATTCATTGAAGGTACCCAATGTAATTGAAATCCATGCAAAGGCTTCCTATTGAGCTGGGGCCATTGCCAGGACTTCCAATTAGTGAGAATAAAAAAGATGATGATTACAAAATAAGTACTAAACTAGAAAAAGGTTCCATAGATCTTGACTATGACAGATGTGCTCATCTGTATTTAAACAGAGTCCTAAGCCATAACTTTTCGAAAGAGACAGGTGTCAAACAGAAAATGATTCATAACATTAGATACCATCCCTGCTTCATAAGGCAACATCTCCTTTAAATGGTTCTCTCCCCACTCCAGCTTGGCAGTGTTAACATGAATTGTGAATGGAATTCTGGAGTCAATGGCTTGCACACAATTGACTTTATATAGGACATTAGGTCTGCCTCATCATTAAATGTTCCATTTTCTTGTAAACAATGCTAACATAAAACACAATACAGAGGGATTATACCATCCCTATGCAAATTTTGTAAAAGTACCACAACAATTATAAAAGGAATAATTTAAAAAACAAAAACAAAAAAACAACAACCAAATAAACCCCTTTTAAGAGATGTACCATGAGAGGACCATGAATATAGAAATTTCATTTCCAAGCTATATATTTGGGAACCATTTCTCTGAATGAACCATGAGAGGCAGTTTTTGTAATTGTTAGCAGTTGTGGTGGAGTTGGGGGGTTGGTCCTAGATACTTCATCCTACCCATGAAGTCCTGGATGAGAAAAGAAAAATGTGTTAGAAAGATGTAAACAAGTTCAATTTGTGAAATTGTGACGTATCATAGTGAGTTTCTAATTGTTCTTTCTTGTCAGCAAAAATGAATACCTTATTTTCCTGCGTATAAGACAACTTTTTTACCTGCAAAATCTGTGGCTAAAGTGGGGGGGTCGTCTTATACGCCGGATATAAGGATAATGGGGATAGAGGTGCTAAAACTCTATATTTTGACTGGAAAAATGGAGGGGTCGTCTTATACGTGGGTCGTCTTATACGCCGGAAAATACGGTACCTCACATAGTTTTCTTCCCATGGTAAGAGATTCCTTAAAACCTTCTCTCTTCTTAATGGTTCATGTTGAAGGAGGTGATCAGTCAGAAAGGAAGTATTCCATGCAGGTTTTGAAGAACATTTGTAGGTCAGGACTGACTCTGCACACATACACAAACATGGTTTTTGTGTGTAGAAAAAGGGGAGATTTCTAGGTAAGAAATTTGTTTTCATCAAGGAATCAAGGCATTAGCTTCCCAATTTCTTGTTTTGTGAAGTTTGGACCATCATGACATGCACAATGTAGGCCTTCAATGAGATTTTAAAAAAATGTTTTTTAGTGGGATTTTTAGTAACTGAATATAGTTCTGGGGGAATATACATGTGTTGTTGTTTTTTACGTGTCTTCTAGTTGTTTCCAACTTATGGCAACCCTAAGGTGAACATATCATGGGCTTTCTGGGGCTGAGAGTATGTGACTCACCCAAGGTCACCAGTGGGTCTCCATGACCAAGAAAGGAATTGAATTCTGATATCCAGAGTCATAGCCCAACTCTCAAACCAATATATCACCTTGGCTCTGAATACATCTATTAGGACTTTTACACTTTATTTTATTGATATAAAATTATGATATTACATTATATGTACATAGTAAGAGTTCAAGACGGATCTCTTCCGGCAGGCCTTTCCAGACTAATTATCCCAATCTTGGGCCCCTGGCCCCTGGGCTACTCGGCCCCCTCTTCCTCTCGTGGCCCCATCATTTGATGGATGAGGAATGTTTTAGTGGTTGGCCGGGTTTTATTGTTCTTAAATATTTTTATTGTTTTGTTTATATGTAGTGTTTCCATTTTAATCACGAGATGTTTAATACTGGGTTTTTTTGGGGGGTGGTTTTTGGCAATATATTGTATGGTTTTTTTTATTTATGTAAGCCGCTTGGATTGTCTTTTCAATAAGTGGGATACAAATTATTATTATTATTATTATTATTATTATTATTATTATTATTTATTTTCTGGCCTAAGTATAAAGGTAAAGGTATTCCCCATTGACAAGGTTGTCAAGTCATATCTGATCATAGGGGGCGGTGCTCATCTCTGTTACTAAGCCAAAGAGCCAGCATTATCAAAGACTACTCTGTGATCATACGGCCAGCATGATTGCACAGAATGCTGTTTACCTTCCCACTGAAGTGGTACCTATTTATCTACTTGCATTTGCTTGCTTTTGAACTGCTAGACTGGCAGAAGCTGGGACTAGTGACAGGAGCTCACTCCATCATGCAGCACCCAGGCCTTGAACTGCCAACCTGATTATCTTGCAATCAACAATCACTTGAGTCACTGCATCCTAAGTATAATAGTATATATTAATTTAATAGTATATTAATATATATATAATCATGTGTGTGTGTGTGTTTCAGTTGTATACATTATGCACTTTAAAGAAAAATAAATTTTCTACTGCAAACATTTTCTATTTTCTTCGATTCTTCTTGTTCTAAACTTCCTGTGTTAACATTTGTATATATAGATTATATATATAATCGTGTGTGTGTGTGTGTGTTTCAGTTGTATACATTATGCACATTAAAGAAAAATACATTTTCTACTGCAAACATTTTCTATTTTCTTCGATTCTTCTTGTTCTAAACTCCCTGTGTTAACATTTGTATGTGTGATAACTTTTTGTAAGTTAATTAAAATGAATGGAAAGGAGAAGAGATGGTAACTTTGCCTCCCTCAAGTGGTGCTATACATAGCATCGGTTGCACTCTTGTCCATGCTTGACCACCAGTGATAGGCCAAGAACCCAGATATGAAAATTTGTCAGATTCACTTTGAGTGCCTTTCTCAGAATTCCACCAGAATTCTGATCCTATTTCCACTTCATATTGAGTTTTGATCTTTTCCCCCTCCTGCACAGATATTGATGTATGTTTCTATATGTTTCCACTAACGTACACATTTTGATGCCATTTCCTATTGACAAAAAAGATCTATGTATTTTTCAATTCTTTCAAAAAAAATTCATTTTTTTCAAAAATACACATTTTTTATTCTCCAAAATGCATTACAAGCCTACAGAATGCACATATTGTCAAGGCAAGACACATTTTATCCCATTGCCAGTCTCAGACAGTAAGATTTTTTTTTTTAAAGAGAATTGCACCCTTCCCCTCCCCCACCCCACATACTGTAAGAATCAACACTTTTCAGCATCCAGTATGAAATTTCAACTAATAAACAACTGAAAGCAAGAAATGTAGTTTCTTAGGAGCTGCACAGCAGCTTTAGGGCCATATATAACCACATGTTTCCCACCCCAATATACACTGACAGTAAAAAAAAAAAGGGGGGGGGCAATATGGCTGTATAAATGGATAAATCTACTCCAGGCTTTTGTCTGGACTTGAAGGTTCGTTCAGCAAGATTTATGGGTCCTTTAGAATCAGACTAAAACCCAGAATAAGAACATACCAAATTAATCTCCTCTCTCTCTCTGATAGCATTATAAGCTTGGTAGATGAACGGAATGCAGTGGATGTAGCATATCTTGTTGTTATTTGCGATCAAATCAGTTCCAACTTATAGTGATTCTATGAATGAACCACACTCCAAAAATACTGCTATCAACAATTCCACACATCAATTCAAACATGCAAAAATCTGCAGCAATTCACAAAACACACCTATGTGTAGACTGGCCCTTTGCTATAGGTTGCCTATCTCTGATGCATGAATTACCAAGAGTGGAAGTGGCAAACAGAATATCATCACACTTAGAGGCAGAGAAAACATAAAAGTGGATGCCCTGGGCATAAGGCAATGGTTCACTTGGGATTCATTGTTAAATCGTTCTGTAAGTCTTTAATCCTGAGTTTTTAAAAACATAGTGGGCAATTATTCTCATTGATCCTGAGCACTGCCAAAGCAAGTTGTTTTTTTTTTCTTTCCTTAATGGATGGAGGAATATATTTCATTAGGTTCTCAATAAAAGATGGGTAGAGGGTTCCTTTCTTCTTCCTATAATCAATTCAGAAACTAGACCTGAATTAATATTAGATTTTATTTCTTATGTTTAATTAAGTCTAATTAAACAATGCAGACATCTTCCTGTCACCTGTGGTGTGATTACAGTAAATATTTAATGCCTGTGAAGGATTAAGCTGCACATCTAATCTATATCTAGCAATCTGTTCCCCTCTCTGGAGTATTTTTTTTTATTTAGTTCTGCTTTGTGTAATGAGTTGCATTTCAAAGGAAATTGTTAAATAGCAGAGTGAAAGAGGGAACGGACTGTGGAACATTTGGGGAAGGTGAAAAAATGCTGCTAAGAAGACACAGAGAATTGGTAGTATGTTTTAAAACATATTCTGGTGGGAGGACTGGAAAAGCTTTGAAAAGCACATCTTATGGATAATATTTTCTGTCCTTGTTAAAATGTGACAATATCATTTTCCGAGAACCTTTTCAACCGGTTTGTAGTTACTATATGGAGTGGGCATCATTAGTGGATCCTAAACATTAGTGGATCCAAAAGTCAGGTTTCGACATTCTCAGACATTCTAGGCACCACAAAAGATCCTAGATCACACTGGCAAAGTGTAAAGCTCCACCACACTCCTGTAGACCCCATCCCAATCCCATCACTTCTTGTTCCCTTTTGACAGGGAGCCCAAAAGGAAACAGAGGCATCTGGGCATATTACAGAGTTTGGTGGATGTTGGTTGGGGTACTTCTGTGAGTTTTTGGCATGGAGGGATTCTGTATGATTTTGGAATGATAATTTTAAAACTTTCTTGGGGAATTGGGAACCTTGAAAGGCAGAAAATGGGCCCAGAGGTTGAATGCAGCCTGCAGGTCATGCCCAGTCTAAATGCCTTTAATCTGCCCACTCCTGGTCCAATTCAGTCTCACCTCACTACCTCATCATTCCTGCATTGAAATGTAAAGTGGTGTGCCAGAGAAGACTTTAATTCA
Organism: Phrynosoma blainvillii; assembly: GCA_026167975.1. Classification (NCBI taxonomy): domain Eukaryota; kingdom Metazoa; phylum Chordata; class Lepidosauria; order Squamata; family Phrynosomatidae; genus Phrynosoma; species Phrynosoma blainvillii. The sequence continues at coordinate 302,302,229 of JANUYF010000004.1, forward strand.
CACCAAATCAGGCCAAACAGTGTCCAAGACCCATGTGCCATGGTGCACTTCTGACAAAATTAGAAAAGATTCTATCTAACCATTAGAAATAACTCTTTGAGTGTAGAAGCTGTTTGACAGTGGACAGTGGAAAACTACCACAGAGAGTGGTGTGCTGTCCTTCTTTGAAGGTCTTTAAACAGTGGTTGGGTGACTCTATCTCAGGAGTGGTTTAGTTTTATATTCCTGTATAGCAGGGGGTCAGATTAAATAGCCCTTGCAGTCCCTTCCCACTCTTATCATTCTGTGCAATCTTTGGAAGTGCTCTAAAGCCATGAAGGTTTTTTGGCAGGTGGGTGGGGATCCTTAATGTGGATTCTCAAATAGGTATGAAAGACAGTCCATTCTTCCATTTGATGCATGGATCTGAAATAGGCTCCTAAAATTGTTGGATATTAAATGAGTATTATTGAATTATGATGACAAATAAAATATTGGAAATTTTCTGATGGAACTGAGTTAGACCAGCATTGGCAGAATGCTACTGCAAGGAAGAGACTTATAAGTTATAATTGCCAGAGAATATCAGCTGTTGTCTATTGTCAAAGGCTGAATGTTATCCATGTCATATATCTCAGTTGTTGATTGCTCTGGGGGGGGGGCGGAATCACTGGATGCTAAATTCCAATGCTGATGAGCAAAATATCCCCAAATATTTGCCTAGCCAATGAACATTTGCTGCCATCCTTTGCATTTGAGATTCTGATGAGAATTTCAGCACAGGTACATATTGTTGGAAGACTAACAATGTAGCATGCTCCAGACCATAAAGGCTGGTTTCTTCAAAGTTTCCAAGGGTTTCCCTTGCCCAGCATAGCTGAATGATTAAAGACTTTGAATAGGCAATTGTAAGGTTCACATTGAAACTGTCCCTAGCAACATATACACATTCCTCAAGGTTGCACATTTCTTAGTCTTATTTTCCCAAGGCACTGTCAGCTGTGTAATAGAAAAATGTATTTGCACATCTTCCCTTTCCAGCTGCCCCCCCTCACATCCTTCATTCCCCCCTCCTCCTATTTGGAACTAAAACAATGCTTTGCTACATGTGCAATCCCCTTGGGAAGAAAGGATTTGAAAGGGAAAGCACAAGCTATATATATATGAGAGCAATCACTTTATACTATGGATGCTTTCAATAGTTCCTAATGATTGTCTCCTATAAAGAGACACTGGTAGGGAAAAGGGTGGTGGAAGAAAAAGTCTTCCATTTAAAAATTTAAAAATGGGAAAAAAATAGCATGATCTAGGCTATGACTAGCAAGGGAAAATAACTCACAAAGTCTTTATTTGTGTTGCCCATTATTGCATCTAAGAACAAAAGATAAATTCCTATAATTATTTTCCAGTTGGTTTGGTCCATGCCTGTATAATCAGTTTCTCCCCTTCCTATCATACACAGAGCTCTTCCTCAATAAAACACTGAAGTTAATAGTTCTTTTATATTTACTGCTCAGAAGGAGAAGATCCAGCAGTCGGGTATTTTTTTCTTTTATGATGCAGAGTGAACTTTTTAAAAATTAAATTAGCGGCGCTAACAATGGAAGCTCGTTGTCAACTAATTACTTCTTCCAGGTTCTTGGCAGAGACAATGTCAGCCCTCTGATTTTCATTTTATGATTTCAGAATGGATTGTTGGCAAAGGGGTCTTTACAACTGTCAGAATTTGGGTTGGAAATTCCTGCATCCTCCAGAGGCTATGTGATTTTCATATATATATATATATATATATATATATATACATGAGTGGTCAGCTCACTTGCTGAAAGGCTGAGGTGAAATAACCCTCCTCAAACAGGAAAAGTCAAATTTGAATCAACCAAGAGGGTTCCCGGATGACTTTGTTGTTGTTGTTTTGTGCCTTCAAGTCATTTCTGACTTATGGCAACTCTTAAGGCCATGGAGTTTTCTTGGCAAGATTTGTTCAGAGGAGGTTTCCCTGAGGCTGAGAGCATGTGACTTGCCCATATTCACCCAGTGGGTTTCATGGCCAAGCTTGGAATTGAACCCTGGTCTCCAGAGTTGTCGACCAACACTCAAATGACAACACCATGCTACAATACATCCTCCAGAGTCTAAACTGCAGTTGCTCTCTGGTCTGGCAAATAAACCCACATGTTTTGTTCTATAGAAAAATCTTTGACTTTAAGAATGGGCTTTATTAAATGATGTTCTGGAGGGGGCCTTCAGTCAAATTGTCACACTCCATAGTTTGAATATACCAATGGCTTGCCTTTAGCATGGAGGGTGGGGGCAGGATATGATTGGAATATCTATCTCTTTGATACCTGTTGGGAGACAAGATCATGATTATTCAACAGAGCTAACTGGCTTTCTGAGAAGTAACTTTGCATTTATGCAAAAGTAATAGGGCATTCTTCACGAGAAAACCCAGACAGAGTCTTATTAAATGTGCTCTGCCACCGAAAGGAGAAGTCAAGAGGAGAATTTGGGAGGTTTTTTAAGCTGGGGTTGTGTTGCCCTCTAGTGAATGAGGTCAGCATTGTGCATGGGAAAATTATTTTGATGGCTGCATAATTAATGTTTACCGAAACAGCTACAAAAGAGAGTTGAGTCTCAGCCTGAGCTCCAACTGCTTAACATGCACACAGAGAGAGAAACCCTTCCTGCTGTTAACAGGATTCTGGCTGCTTGCTTTGCTCATGGCAGCAGCAACAGGGAATGTGTGATGATGCAGTGGTTCTCATGATAAGGCGAGCAAGCCAGAGAAAAGGCATAAATCAGCAACCTGGAATGAAACCGCAGCAGCTGTTTAATACATTTCTATACACTTAATACATCTCCTGAAGAGAATGTCTAATTAAACTGTCATGGCAAAAAAAACAGTCAATGCATTTTCAATAGTGATAAATTAGGCCAGCCTCTACGTTCATAAATGTATTGAGATATGAGAGCAGGCACAAAAATAACAGCCTTATTTGGAATGGAGTGAGGCTAGATAAGGAAGTGAGATAAAGTTTTGTCATCAGAGGAGATCAACACACACACTAAAATTCATGATATATTTTTGGGAAATGTCAGCTTGTATGAGAGGAGGATCTTTGCAAGCAACCAAAGTTGCTCAAAGATCACCAAGGCTGCATCTGCACTGCAAGAATAATGCAGTTTGCCATCGCTTTAACTGTTATGGCTCAGTGTTATGAAATTCTGGGATTTGTGGTTTTGTGAGATATTTAGCCTTATCTGTCAGAGATAGATAAGAAAGGGTAAGAAAAAGGATTCCAACAATTATTGTCCAATAATAATAATAATAATAATAAAATTTATTTTTACCCCGCCCAATGGAAGCCCAATCCGGGCGGCTTACAAATTAAAACACAAAAATACATCAATAAAATACATAACAGTAAATAGATAGAAAAATATCCCCCTCCCCCCTTAAAAAATTATTAAATCAGAAATGTTCTAAAACAAAGAATTTAAAACAATTCAATTAAAAACCCAATACAAATAATTATAAGAAAGCCTGAACACCACAATCCTCACCATCAAATTGATGGGGCCACGAGAGGATCGGCTTGGTGGGGCTGTGTCCGAGGTGGGAGTCACTGGTCCAGAAAGGCCTGCCGGAAGAGATCCGTCTTGACAGCCTTTTTAAAGCTGTCCAAAGATGTTAAAAGTGACAGCAATACCAGGAAAGATTCTAGAGCAAATAATTAAACAGAGAGACTGTGAACATTTAGAAGGGAATGCCATAATCACAAAAAGTCAACATGGGTAGCTAAAAAGACCAATCCAGTTTTAGGCTGCATCAATAGAAGTATAGTGTCTAGATCAAGGGAAGTGATAGTGCCACGGTATTCTGCATTGGTCAGACCCCACGTGGAATACTGTCTCCGTAATAAAGATGAACTGAACTGAAGTGAAATAAATAAATAAATTTACTTACAAAAACAAAAACTTGATCAATTTTTCATCCTTTTTAACTGCAGACTGGTGAATAAAACTGAATGGAACAGAGTTATGAAAATGAATACATGCTAAACTGAAGGGTTCCAGACTTGTCCATCCATAGGCACTAGATCCCATCAGATCTTAGAAATTAAACAGAGTCAGACCTGTTTATATCTTGGATGGGAGAAATTCAAGACTATATTTCCAGAAGAAGGCAATAACAAACCCCTCTGACTATTCCTTGTTCAAGAAAACACTATGAAATTAATGGGATCTCCATAAATTGGCAGGTGATTTGAAGGAAAATGTGTATAGACATACATTTGGATGCATATCACTCTGGAATGACTAGTCATGCCTGACAGCTAGAATCTTACTAGTGTCCTATATCCTACAGAAGAAGTTGCTTTTTGTTTTGTTTTTTGCTTTTGTCCTCTGCAGAATATCTGCATTCTGTTCAGGTTTATAGAAGTGGATTTGTGTGTGAGCTGCTGCTGCACATACAGATGTGCATTGGGTTGTGCATTAGGAGTGCAATGTTGACATTCAAAAAAAGTTGAATAGTACAATCAAAGTATAACTCTGCATCCTTAGATTTACATTGTGTAACTTGATATAGGATCTTGACCATAATCTCAATATGGTTTAACTGTGGCCCACAAGGAAAAGTAGTTGAATTACCACCACTACCCTGGCACCTTTTTCTCCTTATATTGATTTCTTTCTTTACCTGCTTCATTGATAAATGCATTACAAATCACAGAGGTGATCTAACACACAACAGTCAGAGGTACACATACATGCACACACCAACACAAACCCTTCATTACCTTTGAACAGTGGAGATTGGTTACTTCCATGTCAGTGTGGTGGGCTGCATCTGTGTGAGGAATGAATGGATCTTGTTTTAGTGGCACTAATGGGCTGAATAGCAAAAAGAAGATGGAGAATCACAATGCATGATATGGGAGAGTTCCTGGCAAGTGGAGTGAGGATTTCTAAAACTGCTGATGTTGGTGTTGTCCCTAAGCAAGGACAAGAGATGCAGATGCCTGTGTTATCCATGGAAGAGCAGGTCATTCAAATGTTTGGGCTAAGACAGATAAGACTTGGAGTGTTTTCTACATCAACGGAAAATAACTAGAAAAGACTGATTTGAAAGTTTGTGGACAGAAGCCAAAAGGGCGGAGGTTGCCCAGTATTATGTAAAGACCATAAAAGATGAGATTTTCCCAACTAGAAGTGTGTTCCAGATCCAGTAACAGGACTCCCATGGTCTCCAGGAAGACTGTCTGATCAACATCTTCGGTGGGGTGCCACTTTGTGTGCATGAGTATATGAATGGTTTGAATGAAAGACCTCTCTTGATAACGTACTTTGTGTTGTATGTCTGATTGTCTTAATAAATGTTACATGCATAGTGGCCAAAATCCAAATTTGGTGTCTCTAGTCTTGTATCAGCCCTGCTGGGGTATTCTCTCTAGGGTATCTCCACTACACGTTTTCAAAATAAAAAGAATGGCCTAAACCAATCTGGCCATGACATCTGCACTGAAGAAATAATCCAATTTGGCACCACTTTAACTGCTATAGCTCAGTGCTGTGGAATTCTGGGAATTGTAGATTTGTGAGATATTTGACCTTTTTTTTCAGAGATCCCTGGTGCCACAGCAAACTACAAATTCCAGGATTCCCTAGCACTGAGCCAAGGCAGTTAAAGTGGTCTCAAACTGGATTATTTCTGCAGTGTGTTTCAGCACCTTTGATAGCTTATTTTAAATTCCAGAGTAGAACCTATAATAAATTCACCACTGTAGTGAGACTGTTGTCTTTAACTGTTGCCATCTGACTTAATCTTGGTTTCAAAAGCATCATGACCACCACTGTTTTAAAAGGCCACTGTTTCTTAAGTTATTTGATGCAGAGGACCAGCATTTCCATCCACAATATACTGGGAACTAGTGCTATATTTGTTCCCCTTGGTTAACATGGATTATTTCTTTCCTGGGATGTTATCACACGGGGGAAATCTGTTGGTTAATCCACACAAATCCCAAACAAAAACTGAATTTGTGCCTCACGATTTCACATGACGTCGCACAGAAACTGGTCAGAAACTGGACAGAAACTGATATTATCTGAGATCTTTTTAATTTCGGGAGTTTAGAGGAAATGCATTTGCGAAATTACAGTAATTTCGCATTTACTGTAATATGAAAAGCAAATACGCACGGACAATTCTCTTTTAAAACCTGGAGGAGGGCCAAGAGGAGGAGGAGGAGGAGGGGCCTCCAGGGAGGGAGAGTCCTGGGCTCCTTCTCAGTGCCAGGGAAGGGAAGGGAAGGGAAGGGAAGGGAAGGGAAGGGAAGGGAAGGCAGCCCAGGAGAAAAAAATTTGGGATGGAGGAGAAGTTTGGCATTTGGGATAGAGGGAAAAGGAGGGGAAAGAAGGCTTCCCTCACAGCAGCTGTAGGTGGATGTGGGTGCAAGTGTGGGTTGTGCTTGTGGAGCAACTTGGAGATCCATCTCACCATGAAGTTTTGCCCCGCAGGTCCTACAAAGGGGAAAGGCTTATGGGGGTGCATGGGAGCTACCTCCAGTTTCCCCCTCTCAATCCCTCCCTTGCCTCGGCTTGCCTTGCCTTGCCTTGCCTTGCCTTGCCTTGCCTTGCCTTGCCTTGCCAGCCTCCTCCTCCTCCTCTGCTCTCTTGAGAGGTCCTAACCCCAACAGAAGGGGGTTAGGACCTGTGCAGGAGGACATGACCCCAAATGTAGGACAGTCTGACATTTCCTCCTGGGAAATGCAGGACTCGCCCTGGAAAATGGAGGAGTCTTGTCACAAAACACACCCATTTCCAGTACATGCATGGGTTCTTTTCACTTGTGTATGAAAGTTAAAAATGTCTTTTTTTTCGCTTTTAACTTAATTCCGTTATTACTGTAATTACGTGTGAACAGCTTTTGCATAATTAAGCTCTATTTTCACTTTCTTTTCGGGATGCTTCATTTCCACTTTATTATCTCTTTAACAATGAAACTGGCCCATGTGTGATAACGTCCCTGGAAACTCTCCCTGAACTGGCAGCCAATGGCATAGGGATCAGCACTGGTCCAAGCACCACTACTTTAAGTAGCACTGTTTTAGATGGAGAAAACAAAGAAGCAATCCAGAGAGGGAAGCAGGAACAAGATCAAGAATGAGAACAATGAATTAGGCATGTAGTTTAATTCTATTTTAACAGTTAATTCTATATTGATGCTTTCTTTTTGTATGTTTTAAATTGTATAATTCTTTCAAAATGTGAACCACTTTAAGTCCCATTTATGGGAGGAGGGCAGAGGAGAAGTGGGGTCATTATCATCATCATCATCATCATCATCATCATCAGTAAAAATTAGAACTGACATCTTTATTGCAGATGAGAGTTTAAGTTCTCACACTTTCCAGTGATAATAAAGACAGTTTTTTCCAGCAATGTGATGTGAAAAGTAAGTTTATTAAATACTGAGAGGTTCAGATAAAACAATGGGAGGCTCTACAAAAGAAGCTGCAGGGTTTCTCTATAATCCATTCCTCTGGCTTTACTTCCTACCAACCAGCATCAGGTATGGTTGGAGGCAGAGTTTGAAAAAGTTGCTTTTTTACATCAACTGAAATTCTCCAGCCATTTGTAGTCCTAAAAAGTCAATTTTCCCAGATCTGATTGGATCATTCTACTGAACAGATGCAACACAATGACCCATATTTCATGGTGGCATACACAGGTAAGTGGGATTCTTTCTTATTCTTGTCATCATTTAATAGTCAGAGTGGGAAGTTTACAAACTTACTTCCAATTTTGACTCATACTTGCCCAACCACTATGATCTTTGTCAGAGGTTTTGTTCACTTTCCAAGATGTGATTGACTAGGACCTAGGACAATTTTTTTTTTCTGTTGTAGCACTCGGCTGTTGAACTTTCGCTCTAGAGAGGTCTTGTTGGCCATTTCTTCTGAATTTCAGAAGTGTGTCAAAGGCTTTTTCAGGATTGTGTTTGTCATATGATTTGATATGAGTTTTATCTTTTAATCATTTTGGTTAGATAATGTCCTATTTATCCTGCTCTACTTCTAATTTTAATTGTTACAGGCTTTTTATATTTAAAAAAAAACCCACACCATTTTATCTGTATATTATTGGCATTATTTTTAATGCAAGCCATTTTAGTTGGGTTTGGTTTGGTTTTTAACATTAAAAAGTAAGGGCCTCTGCAGACTGGCTGAAAGGGCCAGTCTAGAGACAGAGATTGGATGGGGCAGCCACACGCCGGCCAGCCCAACCCCATGCCGACACTGTCCTGATCCCACACGCCATTACGTATGGCACATAGCATCAGGTTGCCCTTCCAGTGCAGCATTCAAACACGCTGCCCCTGAAAGGAGTGGCATTTTGGGAGGATCAGGGCCACGCCGTGTGGTTGCCATGGCCCTAATCCACAGCTAACAGGGCCGGCCCAGAGCTGCCCATCTGCATAGCCCTTAAGTTTGGGGGAGGGGGAAGAGAACTATGACCCAGCTATTAGAAATCTGCAGAACACTAAAATCAAGAAATGCCTACAAAATGGCTAAAGGGACTCTTGGTTTGCATCTTTCTTCTATGAGATTTTTCTTGATTACTTTTCGCTGTCCCCTACCAAAAATTTGGGATCATTCCAGCATGACTTTGGTGATCTTTATCTTATTTTCCATCCACTATTTGCTTTTATTTGCTCAACTATTCATAGTAACAGCATTTCTACCATGACTGCACAGCAATGGCATTTATAATGTCATCCTGTATGTACATCAAACCAGAGTTAATAATATTGGTTTGTGCATTTCCTGGATAGAACTTATGACCTCTAGACAGAGGGTAAACAAAGCAGGAGGAATAAAATGTTATATGAAATGTAAAAATATAGATGGACCCTTGCATATGATGCAAAAACAAAACAGACAAAACTGATATAGGTGTTGATCATAATCCTCATACACAAAACATGTACTGGATGAGATGTCAGCTATGTTCTGACACCAATGAGGATATCAATGGAATAAGAATTATGGGCAGGGGTAGTCTTATGGTTAGGGTTAGGATTTTCTGTATACTTGTTTTCTTGACCGTAGTGAGAATTTTGTTGTTTTCCACCTTTGATCTCAAATGTCTTTTTACTATTCTATTGTAGTGGTTTGATACCATTGTTATTGTCATGGATCTGTTCTACATGATCTTGGAAAAGATACTTAGATTTCACTGCTGTAGTTCAAGGGAATGTACCTGAGCACTCCAGTGGTGAATTCTAAGTATCTTATCAAACTATAAATCCTGGGAATCTGTAGAATGGAACCATAATAGTTAAAATGGCAACAAAAAATTGTAACTGGTAGTGTAGATACACTCCTAATTTCATCCTTTTTCTACCATGGCAAGCTAGGTATCTCCAGGTATCCAAAGATCAAAGACAGACTTTTTAGTTATCTGAGCTAGTGATTCTTCATTAAATGGATAGTTATGTGGCTTGTGGGATCTATTTTTCCCTGAACAACAATCCTGTATCTCTACAACTGCCCCTCCATTAGCACAGAAAAATAATTTAAGCATTCTTGTTTTGATCCTGAATAGGATCCAATGCTGTTTACTTGTTCTAAGGCAGTTACTTCTGCATAGGATCAATGCATGTCTTTTGAAATAAAACAGACAGGACACTGAAACAGGACTAATGCCAAGTACTCAGCTGATGAAATAGTTCAAGCTTGCATTTTAATATCCATCTAAATAATGCATAAAACATTCAATTCATGGTTATTGTTCTGTTCCTGCAATCTCAAAGCTGGAAACCTATTGTAATTTCAGTCATTACAATTCTGGGTCTTCCACTTGATCTGGAAAGGGTTGTCTGGGGCAGTGAAATTAGCAAGGCATGTGGGTGAGAACATGTAGATGAACAGTATATGCAGACACCATCTGGTGACAGAGCTTTCAACAGGCTATTGAAGCCTCCACCATCCATTAGCGTCCCTCTTTGCCAACAGTCTGGAATCCCCACTTACCCTCCATCAGTGCTTATTCTTCAGTATCCCCAAGCTTTCTGAGCACCAAGCTATCTGAGGAATGATTTTGCTTATATTATCACTGGAACAGAGCTTGATGAAGCTAATTTATTAAACTGTCGCTCTCAGAATTCTCAAGCTCAGCACATAAAGACAGTGTGCTTTACCTAAGGTAAGATAAAAAGTAAGGTAAACAGTGAAGAAGAGCCAATGTGGTGTAGTGGTTTGAGTGCTGGACTTGGAATCTGGGAGATCAATGTTCAAATCCTCCAGTCAGCCATCAACAACCATTAGGGGGCTGTCTGAACAAGTGATAAAATGCAGTTTCATCCCGTTTTGAAACCTCCCTGTTTAGACAATGCATGCCAGCACAGGATGAATCCAGGGTGAAGCCATGCTCCAGGGCTAGATACCAGAGCAAAATAACCCCCAATTTTCTCCAGGAAATGTAAACTATCACACTGGTGCAGAGTCAGGGAAGAGGCAGCTGCCATTGCTGCCCATATTTATTTATTTTTGTCATCTGCCTATGAGTCAATTGCACATGTGTACGAGTGATGCACCATCAATCCATCACACCATTGACCCATAGCACACCCAATGAAGTGAAATGAAAGCCAACATGGGGTGTCATCAACAATACAAACTGGCCAATCCAAGAGAGGCCATGGGGGAAGGGGGCATGCATAGGGGCCTCCACAATCATGCTGTGGCAATATGTCATTCTATGCATCAACGCACTGTATGGGTGATCAATCACTTGTGTGATTGAGTAGGTGGTACACACTGCTGGTTATTGGGTGTTTAATGGGCTAGTAGGTGGGTGGGATGAAGGAAGTGATGTGCTGGTAGTGCATCCTTGTGCATGTGTGCATGTGTTTGGGGTGGAATAGAACAAATAATGGCATGGTGCAGTTTGTACCCATTAAAGCCCTGCTTTGGCTGATCTGTCCTAGTAAAAGAAAGGGAGTATTATGGACTGCCCATGAGAGTTTGGCCCATTGTGGGAGCTGGCAGTGTGGTCAGCAGGTTCTCCCTGCAAATCAGGAAACCCCCTAGGTAAACTGTCTTTTTTTGTTCTGTCTGTTCAAGTCTTAGTGACCTTGGACAGATCACCTTCTCTCATCCTCAAAGGAAGGCAATGGCAATCTCCTTCTTAACAAATCTTGCCAAGGAAACTCTGTGATAGAAGATTTGGTTTGACTTGAAAGTACACAAAGCTACAACAAAAACAGTGAAGGCTGACAGGAAGACAACTCATTTGAAATGTGATGCTGGAGAAGGGTTTTGTGGGTGCTGTGGACAAGACAAGGACAAATAAATGGGTCCCCTGTGGAGATGCTGGAGCAATGTCTGATTGCTGTAATAGGATATATGAGAGCAAACAAAGTGAAATTATATTCCAATAAAATGAAGTCTCTGTGTATTTCTGGTTCTCACGTTTGGTGATTTTGTAGGTTACCTGCACTGGATAGGGTTGTACTCCTGAAGGAAAGGGTGCATAGCTTCCTCAATCCATCTTTATCACTGTAGGCCTAGATAAAATGTGTGGCTTAGAGTGCTTGGGGTCAACATCTGCCAGTTATGCCCTTTCCTAGACAGATATAACTTAGTTGCAGTAGTCTATGAACTTGCAACTTCCTAGTTAGACCACTCTTATGTACTTTACATGGGACTCCCTTGGGATTGCATTCAGATGCCATATAGCACCACTTCTGAAGGAATTGCACTCATTGCCAATATGTTTCTGGTCTCAATGCAAGGTGCTTGTGATAACATTTAAAGCCCTAATCAGCTTGGGGCATCAATACTTGAGGGAGTGCCTACCTGAGGACTGAGATCTATTTGGGGAGCACTTCTCTGCATCCCACCAGTAGGAGAAATACAGCATGGGAGGATGTGAGAGAGGGCCTTCTCTGTGATGACATCAGGGTTGTGGAGTTCCCTCCTTATGGAGACCTGATTGGTGCCAACACTGGCATCACTTTCAAAGCCTTTCATCCTATCCAGGATACACATGTGTTAGGGTTATATTATCCCAAATTATTTTAACTTGTTTTAAATTGTCTGGCTTTAATGGAGACATTATTATTTAACATATTTAATCTTTTAAAACTATTGTAATGATTTATTGTTTAAAACTGATTTTATTGTAATATGCCCTGAGATTTTTGGATATAGGACAAAATATAAATATCAAAAGCAAATGTGGTGTAATGTTTTGTGTGTTAGACTAAGACCCTTGGAGACAAAGTTTTGAATCCCTGATCAGCCATGGAAATTCCTTGGGTGACTTTGTTACACTTTCTCATTCTCAGAGGAAGGCAAAGGCAAACCTCCTCTGAACAAATCTTTTTCAAGAAAACTTTTTGATAGGTTCACCATAGGGTCACCATAAGTCAGAAATGACTTGAAGACATACAACAAAAATAACAATATTTTAATATAAATAAATAAGTAAATATTCTCAACAGTCAAGTAACTTCCTTCCAGAGCATTGAAAAGCTATTTTTAAAGACAACTCTCAGATTGATCCAACTAATGTGGCAAGAAAATTCTGAGAGGTGTATTTAATAAAAGTAGCTTTTACAAGTTGTGCTGCTTTTCTGTGTCATTTTCAAACCTACCTTTGGCAGTACAAGATTTGGGGGTGAACTTATGAATCAGATTGTAATGCTTACCCCCCCCCCAAAAAAAAGACAATAGATTCATCTGAAATTATTGCCAAACTGGCACAGAGATAATTCCCTTTTCTTCAATGCTCTTGGTCTTCATGGGGGTGGGTGGGATTCCAAACATGCTCACAGGTGCTTTGCCTTCAATGAAATTCACAAACATCAATATAGTATCCATGTATCACATTTGTAGCCTCTATCAGTAAATAGTAAATGTACTGTAATAAATGAAAATGGCAATAAAATAATCTCTTTCTCTGTTATGCATTTGCTTCTTGGTCTTTTTAATGCAGGGGTAGGCAACCTTTTTGAGCCAGGGGCCGGGTTGCTGTCCCTCAAACAATTGGGGGGGGGGGGGCAAAGCACCAAAAATAAATAAATAAATAGATAAATAAATAAATAAATAAAAATTAAAATTAAAAATTAATAAATATATATATGCATGCACACTCTCTCAGCCCCAGAAAAGCCATGGCAAAACCCCTGTGGAGATTTTGTCAGGAAAACCCCAAGAACAAGTAATAACAACAATAATAAATATTATCATGGCGGGCAGCGGCAGCGGCGGCGGCAGCAGGACTGGCCTGGGGCCGGTCCAAAGGCCTCGGGGGGCCACATCCGGCCCCCAGGCCTTAGGTTGCCTACCGCTGTTTTAATGTTTTTTGGAGGGGCTGAGTTTTTACACTCAGTGCAAATCGTTATGAAACTTGACCCAACTAGTACTTATTACTTTCACTTCTGTGGTTGCAGTAGAGTGCAATCCAGGAGTTATAGACCCCTTGGCAATAAAAGGTATTCATAAGTTGAAATTGTTTGGAAATTTCCAACAGAGGGAAAGCACCAAAACACAGCTGGCTGGCTAGTCTCTAGGTAGCTCATATATCTGACGTTCTGCCCTATTACCTCTATTTAGAATGAGTGATTGTTATGCCACTTTAGGGAAATTTTTCAAGGGCTTACACTCTGCAATTATTGGTAATCATAGGAAAATGAAAACAGGGTTTAAATAGCTGCACAAAGGAGATACACTTTCTTCCCACTCCTTTTTACAATGGCCCTTGGTATCTGCTGGGGTTTGGTTCCAGGATTCCCCATGGCTGCCAAAATCCATGGATGCTCAAGTCTCATTAAACACAGTGGCATAGTAAAATGGTGTCCCTTATATAAAATGGCAAAATGAAAGTTTGTTTTAATAATAATAATAATAGTAATGATAATAATAAAATTAATAATAATAATAATAATAATAATTATAATTATAATTATATTCCGCCCCTCTGTCACGCAATCAAGGTGGCTTACAGCAGTTAAAATTCCATAAAATATATTAAAATACAATTTAAAAAAATCCCAGAAACCTCCCACCCCTTAAAAAGTATTAAACCAGTATTACCATTAAAACATGTTAATTAAACATTAAAATGAACAAAACTCCTTACACAAACAGACAATACCAAGACAAAGTAGCGATTGCAGCCAAAAGTGGGAGAGAGGGAGATGAGGAAACTCCTGATGCCGGGAAATCTAGTCAGGAAAGACCTGCCAGAAGAAATCCGTCTTAACCACCTTTTTAAAAGCTGCTTAAGGTTGTGATCTGATGGATGTCATTTGGCAGGCCGTTCCATAGTCTGGGAGCGGTTACTGAGAAGGCCCTCTGGGAGGTTGCAGACAGCCTAGTTTTCATCGGCTGCAGCAAATTCCTCCAAGGGGACCGGAGTGCGCGGGGTGGATTGTATGGGAGGAGGAAGTCCCAAAGATAGGTTGGGCCTAAGCTATTTAGGGCTTTAAAGGTAACCAACACCTTATACTGGGCTCAGAAACTAATAGGCAGCCAGTGGAGAGACTTTAATACTGGTGTTATATGGTTTCTCCTTGATGTTTCCAAGACCAATCTAGCTGCCATATTCTGTACTGATTGAAGTTTCCAGACCAAGCACAAGAGTAGCCCCATGTACAGCGTGTTGCAGAAATCAAGGCAGGAGGTGCACGACAGACTCAAGGTCCCTTACTTCCAGGAAATGGTGCAGCTGGCGTATCAGCCGAAGCTGATAACAGGCACTCCTGACCCTCCCATTTACCTGGTCAAAAGAAGTGACAGATCCAGGAGCACCCCCAGACTGTGAACTCAGTCCTTCACAGAGAGTGTGACCCTGCACAGGACTGGAGGTTGTATCCCTATTCTTGGTTTCGGGGCCGCTACTGTGAGCACCTCCATTTTGTCTGGATTCAATCTCAATCTGTTTTTCCTCATCCACTCTATTACTGTCTTAAGACAGTCATTGAGAGGAGAGGTGCCATCGGGAGCTGAGGTCAATGACCGAGACATGGAGAAATAGATCTGGGTGTCATCAGCGTACTGATAACACCCCGCCCCATGTCTCTGGATGATCTCATCCAGTGGCTTCATATATATGTTAAACAGCATTGGAGACAGAATAGCGCCTTTAGGAACACCACAAGTAAGCTCCTTTTTTGAACAGCAACTGTCCCTGAGCAACACCCTCTGGGATCTGCCCAAGAGGAAGGAACGGAACCACTGTTCCTCCAATTCCTAACCCACTCAGGCAATCCAAGAGGATGCTATGATCTATTGTATCGAAAGCCACTAAGAGGTCTAGAAGCACCAACAGGGTCACACTACCCCTGTCGATGCCCAGACGGAGGTCATCAGCCAAGGCAACCATGGCAGTATCAATTCCAAATCCTGTCCTAAAGCCAGTTTGAAATGGATCTAGATAATCGGTTTCATCCAAAACTGCTTGGAGTTGAAGAGCAACCGCCCTCTCGATTACCTTGCTCAAAAATGGTAGTAAGAAGACTGGCCTATAGTTGTTCATATCCAGGGGGTCCAGGGAAGGTTTTTTTCAGAAGAGGCCTAACTGCCGCTTCCTTCAAACAAGGTGGAATATGACCTTCCCTGAGGGATGCATTGATGACATCTGCAAGGAACATCCTCAATGCATCCCCCCCCCCAGACGGCCAGCCATGATGGGCAAGGATTGAGAGGGCAGGTTGTTTTCCTCACTCTACTAGGGAGCTTATCCACATCATTGGTACTCACAGATTGGAACTGATATAGAATAATTTCATTAATGGAGTTGCTGGACACTTCATCAATAGATTCTGTCAAAACGCTGGCATCTAAGTTTGCTCTTATCACAGCAGGCCATTATCAGGTTAAATAATGGGTTCTGCACCGGTGAGACCTGAGTTAGTTCCCTTACCACCCTAAACAGCTCTGCTGGATGAGACTCTGCAGACACAATACGTGCAGAATAGAAAGATTTCTGCACTGCACATATTGCCTCTCGATAGGACCAAAGAAAGTTCCTATGACAAGTCTTGTCAGATAAGAGTCGAGTTTTCTGCCAGGTGCGCTCTAGTTGTTGTCCAACCTGCTTCATTTTCCTAGGCTCTATTGTATACCATGGCTTACGGTTTGAAGCAGGTTGGAAAGGACGCTTGGGAGCGATCGTGTCAATAGCCTTGGTAAGGTCAGTATTCCAGGTATTAACCAAAGCTTTGACAAAATCACCGGTGTTGTCAACCATTAAAGCCTCCAAGGCTTTCTGGAATTCCATTGGTTCCATTATCCTTCAAGGTTGGATCATTCTAATAGGTCCACCACCCCCTGGTAGGGCGGACAGTGGTTCTTAGTTCAGTCTTGACTAGGAAATGATCCATCCATGACAATGCAGTGGTTTTAATAACTTCCACCCATGGATATTCCTGTTCCGTACTAAAGACTGCATCGAGGGTATGACCCGCACAATGTGTGGGCCCGATGACAAGTTGGGATAGGCCCATATTTGTCATGGATTCCATGAACTCCCGAGTCACACCTATTAAATTTGCCAAGCTGGTCTCGAGTGGAATGTTGAAGTCAACCAAAACTAAAAGTCTGGGCAACTCCAACAGCAACTTTGAGGCCAGCTGAATCAGCTCAGTTGGGGAATCTGCTAGACAATGGGGTGGTCAGTATACTAGCAGAATCTCCAAATTATCCTTGGTCCTTAGGCTTAGGTACATACACTCGAAGTGGACTGTGTTCCGGACAGGTAGCCTGGTCAGGATCAGGTTATTCTTATGAACCAGAGCCAATCCACCCCCGCCCACTTCCCCTTATCTGCTCACTGACAGAATACCCAGCTGGGAGGACCTGCGTCCATGTAGTAGCACTATCCTCTCCCTGCCAGGCTTCTGTAAAGCAAGCCAGGTCAGCATCCTCATCTAGGAGGAGATCATATATAATATGGGTCTTATTTTTAACCGACTTGGCATTGCAGAGGAGCAAGGTGAGGTTCTGTAGAATGGTTGGTACACTCTCCAATCCATTCCGGGAAACAGAGTGAACTGACGGTGCGATAGCTTTCAGACAGCAATCCCGCCTTATTTTGTAACATCTGTTTATTCTGTCCCAACATACCTCCTTTTCCCCTGCACAACCCCAATTTCCGCTCCCAGGCCATTCCTGGCCTCTGTTGGTAAAGAAGTCAGAGAAGCCAAATAACCCTCCCAACCATGCTGTTCTGCAGGTGCCCCAGATGGTAAGAGGACATGATGGGCTAAACAAAAAAGACCCCACCCAAGCCCTGCTCTTGGCCTTGTCGCCTCTGTGGTGTCCCAAATGCTGACGAGAGGGTGGCCCAGCACTTGGCCTTACCGCCACTGCTGCTGGGGGAAGGAGAGTGTGGGCAGGTTCAATAACCCCCCGGCCTGGCTCCTGGCCTCACTGCTGTCACCGCAGAACTCCAGGTGGTAATGGTGGAGGGCTGGGCAGGCTAGCTGGAAAGTCCCTTGGCCAAGCCCGGCAAGCAGCCTCACTGATTTTTACAGCCTTGGCATCCTCCCTTCACCCCATGGTGCTGGAGAAAGAGTGGGGCAGATTTTTGAAGCCTTGGCATCCTCCCTTTGCCCCCGCAGTGCTGGAGAAGGAGTGGGGCAGATTTTTAAAGCCTAGGCATCCTCCCTTCGCCCCCACGGTGCTGGAGAAGGAGTAGGGCAGATTTTTAAAGCCTCTGAGTCCTCCCTTCATCCCCGTGGTGCTGGAGAAGGAGTGAGGCAGATTTTTAAAGCCTCAGCGTCCTCACTTCGCCCCCATGGTTTTGGGGAATTTATATTTGTTTTGAATATTTTCAAGCCATGGATGGTTGAATTCTAAAGGATTCTGGGAGTTTATTTAATTAATTATTTTATAACCCACCTTTCTTCCAGCATGGGATTCAAGGCAGCATACAATAAGTTAAAACAAAGTAAAGCTAAAAAATATTAATGCAAAAGTTGTTTTGTTTTTTTTTAAAAAAAAAAACAATTTTGTTATAAAAACAGAAGTTAAAAACAGTATAAAAATCCATTTAAAACATAATAAGGTACAGACACAACACATCTCATTAAAAGCTTCAATTTTTTAAAAAACTGAAGACCAGCCGAAATAAAAAGGTCTTTGCCTATGGGCAAAAAGCCAGGATGGGGCAAACTGAAACTCCCTTGAAAGAGTGCACCATTGACAAGGATTTTTCTCATGTCCTCACCAAACCAACCTGTGATGGCGATGGGACTTTGGGAACACCCAACCCTGAAGATCTTAAAATTGGATAGACTCCTACAGGAAAATATGGTCTTTTAGATCCTTTGGGCTCAAGCTGGATAGGACCACTCCCACTCTATTATACTATGAAGAGAGAGAATGAATGTGATTTCTGTAGTTCTAAATGAATGTATGAACTAATGAGTGTGTGTCTGTCTGTGTCACTTTGCCTGAATGCAACATCCACATTACCTCCAGCCCTGTTCGCTGCAAGAATGTAGGACCTGAGAGTTTGCCCACATAAAACACAGTGCTTGGTACCAAAATGTCCCCCTCCCTCTAGGATCAAATGTGGCATGCAGAGACTGCTCATTGCAGTTGCACATTGAGTGTATACAGGACATTCCACTTTGCCTTTGACAGCAGCCTAATCTGAATATGTTAGTAATTCTCCACTTAGCTCTTCCTTGTGGTCCAAAGCCTTATCTGCTTTTCCCCACTGATCAGCAAAGGTGCAAGCTTTTTTTCCTGTTCAATAGGCAAGCCTGTTCCTACTACAGTAACTGGACTAAAATTTGCTATGCAATGGCTTATGGTTTTAATGTGACTGTTAAGACTTTCACAATATATTTCTGATGTGTTCCCAGTGAGCTCCTTGAGCATATTTCCTATTTTGAAGGAAAGCATAAATCAGCTAGGAAAGGGGGACTTTTTAATGGGAGCATTGCTGTTATTAACTCATCCCCCAAACAGCCACAGCCAACACTGCCCCCCTAGGAGAGACCTTTTTATTTACCCACATATTTTAGTTTTTCATATGCTTTTTGATTATCAGTTCACACTATTTGCTTCCTTCAGAGTTTTGTCCTTTGATTACTTTAGTCGCAATTTACACATGTCCTAAATTGACATTCTTCTATATTGTTTTGTCTGGCTTAAAATTGTCTGGTTTTAAAATGATAAGGGATCTGATATATTTTATTCTTAAATTGTTGTTAATATTATTTACTATTTCTCTTGATTTTAATGTACTCTGCCCTGAGATGTTCAGATACATCTAAATATTTTAATTAAATAAAGAAATAAACTATTTTAAAAAACTTTTGTTGATGTTTTTATGCAAGCCACCTGGAGAATTTCATGCTGAGGTGAAGGGTGAGTTATTAAGAGCTGCAATTAAATAAACAGATAAATACTGTCTGGCATTTTGTATTGCACTTACAGATTTGTAACCTAGATTTACAAATCCATAACTGCTCTATATTCGGTAAGATTATGAAATGTTTGCATAAGACTACATAAATGCCCCCAAGCCCACCTTAAAAGCCAGCAACCAGATCCATTCACCTTCTAATAGGGGTGCCAGGAAGATGACATTTTGCCCCCCTCTGTCCTATGCTCC
This sequence comes from Phrynosoma blainvillii, assembly GCA_026167975.1. NCBI lineage: Eukaryota > Metazoa > Chordata > Lepidosauria > Squamata > Phrynosomatidae > Phrynosoma > Phrynosoma blainvillii. Next base: position 302,321,855 of record JANUYF010000004.1, read on the forward strand.
ATTCTGCAAGTGTCCCAGGAATTGGATGGTTAGACTGCATGAGCTGTTGAGCAGTTGATTCAGTGCAGGTCAGTCACAGAGTATCCAGCAGGATGAAAGGGGAAGCAAGAGGGTGGTCATCAGCTGGTCCAGAAGTCATTCAGCAAGCTAGTAGTCCAGATATGCAAAAAGAGCAAGAAGTGATACAGAGTTGTAAAGTGTAGCCAGTCTAAGGTAAGAAAGACACAAATGCAGAAGAGTACTGCTAGTCTTCAAGAAGGGTGGTTGACAGCGGCAAGCAGCCAGGGAGTGGCTGGGAGACTTATAGGCAGCTGTTTCAAGACCCCAGGTCCTAAGTAGGTCAGCATCTCCTACTTAATAACCTTTGGGAGTTGTACAATCTTTCTTTTCCCCATCATCACTCAATGAATGATGTCAATTGATCTTCAGCATTTGCAGCCTCTAGCTGGGGAACAGGGCCCACTTCTGCCTCAACTCACAGCTCCTCAGATAGGAATCATTATCAGAAGCTGCAGATTCCTGGCAATCCTCCTCTGTCTCTAAATCATCAGCCTCTAGACCCCCCACACACACCAGTGAGTGAGGCTGCAACAATCAGAAGCAGGACCCCTGCCACAATTCCAGTTCACAGCTTCATTTGCTGTTGTGAGAGGGCCAGGAACATCTTCCTCCTTGCATCACAATCAACAGCTGAAGGGGACCTCTTTCATCCAATGTAGCTGCTTTCTGATAAGGCAGCTTTGGGAGTTTGGTCAGAAGATGTCATCTAATTAAGCATATGCAATACATCCAAGCCATCATATTCCCCATCACCATGTAAGGGTGTGAGAACTGGACAGTGAAGAAAGCCTATAGGGGGAAAAATAACCTCATTGAGATAGGGTGCCAGGTAAGAGTGCTGAGAATACTGTGGATGGCCAAGAAGACAAGCAAATGGGTTCTAGAACATATCAAGCCAAAACTCTCCCTGGAAACTAGGATGACTACATTGAGGGTGTTGTGCTTTGCCCACATCATGAGAAGGCATGAATCAATAAGATTTAAGTTGAAAGATGCTGGTATTTTTTTGGTCTTCCTTTTTGCCTTTGGACTCATTCACTACTGGAAGAGATTCTCTGAAACTGAATTCAGCCCTCAACTGGTTCTCCAACCTTGCCTTAGCATTCCACAATATATAGAGACTTCAAATTATGGACTTCTTTTTTAAGTTGGGACATGCCACTCAATAATGTATATCACTTAGTATACCAACAGTCATCAATATTTTATTAGCAGGTAAGAATCTCCATGAATGTGGCCCCCAATTAGTTTACTGTTTTACTGTGTATATATTTATGGGTTTTTTAAAAAAAATATGGCAGAACACTGATCTAAAAGATAATATAGCACTCTCATGCTTACTTATCTTAACACTCAAAAGCTTGGTTCAAGCATCTCTCTTTTTTGCATCCTCCCAAATCCATGAAAGACAATCTATACATTTTTGCTGAGCAAATAAGAGCTTTATAGCCCAAATAACTTATTAAACTCAACATGTTTGCATGGGAAAAACAGTTGTATGCATAAGAATCTGGGCAGGGGTACACAGCTTGCAAATGGTGGATGAGATGAGAAATCATTGCTGTCTGCAAGAATAGAGTCAGAAGAGGATATTATAAACCAAAGAGAAATTAACTGCTACAAAATTTTTTGGTCTCACAGCATTTTTTATTTTAATGAAACATTCAAGGGAAGGCGTGGATCTCAGCACGTTTCTTATGCCACCTCCTGTGCAAAGGCAGTCTCTGTTTATTTATTCTCTGTAATCATCAAGTTGTTTTTCATAGCTCCCTACCCTGCAAAGAAAGAAAAAGAAGAATGTTTAACAGCCCAGTCCCAAGGTGGTGCTGCTTTGCCAGCCAAGTGGAGTCACAACACAGCTTCATGGTTCTGTCCCACAGGCAGTCATAGAATCACAAATTCTTAAGAGTTGAAGGGACCATAGGGAGCATCTAGTCCAACTCTCTGTCATTCAGGAATGCACAATGAACACATTCCAAAAGATGGCCATTCAAGCTCTGTTCAAAGACTTCCAAAGATGAATGTTTAGGTGGGATCTCTTTTCTTGCAATTTGAATACATTGGTTTGTGTTCTTTCTGGAGCAGCAGAAAATACGCTCACTCCATCTTCTACATAATATCCCTTCAGCAATTTAAAGACAGCTGTCATGTCATTTCTGTCTTCTCTTCTCCCAGCTAAACATAGCCAGGTTCTTCAATCGCTCTTCATAAGATTTGGTTTCCTTTGATAGTCTCAGTTGCACTTCTCTGGACACGTACCAGTTTGTTGATATACTTCTTGAACTGTGGTGCCCAGAATTGGACACAGTATTCCAAAGGAAGTCTGACCAAAGCATAATAGAGTGGTGCTATTACTTCCCTCAGTTCTAAACACTACACTCCTATTGATGCAGCCTGGAATCATATTGACTTTTTTGGCTTGTGCATCAAACTGTTGACTCATATTTAGCTTGTGATCTACTATCATATTTAAGCCTTATAGTCACTTTCTGACTTTTCTCTTTCATCAGGATTAGCATGCTTCCACTTTGTTTATCTGCATCTTTTATGACTCCATGCATAGGCAGTTGGTGGCTTCCATATTAGCAAGGCACTCAGTCTGAAAGGAACTATCCAAGGTGTTGATCCTCTTTTAGAGATAAGGGTCACTTTATCTTGGATGGCTGCTTTAAGGAGCCTTGGATGAGTCCTTTAAAGTTCAGGCTGAAAGCCAGTGTGGTCCACTATCCCACCAGTGGCCACATGAAAGCCACCAGCCACAACTAGATTTTCTTGGGAAATTATGGTATTTTACTATGAGAGTAAATTGAGATTATGTATTTAGTATTCTGTTTGCACATTGCTGTACCTGGCAGATCTGTAACCAGCTCCTTGTAAAACACGGAAGCCCACATGAAAAGTCTTAGTACTGTTTAGTGGAAGAGGGCTTAACTTTTCAGAAATGTTCAGTCCCCAAAATGGATCACTATCTCCATAGCAACATGCCTTGAATGTGGTTTTTGTATTCCAACACATCACAAAGAGTGAGGGAGACTGGGCTTCTGCTTTCAAACTTCTTGACAATAATTAGCACTGGGGATGGCATCCAATTAAAGACTTTTGTAGTTGTCTGTCAATCAATTAAGTATTTAATTCATTTGAAATATATTTGCAATTGTAGCAAAGCTTCGATGTAGATGCCTTCATGGGGATAATGGAATAAATCTAATGGGGGATCTCTACTGATGAAACTGTTTCCATCAACACTTTGGGGAAGGCAAGCTTCCTTCCTCACTATAGCCTCTTTGTACCCCAAAAAATCTGTTCCAAATGTTTTGGGAGTCATCCTGTAGTGGAAAAGAGCAAATTTGATGGGAAGAAAGTTCTGCTGTGTTTCTGTGTGACATTGGATCGAGGCCCTTGAAAGAAAATTTATTATTATTATTATTATTATTATTATTCAGAGAAAAAACTGCTCCTCCTCCTTATTCATTCCTATCATAGCTAACAGCCTCATACATCAGGAAGTAGGATAGCCCTCCCTATTTAATCAAATTCATCCCTCCTGTTTAATCAAGTAAAGCTTTAACTATTCAATCTACCAATTAAACCATGCAACCCTTAGTAGCACTCTTTTCTACTAGAGGTTAGAACTATAAACTAATTTGCACATCATTTTATGTGGGAGGTGTGGCTGCCATCAAAAATTGCTTCCTCACAGCAGGAGTTCCATTAGAACATTTGCTGTTCAGTTTATTAAGCCATGCCACATATGGTTCTGTTCTATTGCCTGGAAAGTTCATATATCAAAACCAAAATATTAGATGATCAAACTTGATCAAACTGAAGGTCTGACTTATCCAACATAATGTTTCTTACCTGAGTCTTTCATATGAGAGCAATAGCTCTCTTCCATTGTTGAACCCCAGCAACTACTATGCTTGTTTTACTCTTCCCTCCTCATTCCCTTCTCCTTTTGATTTTTATATTGGCTATTGGAGCTGAATAGTATAAATCTCTACATGTGGAGTTAAATCTTGATTTTTGTTACCCACCCCTTGTGTTGCAACATTACATAACGAAATGCACAATCCAATGTGCAACTGTATGAATAACCAAATATATGATTCAAATGCAGAACTGAATGTGCACCCACATGGACAATAACACACACACAACTCCACTTCTGCAACTTTGAACTAAATTCAGATGTTCTGTATCAGACAAAAATTCCAGCCATTTCCTTAGAGGAACTTATGTATGTTTAAGAAACCAAGAAGATTCCAGGCCCTCTAAAATCTTAAGCAGGAATAGTCTTGTATGTTATTGATCTTAGGCTAGCCATTCTAGGAGGTGTTTTGGCTGAGAAGCAGAATTTAAACAATACTAAATAAACAAATAAGTAAATAACTTCACATAAGCTGTCATTGTCAAACACTAGGACTTCCTATAGGAAAGGACTAGGGACAATCAGTAGTGAGCAGCTGCTGAGGCTTCAGGAAGATATGCTCAAGAGAATGAGTGACTTCCAAATTTGCCAACTCCTGTTGGATTGACTGTCTCTGGGAGGATTGGGCTTGCATTCTCCAATCGATTCCCATTCAGCACTTACTCTTTCTTTGCCAGAGAAAGGGAGGGAAGGAAGGAGTGGTGTCTGCTTAGAGTATTAAGATCCTGAACTGAATGCCCATATAAGTTAAGATTCATGTTCCTATCCTTGCTATCCTGTGAGACTCATTGCATGACCTTGGGGCAGACATTCTCTCTCTGCCTGACCTACCTTGTAGGGTTGTTGTGAAATAAAGCAGGGAGGATCTGCCCACTCTCTTTGATTCAATAAACCACTCTTCTGTATTTTAACAGCAAAACTTTACTTCAGTAACCAAAGAGGTTAACAGCATGACCTCTGTAGACAGAACTACTACAATCCCCAGTTGTAAGCATATAGTAAGCAATGCACCTGCCCTATAGGTTCCCAGGTTTTTCTCTCATTCACTCATAAACCAAAACATTCCTGTCTTTATTGTGAGGGGGCATTCACCTCGTGCCCCCTCACAAACTTCTCTTACAGGCTTCCCAGAAACTGGCCTTGATGAATATCAGTACCAATATCCTTCCCCACACATCTTTTCCTTACTCAGCAAGACAATTATTTATCCTTGTATACATAGACTACAAATTTCATCAGCTTCATCACCATGCCCCTCATTCTTGTTATATTATGTTTGCATTACTGCTAACATATTTGTAGTCAGATCCAGCTATTCTAAAAGACATAAGTATAAACAATAGCATAACCAACTAATATATAATAATATATCCAAAGAAACAGTTAACAACAGTAACCCACTTTTATGGCAGCATCTACCAGAATCCTGACAATGTTATTCACCATCATGTTGACTTCAACTTATGGAAATCCTATGCCAATTGACTTCAACTTATAGCAATTCTATGAATGAGAGACCCTAATCAACTGCCTTGATCAGGCCTTACAGACTCATTTATTAATGTCATCTCTCAATCCTAAAGTTAGGGCTGATTTTTTTTTTCATCTTTTGCAAATGTGATAATTAGAATCAGATTAAATGTCGTTTGTTTTCTTTAGCTAACATTTTTCACTGTTGTTCATATCAGCACTGTTTGCTTTTCGCATTTCTAAGATGTTGTTATCCTCCCTGTGGCCTCCAAATGCACAGGATAGTGACTGCAATAAAGAAACAAATAAATAAAGGAATAAAGTTCAGTTTTACACATTTAGTAGAGTCAAGTCGTAAAATTGTTTCTGGATTTATCATTTCAGACTGAGTGTGAAATATTACACATTCAGTGCTCCTTCATCTATAAACATCTTGCATATACAAAAACAGCATGTGTAGCAGAACAGTCTATTTATCTTTTCCCTTAATACTTTTTACCTCCTGTGTACAAAAAGTTGGAACATATTCAAACCATGTAACAACCTACTCCCTATTCTGAAGCCCAAAATGGCAAAGTGCAAGGGAAAGCAAGTGTTTTGAATGTTGTGCATTGGCTAACACAGCCCTTAATGAATTGTCATGCTTCACTACAACCAGCCCTTTGTCAACAAGGTTCACAGAATGAAAACTGGAAAGGGCTCCTTTATCTTTAATATGAATTAAGGTAAAGGTATTCCCTGTTGACAAGGTTGTCAAGTCGTTTCCAACCATAGGGGGCGGTGCTCATCTCTGTTACTAAGCTGAAGAGCCAGCGTTGTCAGAGACTACTCTATGATCATGTGGCCAGCATGATTGCACAGAACGCTGTTTACCTTCCAGCTGAAGTGGTACCTATTTATCTACTTGCATTTGCATGCTTTTGAACTACTAGGTTGGCAGAAGCTGGGACTAGTGACAGGAGCTTACCCCATCATGCAGCACCTGGACCTTGAACTATTGATTCTTGCAATCAACAGAATCAGCATCTTAACCACTTGAGCCACTGCATCCCTGTATGTATATTCTCATGCATAAGGCAGCTGCTTCATTTTGCCTTATTGTAGGGCCAACTCTGTTGACTAGAGATTTGAATGATTGTTTAGAAGAAGGTATTTCAGCAGGTATTGCTTCTTACTTGGTTGTATGATGAGCAACACCTACTGAAATTCTCTTTTCTACACAATTATTAAAGTTACAGGAACCCTCTCCCCTGAAAGCTCAGGTCTTGCTCCTGTGCAAACTAATTTTATTTTGGAGATCTACATGACATTTTCCCCATTCTGAAGTATTCCCAGAGAACTACTGGCATTATCAACAACTCTTCATTCCCACGCCCCATGTCAGTGTTTCCCAGTATTTCCTAGACTGAAATCTACCTCTCCATGGCTCTCTGTTTAGTTATATCAGAACTAGCTAACATGGCTATTGCCAAGGAACATAGTGATTGTTAAAGAAACAATGAAACATGAAAGATGAAGGAAGGTCCAGTGGCAAGCTCTCAGCTGATTCAAAAGTCATTTCATGAAGCTAGTCATTCAGGTAATCAAAGGCAAACAGGGCAAGACAAGAATTCATTAAATTCAGCCAGCGTAGAGTTCAAGGATCCTAAGAAAAAACAAAACACAGAGAACATTGCCAGTCAAAGATACTGAACAGCTATAAGCAACAAGTGCTGGGAAATTTATAGATGGTTGATTCTGGATGTCAGCTGCTTGATTTGTCCATGTTTCCTGTTTCATAGATATTGACTCCTATGAAGCTGCTCATTCTCTCTTCTGGACTGCAAAGGATGGGGTGTCTCTTCAGTGTTTATCAAGTCTTGCTGAGCATAGAGTCCCTCAGTGGCTTCAGCCACCAGCTTCTCAGATTCTGGGAGGGATCCATTATCTAAAGGCAGAAAGCCTTCTCAAGCCAACTCATCTATATCACACTAGAAAGACATCACATATTCATGAGGGGCAACCTCCATTCAGGCACAGCATGGAAAGTTACAAAGATACAGAGAAGCCTTATGTCACATTTCACCTATGCTTAACAGAAATATAAGCACCTCTAGCATCTTTGACTACACAGGTCTGTGTTCTACTCATGATGAAACTGGTAATCTCATTCTAGAAATCTATGGGGAAAGCTTAGGAGTCTAGGTGTTCATCCACCCTCAACCACAGTTCTCTGGGATACAACAGAGTAGGCAACACTCCCCCTACTCTGTTGACTATTCTCCCATCCATGTAAAGAGATCTTTATGGCACTGAGCTTCTTAAATCTCTAACCCAAAGGATCTGGAATTTTTCACACTTTATCTTGAATTGAGTTCTCCATTGGGTGAGTGTTTTCTCTTATAATCTTCAGTAGATCCTATGCTGTCATGCTATTTTGTAAACCTAACCATAACCATTTATTTACCTGGAAGTAAACCAATACCTGAGTGACCAAGATAATGGTAGGATACCATTATTACCAGGATGATGAAGCCAGGGGTGGATGGATGAAATAGCAATAGCAATAGCAAGTACATTTCTATGCCACGAATCAGTGCACTTAAGCATTCCCTAAGCAGTTTACAATGTGTAAGCCAATTGCTCCCAACAAGCTGGGATACCAAGCTAAGCCAACCCTGAGTCCCTGGTTGGTACTGAATTCACAACCTTGTGGTTTGTGAGTGAGTGGCTGCAGTACAGGCATTTAACCACTGTCCCACCAGGGCTCCACAGTGAAACTGTGTGTGCACCTTGAAACTCGTCTTTCAATCATTATGCTCAACTGCTGCCCTTAAGTGTGATGAAAGATTTTGGACATGTCTGCACTGATGGGACAACTCATATCCATTCTTAACTATAGCACATTTTTTGGTTTACAGCAACTCCATTAATGCCACATGCACCATGGTGACATTGGAGTAACCCACCACATATTTGCCTCAGGTGAACTCACACTGGTGTAAAAAGGTAGTCCTGAATGATCATGTGGCCCATATATTTCACAGTCTTCTTAGGCATAATGTTCAAATGAATGTATGGGGAGAAAGGTGGTCCAAAGATTCAAAATTTACTTTGTGCAGTAATTTAATAGAACATTTGTATGAGATGATGTATAGATCATAACTGACTCCAAAAAACTTGTCAAAAATGAACAAAAGAATTTCAAATCAATGTTGGGGATGTCAAAATAAGGAGTGCTCCTCATTTTCATATGTGGTAGACTTGCAAAAGGGCGAAAAACTATTAAGCTATATGTCAATCCAAATATTTTTAAAAGTTGACCCAGTAACATTACCAGAAATGTTTTTCCTGGGTATTACGGATAAAGAATTGGACAATAAATATGGATTACTTTGTCAGTATATGATAACAGCAGCAAGATTATTGTTTGCTCAAGCTTGGAAACCAGCAGAACATCAACAACAGAAGAATGGATTGTTAAGGTAGCAGAGTTAGCCCAAATGACCCAACAAGGATTTTAAAGGATAAGCCAATTGATTTTTAGGGATAAGCCAATTGAATTTTATATATGTATGTGTGTGTGTATATATATATATATGTATATATATATATATATATATATATATATATATATATTCTAATGATTGAAAATGATTTATGGACTTTTTGAATAATAATAAACCTAACAATATAATAATATCTCATTATAGTTGTTAGTAATTTGGTAGGATTAGTCAGTCAGATTTGTAATGGTAGAATAATATATTATTTTTCCCCTCATTTATTTTTCTTTCCATCACAGTTAGGATTGTGAGGTCAGAGTCCTATAGTTTCTTAATTATACGTTCTTTTCCTTTATTTTTTACTTTCCTTTATTTCTTTATTTCTTTTTATTTTTGAAAGCACTCTTTTAATGTATTTTTATATGTATATTATAATGATTTTGATTGACTGTTAGATTGTTAACATTAAAAATCAATAAACAAATATTTTAAAAAGAACATTGCATTTCTCACTTCCACATGCATACACACACACATCCACCTATACAGTCCGTTCTTGTCACCTCAGGCTTCTGTCACTTTATTCTGCTGCCTATCTAACCAGGTCTTTACACTGGAGTAATCCCATTAACCTCAATGGATAGCAGAGAATGTCTTGTTGCTGACTTGTCAACAAAAACAAAAAAAACAGTGACTATATTGTGTTCTCCCAAAGTATGGAGGAGAGCATCTTATTTGACAACTGAAGGTTTTTTTCTTTCCCTCATATTCCTTTTCTTCAAATAAGTGCTTCAAATCTTGTGGACTGTGACATAAAATATTCCACAAACAATGAGTCAGTCGTCACTGCTGGTGACAGGAGAAATGCACATTATCTGGGGTTCACTTGAGGTCTTCAGGAAGGCACACTAATATTAATATATTTGGGCATGCACATTCCATATAAATATCTCAGACTGTATATAAGCATGTGTCAGATAGATGGGCCAAAGGAGAGATGAATGGGATTATCTGCTAAAGGCACATACTCAAGGCTCTGTTATTGTTGTCATTGTTGATGGTGATTGAGCAATGGTGGGAGAAGATGAAGATCAACAGAAGGAGGAGCAGGAGGAGAGAGTTGGAAGAGATATTGCAATATGATCTTGGAAGTCCAGTCCTCTGCTCTGTGCAAACACAGCTAGCTTGAGGTTTATTTTAAGGGTGAATGACGAGATAGAAATCAAATAAATCTATTTTACTGAAAATCTCTGAGTGCGTGTGTATCTGTGTCCAATATAACTACAGCATCATGAAACCTAGACACTTGAAACTTGGAAAGGATACTAAAGAGACACAAGGGTGTTATGTTAGAATTTGCTTTTCTTTTTTTTTTAAGGGACTGATCAATTTTAATTACCTGAAATCTGTCTCTGGCCAGCAGTACCATTTTTAGAGATTAAGCAACTCTAATCCCTCAAAGACAGAGACCCAGGAGATTCATTTTTTCATCAACTCCTTCTGTACAAGGCTGTGTATGCTTCAAACAGCTCATAGTTTCTAACCAGTGTGAATCTGAACACCTCTACTAGTTCATGGATGGATGTGTGAATCTGCACTGAAGGTGACAACTACAGCATTCCTGACAGATGATTGTCCAGATTTTGCATAAATACCTCTGCCAAAAGAAAGCCCACCACCTCCTATAGTAGTAGTTGTAGTGATCATCATTGTAGTTCTAGTAGTAGTAGTAGTAGCAGCAGTAACAATATTTATACTTTTATAGTATCCCTTTCGATGAAAGTACTCAAGGTGGCTCATAACCAATCAAAACATTTTTAAAATTAAAACAGAACAGAGATGAAATAAAATCCAACTATAGTGATAACCAGCAAGAAAATGTCATAATAGAGTAGTGAAATTATCCCAAAGGCTTGCTGGGAAAAAGTTGCCTTGGTCTTCCTTCCCAGTATTATTCAATACAATATCTAAAGTTCTGTGCAAGGACCACAGAGATCCAGGCTGAAAGTCCAACTTACCCATGGAACCCATTGTGTGATTTTACCCAGTCATTATCTCTTACCACATAGGATTGTTGTAAGGATAAAATACTGGGGCAGAGGAAAATCCCATATGCCACTCTTTGTTCCTTGGTATGGGGAGGATAAGAGAAAGATGAGGGAAGAAGAGAATGAAGATCGAAAAGAGAAGGAGAGGGAGAAGAAGGGGAGCAAGGTAGACATGATGAGTGGGCATGACCTCAGCAGCATCACACAGAGTTCATCTGGACTCCTTCCATCTACAGACCTAGTTCAATATAGCATTAATTATGAGTTGAAGGTCCTTGTTTAAATTTCATCTCACCAGCAAATGTAGAGGTTAGCCTGCAGAATGCCACTACCTCTTTCCTTCAGGGCCCATCATAAGTATGGGAATTGTCACATACTCTTACTGGTAAAACATGAAAACTGAGGGGGAAAGTGGCATGTTTGTTGAATGAAGCCAGTATGGTGCAATGAAGAGAGTACTGGAGAGTACTGGTCCTCAGTTCAAATCACCAACTCTCATCTCAGCACAAACATTATTGTGGTGATAAAATGAGATGAAATGAACTCGGAAAATTTACTTTTAAGACTGCAACTTCCAGTATCCCACTCAATGTATCCTTGGCTAAGAGTTGTTGTCCCAAAATGTAAAGCTCTGAGGTGACATTACATATAGTGGATAGGAGCTTCATTGGACAAGTAAGGAATTCCTCACAGAGATAATTGCGATACAAAAGAAAACATAGGCTGAGTTCTTATTGGGATAGTCAACTTATGCCCTAGGCTGTGTCAGCTTACACTAAAGGAAAACACCAATAGGACTGAATGCATACAATGAACCCTGTGCTTCAAACAATAAGGCTGCCATTTACTCTTCCTCACAATAGGACAGTGCATTGCCAAATCATCACCTTCACCCGCAATGAAACATGGAAACCTAGTTGGAGTGGGACTTAGGTGTTTCCTCAGTGAGTAAGCAATGATGATGATGATGATGATGATGATGATGATGATGCAGCATATCAATGAAAAACAGCCAGGTGTAATGTGAAAATCTCTCAGTCACGTTTTCATTCAGTTTCTACAAACCTCATCTGTATTTTCTACCCATCTTTATTTTGCATCTGGTTGTGAAACTTTAGCTTGAATCCTATTGACAGTCCCAATGAAAGTAGACACATTAAATCAATTGTTGAATACTGAATCAACATTTGTGAGTGTTCCATTGATTTGGTAGGTTTACTCTAATTTGGACCATGAATAGAATTCAAGTCTTTTCTCATTTCTTGAAATTCAGTCAATTTTTAATATATTTCCCTTAAGTTGAGTGTCCTTTACATTTATTTGTTCTATTTCCCTGGTTTCCACAGTGGTTTCCAATGGTCTAAAGTTTATGTTTTGTTAAATTTGGTGCATTTTATCCATTCATTGTATACTTCAGCCATTCACATTTTTAAAACATGCATATTGTTCTCTTTGCACACTATTTCTGTGAAATATCCTGTAAGATCTACAAAGGTGTGAATGCTCCAGGTGAGTATGCATTTCCTTGAGACAATTAATAGGCAGTGTGACAATGCTACTCTTGAATCTACAGTTGAATTTCATCTCATCTCTAGCTAGGATTAGCTTTGAAGAGCAGCAGCCACTATAGGCACATGGAGACTTCTTTCATCATGGCACCACTTGAGGAGGTAAACATACAGTCCAGCCGAAAAGCAAAAGCATGATATAGCAAAGCTTTCTAAAGTACAGGTGGAGAGCATGGTAGCAACACAACTTTACTGGCCAGACTGACATTTTCCACAATATATGAGGCAATTAGTATTCTTCTCTACATGTGGTAGGATTGGTTCCTAGCCTTCAGTGGAGTGTGTACAAGAGAGAGAAGGAGTATGTGCATGTTTTATTAGCTGATTATTAACACTGCTGCCTGCTCTGCTTTAATGACCCATGCCATTAATCTACACAACTAACTTCCAGTCCTGTCCTCGCCTCCCTGTCAGCCCTTCAAACTCATAAATATCACCACTTGCACACCAATGCACAGAACTCTGTAAATCATTTCCTCCACTTTGCCCACTCTGAAATCCAACACTTATGATCTAGAGTCCAAAGCACAAGAACACTCTCCTAAAAAGTTTAATAGCAGAATGGTGCACCGGTTTTCTTTACAGCAGCATCAGACATGCTACATTTTAAATTGGCTGAGAAAGTTTGGTTTAATGCTAGGAACCACCACATGTTTTATCTGTCAGGCTCTATTTATTTATTTTCATTTCTTGTTCTCCCAAGATGGGATCCAACAAGGCTCTAATTCAGGGGTGGGCAGCCCTCTCTCTGGCTGCACAACAATTCTTGGCACAACCAGATGTGAAATTCTGGTTCTTGGAACTGAATGATATGTGGCTGATTTTTGCAATTGGGGGGTTAGGTTTGGGGAAAATAGTGGGGGACAAGGAAAGCCAAACTGCTAAAAGTTTGCACCTTGAAACTTTCCCCCCATGGTTTTGGTCCTCTTTTTGCCAGATTATTTTTACATTGAGTGTTCTGGTGCTTTCGGTGATCTCTTAGGGGAGAAAGTTTGGGGTCCTCACTTTTGCCATCCCATTGCCAGAGGAGAGCAAATCGACTTGTGATTTTATCCCCACTCCTGTCTTAAAAGGTAAAGGTAAAGGTATTCAGTGTTGAGAAGGTTGTCAAGTCGTGTCCAACCATAGTGCTCATCTCTGTTACTAAGCCAAAGAGCCAGCATTATCAGAGACTATTCTGTGATCATGTGGCCAGCATGATTGCACAGAATGATGTTTACCTTCCCACCAAAGTGGTACCTATTTATCTATTTGCCTTTGCATGCTTTTGAACTGCTAGATTGGCAGAAGCTGGGATTAGTGACAGGAGCTCACCCCATCATGCAGCACCTGGGCCTTTAACTGCCAACCTGCCAATCTTGCAATCAACAGAGTCAGCGTATTAACCACTTGAGCCACTGCATCCCATATAGTCTCCTGTCTTAGCTGCTCCAAATTTCACAGGAGCTCTCTTGGTGCCAAACTTCTGAAGGGGGAAGATCTGCCACTGGAAGAGAACCCATAAAACTTGCAATTGCTGGAGAAGGCACAGTGGTAGGAGAAAACCTGGATTCTGTGGTGGCAGATCCTCTGTTACAGGAAGAGTGGGCCAAACATAGTTTGAGATCTACTGGCAGATTTCTGGATAATTTGCTATAGATTAGCAAGGACATCTAACTGCCAATTTTTTAAAGAAAAGCAAACAATTTTAAAACACCTATTTTTCATAATTTAAACTATTGGAACATCTGATCTTTAACTGTTCCCCTCCAGCCGTGATTTTGTGTCTGGCTACACATACAAACACATTGGGACCTGTGTGTTTTGCAATGCTGTAACGTGCTGCGTGAGAAGACAGTGCTTTTGAGCATGCACAGAGTATCCTCCCATTGTCACAGATCCACCAGAGTTATTCAGCCATTGCAGCCATTGTTTTAACACTTCTTTGTATGGTGCTGTTATTCCAATAGTAGAATATGTGGATGGATGTCTGATGAAATTGGCATCAGTTCAGTAAAGTTTACAGAGAAAGCTACTTTCCAGAAGTAGAATAAGACAAGCTTGATGAGCACACTGGCTGTCACATCTACTGAAAAGCTGACTTTTCTATGAGGAAGACAGCGGTTTTATTGTGACAAAGTACAGTGATGCTTGAGAACTCCTAAAACCTAATATATAAGGAAGGTCATGAATTCCTATTCAAGGAGGGGGTGAATATCGCACTTTGTGTGCTAAAGATGGATGGTGCTTCACTGTGTTATGCTACAGAGCTAAAGAAAACACTAAATCTTGCTCACCTTGCTGAATTTGTAAAATAGGTATTACATTTTCCTTCCAAGTGAAAGACCCAATTAAGATAGTGAATTGGCATATTATACAGATCCAGGGTTCCCAGAAACTAAGCTGGCTTCACAAAAAAGAAAAAAAATGAAGCACCGGGGACTTGGCAGAGAACTGCACATTTTGCTCTTCCCAACCCTCTGTTCTTGATTTGCATTTGTGGGGGAGAATTAGCAAGAGGAAGGAGGTTGCTTGGCTCCTTGACCAACCATTGAAACTACCTAACAAATGCCTCAGGCGTTTACAAATTTTGCCCCAATAGAACAGAGCCATCTATCCCATTAGGCGCTATCAGGCAAACACCTTGGGTAATAATGAATATACTGCTCCCACTCCACCTTGGGAAGACCACTGCTACTCAAGAGAGGTGATAATGCTTTTTACAGATCTATAGTGCCAGCAGCTTCTTAAAGACTTCACCCTGAGGGGGACTCAGAGCTGGGCATAGTAGCCAGGATGACCTGGAAAATTGCCTATGATAGCTGGCTCTGTGTAGAGCAACTGCATAGTGAGACCATTTGGGAAGTAGCAGAGGCAAAAATTGGGAGTGGCAGAAGGGCTTGGCATTGGTTACTATAAAAGAGTTTTTTGTGGGAAAAGGTTTTCGTACGTAATAACAAAAGTGCCCCCCAATTAATGCATTTTAATTAGAAAGTATGTTCTGAAGCTTCCAAAAAAGCAGATCACTTTCAAATGCAGTATTTTCCATATACAAAATAGTTGTGTAAACCAAGTAACAGTGATGAATAAATAAATGCATATTGTTCAAGTCATCCCATTATAATTCCCTGTTAGTAAAATCTAACACTACATGATTTCTCTTCAGACCAGCAGACTGCTAAAAATTCCTTCAAATATGTTACTTTCAAAAGCTAAGATTACTAATGCACCAAATGCCTCTATGGGGATTAGTACAAGTGTCAAAATTGAGAATCCATTTTCTTGGCCAGATTATTGTACCTCCTTCCAACTCCCAGCCTGCAGACACCACACTCCAACACTCCCTCCACCATTCATGTGTCCATCCACCCAGCCTGGCCTTACGCAACATGTTTCCTACTACCTATGTCCTTCAATGACCAGTTAAAACTGAACTTGTCATCTTATCATTATACCCATAAATTTTGCATTTTCTATGGCTGTTCATACAGTCTGAATATAAAGGTCTTTCTTGGGCATCACTTCACTCCATGCATCTGAGGAAGCAGACCAAGTCTATGAAAGTTTATACTACAACAGCTTTCACTCAGTGTCAAAAGTGCTGCAAGAACCCTTTGCATACTGATATTGCAAGCACTAACACAGCTATGTCTTTGAATGAAAGGAAAGGAAACAGTTTCTCACTCCATCCTAATATGAGGCTAGGATGCTTGAAAGACCATGTTCTTTGATATGATCTGCCCTGGCTTGAAGAGTGTCAGGCAGGTCACTTCCCTTTGTTCTGTGACTATGAGACCTGCATTTGGTAACAACACAAGAGAAGATCTGCCCAGTGACTTCTCTCAGACTAGCCATCTCCTAGCCAAGGGAGACCAGGCTAGTCCACTTTCTATTGTTTTTTCACTCAGCAGGCAAAGACATTCATGAGGGATGCAGACCGGTCTAAAGGGACAACCTGGGGGTGGAGTTGAGGCAGGGCGACCACACGGCGGCTGCCCTGACTCTGCCCCAACCCCATCCCAATGCTGCACACCTGTCTGCATGGTGCACAGCATCAGGATGCCCTCTTGGTGCAGCATACAGACATGCTGCACCAAAAGGGCACAAAACAGCCACCACAGCGGCTCTAAGGGCAGCTTTTTGCTGCCCCCAAAAGGAGCAACATTTGCCCACTCTTTTGGGGGCAGCAAAAAGGAGGACTGGGGCCATAGTGTGTGGTTGCCATGGCCCCGATCTGCCACTCCCAGGGGCGGCCCAGAGCCGCCCCTTACGGGCTGTCTGCATCGGCCCTCAGATAGGTTTCTCTGAATTCAGTCTCAGAGCAGAATGTGAGTTGGGAGCTGTGTTTGAGGGTTCTCCTTTCCTTTTTAAATGTTTCCCTAAGGCGATCATTAGGGGCTTTTGTTTGCTTTTATTTATTTCATTAATTAATTAATTTTGTTTTGTTTTATTTAAATTTTATTTCCATTTATTTAAATTTCAAGATTCATTTATCTTTCTGAGCACATGGTCTAAGGGGGAGGGGCTTCTGCTGAGCCACTAACCTAATTGGGGGAGGAGCTTTCAGCAACTACCTCTATATATAGACCCACTGCCTGTGTCTTTTGGAGTTTACTTTCAAAGCAGCGACCAGAAGGTGAGCTGGGAGTTGTGTTTGAGGGTTCTCCTTTACTTTTTCACTGTTTTCCTAAGGAGATCATTGGGGGGGGGGGGGGTTGTCTGCTTTTGGCCCTATGCTCTTCCTGAGCACATGGTATGAGGGGCCAGGGCTTCTGCTCACCCACTGACCTGACTGGGGGAGGAGCTATGAGCAACTAAGGACCTGTACAGACTGGCCAAAAGGGCCAACCTGGGGGTGGAGTTGGGGTGGGGTGACCACATGCCAGCCACCCCGCCTCCACCCTGACACCACTGTCACACCATGCGCCCCAATGCATGGCACGTGGTGTCAGGGCACTCCCTTGGTGCAGTGGTTAGACACACTGTGCCAAAGGAGCACAGAAGAGCCACAGCAGCAACAGTAAGGGCACCTTTTTGCCACTCCAAAAAGGAGCAGCATTTGCCAGCTCTTTTTGGAGCAGCAAACTGCTAGATCAACACTGTGACATGCGGTTTCTGCAGCTCCCATCCAGCGTTCCCAGTGGTGGCATGGAACCACCTTTTAGGGGCAATCTGTATGCCCTCTTACTCTCTGATCTCAGAGAGTCTTTTGGTTGGTTGGGTCAAGGGTAAGGATCGGTTGGGGTAAGACTGTTTGGGTCTTTTGAGCCTAGTGGCAGCTTGCTTGTGTGTACAGTAATTTCTATTGTTCTAGGGTAGTTTGTGACCTTTTGTCAAGACTGATTGTGTGAAAGCTGAGTGGGTCTGACTGTGTGCTCATTAGCGCTCTATTATTATATTTATTTGTATCTCACTCTTTTCCCAGAACTGGGACCCAGAGCAGCTCACAACATTAAAAGAACAATAATAATTAATAATAATAATTTTTATTTATATCCCGCCCCTCTGCCAAGCAATCGGGGCGGCGTACAACATATCAAAACATAAGGACAAATAAAATCACTTCAAATCCCCTATCTTCTTCCCACACCCACCCAACCCCTAAAAACAAAACAAACTAACTGGATTAAATAACAATAAGCAATTAAACAATTAAACAGTTAAACAATTAATCAGTTAAACAATACACAATTAAACAATAGTATTAAAAACCCGCTGGCGTTCTCCTTGGCCCCGCATCATCCCCAGCTGCTCCCGGCCCCCAGGTGATGGTAAGGGGCAAGAGAGTCCTTCAGGGGCCTGAGCCTCAAAGAGAACTGCCGATGCAGGGGAAGGATGGTCCTGGACACATGCCGCCGACAGTCTGAAGGGAGGGGAGGCAGTTTTTAGAGCCTCTGGCAGCTGCTTCTTCTTCTGCCCTGGTGGAAGGGAGAGGAGGCAGTTTTTAAAGCCTCTGGCAGCTGCTTCTTCTCCTGCCCTGGTGGAAGGGAGGCAGTTTTTAGAGCCTCTGGCAGCTGCTTCTGTTTTACAATTTAAAAACATAAATTTAAAATTTAAAACATAAATAAGTGATACATTAAAACAGAATTAAATTGTTATAGTATTGAAATAAACTGTTTATTACAAGAATAAAAATACAGTTAAAAAGATTTTTAAAAAACTATTTAAAACACTTAAAACAATACAACACTCCAAACTAGTGCTTTAAAAACAATCTGTTTTAAAAGCCTGCTTGCCTGCATAAGAAGGTTTTAATCTGCTGTCAGAAGGCCAACAAGGAAGGGGCCATTCTGATCTCTTTGTGGAGGGAGTTCCACAGTCCAGGGGGCTGTTCTATTGGATGTAGACCCAGGTCCTGAGCACCTGGTCTCAGGGAGGTGGCGCTTTTGCTCAAAGGAAGTGAGTCAGAGACTTGCCTGAGGAAGCAACTAGCAGCCAGTAGCTATCTATATAACTATAGCAAAAGGAAGAAGGAGGAAATGGTAGGTCCATTGTGAAGTCGTAGGTTTTCATGGCCGGCATCGAGGTTTTTGTGGGTTTTTTGGGCTGTGTGGCCGTGTTCTAGAAGAGTTTCTTTCTGACGTTTTGCCAGCATCTGTGGCTGGCCGGCCACAGATGCTGGCAAAACGTTAGAAAGAAACTCTTCTAGAACATGGTCACACAGCCCTGAAAAACCCACCAAAAAAACTACAGTAGGTCCACTGTTTGGAGAATATGGCAAAATGCTAGCGGGACAGAGAAAAGGCAGAATACTCAATACCTTCTTTGCCTCACTCTTCTCAGAAAATGAAAAGAATTCTCAGCATGAGGAGAATGGAGCAGCGGATACCATAGGTGTTCCTTCATAAGATGTTAATGATAGACTGCAAAGAGAATTTCCATGATTTTTGATATAGATGCTGAACAAAGAACCAGCCAGATTAATCCAGGACTTATCTACAAATCAAACACCCTTAAAAAGGTATCATTCTTTCATTTACTTGGCTGACATTGCCTGCCTGCTTGATGCTAATATCGCTTGACATCTCTTTCAATCAATCATTTGAAAGAACAATTGTTTCCCTCAGACTCTACAATAAACACCATTTATTATCCTTCCAAACCTTCCCAAGTTGTAGATACTGACCATCCAATTCAGATAATGTTTCATATCCTTTGGATCTTACAAGTGGGTAATGTACAGTTGTATAAAGCATAGAAAAGAGATATTCTACAAGATCTTTCATGGGTAGATGGGACAGAAAGTTTCTGTGGGCAAACCACTATTCCATCCTTCCTTTGACTTCCCACAGAACTCATGTCTTGTGTTCACCACTTCTAGGGTGGTGATTTAATGGCCAGTGAAGAGTGAATTCAATACAGCCTCAGCAGAGCAAGACAGTTTTATTCGGATAACTGAGTTGTTTACAGTTTAATGTTGTTGTCAGGACTGAAGCATTTTCAGTTACCAGGTATATTAAAACACACAGCAATTCAAACAGTTTTCATGGGCTTAAACTCCATTGGTCAAGAAACCAAAATACACCCTTTCCCAGGACTATCCCTCCTTGTTCTAGGCATTCTCATGAAACTGATCTTGATAACTCAGAGTTTGCTTTTCATCTCCACACATCTGCTCATTATCTGACACCATGAATGATAAACAATCCACCCACCTAACATCACAAGTTGTATAATGTTTCCCATCATCTAGTATTAGAAAGAATATCAAAATATATGGCCAGCAAGCATGGCAGGAATTATGATCCTAGTTATGCCCCTATAGCTGGATGCTTCCCTATCACTCTCACTCTTCACCAGCCACTAAATGGCCCTGTTGTCTTCCTCCCGAAACAGGTGAATTTCAAAGAAGTAGGGCTCATTCCCGAGGAAGGCATTGAATGTCTCCCTCTACAACAACCAAAAAGGAGACATATGGGCCTTTACATACTGCCAGAAATAGTGCAAATTGAGTCCACTTTAACTGCCTGACTCAGTGCTAAGGAATTATGGGAACTGTAGTTTATTGTGGCACCAGAGCTCTCTGGCAGAGAAGGCTCAATGTCCAAGAAAAAAATACAATTCCCATGATTCCCTAGCACTGAGCCAGGGCAGTTAAAGTGGATTCAATTTGCACTATTTCTGGCAGTCTGTAAAGGCCCTATGTGACTACCAGAAGGGTTGAGTTAGGGCCAAGACAGTAATTTGTTCTGGGGTATAGGAACTCCCTGAACTTGACTTCACAAACTTAAGGATTTTTCTGCTTTCCTATTGCATAAAGAACACATAACATTTTACCAATAATTTTTTTATTTAAAAAAAATCAGGGTTTGAGCCATTGATACTTATTAATGCTCCATAATTACATTGCATAGACTAGGGGAAAGAGGGAGGGAGCATTTGAGGAAGCATTTGAAAGAACACCAAAAAGGAGGGAGTAGATACTTAGGGCCTTTGCAGACTGCCAGAAATAGTGCAAATTGAGTCCACTTTAACTGCCTGACTCAGTGCTAAGGGATCATGGGAACTGTAGCTTATTGTGGCACCAGAGCTCTCTGGCAGAGAAGGCTCAATGTCTCAGAAAAAAATACAATTCCCATGATTCCCTAGCACTGAGCCAGGGCAATTAAAGTGGACTCAATTTGCACTATTTCTGGCAGTCTGCTCAGTCAACAAAGATGGTTAAAGGTCTGAAATCCAAGCCCTGTGAGAAAGGGCTTAGGGAGCTGGGTATGTTGGTGAAGCCTGAAAGCTGACATAATGATATCCATAGTGACATATCTAAAGGTATGTTGTGTAAATGAGGGAGTGGGCTTGCTCTTCTGCTTCTCAGGAAACTGGGATTTGAACCAATGGATTCAAATGACAAGAGATTCCACCTGGACATTAGGAAGAACCTCTTGATGGCAAGAATTGTCTGACAGAGGAACAGGCTGTCTGGGAGGGTGGTGCACTCTCCCCCATTGAAGACCTTCAAACAGAGGTTGGACGGCCTTCTCTCAGGAGTGCTTTAGCTATAGTTTATGTTAGGGGCTTGGATTAGATGGCCTTTGTGAGCACTTCCAATTCTATGATTCTATGATGCTAATATTTATTCATTTAATGTATACCATGCTTTTCTTTCAAAAACTTAGAAATATAGAATAGTTTAATTACAAGAAACATCTTTATGAGCAGTATTGATAGCAAAACAATAAAAAGGGAGCACATGCATGGAATAAAAACCCCTGTACAGCCACTCACTTGACTGAGAAGATACCATCTGAAGGGATCTTGGCATGTCAGCAGAAGTTGAAAATAGAAAGGAGACATGTTCCAAGTGCTGCTAGATATTCAACTGTTTGCTCTTTTAAAAAGTTTTTTTTTTAATAATAAAAAATGAGATTTTAAGCATACCTTTGAGGGTGGTGGGAATGATGAATTGGCTGTCTTTCAGGGGGTTCATAAGCAAGAACCTAAAATACAGACACGACACTCAGGTTAGGAAGACTGTGACAAAGCAAAGGACAGCCTTCTGAATATTGTTGGATTGCAACTCCCAGCATTCATCTCCAGTGGCTATGCAGACCTGGGCTGCTGGCTGTCGTAATCAAACAATTCATCTGAGCTAGGGTGAAGGTAACAAGGTTGGACTTCTTTGGCAGTTTTCAGAAGGTATCCTCCCTCTGTGAAAACAGGGGCTGGTTTTCTACTATTTTCTCTAGGTAGATGGGCATGTCACCAGAATGGAATATGTAAACTGGGATATGCAACTTACATTATTTAACCCAGTAGACAAGACTGTTGTCCTCTTTGCCTTGGTTTTTCCCCCCAAAATCCCACTGACTCTATCATTAACAGAAGGATAATCTCCCCCTGCAGCTTTTCACTAGCTGTTGTTCCTGGAATGTCTTGGGAGACATTAGATTTATTTATTTATTTATTGGATGTATATCTCACCTTTCTCCTGGGATGGAATCCAAGATGACAGATCACCCCCAGGGCATTCTGAGAAGGATTGTCTATGGCAAAATCTTCATTTTCTTCCTGAATGTTATGATCTGATATAACATACTACATTGTTCCATATGCATATGAGGAACAATGCAGCCAATAGGAAGCTGCACAGAGACCATCACAACAGAAACAAACAGTCCAGAGTGTCATACTTTTTAAAATAAAAATGGAAGAGGGGGAGGAAAAGTTAAATCTAAATTAGGTAACCAGCAACACCTACCCTAAAATTTCAGGAACATTTCTCCCCCTCCCCCAACCTTCCTCAACAAATGAAAAATCTGTATGTAGAGAGATCCTGTAGCACCTTTGAAACTAACTGAAAGAAAGAAACTGGCAGCATAAGCTTTCGTAGACTTCAGTCTACTTCCTCAGAATCTGATTTTTAACTCCTCCTGGCTTGAGCTTTGTCTCAAATATACAACAGATATCTTCCTCAGAATTTTGATGGAATTCTCTTCTGGCTTTACAGTTTGGTGAAAATGCTCTCATGACAGCAGTTCTGCTTTGTTGGAGGTTGCAAAGGGGTCGTGTCCTATTTAGGGTTATGTAAAGTCCTATGACACTCTAGGAGCATTACATATAGAAAGTCCACTAAGTATAGTCCTTAGCTGGATGGGGAGTTGCAACAACTTTTCTGGAGCAGTTCAGCATTAGAAGGAGTCATCCCAATATACTCAATATACTCATGTATAAGTCTAGAAATTTAGGTTAAAAATTGACCCAGAAAAGTTGAGTTGACTTATCCATGGGTCAATGTAAGTACTGTATATCCACCTCCTGGTGGAAAAAAAAAGGTTTAATCTGCCCTAGAAGCACTGGCCACCTTCTGCTCTCTCATCCAATCAACCCTTTAGTATGAGCACAAATAGTTATGCCTGCTGGGATTTTGTAAATTCCATTGCTTTCTTTTCCTTTGCTTTGTCTTTTACATTCTTCATTACATGCCCCTAAGTTTTACCCTTGACTTATCCACAGGTCACATCAAAATCCATAATTTTGGCCCCCAAACCTGCCCACGACTTATACATAAGGTCAAGTATACTTATACTTATAGTCAAGTATATATGGTATATCACCCTGAGGACTGATGTCTCCTCTGTGAACTCCAGTGGAGGCAATTCACTATGGAATAATATGAAAAAGGATCTTCTCTGCTGTCATTCCCTCACTGTGGAATGTCCTGCCCTTAGAGGCCAGATTGATACCATCTACTTATCTTGGAGGATAGCCAGAGGCAAAGTACTATGCAAAGTCCATTAGACAGGAGACAGTAGCAGACACAGTCATGTACAGAAGCTTACAAACCAGTTACATTTCTCAGCGTTCACGTAGTGTCCAAATAAGTAGTGTACAGCAACAAAGCCAAGGGAGCATCTGATAGCATGGTCATTTACAATGCAAGGTGCACAGTTCTTTGGAAACACAAACCAAGGATCAAGAGGTAGGATTGTTGCTTCCTTCTGAATGGTCAATTGTCAGCAACAACCTCAGTGAGTTACTGGATTATTTGTTGCCCAGCAGTCTCCCACATGTGTTGCCTGATTAATGGGTGTTTCCTATAGAAACACTCCAAGTGTCTCAAACTCTTGTCTATGAGGGGATATCGTAAAGTAATAATTATCACCCAGACGTTATTATGTAGTATATTGGTGAAATTTTGTCAGTGTCATCAGTGGTTCCTAAGTGCATGATGCTGAGAAAATCAGCTCATTGTGTCCTTTATTTTTGTTACAGGTTGTTCCAGAAGTGACTAAAGTGTAAGATGGCGAAGTATGAGGAGGTATCATAAAGTAATAATTATCACCCAGAAGTTATTATGGTATATTGATGAAATTTTGTCAGTGTTGTCATCATCAGGTGACTTTTTCTTGTCCCCAGAAATGAAAAATCCATTGTGGGTTCACTGATTTGATAACACAAATGATGTCATTCATGAAGTGGAGGAGTGGATTAAGACTCAATCTGCAGACTTCTACAATAACAGTATTTGGAAGGTCAAGAAACACTGGGGAAATGTGTAAATCTCAGTGGTGACTACACAGAGATAAATGAACAATTACAAATTAAAACAAACTTTCTGTCAGTTTTTTAAAAGGTGCTAATTAAAACTTTATGATACCCTCCCATACATTCAATTATGGTAGGTATTGTATATCTTTGCATTTTAGAATCTTTTCTAGTTCTTTCATAGCCACCCTCCTCATTCTTAGTCTTCTTCTGATTTCCTGGCTGCAGTCCCCATTTCCATCAATGTTTGATCCCAGGTGTGGAAATTCTTTTACTATTTCTATGAATGTGAGAGCTGGACAGTTAAGAAAGATGATAAGAAGAAAATCAATTCATTTGATATGTGGTGCTGGTGAAGAGTGCTGAAAATCCCATGGACAGCTAAAAGGACAAACAACTGGGTCCTAGAGCAGATCAAACAGGAAACCTCCCTGGAAGCCAAGATGACCAAACTGAGACTGTCTTCCTCTGACACATCATGAGAAGGGAGGACTCATAGGAAAAAATAATAATGCTGGGGAAGGTGAAGGGAAGTAGGAAAAGAGGAAGGCCACATGCTAGATGGATGGACTCTATTAAGGAGGCCACAGGTATGAAGTTGCAGGAGCAGTGGAGGACAGAGGGTCTTGAAGATGTCTCATCCATAGGGTCACTATGAGTCGAGATCGGCTCGAGGGCAGTTAACAACAACAAAAGGTATTATTGAATCCATGTTTCTGTGTTGTGACTTGTTAATGGTAGACTCAGTGGGAAAGTAATACTGGGGAGTGTCACTGTCTGACACCCCCACCCCACCCCATCTTTCTTTTTCCCTATCTGTGTCATGGTCTGAACCAGGCATGTCCCCCTGACCTTCTGTTTTACTTTTTCTGTCTGAACCTGGGTGCTGGGAACAAGGCATCACACCAGCATTGATGTTACCCCAGCTCTAAGTAAAAATGTGGCTGTTCATTAAAGCCTTTAATTGATTTCATCCCAATATGCACACAGGTTAAGTTTTAATCTGTTTTAAACTGTTCTTCACTATCATGTTTGAACTTGTCAGAATGTCCAACCTGCTTTTAATCTCTTTTTAAAAAAATGGTTTTATCTTATTTAAATTGTTTAAACTTATTTTACCATATTTAAATTAGTTAAAGAAGTTTTATTGTATGCTACTTTGTGATTTATGATCCAGGGAAGAGTATATATACATTTTAATTAATAAATAAACTGTTTTGTAACAGAAGCATGCAACAGCCATATTGGCTGTTGTGAGATTTGTTACTCAACCACACAATCCAGCAACATAGCTTACAAACTTATGTAAGTTTGCACTGTAAAACTGGTGAGGCTATGCAAGTGGCACATTGGATCTCCATTACTGTTTCTTTTTTATACTTTTTAAGCATTCTCACGTGCAAGTCTAAGTAAAGCGTTCCTGTTTTTTTGGTGGCCAGCTCAGAGAAGAGTTTTTGGGGAACTGTAAAACTGTCCTCAACAGAGGGACAAAGCTAACATGCCTCAAAATCCTTCTCCCCCTCGAATTAAAATTTGAAGAAGAGAATTGCTGTTCCAATTTCCCCCTCCTGAATGTAATGGAGCCATCTTGCTCCATTACTGATACCTAAAATGTGTCACCTCGCAGCAGTTCAGGGACCTCTGCTTTAGAGATTCCACAAAAGGAAAAATGTAATCATTTGTGGAGGCAGAAAAGGCAAGTAAACAAAGCAAATGCATAGAAATTGGCCAACCTCCATACTTATAGATAGGAGCTTCCAGATACTGCTGCCGCATCTCTAGCCAGAAGTGCTGAAAGTCACTCTTACAGACTCATCATGGGTTTAACAATTTTATATAATACAGTGACCCCTTTTTATATCATTGTAATTGTATGAAGATTATAGGTGTTGGTGTTAGCTATGGTATATAAGAGAAAAATCAATTTTTCATTCCTCTGGAACTGAACTTCCAATACCAAAGGAATATTGCAGCTACCAAGTAAACAAAATTATCTTCTAGTTCTAGTGTGAATAAGAAAAGCTGAGCCAAAAAGAAACCCTTCTGCTTTCTTGTTCTCTAGAGGACCTTTGAAAGGTTCTCTCAAATTTAAAGAAGGGAATCAGTAAGCCGCAGCAAGCACAGACTTGTATATAAGTTCTGTCTGAGCTACTGCAATTGAATAAAAAAGAATAAGAGCATTGTTTAAAAATATTTGCTGAACCACATGCATGCACATCAAGTCCCTGTACAGCAGAGTTTCATATTATGCTTCAGTTTCGGTGCTACCCAACACCAAAAGTCCATCCTAGCTAAAGCCACAGTAAAAAGAGATTATCACACATTGATTAAAACCAATTTTCCTGAGCCGGCTTAAAATTAGAAGTAGGTGGCATCCTGATATTATCAGACCCATTTAGCTGTAGCCCGGCTCCATCGTCACTCAGAGGAGCATTCCCAGCAGCCATTTTTTCAAGCTGTAAGACTCCTGGCTTTGAAAAGAGGTGCTAGGAGTGCCCCTTCAAGCGGCAATGGAGCTGGGCTGCACCTGAGTGATTATTTTGGTGGCTAAACGCATCTGACAATATCAGGATGCTGCCCGCTTATAATTTTAAGCTGGCTCGGGTAAGACAGTTTTAATCATTATGTGATAACCTTCTTAAAGTATCACAATCATACAAAAAAGCACAGCTTGGAAAAGTCACCTTCTTGGACTCCAGCTCCCAGAATCCCACTAGCCATGTTTGCTGAGGGACCTTGGGAGTTATATTTGTAAAATCTTCCCAACGTTCTGCTAAAAACACTCAAGAGAAATTTTATCTGTATTAGGCTTCCTTCTTTTTGTATTTTTGTATTCCTTCTTTTCATATTTTATTTCATATTTATCTGGAGAGCAATCTTAAATGGGATTTTCTGACGTGCTTGGGATATTTTGCTGCCTGAGGCATAGCATCAAATGGCACCCATCACACATCCAGGTGGATGCATTTAGTACCCAGAGCCAGACAGGTTAGTTTGTTGTGGGAAACAAAATATCCCACAAGCAATTCTCCACATCCTTGGCAATAAAAAAGTAACAATAAAATAAATAATATGCTACCCTTTTATGATAACTAAACGTGAGTTACCTACAATAGCTGCCTTATTTTGCCTAATATTAAGGTCACCTTTGGGTTGGTGGGGAAGCAAACTAGAGGAGCATCAGCAGCTTCCAAAGCACAGCAAAATCATACAAACTATAGCAGAAGTGGGAAGTTTGTGAGCTTCTAAATGCAAAGGATTTTAAAGAAATTCTCCTCATCCTCACTGAAATGAAGCTCCAAGGTGGCATAGCTGAAAAGAGTGATTTAAGAGTGATTCACTTTCATGGAATAGAGGAATGTTGGTTCCAATTGACCCAAAACTAGATCTTCCCAGGACCACTCCCCCAAAATACCCCCTTTTGGAACAACTCAGTGGCAGGAATACCAGCTGAAGCTGAATGGTGGGAGATTTAGAAGAGAAGAAAAGAAGTCACTTTTTCATATAGTGCTTAAACTATGGAATTCATTGCCATAAAACACCGTATGTTTGCCAACTTGAAGGCAAGTTCCAATATTATACAATGGAACAATACACAGTTTACATGGGAATCACTCCTCCCTACCCAGGATCTCATATATATATATACCCATTCTCTTTCATTCCAGCATTCTCTGAAGACGCCAGCCACAGATGCTGGCATCAGAAAGAAACTCTTCTAGAACATGGCCACACAGCCCAAAAAACTAACAAAAAACTATGGATGCCGGACATGAAAGCCTACGACTTTACGTCATCTGGAGAGTTCACATCAGAATCAAGGATTTTGCCCTGTGTTGTCCAGACACTGTCTGGGGGATGTAATAAGAACTTGACCTTGGGGAATTTATAATTAGCTCAAAAATAATAAATAGGATCTGAACCCATTGTATGCAGGGGGACAGAGGGAACAGTTCCTGCAGAGACAGCATTTTTCCAGAAGAATGGTACTTTTATTAAGAGAGAAAAATAAATCAATAAGCAAGCACACACATACACAGAGGATCAAACATACAAAAACACCCTACCATACATGCAGACACACACAAGAACTCAGAAGTAAAGTAGTTAGCTTAGATAGGAAACACAAGGCTTTCTAATGGTGATAATTATCTGAAAGGAAGCTGCTCCAACGATGAATGAAGATGGATAGACTCAACCGTTATGAAAGCGATAGGACAACAGATAGACTCTAGTCAGAGATCACAGTGGCATCACTGCCCTCCTGTGATTTGGAAGAGCATTTGGGGGAGCCTGAGGTGAAGAGTTGCTATTGTATATCAAAAGATTCTGATTGCTATGCTTTGAAGTAGACAATTTACAAAAGAGGGGAGATAGGATGCGGATGTTATCTCATCTTCAGCCAGATACATCTGGGCTGGTACTCATAAATCTTCTAAGTGTGAATGTCCTGCTTTCCAGATCCAAAGCATGGCCTTTTTAATAATAAATAATAATATTTATTTATTATACCCAGCCTTTTGCCTTGACAATCAAGGTGGATTACAAGTACAAATACAGATTAAAAACATACTTGCCATAAAACCATAATACAATACCCCCCCTAAAACTAAATGCAATAATAAAAGCATAAAGATTAAAACAAAATACAATCTGGGAAACCAATAGCAGTGTATAACAAAGATGTATATCAGGGAGAAGCACAGTTCACATGGAGTAGTCTATTCCTGGAAGGCCTGTCAGAAGAGATTCATCTTGATAGCCTTTTTAAAGCTATCCAAGTTGGTTATTTGACGGATCTCTTCCAGCAAGGCGTTCCACAGTCTGGAAGCGGCAGCAGAAAATGTCCTCTGGAAGGTTAGTGTTAATCTAGTTTTTATCGGTTGCAGTAAATTCCTCCCAGAGGACTCAAGGGTGCAGGGTAGATTATATGGAAGAAGGCGATCCCTTAGATAGGTTGGACCCAAGCCATGTAGGGCTTTAAAGGTCATCACCAACACCTTATACTGTGCTCGGAAACCAATAGGCAGCCAGTGAAGAGATTTCAGAACAGGTGTAATATGATCACTCTTAGATTTCCCAGTGATCAATCTGGCCGCCATGTTTTGTACTAGTTGTAGTTTCCGGACTAGGTATAAGAGTAGCCCCATGTAGAGTGCATTGCAGAAGTCGAGTTGTGAGGTTACCAGTGCATGCACCACAGTTTCTAGGCCCTTTATTTCCAGGAAAGGGCGCAGCTGGCATATCAGCCAAAGCTGATAACAAGCACTCCTGACTGTCGCATTCACCTGATCTGTCATGTGAAGCAACAAGTCTAGGAGCACCCCCAAAATGCGAACACAGTTCTTAGCGGAGAGTGTGACCCCATTCAGGACTGGAGGTTGTGACCCAATACCTGGTTTGGGGGGCCTACTGTGAGTACCTCCATTTTATCTGGATTCAGCATGAGTTGGTTTTTCCTCATCCAGTCCATTACCCCCTCGAGACATTGATGGAGGGAAGAACTGCCATCTGTCGTCATGGCTGCTGATCGAGACATGGAGAAATATATTTGGGTATAATCAGCATATTGATAATACCCCACCCCATGTCTATGGATGATCTCCCCCAGAAACTTCATATAGATATTAAACAGCATCGGGGACAGGATGGCACCCTGAGGGATGCCACATTTAAGCTCTATTTTTGATGAGCAACTGTCCCTGAGTGACACCCTCTGGAATCTGCCTGAGAGGAAGGAACGGAACCACTGAAGTACAGTGCCTCCCACTCTTAACTCTCTCAGGTGTTCCAAGAGGATGTCATGGTCTATCGAATCAAAAGCCGCTGAGAGGTCCAAAAGCATCAAATGGGTCACGTTTCCCCTGTCAATGCTTAGGCGCAGGTCATCTGCCAGAGTGACCATGGCAGTCTACACCCCATATCCCAGTCTGAAGCCAGTTTGAAATGGATCTAGAAAATTTGTTTCATCCAAGATCACTTGAAGTTGAAAGGTGACAGCTCATTCAATCACCTTGCTCAAAAATGGTAGATGAGAAACCAGTCTATAATTTTTCAGATCCAGGGGGTCCAAGGAAGGTTTCTTCCGGAGTGGTCTAACAACTGCTTCCTTTAAACATGTTGGAATAATTCCTTCCCTAAGGAATGCATTGATGACCTTTTTAAGAAAAGCCATCAAGGCATCGCCCCCCCCCCCCCCAGACGACCAGCCAAGATGGGCAGGGATCGAGGGAGCACATCGTATTCTTCACTTTTCCAAGGATCTTGTCCATGTCATCGGTATTCACCAGCTCGAACTGATCCAGTTTAATCTCAAAAATGTTTTTTTTTTTAAATCTGCAAATGGTTGTAAATGCAGATGTGACTCTGTTTGGAGTGCCTACATGATGTCCCCACTTTGAGCTCATGAAAATGAAGGCTCCTTCCAGCCCAGAGCTCTGACAGGGACCCAAAGGGGTCTTTATATCAGGCCAATCATTGTAACAGGGAAGTCATCATATTTGGCCTGTGCAGATATGGCCTGTTTTCATCATCCACTTTTAAGTTATATAAATCATCTGCTGTTATTTTTGTTTAGAAGACAGTATGCTTCTGTATAATAGTTGCTGGGCACTGAAAGGTAGTTGGTAAAATTGCACTCTGGTCAGACTGGTGCAATTCCCAGAGACAACAGATTGGCCACTGTATGAACAGAATATTAGTCTAGGAAGGGCTTTGGTTTAATCCAGCATTGCTCTTCTTATGCTCTTAAGGAGGACATGCATACCCATGGGCCTTACCACTGATATAATAAGGCCTGTGGCAGAGTCCTACACACACACTTTCTGCCAGTAGAAGTCTCATCTAAAAATTGCATTCTAAGCTGTCTAACCTAACATTCTTACACACTATGGATGGGTCAACCTATTCATTGCATGAGGAGAGCTAAATCCGCACATACTGAACAAACCATGTATTTCCTACCTCCCGAGAAAAGGCCACTTGGATATTGGAAAAAACAGGCTCATAAAAAGTTGTCAAAGCAGAATGTGCAAGTATGTCCATAAAATACAATCATTTCTCCCACAGTAATGTTTGACAATGTGTGTGCTGTCCTTTGTACTGAAATGTAGTTAGAGAAACAGTTCTCTGTAAGTTGGCCCTCAAGTATAAAATCTCATCCCCCTTTACAGTCAATGCTACAAATAAATGCTGCAGATTAGAACATTATCTGGAGTGTATTTACACTTCAAAATTAAAGAAATCTGATGCCGCTTTAAATGCAATGGCTCTATGCTATATAATCATGGAATTTGTAATTGATTGAGGTGCCCTCCCTTGAAATACAACACTAGAACTCTCTGGCAGAAACCTCATGAAACTTCAAATCCCAGGATTCCATCAGATAGATCCATGGTAGTTAAAGGGTATCCAAGTCCTATAATGATGCAGCATGGAGGCACCCACCTGTCCTCCACTAGTCCACTTTTCATGGATGTCCCCTTCAAATATCACTTCACTGTATTGACTCTGTTCACAGCATTAAATGTCAGCAGTAGTGAGCTTTACAGGGTGAAATATCCATTAGAAAAAGAGAAAATGTGTGGGTTTCTTCCTTAAATTATACATGGGGAATGAACGTGGCTCCATCTTGACCTCCACTGTATGTCAAATATAATGTTAATCCCCTTGCTTTCTAACTACAAATGGTACATGACACATTTTTCTTGAGTAAAGCTCAGGATGGTAATCGGAAGCATTCAGCAGCTTTCATAGCACTTTCAGAGTGCAATTAACCCACAAAGAAGAAATACTAATTAAAGTGCATTGGGTGTATTGAACATATCCTCCCCTAATGCTTTGAAATTGCCTTGCAATGCATCCCCACTTTTGATTTCTGCATATAAGAACAGAGTTGTCTCCCCACCCCTCCAAAAACCAATAAGTTTTTGAGATTATTTGAAAATGGCTTTGCTTGCTGCAAAGAAAATCTTAGTTATGTACAATAAAAAAAAATAATTTGGGGGGGGGGGTTATACATTTCTTGGATTTTTTTACATAATTAACTCTATTCCAAGCTTGAATATTTTCCTCCAAGTCAGCAAAAGTTTATTGTCTGAACTTATTGGCTACCCATGTTCTTTGATGGAAAGCGAAGCTACAGATGCCTCCTGGAAAAACAATCTTGGTGTGTTAGTTATTTAAAAAGGCATACCATCTGGTTCCTTACACTGCAACAGGGACTTCGGTGTCCAGTGGGATTTTTTTTGTCATATGTTTACCTCTTTTATCAGCATCTAAGTGTTTACAGAAGAGCCAAATTCACCGCTATTTGCCCTGAAACAAGTCTATTTAAATATCTTTGTGGCACAATCCATCAGGTTGTCTCTCCAATGAAAGCCACAAGGAACTTGATTTGAGCTGCTGATGGCTTCTGTTCTGTTGCCTCACTGTTACCTTTCATTTCAGTGGGGTTTATCTTGGAGTGCTTCCCAGAAAATTCTGATTGTGACTTTGGACTTCTTGGGGGGGGGGGGATTTTTCCCCAAAGGTTTTGTTTGCTTCTTTTCATACTTTTTCTAAACAGCAAACATCTAGTCATCTTCTCATTTGGCATTTACCATTTCTAACTTGCTTCTGAACTATGTGAAATGCTTTACAATCCATATGGCATCCATCATTGCAACAACCCAATTTTACAACAGGGAACTGAAATTAAGAGCAAGGGACACATCCCAACCAATGGTGAAACTGAATTGTGTGCTTTCCAAAAAATCTGGTAAATACTTTGTTCTCCCCTCACCCAACCAAATAATGAAATGTTTTATTCAAACCCCAGTGGCTCAGTGCAGATGTTTATCAAGTTCTTGCAATTATGTACAAGTGTAAGGGAATTTCCCAAACATATCCCGGGGATTGGAGGACACAGAAGAGGAGGACGACCAACAGTTGATTCCAACCAAGTAGGTTTATTAACCAGCTGGGATGACAGGTGCCTCACGGCAAGAAACTGTCACACCCTCAGATATTTTCAGCATACATTTATACTATTTTTTAGCCAGCACAACAATTCTAGCAGTTCAGCCCCTTTTTCCTGTTATTCTGTTTTCTGTTCCCTATTTGCGTAGACATATTTCCTTATCAGCCGTTGCAGAAGCATCTGTTAATGTCCACTTCCTTATCTATATTAGGGTCACCATGCCCTGGCCTTGTTCATAACTTACAAACATATCCTGTTATTCAAACACATACACTTTCCACTCAGGCTGCTTCCCTGTAACTTTCCACTGCCCTGAGCTAAGTGCTAAGTGGGATGCTGTTCTATTCCAGGGACCTTTCTGGATCAGTTAGACTGACCCTCTCATTTCTCCCTTTTTCTTGTAAGTTATGATACGAGGCATAGATGTTGTTCCCTTTTGGTAAGGCTGGGCATGCTCTATAGGCCAACATTATCTTTCTATGTGAAGCATAGTTTTAACTCTATTTTGCAAAAACTTAAGCAAGCAGGGTAGACAAGTACATATAATAATTCCAATAAGCAAGATTAATATTATCATCAAGAATATTTCTTTTATACCTCTTAGGTTGGGCAACCATGAGGTTAGCCAATCTAGAGATGATCCATCACTTATTTTGATATGATCCAAAACCCCTCTTATTTCATCAATGTCTTCCTCTAAACTACTAGCATTTATTCCAGTCATACACTTGTCTCCAATTACAGCACAGGCTCCCCCTTTTGCAGCTAATATATAATCAAGTGCTACACGATTTTGTTGAGTGAAAAGGCGCATGCTCTCCATTTCTACATTTAACTTATGTAAGGCATGTATGGTAGCATTTGATAAATAAGCCAGAGCGCATGCCACTCCTGCTTGAAAATGTCCATCTTGCACATGATTATATATGCCAAAAGAAATTATTCCCCAGCCTACCGATTCTCCCATTGTTGGGACCACAATTGACTTATCTTCACAGAACTCTTTAGATACCTGTGGGATGTTACGTGCATATCTTCTTTGACTGGGCTTAGCATATGTTTCAGTACAAGGAACAGATCCCAACCTTATCTGTCCCAAACCAACCTCCTTGCATCCCTTATGCACATTTGAGAACTTGCCATCCTTTTTCAAAAAGAAGAACCCTTTATGTGCCCTACACCCTATCTTACAGGGGCATATATGAGCTTGGCTCCTATATTGTACCCATTCCTGGGGTTGGGTGAGGCCATAAGGGTCTTCCCACGGGTATCCACTCATGTTTATAATTGCATAGCTCCAAGTCTGAGAACTCTCAGTATATTCTAACTCTGGAAATTCATCACAAAGATTTACAACCTCACTCTCATGTTTACACCATACTTCTTTATATCCCCATTCAGGATGACTCCTTCTGTGGACTAGTCTGGTTCCCCACTGTTGGCAAAATGTGGTGTTTGGACAATAGGAGGGCCTCCCTTCGGTTTTAACTATAAATCCCCAACCGGTGTATCGGGGACACCCTTCATATCCAGGCTCATTTCCTATACATGATCCTGGATATCCATACCCATACCATCCCGTCACTGGCCTCTCCTTGTCCCACTCTGTCTGATTTAGGATTGTATAATTCATCAGTGATGTGGGGACCGCTTGCCACAGACTTCGCACACTTAACTTTGCTCCCCAAGGGAAGCACGCCACCTGTTTTCCATCTATGGGCTTCCCGTGGGTCAAATCATATAACTTTAGGAATGAATTCCCTTCACAGTTTGGGGGATATAAGAACAACATTACTATAATTCCCAGCAGGAGCATTATTACCAAATGATGGGGTCTAAGACATGGTAAATTGGCACTTGGGGGGCACATGGGGGCTGGATCATGTGATTCAAGGTGTACTTTTGTATCTGATTTTAACAACTGTCCCTTCTTTTCTTTGGCCATGGCTCTCCGGCAGCCAGGCTCCTTAACTTCGAGGCGGTGCTTGGTTCACCTGACCTCAGACAGGGGGCTCACGTTGCGACGCTGCCCTGTCTTCCCTGGACCGCTTGATCCGAAGACTCAATGGGTTGTTTGGATCACTCTCAGCTCGCCACTCTCTGGTCTGATCCTTCTTTAGCCTGGTATAGTGAATCCAGGGTTTCACTCCTCTCAGTTTGGCTGCAGTAGGCGTCGTCAACAGGACGTCATAGGGCCCTTTATATTTTGGTCCCAAGGGATTACTCTTCCAATCCTTCAGCCACACTCGATCACCTGGAGAGAAAGGGTGGAGAGCAGTAACGGGGAAAGGATACCTGATAGTTTGCACATATTGTTGTAATTTGGCCACAGTCTTGCCCAATAGTTGTATTTCCTTTACTAACTCCACTTTCCCTATCTGCTCTACATCTCCCTCAACTCTATGTATATTCAGTGGTGGCCTTCCAAAAACAACTTCATAAGGAGAAAGTCCCAAAAATCTTGTTGGTGTACAGCGAACTTTAAAAAGTGCCATAGGCAACACAGTCACCCAATCAAGTCCAGTCTCTTGGCACATTTTAGAAATTGTCCCTTTAAGAGTTCTATTCATTCGTTCCACTCTAGCAGAACTTTGGGGATGGTAAGCACAATGTAACTTCCAGGTTATTCCCAAGGCTTGGGCTAGCTTTTGAACAACCTGGTGCACGAAACTAGGTCCGTTGTCGCTAGATAAGTATAAGGGGATACCTGCGCGAGGCACAATGTCTCTTAACAAAGCTTTTACAACTTGTTCAGCTTTTTCATTAGTTGTAGGAAAAGCATCAACCCATCCCGAAAAGGTACATACAAACACAAGCAAATATTGAAACTTCTTGCACTTTGGCATTTCAGTAAAGTCCACAACCAGTGTTTCCCATGGGGAAAACCCAACCCTCTGAACCCCCGGAGGTTGCAAGGGGCCCACCCTAGGGTTAGATTTTGCACATATTTCACACCTCCTGGCTACTTGTCTGATGATAGCTGTTAACCCTTCGAAATATACTTGTCTTTCTAACAATTGTTGCATGGCTGTTCCCCCCTGATGGTACTGTTTGTGCAACTCTTGCACCAAATGCCATGCCAATACCTTCGGAATATACACTTTCCCATTTGGAAACATCAATAATCCCTTCACCCATTCAGCTCCTTCTCCTTGTGCCCACTGTACCTCTTCCCTAGTGTATTGTATCTGTTTAGGGATGTAATCAGTCAACTGTAAAGCCATTTGTAACACCTCATTATCACCTCCTTCCTCTGCGGCTTGCCTAGCCATCTGATCTGCTAGCCTATTTCCTCTTGCTACATTATCTTCTCCCGTTTGGTGTCC
This sequence comes from Phrynosoma blainvillii, assembly GCA_026167975.1. NCBI lineage: Eukaryota > Metazoa > Chordata > Lepidosauria > Squamata > Phrynosomatidae > Phrynosoma > Phrynosoma blainvillii. Next base: position 302,358,660 of record JANUYF010000004.1, read on the forward strand.
TTTGCAGTGCATCACAGCTACCTTTTCTGGTTTCCATACACTGTCAAGTAAGTTTTTAATCTCCTCAACATTCCTGAGTAACTTTCCTCCTGCATTTAGCAATCCTCTCTCCTTATACATTGCTCCATGGGCTTGAACAGTTAAAAAGGCATATTTAGAGTCTGTATAGATGTTTACTTTCTTTCCTTCTGCTAATCTCAAAGCCCTATCTAGTGCAATGAGTTCAGCTCTTTGGGCAGACGTATTTGATCCTAGGGATTGTTTCTCTAACACCTCTCCTTGTTCTGTGACTACTGCATAGCCTGATTTTCTCTGTCCATTTTTAACAAAACTACTCCCATCTGTGTATAAAGTCAGTTCAGCATCTGATAGGGGTGTATCCTTGAGATCTGGTCTACTGGAATAGATTTCATCCATTGTTTGTATGCAGTCATGCTGCAAAAGATCTTCCTCTGACACAGGGAGTAAAGTTGCAGGATTCAAAGTGGTACATGTCTGGATTTTAATATTGGGATTGTCTACCAAAATGCTTTCATATTTTAACAGTCTTTCATTTGACATCCAGTGTCCCCCTCTATGTTCCATTAAAGTAGTTACTGCATGAGGGGTCTTCAGGATCATAGGAGATCCCATTGTCAGTTTACTGGCCTCCTCTACCAGTAGTGCCGTGGCGGCTACAGCTCGCAGGCAAGGCGGCCATCCCTTCACTACTGGTCCCATTTGCTTTGACAAGTATGCTATTGGTCTGGGCCATGATCCAAATTGCTGAGTGAGTACTCCTACAGCTATTCCACCTCTTTCTCCAACATACAGAACAAACTCTTTGGTCATATCAGGGAGTCCTAGGGCTGGCGCAGCCATTAGGGCTTCCTTGATCTGTTGGAATGCTGTCTGCTGCTTTTCTGTCCATATAAAGGGGTCCTTTTTGTTCCCTTTAGTAGCCTCATAGAGGGGTTTGGCCATGATGGCAAAATTTGGAATCCAGATTCGGCAGAACCCTGCAGACCCCAGGAATTCTCTCACTTGTTTTCTGCTGGTTGGGGTTTGCAAGGCACATACTGTTTCCTTTCTCTCTTGGCCCAAACGCCTCTGTCCCATCTTTAACTCAAATCCCAAATATTTTACTTCCTGCAACACCAACTGTGCTTTCTTTCGGGACACTTTGTATCCCTTTTTGTCCAAAAATTGTAGTAATTTCTCTGTAGCCTCAAGGCACTCTTCTCTAGTTTTTGTTGCTATTAAAATGTCATCCACATACTGCAACAGATTCCAAGGATTCCCTCCCTGGGTAATGGGGACCAAATCTTGGGCCAGAGCTTGCCCAAATATGGTGGGCGAGTTGCAAAATCCCTGAGATAGACGACACATGGTCATTTGTTTTCTTTGGCCAGTTTCTGGATTTTCCCATTGAAAAGCAAAAATGGGTTGGCTCTTTTCATGAACCCTTATGCAAAAGAAAGCATCCTTTAAGTCCAGGACTGAATACCAATGCAAAAGAGGGGACAACATACTTAACAATGTGTAGGGATTAGGAACAGTTGGGTGCAGGGGCACTACTCGTTTATTTACTGCTCTTAAGTCTTGGACTGGGCGGTAAGACCCATCCGGCTTCTCCACTGGTAGCAAGGGCGTATTCCATGGGGACTGGCATTCCGTAATTATTCCCCACTCATATAGTCTGGACAAATGTTTATGTACTCCTTCTATGGCTTTTCGAGGTATTGGATATTGTGGAATAGCTACCGGTTCTGCAAATGGTTTTAGATCTATTATCACAGGAACTATATCCCTTGCCATTCCTGGGGGATTATCTTCTGCCCATACTGTTGGAATATTGAAAGTCTGCCAATCAGTCCTTTCCTCTAGGGCGGTAAAGAGTCTCCATTCTTCTTCTATGGGGCATGTCAGCATGATCTTATGAGCTTGCCTAGGTCCTCTAAAAGTTGCTTCAATGGACCCATCATCCTCAAACATTAAATTTGCTCTTAATTTGCAAAGAAGATCTCTTCCCATTAAAGGGATAGGGCATTCGGGTACATACAAGAACTTGTGAGTTACAGTATGGGGACCCAAATTACACAGTCTTTCTGAAACAAATTTATATGTCTCCGGTTTTCCTCTAAGCCCTACTACACGTGATTCATCTTTGGTTAAAGGTCCAATTGGAATATTTGTTACGGAAGTTGTGGCTCCGGAATCTAGGAGGACTGGGGTGTTATGGTGGCCCAATTTTATATTGACCACCGGCTCCTGGCCACCAGGGATAATTACAGTTGTTGGTTCTGTTAACACTGGAGCCGGTCTGTCCTATTCTTGGTAATTCGGCGGCCAGCCTTCCTGTCCTGCCAATCCAATAAAGTCCTCCGACTCAGAGTCGCCTACCATGGCTACTGTGGCAGCTGCAGCACGCGCCTCCCACGAAGCATTTCCTTGCCAATTTCCTCCTCCTCTCCTTCCACGACCTCTGCCTCTTTCTTCTCCATTTTTCTCTCCTCTTCCTCTTCCCGACACTCCACCTGATTTCCTGGGGCATTCATTCTTCCAGTGGCCCTCTTGTTTACATATCGCACACTGGTTTCTTCCTAATGCCCCTCTTCCTCTTCCTCTCGCCATCCCTCTACCTTCGCTTTTCCCTCGGCTGGTTTCTCCAACTCCCATAGCCGCTGCAATGACACTTGCTTTCTTCTTAAATTTCTCTTCCTCTCCTTCTCTCCCCACATACACTTGTGATGCCACTTCTAAAAGTCGGGGTAAATTCATGTGGGCTAATCCAGCCTGCTTTTGCAACTTGCGCCGAATATCAGGAGCACACTGACTTATGAAACTTTGCTTTAAGGCTTGTGTGCCCTGTGAAGTATCACTTTCATCCTCCATATCATATGGGCTATACTGTCTGTAGGCAGCCTTGAGTCTCTCTAAGAATGCACCTGGCGTTTCATCCTGCCCTTGTTGGATATCATAAATCTTCTTTAAGTTCACAGGTCTAGGTGGCCCTTTCCTGATGGCTCTATGGATATACTGCTGGTATCCCTTCAGGGTTTCTCTAGCCCTATCAGTATTAGGGTTCCAATTGGGATTGTAAGTGGGAACCCGGCATTCTTGCTGCTTTACTAACTCTTCTCCTGATAGCCCAGTATCCTTCTCCACTTCCTCTCTTGCCATTCTGAGTATTTGGCCCTTCTGTTCTGCTGTAAATAAAGCATTCAGCAGCTGTTGGATGTCCTGCCAAGTGGGATTATGAGTGTTAAATATCCCCTCTACCAACTGGGCCATCTGGGTAGGGTCCTCACTCCATCCTTTGGTAGAAACCTTCCAATTCAGGAGGTCACTGCTTGTGAAGGGCACATGCTGAAATACAGTCATAGTGCGGAGCCCTCCTCTCTCTTCATCAGGCACCAATTGTGGAACCTCCCGCAATGGGCATACTTTATCCTCCGTTGGTGGTTTTCTTAACTTTTGTCTATATTCCTCTATTTTCCTCTTTTTCTCCTCTTTTTCTATCATTTCTAGGAGTTCCCTCTCCTCTTTGGTCATCTCCTCCTCCTCCCCACCTAGGGGGGGCATTTCCTCCGGACCATCCACTTCCTCCCCAGTGGACTTGGGCATAATCGGTGGATATATGGGTCGATAAGGTGGTGGTCTGACTTCATCTTCCTCGGGGGTTCCCGAGGGCGGCAGCGGAATTGGGGCCGTTGGGGCCGGCCGGACAGGCATGCATTTACAGTCCTGTAGCCATTTGGGTGGTGGGGACATGCTTATCACCGTCTGCCATGCAGAAATGTAATAAAACTGATCTGGATGATGATTTGCACAAAAATTTACTACCTGATTTACTATCTTCTTGTTTAAGGTTCCTATAGCTGGCCACTGTGGATCTATTGGAAAAGTTGGCCATTCTAGTTCACAATAAGTTTTCAGCTTTCCCGGCCTGCGGGAACCTGAAGAAATGTGTTTCTTAAATTCTGACCAATTATTTAACATACAGTCCAAGGGAGTCACCCTCTTGGATCCACTGTTTCCTCCCATTCCTCCTTTAGGCTGGAATCTTGGGCACCTCACCAGCCTCCTACCTAGGTTCCTAACTCCTGTTGGCTAGATCTTGGGCACCTCACTAGCCTTTCACCTAGGTCCCTTTTTACAACTTATTTTTATCTAAACCCTTCCCCACTAAAGTCACACACCATTCACTCAGGATAGACAGGGATTCGTGATCACCTTAGGAGCGGATGATGATCACTTGACACATTGGGTTTGCCGACTCGTATTCCCCAGATGCACAAATGGTCAAATACGAAAACTGCGGCAAAGCCTACACACTCCCGACTCGCTTGCTAAAACAATGGTCAGCAAACACGAGATGCGGCACATACAAACTTCACACACCTCCCTCTATAACACACACACAACCCCTTATACTTGCCTCACACACACTCCCAGGACGTCCTTCACCCCGTTGGTTGGATCAAACGCCGTTGGCACCAGGAACGACCGTCGCCGGACACAGCAAAGGAAAGCCGATGGTTCTTTTTGGCGGGGCCCCTCTCACCGAACTCGCTGTTGCTGTTCTCCGACCGCGGTGATCCTCTGGCGTGGTCAATGGCACATCAGATCCTCCGCTTGTCCTCCAACACTTCCCGGCCAACGCACCAAGAAAATGTAAGGGAATTTCCCAAACATATCCCGGGGATTGGAGGACACAGAAGAGGAGGACGACCAACAGTTGATTCCAACCAAGTAGGTTTATTAACCAGCTGGGATGACAGGTGCCTCACGGCAAGAAACTGTCACACCCTCAGATATTTTCAGCATACATTTATACTATTTTTTAGCCAGCACAACAATTCTAGCAGTTCAGCCCCTTTTTCCTGTTATTCTGTTTTCTGTTCCCTATTTGCGTAGACATATTTCCTTATCAGCCGTTGCAGAAGCATCTGTTAATGTCCACTTCCTTATCTATATTAGGGTCACCATGCCCTGGCCTTGTTCATAACTTACAAACATATCCTGTTATTCAAACACATACACTTTCCACTCAGGCTGCTTCCCTGTAACTTTCCACTGCCCTGAGCTAAGTGCTAAGTGGGATGCTGTTCTATTCCAGGGACCTTTCTGGATCAGTTAGACTGACCCTCTCACAAGAACATGGTTGATGTCAGCCAGCTTGTAACCAAAATGGGACAATGTGTTGGTGCTGGATCACAAAAGTGGTTTCTCAATATGCTGGTAGTGGGAAGTTGTTCAAGATGGGTCCTACAGCAGATTAGGCCTGAACTCTCCCTGGAAGCAAAGATGACTAAACTGAGGTTGTTGTAATTTTGGCCATATCATGAGAAGAAAGGACTAACTAGAAAATACTATAATGCTTGGTAAAGTGGAAGACAACAGGAAAAGAGAATGTAGAATGTGGTTTTACATTCCAGATGGATAGAATCAAAGAAACCACAGCCATCAATCTGCAGGAGCTCAGCAGGGTGGCTGAGGATAGGGTGACTTGGAGGTCTCACATTCATGGGGTCACCATGGGTGGAAGTTGACTTGAAGGCAGTTAACAACAAAAAATCATGCAGTTGTGCAAATTGTAGCAACTATGAGGTCCCCTTGGGTTTCTCTGATGCTGAAACACCACTTCACATTTCCAGCACTTCCACACAATTCCTACCAGATTGTCAGCGTGCTGATAGTAATACATTTCTTTGTTAATTTTGTTCTTGATGGAAGCAATGAGTAATTTTAGCAGTTATCTTTCTGTGATGAGAAAATCTTCAAAAAACACAGTTTTCTGAAGAAGCAATTTTTGCACCAAAAATGCTGTAGTCGAGGGCTTAGTCTGAAAACTCAGAGGTTGCATCTACACTGTAGAAACAATGAAGTCTGACACCACTTTGAGTGCTGTAGCTCCATCCTATGGAATCCTAGGTTTTGTAATTTTACAAGGCCTTTTACCTTCTCTGCTAAAGAGTGCCAGTGCCTCCCATAAATATATGTCCCATGATTCTATAGGATGGAGCTAAAGTGGTGTCAAACTGCCTCATTTCTACAGTGCAGATGCACACTAATATTGGGGATGGGATCCTGTTAGTAGCTACAGTAATCCCATTGAATCAATTGTTGGATAGGGAGTCAGCACATAAGTAAATCAATTTCATTCCATGGATCTATCCTACTTCAGCATAACAATAGAATTCAGGCTATGATCTTACATGTCACAGTGCACTTAAGGGTACTGGTGGGTCACAACAAATCTAGGCCATTTTCCATTTTAAAAACATCATGACAGAACACAACTTTAAGGAGTGGCATACCCTTAAGTGACACTTAACCTGTTCTACCCATCCTTCTGAACAAAGTGGATCCAATGCTCAGTGCTTAGTTACAATACCTCAACTCCAGCTGTGCTCCTAAAGTCATGCATGTGCTTTAAGTGCTTTGCTGAATACTCTATGAAGATGGATGGGGCTCCTAACATGATCAGAGTTATGTATGTGTTTAACTAATTGCAGGATAAGGACCATAGAGAGCACCCAAATTGCTTGTACAGAAATTGAAAACGTATTCTTTCCATTTAACTGAGGTTGGCTGGAGTAATTCGTATGACTGCGCTCTAGAGGCATTAAATAAGGACTCTGACTTGCTGCTGTTTTAAAATGCTATTTATATCCCCATTGTATGTAGTCTGCAGCTATAATTATTTCTTTAATGCATTATTTTATTGCAGAAGTACCGCAGCAATGATTATAAGGTATCAGAGAGTATAGCTGGTTGTAGTGTTAATAGCACTCATAAATCTACCCGAACATTTATTTTCTCTGATGGCCCAGAATTTCCATTTTGCTTTTCCACATATTTACCACCATGCAAAGTCATCACCTCTAAATTTGATAGCAAATGAAACATTCTGCCCACAGCTGAGTAAATGCCCTTTTGGATGTCATCCTGCAAATTAATAGTGACACCTTTTGTTTGAGGAAGTGAGTCAGATTTTTTTTTCCACCAGTCATTAAGGGAAAACCATCAAGCCTCTGTATTTCAACATAGATTAGGAAATATATTGATTTGGAGCATGTTCTTTAAATGTTCTCTGCTAATGCAAAACACTTGATCAGGAGCATAGGGTGAGTTCCCCCCAACATAAGAATCCTGTCAAATTAGGCTTTAATTGCCTAATTGTCTGCTGTTTAGCCAATGAATTGCTTAACTGATCAATTTCATGTTAATAAATTTGCACATCATGAAAACACTCATCCACGTGGTTCTTTCTAAGTTGCTGCAGAACATGTAGGATCATATAATAAGCAAAAGTTACAGGCCATTACTACAATGAAAACATTGGTGTGCTGTTTTCCTTCATTAGGTGTCCATCCAAGTTTTAGACATATAACCCCTTGTATCCTTAAAGCTTAGGGCATGTGACATAGCAAAAATCAGGGATATCTAATGAAGAAGGAGGAGGAATAGGAAGAGTGGCAGCAAAGAAAGAAAATAACTATCAGTTAAACCAAATCAGGCTTTCAGCTGCAATTAATAGGGGTTGCAGACTACCAGAAATAGTGCAAATTGAGTCCACTTTTAGGGTTAGTGCTAGGGAATCATGGGAATTGGTTTTTTTCCTGAGACATTGAGCCTTCTCTATCAGAGAGCTCTGGTGCCACAATAAACTACAGTTCCCATGATTCCCTAACCCTAAAAGTGGACTCAATTTGTACTATTTCTGGCAGTCTGCAACCCCCTAAAACAACTTAAGAGTTCATATAAATGTTCTTAAGCCTGCAGGAGCAGAATCTGACCATGTTGCAAAGTTTTCAGTTACTACCTTCCAGGACCTCTTTGTTATTCATAAGAATTTGTGTTAATGAACAACACAGTAACACAATGGCCAAGATCTTGGATCAAGAGACATAGCTATGGAGCAGCTATCCTGCCAAAAAGGTAAAGGTAAAGGTATTCCCCGTTGACAAGGTTGTCAAGTCATGTCCAACTATAGGGGGCGGTGCTCATCTCCATTACTAAACCGAAGAGCCTGCGTTGTCAGAGACTACTCTGTGATAATGTGGCCAGCATGATTGCACAGAACACTGTTTACCTTCCCACTGAAGTGGTACCTATTTATCTACTTGCATTTGCATGCTTTCAAACTACTAGGTTGGCAGAAGCTAGGATTAATGACAGGAGCTCACCCCATCATGCAGCACCTTGGCCTTGAACTGCCAACCTGCCAATCTTGGTCAGCCCTGGTGGTGCAGTGGTTAAATGCCTGTACTGCAGCCACTCACTCACAGACCACAAGGTTGCGAGTTCAATACCAGCCAGGGCTGAGGCTCGACTCAGGCCTGCATCCTTCCGAGGTCGCTAAAATGAGTACCCAACTGTTGGGGGGCAATCAGCTCACAGTTGTAAACCGCTTAGACATCCCATAGCGTGATATGAAGCGGTATATAAATAAGCTGCTTTTGCTTTGCAATCAACAGAGTCAGCATCTTAACCACTTTAGGCACTGCATCCTGCCAAAACATTCCTTTTAATAAAGGCAGACACATCTCCAATCAGACATTTATGAGAGGTGCAACATAACCAGTTACTGAAAAAGAGCTGGACATGCCCTTCCTCATTGACCTGCTCTTGAGCAACAAAAAATGGCTGTATCAGTGGGGGCCATACTGCTTATAAGGTAACCAAGGGTGGGATGGGGGACTTTTGTCTGTTGTGTGTACAACAACTCTAAAAATGAATTGTAAACCATTGTAATTCATGACCAGCATGCTAGCCAATATTCATTTTTTAAGTTTATGTTATTGTTGGTTTCTGTCCCCCTAGAAGTTAGACTGGTCCCCTTTCATAACCAACTTCACCATGTGGCGAAGGCCTTCTTATTTAGGCAGCCATTTGTGGTTTACATTGCATGCATTTTATATCATTTTTTTCCTGCTTCTTCTATCTGATCAGCTATTATCACCGATCTTTTGGTGATTTGTGACATTTTATGATTGGCTTTAATCAGTGTTAGGTGCTCTGGTTAATGTTTGAGCATTACATGAATGGGATATCAAATTTAAAACAAACACATAAACACTAACTTGATTTTTTTTCCATTAAATTTTGCAATTAGTGCATTCATGTGTGAGGGTGTGGGTCTCCAGAAATCTTTTTTAAAGAAAAAGAAGAAAAAAGGTCTGCCAATACATTTGAAATTGTGTAGCCAACCAAACACAAAGGCCATCCAATTGTCAGTTCCAACTTGTGATGTAAAAATTTCCAGGAAAAACACAGGCTTTTCTTGGGGCAGGAGAGGTGGGGGGGGGGGGGGAATTGAAAAATTACACTTTACAGATGAAAAAAATCATTTTGTTATTTTAGGAAATTAAAATACATTATAAATATTATTTGTGTTGGCATAAAATTATCACATTTGATGTATTACAAGAACAATTTATTAAGAATGAATTCAAATTTAATATGCTTTATTAAATTATATTATTAAATTAAAATCAAAGTACAAGGTCCTCAACTGTAAGGAACACTTGGACTGTAAGGAACTTCTTTCATTTTGCCAGATAATAAGAAGCAGGCAAAAATAACCAAACACAAATAAATCAAAAACAGAATAAACCACCAACATCAGTAAAGCAGGGCAAATTATTTTTTTCTCTACATTGTGTCAAGCAGACACAACATATTTATTACCATTAAAAGAACTGAGTAAAGAAATTGTAACAAACTGATAGTATAAATAGGGGTGAAACAGCCAGCCCCAAAGAGGTGGCTTCATGCTGCCCCGAGAAAGCTGGATGGGTGCCATGGCAACCACACACCGCAGCCCCACTCTGGCATTTTTCCGGCACAAAAAGAAGAAGCAAAATGCTGCTCCTTCTTGTTCTTGAAAAACACCACCTTTTCTGCCACCACTGCAGCTTTTCAGCATGACGCTGGCTTCCCGGCATCTTGGGGGCATGCATCGTGCATACACCATGGCCCCAAGTCTCCAAGAAGCTGGTGTATTTGTGCCAGTCTGTTTTGGCCCATAGTTTACATATATTTTACAAATACTTTATTTATAATCCTACTAGAAAAGATTCCATGATCCTTCCCCCCCCCCCCCCCCCATTTTATTCCAGGGAGGAGGGAAGTCTTCAAAGACAAAATATCAGGGGGAATCCTGTTTTTTCCCAGTCCCCCCACCCCCCGGGGCCAACTAGAGTAAATCCACTGTAGCAATCAAACTTACCAAATGCCAACTTACCAAGTTTCCATCAATTCAATGATTGTACTCTAGATGGAGTGGACAGGGTTGGACATCATGTGATTCTTCAGATGATGTTGGACTGCAAGTCTCAGAAGCCTTAGCTTGCTTAGCTAGTGGTGAGGAATGATGAAAATTGTAGCCCAGTAACATCTGGAGATGTTCAGAGCCAAATCTGTAATGGTTTGAGCTGTGGGCTATGACTCTGGAGATCAGAGTTTGATTCTCTGCTCAGCCATGGGCATCCACTGGGTGACACTGGGCAAGTCACACATTCTCAGCCCCATAAAACTTCATGAAAGGATTACTTTTGGCTTGCAATAATTCAGAAATGACTTGAAGATACAGAACAACATCAACAATGGCAACAACATCTGGAGAGCTTCATGCCTCAACTCTAGGATTCTATGACTTCCATCTTTGGAGTAACAGTTGCAACAGTACCATGGGTACACAGCACTGTAGAGTGCTCCACTCTGCCTTTTTATGTAAAGGTATAACTGGTATTAGGACATCTGAGTTGAACATGGCATTAAGACAAGAAACACTAAGCCCCCTTCAAGCCATCTTGAATAAAGGGGATTAGGCATACAAAGGCATGACTTGATTGTCTAATATCAACACACTGGTGAGGCCTTTAGTTTCACCTAAGGTGCTAAGCAGGTGATTAAGGAGTTAAGCAGGATATACAACAATTTAGTGACAAGCTATCAACAAAGTGCTGGAGAATCCCCTGGTTCCAGCTCCCTTTTAGCTTTTCAGGTCATGTCACTCCTGTCTGTCAAGCAAACACAATAGTAATTACTCAATTTAACACAATTTCAGTTATAATTGAATTCCATTTGCTAAATCCTGAATAAATACATTATAACCGCTGCTTCGGTCAAACAGAGAGAAATAGCCATCTTTTAATGACTCCCCTGTGGATTTAATGCCTGTTCTATCTGTTAGAATAATGGTTCCATCATTGCTATAATATATTTAAGTGATAATAGTTATTTAAACATGCCAAGTTTTCAAAGAGCAGATAAGGGCTGTGTTTCTTTGTTGGTGAATTTTTGAATGTGCGCGTGGTAAATTTGCATTTATGAAATCAGAATGATGGCCTCAAGCATGCACTTGCCAATTCATCTGTTTTCTATGGCATTTATGAAGTCTACACAACTCATCCTTTTATGCGTTCAGTATATAGGAAGCTGCCTTAGGGTGTATCTACACTGGAGAAATAATGCAGTTTGACACTTTTGCTACCACTTTAAGTACCATGACTCCATTTTACAGAATCCTGGGATTTGTCATTTTGTGAGGCACCACCACTCTTTGGTAGAGAAGGCTAAAGACCTTGTAAAATTACAAATCCCAGGATTCTATAGGATGGAGCTACAGCACTTAAAGTCATGTCAAAGTCATGCAGAAAAAAACTCTGCATTACTGATAAATGCTGAATTCCTCACACATCTACTGTCTGCTGTTTATGTTACACAGGCCCAAAACCCTAAATCAGGTCTGGGCTGTTTATAAATACCAGGACAAAATTGGGGTTTCTACCCCTTGTCCTGCATTAGAAGGACTTACCTTTTGCTATGGGTTTTCCTGAAAACCAGGAGCAAAACACAGTGACAGTGGCCAGTTCCCTTCCCATGCAGTCCCTGTGAATGTCCCTGTCAGGCCACTCTAATGGGCACACATGTTACTCTGAAATCACAATGAGTCTGAGCAACTCATTTTTAAATCAGAGCAATTTGTTCTCACAGTGGTGATGCCAGTTGCTTCACTGGGACTACACAGGAAGGCAACTACCTGATGTTTGCTGAAAAACTGCAGCAGCTAAGGGGGGGGGGGTGTGAATTCAGGTGGAATCTGGGGCAAGAATATTTTAAAAAATGAAACCCTGAATTGGTTCATTGGTTCATTTGGCCCAATATCATTACCTCTGATTAGATGTGATTATCCAGATTTTCTGGAATAATTATTTCCTAGTCATGCCTGGAGATCCATGCCACGATGTGAAGGGAAAGGAAATGGATTGGCTTAAATCCAGAGTAGCAACACTCCACATATTGCAACATTCTGTTGCTTGCCCATCTCGTCTTGATGTGACAGGAATTTGATGGGGTTTCTAACTGTCTTGTCTGCATGACTCACAACTAAGAAATTGGTGCAGCCTCTGTATTTTTAATGAGCCTTTTATTAAAGTTTCCCACTATCTTTAACAATAACAATAACGAGAGAAGGAATAAATAATGTTGAAAGCCGCAAACCCTTGTTTAGCAGGGCAAACATGCTGCCTCTATGGGTGGCACAAAATTATCCAGAAGAAAAGAGGCTTTAAGTAATTAAATTATGTGCTTATTATTCACCACTTGATCTCTGTCTTATACTGAAAAGCATCCTACAAAGAATATGTGGACATATTAGGTTTCTGCAACTTACAGAATGCAAATGTCTCTTAATCATTCAGAATCTGAAAGCAAGTGACAACTGTGTCTGCTATCAATGTAGAGAATTTAAAAATAAATTAACCAACAATTAGGCAATAGTCTAGGACCAGCCCCACTGCCTAGAAAAGCAAACTTCCAGCTTCCAACTTCCAGCTGGAATGTGCTGCTCATATTGCGGCAAAGGAGTGGAATGTCCTTATGAAATTTTCATGGCTGCCAATATATTTCCAGTCTGAATTCAAATTGTTGGGAGTGGCATTCAAAATCCTATATGGCTTGGCACATTAACACTTGAAGGAATTTCTGAAGAATGAGGTCTCCTGGCGGGATCTTCCTCAGTGTCCCACCAAGCTGGTCAATGAACTATGTCAAGACATGGGAAAGGGCCTTCTCAGCTTTGGCACCCCAATTGTGGAACAGCCTCCCTTTGGAGGCTGCATTGGGAACAATGTAAGCTTAATTTCAGCAACAAGTAAAAAGATGGCTTTTTATTAAAGCCTGTGGGACGTAATCAATTTGTTCCAAAGTGTTTTAAGCTATTTTAACTTGTGAAATATGCTTTTAGTCTGTTTAAATGGTTATCCATTGCTTTAAATCAGGCACCGGCAACCTATGGCCTGGGGGCCGGTTAAGGCCCCGGGCCCCGGACTTACCGGCCCAGGCCGAAGGTTGCCGCCGTCACCGCTGCCGCGTGCTGCTGCCGCCGCCGCTCACCACTGACGGAGCGCGGGCGGCGGCCGCCATTTTGGAAGTCAAAATGGCGATCGTGATGCGTTTGTGCATGCACAATACTCTTGTGCATGCGCAAACACGCCGTGACCGCCATTTCGACTTCTAAAATGGCGGCTGCGACATGTGCAGTGGCGGCTGCAGCCGCACGTGCTACGGCGGCGGCCGCAGTAGCGGCTGCAGCAGCAGCGTACGTGGGGGGGTCGCGTGTGGAGGAGGAGGGTGCGCGCACATGAGTGAGTGCGCACACCGCCATTCCCCCCCCCCCTTGGCCCAGTCGAGACCTAGGCGACGGCAGACCGGCCCAGGTCTGAAAAAGGTTGCCTGTCCCTGCTTTAAATTGTTATAATCTCGTTAAGTCAATTCAACCTGTATGCTGCCCTGTCATCTCATGATATAAGGTAGGATGTAAATAATTTAATAAATAATCAATGAATCAATTATATGGAATATTATAGCTTTTCAAATGCAGTGACTAGTTGTTAAATACTCTGCTCCAAGAGGCAAGCTTGATTTCATATTTACTGAGATATCAGCACAGGTCTAAGAGTGTAACTGCTCCACTGGGCTGCATCAGTTTCTGTAAGATACAGGCTAACTCCACTTGAGGAACACTTGAGCCTTCAGTAGATTCAGGAAAGCTTTATTCAGCCTGCAGAGCAGAGTACAGTATATAGTTGTTGTCAGGACTAAAGAATTATTTCAGTTACACTGTATACTTAAAGTTCAAAGAATTCACCTGTTACAAAAGCCTTCATTCCATTTGTCAACAATTCAATACATACTGTCTTCCCAGGTTTTACTCCTCCTTCTTTTCCATGTAGTAAGCTACAGTTTTCCAAAATGATGACCCTGGTGATTTACAGCTCATACTTCCTCTCCACGTATCTTCTCGATATCCCAGATCACTACTGCTACACAAACTTTTCTCTTCCTAACATCACCAATAGGATAACATAACCCATCATCCTATATTAACACACATATTAAACATGGCAACAATTAAGCATGGCAGGAACATGGTGGACCATGATCCTGAGTGTTTCATACCACATCAACTGCTCCAGCCTATGGAATCCTGGGATTTGTATTTTGGTGAGGTGCTTAGTATTCTTTTGGAAAAGCACAAGAACACTACCAGAAAATTCTAAATACTTTATCAGACTACAAATCCCAGGTTTCCATCAGATGAAGCCATGACAGTTAAAGTAGTATGAAACTAATTATGACTGTTTCGAGAAGATACCCCATTAACAAATGTATAACTGACCAGTGTGGTGTAGTGGTTTGAGTGTTGGACTACAAACTCTGGAGACCAGGGTTTGAATCCCAGCTTGGGCATGTAAACCCACTGGGTGACCTTGAGCAAGTCACATTCTCTCAGCTTCAGAGGATGACAATAGCAAACCCCCTCTGAAGAAACTTGTCAAGAAAACCCCATGATAAGTTCACTTTAGTGTCACCATAAGTTGGAAATGACTTGAAGGCACACAACAACAACCTGATCATTATGCCTAGCTAGTTGCATCTGTAAACAATGTCACTGCTGAATGTGCATTGGTTTTGTTCAATGTTTGTTTACTATACATTATTTTGTTGCTGTTATTTTAACATTGTTGTTTCCCACTCCAGGATTTTTATATCTATTTCTAATAAACAGAATTAAATAAAAACATAAATACAATCTATTATATATATATATATATATATATATATATATATATATATATAAAATTTTCTTCTTGGCAAATGTACGGTATATAGTATTGCAGCCAACTTTGTGGTGTGAAATGGTCATACACAATTCTGTGGTTTTTGTTGTTTTTTTAAGACATAAAAAGGTGATGGGTATATATACTGAGGTATATAAAAATAGCCTCTTCTTTTCTCCTTGGGGTGACCTCAATATAGTTATGGAGACTTCTAATCTATGTAGATTTAAGGTAAGGAGAATGCATACATACATCTTCAAGCTAATGGAAAGATAAGATAAAACACCACAGATCTGGAGAGTGAGATACGATGTTATGTGCCAGCGAGCCAAAAAATACCTTGGCAAAAACCCAGGGTTGTCTTAGAAGACAGACCAGAGGGAAAAAGGCAGATAGAAACCATTATTGATCAAGACCTTTTGTACTAGGAGCCAGAGTTAATAACATTTTATATCAACATTAACTGTGAATCTAGAGGGCTAAATACACATTCCAAAAATGTTTGTTTCCCCTTTGCTATGAGTGGCAGTTTAAACTGCTTAGGAAAGGAGCTGCATAGCAGCCAAAATTAGGAGACTGCAATACCCTGAAACATGGTAGTGCTGACTTGATAGCTTATCGATAGCAAATGCCTATCACTATACAGGGTGGGTCATATGAAAAAGAAGGGGTGTCTTATTTCAGTGACAGATGGATGAAAGTCTGGAAAAGTACATTTTTCTACTACAACAACCAAATCCCCTAGCCAGGTGGCCACTGGCTCTGGCTAAATCTAAGGGGTGTCAGGATCTGGTCCCCTGCATATATAAACATGCTTTGCACGCTTGTTGCATTTTAATACTGAAGTTAATTAAGTACTGGATGATGAGATGTGCTGTTTATATTCCTTGGAACAGTTAATGAGCAGATGCAAAGTGTTTTGGTCAATGGGTGAATGGGGGACAAGCCCACTCAAAGTTTGAGTTGCCAGGTGCTTTTATTATGCTGTACAACTGCCATTTCTTCAGTCCTGACAACAGAAGTCTATGATGAACATCATTGGTTTCTGAATAATGTTTTCTTGCTTAACTGCTGAAGCTTGGATTTCCGAACTGGAGGGATCCTATACATGACAAGAGGAGGGCAGGAGAAGGAAGAGGAGGAGGAGGAAAGATGCATACACATCAAAATTAACAGATCTTTATATGTGCATGATCTAAAACACACACACACAGACAGAATAGCATTCGGTTATACCCCATGAAATTTGAAGTGGTAAAGCCAGGATGAATGATATTTGGAATGAGGAGCCATATTAAGATGAACCTCAAATTCTAAGAAATGAAGTGGAATCTGGAATAAAGGAAATGGGGAAAAATAAATCACCAGGAACAAATGATATCCCAATTGAACTGCTACAATGACCACAGACAGATGCAACTTTAGTGCTAACTAAACTGTGCCAACAAATATGGAAATCAAAGCAGTGACCAATGGACTGGAAATGCTCAATATACATACCAATCCACAAAAAAGGAGATACAAAAGTCTGCAGCAACTATATGACAATAGCACTAATCTCACATGCAAGCAAAATAATGCTCAAAATTCTGCAGCATAGATTCTAACCATACATGGAGAGAGAAATTCCAGAGGGGCAAGCAGGATTCAGAAAAGGAAGGGGCACTAGGGACCACATTGCAAACATATGATGGCTAATGGAGTGCACCAAAGAATTCCAAAAAAGAATCAGCATGTTTTTCATAGACTAGAGCAAAACATTTGATTGTATAGATCACAAAAAGCTATGGAACGCACTCAAAGACATGGGGTTGCCACTACATCTGATAGTCCTGATGAGGAATCTGTATCAAGGACAAGAGGCCACCTTCAGAACATAATTCAGGGAAACAGATAGGTTCCCAATAGGCAAAGGGGTCAGGCAAGGCTGCATCTTATCACTCTACTTGTTTAACTTATATGCTGAAAATATCATAAGAAAAGCAGAATTGGAATCAGAAAAAGGAGGAGTTAAAATAGGAGGAGGCAACATTAACAACCTGAGATATGCGGGTGACATCATAATATTAGCATGAAAACATTCAGGAATTGGAACAGTTAATAAGGAAGGTCAAAGATGAAAGTGCAAAGGCAGGTTTGATGCTGAACATAAAGAAAATGAAAATATTGACCACAGAAGAAATACACAAATTCAATCTAGACAATGGAGCTTATCACTTGGGGTTTAAAATCAAATCAAGCCTCCTGGGCTGTAGCCGGGAGGCAGGATGGAGACAGGGATTATCGCATGCTAAATTGCCACTGAGGCCCAAGCCCACTCACAGCAGCCCTGGGGAAAATGCAGGATCATCTGCACTACATAAATAATGTAGTTTGATGCCACGTTGGCTGCATTCACACTGCAGAAATAATCCAGTTTGACACCACTTTAATGGCCATGGCTCAATGTTATGGAATGCTGGGAATTGTAGTTGTGGCATCAGAGCTCTACGACAGAAAAGGCTAAATGTCTCATAGTATTTAGGCCCCACAAGTGTACAGTGGGCACAGAAAATGTTTGTTGGGCCTTTGTTTGCTTGTTTATTTAATATCTCACCTTTCTCCTTGCACAGGGACCCAAGGCAGCTCAGCCAGAAAAGGATAGAAGGAACATGGAACGCCATGGGGCATTTCTGTCTCCCCACCCTCCAGCTCCATGATCCAGTCATAGGTTCCAGCAACATCATTATGTGGTCCTTCCTACAACATGCTGCAATGGGGTAGATAAATCAGAATATGGCAGCAGTTCCCACTGTCCCAGAAAGAGAAGGAGGACATGGCAATAGCATCATATGATGGAGAAGGCAATCATTTATGCCTCCCTCTCCCAGAAGAAAGAATGATGAGATGCTGATGGTGATTCCCACCCTCTTACATCCTAAGAAATTGGAAGAAGATGTGGCAGGAAACCCTTCACAGAAAATAAAATTGTTATTTGTGAAGAAATTTTATCTTTTTTATGTTATCTTTTATACAGAAAATATTTTCTGCAAAGAAAATGTGTGTGTGTGCAGAATAAATCCAGAATTGTGAAAAGAAAACTGGACAATTTTTTACCAGTTTCTCACAGCGAGGAATACTGTTATTTGCTCTTGCAGAAATGATTTGTTCTTCCCTGTGAGAACAAACTTTATGAAGATTTACATTCCTAATAGAGGAACAGCCAGGATCACTGTGGTCATAGCTGGTGGGGAGCAATGCAGAAAATGTCCCTCTTGGCCTGTTTCGAGCTAGATATGGAGAAAATCCTGACACTTATTTTATTGTTTGTGCTGTAGGCTTTGCTTCCTGCTTACTTTATGTACCGCATGTAATTATTTTATTTTTATTCCTTTCTACATCCCTGCTGTTCTGTGCTTTTTTAATTACATGGTATTCTTTTTGTTAAAGGTTCTTTACAAATAAATGGTAAGAATGAAAAGATGGCACAGTAATTAGGAAGGGGAGATTTAGGGGGGATGCAGGCCACCTTGGGAAGTGGAGAATCCTCCCTTCTGCCAGCCCAGAAAGGAACGCTAAAATGCTGGTCCTTTAAGAGCCGACAGAAGGGGCCCATCAAGAGCCGCCATGCGGCTCTTCTGCAGCTCTTCTGGCATAGCACATACAGAGGCTGTGCCGGGAGGACATCATCAGGGCACTCACCGTGTGTAACAGCGCGTGCACTGATGACGTCCTTGGGAAGGGGTTGAGGCAGCCACCATGTGGCTGCCCCTCCTCTGCCCTGCCTCCAAGATGGCACTTTGCGCCGTCTGTATCCCCCCTTAGTGCCAAAGCAGCAACCAGGGTAACAATGGCAATGAAGAAGAAAATGTGGGAATGGGGAGGTGAACATTGTCACAATTAATTTCCTCCACCAATCCCAGTATTTCTGGTTTTCCTGCAAGACTTAGTTGTACCTGAAAACTGAAATGAGAACATTTGGCACAGAAAGCAACAATTGTGCATTTAAGACTGTTTGATTATTGAACAGTCATACATAAGATAATAGAAAACGAGTTAAAAAATCAAGATTCCTATGACACCAGAGATATTCCTGCTATGGATGATAGATAATGAAATACAGGAAAAAAAAAACATGGCAGACTAGTATTTTATTTGATAGCAACAGCAAGAATAATATATGCAAAATCATGGAACAAAGAGATACCAACAATTGAAGACTGGTTAATAAAATTATATGAAATGGCTGTTTTAGATAAAATGACCTGTTGGATGAAAAGGAAAATGGAAGAAAGGGTTGAGAAAGATTGGTATATATTAATTATATATTTGGGAAAATGCTGGGGAGATATTATTATTGAGAAGTTTAAAGAATAGAATACAGAGAAACAAGACAAATAAGGAAAAAATTACAAAGGATATAGATATATAGGAAAGCATAACTATAGAAACTATAGAAATAAACAAACTACTATACCAATTACAAATATGAGGGGGAGGAACCATTTGGAAAGATTCACTACATCAAAGATGAAAGGTCAAATTTAACTATTAACAACAGAACTGAAGTACTTTCATTGAATTCAAAGATATAGCCATGTTATTCTGTAGAATCAGTATGTAGAGAAATCTTGTAAAACCTTTGAGACTAACTGAAAGAAAGAAGAAGTCATGATGTTCTTCCTAATATCTAGGTGGGCTTTCTTTTCTTGTAATTTAAATTTAGTCTCTGGAGCAGCACAAAACAACCTCACTCCATATTCTACATGACATCCTTTCAGATATTTAAAGATTGCTAGACAAATGCAAAATTCTACATTTCCCCCCCCCCAAAAAAAAACCCCAAATGCACAGGTATAAGATAGAGGATCCTTGTCTCATCAGTACTACATGTGAAACAGACCTTGAGGTTATTGTTGATGGTAAGCTGAACATGAGGTAGCAGTGTGATGCTGCAACAAAGAAGGCAAATGCTATCTTGTGGTGGTGTTGTTTGCCTTCAAGTCATTTCTCACTTATGGTGACCCTAAGGCAACCCGAACACAGGATTTTCTTGGCAAGTTTCTTAGCCTGCCTTAAAGCATAGTTTCCAAATTAAGAAAAACAACAGTCTCTATATTTTGTACTGGACAGGCCACATCTGGAGTACTACATTCAATTCTGGATTCCTCATTTTAAGATGGATATAGAAAGTCGGTGCAAGTTCAGAGAAGGGCAACAAAGGGGGGTTGCAGACTGCCAGAAATAGTGCAAATTGAGTCCACTTTTAGGGTTAGGGTTAGTGCTAGGGAATCATGGGAAGTGTTGTTTTTTTCTGAGACATTGAGCCTTTTCTGTCAGAGAGCTCTGGTGCCACAATAAAATACAGTTCCCATGATACCCTAACCCTAACCCTAAAATTGGACTCAATTTGCACTATTTCTGGCAGTCTGCAACCCCCTAAAGATCAAGGGTAAGGAGAACAAAACATATGAGCAAAGGTTTAAGGCAGGGGTAGGCAACCTTTCCCCTTTAAGGGCTGAGGGACTTCAGCTCCCAGAAGCCTCAGCCATGTTGGCCAATAGTCCCATGTTGGCCAATAGCTCCTGGGATTCTGGGAGCTGAAGTCCCTCGGCCCTTAAAAGGGAAAGGTTGCCTACCCCTGGTTTAAGGAGCTGGGCATGTTCATCTTAGTGAAGAGAAGACTGAAGAATGACATGATTGCACAACTCAAGTGTTGTTACAGAGAGGCAGGGTTAGGCTTGTTCTTTGCTGCTTCAGAAGGTAATGGTAGGTCTAATGGTCTTAAGTTACAGGAAGGTACGTTTCAACTGAATATTGGAAGGAGCTTCCTGACAATGAGAGCAGTTTGGCAATGGAACCAAAACATTGCTTAGAGAAGTGGTGGGAGTTTCTTTCTCTGGACATCTTCAAAATAAGCTGGACAGCTACCTACTGGTGATGCTGTAGCTGGAGATTTTGCATTGAGCAGGGGTTTGGACCTAATGACCCATTGGGCCTCTCCCAACTCTCTGATTCTATGGTTCTATGATTCTATTTTTCTCTTCAACTCCCTAAGTTGTTCCCCATACAGATTGGTTTCTAGACCCTTGATCATCTTGGGCACCTCTCTATGGACACATTCCAGCTTGTCAATATCCTTCTTGAACTTTGCCCAGCTCAGGACACAGTATTCCAGATACAATCTGACCAAAACAGAGTACAGTGGTACTATTACATCCCTTGATCTGGTCATTGTATTCCTGTTGATGCAGCTAGAATTGCATTGCCTTCCCACCCCCAACCCTTGCTGTTGTATCACACTGTTTCAACATGTTCAGTCTGTAGTCTAATATATGTATATTTCAGCATTTTTTTACCATTTGTGAATTCCTGGCCATATGACCTTGGCACTACCATTTCTGCATTCTAATAGATAATTCATTTTGATCATTTTCTATAGCACCATTTGGATATGAGAAGATAATATTAATTTTTGATTGAAAATTTTTCAGAAGTACAATAAAAATGAAAACAAAATCCCTGAGTAGGTAGATGGGCAAACCAGCCCCATGAGAACCAGACTTGCTATATATATATCTCCCAGAATGATTGGAGAGTCTGGAAGCTGTGGTCCAAACAGGAATGGAATGGTGTACTAGGCTGACCATCTATGCATCTCTTAGTAAAAGAATGCAGGGTCCACATCTACTAGTTGCCATCCTTCCTCTAAATTGAGCCCTTAATTGAGTGCACAGGATGTGAATTTTGCAAGCCTACAGGTGTAGTTGGACTGTAACTTCCAGCATTCCTGCTGGACTGCTGGGGTTTGTAGATCAGCAACATCTTGAGGAGCATATGATTCCAACACCTGAATCTCAATATTGCCATTCTTGTGTTTTTCTCCCTTCTCCATCTTTGCTTTTGTGCAAAGGAGTGCATAATCTTGTGAAGATGGTTGTCAGTTTGGTTTGTTGTAATGAATGGTGATAGGAAAAAGGTTTCTTTATCCCTCCCTTGCCACTTCAAACCAATTCAGACTCTATATTATAACAGACTCTTCAGCAGCTAAAGCCAATAACATCTTCAACATGTGATGTCCTGCTCTGCTTTACTTATCCCTATCCTTCCTCTTTATCAGGACATTGGTACACAGTCAATAGGGAAGGGTGAACCTGTCAATTTTGGTTCTGCTCCATTTCTCATTTTTCCAGCCTTAAGTTCCTCTCATCTGAAATCTGTACAAGGTGTGCTTTTAAAAAGTCTTGATATGCATTTTCATGAGCAGTTTCTTTTTTAATGAGTACTTTCTAATGTGTGCACTGAGATATACTTTCCAACCCATTTCCCATTATATAATAATTCGTGCATAATTTCCATTAATATAGACATTCTGGGGAATATTTTCCCAAATGTATCCATTTTTGTACACTTTTTGAAAACTGGAGAACCACATCTGAAGAATCCAAAGAAGTACACAGCTGCATTTTGGTTCACTTAGTGGTTCATTGAGTGAGTCAATACCATGTAGTGGTTTGAGAATTGGACCAGGGAAACATTTAAATCCTTAGTTAGTGTTCTAGTGCCTCAGCAAACTAGAAATCCCAGGATTTCACAGAAGGCTGCCATAGCAGTAAAAGCAGAACTTTAGTGCTATAACTGTTTGGTAGGAAAATATCCTTTGCTGCAGTGAAGGATCAGGAAATGGTACTGGAGTGAACAATGGAATTTAGTGGCTGGAAAGAATCATTAAAAGGATATTATATAAGAAAGAAAAAGTCCACTGAATTCAGACCACTGAATCTCAAGGACTGAAATTCTCACAAAGATAAAAAAAAAAAAATCTCAGTAATATGAAAGGGGTTTTATCAATGCAGGCACACCAGGGATGTGGAAAGATCAGGCCGGACAAAGCCCATAAGCTCCCCTTTTGTGATGTCTGTATCTCTTCTTTAAACTGCTGAACTCTGCCCATTAAATTTTTTTTCTGGGCTGATTTTTGGCTGATTTTTTTCATCCCCAAACAACCCCAAAGCAACCTGCAATTGTGACTGCTTAGCTCACCTGTGCCTCTGAATCCCACAACCTGCCCTAAAAATGGCTGAAATCAGCCAAAAAAATAGTGACCAGAAGTGATGGGTGTATCATTTCTAGTATACTTGGAACCCATGGG
This sequence comes from Phrynosoma blainvillii, assembly GCA_026167975.1. NCBI lineage: Eukaryota > Metazoa > Chordata > Lepidosauria > Squamata > Phrynosomatidae > Phrynosoma > Phrynosoma blainvillii. The sequence continues at coordinate 302,381,907 of JANUYF010000004.1, forward strand.
TATGGGCTGCCTCCCAACTCCAGGCAGTTGCCTATCTCAATGTGTAATAACACTGCCCGAGTCATTTGCAGATCTATTATCAACACACATTTTTCATCTGTATTCAAGTAATAGGTTAAGCGTATAGGAACAAATGCAGACACTGCAAATACATAATTGATACATTTGAAAACCTTGTAGGCACAATTAAGGATCTCAGGCCACCTTTTGGCCTGAAATATTTTCTTTCTCTGTCTTAGTCATGTTATGGTAAATTGCAAACAAGAAATATTATTTATGAGTTTCTGCCTGGCTCAATTGATTTTTTATTTATTTATAAAGATTTGTTTTCTAAACTAGGTAGGCAGGCTGACATTTAGCCACATGCAGGATGTTTGTTTTACTGGTTTCATGGGGAAGTGAGAAATCTTCTCCTGTATATAAAGGGAATTATCCTATGATTTTTTTTTTCAGCTCCATGAGACATCAAAAGTAATTATAACTCAAGTGTCAGGACAAATGGAACTTGCTGCTACGGTGTTTCTATTCCTTTACCTTTTTTAGAGTCACCAGTCACAGCAGTTTTAGGACAGCTAATTATTTCTTTAAAAACATAATGTGAACAATAATGTGTCTCATCCTTACGACATGTGAAAAATCTTGAATTATCAAACAGTTTAAAATCCTGTAGATAATGAAAAGATAAAACAGTGTCTGTGGGTGCATCTCTACTGCAGAAATAATGCAGTTTGACACCACTCTGACTGCTCTTGTTCCATGCTATGGTTTTCTGAAGTTTGTAGTTTGTTGTGGCCCCAGAGCTCTCTGACAGAGAAAGCTAAATATCTTACAAAACTATAAATCCCATAATTCCATAGCATTGAACAAAAAAAGGCTGCTTCCTCACTGCAGAAATACTCTGATATTCTGAAGGCATCTGATTTGGGAAGCTAAGCAATGTCAGCCCTGGTACTCGAATAAGAGACAAGCAGGAATACCAAGTGCTGTGGGCTATATTTTAGAGGAAGGAACTGGCAAAACCACCTCTGAAAACCCTATGAAGTTAGTGGGATCACCAGAATTTGACAAGCAACTTGAAGGCACATACATACACATAATTGAAATGCTACCTTCACTGCTTCCCAGTTCCAAGCTAACATATGGTGATGGTGTTGCAAAAAAGAATTAATCACAAATAACATTCCCTGAAACATTGAGTGGAGCCTGCATATCTTGCAAGAATGATCCACTCTCATAAATACAAATTCTAAACTTTTTTTTTTTTTTGAGATTCCGTTTTAATTCCAGAATCACATTTAACATTTCTGAATTTATTTGAATCCCTGGATAGGTAGACAATAGCCTAAATGGGTCAATGTAAAAGTGGTCAAGCAAACAGAGTTAAAAATCTGCTCACCATCGTTGCTTCTCTACTCCCAACTCCCTCCATATTATTTTTTTCCTTTTGAATCAAGCAACCATCTGGGGTTTTAGTTTTTTGTGGGTTTTTCAGGCTATGTGACCATGTTCTAGAAGAGTTTATTCCTGACTCTTCTAGAACACAACCACATAGCCTGAAAAAACTACAAAAAAACTATGGATGCCAGACTTGAAAGCCTTCGACTTCACATCAGGATTTTGTTTAATATGTTTCCATAGATGTTTAACTGGGCATTTAAATCTCCAGCTCTCAGGTATTTGCCATGTATAACTATGCTTTCAAAAATGAATCCATAAAACTTTCCAGTTGAACAATTCCTAAAAAGAAAGCAATGAATCCTTTCCACATCGTGTGTGTGTGTGTGTGTGTGATTTTGAAATGAAATACTTAACCTTTTCTGTTTGCTGCCTTAATTGGAGTTCTGCAATGAAGGGGAAGCATTGTCAGTATATTTTCGGTGCTTATTTGAGTCAGAAGATACTTAGCTGCTTGATGGATAATCGGTTACTTTCATTAGAAATTGTTCCATAATAAAATGTACTATTTAAGATCCAGTTGCTATTTGAAAATCTTTGTGACATAGCTCATGCCAATAAACACCAGTCTGGATTCACTCCTTAATGGAAGACTGGAAGCAAATGTCCTTTTGCAAAAATTCATCACCTTTCTATGTAGGGGTGTAGTTTGTCATCCTTTTCACACTGTTAGATAAGATTTTGGAGAAATCCAGAGAGGCTAAATGTTGTTGGCTGCTGTATTTGCTGCTGTAGTTCTTGGGGTTTATTTAAAATAACCAGCCAATCTTTCTTTTGTTGTTGTTGCTGTGTGCCTTCAGATCAACTCCAACTTGCAGTAACACTCTCAAATGGTTTTATTGTTATGATTTTGGTGAGATAAATCCACAGGAAGTTTTCATTTGCTTCTACTGAAGCTGAGAGAGTAACTTGCCTAAGATTACCTAGGCTACATCCACACTGCCAAAATAATCCAGTTTGACACCACTTTAACTTCCATGGCTTAATGCTATGGAATTCTGGGAATTATAGTTTTGTGAGACATTTACCCTTCTCTGGTGCCATAACAAACTACAGTTCCCAGAAATCCATAGCATTGAGCCAGGACTATTAAAATGGTGTCAAACTGGATTATTTCAGGAATACGGATACAGCCTTACGCCTCATTCACATGTGTGTTGAGGGGTTTTTTTTGTTTTTTTGTTTTGTTTTGTTTTTTTTACTAGAATGATGCAAATAACCTCATTCATGCCTTCCGGGTCTGTTATTCACACCATAGAACCACATCATTCCGGGAACCACATCACTCTGCATCTCTGCAAGTTTGGTTGCTCACAAGTGCAGACACTCTTCCCTTGTCCCCACACCCACTGGCACCTGTCAGCCAGACAGTGAAGAGTGAGTATCCCTTTTTTCTCTGCCCCCTTTTCCTCTCTCTTTCCTCTTTTCTCCCCAGCAGAAGCTGTTACACTAGAGAAGGGGCAGCACTGCATGGGCCGTCAATGATGTGAATGTATTCAAAGCCCATTAAAGGCATGGAGAGTTTTATCCTGGTCTATTCAGGTCTATTTGCATTGTGATTCACACAGTTGATGATGCAATATCAATTATCCTGGAGAAAGTGGGGTTATGGCAATTCCCCCCCCCCAAAAAAAACAACTTAATCACGTGCATTCAGGATGTGTGTGAACAACAAATATTCACCCCAAATTCATCCTGAATAATCCCCTAGTGAGTTCCCATGGTGTATTCTAATCCAACATTCAAACCAGTTCACCATGCCAGCTCTCTGCAGGTGAATACAGCAGTGCTAACAGTACCCAGACAGTGGAGGAGTTCCATGAGTAGTTCCAGCTTCCCTTCCAAGTAAGTTTGCCATCTTGGATATAGGATGGGGCACCTGTAAAATTAATTCTGAAGAGATCATAGAGCAAGTCAAGGTACTATAATGCTCTTTTAATCTAGACTAAGGGCTTGTCCACACATCCTTAAAAAAAAGTCCCCATCCCATTTCAGAACTCACTTCTTCAGATGACAGAGGTAGGTTGAAACAGCAGGAAACTAGGCACAAGCTGCACTCTGGTGCATAACAACTGGAGCAAAATAAATCCCTGATTGCTTTGATTCGAGCCAGAAAGATTGACCTATCACAACAGTGTGAGGACTGCATGCTGAGTTGTTAGCTAGTATACAGTTGTGCTAGTACTGAGTCAGATAGCCTATTCCACCTCCAGTCTAACATCTGAACAGTTTTTGGTAAAAATGAGTCTTGGTAAAAATGATCCTTAATTGCCCCACAGATTTGCCAGGTAGTTCCTGCCAGAAGACCATATCAATGGCTAATATTATCTATCACTGAGATAAAGTTTAGTATTTTTATATGTTTAGTTGGCACAAAATTTCCATGCACAAAGAACTGTAGCCTTAATCTTTTTTACCCACATATGCAACAAATATAGCAACACTGAATATAGCTGAGATACGTTTTCTCTGGCACTTTGCCTCCATTTTGGAGGTTATACACATATACCACATATATCACATATATTATGCATGGCTGCCTAATAGGCTGTAGATTAGACAGTGTCCCCTAGCAACATCCCTTTAGGCTGTGACCTTGCCAACTCTCATTAAGTCGGGATGGCCTGATTAGGACTGAACATGGACAACAAATCTCCAAGGAAGTCTCAGGTTGCTTTAGACTACAATACTGGTCATCCAACTTTGGGCATGCTTCCCTTTTCCGTCTATATTTATCATCTCTGCAATGTGCCAACAGAGTGGGAGAGTTGATACTGTTTTTTCAGACTCCATTAAAACCTCAGCAACTAAAGGTACTTCTAGGGTTTGGCATAGTTAGCAATTTGTACATGCCTCAACAGCTTTGCCTTAGGTGCAACAAACATCTTTGTGTGTATAGAACTTGTCTCTTGCTTAATCATAGGAACAACATCTTACAAATGGACAAAAACTTGCAAATAGACTGGGCCATATCAGAGTGAGGAGGAACTGAGAAATCTCCACCCCTAGCATCATTACAATAGAAAAGGGATGGGCATTACATGCCTTTCAACTGATCTTATTTGACAGGGTTCATCCTAATGAATCTTCTGTCCTCCCACTTTTTCAGCTGCTTTTAAAATGCCCCCCTTCCCTCTCCTCCTCCTCCCACTTTCACCCTTTGTTCTCAGCTTACTTCAGTTGCTGCAAGCTAAACTCAAAGTGCAAGAAACGTTTGTACTCCATTAATGCAGGAAGGGAAGAGGAAAAGAGGGGGTGAAATCTTGCCCTTCCTGTCAGGCTCAGGCAAAAGCAAACTGCTGTATCCTTTTCTAGCATCCCTGTTCTTTCTTGTTGATAGCATTCACCCTTGACTATACTGATGTTGCTTGGTCACATATGTTCCACTTTTCATCAGTGAAATATTGGAAGGTATGGCAATTGCCAGTGGTTCAGATGCTATATTGGCATCCCATGGGACCTAGGAAGGTTTCATCTCCTCCACATGTTTTCTGTTTCCAAATTGCTACTAGGAGATCTCCCTAACACCCACAGGTGGTAACTTTACCATGTCTTGGGCATTTTTTGGACCCAAGGAAGTCTCCCCCTTCCACACACCCCCTTCACTTAGGAAATAAAGTGGAAATTGACTTGGATCCTCCTTGGATCCTCTCCAAGGCCTGAAACAGTCCTGAAAGGACCAAAAATATGACAAAATTACTCCCATGTGATCATTTTATTTTTTTAAAAAATGGAGATGGGAGAGATACTGGGTGCCTCAAAAAAAGGCATCAAAGGGCCTTTGCAGACTGCCAGAAATAGTGCACATTGAGTCCACTTTAAGGGTTAGGGTTAGGGTTAGGGAATCATGGGAACTGTATTTTATTGTGGCACTAGAGCTCTCTGATAGAGAAGGCTCAACGTTTCAGGAAAAAACCAATTCCCATGACCCCCTAGCACTAACCCTAACCCTTAAAGTGGACTCAATTTGCACTATTTCTGGCAGTCTGCAAAGGCCCAAAGCCACAGGGTTCACTTTATCCATCTATGCATAGAATGAATCTGGTCCAGAAAAATTCTAATTTCAACTAAAACAAGAACCTGTTAGGATTCAAGGCCACAGGAGGACTCATTCTGACACCATCCAGAAACAGTCCAGATTGACACCACTTTAACTGGCATAGTTCAATGCTATAGAATCCTGGAATTTGTCATTTGTTGTAGCACCAAATCTCTGTGACAGAGAAGGCTAAATGTTTTTTTTAAAAGCCTACAGTTTCCCAAATTCTATAGCACTGGGCCATGGCAGTTAAAGTGCAGTCAAACTGGTTTATTTCTGAAGTGTGAATGCAGCCCTAGATGTATATAAAGTAGGAAGAGATCAATTAGAGCAGCAGGTTATCCTCAATAAGTGAGAGCAAGTTATGCAAAATTCGGTCAATGCTTTAAAAGGCTCTAAAGCAGCCTTATTCCAACTTCTGTTGTTGGAGCAAAAAGGGAGGTTTCTATCGTGTTTCCTATGAGCAGAAGGGTGTCACTTTTCCCATTCAACAGAGGCAAAGGTGGGGCTGACAGAATCTCCCTCCAATGAAGAGCAAGAAAAGTGAAGAAATCTCTTTTGTCAAATCCTTTCTCAGGCAGCTAGATAAAATCTACACATCAGCTCAGACAGGCAGGTGTCCTGCTGCTAAGTTTGTTAAAGAAAGGGTAGGGGACAGTCAGAAAAACATCATGGTTACATTCAAATGATTTTTCACAGCCTCTGTGATGACTTGACAGTTTCTCCTATCCAGCTGTGAGGTTAACTACTAAGTTCTAAACAAGGATGCCTGCCAATAAACATGGTAACAGTGTGATAGCCTTGGCTTCTCAAAGATGCAACTATAATTTCTTTCAAGATGTTGTAAGCTGCAGCTGCAGGATGTATAAATAGCTGCTGCTTGTGTTTTGTGATGTACCTACATTCCAGGCAACCTCTGAGCCCAAGACATAAGGAAATCAATTATGAAACATCCACCATTCATTTATTAGTCAAAAGGAGGACAAAACTAAAATATTGGGATGCTTAATTTAAGCCTTCACATTTTTAATAGGAAAGGGACTTGATTTGTACACATTCTACAATGTGTACTATATTCCAGAAATGAAGTCTTTATTTAGGGTCTTTGCCCCATGGGAATAATATGCAAAAGAATGTTCAGAATTTCCTTCTATAAACAAAAAGAAAAACCAGGGTAGAGCTTTATATTTCTTATAGGCTCAAAAAAAAAAAAAAACCCAAATGAGCCCCTTTTATTAGCCATTCTAGCTGAACTGTGCATGAAAGATTACTGATTCAGGGAAAAGGCAGCTATGAAAAGGAATAAAAGGAGTCAGAAATCTGAAGTGAAAAAAACCCACAATTAGCAGAATGTCATCTGGGACTAAGAAATAAAAGCAGTAAATATGAGCCAGCATACTTACTGCTTTTATTTAAAATAAAAGCACGAGGAAAGAGCCAGTATGGTGTAGCGGTTTGAGCATTGGACTAGGACTCTAGATTCCAGGATTTGAACTCAGCCATGGAAAACCATACGAGTGAGCTTGGACAAGCCACACTTTCACAGCCTCAAACGAAGGCAAAGGCAAACCCCAAGAACAAATCTTGCCAAGAAACCTCTATGATAGACTTGTCTTAGAGTCATCATAAGTTGGAAATAATTTAAAGGAACACAAAAACAAGTACTGCACAGAAACTCACTGCTAGAAAGACCCATTTGAATGAGCCTATCAGGAATTTTTAGGATTCACACTCTGAAGAAGACACATTGAACCTGGGAAGGCAACACTAGATGGAGGGGTTTGTATGTTGTTGTTGTTATTTGACCTCAAGTCAACTTCAACTTGTGATGACCCTATGAATGAGAGACCTTCAAGAGCCTTGTTCAACTGCCCTCCTCTTGCAGATCATGACTTACTTGATCAAATCAGTTCACTTGTGGTGTGGTCTCTCTCTTTTCAGAATGCCTTTCTTTTTACCAACAATAACAATCCTTTCCAATGAGTCATGTCATCTCATGATATGTCCAGAGTATGACAGCCTCACTTTAGTCATGTTTGCTTCTAGTGAGAGTTCAGGCTTGGTTTGCCCTATAACCCATTGATTTGTCTTTTTAGCAGTCCATGGTATCCATAGAACTTTCCTCTAGCACCCTGTTTCAGATGAGTTCTGTTTTCTACCTGTCAGCTTTCTTCACTGTCCAGCTGTCACAACCATACATAAAAATTAGAAGTATTATGCCATGGATGATTTTTCACTTTGGTAGGTAATAATATAATGATTTGTGTCCTTCTTGGCTGGTTGTCCAGGAGGGGGATGCAGTTAGATCACAGCTGCAATGCATTATTAATGCATCTCTCAGGGAGGGAAGTTTTCCATCTTGTTTAAAAGAAGCAGTGGAATAACCACTTCTTTCAAGAAAAGAAAAGAAAAGCACTCCCTGGACTTAAACAACTAGAGACCAGTATCAAATCTCCCTTTTCTGGGCAAGGTGATCAGTTGCCTCCCAATTCCAGGCAGTGTTGGATGATATGCCTTATCTAGATTGATTTCAACCAGGGATTCAGAGCAGGATACAGAGACCACGAAAAGGCAGATGTTTGGGGAGCAGTGGTGTCAAATCCCTCCCCCCCTTTAGGATGTCACCTGGTGTGGCCCTAACCCCCTTCCCCCTCTTTCATGACTCTGACCCTAAAGTAAATATGTCATGGGGTTCCCTTGGCAAGATTTGCTCAAAAGGGGGGATTGCCTTTGCCTTCCTCAGAGGCTGAGAGAGTGTGGCATGCCAAAAGTCACCCAATGGTTTTACATTGCCAAGTTGAGATTCAAACCCTGGTCTCCAGAGTTGAGGTCCAGTGCTCAAACCACTATACTGTACTAGCTTTCATTTATTTGCAGTTTAGGGGGTCATTTAGAATATGCAGTCAGAGAGCTCTAGTGACAAACTGCAAGTTTTGCCAGAGTAGAGTGAAATTGTAGTTCTATCATTATGTAACATGAAAGCAACCCTGGACTTTCTGTCCAGTCCCACCTTCTCTGGTCAATCAGAAATCACAGCAAATTTGAGATCTTGCAGAAGAGTGCTCTTTTGCTGTAGGATAGGCTATAAGGATATACATGATGGGAGAGTATTGCAGAGTTTCATAAGCTATTTCTTCAAGAAAAGATCACTGCACATTTAAACATCTGGAATGCAATGCAGCTCCATCACCATCATATGGTGCTTACCTATTTCCCCAGTTCCTTGGGATGTTCTGTACATTTATTTCTGCATGCAGGCATTTACTTATTTTTCAGATTTTGGTTTTTCTTTTTCTCACAGACACTCACTTTGAAAATAAGCTTCCCCAACATAAACCTGATTTTCCTCTGATATTTCTTCTCCTCTTGGGAAATTCTCATCTGTTTCTGGCATCTGTCCCCATTTTCATTTGCACACACTGAAAGAAACATTAATTTTGTGGACACACACACACACAGAGTATTTTTTTAATCAGTCTATTTTGGTCAATAAATCATTCTCTGTCCCCAAGAAGAAGCTGAACCTGTGCACATCAATATCATTTCCAAAATGGTCTTAACAACTCACACTAAAAAATGTAATTCATAGGGCTCTGGGGGAAAAATGCAAAATAGAAACAAGTTAATTTAGCAGTTTGACACTATGCTCTCCACATCCATGATGAAGAACAGCCAAACAATTGGGCCAGAGTCATTTTGAGTAAAATTTACTGTATAAATGATCTCTAATATGGCTTTAAGGTTTTGGGTTTTTTTTTTTAAAAAAAAAAAGCATAATTGAGCTACACCCCTTGATTTATGCATATTTCTCCTTTCCAAAGAATTGCAAAGAAAATTAACAGAAATGATAAGCACAAGGCTTGGCTATTTTCCTAACCTGTTCCTTAAATATTGCCCTGAATCTTTCTGTGTTCAGATAGCATCACACAGCTTGGTGCAAGTGCTTGGCATTTTTCATCTTGCCATCACCACAGGTACATTTGGTAAGGACACAGATGATAATCCTCTCAGTGGCTGCTCCCAAATTGTAGAACTCCCTCGCATACAAGGCTTGGTTGGTCCACTGTCTGATCTCTTTCCCCATGCAGGGAAAGACCCTTGGAGTGTGGTGGAGTCTTTTTCTTTGGGGGTGCTTTGAGTATGTATTTCTATATGGCAAAATGGGGTTGGATTGGATGGCCCTTGAGGTCCCTTCCAACTCTATGGAGAATATCACATGGGAGGCTTGTGTCCTCCTCCCATCATTAAATTGGTTTTAAATCGTCATAATTGTGTGATCGGGGTTCACACCCCTGCACACTTCTCCCATCCTTCTCCCATGTTTAAAGCATAGTGGAGCCATCCCCCCATGCTTGTCCCATCAGTAAAGCGTAATGGAGCTGCCATTTGGTAATAATAAGAACTTCTGTTATTACCAAATGGTAGCTCCATTATGCTTTATTGACAGGACAGGCATGAGGGGACAGCTCCATTACATTTTAAACACTTGTGAAGGACAGAAGAAGCACGTGGTGGTGTGAACCCCAATCATGCAATTATGACAATCTAAAGCCAATTTAATGAGGCTAAGCCTCCCGTGTGGTATTCTCCTATGATTCTATGATTTAGGCAGGCCTTTGCCTCCTAAATTATTGTGGCAGAAGACTCTTTTAAGGGGTTTGTTATCTTTTTTATCCTTTTAACTATGTTTTCAAGGGCTTCTAACTTTTTTTAACTTAGTGTTTTTAACAGAATTGTTTATTTAATGATTTTTAAACTTTTGTGTCAAATAGGTTTCAACCAGTCATATAGATTTTAGTAGGCAGGTGTGGTGTAATGGTTTGAGTTTTGGACTAGGACTCTGAGAGTTCATAGAATCATAGAGTTGGAAGAGACCTTGAAGGCCATTAAGTCCAACCCCCTGAAATGCAGGAATACACAATCAAAACACCCCCAAGTGATGACCATCTAGCCTCTATTTAAAAACCTCCAAAGAAGGAGACTCCTCCTCCTCCTCCTCCTGTTGTTGTTGTTGTTGTTGTTCTGTGCATAAGATGAACCTATCATGGGTTTTCTTGGCAAGTTTCTTCAGAGCGAGTTTCTCATTGCCATCCTCTACGGCTGAGAGAATATGACTTGTCCAAGGTCACCCATTGTGTTTCCATGACCAAGTCAGAATTCAAACCCTGCTCTCCAGAATTGTAGTCCAACACACAAGCCACTACACCACACTGGCACTCAGGGACCAGGGATCAAATCCCCAGTCAGTCATGGAAACCCTGTGGGTTATCTTGGGCAAATCACACTCTTTTAGCTGCAGAGGGAGGCAATGGCAACAAATTTTGCCAAGAAAACCCCATGATAGATATGCCTTAGAGGTGCTGTAAGTCAGAAATGGCCTGACGGCAAACAGCCCACAACAATTTTAGGTTTTATTGTTAATTGTCATTAAGACAATTGAGAGATCTCAAAATGACTCTTTTATCAACAACACTTCTCAGATCTTGCAAATTCTAGGCTATGGATTCCTTGATTTATTCTATCCACTTGCAATGTGATCTTCCTCTTGTCCTGCTGCCTTCATCCTTACCGAGCATTCCTGTCTTTTCTAGTGAACTGCAATTTCCATCACCCCCAGCCAGAACAATCATTGGTCTTAGCAAGAGGCAAAGGTTCTTCAAAATTGTACCATCAGAGAGTTAACTGAGAAACAGAGAGAATACCTTAATAAAGAGATCACATTGCAGGAAGTTTATGACGCCATTAAGAAAAGCAAACCAGGTTCCTGCAACTCTCTGATTATCTGGTTCTTTAAGCTGAGGTTTGATTTCTCTATAGGGAGGGGGGAAGAGGGCCGAATGGGGCCTTTTGGCAGATCTAAATGGGCTTTTCTGTTTTTGTTTTTGTTTTTTCTTCTGCTGTCTTTAACTCTATTTTGACCTGGTTTGCAGCGGTTGCCTCCTTTTGTCCTGGGCTGGAGGCTTGCCTGTTGGCTAGTTTCCCTGAGGTTGAGAGGATGTAAGGGGAGGATTAAAGTAACACTGGTTTGCCCAATGATAACCCCTGCCACAACGGGGGCATTTTTTAGATGGTTTTGCTGCATTCCCTTTGCTGCCCTTTGCAGCCCCCCCGCCAGGTGCTCTGCAGTCAGCTTTAAAATGGCCTGGCTTTTTGCAATTAAAACAATTGCCAGTGGGTTTATTTCCTTTTTTAATGGCTCCTGCAAGAAGCTCCATGGCATAATTTTGGCTGCCCACTTCTGCACAAGCCTGTATGTAATCAGACAGAGTCACTCCTGGGCGGTGGATAACACTTTGCAGGATTCTTTTACAATCTGAATTAGCATTTTCCACTGCCAGTTTTACTAGTAACTCATCCTGAGCTACAGCATTGTCTAACTGCCTTTTCAATGCTTCTGTTAGTCTATCCACAAATTGAGAATAAGGTTCTTGGGGTCCTTGCTTGATGTTGGCAACGGACTTCATAGGCTTTCCTGTTTCTGGGACTCTGCGGAAAGCTCTCTGTATGCAGGTGTTAGTGGCTGTAATGACTTGATCTGCTTGTTGGGCTTGCATCTCTAGACTGTCAAACCGCCCTGTCCCATAGATCTGATCAGGGACTACTCCTGCAATGTTTAATGTGGTGGCAGCATTGCGAAATTCACTATCCCATACTGTGTACTGTGATGGGGACAGGATCATCCGAAAAAGATCCTTCCAATCTTTGGGCAACATTCTATACCCATTGGCTATGCCTTCTATCATTCCTAGCACAAATGATGATCTTATCCCAGTCTCTTGCACAGCCTTTCTCAACTCCCTTACCACAGAATAAGGGAGGGCATTCCAAGTGGCTGTTACATCTCCATTTTCTGTTGTTGTAAAAGTTACAGGGAACATGGCTGGATGACTATCTGGTTCCCAAAGCCCTTCTTCCCACATGTTCTCTCCCCTCTGTCGGGCTTCTGCTATCCCTGCCTCCACTGCACCCAACCTCTTCTGTGGTTGCTGTTTCTGAATTGGGGGCAATGGCGGAGCCACCAGGGGCAAATTGTAACTTGGTGGGTCTCCTGGGGGATTTATTAATGACGCCAGGGGGGCAGATGGTTTACTTAAGTGCCCCACGGCTGTGTTGACTGCCTGCCAGGCTATCAAATGATGTGCTGCGGCATGAGGCTCAGTTTTTAACTGATAGCCTATCTTCTCCCATTCTTCCACAGAAATTTTTCCCTTCTCCGGGTACCAAGGACATTGGCATGCAATTTCTAACAACAAATTGTCTATGTCTTTTCTATTCACTACTTTCCCCCCAACCAACCGCTTGACTAACTGATAAAGTTCCTCACTGTGAGCCCTTTGTTCCAATGACAGACTTCCACCCATACTCACGGGATCCCCAAAGGGGATGTGCGCGCAAGACTTTTCCAGTCGGGTGAGCAGGTTTGCTGTTTCCTCGGATTCTGGATCACGTCTTCTTCAGCATCACATCAGCTTCAGCATCACGTCGGCTTTAGCATCACGTCGGGGTCACCAGCTGTTGGGATTCCCTGACCGGGAATGATCTCAGACAGACTGCTGAGTGCAACTATCTGAGGGGGAAAAACACCCAAGGGGGTGATTTTGTCCCCTCCTTTTCATTGACCTCTTGTTTACAAGACAACTGGATGTTTGTTCATCATTCATTAACTGTCAGAAGGTGGTCAGGCTCAAAGGTCAAGAGAAGCAAACAGGAGACAGGAAACCAGCCAAGTCATTAACTTAGGATGTGTATCTGTGTGTGTTTACCACTAGGCTTGTGTACATGTAATTAACAGCCAGGGTTAATTGCTAAACTTGTACATGCGAAAAGGCGCACTGTGTATGAGGGAGGAAAATGGGGTCTCTCCGTGGCTTGCCAACGAAGAATTTTCCCCACAAAATGCAGTGCAATAATATGTGTTCTCATAATGTTACTATCACATTATCAATAGTCTAATGCGGTAACACCCATTCCCATATCGTTATGTTCCAGGGACTCTATGGGAATGTTATAGGTACTGGTGCAATAAGCTTATTAGTTTCCTGGGTGATGGAGTCAACAATCTGGTTGCAATCAGTAACAAGTCCCTCTCACATTTCCTTATCCAATCTGTTTGTGACTGTGACCAAGAGAAACACAGAAATCAGGCAAGCTCATATTAGGAAAATGTAGTGCTTCAGATAGTTTGGACCCAAGCCATAAAAGGCTTTATAAGTCACAACCAGCACTTTCAATGCTGCCCAGAAATTCTTCCTAGTCAAGCTATTGCAACAGTGGGAGTTATATGCTTCTTGTGACCATTTGCAATCAGCAGTCTGATTGCAGCATTTTGGACACACTCAAGTTTCCAAACAGCTTCCAGAGGCAGACTCATGAATTAAGTTACAGTCATTTCAAACAGGATATAATTAAAGTATGTAGCACTGTGGATATTGCAAGCATCTCCAGGTACAAGACACAATTTGGCAGCTGCTTGGTAAGCTGAGGAAGACGACCTGCCCTCTCGACCCTTGCCCATCATGGCTGGCCGTCCAGGAGGGGGATGCATTGTTGAGGTTCCTCACGGATATCATCAATGCATCCTTCAGGGAAGGATATGTTCCATCTTGTTTGAAGGAAGCGGCTGTTAGGCCGCTTCTGAAAAAACCTTCCCTAGACCCCCTGGATATGAGAAATTATAGGCCTGTGTCGTTGCTGCCATTTTTGAGCAAGGTAATCAAGAGGGCGGTTGCTCTTCAGCTCCAAGCTGTCTTGAATGAAACCGATTATCTAGACCCATTTCAAACCGGCTTCAGGACAGGCTTTGGGGTCGAGACTGCCATGGTTGCCTTGACCGACGATCTGCGTCTGAGCATCGACAGGGATAGTGTGACCCTGCTGGTGCTCTTAGACCTCTCAACGGCTTTTGATACAATAGATCACGGCATCCTCTTGGACCGCCTGAAGGGGTTAGGTATCGGGGGCACTGCTTTGCAGTGGTTCCGGTCCTTCCTCTCGGGTAGGTCCCAGAGGGTGCTGCTCGGGGACAGTAGCTCCAGTAAGAGGGAACTCACTTGTGGGGTCCCTCAGGGGGCTATTTTGTCCCCAATGTTATTTAACATCTATATGAAGCCGCTGGGTGAGATCATACGGAGTTATGGTGCTGGGTGTTATCAGTACGCTGATGACACCCAAATCTATTTTTCTGTGTCTCGTTCGTCAGCCTCGAATTCCAATGGTATCTCCTCTCTCAATGAATGTCTTTGGGCGGTAATGGGCTGGATGAGGAAAAACAGATTGAAACTGAATCCAGACAAGACGGAGGTGCTCACGGTAGCGGCCCCGAAACCAAGAATTGGGTTGCAACCTCCAGTCCTGGATGGGGTCGCACTCTCCTCCAGTGACTGTGTTCGCAGTCTGGGGGTGCTTCTTGACTCGTCGCTCCTGATGACAAATCAGGTAAATGCGACGGTCAGGAGCGCCTGTTATCAGCTTCGGCTGATACGCCAGCTGCGCCCTTTTCTGGAAGTAAGGGATCTCGAGACCATTGTGCATGCACTGGTAACCTCACGCCTCGACTTCTGTAATGCGCTCTACATGGGGCTACCCATGTGCTTGGTTCGGAAGCTTCAGTTGGTTCAAAACATGGCAGCCAGGCTTATTTCTGGAACATCTAGGAGGGACCACATCACCCCGGTTTTGAGGTCCCTCCACTGGTTGCCTATTAGCTTCTGGGCCCAGTACAAGGTGTTGGTTATTACCTTTAAAGCCCTAAATGGCTTGGGTCCAAGCTATCTCAGGGATCGCCTCCTTCCATACAATCCTCCCTGCACTCTCCGGTCCTCTGGGAGGAATTTGCTGCAGCCTCAAAAATCTAGGCTTGCAGTGACCTCCCAGAGGGCTTTTTCTGTTGTCGCCCCCAAACTCTGGAACGGTCTGCCGGACGAGATCCGTCAGTTGACATCACTGGACAGCTTTAAAAAAGCTGTCAAGACGGATCTCTTTCGGCAGGCCTTCCCAGACTGATCACCCCGGCCTTGGGTTCCTTGACTCCTGCATTCCTCTCGTGGCCCCATCAGTTGTTGATGGATGAGGAACGCAGTGGAGGTTGATTAGGGGGTGGGTTGGTTTTTCTTTGGAGATAGTACTATTGTAAGCCGCTTGGATTGTCTGGCAATAAGCGGGATACAAATAAACTTTATTATTATTATTATTATTATTATTATTAATTATATTAATTTGAAGGTAAGCTTAGCTAAGTACAGAGAAGCTCATCTACAGAAACATGCCTTGCAGGTGACAAATTGGCCAGGGCAACTATGCACATAATAGCTGTGGTCTATATCAGCATGATATAGTGGTTTGAGTGTTAGACTAAAGAGATTATCACATTAATTAATAAGGCAACTTACCTTTTCTGAATTAGGGATGAATACTGGATGCAGCCAGTTATTATCACATGGACTTTGCCACCGTTGCCACATCCATGCAAAAACCCGGCTAGAATCTCCCTCAACTGGCTACTTTTCACATTCAGGAGCTTCCCAGCTTTGCAAATCAGCCAGCTGAGGGTGGATTCTAGCCAGGTTTTTGTATGGATGCAGTCAGGAGGCAGCAATGGTGGCAAAATCCATGTGATAATACATGGCTGCATCCAGTATTTGTCCCTAATTTGGAAGAGGTAAGTCACTTTATTTATTAATGCAATAATCTCATAAGACTCTGGGAGACTTTGGTTTGAATCCCCACATAGCCATGGAAACCCACTGGGTGACCGTGGGCAAGTCACATTCTCAGCCTCAGGAGAAGGCAATGTTGAACTTCGTATGAAGAAAACCTTGCCAAGAAAATGCTGTGATAGGTTCACCTTAGAGTTGCCATAGTCAGAAATGACTTGAAGGCAAACAACAGGACATACCAGTAAAGGGACTACCCACATCATTTAAATCACTGATCCAATATGGTTGGAACCTACATAGTTTTACTGCTATAAAAAGACTCATATTTGGGGGTTGGAAAGACAAACATTCATTATCTGTCATTCAAAAGATCTTAATGCTGTGGAAGACTACTGTGATATATGGTTATAGCAGCAAGATTGTTGTAGGTACAGATATTGAAAAATACTAGCATTCCATCCAAAGAAGACTGGTTGTTAAAAATGTCTGAACTAACAGAGATGGACAGGCTATCAGTTCTTATTAGGGAAAAATCTTCAGTGGTGTTTTTGAAAGCTTGGGAGCCTCTGGTTGACTTTTTTTGCAGAAAAAAGGAAACAACATATTAACTGTGGAGTTTCATAATTAGTAGGTTTGGTTAAGTAATAAAAGTTTATATAGAAGTTTTTGTGTTGTTGGAGAGGTGAGACTTAAGTACTGAGGATTATAACCACTATGAAGAAAGCCAGAAGCCATTGTAAATATATGTTTCTTTGATACTTTATTTATTCTTTTTTCCTACTCTCTCTTTTGTTTGTTCTTTTAATACTTTGCTTTCTCTTCTGTTTCTTTGTGTTAATGGTTTGGTTGTATGTCTTTAATGTAGTTAAATTTCTCTAATAAAAAGTTTTTTAAAAAAGAAGAAGAAGAAGAAGAAGATCTTAGTGCTTTAGAAACACATGTGGGTGAATTTAACATCCACTTGAATAAAAACTTATTTTTGGAAACAGATTATATTCATGTACGGTAAATGTCTAGTCTACTTTGGCATTCTACACATTTCATCCCATTTTATTTTTCTTATTTCTTTCCCCCTTCCACCCTTTCCCTGTATGTATATTTTTAAAAAATCAAATAAGACTTTACAGGAGAAAGCACATGGATTGTAAATAGCTGTGCTACTTGTGTTCATAATGAATCAGACAAAATGTAGTGTAAAGATGTGCAATAATTGTTCAATGAGGGATGCAGACATTGGCTTATTTCATTCTCATAGCCAGGAACAAAATGTTTCAAAAGTATCCTTTCTCCATTTTTTATGGGGGGGGGGGGGGGGAGAAAGAGAGAAATTTTTTGGCTAAAAAAACCTTGAATGCAAAATATGAATTTTGCACAAATCAAAACACTGCTGCCACCATTCACATGTATAAGTTTCCTTACAAATATAGTTGTTCTTTTTCAGCTTTGGCACAATAGTAAGATTCAATTGATGGCTGTTCAAATAGAGTTTTGCAAACATAACAGCTATAAATGGGATTGTGTATATATGGCCAGTATTTAACCATTTGCCAACACTTTCAGTTTTCTACTTGGCCTACTGGGATGGCAGAGACTGCCTGAACATGGCCTTTTGATTGTCATTATATGTTCCCCGTTGTGCAATGGAGTGATAAGCAAACCCAGTGGCAGAAAAGTGATTGATTGTGCAATGTTGTCATTCACAATAAAGGTAGAAAAACACAAATGCCATGTAACTGCCTGGGTATATCTTTATGCTATACAACTGTGGTGCTGGAACTCTGAGAGCCAAACAAATTGTGGTTATTTGCTCTTTTACAGAGGTAGAAAGTGTCAAAGTCATTGACAATTATTCAACAGAGTGTATCATCATGCTGACACATTCTTTTACATGGAAGATGGAAAAAAATAGTAAATATTCATTAAATCTGGGTTCACACCGATATCCACATTTGAAACTAAACGAATTAGATTGCTGTTTAATTTATACCACCAAAGAACTCCACAAGTTCCTGGAAAACAATTTGAAATGCATCACTTTCTGTAATGCAAAAGACAGAGCTTGGGAAAATTACTCTTTGAATTACAATTTCCAGAACCTCTTACTGACCATGCAATTTGTGAAAATTGGAAATGAGCGACCCCAAAAATAGTTTGTCTGCGCTTTGGCATAAATTTGAAATTATTCTGAAATTATTTGAGATTTTGAGCTGCCTACCTGATCATTGCTTCCTTGTTATCTGTTTTGGTCTATATTTCCTGATTTCTCTTACTTTTCTCACAGGGGTTAATGCAGTTAGAACCTGCATAGGTCTAATCGCTCTGACAAAGCTCTCTTTTTTCTTCTAAATGGTAAGCATCATGAAGATACTGTACTGTAAATAGCACCACTTAGTGGCAGAATGACACTTCCAAAATACTTCTTTTTATCAATTCAACCAGGGAAGGATACATGAATGGAATAAATGGAATAGCATTCTCTACACATTTCAAGTACTGAATGCTTTCTTTATGCTTTTTGTACAAATGTTCTTGCTTCCCATCTCCACACTTCTGGCCTCAGATGAAGGTACCTTAAATCTTTAGTTTATCCTCAAAGCAGCCTTTTGATGTTGATTGAGTAGGGATTTAAATCTTGGACTATTAATCTGGAGACCAGAGTTTGAATCTCAGCTCACCCATATAGGGTGACCTTGGACAAGTCACACTCTCTCAGCCTCATAGGATGACAATGGCAGACTCCCTCTGAAGAAATGTGCCAAGAAAACCCCATGATAGGTTCACATTAGGGTGAGCATAAGTTGGAAATGACTTGAAGGCACACAGCAACAACAATCTGCTATCTAAGGGCTAGTCTACACATAAGTGTATTATGTGCATTGCTGCAGATTTTCACACATTTGCATCAAAGGATAATTTCTTCACTTTCCTATGCAAATTTGCATCTATTTGTATCTATTCACCCGCCCTCTGCTAAAAATATGCAACCATCAAATCTATGCAATTTCAGTGGATTTTAGCAGATACTCCAGTAAAAAACATAAACCCTTTTTCTACTTAGTTTTCACGCACCCCCACAAAAAGACTGAAAGCCTGCAAATCGTGTGTGGCCAGACTGCATTATATTCAGCTGGAATGAGAAGTACTTTAATTGTGAAGACTAACCCTAAGAGAGTGTAGTGTAGTAGTTTGAGTACTGGACTAGGATTCCAAAAGACCCAAGTTTAATTCCCAGAAGAGAGTTTCAATCCTTGCTGGCCCATGGAAACTCATTGGGTGATCCTGGGCAAGTTACACACTCTCACCACTGCAGAAAGGCAATAGCAACACCTCTCTGAAGAAATCTGGCCAGAAAAAAAACTGAGATAGGATCTCCTTAGGGTCAGCATAAGGAGATTATCACTTGGCTTTTTAAATCAGTTTACTTCTGTCCAGATTAATTTTAATTCGGGTGGCATCCTGATTTTATCAGACTTTTTTGCCACCGAATTTGCTGCCTGAATACAGCCGGGGTGCATCCCTGCTTCCAGGAGTGCTCCTTGCAGTTCTTTTTGGATCCAGGAGATTTCCGGTTTAAGAAAATGGCTGTGAGGAGTGGCTCTGGAAGTGGGGATGGACCCAGGCTGTATTCAGGTGGCAAATTCAGCAGAAAAAAAATGTCTGATAAAATCAGGATGCCACCCAAATTAAGATTAAGTCAGATAGAGGTAAACCGATTAAAAAACCCAAGTGATAATCTCCTAAATCTGAATTTTATTTATTTATTTAATGTTACCATGTTTATTTTATCTGTGTGCTGTTGTTCTCCCCAAGTGGGACCCAAGACAGCTCCAAGAAAAAGTCACTAAAAATCAGAACCAAAAAAAATTAAAAACAATTAAAATAATCACATAAAATATAAAATTATTTTTAATACACAAAGTTTTAAAAGAAAGATAAAGCATTCTAATGAAAAAGCTCCCCTACCTATACATTAAAAGCCTACTTGAACAAAAAGTTATTTGCCTGCCAATGAAAGGAAAGTAAGGAGGGAGCTAGCCTAGCCTCTTGTTCCAGAGGGTGGGAGCAGCCACTGAGAAGGCTCTCTTTTGTGTCCTCATGAAGTAAACTGTGGATGGTGCCTGGACAAAGAGAAAGCCTTCCCATGTAGATCTTGGAATTCTGACAGGTTCATATCGGGGGATATTGTTTTTCAGATAGTCTGCACTCAAGCCATATAGGACTTTATAGTCATGACCAGCACTTTGAATTATATCAGGAAATGAACTGGTAGTCAATGAAGATATTTTTACAAGGTAGTTATATGCCCCCTATAACTGGCTATGGTTAGCATTCTGTCTGCACTATTTTGGACACACTGAAGTTTCCAAACACTTTCCAAAGGCACATCCACATAGAGTGTGCTACAGTACTCCAAATAGGATATAATCAAGGAATTTATCACCATAGCCAGATCTGACATCTCAACGAATAGGCTCAGCTAGCTTACTAGTTTTAGCTGTGTAAATGCACTCCTGGATACTGCTGTACATTAAGATCAATGCATTGTTTTTACTAGTTAGAGGGGAAAGCTCTTACAGCCATTCACTCTTTGCAGGACCTTACAGGTTGAAGGTTTTAAAAATGGACAATTAACCAGAGTGACACCAAGTGAAAATGAGGTAGAAGGACAAGCTGATTTTGCAGCAAAAACAATTATTTCTTTATTAAAAAGACAGAAAAAGCAGCAGAAACCAACAGAACAGTCTGTACTTAATACATATTGTTTCTCAAAATAAAACAGAGAAAGACAGCATGGAAGCTAAAAACTCTTCTCCTAACCAATCTAAGGGAGCTGGAGATAAAATACAGACATGGATTTTCTCACCCTCTGACATGAAGGTGATGACTGCAGACTGGAGCACATAAGCAGGCCTCAGAGAGAGGAGGAAACGGTTCTGAGAGACAGCAATGGATCTAAGAGAAGGGGTAGGTCAGATAGAAAAAGATTCTCGTTGTGTATCAAGGGCAGAGGTAAACATGCCATTAAGGTACTAATAATGACTCTTAAGTAGTCTAGGCATACAGAGACAATGCAGCTGCATACACCAGTAGGCCCTCTGTATCTGCAGACTTGCCATCTGCGGATTCCAGCATCCGCAGATGGCAAGCCCACATGGGGGGGGGGGGGGAGCAGAGGAGGAAGAAAACAAGAAAGAAGAGGAAGAGGAGGAAGAGGTGGTGGTGGTGGTGGTGGTGGTGGAGGGAGGAGGGGGAAGAGGCAGAGGTGGAGGCAACAGAGTGGAGGAGGAGGAGAAGAAGGAAGGAAGGAAGGAAGAGGAAGAGGGAGTAGGGAGTGGTGGCAGCAGCGGCAATGGTGGTGGAAGGAAGAGGAAGAGAAGGAGGAGGAGGAGGGAAGAGGAAGCATCAGCAGCAGTAGCTAAGAGGGAAGAGGAGGAAAATGTGGTAGTGGGAATAGAAGGCAGCCCCCAGCCACCCACTGCAGTGAGAGTGATGAGGCAAGCTTTGGATAGTCGGGGTGGCAAAGTGCCATTGTCCCCAATGGTGGTGCGGCTGTGTGGCCACACCACCACTGAAGACAATGGGCCTTGAGCATCCGCAGATTTTGGTACCTGCAGGGGGATCCAGAACAAATTCCCTCACAGATACCGAGGGCTGACTATATAGATATTTGCTCTCTTCCAAATCCAGATGTGTTGGCCAACCTCTCTGAAGGCTGCGGGATACCTTACAATGAGAGTTGTACCACTCTGAGCCAGATTGACAGGTCTCCATTCAATGGAAGTAGACAAGAGAGTTAGTTTTTTTGTTGTCTTGCTTTCATCTGATTGCTAATTTATTTTATTAGTGTAATCATTTCCTTGCCAGCCAGGATGAGGGGAATGAGGGAATTTCTAGTTTGCAGTTTAGAATAAGGTTTGGCTTTTTCCAAGATAGAGAAAGTATCTAGGCCACCATCAGCAGCCCTATCTTTCTAGTATGCTTTCTCAACTATTTGTGCAGACTTTGATGACAAACAGCTTCCCTGTTTTATGCACTGATATCTAATATTCATATTTATTGAGCATAATGTGTAACATGGAATCTGGGCCTAGGTTGAGAGCTGAGTCCAGGTTACAACCCAGATTGTAAGCCTGAGATTTCAGGGGGAGTGTAATTCCATCCATTACAGGCAGAGTCCCTATGTCCTGATCTGCCTTTTGACTGACCAGGAGCACCTCTCTCTTGTCTGCATTAAGTTTTGATTTGTTTGCCCTTATTCAATCCCTTTTTGACAACAGATGTTGGTTCAGTACCCAGATAGCCTCCTTGGAACCAGATGAAAAGGAGGGGTAGAGTTGGGTATAATCATCACATTGGTGACAGGAAAAAACCCAAACTTCATCTGGCCTCTCCCAATGGTTTTATGTAGCTGTTATACACTCCATAAACCAATGTCCAGGGACTCTAATAGGGGGTCTCGCAGCACCATCTTCTGAATTTGCCCCTTCATGAAAGACCAGAACCACTCCATAACAATGCCCCAAAGTCCCATCCCAGGGTGTCATCTCAGAAGGATACCATGGTCAATGGTATTGAAAGTCAGTGGGAGGTCCACTAGAACCAGAGGGGCACAATCTCTCTGTCCAATTCCCTGTGTAGGTCATCCACCAAGGCAACCAAAGCTGTCCCATGGATCTAGATGATTTGTCTAGATAATTTGTCTCATCCAGTAACCCCTGGAGTTGGGAAGTCAGCACAGGCTTCAGAACCTTGCCCCAAAATGGCATATTAGAGACTGGCCTATAATTATTCAAAATGGTGGGATCCAGGATGGGCTTTCTAAAGAAGATGGAAACTTCCCTTGCTGCAGTGAGCCATTTCATCACTTCACTTAGCCATTTGGCCAGCCTCCCTCTAGTTGCTTCCAAAAGCCAGGAAGGGCAAAAATTCAGTGTACATGTAGTAGGTCTCACCTTTCCAAGGGTCCTGTCCACATCCTCAGGATGCACAAATTGAAATTTATCCAATAATACAGGACAAGCAGCCACCATGATTACATTCACTCAGCCTGTCTCAACTAGTGCATACAAGTCTAAAAAAAAGATTTAAAGACACACAACAACATCTGCTATCTCAGTCAGATAGAACTGCAGCAGCATATGACTGAAGCAAAGTGAAACCTAATACCCACAGTGATGCTGCTAAGAAAGGGATGACATTTTAGAAACTTAAAATAACTAGTTTTTATGGGTATATACCTGCAGCAACTGAATGACATACCCCACTTGCTCTGAAACTTTGGTACATGCGCTGGTGACCTCTCATCTTGATTTCTACATGGGGCTACCCTCATGCTTAATCTGGAAACTTCAGTTAGTACAGAATATGGCAGCTAGGTTGGTCTCCGGTACATCTAGGAGAGACCATATATCACCTGTCTTGAAAAGACTCCACTGGTTGCCGATCAGTTTCCAGGCTCAGTACAAGGTGTTGGTCATCACCTTTAATGCCCTAAATGGCTTGGGTCCAACCTATCTTCAGGACAGCCTCCTTCCATATAACCCACCCTACACACTCTGGTCCTCTGGGAGGAATTTCCTTCAGCCTGTTAAAACTAGGCTGTCTGCAACTTCCCAAAGGACCTTCTTGGCAGCCGACCCCAGATTATGGAACAGTCTGCTGGACGAGATCCATCAGATTACCAGCTTAAACAGCTTTTAAAAAGCCGTAAAGATGGATCTCTTCCAGCAGGCCTTTCCTGACTAGTCTTTCCCGGCCTAAGAAGTGAGTTTATTCTTCCCCCTACCCTTTGCCATTATTATTATTATTATTATTATTATTATTATTATTATTATTATTCATGAGTCAACTTTTACTATACTCTTAGGACACAGTTGCCTTTTATTCTATGTTTTTAGGGTGTTGTTGTTGTTGTTGTTTTTAAAAAAACAACTGTATGTGAAGAGGGTGTAGCTGGGAGTAGGAACATAACTCTGTGGCAGAGCCCAGGCTTTTCGTGCAGATAGTCCAACCTTGAAACCTGGGCATCTCTAGCAAAACTAATCAAGTAGAGGTTTGTAAGAAAAGAATTTCTCATCTACTCACCCACCTTTCACCCTGTAGCCACGACAAGCTTATACCATGCCAGATGGTTATGGGGCAGCAACAGGAAGACCTTTGTACCTGCCAGTAGGTTAGCCACTGGCCTACACCAATCTAACCTTTGGATTTCACAGAAGAGGAAAGGCTTGGTTGAGCCTGTTAAGGACGGATCTGACTAGGAAGTTGGGCAGAGACTGAAAAAAGCTAATAATTCCTTCAATAGTTAAAGGCCCAAGAGCAATGCCCCTTTCAGGGTAGCTACACTTCTGACCTGCCAAGGACCCTGTGGGAGCGGGGGGGGGGGGAGGTCCTGCTAATTCTTGAAGTCTTCTGACCCTTTGTGCTATTGTTGCCTGACTATCTGGAGACATCTCAAAGCTTCTGAGTGTGAATTCATAGACTGTGAGTGTCCACTGTCCATTGGTGAACTCAATACCATTTGGGTCTCTTCAAAGTCTCTAGGATACAATTTAGATATCTGTCCCTTCTGTAAATCAACATACATACAAAATGCCTCTGTTCATTCATGAACAGTTCAGATGAAGAATGAAATTAAGACTTGTGACAAATTATGCTTCCCTCTCCTTCTCCTCCATCGGTCTTGTTTCCTGGAATAATTGCCCAGGTATTTATCCCCAAAACAAACAACCAAGTCTATCTGTAGTGTCCCCTTCCCCAGCCTGCACCACCACCACCACCACCCCCAGATGTGTGGGACTGGGTCTCCTTGAGTTGCCAGGTCAACTGCACTATGTGGGCTGGAGGATTCTGGAAGGTGGGTTCAATACATCTGTAGAGAGCCAAGTTGGGGAAGGCTGCCTGGTAAACATAGACAACTCCAGCATGTGCAGTCTAATGTGAGAGATGAGCTTTTAACCAGGCATTCTGATTTAAATTTCATCACTGATAGAAATCCACTAACAGAGGTAACTTTCTCTCAGGCCTCAGAGTCTCCCAATTCTGAAAACTCATGATGATAATAATCCTAATCATGGGACAGATAACTCAGATAATCTATGTTGAAAAATGTAGAACACTTCAATTACATTGCAAAATGAAAGATCATAGACTGTTCTTAGGCAGCAAAACTGAGTATTATGTGAGGGTTGCAAGTAAGCACGTGTCCACCTCCTATGCATCTTGCATCTGCTATCAGGAGCCAAAGCTGTGAAAGATATTAACATCTGCAGGAACCCCCCTGGAGAAAGCTTATCCTGTGAGGGACGAATACCTAGCTGTCATTTCCATCTGAGATTTGCTATGTTTCACAGATTCAGAAGCCAAGCAACATCTAAAACACTTGAGGACCAGAGAGGCTGATAAGCATCTTTGCTCCACCAGTGACTCTTGTTTCTTCCAGAGGAAGCCAAAACTGTGGGTGTCACCCACAATACTATCCAGATGAGGGAATCTCATTTTACAGGGGATAAACAAGTCAACTATGATTTCTGTTAGGTTTTGTTTTTGTTTTTTTGTTTATTCATTTTCCCACTCTTAAATTCAGTACCAACTAAACTAAGTTTAAGGCCTCATTGGCACTGCAGAAATAATTCAGTTTGACACTGTTGTACCTGCCATAGCTTAATGGCAGTTAGGATTTATAGTTTGTTGTGGTACCAGAGATCTCTGATAGAGAAGGTTAAATATATCTCAAAACTACAACTCCCAGAAATCCTTAGCATTGAGCCATGGCTGTTAAAGCAAGGCCAAACTACACTAGTTATGCAGTGCAGATGAAGCCTAAGACATTTTTTTTAAAAAACTTCTCATATCAATCTATATGCATTTTGTGTATTTCTCATAATACATGCATTGTGTACATAATTTTTCAAAACACACACATATTTTTGCAAGCTATATCTGAAAGTTTATCTCAGTGTTTACATCTGAATGGTCTTTTTACACATTTATGTCTGTACTTTCCCCCACTGTGTCATTTGAGTGAAAAACTTTACTCTGAAGTTCACAGATGAGCATATTTTGGAGAATAACAGTGTTTCTTTGTTTGTTGTTTCAAACAGATAAACTTCCATTAAGGTGTGAATCATGTGAATTTTCTACCCACCTGTAATTTCCTTCAAGATCTGCCAAGGCCCAGCTATTAAAAAAACAGATTAGCACATAAAGTTTGAAGTCTAGCTTGTATACACCTTTTCCCCTCCTTAATATATTCTGACCCATTGTTATGTTCTTAAAGTGTTGCAAGCTGCCTTTAGACATCTGCTTATTTGATATGTGTTAATATTCTAAAGAAATATAGAAGATGGTTCTATGTCTTGGTTTTCAGAATAAATCAAAGAGGAGAAGGGTATCTGATTTATTCAGGGAAATCGGAAGTTGTGCAAAAAGACTAGAAAGGCCAGCCTAATAGTAGTAGTAGTAGTAGTAGTAGTAGTAATACTGTAGTTGAAGAGCTCTTTAAGCCAAGGGAGTCCTGCTTAATAGTAGGGTGACCTCACAAAGGAGAAGACAGCATTGTGTCTCCAATGAACTGTTCAAGGCACTGCCTGGCACAGATCCAACAAAAGCTACATTACAGTCAATTAAAACCCCCTATTTCAAAGTCATTTTTCACCTTCGGTGAAGTTAAACATAGTTTAACCTAACACACATTATCCTGCCATAATGTGGAATTAATGAGCTTAATGCCTGGATATAGAATTTATAATCTTTTTAAAAAAATATATATTAAAAAATACTTTACATTGTTCCCATCTTTCCCTGCGAATCTAAGAAGTGAGCCAAGGTAAACCATTTTTAAAATCTACTTGGTGCCTAGGTTATGTCTCTCTTGTATTAGACTAAAACTATACAGCCATACATGAACCAGTGGCCAACAATCAGTCACAGAATATTGAAAAGTGTACTATTTTCTGGAAGAGCAATGAAAGGTCATTTTGGGTCAAAGTTTAATAAAAGTTATAGAGGGGGAAGTATGCTCTTGGTAGCAAGGGAGACAAAATAGACATGCAAATATCTAGGATCCAGAGTACTCTACACAAAATAGGACCATCATAAGTGGGAAGGAAAAAAGAAAGAAAGTAGCCATGACAAGCAGATGGCCAAGAAGCAGTAATTTCAGAAAGTAAAAAGGGGAAAGTGAATGGCACAACTTAGGCTGCACTGCACAAATAATTTAGTTTGACACCGCTTTAAGTGCCATGAATCAATGCTATGGGATTCTGGAAATTGTAGCTTGTTGTAGTACCCGAGCTCTCTGACAGAGAAGGCTGAATGTCTCAAAAATCTATCTCACAAAACTACAGTTCCCATAATTCCATAGCATTGAGTTATGGCAGTTAAATTGGTGTCAAACTGGGTTATTTCTGCAGATGCAACTTTAGTTGGAATATTTCATTTGGGGCTACAGCTCCCTTCATCTCTCCACAGGCATGGGCAATGGTCATGCTGACTGCAGATTTTAGGAGATGTGTATGCTGTGTGGTGTATTGGTTTGAGTATTGGACCAGGACTGTGAAGACCATGGTTTGATTTCCTGCACGGCCATGGAAACCCACTGAATGATCTTAGGAAAATCACACACACTCAAGAGCCTTTGCAGACTGCTAGAAATAGTGCAAATTGAGTCCACTTTAAGGGTTAGGGTTAGGGAATCATGGGAACTGTATTTTATTGTGGCACCAGAGCTCTCTGACAGAGAAGGCTCAATGTCTCAGAAAAAAACAAAACACAATTCCCATGATTCCCTAGCACTACCCCTAACCCTTAAAGTGGACTCAATTTGCACTATTTCTGGCAGTCTGCAGTTCCAGAAATCCCTGTGATAGGGTCACTTTAGGGTTGCCATAAGTCAGAAATGACTTTAAGGTATACAATTTTGAGTCCCTATATTGGGGAGAAAAGCAGGATATAAATAAAACAACAACAAAGTCTGCAAAAATAATATAGGAACTCTAGGAAGGAGGGGAGAGGTGATTTAGAAACACTATGAAAGGGAAAGGGAAATAATTTCAGGCCACACAACTAATAATTTGGATCTAATTCACCACAGTAAATTCAATGAATTTCAAACTAAGGGGAGCGAGTCCCAAATGCAGTGGAGTATGCCTTCCCCAAAATACTGCCTTTGAGGACATCTTGGGATATTTCTTTTCCTTCTCTTCATCAGAGTATTATACTTGAAGTCTGTCTGTTATATTGGCTGGTTTATCAACAAGTATACACAGGCACATGCATCCATGAAGCAGGAGTTTTAATGGTTTACACGACATTCTTCTGAAACCACTGAGATTCCTATTTCTCAACAACTTTTGAACTTTTCTTAATTCAAGAACATTAGAATTTATTTATTTGCTTATTTTCTTTTTGCATCTTTTAAATCTGAATTGAGTCTGAATATCTTTTAGTTGTACTAGCAATGAAGTATTCTGGGTCTCCTCCTCTTTGAGCAGGGTCAGCAATTGCTGGAGGGCAAACATTAAATCCATCACTGCATTTACAGTGTAGTTTTGTTTTTGTTTGTTTTTGTAAATGCAAGTGACATTAGCTGTGAAAGGAGCTGGTAATTATTAGGTATCAGACCCAGACTGGAGAATACATTTAATGCTTTTTTCCCCTTGCTGTGGTTCTTAGGAAATCCCTCTTCTCAAGTTCCTATTTGCATTAGGGAAAAATACCTATCAGCAATGAGACCTCCTTAGTGATGTAGCAGCTCATCATGTCACTCCCACTAATTTCCAAACTAGGGCCTTCCAGGTGTTTTGGACTTCAGCTCCTAGAATCCCAGATCAATGGACAAGATGACTGAGGCTTCTGGAAGTTGAAGTCCAAATCACCTGGAGGCCCAAGGTCTGCGAATCACCTGGACACGTTCCCAAGGAGAATCCCAAAATGGAGATTTCTAGAAGCTCTGTTCCCACCAGGAGTGGGTCTTTTATAAAGTTAATGGGCTAAGATGAAGCCATTCCAAAATACTTTGCATCACAACAAAGATAGTTCACAACATCTTTTTGCTGGGGAATGTCTATCTCCCTCCCAATGTTACTGTGAGGTGTGCAGCTGATTCAGAAAAAAACAACAGTATTCAGGGGGTAGGAGACAATATCATAGAATCATAGAATCATAGTGTTGGAAGAGACCACAAGGGCCATCCAGTCCAACCCCCTGCCATGCAGGAACTCCCAATCAAAGCATCCCCAACAGATGGCCATCCAGCCTCTGCTTAAAGACCTCCAAGGAAGGAGACTCCACCACACTCCGAGGGAGTGTATTCCACTGTCAAACAGCCCTTACTGTCAGGAAGTTTCTCCTAATGTTGAGGTGGAATCTCTTTTCCTGGAGCTTGCACCCATTGTTCCGGGTCCTAGTTTCTGGGGCAGCAGAAAACAAACTTGTTCCCTCCTCAATATGACATCCCTTTAAATATTTAAACAAGGCTATCATATCACACATAGTCTCATTCAGCCAGGTGTCCCCCATTGTATATCTGTGCTTTTCATTTTTCCACCCTAAGTGCAGTACTTTACATTTATCCGTGTTGAATTTCATTTTGTTAGCTTTGCCCCAGCTTTCTAGTCTGTTCAAGTCATTTTGAATGTTGATCCTGTCTTCTGAGGTATTAGCTACTCCTCCCAATTTGGTGTCACCTGCAAATTTGATAACTCTGCCCCCAATACCGTCATCCAAGTCATTGATAAAGATGTTGAATAGCACTGGGCCCAGGACAGAGCCCTGTGGCACCCCACTGGTCACTTCTTTCCAGGTTGAAAAGGAGCCATTGTTGAGCACCCTTTGTGTTCGGCCAATCAACCAATTACAAATCCATGTAACAGTTACTTTGTCTAGCCCACATTTTACCAGCTTGTTTGCAAGAATGTCATGGGGAACCTTGTCAAAGGCCTTACTGAAATCAAGATATACTATATCTACAGCATTCCCTATCATTGTTCTAGATGGTCTTCTGCTGCAACCTTGAAAGCACCGGAACACCTGCTTCAGAGGAAGGCTCTTCTCCTGGATCACAGCTAGTGAGAAATGTTAAGTTCTAAAACCCATGCCACCTGTAGTTGAGAAAATTATGAGCCTGTTGCTAGGTAATGTTTATTTGCATTTACAAAACCCTGCACAAATGGCATTTCACACAAATTAAATGTTTTAAAACTTTGCATTTAGATTGGGGTATTTATGCAGAGTGGGCAACTTTGGCATGTTTAGAGGCAAATTTTCAGATTGACAGAGACTGCCCAAAAGGCCAAACCTTCCCACCAGAATTCCAAAATGGAAAGAAGTCCACTTCTAGTTTTGAGAAACAAAACGTTTTTGATGTTATGAAGTGCTGTGGGATCCTCAAACTTCTTTCAAATGTGAATTGGTTCTAAGCTGCAACCACACTGCAGAATTAATGCAGGTTGACACTGCTCTAGCTGTCATGGCTCCATCCTATGGCATCCTGGGATCTGTAGTTTGTCATGGCACCAGAGCTCTCTGACAGAGAAGGCTAAATAGCTCACAAAACTGCAGATGCCAGAATTCCATAGCATTGAGCCATGGCAGTTAAAGCAGTATCAAACTACATTAATCCTGCAATGTAGATGCAGCCCTAGAGGCTTCTAGAGGTAGCAATTCACTTTTTTGCTAAATGTGTCTGGAACTGTCTGATTTCTGAAGGTGTTGGAATAGCCTTGTGGGTCCTGGGACCTCTCTCTGCCTAGCCCTGATGTAACATCATGCCTAGTTTGATCTGTTAAAAGTTTGATGAACCAGCAGAAAATAGATGGGAGGTTTCAAAAGGGTCCTTGCTTTCTTGCAAAACTTATATAGTTCATAGAAAACAATCTATTACTTTCACTGCCCTGCTAATTGGATCACATAGGCAAGTTTGATAGCACTGGCTGCAGCAAGCATTGTCCAGATGCTGGAATATAATTGGTTTGTAATGGGATTCTAAACTACTCCCGGGGAAGGATCCTATCACAGGCCTCCTGCATATGAAGAAAAAAAGGGAGACTGGAAAATTAAGGAAGAGAGCACTGTACTTGTACATAATATGTCTTCAACCTTCAAAACGGAGAACTGTAAGGTACTGTACTTAGGGTGGGAAAACGAAAAGCACAGATATATGATGGGGGGGACACCTGGCTGAAAGAGACTACGTGTGAAAGGGATCTAGGAGTCCAGGTAGACCACAAGTTGAACATGAGTCAACAGTGCGATGCAGCAGCTAAAAAGGCCAATACAATTTTAGGCTGCATCAATAGAAGCATAGTATAGTATCTAATTCTAAATCAAGGGAAGTAATAGTGCTACTGTATTTTTCTTTGGTCAGGCCCCACCTGGAATATTGTCTCCAGTTCTGGGCACCACGATTCAAAAAGGATGTTGAAAAACTGGAGCTTGTCCATAGGAGGGTGACTAAAATGGTGAAGGGTCTGGAAACCATGCCCTACGAGGAATGACTTAGGGAACTGGGTATGTTTAGCCTGGAGAAGAGACGGCTAAGAGGGGATATGATAGCCCTGTTTAAATATTTGAAAGGATGTCATATTGAGGAGGGTGCTAGCTTGTTTTCTACTGCTCCAGAGACTAGGACCTGGAACAATGGTTGCAAGCTACAGGAAAAGAGATTCCACCTCAACATTAGGAGGAGCTTCCTGACAGTAAGAGCTGTTTGACAGTGGAACATCCTCCCTCGGAGTGTGGTAGAGTCTCCTTCCTTGGAGGTCTTTAAGCAGAGGTTGGATGGCCATCTGTAAGGGATGCTTTGATTGGGAGTTCCTGCATGGCTGGGGGTTGGACTGGATGGCCCTTGTGGTCTCTTCCAACTCTATGATTCTATGATTCTATGCCCACACTTCAAAACATTTCAAGATAACACAATTTCTGGATGTGTGGGTGTGTGGTGTGTACCCACAAGTTGTTTCTGACTTACGGTGACTCTAAGGCAAACCTATCATGAGGTGTTCTTGGCAAGATTTTTTCAGAGCAGGTTTGCCATTGCCTTCCCCTGAGCTGAGAGCATGTGATTTGCCTAAGGTCATCCAGTGAGTTTCATGGCCAATTGGGAATCGCATCCTGGTCACCAGAGTCATACTCCAACGTTCAAACTGCTATGCCTCACTGGCTCATCACACCAATCCAAAATAGTCCACCCGCCACTTGCATCTGGACTTCCAAAAATGCGTTGATGGACTTCCTCACCTTTCCACATTTGGGGTTGCCAAACAGGAGGGTCAGCCAACATGGCAATGAGCAGCATTTGACTTGGCAGGTCAAAAGTTGTACAGGCTTAGCCATGATAATATTCCTACTGGAGAAAGGGGTCAGGGAATGCTTCTTAGGACGTTATCACACGGGGCCAAATCCACACAAAATCCACACAAAATCCCGACCGAAACTGGATTATTGGCCCGTGTTTTCACACAACGTCGCACAGAAACTGGACAGAAAGTGGACAGAAAGTGGACAGAAACGAGATCTTTTGAAATTCGGTTCTTTGGAGGAAATGCAAATGTGCAATTAAGATAATTTCGCAATTAACGTAAAATTGCTGTAATGTGGAAAGCAAATGCACATTTGGAAGGGGGATTTGGAAGAGGGTCGCATTTGGAAGAGAGTCGGCGCTCCGAGGAGGCCCCCTTGGAAAGCCGGCTCTCCAAGGAGGTCCTCCTTGGAGCGCCGGCCCTACGCAGGTCTGGCTTTCCAAGGAGGACCTCCTCGGAGAGCCGGCTTTCCAAGGGGGACCTCCTCGGAGAGCCGGCTTTCCAAGGAGGACCTCCTCGGAGCACCGATCTGATGCAGGGCCGGCGCTCCAAGGAGGACCTCCTCGGAGAATGCTGCGGCGGGAGGTCCTCCTCAGAGCGCCAGCTGTGCGGAGGGCCGGCTGCTCCGAGGACGACTTGGGGAAGGGGTGACAGCCTCGGCGAGTGACAGCCGTGGCGAGTGACAGCCGCGGCTGTAGTGCACATGTGCTAGAAGATCATTTCTAGTACATGTACAGGATTTTCGCACTTGTGTGTGAACGTTAAATGCAGTTTCAGGGTGAGCTTTCCTTAATTGCGCAATTAAGGTAATTAGGTGTGAAAACCATTTGCGGAATCAAAGTTTATTTTCGGTTTATTTTCAGAATTTGTCATTTCTGGTTTATTATCGCTTTGTGGGCCACGTGTGATAACGTCCTTAGGCTTTGGCTCATTCTGCAAAAGCTGCTGGTTTGGGGGAGGTTTTTTAGTTATTTTTCAACTGCCATTTGTTTGCTCGTGCTTTATTTCTAGCTTTCCCCCAGATACTTCCTTTCAAAACATTTTTAAAAGTTTGCCTCCCTCTTATCAGAGTGCCACTTTATCCAGTATTTGCAGTTTGCCTGTGTTATATTGGCTCATTTAACAAACAGCACGTGGACACACAAATGTACACACACACATATTGTGCCATCTGTAAAGTGGAGCCATGCTAAAAACAATAACATAATTTGTCCAGTCCCCAGCCATTTTGCTCTTGGGAGTCCCTGCCTTGCAAACAGCTCCTTTTATTTCACTGTACTGTAATTCAAGTCAAAAATGAAATCTGTGAAAACTTTGGCTTCACTTTTTGCATTTCCATGGAAGCAGTCTTAAGCTGACCTGCAAACAGCAATGTGAAGTAACTGCACATAAGTGTCTATGTGTGAACACTTGCTGGCCAAATGTAAAATGATTAAGGCTTGGGAAAGTTACTACAACTCCCAAAATATCCCCCATTCAGCATGGGCTTGCTGGCTGGAACATTCCTAGTTTCTAAAGTGAATGAGTGGAGATCAAGTAGGGATGGAAAGAGTATTCAAAAATTCAAAAATGTTTGAAATATGGCCAGAAAATATGTTTTAATGTGTCAAGAAGTCTCAACAAGAATCTGACAAGAATCTTCCTCTTTCAGGACTGATTCATCACAAAATTTGCACACAGTTGCCTTGGGCATTAGACAGCCTTCTCTCTGCAAAAAATAATATTTTTATGCAGCAATATTATTTTCTATAAAGATGTCAATGTTTTATGGGCAGAAAATTCTGTAATTAGAGATTAATCCTGTGTGTGATTCACTTGTGGTTGATTTGGACAGAAATAATATTTTTCTGCACAGGAAACAGACTTTTCTATACAGAAAATAATATTTATGCATAGAGATATTATTGTTTGTACAACAAAGGCTGTTTTCCACACAAAACAACCATATGTACATTGTGTGCAAAATGAATCCTGAATTATGAATAGGCTTCAAAAACTTTGTTTTTGAAGACTTTCTCACAGCATGAAAAATTGCTAAAATTACTTACTGTTTCCTTCAAGAAGAAACTTTGTGAGGAATTACATCCCTAAGATCCAGGGAGGTCTTGTAGAAAATCAATATCTTCTGGTATATTTGAGATTAGACATGGTCACCTAATCCCAAACAGTGTTGCCATGTTGATGCAATATTCTTTCTCCCCCTTCTTTCTCTTTCTTCATGATTTATTGTTGTGTGCCTCCAAGTCATTCTTTACTTATCATAACCCTAAAGCAAACCTGTGGGTTTTCTCCACAGTTTTCCTAAGATGGGGTTTGCCATTGCCATCCTCGGAGGCTGAGAAAGTGTGACTTGCCCAAGGTCACCCAGTGGTGTTTTTTTTTATACTTGAGCAGGGAATTGAACCTTGATCTCCAGAGTCATGGTCCAATGTTCAAACCACTACACCATGTTGAATCTCTTTCATGGTTAGTGCAAGAGGACAAAATTAGGTACAAGATGCTGTCCCATGTACAAAGTTTTCACCGCCAGTGGAAAGTCTTCTGAACATGGAATTAGGTGGAGGGGAAACCACCTTGTTCCTCACCTCAGGCAGAGCAATATGTCTTAGATATCTGACCTTCTGCATGCAAAGCATGTGCTCTGTCACTGAGCTATGGCTCCCTGGTCACAGTATAGTGTGACAAGAAGTTGGGAATTGGCATACAGATGGAAGCTTGGAAGGAATTTAAATGGCTTGGCTTCCCCTCACAATAACCTGTTATTTCCATTCTTTCACATTTCTCAAGCCCACACACCTTGCTTTTACAATACAAAACTTTCTGGGTGCTAACCCCCCCCCCCCGCCCCTCGTAACTTATTTTCTATTTTGAGAGTCGTACCTGACATCTGATACTTCTCCTCTCAGTACTCATGGTTCTATTATCCTCTTGACATGCCCACATAACTCCCATTGCTGTCAATGAGAATTGCATGTGCTCAGTGAGGGGAAAAAGTTCCCTCATCTTTTCCACATCCCATTCATTATCTCAGAACAGTCTGTTCTATGGATTTCTCATCTTTTCAAGCCTTCTATTCTCTCGAGTGTGGTGTAATGTAACAAGTTGGCTCTCTGGAGAAACAGCCTTGTTCTTCAGACATTTACGAAGTTGATTTAATGCACACATGTACATTCCTTTAAGAGTTGTCAGCTAGCCAGCAAGTAGCATATCTTACTACAGCTCAGATACCATGGTGCAGACCTTCCTATTTCCCTTCCCTTTGAAACCTGAAAGACTGATTTCAGATATTCAAAAGTCAGGGGCAAACATGGGGGAATTTCAAAAGTCAAGAATTACTTTTGCAAACTCCTGCTTCTGATGGATCATCTAAAAGCGGACATATCCAGTTTCATTGTGGTGACAGCCTTATGATCCACTGCTTGTTTCAAACACCCAGATCTCAGTGTATGAGAGAGATGTCAGAATGCTAGTCCAGTTAGTCCATTGTAGCAAAAGCAATGAAGATACTTGTGACACACTGAAGACTAATGAATGTTTTTATGGCATAAGCTTCTGTCAGCTAAAGCCCACTTCACCAGGTGCATGAAGCATTATCAAATGTGGGTTGTTTTTTTTTGTTGTTGTTGTTGTTATGCGCCTTCAGACTGATCCCATCAATGACTCTTCCACAGACTTTTTCTTGTCAAGATTTCTTCAGAAGAGGGCTGCCACTGTCTTGGTCTAAGGCTGAGAGAGTGTGACTTGGTCAAGGTCATCCAGTGGGTTTCCATACCTGAGCTTGGATTCATATCTGGATCTCCCAGAATCCTAGACCAGCACTCAAACTACTACAACATCTGGCTTTTATTAAATGTTACAGGTATATATGAGTGTATACACATAATGGGTGTGTGTGTGTGTGTGTGTGTGTGTGTGTAATGGGCTAGAGGGGAACTAAGTGAAAGTGAACCCATTTTAGATATCAGAATCATGTTCGCTTACTTTTTTTTCTGGAGTACACAAGGAGACAGACTTGGCACCTTCATCTGTTGCAGAATCTGTATCTGTTTTTGTGTGGTTTGCTGCTAGTGAGTCATTGCTTTAGGTTGAGGGCTGTCTGTAAACTAGGATAATCTTACTACCCAAGACTTGTGACTTGTGATAACAAATGTTGTTATCCAGAGTGGGCTATAGATCAAGGATAGGAAACATTTGGACCTCTGGATGCTGTTGGGTTGCAATTCACATCATATCCTGCCAGCATAGCCAATGGAGATATGATTATTAGGAGATAAGATTGATCAATAATATCAGCTTTAGGTAACATTGACTTTAAGTGTTGTAGCTGTGTCTGCTATCAACCATCTTCTGTAGCATCTACTTAGTCAAGCACAGTTATTGCTCTGCTGGTACTTCTTTGCAATGTAACCATTGGCTAGAGTGAAACAGTGGACACAGGAGTGAATGGATCAGATTGGCTGACCATGCAGGCTCTGACCTATAAAGTAAAGTGGGGCAAAAAGGTGGCCTTCCAGATACTGTTGGACTGTAATTCCCATTAGCCCTAACCAGCATAGACAATTGGGGAAAATGCTGGGAGATGCAGCCCCAGATGTATCTTGCTCACCTCTACTATAAAGACTTTCATAGACTGGGAGCTTGTCTTGGGATGCAGTCATGTGGGAAGTATTGCAAGAATGTCATACAAAGATATAATAAGATGCAAGATCTCCAATAATCGGGTATGAAATAAAGCTAGATCCCTTACCTTTGCTATTCAGATGCTTAATAGAATAACTGAGGAGAGGGACTGAGAAGATTGCGCTGGTCATTCATGCGTTAATAACAGCTAGGATTTTACTGTTAAAAGTTTGGAGAACAAATTAACTTCTATCTGGTGAACTTCAGAATAGAGGAATTTGGGATGCTATGTTTGTGAAATAGAGATAATGCAGCTTAATATGATTTTAAGTGTTGTAGCTTTATCCCATGGAATCCTGGGATTTGTAGTTTTAAAAGGTCTTTAGCCTTCTCTGCTGAGGAGTGCTGGTGCCTCACCAAACTACAAATCCCAGGATTCTGTAGGATGGAGCAGTGGCAGTCAATGAGATGTCAAGCGGCACTATTTATATAATGTAGATGCACCCACATCAGAGCCAAGCATCTGCTTTTATTACATTGTTCAACTGCAGCCCTCCTTCACAGTCTCCCTGAGCCAATTGGTGACCTTAAATCAAGTCAGCCCAACACCTCCTTTACATAAGTTTTTCCGAACATTATTTCATCTCCATTCTAAATAAATAAATAAATGCATTTTTCATTTCTTCAACTATGGCTACTAGTTGAAAAGATAGGAGCATGGGTAGTAAAAAAGTCTGGGTAACTACAAGACCTTGGACGTTTTCACACTAGACCCACTAAGCCGCCTGGAGCCGACCGTGCCACTCATTCCGGAATGGCTCCGGCGGCAGCAACTTAATTCTTTTTTAAAAAAGGAATTACCTTGCCGGGGCTGATGCCGGAGGACGTCCGGAGTTAGCGCTGGATCGGCCGGAGTGAGGCCGGACTTGCTGGGACGTGAGTGTGAACACACGGAG
The DNA here is from genome assembly GCA_026167975.1 of Phrynosoma blainvillii. Classification (NCBI taxonomy): domain Eukaryota; kingdom Metazoa; phylum Chordata; class Lepidosauria; order Squamata; family Phrynosomatidae; genus Phrynosoma; species Phrynosoma blainvillii. Next base: position 302,419,933 of record JANUYF010000004.1, read on the forward strand.
CAAGGAGCCGGACTGACGCAGGGATGGCACCAGAAGGGGCGGGGTTTGCTGCAACGTGAGTGTGAACACACTGGAAAAGGAGCCGGACTGGGGCCGGAGGGAGGTAGGATTGCGTCCTCCTAAAGCCCCGTGTGAAAACGCCCCTTGTGTGTGCCAGGCTTCTCAAAATCAAGGTTTTCTTGTTTGTTTCCTAGCCAACAGCATAGATCCAAAAGTACCTTGAACTGAAATGTATTACCAAAAAAGGAGGGGAAATGTTGGAAGCAAAAGGGCTGAATTAGAAATAAACACTCATAATTGCAGCTTGATCAGTTTTGGGCAATAGCTACCCAAATCCCTAGCCAGCATGATTATTGGCATTCTGGCTGGAGAGTCTGGAAGCTATAGTCCAAAATAAAATAAAATAAAATAAAATAAAATAATGGATTTTCTCCTGCAGGTCTACTGATAATACACATGTATATATTTGGGCCATGGGTCCAGTTGATTATATGCTATAAAAAGTTAGTATACCTTATCCTATGTGCTAAACTCCTCAAACCTGGATGCTCCTCAAACCTGGATATTTGAGCATTTTAAACTGGAGGTTCAAAAGATGTTCTTCACAAGGATGTATAAAAGGCAACAGATTTGGGGCAGATAGAATAGAGGAGACAGTGAGCTTTCCTCTTCAATTTCCAAAATTCAAAGCAGTTGAAAAGAAATATTTGGTTAAGGTATTGGAAATAGGAAACAAATATGCTAAAAAGAAGGTGAGGAAAAGCTTCTTTTGCATGATATCATAGGGAGAACAGCTTTGGAAGGTAAATCCATTGTTGCTAGATTAAAAACCTATTTAAAATATGTTTGAAGAAATCCATTTCCCTTCCTCTCTGGCTTTGCCTTTTCTTTTTCTTCACAGTATTTTGTGTTGTGAGGCTTATTTTGACAATTCTGGTAAAACTTGTCATGCTAATAGCCATTTGAGAGGAAATTCACGCAGAACAGCTGTAGTCCAGCCAGAGTCAAAGATTCATAGGTGCTCACAGGAGAATACTCATGTTTGCTTCACACAAATCAGCTTTCTATTTAAAAACAAACAAACAAGCAAACATTACAACTCAGAGACACAAAAGCAAGATGGCCCCAGGAGTTCTTCATATTTTAGAGAGCAACAGCTGGACTCAAGTCTATGGCAACAATCCAGCCAAACACTGGGGGACCCTAAAGGAAAAGATAACCATAAGATGGTATTTACATGATGCATTAGTGGAGATTATTCTTCAATCCTCCCACTGGATCAGTAATTTTCTACCCTGAGGTTTCTTGGAAACCTCTCTTCTGCAAAAATTGTTTATCTCCTATATTCACTCCTAGTAGGCTTCCTCAACCAGAATACTTTCAAAATGTGTTGGTCCACAGCCATCCACAGCCATCATGGTCACCAGATGTTGCTGAACTGCAAGTCTCAAGTGCAGCCCCCACCAGAATGGTAAGGAATGCTGAGATTTGCAGTCCAGCAACACTTGAAGGGCTGCATAATTCCCACTTCTGCTATATCACAAAACCCATGTCTATATCAGATAAACTAATCCAGGTGCAATCTGGAGTATTCTGCTCTGGAACTGCCCCAGATCCAATATGTGAGTGTCACACATACCAGCACAAAAGCAATATGTCTAGGCAGCTGGCTGAGTTGAACACCACATTGGCATTGATGCCCTGTCCTCCTTGGGGCTGCCACTGCCTCTACAGTTGAGCAATTCCCTGGCTGAACCTTGCTGGTGATATGCACAACAGTCCATATGTGGCAGTCCATATGCGGGTATCAGTGTTGTGTCTCTGTGTGTAATGTACTGTGAATTAATTATGTGTTATAGAAATGACTATAGTTTGTACATGGGATCATTGGGAAAGGTGTAGGGGCTTTATCTGGGGAATATGGGTGGGCTCGTGCTAACAATCAATCTGTCTCTGCTGTATTAAACCCCAATATTTTATAATTATATTTTTAAAAATATAAAAAGGAAAAAATATCTTCAGTGAGCTTTTAAAATCTCTCTCTCTCTCTCTCTCTCTTTCTCTCTCTCTCTCATTTTTATGTCACCAGAGCATATTTTGAAAGCTGTTGGATGCCATTTTCTTTGTCCAAAAATATCTTAGATACAGGAAAATTCTGGGGTATTCTGAGGAGGAAGATGTCAATTGTTACTGTTTCCTTTGGATTCCTGTTTGTCTCTCCAGGATGCTTTGGAAAACTGCTACACCCAGGGCATCCTAGGAAAAATAAAATGGTAGGAGCTAATGGTAGAAGTTTCTGATAAGAACATTGCCAATAGCTGCTATCTACTTTTCCTCTCGAGTATCTTGAAAAATATGGCTTCCCTTCTCAGAATCATTTCACTGCCCCCCCCCCCCCCATTAATAAACAACATACAAAAATTGTATCAGATTTTGGAAGTATGTGGGCATTTTGGAACAACACTGTAGAAGCATGGATCTAAGCTGAGGTTGCCCTTTCCTCCCAGTAAGAATATCAGGAGCCTTTTCACACTACACAGTTATAAGATTATGATTCCTTTCTAACTGGCATAGTTCCACCCCATAAAATCCTGAGATTTGCAACTTTAGAAAGGAGTGTTTATAACTCTGTCAGAGAGCTCTAACATCTCACCAAATTAGAATTCCCAGAAGCCCAGACATGTTCATTAAAGTAGAATCATAGTCCTATAATTGTGTAGTGTGAAAGGCCCCCTGATATCCTTACTACAAGGAAAGGGCAACCTCAATCACAGCTTAGTTTAATGTATGGTGGGTGGATGGGGAGGGGATTGTCAGCTGAACTGGGATGGAGGAAAAGGTTGATTCTTCCTTTTCTCATGTCATGGTCCTGATCCATCCACACCCCACATTGGCTACTGATTAAAGAACCTCCAGCTATGCCAAGGCTCTTGTGATGAGTGTCATACTTAGCTTGGTGACACTTGCAACAGGATAAATTAGTTATAACACTCTATCTAAGTGTTTGAATGTAAAGTTGGAGTGAGACCACACACTATCCTTGAGAACCAAACTCATTCAAAGCTGTCGAGAGCACTTTGAAAATGTGAAGCACTTAACAGTGTATAGTTTGCATTGTTTTTGTATAGCTTGTGCTGGCTGCTGAGTTTTTACATGTAAAGTTTTGCTGAAATAGAGAGAAACGGAGAAGCAAATGCATATTTACTTACCCATCACAGGAAATGTCTTTGCTCCTATAGAGAGGTAATACATGCAGCGAAGAAATCATTCTTCTTTGCATGTATTGCTTCTGCAGAGTCCCATCCAGCAGAGCTGTTTAAGGTGGTAAGGGAACTGACACAGGTTCTGCCTGTGCAGAACCCATTACTTAACCCGACAATGGCCTGCTGTAATGCGTTTAACAACTTCTTTGCAGATAAAATCTCTCAGATAAGAGCCGACTTGGATGTTGGCGTTATAGTAGAATCTATTGATGAGGTATCCAGCAACTCCGCTTTTTAGTTTATACTGGATTAGTTCTAACCGGTGAGTACCGATGACATGGATAAGCTCCTTATTAGAGTGAGGAAGACAACTTGCCCTCTTCACCCTTGTCCTTCGTGGCTGGCCATCCAGGGGGGAGATGTCTTGAGGATGTTCCTGAGAGACATCATCAGCGCGTCCCTTGGGGAAGGTCGTGTTCCATCTTCTTTGAAGGAAGTGGTGGTTAGGCTGCTTCTGAAAAAAACTTCCCTTGACCCTCTGGACATGAACAGCTATAGGCCAGTCTCTTTGTTACCTTTTTTGAGCAAGGTGATCGAGAGGGCTGCTGCCCTTTAGCTCCAAGTTGTCTTGGAGGAAACCAATTATCTGGATCTATTTCAAACTGGCTTTAGGACAGGATATGGAGTGGAGACTGCCATGGTTGCCTTGGCTGATGACCTTCATCTGGGCATCAACAGGGATAGTGTGACCCTATTGGTGCTACTGGACCTCTCAGCAGCCTTTGACATGATAGATCAGGGGTTGGCAACTTTTTTTTGCCGACGGGCCGGGTGGGGGGTGGGGGTGGGGAAATGGCGCTGGGGTCCATGAAAAACAAAATGGCGGCTGTCCCCCGTGTGTCGCACGTGCATGCACACAACGGCGAGGGCCCCCCAGGAGGGTTCCCTCGGCCGCGCCGGGCCCCCCAAGAGGCTTCCCTCGGCAGCACCGGGCCTCCGAGAGGGCCAGTGCTACCACAGGGCTCCTCTGGGGTGCCATTTTGGATTCCAAAATGGCACCCCAGAGTCTTGCATGACCTTTGTCACGAGACTCTGGACGCCATTTTGCATTCCAAAATGGCACCCCGGAGGACCCCCGTGGCCGCGAAAGGCAGTGGCAGTGGCGGTGTGGTGGCAGCAGCAGTGGCAGGACTGGGCAGAGGCCGGTCCAAAGGCCTCCGTGGGCCGCAGGTTGCCAACCCATGTGATAGATCATGACATCCTCTTGGAACACCTGAGATAATTAGGAATTGGAGGCATTGCTTTCTCTTGTCCAGATTCCAGAGGGTGATGCTCGGGGACAGTTGCTCAGCAAAAAGGAGCTTAATTGTGCTGTCCCTTAGGGTGCCATCCTGTCCCTGATGCTATTCAACATATATATGAAGCTGCTGGGAGAGATCATCCAGAGACATGGGGTGGGGTGTTATCAGTATGCTGATGATACCCAAATATATTTCTCCATGTCTAGGTCTACAGCTTTGACTTCAGATGGTGTCTCCCCTCTCAATGAATGTCTTAAAGTGGTAATGGACTGAATAAGGAAAAACAGATTGAAACTGAATCCAGACAAAATGGAGGTACTAATGGTAACGGCCCCAAACCCAGGTATTGGGATACAATCTCCAGTCCTAGATGGGGTCACACTCTCCTCAAAGGACTGTGTTCACAGTCTGGGGGTGCTCCTAGAGCCGTCACTTCAGATGACAAATCAGGTGAATGCGGTGGTCAGGAGCGCCTGCTATCAGCTTTGGCTGATATGCCAACTGCACCCTTTCCTGGAAATTAGGGACCTCGAAACCATGGTACATGCACTGGTAACTTCTCGTCTTGATTTCTGCAATGCACTCTACATGGGACTACCCTTGTGCCTAGTTCGGAAACTTCGATTGGTACAGAATATGGCAGCCAGGCTGGTCTCAGGTAAAACCAGGAGAGACCATATAACACTGATCCTAAGATCACGTCACTGGCTGCCTATCAGTTTCCGGGCACAGTACAAGGTGTTGGTTATTACGTTTAAAGCTCTAAATGGCTTGAGTCCAACCTATCTTCAGGACCACCTCCTTCCGTATAATCCACCCTGCACAGTAAGGTCCTCTGGGAAGAATTTATTGTAACCTATAAAATCTAGATTATCTGCAACTGCCCAGAGGACCTTTTCAGCTATCGCTCCTAGGTTTTGGAATGGCCTGCAGGATGAGATCTGTCATTTGACCACCCTAAAAAGCTTTTAAAAAGCTGTTAAGACAGATCTCTTCTGGCAGGCCTTTCCTGAGTAGGTAACCGGCCACTGAAAACAGTTAAGCTTGTCCCTGATTTTCATTTAGCCATTTTAAATTATTTATTATTTGTAATTTTAAATTATGTTTTTATATTTTGTTTGTTTAATTGCATTTTAAGGGGGGTGGGCTATTGGGGGAAGGGATTGTTTGTTTTATCTTGTAAGACACCTTGGTTGTTTTTACAGAGAGGTGGGATATAAATAAATTTTATTATTATTATTATTACTTAGAAAATTAGAAAATATTAGTATGCACATACAGAGTTCTAATCTCCTATCTCACCAAATGGTTCAGGTCCAAACATTGTTGGTATAGGATAGCAAGTTTGCAAATTTTCTTTCATTAGCCCTGCCCCTATGTTTTATCAAGCAATCTAATATGTGGAAGTGAAAATTGAGGGGGTTTGTCCTGAGGACAAGATGAACCATAGGGAAAGATGTTGTTAGACTTTGAATCCCATCAGTCTGAGACAGTATAGTCAATAATCAAGCAAGATAGGAGCCACACCTGCAGAGAAAAAAAATCTGCCCTGCATCATAGCTGCTTTATGAAGAATTAACTCACATTAGGGTGGACACATGGAAAAGAGGACAAGACCCCTATCCCTTCAATAGATGTGTAGAAGCAGACATTTCAGTCTATGTAGCTTGCCATGGAAAGGCACAGGACCCTTATTCTTTTTTTGAAGTGGCCACCCTACTTCATACCTGTGCTGAAAGAGGAACAGCATGTTGGATTCTCCCTCATGCTTCTTTTGGTTGGGGCCTGTGGTGAGTAGAAATCTGTCTTGTTTCTTTTCGTATAATTCATAGATCTGAGATGGGCTACTTGTGGTCCTCCAGAATTTTTAGGACTTCTCTATTATGTTGGAGAACGTTGATGGCCATTTCAGTTCAGCAGCATCTACCTAACCCAACTATATAAAGGGTCAATGTGCTGCAGAGATTATTAGGCACTGCATTCTCAAGAAAGCATTTCACCATTACCCCAATGGCTGTAGACTCCCTACTTCATCTTCTGCAGAACCTCTACAAATAGATATTGACTTTTGCTTTGCCTTATCCCTTTCCTTTAAGACAGAAGTGGCCCTCCTGATGTTATTGGACTACTACAACAATTTGCATCATGCCCTGTCCAGGAGCCACATTGGCAGTGTGACTGATGGGAACTGGAAGCTAACCAATTGTTGGGACTTTGATAGCTGAAGGAACACCTCCCTCCATAATTGTCTACTTGAAGACTGAGGGGGGTTGCAGACTGCCAGAAATAGTGCAAATTGAGTCCACTTTTAGGGTTAGGGTTAGGGAAACATGGGAACTGTATTTTATTGTGGCACCAGAGCTCTCTGACAGAGAAGGCTCAATGTCTCAGAAAAAAAACAATTCCTATGATTCCCTAGCACTAACCCTAACCCTAAAAATGGATTCAATTTGCACTATTTCTGGCAGTCTGCAACCCCCCTGAGTTTCACTGAAATAATAATAATAATAATAATAATAATAATAATAATTTATTTTTATACCGCCCTTTGGCGAACCAATCCGGGCGGTTTACAGCATTAAAAGCATACAACATAAACAATATATTTCCCTCCCCACTTAAAAAGTTATTAAACTGTATATCAATTAAAATCACAGTAACAAATTAAAAACAAAAAATAATACAAACCAATTTAAAACTCCTGTAACTACAGTTCTAAAAAGGGGAGCTATGGAGACACTGCTGAGGAGGAGGGGGGGAGATCCCGAGGCCAGGATATTTTAGTCTGGGAAGGCCTGCTGGAAGAGATCCATCTTGACAGCCTTTTTGAAGCTGTCCAAAGATGTTAGTTGATGGATCTCGTCCGGCAGGCTGTTCCAGAGTCTGGGGGCAACAACAGAAAAAGTCCTCTGGGAGGTCGCCGCAAGCCTAGATTTTTGAGGCTGCAGCAAGTTCCTCCCAGAGGACCGGAGAGCGCAGGGAGGATTGTATGGGAGGAGGCGGTCTCTGAGATAGCTTGGACCCAAGCCATTTAGGGCTTTAAAGGTGATAACCAACACCTTGTACTGGGCCTGAAAACCAATCAGCAGCCAGTGGAGGGACCTCAAAACCAGAGTGATGTGATCCCTCCTGGATGTTCCAGACACAAGCCTAGCTGCCATGTTTTGGACCAACTGACATGACCTTTCTCTGTGTCCCAACAGTGTGAACAATGTACTATATGAAAACATGGGAGTGGGGGGGGGGGGGCACAGTAAAATGCTTTCCACCTGGAGGCCTTATACACAGGCTTCTGGACACATTCTAGCCCTGCTCTTTCAGGGCCTCACCATCAGCTTCAAAACTTAATGCAATTCCTCATGCTCATCTGCACCCAGACTCTCCATTGTAAGGAATATTCTGCAATGATGGTCAGCCCACCATTCTGGAAAACTCATCTGGCATTATTGATCTCTTTAAGTAACCACTGGTAAGTTCCCAAAGTATTACAGGATCTGTCTGAAACAATTTGAAAACCACTAAGCTAGACTAGTTCACATCCACAAAACCCTACATCTTTCATATGAATTTCACGTTGAGTTTTTATAAAGCTGAATTAACTTGCAGAATATTGCTAGGAATACAGAGCAGAGCCAACAGAATTCTCCACTGTTTTTGAGTAGGGTTGCCATTTTTATCATTGACCTGCTTTTGTACCTTTCATAGCAGCCTAATGTACGGCAATGCATACCACTTTCAAGTTTTCTTCATGTCAAAGTATGCACCAGACTCCTGTTGAAAACACAGAAACAGGGGTAATAATAAGAGTGGCAACGCTATAATAATAATTTTTAAAATTTAATAATGTCATGTTTTTAACTGTTTTAATTGTTTAATTGTTTTTAAACTTTGTATTTTTAATGTTTTATACTGTTTTAACTTAGGAGTTTATCACACAGGGGCAAACTGCAAAAAAAGCAGGTATTTTTTCATACACAACGGGGTTAATGTGAAATTAACCCAAACAGAAAGTAGACAAAATCCATCCCTTTTTTCTTTTGGGATTTTCTGAAAGTAAAAAGGAGTGGATTTTGTCTAGTTTCCATTTGTGATAATGTCACGTTAATTCTCATTAACGCTAACATTGTCTGAAAAACAACCCACTTTTATGGATTTTTTCTACTGTCTGTTCAGGAAACTAGACAAAACCCACTCCTATTTACTTTTGGAAAATCCCAAAAGTAAAAAGGGGTGGGTTTTGTCTACTTACATTAATCCTGTTGTGTGTGAAAAACTATTCACTTTTGCAGATTTTTCCGGGTTTTAAATCCCATTTCTGCACAGGATTTTTGCAGTTTGCCCCCATGTGATAAACTCCTAAGACAAAAGATAGCAGACAGAAACAGTGTGGCAATGTAATTTGTCAGCTAGCAAACACAACCTCCTACCTCCACCCTGCCTGAAGCTGTCCTATGGGTGCAGTTGCTTGTGCTTGCTGCACCAGCCTTGGCCCTTTTATGCATTTACACTTAGCACTAAGAAAAGCACCCCATCTCTCCTTGTGTCTGAATAAGGAAGAAAACTGTTATCCCTGTGTTAAAAATTTACTTCAGGCTTCTCCCTCTCTCGCCTCATCTTTTAAAACTCAGCATCTTCTTCTGTAAGCATTCTGTCAGGCCATGAGAGCAATACCTACCAGAACCTGTGTTAACATCACCCCCCCCTCCTCTTTTCCCTATTCAAAACATTTGAATTCAGCAGAAACGATTGACTCTCCTAGCCTTGCAGTCAGCAAGTGGCTTTGTTAAGGAATCTATTCCAAGCTTGAGCTCATGCTGTGCTCTCTCCTAGTCATGTTAGTCCCCCCCCCCCACCTCATATTTTTTTGTACAGAACATTACCCTACACAGCATAAATAAGAACTAAAATGGGCTAACCTAATCATTTCAGAGTTGAAAACCTCACTTCTGTGAACACAACGGTGCTCTGCTTTGCCCAGCTGAGCTGTTGCAAAATTTGTCTTGCAGAATGGCGCACACAGCTGAAATGAAAATTTAAGATTATTTAATTTGGGCCTTTAAAAACATTTGTAATTTCCTGGGATTAAAAAGAATGATAGGACAGTGAGTCATCCAAATTAAATGAGCAATACAAGAAAACACCCAGTATGCCACAGTCTCACTGCTACAAAAAATTTCCCGCACCCCAAATCCTTCCTAGTCTGTCCTAAGCCACACTATAAATAACTTTCATGAATGGGAAAATAATAGTAACAAAAGGAAAAGATCTAGAGATCAGAGCAAGGAATGATCCAGAATTGCTTCTCATTGAATCACACTCTCTAGGAGCTGCCTGACTCTGGCTGCATCTACATTGAAGAACTAATGTAGTTTTATACCAATTTAATTGCCGTGTTTCAATGATATGGAATTCTGGGATTTGTAGTTTTGTGAGATCTTTAGATCTCTGTCAGAGAGCTCTGGTGCCACAACAAACTACAAATCACAGGATTCCATAGGATGAAGCCATGGCAATTAAAGCAGGGTCAAACTGCCTTAATTCCACAGTGTGACAGCAGCCTCTCTCTCGGAATCACCTTGGGTCCCACTCTGGAAGAAAGGGAGCATGGAAAGGAAATAGTAATTACATAATAAATAATAAATAACTATTCCTTTTGAAGAAAGAACTTGGAAAAGTTATTGTTTGGACTATAGTTTTCGTAATCCCCCAGCCAGCATGGCTACTAGGAGGCATTGTGGGGTGTGGATCACATTCTCTCCCCCCAATTCCTGCATTTTCTTTTATGGGGATGAATGCCCTCACAAGGTATATTACCGTTTTTGGAGGCTTCTAGGAATTGGGTTTTTCTGAACTCCCTCCCAGCCCAGAAAAGGGTCCAGACAGACCTGGACATCCCAACTGAAAGTGAGTTCCATTTGTGATTTGTGGCTGAAACTATGGTGGTTTGGCCTTGAAGGCATATAAGATCAACAACCAACCAGCACATTAGTTCCCATGGGCTGGTATTCACCTTGTGTTGTGAACATGCCACAAGAAAAACCAACATGGCAGGCCTTATCATTAGTCTACATGACAAAATTGCCTCAGGCAGCAGTGCTAATGTTCCATCCATCCAATGCGAATGTCCCATCCGTTGGAAGCTGGAACTGCATGTGCCACAATGTCTGTCTTAGAGTGCATCCACACCACACAATCACAGCAAATTGGCACCACCTTAACTTTCATGGCTCTGTCCTTGACTCCTGGAATTTGTAGTGGCCAAGCTGCAGCACTAGAGCTCTTTGATGGACCATTCTAAGCACCTCACAAAACTAGAGGTTTTGGAATGTAGCCATGGAGATTAAAGTACTGTATGTTGTGTGGATACAACCCTGGACCTTTGAGCGACCCTGCTGCTTCAGATACTGTGAAGAATCCTATTCACTGAATGTTAACTTTGCTTCGGTACAATGAACAGGACCACTAATTTGCCCTTTCCACTAAGCAGCAAAATTATAGAATAGAATCATAGAGTTGGAAGAGACCACAAGAGACCCCCATGTTATTTTTGTTTTTGTTGCTTTGGGGTTCTTTTTTTTGGGGGGGGGGGGAGTTGTAGCCCTATTTGAGTCCCTTTTACATTGCACAATTATAGGACTATGGTTCTACTGTAACTGCCATAGCAACATCCCATGGAACCAGGGAGTTGCAGTTCTGCCCCTCCTGTATGTTTTTTAAAAAACCCTACTCCATTTCCAGGTTTTTGTTCTGCCATTCTTTGGCTGTCCATGAAGCACTCAAACCAACTGTGTCAGATATTTGGTCCCAGGACATGCCACAACTGCCAGCCCCTGATCTAGGAACAGAAGGGTGTTTGCAGGTGCATGGTCATGATAAACTTAGCTTTCAGCTATGGCAGGCTTCCTCTAAACTGCCCAGCTGCCTTTCCCTGCCCCAGTACACATTCTATAAACATAGGCAATCAGAGGTGGAGGGATGTTAATTCAATATTATTGACAAAGGCACCATTTAGAAGACTTAAAAGTTCAAGTTCTCAAAAATAAATGAGCATCTGCAGCCCACATTGCTCTTCTTCTCTATAGGGTGTGTGCTGTCTCAACTGTACTACATTAGCTGGTGCTGGAATGTATGAACTGCCTTCACTCTAGCTCATACAGTAAGTAGCAGATGAACAGAAAGGTCTGGTCAAGTACACTTCTTCCCTGGGGATGGTGCTTAGTTTATGGGATGGTGAAATAGAGTACAAGCCTTTTTGCTGTGCAAGTAAAGTCTTGTATGAACATTTGATTACTCAGTTATAACAATGTTCAACGATGTCTCCCTCCATTTCTCCCCTCACAAAAATGGGTCCCTATAAAGTCATCAAGGTCAACTTCATGGCTTCGCAGCAATGCATGTGAAAGGGATTTAGGAGTCTTAGGGGCTTTGCAGACTGGCCTAAAGGGCCAGCCTGGGTGTGGAGTTGGGGCGGAGCAGCCACACACTGGCTGTCCCAACTCCACCCCGATGCTTTCCTGATGCTGTGTGTCTGTTTGCACAGTGTGCGGCATCAGGACACCCTCTTGGCACAGCGTGCACACATGCTGTGCCAAAAGGGCACAAAAAAGCCGCCACCGTGACTGAAAGGGCAGCAAAAAGGAGGATTGGGGGCGTGCCGTGCATTGCAGCGGCCCCGATCCGCTGCTCCCACGGGTGGTTCTGTGTCGCCCCTTTAGGCCGGTCTGCATCGGCCCTTAGTGGACCACAGGCTGAACATGAGTGAGTAGTGTAATGCAGTAGCTAGGAAAACCAATGAAATTTCTGGCTGCATCAGTAGGATGCATCAGTAGGATCATCAGTAGGAGATCAGTAGGAGATCAGGGAGATCAGTAGGATCATCAGTAGGAGATCAGCCCTGGTGGCGCAGTGGTTAAATGCCTGTACTGCAGCCACTCACTCATAAACCACAAGGTTGCGAGTTCAATACCAGCCAGGGCTGAGGCTCGACTCAGGCCTGCATCCTTCCGAGGTCGCTAAAATGAGTACCCAACTGTTGGGGGGCAATCAGCTCACAGTTGTAAACCGCTTAGACATCCCATAGCGTGATATGAAGCGGTAAAAAAAATGAAGCTGCTTTGTATAGTTTATAAACTGAAGGAGGGAATAATGCCACTTTATTCTGCTTTGATCAGACCTACCTGGAATATTGCATCCAATTTTGGGCACCACCATTCAAGAAGGATGTAGCCAACTGGAGCATGTCTAAGGGAGGTCAACCACAATGGTGAAAGGTCTGGAAACCATGCCCTATGAGATGCAGCTTAGGGAGCTGGGTATGTTTAACCTGGAGAAGAGAAGGCTAAGAGCTGACATGATAGCCATGTTTAATATTTGAAGTGATGTCATATTGAGGATGGAGCAAGCTTGTTTTCCGTTGTTTCAGATTCACTAAAACATGAAGCAATGGATGCAAAATACAGGAAAAGATATTCTATCTAAACATTAGGAAGAACGTCCTGATGGTAAGAGCTATTTGACAGTGGAACACGCTGCCTTGGAGTGTGGTGGAGTCTCCTTCTTTGGAGGTTTTAAAGCAGTGGTTGGATGGCCATCTGCCAGGAGTGCTTTGTCTATTCCTGCATGGTGGTGGTGGGGTTGAATCCCGTTTTGTTAGAAAGGTGGGATATAAATCCCTAAAATAAAATAAAATAAAATAAAATAAGGTTATGATTCCATTTTAACTGCCAGGGCTGCTTCCTGGGGTGTGTAATTTTATAAGGCACTAGAGCTCTTTGGCTGAGAATTCTAAATCTCTCATTCAAAACTGCAAATCTCAGGTTCCATAGGATTTTGCCACAGCAGTTAGAGTAGTACCATAGTACTAAAATTGTGCAATATAAAAGAGGCCCAGGTAGGAAGGGCTAGAACCCCACTCCAACAAATCCAAAACAACAACAAAAACAGCTGGGGGTGGGTGGGACGTGTAGCCCTGAGATCACTACTTGTCCACCTTTGTCATAGACTGTAATATAAGAAAGTGGATGGAATATCCTAGTGGCTTCTAAGTCTATGAAGTTTCCATAATCTTCACTTTTTTTTTCCTGCTCCCTCCACTGCTGCTAAGGTCACAGAGGGCTACTCACTTTGCCACCACTCCAATTGTGTTTGCGTAGGAAAATGTAGATTTTTGCTAGCTTCCCAGGATGAAATAGTACCCTCAGTGAGACCTCAGTGTGACTCCTCCAATGGTTCCATTATGGGCAGGAGAGATGCTACAAAGGGGATATTTGCAGTGGGGCTGGCAAGAGTGGCACATATTTATGAATTTATATATTGCCCATTTTTTAGGGGGCTTAAATACCCTAAAGCAAATTTGTTGGTGTATTTTAAATGGAGGAGGAGCAGCAGCAATCCAGTCAGGCTGGTCCTTACTTGCAGCATGAACTGATACATTCCAAACATGAGCTTATCATCTTGGTCATAGGTGAGTTTTATGTACATGCCAGGGGTGTGAGAAAAACAGCCTTGCTCACTGATGGAGAGAGAAGCTGTATTTGGTGGATGCAGATCTCTGCCAATGCTCATACTGATCATAACTGCTGGCTGTGTTTCTGGCCAATGTCAAGCAGTATAAGGCTGTGCAATACTATCTGCATTGGCCTATGCGGCACAATCCATGCAAGGCAATATCAAGATTGGTCAGGACCCACTCTTGTCGGGGGACTCTATGCATGCATGTGGGACTGCTGCATATGTATGTGGAGTGCATAGCTGACATGCAACCAGTGGTAATAGTTTGGAGGGAGGCCTGGCCACTAGGTCCAGTCCTTTCCTGTCAATGCATGAGGGCTAATCTTCAGAGCTCTATTACTAGTGAACACATATTTAGTGTCTCTTCAAGACATTAGGCAATTTTCCATTGCCTAATACATATGACCCATCAATGTGGCAACCTGTGGCACTCCAGGTGTTGCTGGAACAAACTCCTGCCACCCTTAACTGTTGTTGAGATGGCTGGGCTGAGTCCAAGATCATCTGGAGGGCCACAGGTTGCACTCTACTGTAAAAGGACAGGTGAGGAATGGAGAAGCTTTTCACTCTGTCCCACCACCTTCATGTGTTGCTGACTAGACCTTGTTTCAGTCACCTCATGCTGCAGAGCAGGTCTCAATGTGGCTCATTTTGGTGCCCTTCCAGTTGACTCTGGAGAAGTAGACCAGGAGGCCTGAAGCTCTTCTTGCTTCCCTATCGCAGGACATAGGAGAGAGTGCGGGAGGTGGATTGCATGGTGACTCTTCCAGTGGTTACAATGTGGGCAGCAGAAGTGGCAGTAATGTTTGGACTGGTCAAAGGGGGCTTGCCTGAGATTTGAGATACATTTTCAAGGAAAGCTTTCTCTCAGTTCCACCCTGTTTGGTGAGGAAACAAGAGAGGGCCTTCTTGGTGGGTGCTCTGGGGCTTTTTCAGTGGAGAATGCTACACCTTCCCCTCCTTTTCTTCTGTTTTTAAATCCTTTCCCAATTTGTGAATTTAGGGCTTGATTTTAATGGAATCTTATTTATTTTCCAATTGTTCTTTAATGTTACAGCCAATTGGTTTCTAGCTGTTAGTTTGTTTCAAGTCATGTTATTTTGTTGCAAGCTGCCATTGGAACAGAGGTTGCATGTCAAAGAAATACAGGCATGCCCCACTTCACAAAGCCTCTGAAAAAGTGGCTGAGCAGATGGAGGGCAAAAGCCTGCTTGCTTACAGGGTTTCCTGATTCACAGGGAGAACCTGCTAACTGCACTGCCAGCTCCCAAAGTGGGCTAAACACCCATGGCTGGCCAGTCCATCCCTCCTTCCCTTCATGGATGGGGATGGAGCCTCCAAAACATTTGCGAGTACAAATTGTGCCACACCATTTTTCTTCTTCCACCCCAAACACATGTGCACATGCGCATGGGACTATGCCAGTGCTATCAATTGCCTCCCTTGTCCCAGTCAGCTGTCCCATGCAACTGCCCAATCATACAAGCCAGAGGTAGGCAACCTTTCCCCTTTAAGGGCCGAGGGACTTCAGCTCCCAGAAGCCTCAGCCATGTTGGCCAATAGTCCCATGTTGGCCAATAGCTCCTGGGATTCTGGGAGCTGAAGTCCCTCGGCCCTTAAAGGGGAAAGGTTGCCTACCCTTGATACAAGCAATTGACAACCCATATGGCACACATACTTAAGCACTCCCTAAGCCAGGGGTAGGCAACCTTTCCCCTTTAAGGGCCGAGGGACTTCAGCTCCCAGAATCCCAGGAGCTATTGGCCAACATGGAACTATTGGCTAACATGGAACTATTGGCCAACATGGCTGAGGCTTCTGGGAGCTGAAGTCCCTTGGGCCTTAAAGGGGAAAGGTTGCCTACCCCTGTCCTAAGCAGTTTACAATGTGTAAGCTAATAGCCCCCAACTAGCTGGGTACTCATTTTAGCGACCTCGGAAACATGCCAACTGTTGACTGTGAGCCCCTGACTGGGACTGAACGCACATCCTTGTGGTTTGTGAGTGAGTGGTTGCAGTACAGGCATTTAACCACTGCACCACCAGGGCTCCCTACTCATGGGCATTTGATGGATTTGCAGGGAAGTGACAAAAGTAGTGTGGGCAGCAATGGTGATGGTGGCTCACTGGGCCCTTCCCCATCTCCGCATTGGCATGCAGTCTGCACACCAGTGTGATTAATTTGCGCTTTCTGGCTTGGAGCAGAGGAAACCATGGGTTGATTTGCTTCAACATTTAGCTCTGGAGTGTTGCTTCATCCCATATCATTGAACATAGCACATATCATTGAAACAGGGAGCTTTCAAAATGAGGTGAAACAATGTCTTATTGCTCATGAGGACAGCCCCAAAGAAGCTCCTTTTTACAAGGTCTTTTTGTGGTGGCCAACCTTCTGCTTCTCCTTCTTGTCTTTTTTCCCTGCTGGATTCTTTTTTAGCAGCATTGGTATTGGGAGGACGGTGAAGGAAAACTGCAGAAACAGAAACATCCAGTATCAAGTTTCAGCAATGTGTCTGTAGTAAATAATGCAGTAAATCTTGAGCTGGAAAAGAATGGGACTGTGTACAACAGGGAAGGCAAAGAGCAGCTGCCTCCAGAGTCCCTGACTGAGAATGCATGAACAACAAAACAAAGAGAAAAGGGGAGAGAAGATAAGTCTGTCTCACCAGCTCCCCCCAGCATGTTAATAAAGCATAGATTTATACATTTAGCCACCAATAACAGAAATCATAAGAAAAGCAGAGAGTGGTGGAAGAAAAGTATCATGTCTGGATATATTTTGGAATAAGCTTTCAAGTGGTCTATAGAAGATTCAAAACATTCTTGTTTATTTATGGAAGGCTTGCCTGACCTGGGTGTTTCATTTCACATGTACATATTGTTCGTTTTGAATAAATATTTTGCTAAAGCTCCTCAATTGTTTGTGGTGTAGGAACCTCTCTCTCTTCTTTCCCTGTTATTTCTGCCTCTGGCACCAAATTTTTTTGTTAAAGAAATCACGGTCAGGAGCACATCAACTTAGTTACCTGAGGTATACCTATAAGATGACCAAGGATCTTCTCACAGCCCGGCAGGTGATCAACAGCTCCTTCTTTTATGTCGTCCCTATAGATTTAACATTATCTTTTTAATATAATGGTTTCATGGTGGTAGTGGTGGGGGAAGCTGTGAGCCAGGAATCACCAACAGATGGGATATTGTTTGTGTCCAAAGCTATTGTCAAATGTGCAAGACATGCTGTTATTCTTTTTTTCACCCCTCTCTCCAAATCCATTCATAGCAAAGATCTCCAGTATTTCTATACTTAGATGGCACTGTTGAGGAGGCCATATGAAAAAATGAGCAGGGCTCCTGTGCTTTTAATGGACATGCAGAACAAGCAATTTTAGTAGGTATAGCTTGACAGATGAAGTTCTATTAACACCTATTAAAGGGATAGGAGCCTGGTTCTTTTTCATGCGGCTATCCCAGGAACCAGGCAGCCCTCAAAATCCCAGTGGACTACAATTCCCAGTGGACTACATTTGTCACCATTGGCTATGCTAGCTAGGGTGCAAGGATCTGCAATCTGCTCATACATGGAGGTTGGCATGAGTTTCATGGAGAGCCAGCTTGGTGGAGTAATCTGAGTATTTAATTTTGGAGACCAAGGTTCGATCCCCAGCCCAGCCACGAAACCCGCTGAGTAACCTTGGGCAAGTCACATGCTCTCAGCCTCAGGGGAAGGCCATGGCAAACCTCCCTTGAACAAATCTTGCCAAGAAAACCTCATGATTAGTTCACCTTAGGGTTGCCCCAAATCAAAAAAGGACTTGAAGGCACACAACATCACTACAGTTGGGAATTATTGGTAAAATGTCACCAGGGATGCCAAACGGATAAAAATCAGATAGATACTCTTACTTAGGAGGCAGTTCCATTAAACTCAGGCAAGCTCCCTTCCAGCTACATTTGCACAACCTTTTATTAAGACATTCATGGGTCATTTTTCTATGCAAGAAGCACACCCCATTGAGTCCAATGGACTTCCTCTTGAACAACCGGAAAAAGGGATGCAACTCTTTTTTTCCCCCTAAGAAAAAAAAAAGAAGAAGAGCAAGCATGGCTAGTGGTTTGAGTGTTGACTATGGGGGGTTGCAGACTACCAGAAATAGTGCAAATTGAGTCCACTTTTAGGGTTAGGGTTAGTGCTAGGGAATCATGGGAATTGCTTTTTTTTCCTGCAACATATAGCCTTCTCTGTCAGAGAGCTCTGGTGCCACAATAAAATATAGTTCCCATGATTCCCTAATCCTAACCCTAAAAGTGGACTCAATTTGCACTATTTCTGACAGTCTGCAACTCCCCCCCCCCCCCCATGACTCTGGAGCCCTGGGTTCGAGTCGCAGCTCGGTCATGAACTCCACGGGGTGACCTTGGGCAAGTCACACTCTCTCAGCCAAATCTTGCCACGAAAGCCTCATGATAGGCTCGCCTTAGGCTCGCCATAAGATGGAAAGGACTTGAAGGCACCCGACCACAGGAAAGGAAAAAGGAGCCGTTGGATGGTCCAGCGGGAGAGGGCTGGTTGCGGGGCTGCTTGGAAGTGGAGCTGGGGTACTTGGTGGCGGCCTTGGGGCTCTCAGAGACCCGGAGCTCGGCTCCCAAAACGGGGTGGAGGCGAGCCGCCCAGGATTCCCCCCCCCCCCCGACACACACACACGTTTTACACGGGAAAGAAAGAAACGATCTTCACACACACAGACTAAATCCAAAGGCCCGCTAACCTGCGCACGGTTCCTCGCGAGTAAGCTCCAAGGTCTCCCCGGCGGAAGGGCGACAGGGCAGGAGGGCCTGGGAGGAAGGGAAGGAGGAGGAGGAAAAGACATCCCCCCCAGCCACCCCTCCAGCCGAGGGATGATGGGGATTCACCTCTTGGGAAGCCGGAGCCAGCCGCCTCCCGAGCATGGAGCAGCGTCCGCACTGCAGAAACAATCCGGTCTGACCCCACTTTAAACTGCCCCGGCTCCGTGCTCGCTCGGGGATTCCGGGAATGGCACTCCATAACGTGGAGCCGGGGCAATTGAAGTGGGGTCAGACCGGATTATTTATGCAGACCCGGATTGTTTCTGCAGTGCGGATGCACCCTCTCGCCTCTTCCTCTCCTTCTCTCCCCTTACCCCTCCTCTTCCTCCTCCTCCCTCAATCCTTCTCTTCCTCCCTTCCCTCTCCCCCTCTCTTCCTCTCCCTCCCTCCTCCTCTTCCTCATTCAATCCTCCCTTTCCTCCTCCTCGGCTGCTCCTTTAAGGGCTCCTGCCGCTTTCCCTCCGCGTTGGGTCTGGGCCGGGCTCCGGAGGCGGGGCTTGGCAACCAGAGCCCTGAGAGCGCTTCACCTGCAGTTCAGAGCAGCGCCGAGGAATCCAGCAGCAGCACCAAAAGGAAGAGGAGGAAGAAGAAAAAGAAAGAGGAGGAGGAGAGGAAAGGAAAGGAGGAGGCGGGCAAGAAGAGTTGTGGGCTTCGGAGGCAGAGGCGAGCCGGTCTCCTCCTCCTCCTCCTCCTCCTCCTTCCCCCCATCAGCGCTGCCGGGGCTGGAAGCCAGAGAGGCTCGGGGCTCCGCGATGCCTCGCAGGTCGGGGATGCTACTTCTCTGGCTCTTTGGCTGCTGCGGGGCGGCGAGGGTAAGTTGGAGAGCGGCGGCGGAGGAGGAGGCCGAGATGGCAGAGAGGGAAGGGGGGAAGCCCAAGCTGGGGGGGGGGGGGGATGATGGAGGTGATGGTGGAGATGGAGGATCACCCATCCTCCCCACCGATGATGGACCCACAGCAAAGGAGAGGGAAGGTGGTGGTGGGTGCCGGAGCTGGGCAGCTTCCCTGGAGACATAAAAGAATAATTGATCTCTTAGCTTATAGGGGTGTTTGTGGCATCCACACCGGAGAAATAATGCGGGTTGACCCCGCTGGAGCTGGCATGGCTTCAGGCTCTGGATATCTGGGAATGGGGGTTTGTGGTGGCTCCAGAGCGGAGCGAAGCTCCGCTCTGGAGCCACCACAAACCCCCATTCCCAGATATCCAGAGCCTGGAGCCATGTCCCATTTAAGCAGTATCAACCCGCATTATTTCCCCAGCCTGGATGCAACCCGAGTCTCCCCCCGCAGGCGGATCCAGCCTCCCCAGATTCCTCCCTTTGCAGGGATGGGGGCCAAGCCATCCTTCACGTCTCTCTTTCTCTCTGTCTCTATTTTGGACCGATGGGGAAGAAAGAGAGAGAGAGAGAGACGAAGGCGGCGAGAAGCCCGTGCAGAAACTCCCCCATAGACATTAACCCCCTCTTGAAGTTTTCCCTCCCTTCTTTTTTCCTTGCAGAGCACTCTGCAACAATGCCAGCTTGTGTCTTCCCGCTGAGATGCATTCATCCTGCTCTTTTCTCCTTCCTTCCTTCCTTCCTTCCCTTCCCCCCCCCCCCCCCACACTTATTCTATTTATTCCAAGACACTGGCAGTTAAAATAAAATAAAATAAAAATATGATCCTTAAGAGGAAGAAGGGTTTTTGCCATGGTGTGAAGCTGCAAATGCGAGGCAGAGATGTGCGCTGGGTACCATGGAGGAGGGAGACAGAGACCTGGCTTGCTGTTAGTTAGGTTCATAGATGGGAAATGGTCTAAGCATAGAATTGCCCATATATATATCTATGGACCATTCTATGCTTAGACCATATATATATATATATATATATATATATATATGTATATGGACAATTCTATACTTGTAGACCATTTCCCACATATGAACTTCAGAAGGAATCTGGCTTTCCACTTTTCTGGAGCAGCTGCCAAACTAACTCACATGGCTGTGGGAAAAGTCTTGGGTGTTGTGGAGGCAGAAACTATGTTGAGACTTATTCCCCTGGAATAAGGAGGCGGGTTGGTCTGGGAGCCTAGCCGCACTTTCTGAGAAGGACAAGTCACACTCTCTCAGCCTCAGAGGATGGCAAGGGCAAACCTCCTCTGAATGAATCTTGCCCAGACAACCCCAGGATAGGGTCACCACAAGTCAGAAAGGACTTGAAGGCACACAACAACCACAGCCACAAGGTCCCTTCAACTCTGTAGGACATTCTGCTAAACCCACCTGCTTCGGGTTAGCTCTTGTCAGACCCAAATGGATCAATGTGTTATCTTCCAACTCTATAATCTTCCAACTCTATAATTTTATGATTCTATGATTCAATGATCCCCCCCCTCCCCAATAACTGGCTAATTTCAAGGTTCACCTAAGCTGGCAAATTCCCACCTACGGCTGATATAAAGATGTGGCCAAGCTCTATGAAAGTTTTTAATAATAATAATAATAATATAAGCATTTCCCAGGCAAACTTATTTTTACAGCTTTTTCTGGGCAGAACAGGCTGCCTGCAAATGTGTATCAATGCATTTTGAAATTGGCTGTGACTGCTATGTAACTTGCCTCTGTATATTCTGGTCTGCTGCGTTGGGTGTAGTTTAGGCATCTGTTTGCCACATATTGGAAAATGGTAGGATGTGGATGCATGATTTTGACTTATTAGGAATAATAGGAGACTTCCTAGACATAAGTCTCCCCCCTTCCAACCTGCATTTTTATTAGTCTTCTGATTCCGCAATTGAACTTTCTAAATGATTTTGAAAGGACATTCTCAGTGGCCAAGCCAGTCTGATTCTTAAAATAGTCTAGTATTGTCATTCTCCCTTTTAAAAAAAATAAATTGATCAAATTGCTCTGTCTTCCTCTGTCTGAATGAAAAGCCCTTCAGTAGTTTATTACCAGTAAAACAGTTTGGGCTGACAGTGGGAGGTATCTCCTGGGAAGTTCTGCACAGATCTGAATGTCTGGTATTGGATAGCAAAGGAGAGGTTTTATGCTAGATTTCATCCAAGCAGTAGCCCTGCCATAGACAGGTTGCTGTGACCCTGTTGTATGTAGAGAGATCTTGTAGCACCTTTGAGACTAACTGAAAGAAAGAAGTTGGCAGCATGAATTTTCGTAGACTTCCTACTTCCTCAGATGCTTTTGCATCTGTTGTTATAGGTCCATCCTAATATCTGGCTGCTTGGTAATCCAAAGACTATTATCTAATGTCAGGCTCGGAAATGTTTCTCAATTGCAGCTTCTACGCTATGCACAGAGCAGTTGCTCCCCTGCATTTTCCATAGAAGGTAGCTGGCATTTCCCTTCCAAGTGTGATTTCTCACCGAGATTACATTGGCTTGCTTTTTTGCTTAGTAAGCTTCTCTGGAAGCTAGAAGACAGACTCTATATTTTCCTCTCTCTCTCTCTCTCTCACACACACACACTCACACAGAGGTTTAATGGAGTGTTTCCTTTTGCTCATAATCACTTTAATACCAATCTTCTGCTGATACTATTTGGCTTCCGAGTTGTTGGATCTTCCAAGCATCCTCCTATTTGGAGTTCTCAGTGATTGGTTTGGCTGCTGGAATTAAAGTTCTGTTTTGTTCCTGGAGTTTTGGCTGCTTGCTTTTGTGATCTGCGCTCACTTTGCCCCTGTTGGAAGTGTCTTGGACTCCTGAGAGACTCCCTGGTCATCCCCAATCTAGTGCATGACTCTGACTGGTCAGGGTGGATGGGAGTTGTAGTCCAACATATTTGAAGGAACCAGGTTGTGGAGAGCATCTCCCTTTGACTAGAAACATCTTAACTATGGCCATCAAAAGATAGTGATGCCACCTACCCAGAAACCTTTGCTCCTCCCTTGCAGTAGAAATTTATGATTTGAAAATTGCCATTTAACAAGCTCTTCAGCATTTCCCTCCCTGTATGTTAGCTAAATAAGAGCACATTTGAGCTGATGTATTTGAAGAGCCTCAACTAAAGCAAAACTGATTCCTTCATAGTTCCCATCCAAGGTCTGAAAATAAAACTGTTCTTCTCATTCTAACTACAGTTACCATGACTTGGATCTGGAAGGAAAACTTTAAATTTTGGTTCACTTGTCTATCCCTAAAGGGCAAAAATTGCCCCGCAGAAGCTGATCTAATATTGTTAGTGAGAGTAGCTGGGTCATGCTTCTAAATTATCTTGTTTTGGAGGTGTGGAAGGAGCGGATCTATGTGGGTCTGTGTATTTTTGATTCTCTGGATTGCCTTGTTAATCTTCCTGGATTTTCCTTGTATTTCAGCCAGGCATGTTTGCATGCTTACACACGGTTCTCTCTTTCTTTCTGCCAGGTGGTGATTGCTCAGCAGTTCTACATTGATTTGTTAAGGGAGCTACAGCCTGGGTATATAGGTAGACTAACAGCATCCTGCTGTAGCTTTAACAGAACCTCCTGGGATCTTTTAGTGCCAGGCAAATAGAGCCAAAGATGGCGATCATATGGATTTCAACAAAAAGAACCTGGGGGACTGTTTGTATGTCACTCTTCAGGTTTGCCAACCACAGATTTGTATTGATCTGAGACATTAGGGTGTCTCTAACATAACCAGAGTGATGCTTTGCAGTTTGCACAGCCATTCCTAGCAATATTGTTTAATAATGTTTCCCAAGTCATCTCCAGCATAAGGTTTCCATTTGGATTTAATATTGCTACTGTTTTCTGATAAGTGTTGTCTGCCCCCCCCCCCTCCAGTTATCACATGAAACAGGCTGGCAGTTTGACATTATTTCAGTGGCTCAGGCTTGTCTTGTTTGGAGACACTTTCATGCTGGTTGCAAACTGCCCTCTCCTTCCAGAAATAACACAATTCATGGTATTCTGTTGCTCTTGTTTTGCTCTCTGCAGGCACACAATGGGGATCTTACAGTCAGACCGACTTGCAAGCCAGGCTTCTCGGAAGATGATTACACAGCACTGGTTTCCCAAAACATCATGGAGGGGCAGAAGTTACTCAAAGGTAGGAAGTTTTCCTGGAACTGGAATGGAACTTCTTAATGTACGCTTTGGATTGTGGAGAGGAAATAGCTGACATGTGGAAAGGGAGAGCCCCAAATTCAAATATTTTATTGGCAAAACAATCTGAAAATGCTTCTTGCAGGCTTGCTTGTCAGTGAGTAGCTCAGTAGCAAGACTAAATCCTTCTGTTGTTGCTTATTGTGTGGCTCTGGAAAAAGGAATTTTCTGGTATTGTATTGCATTTGGTTCTTGTGCCTCCATTCCCCCCCCCCCACTCCCTGTTGGTAGAAGTTTATTTTTTGTGTGTTCTAGATTTGTGTGTGTATGCATGCATGCATGCATGCGGAAAGTTGTTTTACTTTTTGAGATTTGAAGATCCTTAAACACACCTTGTGTTGCAGTGCTGGATGAATCAAATGTTCTTGTGAGATGTGTGGTACACCAATAGACATTCTGTCCTCAGACATGGCATTTGTTTTCATTACTGCCCCACTGAGAAGACAGAATTGTGAGAAATGACCAATTAGCTTTACAGTAATTGTGGGATTATAACTGCTTCTTTTTGTGCATGACTAAGAGCTGTTAAAACAGCTCCATAATCCAAAGGACAATAGTGTGCCCTGAATGTTGTTCCTTTTGTTTTATACAAAAAAGTTGTCTTCCCCGCTCTGTTTTTTAAGTTATTAAAGTAATTAAATGTCCCATTTGCACGGTCCAGGAAACACAGCCTTTGTTTACTCCTGTGAGAATCTCAAAAGCCAAACTGGAACATATCTCTGTCCTTTGCTTCCTAATTGCTAATAGACACAGTAGATGTCAGCGTGCTATGAGCCAATCTGATATGGCATTGGAATGCAGTCGAAGGAAGTGAAGTCAATTTGGAGATCAGCACAAGAAGAGATGGCAGTGCAAACGAGTGGGCAAAGGATGCCAACAAAGCTTGATTTGCAATGGGCTGTTTTGTTACCTTGAGGACCCATGTAACAAGACAGCAAAATGGCATGCTAAAGCCCAAGCAGGTTCTCTTGAATGGTTTCTGTCTGCCTTCACCCTTGCTTTCTCTAAATAGGTCTCATTCCTTGTGTGTGTGCTGTTTAGAAAGAGTCAATGGAGGTGGTGGTGCAGGATTATAGCTAAGGGGGGAAAGACTTAAGGAGGGCATGGCATTGCGAGGAACCACTTCTTATGCAAAACTGTGGGTGGGGGCTGAAATTCATAGATATGTGCAGTTTTTCTTATAGGGAATATGATTGAGGATTCGAAGGTTCTCTGAACAAAGTGACATAATTACTGGGTTTATTGGACACAGTGATAACCTCCTAACTGGGATCAGTGCACCAAAATGTATTTGTGTGCAAATAGTTTTATGTTGCTGAATATCCTCCAGACTTAAATTTATACACCACTGTTCTGTTCATAGAACACTCAGGCTGATGTTTAGTGTTAGAATTGAAGTTAAAAAAATACTGTGTTTTCTGGGTATTCCCGGCAAGTCTCCCCAAATGTTGAAAGTATTTATGCCCTGTGAACTTATATGGGGCTCTCTCTCCCTGTTTTCTTTTCTCCTACCTATCCCTTTCCCCTCCATCCTAGTCAGTCAGGGACCATATTGCAAACCGTATGATGTCACAGTGATTCCTAGTCGCGTAGCCAATTAGATCTTCTTGTGTGATAGATGTTATTGAGGTCAGGGAAGTCAATTACGAGCAAGAGAGAGCATAGTAAATGGAACAGGTGAACAAAACTGCAAAGATCCCCCTCCCTCCCTGTGCTGAAAGGGAAAGTATGTTTTGACACTAAAAGGTTAGCAAAGTCAATACAACTTATTGATGACACACACTAGTAAAAATTACAAAGCACTGGTTACAATCTCCCTCATACTACAGAAAGGAAAGAAATAAGTCTTTGATTTGTTACAGTCTCCTTTTAATCGAGCTAAAGACAAAATATTAATATATAACATTCCCATATGGTACAGCAGTAGTTACCAGCCTTTAAGGTTTAGGAGTTCAGCTTTCTGAACCCTAAACCAACATTGCCAATAGTCAGGGATTTGGGGAACTGAAGACCAAAACAACAGGATGACCAAAGATCAAGAACCACTGCAATAAAGCAAATGTTGCTGATGATTTGTTTCAAGAAATGTATGAATTCTGATCTTTGTTTTTGTTTCACTGTAATCTGCAATGTTGTATACACTTTTGCCACATCAGTTTTACATCCCTTTTAGTATACTCTAGGCTTTCATTCAATTTTGTGTCTTTGTGTTTGAGTGCCTTACTTTTTGTGGTCCACTTTAATTTGTTCCCATCCTGATCTTCAAATTAATGAGCACAGTTGGAGTTATTTTAGATAGAATTTTTCCATCCAGTACTCCAGAGAGAAATGAACTTTGGGTTGTATTAGCTGGTCCAATGGCCTGGGGAAGCCGTTTGTAAGTGATTTTGGTGGCCACCATAGCCCTGCTGGTCTACTAAACTTCCAGTAGCCCATCTGTCAGTGCATATTTATGTTAATCACTTGTGGCTCATTGGCATCTTGAAAGGAGGATGGCGGGGTGGGGGGGAGGAGGAAAAGGATATGTGAAGCTGTATTAATCAGAATCAGACTATTCCATCTAGCCTGGTGTTCGAAGAGCATCTGTTGGCTGAGCTAAAGGGGTTTTCCTCATCACCTGCTGATACTTTACCTAGCAATGCCAAGGATTGAATTTGGAACCTTCTGTGAGTAAAGTACATATTGTACCACAGAATTAACCCTTCGGATTCATAAAGCCTTTCTTGAAATTTGATCTTCTTTGCTGGAAATGGCAAGGTTTTATACATGCTTGGATTAATGCTGCTGTTGTCCTAATTGAGATAATTCTGTTTATATGTATTCTCTGCTGCTGCTGCTTCTCATTTTGCTGGGAACAAAGAAGCATCAATGTTTGTATAAAGTGATCAGTGAGAGAAGAGAGTCTAAATAACACCTGCTTTTTCTTTTACTTCTCTGGGCCTTTTCTTGGTGTATGTCCTCAGTCCTTTGGCTTCCTTCTTAACTGTTGAGATCACCTCCCATCACCAATAAAGGCTGCTAGCTTACACCCACACATGAGAGCCAGCTTTTAGGGGTTCTTTAACCAAGTATAAAGCAACCTTTTTTGACTGTCTCCTTTCCTGTCCTAAGATGGATAAGTCATAATAAATAAACCTTACCCTACAAGATCATCTACACATGTGTTGGTGAACCTATGGCACGCGTGTCAGAGATGACATGCGAAGCCATTTTCCCTGGCACACGGAGCGGGGAAGAGGAGGAAAAGGCACATGTCTGTTCCTTCTCCTCCCGGTCATCCCAGGCCTTGGGCACATGCCTGTTCCTCCTCCTGGGCCTGGAGAGGCAGCTGAAGGCCAGGGAAGGTACGGGGGGGGGGGGGGAGAAGTCATGCCCTGGAAGTCCCGCCCCCATAGGGTATATGTCCCACCCTGGAAGTCCTGTTCCCCCCGGAAGCCCTGACTCCAGCATGGGGTAACACTCCTTGCTGGAAGGCCATTTAGTTTGGGCACTCAGTGCCTAAAAGTTTCACCATCACTGATCTAGAGTATTTACATCTGTTTGTACCGCAAGCTTATATTGCACTAGGCCTGCTGCACTCAGCTTCTTATAAACACCAAATATTCCTACATGTCTGAGGATTGTTGGTATCTTTTCTTGTGTTTATCCCATTGTCTCCTCTTTTCAGGCAACAGTGTAATTTGTCTGCTCTCTTGGAAAGGGATTTTTTACGATTGGATATTTGATGCATTATGTTGTGTTGTAGTTGGCTGGATAATGGCAGTGGAACAGAAGGGCTGGTGAAGAGAGTTTGAAGGCATTGCCAGCTGAAGTTAAAGTGAAGCTGTCATGTAATTATAACCTCAGTTGACTGTGGTTTTTAAATAAATAGGAAATTATGCCCAGAGTAAGGTCTTTAGGTAGCTTTGATGAATTAACATCTTTTTTGGTGAATTAACAATATTTCACAAATGGTTTTCTTCTATTCATGTCTTCTGTTGATAATGATAATAGGCTGTGAGCCTATAAATTTTGTTCATGTATCTGTTTCCTCATGAGGAAAGGCTTTCTTTTTAAACTGTGTTTTGCAGAGCTGGACATTAGATAAGATCTGACCAAAGCAGAATAGAGCAGCACTATTACTTTCCTTGATATGGACAGGATAGCTCTGTCAATCCATCCTAGAATTGTAGTGGCTTTTTTGTCACTGCATCACACTTTTGCCTTTAAAAAACCCCAAAAACTTGTGGTCTACTAAGACCCCTAGATCCTTTTCACTTATTACACTGTTGTCATTCTGGGTATCCTCCATCCAATATTTGTTTGTTTGATTTTTCCTATCAAAATATAGTATCTTATGTTCAGAGAATCAATAATAGTGTGGTGATTTGAATGTTGGACTAGGATGAGACATACTCTCTGAGACTTGGGGAGAAGGGGAATGGTAAATTTCCTATGAACAAATCCTGTTAAGAAAATATAAATCAAAGATATGGCCATGTTAGTCTGTAGAATCAGTATGTAGAGAGATCTTGTAGCACCTTTGAGACTAACTGAAAGAAATTGCCAATGCATCTGAGTTAGTAGACTGAAACCACGAAAGCTCATGCTGCCAATTTCTTTCAGTTAGTCTCAAAGTTGCTACGAGATCTCTCTATGTAATGTTAAGAAAATAGTTACAAGTTTACCTTAAAGTCACTAAAGTCAGAAATGACTTGAAGTCACACAATAACATAATGTTATTGCTAAGCATAAACCTTGTTTACTCATATTGAAATTTGTTTTGTTAGTTTTGTCAACAGTCTTCATTTTGCTGGGGTCATCATGAGGTATTACCTACCTGCTGCAGTTTGTTTTCATCAGTAGATCTGATGAACATGTATATAATTCTTTCATTAAAGTAGATGCTGAACACCATTGTGAACAGGAGAGAGAACCTTGTGGTATCACATTCGTCACTTCTCTCCAAGATTTTAGTTAAAACTAAATCATGAATTTGGGTCCATGTATAACTTGATTTTTACTATAAAAAATGAAGGAAAAACAAACAAACCCAGAAATCATAAATGTAACGTTGTTACAAATGTTCTTGGAGAACCTGGGTTGGATTATCTCCATTCTTTGCTTATGAAACTCTTCCTGCCGGGAGCAGCAATTTTATCAGTGGAACCACAAATAATTTTAAAAGAAATAGACTTTTCTTTGTTTGCCAGTGTCTGGGAAATTTATTTCACACCATTTGGAGTCTGCATACTAGAATGCATTCTTCCCCAATTAACTGGTACAATATCTGGGACAAATCTGCTACTTTAAAAACACCTTCCATTCTTGCATAAACATACGATTTTTTTCTTGCTTTTGTTGGTCTTGAGTGTGCTGTAACATGAAACTGTCAAGTTTCATTTAATTTTCTTTCAAAAAAACTTAGTATATATGTAATAAAATATTCCTCTCTTCTCCAAAGCATGGGTTTTTCTCCCCTGGCATGGCTGTGGAAGCTTTCTGGTAACCATGGTTTCTTCTGTCTAAACTTGTTAAACTATCTTAATTTTTATCATTATTATGTTTATATTTCACCTTTTTACCAGTTTGGGATTCTAGGTGGCTTGGAATAGCTGAGAAAAGCATACTGTAGCTAAAAAAAAAAACAAAACAAAACAAAACAAAAAAACTACCAAATACAAAAGTTAAAAATATTATTAAACTAATGATAAAACTACAATTTAAAAAAGTTTTTAAAATATTTAAAAATAACAAACAAACAGAACAGACAGGACAGGACAGGACAATCATGGGAGATCCAGTTCCTTTAATTATTTTAATTTTAACATGGTTGAGGGAAACAACTGAGATCAGAACCCTTTGGAGTTTGTATAGTGGGCCCTTCCCATTCCTGCGAGTCTGGTTCTGCCCCGTTGCAGATGGGGAAAAATTCAGTATCTCAAAACCATATTGGTTAATGGGTGGTGATGTTTGCACACACATGTCAGCACAGCCATGAGCATGCGCCACCACAGGCTAATATGGGGCAGGGCAATTTGTGGGTGGCTAGGCCGCAAGTGACTCTCACTTTAAAGGAGTTATCCATGATGTAGAAACATTTTGCTAAAACACTACCCACCTCTTGGATAGTTCCTTAAAACAGATTACAACCAGAGTGAATTTATCCAACAGTGATTCTTGGGACACCAACCATCATTGATCAGAACCCATGATTTTAAGGGTGTGTGGTTTGGGGGGGGGGCTTTTTACATCGACTTTAAAAAAAATATGAACAAGACATCCAAAGTTATATTTGGATATCAGATGTCATACAACCTGTCTAAGCTTATTGTGTTTTGCCTTGATGACAGTTAACAGAAAAAACATATTTTATTCTTGAACACATGAGATCCAAAAAGTGTATTTGAGACCTCAAAGCACATGTATCAGGTATCTTCAAATACTCCACTGTGACCCCACAAGACCCAACCTGTTGCTCACATAGACAATAAAAGGCATCCATGTCTTAATAAAAGTGTTGCCTATTTCTCCTCACAGAACTTTAAGCTACAGTTAAGACTAAATATGGATAAACCCAAAGGCACATGTGATTATTTCAAGGAGGACACCTATTGATTATTGACTTGGACTTTTTATATTGTTTTCTAACACATTTTCCCAAACATCCCAGTATTTTCCCCCTCGTAGCAGCATATGTAGCTCAAAATCTAGTACCAAAAATGACAGGAAACTTGGACCATAGTTCAGTGGGAGCCACTTTTGTGTAGTTCGAAAATGATCAGTTAGCAAGGGATGGAAAATAAATTCTAGAGAAGTGCTGGATGACAGAGTGGACAACTATAGGCTACATGGCCAAATAATCTGAGCTGGCAGAAGGCAGTTTAATGTATTTATACACAACCACAACTGTGGTTGTCCATGCAAGGGAAACACATTAACTTTAGTTTCTATGTATCTTTTTATTTTGACAGGCCTTTGACTTTTAATTGGTTCCGCAGAAGGCTTTTAAATGGAGAGTGCTGTACTTTGCGTGGCAGAGGGGCGGGATATAAATAAAAATTATTTATTATTATTATTATTATGTTAAACATGTTTTAAGTAATTTTGATTTTTTTTAAAAAAATACTCCTTAATGTCTTTTAAACTTTTGCATTGTACATTATTTTGTTTGTATTTTGTTTTTAATTTATATTGTCAGCTACCTTGGGTCCCATATTGGAGGAAAAAGCAGGATAATAAATTAAACCGATCAATCAAATCAGTCAGTCATTCTGAAGCCAACAGATATTTACCATGGGGACCAATGTCATCTGGAAATCTTTTCCCTTCTCATGTCATCCCATGCCACATAATGAATCATTCCCAACAAATTCAGCTGGTTATATAGCTGAAATGCAGCAGTCAGGGGAAGAAACATTTTCTTGATGAGTATATGCCTTATATGCATCTGAGGAAGAAGACTGAAGTCCACAAAAGCTCATGCTGCCAACTTCTTTATTTCAGTTAGTGTCAAAGGTGCTACAAGATCTCTCTACATACTGATATGTATAGTTTGTTAAAAAAAAGTCTGGGTGAACAATCTGGCTGGAGAGTTTGGCAAACCTGCCTCTGGGTTGTCAGTTCTCTAGTGCAATGATGGGTAACTTCAGCTGATTTGGGCTCAATTCATTCTAGTAAGCATAATGTCTTTGTAATAATATTCTTATTAAGTGGCATGAAAGGAGTAACTTAACCAGAAAAAAGTGATTGCTTTAGGTCAAGGATGGGGACCATATTGCCCTATAGATGATAATGGACATCAGCGGTTATTTATTCTAGTCAGTATTTTGTTGTTATTAACTGCCTTTGCGTCGGTCTTGACCCATGATGTCCCTATGGATGAGAAATCTCCAGCCCGCCCCCCTCCCTTGCCCTCTAGTGCTCTGCCCAGCTCCTGCAAACTCATATTTGTGGTCTCTTTAGTAAAGTCTATCCATCTAGCATGTGGCCTTCCTCTCTTTCTACTTCCTTCCACCTTTCCTAACATTATTGTCTTTTCTAACGATTTATGCCTTCTCATGATGTGTCCAAAGTACGACAGTCTCAATTCTTGTCATCTTGGCTTCTAGGGATATCTCTGGCTTGATTGTGCTTTTGCCTGTCCATGGAATCCTCAGCACTCTTCTCCAGCACCACATCTCAAATGCATTGATTTTCTTCCTATCTTCTTTCTTGATTGTCCAGCTCTCACATCCATACATGGTAATTGGGAATACAATGGCTTGTATGATTCTGATTTTTGTGCTGAGTTGTATGTCTTTGCATTTTAGAATCTTTTCTAGTTCCTTCATAGTCGCCCTCCCCATTCTTAATCTTCTTTTGATTTCCTGGCTGCAGTCCCTGTTCTAATCGATGTTTGATCCCAGATATGAGAACTCTTTTACTATTTCTATTTCCTCATTGTCTAGTTTGAATGTGTGTAAGTTCTCTGTGGTCATTATTTTTGTTTTCTTCATGTTCAACAGTAAGCCTGCCTTTGCACTTTCCTCTTTGATCTTCCTTAGTAGTTGTTCCAGGTCTGTTAGGTTTTCTGTTAGTATTATGGTGTCGTCAGCATATCTCAGATTGTTGATATTTCTTCCTCCTATTTTCACTTCTCCCCCTTCCATGTCCAAGCCTGCCTTCCTTACAATATGATCTGCATATAAGTTGAATAGGTAGGGTGATAGGATTCAGCCTTGTCTGACTCCTTTGCCAATTGGGAACCATTCTGTTTCTCCATGTTCTGTTCTGGCAGTAGCTTCTTGTCCTGAGTACAGACTCCTCATTCGACTATCAGATGTATTGGCACTCCCATGTCTTTAAGGGCATTCTATAGCCTTTCATGATCTATGCAATCAAAGGCTTTGCTATAGTCTATAAAGTGCATGCTGATTTTCTTTTGGAACTCCCTGCTACGCTCCATTAGCTATCATATATTTGCAGTGTGATCCCTGGTGCCTCTTCCTTTCCTGAACTCTGCTTGACCTAGTCAGCATAGCTGTTGATAAAAGATGATGGGAGCTGAGGTGTAACTATTGTTTCCTAAGCTTATTTATAGATCCATACTGAAAGAACAAGAATACTACAGGAGCTGCTTATGCCATTGGTCTTTGGTGCTGTTGTGATGGGTGATATGTTTTGCCAGCAGACTCATGTGGAGGTCTGGGTGATGGAAAGGGAAGGCAGCAGCCAGGCTGGTGGGATGAGAAACTGGCACACTCCCTTGATCAGTCAATGTGTGTGGAGCTGTGCTAGGTGTCATCTTTTGTAAGAATATTTAAGGATTAGATGAATATCTTCCTTATCCAATGTCACAAAAGTAGTAAAGCCATAAGAAGATTCCAGTTGTAAAACCAGAAGTTCAAATGTGAAACAGAGCAGCACAATAATAATAATAAAAAAAAGTCTTAGGTTAAGAGGTGAATCTTTACCAGATGCCTAAAACACACCATAGCTGATGCTTTCCAAGTGGCAGAGGCAAGGGCATTCCAAAATGCCATCCTCCACATTGGCATCAGGAAGCAATCTCTAATGACTTTTCCAAGGACTTTGACTGTTGTATGAGCTTGCATTGAGGAAGGGTAAGAACCAGCATCGTGTAACGGCTTGAGTATTGGACCACGACTCTGGAGCCCAGGGTTCAGTTCCTCACTCAGCCATGGAATCCCACTGGATGACCTTGGGTGAGTCACACACTCCCAGCCCCAGAAAACCATGTGATAGGTTTGCCTTAGGGTTGCTATAAGTTGGAAATGACTTTAAGGCACACAACAACAACAACAACAACAACAACAACAACAGCCATCTCTATTTCCCTTGGTAGTTGATTGATCTGGATCCTAAAAAGGAGTTCCAAATATCTATCATTTAAGGAGAAATTTTATCCTGCTGAAATAGAACACATGTGAGCAGGCCTGGATGAAAAAAAAAACCCATTCTATTCATGTATAAAAGCCCACTAGACTGACAGGTGATCCTTTCTTCAGTACCAGGGATGGGATGATATTCCCCAGAACAGCTAGTGGCAATGTAACAGTGATTCCATTTCAGATTTTCACCCAAGGAGCTACCTCATGTGCTGAAACAATTTTGATTTTAGTGTTCTGCACCTGGATATCGCCTTCAAGGTTGGACTAAAACCCAGAGTGGACTGACTAATCACCTATTTGGCATAGGAACCAGCAACTGCCACTGGGCAGGGCTGTCTTGTCTCATTTTAAAGTCTACTTGGTCAGCAAATGAATTAGAGTAGTGTTTGTGTGTATGTTGTATGTATTCAAACAATATTTCAGTTTTCATGTTCAGCTATGCACTCATCTTTGGACAGGCATAACTTCTCCTTCCATTGCATCAAGATTAAGACAAGCACACATGCTCCTAGCATTCTTCCTGCTTGGAATCAAGTTAAACAGATAATGTAATGACTACTTTATAATTGAGTTATTCCAATGGAAATGGCGTAGCCTTAATTTGACAACAAAAGCTTTCACAGAATCATTGTTTTATTATAAGTATGCCATAAGCTATTAACTACTACTTTGTGGTTCATCTTCTTTGCCTGACTCAGCTCTCTAACATCCTCCAAACATTGAGAATCCAGTGGGTGCCCATTTGTTACACAGTAATTAACTTGTTTATAATAAATGGATGTAAGAAACATTGTGGCATTTTGGTTTATGTCTCAGTATTAAAAAATGCATTTGCATTCTCCCAAATTTCATGTTAATTAGGCTTAAAATAATTTCCCCCAATAGCCTGGCAAATCCAGGAGGTTGAACAGACTACAGTTTAATATGGGCCTGTTTCGCCAAACTGATTTTTAAGCTGGTAGAGGTTTGATTGCTTCTGTCATAGCTTTCCCTCCTTTTTATAACCAGGAGTTATTTGTATGTTTTCTCTCTGATATTTCTCTCTCTTTTTGGTTTAGGAGGATAATAAACTTACAGTCATGATCACTGGTGCATGGTAATGTATGAAATAGGATGGTTACACTATTTTCCGTAGGCTAAGATTGTAGAGGGGGTAGGGCAGGAGAATTCTGCATTGTAGCAGAGGGCTGTTACTGAGCTGGTATCTCTTTCTCTGCTTTGTTTAATTATTAATGTTAACTTAAACTGGTGAGAAAACTAGCCTCAAGCAATAGGAAGAAAAGGAGCCAAGGATGGGAGGATGCTAGGGAGGGGAGACTGGTATGAAAGCAATATTGGAGAGAAGGGGACATTGTTGAGTTCAAGGGCACGGATGTACAGGAACCATGATGTAGTGCAGATCATGCAGTAGAATTTAAAGGTAGCAATATGAGAAACATTGGCAAGATCTTTCTGGTTTGTTGCTGACAGTTGTGGGAGAAAATGGGGTGAGGAGGTCTTCAGTACAGTTCAGGCTGCCTGCTGCAATTGGTCTGAACAATGGTGTTAATGATGCTTTAGCTGTTTCCATTTTGTTCATACGGTGATCACATCACTGTAATTCCCGAACACCTGGGTTTCCTTGCATTAAATAACATGATTAGCAGCTGTCACTTGTGGTTTTCACAAGAGCCGGGAGAAGAAAGGTTGAGCAATTGAGTGTAGAAGGTGCTATTCAATTATGCTGTGTATTGTGTTTGCTGCCACCTGTTTTCTTTTATTAACTGTTAGTGGTTCTCTAACCTATGCTATTAAAAAACAGTTACTTTATCCATTTTACTAGCTTGTTTTGACTTAGTGTTAAGAGTGTGAAAACCAGTTGCATGCTCTCTCTGCTAAAAAAAATAACAAACAAAACAGATTTCCCCCCTAAGACAATAATGGGTTGCCAGAGTGAAAATTGGAGAGGGATCCTTTTCATTTAATAGTTGTGTAGAAGTGGGAATTTAAGCAGGTGTTGCTTGTTGTGCAACCAGATGACAAGCAACACCTACTGAAATTTCCTCTTCTACACAACCTAGAAAGGTATTAGAAACACTTCCAGTTTTTGTTCTGGCAACCCTAATGGAGAACCAAGGGTTTCCTCAAATTATGGACTACCCCAAACACCATGGTGAGTGATGATGGGAGTTCTGGTGCAGCAACGTCTGGCAGCCCCAGGCTCTCTGTTCCTGCTCTAAAAGCTGTCCAGCTGACCCCAGATAATCCAAATGAAGGAAACACAAAGGAAAGTTGTTCTCATGTTGGTGTTCATAGTGGGGTGAAGGAAGGAGCCATGTTGTGGATTCCTTGGTGCCTGTCAAGGTTTCCCCAGTCAACAGATGAAGGAGTGTGGTTGCAACTGCTATTTTAAGGGATTGTAGTGCTAAGGGTCACTTCATGTAGAGTAAATTTTTTGGAACAACTCTGGACTTGACAACCACAGACTTCAATTAATGGGTGTGTCATAGTTTTAAAGACTTTTCCATGTGAGAAAAAATGATGAGGACACATTCTAGTGTGAACTAGAGGCCATACATTAAGGGAAAAGCTGCACCAAGGTTTTCTGTTTGGTGTATTAGTATATTCTATATCAAATTGATTTTCAGTATTTTGGAAAGTGATAGTGAAAAATAAAACCAGACATTCTCCTGCTTGTAGTGGTTGAAGTTCGTCTATGACTATGTGTCCTCTTGTCATCTTCTCTAGCCAGTAATTTTTTTGTCTTTCCAGACCTAATGTCCATTGAATAATGGATTTCATTTAGTTTAGTTTCAATTAAACATTCTTCTTTCTGGGTCATCCTCCTTGTTACTCTCAGACCCTGATGCCCTGTCCAGGCTGACCTGAACCCTGTTCTGGAGACCTCTGGCCCCCAAATTCTAGCTTAATTAGCCAGGCCAAGACCACAGTTTGTGGAGAAGCGAGGAAATGGAGGGAATAAAAATACTGTCCAGCAATGGCGTGTGGTGTGCAAGACATGCATTCTAATTGGAATGCATGCTTCTCCATGTGTAGTTGCCATGCAGCTGTGCATTTTCTGCATGGTGCAAGAACTGCACCTAACAGCCTCATAAATCCTTGCTGAAGACTCACATTATATCCTGAACCAACATACTGAATGTGCTCCATCAATGCTGCTATAAACCTTCCTTGCTACATTTGTGAAACTGAGCAAACATAGATTGTAAAGTATCGAGAGAAGTCACAGTTATGTGGCTGAAAGTAGTTACATTTGGACTGGTATTCTACAAGTTATTCAACTCTGTACTACAGATAATATACTAGTAAAACCAGTATAACTGATGTTCAGTTTGAAGAAACTGTCATTATGCTGTTTGTATCCATTTTGTTGTTGTGTGCCTTCAAGTTGTTTCTGATGTATGGCAACCCTAAGGTGAGCCTATCATTTTCTTGGCAAGATTTCAGAGGAGATTTGACATTGCCTTTCCCTGAGGCTGAGAGTATGTGACTTGACCAAGATCACTCAGTGGGTTTCATGACTGAGCTGGGGATTGAACTCTGGTCCCCAGAGTTGTAGTTCAACATTCAAACCACTACGCCACTCTGGCTCTCATGCTTGTATTCATACAGCTGTGAAATTCTTGAATCTGAGGCATTTTTGATCATTGTTCTGGTGTGTTAATTTATTTTTAAAAAAATATCATCTGCACTATATGATAGGATCTCAGGGCAGCATATAATTAAACATTTATTTAAACAATTCAAGATTTAAAATAAGGAAGAAGCTAAAAGGCATTAAACCATGTAAAAAGATAAAGCAAGCTAACATTTTAAAAACCATGTGTATGCATGCAGAGATATGGATGAATCCATGAGGCTCCAAAGGCTTTAATAAAGATCTGTGTTTTAATATGGCAACTGAATGAAACCAAATCCAGTGCTGATCAGGCTTCCAAGGAGAGTGCACGCCACAACCAGGACCACTGCATTAGGGAAGCCTCCTGTCCTATGTTCTCAGCCAGTGTATTATTTCCACTAGCATTTCAAAATTGCCGATTCTTAGTCCCTTTCCATCCCCTCCTGCATCTGATGGGGAAGGGTATTCACATGCACATAACATGCCTGCACCCAAACATGTGTGACATTTTTACACTGTGGAGCTTAGCATCTCCAAGTTGTTATGGTACACATGAAACAATACTCCTGCAAATTTCTCAGGGGATTGTTTTTGGAG
Source organism: Phrynosoma blainvillii (assembly GCA_026167975.1). NCBI lineage: Eukaryota > Metazoa > Chordata > Lepidosauria > Squamata > Phrynosomatidae > Phrynosoma > Phrynosoma blainvillii. The sequence goes on from JANUYF010000004.1 coordinate 302,457,960, forward strand.
GGGAGGCATAATATCTGTAGAGGAAGGAGGCCCTTGTTTTGTTGGAAAGATGCTTGGGTAGCATTGAGTAGTTTGGGAGTACTTCCACCTTGCATGATGGTGTTCATAGTAGTTGAGACAGCTCTCTATTATATCCCCCAACCAATTTGGCACATTCTCATCTCTTCCTAACACAAGAGGTTCCATAAAATGTATGAAGAGTGATGTACAAGTTTTTGACCTGAGAACCTTACAGTCTAAAGAAGTGCTGTTCAAAGTAGTGGTGCGTGAAGTAGTGACCCATAGCACCTTTCCAGGAAAGAAACAGCTGTAGCCAGTGGAGACAAGTATCATACTGATCCTTGATGCATTAGGAAAAAAAGATTGTCAGTCCCCCATTTTGGATAGCCTAAGCAGCATGAATCTGAAGTTCAGCAGTAGGAATAAAAAGGGTGGGAAGAGAGGTTGAGGTAGGGGAAGCAGGCTTCTTGTCCATAGAGCTACAGTATATAGGTTCATATCCCCAAAATATTTATGCACATATTCTCATGCATTTCCTAACTTTTATGCATGGTTCTTTGGTGAAGGTCACAACAGGATAAAGCCAAGCTAATATCCATACTTGAGCTCTGAGCATACCTTACTTCCCAGAGTTGAGCCATTCTTGAGTCAGTTTTTAGTGCTGCAGGCCTGGAATGTTGTTCTGAGAAACTTTGAGCAATAAGAAGGACAGCAGTTGCATTCTTAACCAACAGTATGTCATCACCAGCCTTGTCTCCTGAGTGCTGATCATAGAGGTACAGAATCATGACAACAGTGTGAAGTACACCTTACTAATCATGAAAAGACTGGGAATGTTGGAATAGTGACAGTCTGATCTTAATAGAAATAAACAGAAGTAGAACACACAAACACATTAAGATCCTGCTACCTGCAAGCATTACCACTGTCTCTAAAGGAATCCTGGGAAATGTAATTTCTGGAACGTGTGGTGATTGCAGTCTTAATCTGCTGCTCCTTGTATTCTTGCTTCTGAATCCAAACAGTCTCTGATCAACCTGAACACTTTAGAAATTAATAGAAGATTTTCTCCTCTTCTGAAAGGAAAGCAGCCAGGTATGAGTTCAGGGTTTTTTTGCTCATTGGAAGTAATATGGGAGAGGGGAATCACAAAACAATGAGTTATGAATACTGTTATTTATTTTATTATTGATTGATTAATTTATTTCACAGATTTCACTTTCTGTATGCTGTGACCTGACTTTTCTTTATCTAGAAATTAATTTTTAATTCTATCTCCCTTTTTCCTTATGAGCCTTTCTCTATCATTCGCATCTTGGTTCTGGCAGCAAAATAATAAGTGATAAGGACTAGAGCTCAAGTATTCCATAAACCCAGCAATGTTTAACATTTAAAGGACTCTTGCTTCTTAACGGAGTCCCTAGACCATAACCTTTTCTTCTGAGGGACTTAGATTAATTACTTTTTATCAGAAGCTATTTTAGAAATCTGTCCACTGTTGAAAAGAAACTACAGGCATGTTCTCTCAAGCCAGTGGTTCTTTCCCCTTTTCCTCACACATTATGATCACTTTTTATTTATTTATTTATTTAAAAAGAAAGGGTACAGAGTGAATCAACTCTGTTGTTAAATAATGCAAAAATTCCCTGTAACAGCCACAGCTAACAGTTATCTGTCTGCACGTTTTTGGGCCAATTGAAGTTTCTTAGTACATTTCACAGGAACCCCCACAAAGAGTGTATTATTATTATTACCTTGCTCTTTTCCAAGATCAGGATTCAAAGTGCCTTACAAAACAGTTAAAAAAGGCATTGAACAGTCCACATGAGCCCCATTCTAACTGCAATCATGTTGTTGTTTTTTTAAAAAATAATGTAATTATACCTGTTTATGAGCATCCATTTTTGCATGTCTTGGCAATTGTGTGACTGGGCTGGTGCTGCCATCACACACTCTTCTGGACTCACCTTTAGTCTCACCACCCTGCTCTATGCCCTACTAAGCATGCCCCCCCTTTTTTTCATGCAATTCCAGAGCTCTGAAGGAAATCAGCCTGCTTGGGAATAGTGATGGGGAGGGGGGAGAGGATGGGATATTGATACTATGTGACTGCTAATAATGCAGCTGCCCTGGCAGTAACATTTCGTACCTGGGGACAATCATGATTGCAAGTTCATTGATGCGTTTCTCCCATTAATGACAAGGGACTTTCTAACTATGTAGATCAGGGGTAGGCAACCTTTCCCCTTTAATAATAATAATAATAATAATAATAATAATAATATTTATTTCTATATCGCCCTATGGTGAACCAATCTGCGCGGTTTACAACAATTAAACAGAACAATAAAGATAAAACAGTATATTCCCTCCCCCCCTTAAAACATTATTAAATCAGATACCAATTAAAACAATGACAGATTAATTAAAATATAAAAATTCAAATACAAACCGTTAAAAAAACAACAAAAAAACCCACCACTTCCATTTTTTTTTTTTTTTAGGCTGTAGAGGCACTGTAGAGGGGGAGGGGAGGAGAGATCCTGAGGCTGGGATATTTAGTCTGGGAAGGCTTGCCAGAAGAGATCCATTTTGACAGCTTTTTAAAAACTGTCCAGAGATGTTAACTGACGGATCTCATCCGGCAGGTCGTTCCAGAGCCTGGGGGCAACAATAGAGAAAGCCCTCTGGGAGGTCGCTGCAAGCCTCGATTTTTGAGGTTGCAGCAGATTCCTCCCAGAGGACCGGAGAACATGGGGAGGATTGTATGGGAGGAGGCAGTCTCTGAGATAGTTTGGACCCAAGCCATGTAGGGCTTTAAAGGTGATAACCAACACCTTGTACTGGGCCCAGAAACCAACAGGCAGCCAGTGGAGGGACCTCAAAACCGGAGTAATGTGGTCCCTCCGAGATGTTCCTGACACAAGCCTGGCTGCCATATTTTGGACCAGCTGTAGTTTCCAAACCAAGCACAAGGGTAATCCCATGTAGAGTGCATTGCAGAAGTCCAGACATGAGGTTACCAGCGCGTGCATAACAGTCTCGAGATCCCTTACTTCCAGAAAAGGGCGCAGCTGGCGTATTAGCCGAAGCTGATAACAGGTGCTCCTGACCGTCGCATTTACCTGATTTGTCATCAGGAGCGACGAGTCGAGGGGCACCCCCAGACTGCAAACACAGTCACTGGAGGAGAGTGTGACCCCATCCAGGACTGGAGGTTGCAACCCAATTCTTGGTTTCGGGGCCGCTACTGTGAGCACCTCCATCTTGTCCGGATTCAGTTTCAATCTGTTTTTCCTCATCCAGCCCATTACCGCCCGAAGACAGTCATTGAGAGAAGAGATGCCATTAGAATTCGAGGCCGACGAATGAGACACGGAGAAATAGATTTGGGTGTCATCAGCATATTGATAACGCCCAGCACCATAACTCCGTATAATCTCACCCAGAGGCTTCATATAGATGTTAAATAACATCGGGGACAAAATAGCTCCCTCTTGCTGGAACTACTGTCCCCGAGCAGCACCCTCTGGGACCTACCTGAGAGGAAGGACCGGAACCACTGCAATGCAGTGCCCCCGATACCTAACCCCCTCAGGCAGCCCAAGAGGATGCCATGATCTATTGTGTCAAAAGCCGCTGAGAGGTCTAGGAGCACCAACAGGGTTATACTACCCCTGTCGATGCTCAGACGCAGATCGTCGGTCAAGGCAACCATGGCAGTCTCAACCCCAAAGCCTGTCCTGAAGCTGGTTTGAAATGGGTCTAGATAATCGGTTTCATCCAAGACAGCTTGGAGCTGATGAGCAACCGCCCTCTCGATTACCTTGCTCAGAAACGGCAGCAATGACACAGGCCTATAATTACTCATATCCAGGGGGTCCAGGGAAGGTTTTTTCAGAAGCGTCCTAACAGCTGCTTCCTTCAAGCAAGGTGGAACATGTCCTTCCCTGAAGGATGCGTTGATGATATCTGTTAGGAATCTACTCACCGCATACCCCCCCTGGATGGCCAGCCATGATGGGCAAGGGTCGAGAGGGCAGGTTGTTTTTCCTCACCTTTCCAAGCAGCTTGTCCACGTCCTCGGTACTCACAGATTGCAGCTGATCCAGAATAATTTCATCGACCGAGTCACTGGACGCCCCACCTATAGACTCTGTTACAACTGTGGCATCTAAGTCGGCTCTTATCTGAGAGATTGTATCTGCGAAGAAGTTGCTAAACGCATCACAGCAGGCTGTTGTCAGGTTAAGCAGGGGATTTGGCACAGGGGGTGACTGCATCATCTCCCTTACCACCCTAAACAGCTCTGCTGGATGGGACTCTGCAGACCCAACGCATGCAGAAGAGAAAGTTCTCTTCGCTGCACGTATTGCCTCCCAATAGGAACAAAGAAAGTTCCTATGGCGAGTTCTATCAGATAAGAGTCGAGTCTTCCGCCACCTGCACTCTAGTCGTTGGCTAGTCCCTTTAAGGGCCGAGGGACTTCAGCTCCCAGAATCCCAGGAGCTATTGGCCAACATGGGACTATTGGCCAACATGGCTGAGGCTTCTGGGAGCTGAAGTCCCTTGGCTCTTAAAGAGGAAAGGTTGCCTACCCTGATGTAGATTATTGGGGTGAAGCGCAATGCTCCCATCCTTATTGTGCGATTGCGCAAAGATTATCAGATGACATCATGATTATCCTGTGATTATCCTGTCAATGAAGAGAAATAGTCCCATCATTTACCTCCATTTCTTAATAATGGGATAATCCATTAATACTGAAGTGAGAGGATAATTCCTCTTCATTGACAGGATAATCACAGGATAAGCGCAATGTGTTTGATAATCTTTGCACGATCATTCAAAATTCAAATTAGATTAATAATAATAATAATAATAATAATAATAATAATAATATTAATTTATACCCCACCCCTCTGTTAAAAACAATCAGGGCAGCGTACAACAGTTAAAATTACACCAAAAGTACAAACTAAAACCCCACAACCCCACCCTCCCCCTTAAAAAAGTATTAAACTTAGTCATATTAAAAATTGACATGAAATCTCAGGAAAGAAATTAAGATAATTAAAACAATTACAAACAAATACAAGCCGTGGGCAAGCCAAAAACAGAGAAAGGTAGGGGGCACAACATTAAAACATCAATATTAAAATATTAAGATTAAAACATACCTCATTAAAACACACACACATACATATGCACAAACATAACAATTATCAGTATCCATCACATTGTGTGACTTGGGCCTTATATAGTCAAATGTTGGTCAGAATAGAAAAACCTTTACTTGTTTGTGAAGAGGAAGTAGAGAGGGTGGCAGTCTAACTTCTCTAGAAAGGGAGTTCCAGAGCCTGGGGGTAGCCATTGAGAAGACCCTCTCCTGTGTTCCCACCAGATGTACCTGTGACGGTGGTAGTCCAAATGGTATGTAACCAAGGCATGTGATCATGACCCAATGAGGCTTCTGTAGGAATGAACAGAGCTTACACTCTACTTTTAACCATGCAAACATATTTCCAGCCACCACCAAACCTCCAGGCTCAGGGTTGAATCCAGGAATATGCCCAAGATACAAACCTGAGATTTCTATGGCTGCATAACGCCATCCAGTTGACTGAATCATTATTCACTGATCTGACCAGGAACCTTATATGGATTAAGCTTCAGTTTTTTCACCTTCTTCCATTACAGGTGCCAGGCACCAGTTTAGCATAAAAACCCCTTCTTTGGAACTGGGTGGAAAGGGAAATTAGAGCTGGGCACTATCAGCACACTGGTGGCACTTAATCAGGATGACTGTTGGAGGCTTTCTCTCTGATTAATGTACAGTTGGCCCTCTATATCCACAGATTTTTTATCTATGGATTAAACCACTCACAGTTTGAAAATATTAAAAAAAATTCCTAAAACAAACCTTGATTTTGTCATTTTATATAAGAGACACCATTTAACTATGCCATTATATTTAATGGGACTAGAGCATCCACAGATTTTGATATTCACAGGGGATCCTGAAACCAAACCCCAGCGGATACCAAGGGCCCACTGTATATGGTCTTCCAGATTATATATGGTGTGAATTCTCTTGGTTATTCCCAGAAAGAATAAACCAATTGAACTAGTTGTTGAATTCAATAATAAGTCGATTAAATCAATTGAATCAACATGTAGGTAAATTTCATTGATTCTGTAGGTTTCTTTTTGTTGGAATTCATAATAGTGTTCTAACCTAAGTGCCTTAAATGTGGCTTTCAGTGGAAGTGAATTTAGAATTCCCACATAACTTTGTAGTTGTGTATAGTCTTCAACCTCCCTTCAACTTTCCTATGTAGTTGTCATGACCCTGAGAGCTCTAATTAGATCCTTGAGCCAGAATGTTATCTCTAGAAGTTTCCAAGCTGTTAAGCTCTAAAACCTGAGTGAAATAATATCCTAGGCTTTCAAGAAAGTAACATAACTATGTCTTCCATTCCTTCCTTTCCATTTCATTGTTCTCCCCAAGGCGGGACTGAAAATAGCTAACAGAATAAAAAGAATTATAGCTAGAAACTTCCCTACCCCAGCCAGGTGCCTTCTGCATGTTTTGCATGTTGGTGATGGGTGTCATCACCAAGCACCAGCTGTGCTGGCTGGGGCTGATGGGATTTGTAGCCCACCAGTATCTGGAGGATCATACATTCTGCACCTCTGGCCTAGTTAGAAAGGATGGTAAATGTGTAGGAGTAATATTTAGTAGCTCTTTCCAAACAGGCAATTCTGTAGTCTGGGCTTAACCATATAGAAATATTCATCTGTGTGTGCCGTAGTATTAATTTCTTTCAGCTTTAATGCAGAGTATGTGAGTGAGAAAGAGTCTCTTCTTAGAAATCAGGCCCCAGTCCTGCTTTTTATGTGTGATGGGCTTCATATATGAGTACAGCATTATTTCTCCAGTCATTTTTAATGCCTTTCTTAATATACACTGACCTGTATGCTAGTAATGGTATTGTACCTATGTTCATTGATCTTGGGATGGATAGAGTAAAAGTTCAATTTAAAACTCTGTTTCCTCAAGCTCCTATGTCTGCTTCTTCCGGAAATAGGCTAATGGGCTTGGTGAGCCATTTTATGTCTGGACTAGCAGAGTTTATTATGTAATGACTGTGGGAATATGATTTTTAGGTGCCTCATTCACACAGAAGAAGCTGTTTTCCCTCCCCTTCCAAACAGATTCACAGGAGTAGCATAAAAAGGAATCTGTCTTCATCTCCTTCATTTGATATCCTTGTCATCAAAAAGTGCTGTCAGTTTTATTGATAGATCATGTAGTGTCTGGGCCTTTGTCCCAATATAATGGGTATCTTTACAGTGTTTCCATGAACTTTTCCAGGTATAAATGTATTGTAATAAAGCAGACAAAAATGATACAAAGGGAAGTATCTGCAAGAAGGTTGTGCATAGATCAAATGCGTGGATATGAAGAACGAATAACTGGGGGTGGGGGGATGGATGCCAGTGGGTAGATTATACTTGTCAAAATTTTCACAGAGAAGTTTCCGAAGATGTGACAATCAGTGCACATGAGAGCTAGATTCAATTAGCCACCTCCTTCCTAATGCTTTGCGGAGTATAATCATCCCCCCCCCCCAATTATTCATCCAAAAGAATCAGAATTTTTGAAACTGTAGAGCAAGGATGAGCAACTGTGGAAGGCTGGAGGAAGAATTAGCCTCCTAGGAGACCTTGGAGGGCTACATCTCTCTATACCTGCTCCAGTAAGCACACACACACGTGCCACCAAATTCCTCTGGGGACATGGAGGCATTTTCACCATGTGTTTGGTTTTGAAAAAGGTCTCTCCTGGGGCAAAGAGTACCACAAAATGTGGTGGAAATACACATGTTCCCTTGGGAATATTTTGTGGCATTTTTTTAAATGCAACCCCCCCCCCCAAAAAAAAACCCTCTGGGGCTCCAGGGGGGTTCGAAACATTATGACAATGCCTTCCATACTCCATAGAGTGCATTTAAGGGTAGTATGGAGCAGGAAACAAATTAAGCATGCATTTAAAAAAAATCTCTGGTGGACCGTAGGGTTACAAAAATGGCACTGTGAGTTGCTCACCCTTGATCTAGAGTAGTGGTTCTTAGGATTCACACTAGGATCACCAATAGTCATAGAATGATGTGAAGGCTCACAACAACAAATTAAACACCAAACAACTGGATGACAGTCACACAGAACATGGCATTTAAATGGAAAAAACAACAAGTCTAACAATTGTTTGATTTGAAATAGGTTTTCCAAGCAGCACTGAGTAGAAATCCAAAGCTTTTTCAAGTATGTAGAAAGATCTTGTAGCACCTTGCATGAGCTTTCATAGACTTCAGTCTACTTCCTCAGTACTTCCTCAGATGCAGCTGAGGAAGTAGACTGATGTCTATGAAAGCTCATGCTGCCAGTTTCTTTCTGTTATTCTCAAAGGTGCTACAAGATCTCTCTACACACTGATTCTATAGACTAACATGGCTATATCTTTGAATTCTTTTTCAAGTACTGATTTTACCATGAGAGTTAAAGTGAAATGGGGTAAAAAAAATTCCAAACAAAAAGAATTTGTGTTTTTAATAAGCTTCTTCCCTTAATTAGTGTCCCTCACTGGCTACATTTTTTTCCCAGCCAAGGTTGTGCAATCCACTCTGCCCCCTGCAATAAAAACAATTTCAGAATCAAAATAATGTGATTAATAATAATAATATATTTAGAGGAGATGATGATTGATGATGACATACCAACAAAGTAAGGAAGGACAATTCTATCTATGCATGTCTACTCAGAAGCAAGCCGTGTGGAGTTCAGTAGGACTTAACAGCTTTGAAATCATGATTGAGGTGTGTTAGATTCTCAGCATTTTAAAGTTTTCTTGGGGTGAGAATTGAAAAAAAAATTTGGAGGTTTTTTGGGGATCCACTTAGCAGGTTGCTAAGTGGATCCCTAGCGAATCTATAGCATATGCTTCATTGGAGCCTGTAGCAACAGAAGTCAGTCTCTCTTAGATATTTCCACTTACCCCAGAGGAGGCGAAGCCCTAATCACGCTGAATTGTTGGTGGTTTTGGTGGCCAGGAGCCTTTCCTGCCCAAATGCAGTTTACATACCCAACTGAGGAGGTACCATTTAGATATGATCTTTTTGTGGTTGTGATTGATGAGATGTGTCATACTTTCAAATATAGTTTATGAAACACAAAACCAATTGGGTCTTGTGTTCCATTTCTGTTAGTAGTGGTCTCATATGCAATATGTAGATAGAATTAAGATTGTGTTGCAGCTTGCATTTTATAATAGTGGTCTTGGGCCTCATTTACACTATGATTTAACCCAGTTTGCAAACCGGGTTATAGGTGCCTCATTCACACTCTAGTTGATTACACCCACAAGTGTGGATTCATGGGGGTCAATTGGGGGATTACACAATGGTATGCATGGATTTATTGGGTGACAAGGGAGATTACACCCTGGCATGCCTACATTCATGGGTGCCACGGGGGATTCCTCCCTGGCATGCATGGACCCATGGTTGCCATGAGGGGGATTCTTCAGTGCATGCCAGGGAAGAATCCCACCCATAGCACCCATGAATCCATGTGTGCCAAGGAAGAGTCCTCTGTGGCACCCATGAATGTATGCATGCCAAGGTGTAATCACCCATGAGAGCTCAAGCCCTCTCCAGGCTCAGCTGGGGAGGGTGAAACCCTCCTGCAATGATTTGGCAAATTTGGATCACCAAGAATCTTGTATAATTGAACATCCCCAGGAATTATACCTGAAGGGTATGAAATGATCAAACACTAAGAAATATAAAGATAGTTATTGTTATTGTGTCCTCCCAGAAGTAATAAAGGCTGTCTGCAGTCTAGCCGTGGGGAAGAAGCTACACTGAACACATGGGGGGGGGGACTTGTAAGTGCACATTGTGCTTCTAAGAGTCTTCATATTTAAAAATATTAGAATAATAATGGATTGGAGAAGTATTTTGCCCTCCCTTACTACTAGGCAACATTGATAAGAACATCCTGCCAAAGTTGAGCCCCTGCACCTTAAAAACAGTTCCAAGGTTTCCACCCCAAGAAACAGTTCCACCCCAAGAAACAGTTCATTAGTTACACTTATTCTCCATTTTAATTTTAATAAGTTCAAAGCAACATAAATGTCTGTTTCCTTATTTTTTCTTCACAATAACACAGTGAGATAGGTTAGAGTTAGACTTTGTGATTGGGCCAACATTATTATGAAGTTCTCCTGCTGGGGATGACTTGAATCTCCCATGTCCTAATTCACTACTCTAAGCACTACTATCTAGCTCATGGGTAGGCAACCTTTTTGAGCCAGGGGGCGGGGTGCTGTCCCTCAGACAATTGGGGGGCTGAAGCACCAAAAATAAATAAATAAAAATATTTTTAATAAAATATATATATGCATGCACTCTCTCTCAGCTCCAGAAAAGCCATGTCAAAACCCTTGTGGAGATTTTGCCAAGAAAACCCCAAGAACAAGTAATAACAACAATAATCAATATCATCATGGTGGCGGTGGCGGTGGTGGCAGGACCGGCCTGGGGCCAGTCCAAAGGCCTCGGGGGGCTGCGTCCGGCTCCTGGGCCTTAGGTTGCTTACCCCTGATCTAGCTCTTTAGAGATCTTTAAAATGCTAGCAATTACATGGTTTGGAGGATGTCATGTGTTGGTTTATTTGGACTTTCTGAAGTGTTTTACTAGATCCTCTTGCCTAACTCAGCAATAATGAGAACAGAAGGATAGGATTGGAGTAATAACCCTTCAATAAAGGGTTATAAGACATTAGGTCATCTGATAATGTATATTGGGACTGCTGCTTTATAACCTGTCCATAATTGATCTGCAATTAAGAGTGGGGAGTGATATGACCACATTTGCTGATGACACTAAATTATTTAGAATTGTGAGTCAAAAAGGGATTGCCAGAACTCCAAAACAATCTCTCCAAGCTGAGTGAGCAGGAGGTGAAATTTCAAATGCTTTTCAGTGTAAGTTAAAGTTCAGTTAATGCAATTAAAATCTATTTATCCTTGTCATCAGAGTGAGGTGAGATTTTCCAGGTGCTGAGACAGTGTCTGGATGCTTTAACTGGCTGGATATGGGCCAGGAAAGTTGGATATATTATCTGTCTGTACTGACAAGACAAAAGCTCCATTGATGGGTGATGTCTAGGTTCAGCAATTGGGTCTACAATTTGCTCTGTATAGTGTTGCATGCTCCTGAAGGAGTTGGCACAAAGTTGTCCTGGATCCATCTTTCTTGCTGGCAGCCCAACTGGACTGGAGTGTATGAAGAGCTGAGAGAAGCCACCAGCTGTGCCTTTCCTGAACAGGGATGACCTGCCCACTGCGATAAAAGAAATAAGTAAGTTCTCATAGGAGAAACATTCCAAATATGTGCCACCATGACATTAAAAAAGTTTCTTTGCTGGTCAACTGATCAGCTGATCTTAGGTTGCTAGAGGCCCTGATGAACAGTGTGAGATGATTTATTGGAATAGTTTGGCAAATTCATGTGGAAGAAACTGACACATCTGTTTCTTGCCTCTCTTTTGTCAAAGAATTGATGTCTGAGAGCACCTTTCATCCAACACCCCCCCCCCCCCCGCCTTTATGGGCAGCATAGGAATTCACTGGTGTAGAAGGATTCTTAGGGGCAAAACAGACTGGCTCTAAATGCTGGCATTGGGATGAAGTGAGGGCATGGTGACCGCACACCCCAACGCCAGCATCATGCTGCCCACCCAACTGCACAGCGGGTGGCGTTTCTGCATTTCTGCAGTGCAGCATTTAGATGCACTGCGCTGTGCTGCAGAACCCCTCCAAAAATGCTGCCGTGGCAGCAAAGGCACCTTTTTCCCGGCGTGAAAAGGAGTGGCTTTATGATGCTCCTTTTTGCACTGGGAAAATGCCAGGCTCAGGGCATGGCGTGTGGTTACCGCATCCCCAGCCATGCGAGGAAAGAGGCAATGACATTTCTGTACAGCCCCTTAGTGAAAGAAATAAAACAACAGAACCTGCAAGTTTCTGTTCTGGGCCCAGTGCTATTCAACATCTTTATCAATGATTTGGACGAAGGAATAGGGGGCATGCTTCTCACATTTGCAGATGACACCAAATTAGGAGGAATAGATAATACCCCAGAAGACAGGATGAAAATTCAAAATGACCTTAATAGATTAGAAAGCTGGGCCAAAGCTAACAAAATGAATTTCAACACGGAGAAATGTAAGGTATTGTACTTAGGGCCAAAAAATAAATAAAAATGAAGATGATATAAGATGAGGGACACCTGGCTTAACTAGACTACATGTGAAAGGGATCTAGGAGTCCTAGTGGGCCACAAGTTGAACATGAGTCAACAGTGTGATGCTGCAGCTAAAAAGGCCAATGCAATTTTAGGCTGCATTAATAGAAGTATAGTATCTAGTCAAGGGAAGTAATAGTGCCACAGTATTCTGCTCTGGTCAGGCCCCACCTGGAATATTGTGTCCAGTTCTGGGTACCACAATTAAAAAAGGATGTTGAAAAACTGGAGCGTGTCCAGAGGAGGGTGACTGAAATGGTGAAAGGTCTGGAAACCCTGCCCTAAGAGAAACGACTTAGGGAGCTGGGTATGTACAGTCTGGAGAAGAGATGGTTAAGAAGTGATATGATAGCCCTCTTTAAATATTTGAAGGGATGTCATATTGAGGAGGGTCTAGCTTGTTTTCTGCTGCTCCGGCTGCTCTAGGAAAAGAGATTCCACCTCAACATTAGGAAGAACTTCCTGACAATAAGAGCTGTTTGACAGTGGAACACTCTCCCTCAGAGTGTAGTGGAATCTCCTTCTTTGGAGATCTTTAAACAGGCTGGATGGCCATCTGTTGGGGATGGTTTGATTTTGAGTTCCTGTATGGCAGGGGGTTGGGCTGGATGGCCCTTGTGGTCTCTTCCAACTCTATGATTCTATGATTCTAACTAGCATTATTAACAAATTATGTGTTCTTTTTATTGTTCTGAAGGGAAAAAAACTCATTCTGCAAAGTTTGTGTGTTTGTCAATTTTGTCCATCTTTATCTCAAGTATTTAGACCTTGTGTAATCTTTATCTACCTAGTCATCCTAATATATACAGTGTAAGAGTGCCTCTCCCAATCTGTTGTAATCCAATCTCTCATCATCCCTGATGAGGTTGATAGAAGTTGAGAAATCTCCATCATCCCTGATGAGGTTGATAGAAGCACTTCTGGAGCACGTATGGTTGAGCAGGCTGCCTTAAGAAATTAAGAAGCTGTTTTATACCAGGTCAATATATTTGTTCATTAGCCTGGTACTTTTTGACTGGCAGCAGGTCTTTAGATATTCAGGCACAAGTCTTTTCCATCATTTGGTACCTGTTCACATTTTTTTTTTTTTTTGGAAAAGAGAAGAGATCCAAATATGGAACCTAAAGCGTATGCAGAGCATATAATAATAATAATAATAATAATAATAATAATAATAATAATAATAATAATGTATTTATAGCCTGCCTCTCCCTGCGGATCGAGGCGGGTTACAAAAATTAGGAATAACAATAGCATATAATATACAATTAAAACCAGATTTCTAAATAACCCTTACCCCAATCCCCCTCCCAATCATAAAAAAGAAAAAGAAACAAGCTAAAAATAATAACAATATAAAATGAATAGCAATGTAAAATACTAATTAAAAGCAAAGGAAATAACAAATTACCTAAAATTAGAGGTAGTTAGAGGCGAAACATTATCTTTTTTGGGGTAGATGGGGGATATCGATATCAGTGGAGCGGAGGCTAATCTGGAAAGGCCTGCCAGAAGAGATCTGTCTTAACAGCCCTTTTAAATGCTTCTAGAGTGGTAATGTGAAGGATCTCCTCTGGCAGGCCATTCCATAACCCAGGAGCGGCAGATGAAAAGACCCTCTGGGTAACCACAATCAATCTGGTCTTCTTAGGCTGCAGCAAATTCTTCCCAGAGGACCTAAGTGTGCGGGGTGGATTATATGGAGGAAGGAGTTCCCGCAAGTAGTCTGGACCTAGGCCATGTAGGGCTTTAAAGGATATAACCAACACCTTGTACCGTGCCCGAAAATGAATTGGCAGCCAATGGAGAGATTTTAAAACAGGTGTTATATGGTCGGCTCTGGATGTACCTGCGACCAGCCTGGCTGCCATATTTTGCACCAATTGAAGTTTGACACAAGGGTAGCCCCATGTAGAGTGCGTTGCAGAAAAGGTTACCAGCGCATGTACCACTGTTTCTAGGTCTCCTGGCTCCAGGAAGGGTCGCCGCTGGCATATCAGCCAAAGTTGATAACAGGCTCTCCTGCCCGTCGCGTCTATCTGAGGTGTCAACTGGAGAGACGAGTCCAGGAGCACCCCCAAGCTGCGAACACAGTCCTTCAGGGGAAGAATGACCCTGATCTACCACTGAATGATAATTACTTCCCCCTGTGTATTTGGTCATCTTTGTAGCTTTCCTTCAAATTATTTTCCTTCTTGCCATCAGCCTACATTGTGAAGAAGTGGTTGGAATATGGTGCCTCGAAGTAATGGAGTCTCCATCTTTGGAGGTTTCTAAGCGGGGGCTGGATGGCCATCTGTCAGGCGTGCTTTGATTGTGTGCTCCAGTATGGCAGGGGATTGTAATGGGTGGCCCTTGTAGTCTCCTTCAGCTTTATGATTCTATGAATAATGAAGTTCTCTAGATGCTTTTAGACTGCTGCTCATAATTGGTGATGCTGGCTGGGATTTGTAGTCCAACAACATCTGGAGGGCTATGTAATTCCTTATTAGTGCTCAGTGGGCATTAGATAACAATTAGATAGGGATTTCCAGTCTTGTGTGTCATGGCCCCATTGGATAAAATCCAGAATTGCATGGCACACTTAGCCCATATAATGATGTATGTGGCTCAGTGCAATATGTGTGCCTTAAAACTGTTTAAGTTCAGTTCTCCTCTTAGTAGCATAACTCCCCTAGAGTAACTTGAGACCTAAATACGTGAGAAAAAGATCACATCATCACATATCAAAACCAATCAAGAGTGTGTAGTCTGAATACTTACTTACTTTTGAAAAGAATAAAGGAAAACATCTGTTTTTCCTTCAAAATATTTGTCAGTAATGCTGGCTGTTTTATTTCTTTCAGCAAGAATCCTTCCCCAGTGGATTACTGTGCTATGCATAAAAATGTTAGCTGAGCAGAATTCCTTTCTGCCATGGGCTTTAATGTTTTCTTGTTCATTATCAAATACAACTATATTTGAAGCCTCTGTGTGTGTGTGGATGAAAACATATGTTCTAAGTGTAAAGAGAAGAGGCTGTAACTTGAGGGAGTCTGAAGACAGATAATCTATATCCCCCCCCCCCAAAAAAAAACAACCAACAACATTGAAGGTCATAGGGTGGTACATATGATTCATGTTTGTTTGTTGTCTGTCATTATTAACTATGTACTATATTGTACTTTGAAAACTAGTAAACACTTTTAAAGTACCTTATAGTCTTTGTATTCTGGTAACAAGAACCTCTATAGTTTTTCAAGAGCTTGTTTGGCTACCAGTATTTGTATTGCGCTCTTTGAGATGTTTAATAGAGGGCTTTCTGTGGATGCCTCCATCATCTTGACATGAGATGAGTGGTTTCTGTAGGAAGGATATTCCCAACAATGGTATCCAGTTTGGAATATTCCCTCCAGAGAAACCTGCTTGGCGATAGGTAAAAACCTCAATTTCATGGGTTTTGAAGCTAATTTTTCCAATTTTAATGCTGCTGACTTGAGTCTTATGTGGTGTTCTTGTTATTTATGTTCTCAGTATTTTAATCCTGCTCTTCAGAACAAAAGCTCATATTGATTGTTAAAAATAAACCCTTAAGTGTTCTCTGTATATACACTTTAATGGCTTTATTCTAATTGTAAAGTATCTTTGAGTTGTCACTGACAAGTAAATTAAAGATACAGTGGGCCCTTGGTATCTGCTGGGGTTTGATTCCAGGACCCCTTGAGAATACCAAATTCCATGGATACCCAAGTCCCATTAAATACAATGGTGTAGTAAAATGGTGTCCCTTATATAAAATGGTAAGATCAAGGTTTCCTTTTTGGAATTTATATATTTTTTAAATATTTTCAAGCCTTGGATGGTTGAACCAATGGATACAGAGGACCAACTGTATTTCATAATAGTGACAAAAAATTGCTTTTATTATAAATAGGGGTTTTCTTTCTCAGGGTTGAAGAATCTGTGTCCCTCCAGATGTTCTAGAGCAGGCAACCTTTTCCCTTTAAGGGCTGAGGGACTTCAGCTCCCAGAATCCCAGGAGCTATTGGCCAACATGGGACTATTGGCCAACATGGCTGAGGCTTCTGGGAACTGAAGTCCCTGGGCCCTTAAAGGAGAAAGGTTGCCTACCTCTGTTCTAGAGTATAGCTCCCATCAGTTCCAGGCAAGATGGTCAGTGGTCAGATGATGGGAGGTATAGTCCATTGACAGCTGAAGCACTATAGAATCATTGCTTCTGCGGTTTGTCACCTTTCTTCCAAAACCTATTGTCTACATCCAGTCAAAATATTCTGGCCAGTGGATTACTAGTCATTCTGGAATAGAAATAGTAGTCCCAGCTGTTGCTGTTCTTCCCAATGTTGCCTGATGTTGACAAAGCCTGCTATCAGATTGCTTCCCATTAGGTGCCAGAGGAATTTAGCTGTACCAGATTGCTATCCTTTAACACCCAACCTCTTAGCTACTATTTAATGACAATGAGTGCCCGTGGCAATAGATGATTTCATACTATTTTATCTTCCTTTATGTGGCACAGCAGCTGTACAGAGGGTGATGTTGCAGCATTTGTTTTATATCAACCACCTTGGTCCTTTCAATTTCTCTCTCTCTCTCTGTCTCTCTGTCTCTCTCTCTCTCTGTATGTGTGTGCATTCACTTCCCAGTCCTACATCTTTGGTCTGCGTGAGTCTCAATATAGCAAATGTACCTTGTAAAGTTGTCAGATCCCAGCATGGGAAGGATAATTTGTCTTTAATGGCTGCATAGAAGGAAAGGCACAGTATGGCATTCTCATGGACAAATTTCAAATACTTGGTGAGACTAATTAATCTTTCTGAGAATGCTCTTGCCAACAGGAACCAAAACTCCAAGTCTCCCGTGAGAATTGAAATCAGCAGAAAGTAGTTCAGGTTAGTTCATATTTGATACTAGTTTAATAATTTAAACAGATGTCCATGGGTGAGGGTTGTTTTTTGTGAGTTTTTTTTTTTTTTTTTTTACTCTGGCTCCTAGTTAGTGCAGAGTAAAAGAAGATTTTGAGAAAAGCACACAAGTACTATACCAGTTGTTAGGACAGAAGGCCTATAACTCATGGAGGGACCACATATGTTCTGTGTAAAGGACGTTCTGGGTTGAGTTCTGGCATCTTTCATTTAAATCCTTTTTGGAGTAAGTTAACTGATGGCTTGATAAAGCAGAATTGGGGTTTTTCAGGGGGCTTGCCACTCTGTTCTTCTGATCACTGTATTTTACTCCACTGAGAGAGAGAGGAATGCAGATTGAATTGTCCTCATGTTTCTGGGGAAAGATCACAATGATTGCCTTTCTCTTCTGTAGGGGAGGTCATCCACATCCTTGAATAACATCCAGGCTGTTGGCCTATGAAGCTAAGAAAAATAAAAAATAAATATGAATTACTGTGTTGGGCTGTCAACAAGACCTATTTAGTACAGCACTCTCTTTTTAATGAGACCTAGTCAAATACCTTTGATTTTTTTTTGGCATTTTCCACCAGATTTGTGTCCTAGCATCTGTTTAGCTAAGAGAAAGGGCTGTCTGTTCTCTTACCACTCTGATAATCTTTCCCCCCCATCCCCTGTGAATGCATAAATGTAAGCAGTTACATCATATGTGTATCTCTTAGCCAGTATGAACACATTGCAAGGTGCTGCTGTAGCCAAACAAGCCAAACAAGCCTGGTCAGAATTATATGTTTCCAGCATCCTTTGGGAATTCTGCAGTGGATATTAGATGCTGCAGTTTAGTAGCAGAGTTCATGCTTTGCCATGTAGACATTCTCTCATTTCTATGGCATCTGTCTTCAGGTAGAACTGGGAAACACTCAAGCCTGAAACCTTGGATAGAGACTGTTAGGTATTTTAGACAAGGGCTAGGGCAGGGGTAGGCAACCTTTCCCCTTTAAGGGCCGAGGGACTTCAGCTCCCAGAAGCCTCAGCCATGTTGGCCAATAGTCCCATGTTGGCCAATAGCTCCTGGGATTCTGGGAGTTGAAGTCCCTCGGCCCTTAAAGGGGAAAGGTTGCCTACCCCTGGGCTAGGGAATGTTTGGCCTTCTAAAGGTTGGTGGGCAGTAACTCCCATTATCTTGCACAATTGGCTATGCTAGCTAGGCTGATGGAAGTTGCAGTCTGACATATAATAAGATAGGTGGAACAATGCTCTTACTTGGTATAAGATGGCTTCCTGTGTTTAGATTTCATTGCACATATAGGGTGTCTGAAAATAACCTTTACCATTTCAGTTCTATATAAAATTTAAATTTAAATCTGAACGCAGGAAGCTTAGACACTGCATAGCGCGGTATGAAGCAGTATATAAATGAAGCTGTTTTGCTTTGCTTTAAGTTACAAAGATAATTTTCACACACCCTGTGCATTAGCATGGAAAGGGGGGGGGGGGTTCAAAGAAGCAAGTTTTAAAACTCTTGCTTTACTTTAAGAAGCATTTGATATACAGTACTGGCATTTTGGGGATTATTTCCTTTTTCTATTTTGAAACACTGTGCAGGTGTTGGTTGCAGGTACACATCAAAACAAGATCCTTGCCTAAAACCCTGACAACTAAAGAGCTTCTGCCTGGTTGCATTTTTAAAAAAATTCTCATATTTCTCTTTTCCTTTTCATTCTCCAACAACCATGGAGGAAATCATTTCAGAAAGGGGATGGCGAGTCCTACAAACAGTGATCTATGCAAAGATTTTTTAATCAGTTATGTCAATCAAGCTGGTCTCTGTGGTAACTTACTGTGGGTCTTCCACAATAAATACAGGTCAAGCAATCAATAAAGCATAATCGGTTTTCTCTCTAGCTGGAAAGTAATATAATTTGGGGTTTCTGGGTATGCTGAACAGCAAGATCAAAAGCAAGTGTTGAAGGTTTTTATTTATTTCATTTTTTTTTATTTTTTTTTTTTAGTGGAGGGACGAAACACTAAATCTCTTTAATCTTAAAACAAATGAACAGGATTCAGAATATGGCTGATTTCAACACCAAGCCTTTATAAGCTATTTGAGCAGAACAAGGTCTGCATTAAAATCATGCTTTTTTAAATATATATATATATATATATATATATATATATTCTATTGTTAATATTCTGCTTTTATTATAAATATATTCTAATTATGTATCAAATATGCTTACTGTAGAGAATTACATCTCAGAGTATTATACTATTATTGAACACTGTTGTATATTGCAACTATCTCACCTCTGTATCAAGCAGTTTCAGGTGGCAAAGTATTGCACCAGTTTCTCCTCCCTATAACTCTGTGAATGTGATCATGCGAACGAAATGACCAGGCCCTGATCATCTGGCAAGGTTCATTCTAGTGGGGATTGGAACCTGTCTCTCCTGCCAATTTGAGAGATTGATTCTCTATCCACTGCATACCATTGACTCATACCAAGAGATGACTGATGCTGGATCTGATCCAAGGCCTAACTGGTACAACCTTCTGTTTACATAGTGGCAACCCATAAGCCCACATGCAGGAAATGACTGCAAGAGCACTTGACCACTCATGTTCCCCGATGATGCGGAAATACATGGTATGCTAAACACTATTCTACATAGTCGAGTTTGGATTTTTGTCTCATTTCTGGTGGCTTTTTCATTTTGGGGCATCTTCAACAGATATTTGAATTTTACAGGTATTGGATTGGTGATTTGGGCAGCGCTCTAATCAACATATGAAATTTTCATGAGTTATTGTGTTAGACCTGTACATGACTTCATTGATGTAACAGTGCCATAGATTGCCATTTGATATCACTCTATTAAAACTTTTGTTGTAATATTGAGTTGCTCTGCACTGTCTCTGGTTGGAAAGAGCTGAAATCATGGAGTATTATTGGACTCCCAGTAGAAAAAAATCTGTTGCCCTGATGTTGCAAATCAAATAGGGATTTTATGGAAAATCTGAATATCAGTTTGATGGCACTTTGGAAGTGTTTGCCCTTATGGAAAACTATGAAGTTCAGAGGAATGGCACCAGCTGAATATGACACACACACACACACACACACACACACCAGGTCATATTCATTTTTTTGTAGGTATGACTGTTTTTATGGGAGCTTGAGACTGCACTGAGAACTTTGGTATGAATTGTAAAACCACTGAGGGGAGTATATCCCATCTAAATAATAATAAGCACAGTGTGCTTTCCAACAAAAGATGTGGTGGAGTTAGATGCAAAGAATGAAGAATAGAATGAAAGTAATTAGTAGTGTTACTTTGTAAATTTTATTTTCCACTCTCAGAGTTCATGTATTGTTATAGCACAGCCTCCTTTATGCCTGGATGTGTTGTACTACTCCCATCATCCCCAGTCATGATGAGGTGGTGACCATGCTAACTAGGCATGAGGGAACTTGTAGTCCAGACAAAAGAAAGGAATGA
Organism: Phrynosoma blainvillii; assembly: GCA_026167975.1. Taxonomy (NCBI): domain Eukaryota; kingdom Metazoa; phylum Chordata; class Lepidosauria; order Squamata; family Phrynosomatidae; genus Phrynosoma; species Phrynosoma blainvillii. The sequence continues at coordinate 302,478,730 of JANUYF010000004.1, forward strand.
AAAATCCTGTTCTGATCTAAGAGAGAGAGAGAGAGAGAAAAACCTTTAATGTTCATAAACATTCAGCATCTTGTAGAGACCACCACTATTTCTTCATGAGGTGAAGCCCTTTCAGAACCAAATACACCAACTATTAAACATGCAGGATTTTCCTTCTATCTCATTGTGAAACAGACTTTCTCAAACATATATGTTTCTCTGAGTAATGATAAAATGTCAAAGCAGTTTACCTATAAAAATGCAAAATATAAGGACTCATAAAAACAATTACAGTCACCCCTCTGTTTCACTGACTTGGTGTCCACTTCCCTCACCCATTTGTGGGCAGCAAACAGAGGGACAAAATGGAGCACACACCACCATTCAACCAGTGGAGCTTAAATATTTGCGATTTTCCATTTTCGCGGAAGGGGCGGTGTCCGGAATGGATCCTCTGCGATAACGAAGGGGCGACTGTATGTTAAAAACCTAAACATTCCTCAAATCCAGGCAACAGCAAGAGGACATACTACAGTCTGTTCAGCATAAACAGATTCTAAAGGGCTTCTCAGCAGCATCAATGGCCGGATTTCTTAACATTTCTTATGTGTCTATAAGAAATGGAGAAACCAGACATCATTTTTGGGTATTGTTTCAGTTTTCTTGTTCAACACTCTCATTCAGATTAAAGCAACCATTATTATAGTGGAAGATGCTGTCCACATCTCCTAGGTGTTACCTGTTATGCAGATGATCCTCATGGCTGCATCCCTAAATGGTACAGTCCTTGGAGGTCCATACCATGTGAATCAGTAACTCCCAAACAGTCTTATTCAAATCTGCAAGTGTATTTTAGAATATCCTTTGGGCATTGTTAATAATTTATACAGCAGCTCTTGTCTGCAGAATTCTTTTATAATCGGCTTTGCCACAACCTCATGTATGTGGGCATTGATGGCACTTAAACCAATCTAAATATCTCATCTGTGTTGCTTTTCATTGCTTGGAGAGTGCTGGGGGTAACACAAGTTCTGATTTTTTTGCGTGTTCCCATCTTTAAGCAAAGCCAGACAGCTATTTCAGCTCTCTGAACACCCTCCTGAGCCCTTAAAATGTCTGCGGAAAACCATAAAATGAGATATAAATCTTTTCAATGCATGCGTACCCCCTAAAGGGCACATTACTAGATTCATTTTTTTTTAAAAAAAAAGCACAATGTGCTTAGCTCTGAGGATATTAAACAGAGTGTTCTTGTATTAATTCCATATAAACATGGGCACCTGTAGTTTTGATCATGGAGATACCTAGAGAAAGCACATGATAGATTAGGATGGTTTGTCTTCTCTGGTATAAAGATATCTAATCCCCAAGGAAGACTGGTTTCTGATACAATGGGCAGTTTTCAAGTGATGCTGAGGAGCACAGTTTGAATAGTTCAGCATTGTTCAGCTTCAGCCCAAACTGGGCTCTGAAGAGGACAAAAGCAGCACTGTGTACAAAGGCAGGCTTTGAAACACTTCATTGACAGTGAACAGGGAGGGCAGCAAGAGTGTTTGTTCTTACTTTCGGATCTACTTGTTTCAGTACCCCATGTGATGCAATTCCTTGGGATTTTCAGATTGTCAGTGGGTTGTGATGCAGTTGAACATCTTCAGACTTTTTGAATCAAGAAGGTACTTCATGCACTTTTAAACTGGGTGTAGGACACTGTATATGAACATTTATTTATACAAACATATCTCAGTTAACAAACCCTCTGAAAAAAAAAGCTTATTTTTACAGATTCTTTTCTATTGCTCTCTAGCCCCCACATTCTTCCTTGTCCTCTATATAACTGGAAAATGTTTAAACAACCTTTTGGATTAGGAGAACATTGAATAAAGACTAGAAAAACACAGACTCCATTCTGGAACCCCCCCTGTGAAAACGGAGATTAGAGAATATTCAAGCCCCGTAGGCTTGAATGGGGTGTGCCCTCACAGTCGTGCCCCATTGATTTAAACCAGGGGTAGGAAACCTTTTTGAGCCGGGGGCCGAGTTGCTGTCCCTCAGACAATTGGGGGGCCGAAGCACCAAAAATAAATAAATAAATAAATAAAAATATATTTTTTTAAAAAATTAAAATATATATATGCATGCACACTCTCTCAGCCCCAGAAAAGCCATGGCAAAACCCCTGTGGAGATTTTGCCAAGAAAACTCCAAGAACAAGTAATAACAACAGTAATCAATATCATCGTGGCGGGCAGCGGGGGGCATCGACAGGACCGGCCTGGGACCAGTCCAAAGGCCTCGGGGGGGGGGCGCATCCGGCCCCCGGGCCTTAGGTTGCCAGCCCCTGATTTAAACGGAAGTTGCCACTCTGTGAATATATAAAACTGCAGACTTGAAGTCCGCGAGAATGGAGGGGTGACTGTGAAATATATTCAAGAAAATGTGTTCATATGTTTATTTCCCTCCCTCTGTTATTCCCATTCCATTTTCACCCTATATGGAGAAAACATTGGGTCCCCCCTCTTTGGCATAATTTTCAAAACTGTATTTCTATTTTATTGTAATCTCACCTTTCTCTCTGTTGGGACCAAAAATGCTAAAACTAAGCTGAAATATGAAAACCTTCTAATTAAGCAAGTTATCATATTGAAATGCCATTTTTTTAAAAAAAAAATGGTAAAATCATATAAAAACAGTACAATCAAGTTAAAAATAGATCACATATATCCCATAAAATGACTCCCTGCAACTAATTTATAATTAAATGTATGTTTGAATAGAATGCTGATTGATTACTTTTGGAACCCTGACAGCACAGTGGTTAAATGCTGGTATTGCAGCCACAATGTTGTGAATTCAATTCTAGAGGTATTGACACAGCCTTCAATCTTTTCTTAGGTCAGTAAAATGAGCACCCAACTTGTTGGGGGGAATTGGCTTACAGATTGTAAACTGCTTAGAGAGTGCTGAGTTCACTATTAAGTGGTAAATTCTATTGCTTGCCAGCAAAAGACAATGGCGGGGGGGGGGGGGGGGGGAGCCCAGCCTCCCATGGAAGGGAATCAGCACCTGGAGAGTTGCCACCAAGAAGGATCTCTCATGTAGGCTCCTCACCAGAAAAGCATGTGATGGTAGTGGAACCAAGAGAAAGCCCTCCCCTGAGGATATTAAGGCTCTGAGATGTTCACATAGTTGTTATTGCTGTGTGCCTTCAAGTCCTTTCTGACTTAGGCTCAGTCATGGGGTTTTCTGGGGCTGAAAGTGAGTGACTCACCAAGGTCACCCAGTGGGCTTTGATGGCCAAGTGGGAAATCAAGCCATGAACTTCAGAATTATAGCCTAATATCAAACCACTACACCACACTTGCATCATTTAGAGTAGGGGTAGGCAACCTTTCCCCTTTAAGGGCTGAGGGACTTCAGCTCCCAGAATCCCAGGAGCTATTGGCCAACATGGGACTATTGGCCAACATTGCTGAGGTTTCTGGGAGCTGAAGTCCCTCGGCCCTTAAAGGGGAAAGGTTGCCTACCCCTGATATAGAGGAAACAATATTTTTGATAGTCTGGATCTAAGCCTATAAGTCAGGGGTAGGCAACCTTTTTGAGCCGGGGGCCGAGTTGCTGTCCCTCAGACAATTGGGAGGGGGGCGCGCGCGAAGCATCATAAATAAATAAATAAATAAATAAATTTTTAAAAAAATAAAAAAATATGCACGCACACTCTCTTAGCCCCAGAAAAGCCATGGCAACCCCCCTGTGGAGATTTTGCCAAGAAAAAAACCCCAAAACAAGTAATAACAACAATAATCAATATCATCATGGTGGGCGGCGGGGGCAGTGGCGGCAGGACCGGCCTGGGGCCGGTCCAAAGGCCTTGGGGGGCTGCATCCGGCCCCTGGGCCTTAGGTTGCTTACCCCTGCTATAGGTCATGATAAGCACTTTGAATTGTGCACAGGAATAAATCAGTAGCCAGAGAAGCTGTTTCAACAAGGGAGTCATACACTCCCTGTTTGACCTCCCTACTCAGCTGGAGCACAAACATTACTCCCCACCCACACCATTGTGCACACGCTAGAACCAACTTAGGAAAATTCTTGTGACAACTTTTAAATGGCAGTCGTTGCTTTGACCATTCCCTCCCCAGTACTACCTGAGGCAGATTGTTTCACCCTACTGCTTCTCTACACTGATCTTGCATTCCTGTTACTCTGCCAATTGCATTATCAGTGATGTATTCAGATCGAGTCTCAAGTCCTTGCAAGATCCTTTTAAGTAAAGTCTCAAGTTGAGTCTCAAGAGAGGTTAGGCAAAGGACTGAACATCTTGGTTGATTATTGGGGAATCTTGGAAATCTAGGGAGGGAGCTGGCGGAGTGTCAATGAGGCAAAAGAAAGGGTGAGGAGGAGTCCACAAGGTTGTACATTGACTACAGAGATGCTAACTTAAGTAGCACATTCTGAATGTGTCAGGAGAAGGGAAGACTGTCATGGACCATGTGTGGTTGGTGTGTGTGCGTGTTTCTGATGGGTGGGGGAAAGAAAAGAAGGATCCAGGTTGTTGAAGTAGATCAGTGGCACCAAGAGTACTAGAGGGGAGAAAGAGTGTATAATTATTTCATTTGGGTTGAGAAAGAAGCAGAAGGGATATGAGAGCAAATGGGAAAACTAAACTCGAGGTTGGGCTTGAGATGGTGTTTAGGGTCTGCTTGACAGCCTGTGAGAAATGCTTCCTGCGCTCTAGGTGCAAGTCTTGCCTGCTGCTTAGGAAAAGCTCTAAAGGATCCTTGCACATCAAGCCTGTTGCTGAACTCATTTGTTGTGTTCCCCTCTGAGAAAAGTTTCCCTCATTCTCAGGGGTGAGTCTTGCCTGTGGCTAGGAAATGCTCTAGAAGACTCCTCCTCCACCCTCTCCTCCTCTAAGGCCAGCAAATCATTACCTAAAAAATTGCATGTCTCAAGTTGACCTGAGTCAGTGCTTTATTTATGGCAGAGTTTAGTCCAAGTCAAGTTGTTGAAACAATTCAAGTCCAAGTGAAATGACTTGAGTCTACATCACTGTCCATTAGTAGCCCTGAATGTTTCTTTTGCTTATTTATGATGGAAGGATGGGGATGTGAAATGAATGAATGTAGCAATAAAAACACATTTTTTTCCCTAACTGGAGCATCTTAGCCCCTGGACAATTTACTTTCTTCACAACTTAGGCACTGTAGTTAGGAAGGGAGAACATGTTAGCAAAATCACATTGTTGGGCATGCTTTGCTCCTTGGTGGTGAGCAAAGTATATTCTCGGATAGCATGCCAATAGCAGCTACTCATTTCACAAGCAGTAGGGAAACTCTGTGTTAACTCTGTAATTTTGCACTTAACACCATATGTTCAGAGTCTCAGGGATGGTTTCCTTTAGCTGAATTTGTCTTCCGTATGCTGTGCTCTGTATTGCAGAGACTGATTTCTGGGCAGAAGCTCTTCCTTATAGGGAATTGATTCCCCCTGCTGATTTTAGATCTCAGTAAAATTGGTGTGAGCTGGTAGATTGCTGGTCTGCAAAGTAATTTATGGAATCTTTGTCTTCCAAATAATGTATATATGTGGAAACTGCTGGTGGTTCCCCACAGGCTGTCTTTTACTTCTTAACTGGCTACTCCTTGCTTATGGGAGGATAAGAGTGGCAACTGGTCATGGTTGTATATTACCTCCAGTAGCAAAGACAGATCTGCCTTTCTGTCTTCCAGTTGATGGGAAATGTGAATGGGAGGCTATTGTTTCAGTCATGTCCTACTTCTGGCTTCCTCCAGACATTTCTGGCTCACCATCATGGAAAACAGGATATGGAGTCTACTGAGTAGATGGGTATGGGGTCTGATTCAGCATGGTGGTTCTTATGTTCCTCCATTTTTGTTACTTAGATGGTGGGTTTGCAGGAAAACACAAGGTCCACATAATTACTGATAAATACAGAGAAGGATGGCTGTTCAGTTGTCTCTGCTAGCTCTCTTTTTTCAGTGCGCCAAAAAAACTAAACCAGACACACACACACACACACACACACACACAGGTGTATATGTATGTATATGTGTATGTATATGTCTATATATGAGTTTTCTTGGCTTGTATAGTTCTCAGGAGCAGAGAAAAATGGTCATAAACTAATGTTTGTGTGTATGCATGAGTGAGGGATGCCCAGTGTGGTGTAGTGCTTTAAGCATTGGATAATGACTCTGGGTCAACTTGCATAATTCACACTCTCTTGGAAGGCAATGGCAACCCCCCCTAAACAAATCTTGCCAGCCCCCCCCCCCAAAAAAAAACCCCTCAATCATCCCTATGATGGGCCTTTCATTGGCCAAAGAAAAGGACCTGAAAATGTGATCCAGTGTCGTGCATGAGCCAGAGTGGCATAGTGGTTTAAACATTGGACTAAGGAGACCAAGGTTCAAATCCCCTCTGAGCCTTGAAACCCACTGGGTGACCTTGGGCAAGTTACTCTCAGCCTCTGAGGATGGCATTGACAAATCCCCCTCTGAAGAAACTTACCAAGAAAACTCTGTGATAGGTTTGCCTTAGGGTCACTATAAGTCCTAAACAATTTGAAGGCACACAACAGCCTTGTGTGTGTGTGTGTGTGTGAGAGAGAGAGAGAGAGAGAGAGTTAGAGTTAGAGATGCCTATGTTCTAGCACAGAGGTAGACAACCTTTTTGAGCCGGGGGCCGGGTTGCTGTTCCTCAGACAATTGGGGGGCCGAAGCACCCAAAATAAATAAATTAAAATTAAAATTAAAAAAAATATATGCATGTGCACTCTCTCAGCCCCAGAAAAGCCATGGCAAAACCCTGTGGAGATTTTGCCAAGAAAACCCCAAGAACAAGTAATAACAACAATAACCAATATCATCATGGCGGGCGGCCTCGGGGGGCCTCATCTGGCCCCTGGGGCTTAGGTTGCCTTCCCCTGTTCTAGCACTTTTTAAAAGTTAGTAGACAGTAGCAAATTCCTCTGAAGGAGGGTTGATGCCACACATGAATTGAAAGCTCAGAGCAATCCCATCTGTCTGTATTGTACAAGGAGATGAAAAGAATGAAAGTATTAATTAATTTAACATGACTTGAGGCTTTTTGCCTCAGGTTCTGCATGCTTTTCACAAAAAGAATGCTTAAACTGAAATAATATAACCTGGTCTGGATGTTCTCCAGTTGTTTATTTCCTTTCTCCATCTATATTTTTATGGTGGTGTGTAAAATAGAGCATTTTACATACTGTGTATGAGTAACCTTAGTATTCATGAAAACTGAAGTGAAGATCATCAGTGGTTTGTGGTTAGGAGGAGATATTGGCAATATCTTAATTATAACACTTTCCTGTCCCCTAAAATGCCTGCAGTTCTTCTGGCTTGTGGTCTTCCTTGTCTTCTATCATATAAATTTACAGACTCCAGATAAGACTACAGACATATCTCACTTAACAAAGACTGTGACAAAGATACTCCTTCCCTTATTATGCCTATGATATCCATAAAAAGATATATATTTTACTTTATCTGCATGAATGCCTGTTTTTTTCCCTTTGTGTCAGTCTTTTAGGTCATGAGATCACTGATACCAATTTGCTGCAGCAAATAAACTACAAATTTGCCTTCTTCCTGTGTGGACATTGGCTTATTTGCACCGGGGCTTACAAACTCATCTTTTTATGGATATCACCTCCTGAGGACCCTCTTTGCTTCCTTCATTTAGCTGGAGGTTTTTAAGTAGTAGTGCCATTGGGTGGAGGATGAAGGAGGGCTGGAGGAACACAGATTTGTAGTGTCAGGTTGCAGAAGCATGATGATGTAGTAAGCAAAGCTGGTTTTGACTTCAAAAACCCTACGCAGCTTGAGTCTTGACAATTTGAAAAAGTACATCTCCCTATATGAGTCTGCCTGTGCTTTGAGATCTGCAGGTGAAGGCTTTCTCTTGGTCCCATCACCATCCTAGCCACGTCTGGTGAGGACACGAGAAAGAGCCTTCTCAGTGGTTGCTCCCAAGTAATGGAACTCCTTTCCTCAGGAGGTCAAATCGACCCCCTTTCCCTCTATCTTTCTTCCAACAGGTAAATAACTTTTTATTTAAGGAAGCTTTTGGATTTTACAGTGTCACAGTAGACAAAACATTTAATGGAGTTCTTACTTTTTTTATTTTGTTATGTTTTAAAGCATTGCAATGCTTTTAAAGCTTGTTTTTAATGCTGTTTTTCAACTTGCATTTTTAAAAATAGGGATTTAGTTTAATTGTGTTTTAACTTCTGTATTAACAATTTTTAAAACTGTATTGTGCTTTTAAAATGTGCTACACCACCTTGGGTCCCATGTAGGTTTGCTGTTGCCTTCATCTGAGGGTGAGAGAGTGTGACTTACCCAAAGTCACCTACTTGGTTCCCATGGCTGAGTGGGGTTTTGGACCCTAGTCTCCAGGGACATAGTCCAATGCTGAAATGACTACAGTATCTGTACGATAATTCAAATGTCTTTCAGTCCAGTGTGTAGTCATTCTCCTCCTTATGTGTGGCAGTGATATTTAAACTTCATATTGCTGGTAATACGTCCACTGTTCCTGTCCTGCTGTGGAGAAATGGCCACTGTACTCTGAACTGTGGGGAAATTCAGAGGAATTTAGGGGGGAAAAAAGAGAGGATGAAAGCCCATTCTTGATTGAAGAGATAATGTAACCATTGTGGAGATCTCATTTATTCCAAAATTTTCTCCCTGCTGGGCAGGATTATGAGAGATTTTTGTACATGTTCCATTAATGTTTCACATTTGTGAGTGTTTAAATGAAAAATGAGACTTTTTTTGTGCAAAGCTGAACATTGAAAAAAGTTAAGGGTAAAATTCTCAGTACAAAACGATTGCATCCTTTTCTCTTGCTGAAGGATGAAACAACAAAAACAACAGTGGCTGACAGTATTTTTAATGGATGATCTCAACATGCAAGACATACATTCTTAACTAGGAAGAAGAGAATTGCAAAATATTTTTACATCCTTATGCTACAACATACCTAGAATTCAGGTGAAGCGAGACTCTGCTGTAGTGTCTCTTTGTGGAAAGCATTGCTACATAACAGCAAAGCCTTTTTTTTTTTATTGCCCACAATCTTTGGGGATAGCCCTGCTGGCTTCATTATAAACATGTAACACTTTGGAAGTAGTAAAGCAGTTTTGATTGCCTTCTCAATGAGGTTCTATTAATTGAACAAAGGAATATAATGATTATGTAGTTATTAGGAGAAGGCCCTCGGGATGTAGGCCATTTTGTCTGTGTGATTGGCTATTTGGTGAATCTTCAGACATTCTTATAAAATGCCAAATAATGAACAGGATGAGCTAATGAAAGTGGCAATTTTCTGATACAATATTTGACACACGTGGTCCATCAGAGAAGCTAAAAAGCTGTCCCTGCTGTGAAGAGTGGGCATAAAATAACTCTAAGCAACTAATGGGGGCACTTGGCATTTGTTGCCTGGTAGTTATTGTGTTGATAGGAACAGGGACTGCAGTCAGGAAATCAGAAGAAGATTAAGAATGGGGTGGGCAGCTATGAAAGAACTAGAAAAGATCCTAAAATGTGAAGACATACAACTCAGCACAAAAGTTAGAATCATACAAGCCATTGTATTCCCTATTACCATGTATGGATGTGAGAGATGGAGAATTAAGAAAGAAGATAGGAGGAAAATCAATTCATTTGAGATGTGGTGCTGGAGAAGAGTGCTGAGGATTCCATGGACAGTCAAGAAGACTGTCCTAGACAGTCTATGACAAATTGGTCCTAGAGCAGATCAAACCAGAAATCTCCTTGGAAGCCAACTTGACAAAACTGAGGCTGGTATACTTTGGACATATCATGAGAAGACATGAATCACTGGAAAAAACAATAATACTAGGAAAGGTGGAGGGAAGTAGAAAGAGAAGAAGGCCCCATGCTAGATGGAAAGAAATCACAAGTATGAATTTTCAGGAGTTGGGTAGAGCAGTAGAGGACAGGTGATATCTCATTGGCAGAGTCACCATGAGTTGAGATCGACATAAGGGCAGTTAACAACAACAACAGTTATTGTGTTCCCTGCAAAGAAAGCTGGACCAGGTTTGGATTTATCCTAATCCATCAAGGAACATTTGTGTTTGTGATCACTGGAAGTAAATTAGTTGTGCAAACTGAGCGTGCACTCTTGCACAGATGAACCATGAGGATTCAGGTTAAAAAGAATAATGAAAACCTGCTGTAGTGTTTTTGAGAGAGAATGCAGTGGTCTTAAGGGTCTACAGAAATTTCAAAAATAACTAGAGAACTGTTGGATACAGTTTTGATGATTAAGCAGGGACATGTATCTGTTATCTGTTTTTAACTTTTGTGTGGTTTTTAAAATGGCTTTACAGTGTTTCAATGTGGTGATTTAAAATTGATTTTAAAACTTTTTTTGTAAACATTTTTAATTTCTTGTTAGAGAAGCCACCTTGGGTCTCATCCAGGGTGAAAGGTGGCATGTTAGGCAAATAAATAATTAAATAAATAGAGCAACACTGCAAGAAGTGCTGGTTTCAATTTATACTGACTATTAGTGTTGTATGGTATACAAGGAGAGATTACATGGGCCACTGAACTGAACGCAGGGCTTGGACAGAGTTCTCTGAAACATGTCTTCACTCTTGCATATCAGGGGTGTGAAACACATGACATTCAATGTGATGATGGACTACAGTTCCTGTCAGCCCCAACCAGTATAGACCAAGAGAAGGAATGGAGTGAGTTGCTATCCAACAACATCTGGAAGGCCACATGTCTCCTGTCAATGCATACAATACAAAGTCTTAGAAGAAGGGTGGGATTATGAGTTCATAAATGGCTCAAGAGCCATACAGAAGATGATGGTGATCAGAAATCTCAATATCTGAGGCTTCACCACTCCTGGTCTTTAGGCTTCTGATCTTCTTGCCACAATAAAAATGGAATGTTTGCTCCTTTTGGTGAAAAAAAAATGCTAATAGCAATTGCAAGTTATAAGGATCTCAGACATCTAACACATTCTTCTAGTGAAATAGTATCCAGAGCCCTGGAAAGGACTTTAAAACTGCAACATAGCTGGTTGTCCCAGGCATTTCTTTGATGATGTTTTGTTGTTAAGTCTTTCATGGGGAGAGAATCAAAAGGAAAAGAGACCTCAAAGAGGTTCATGAAATACTGGAAATGCCTTGGGCAATACACTGTAATTCTTCAGGGGCAGTTCATTCTTTATTGTCTGCTACATTTTCTTTCCCTCAGATATTGAGATCTCCACTGCCCTTCCTGAATCTGATATCTGATCCTGCTTGCTCAGTTTGGGATGGAGAGACTACATTAAAGAGGCATTGGGACAATATTATTCTGGGGAAGGGGGATAAGATCTGTCTCCTTTCACTATGGAGTGTGAGAGACATCCCCCCCCCCATGATCTCTGGCTATCTCCTCAGCTGTTCTTTTCTTTCCCCTGAAAGCATGGTTTCCTTTATTTCTGCAAATATTCTCTGTCCTCAGATACATCTTCTGCTGGCATCACATTACAGCTGCAATGTCTAGCTTCTACCTGGAAAAGTACCAACAAACTGAGCTCTTATTTGACCTTGGTTTCCATTACGGTTGAATACATCTCTATCACAGAAGATGACGTTGATAGTCATTCTATGGTATAGAAAGCCATAATCAATAAGTTTCTGGGTTTTTATGTACTGTAGCCTAGTTTGCTTCTGGCTCCTCTTGAGCTATCTTATCCATTTCTTTTTCTCAGCGACCCATGAACTTTCAGTACTATGCTTCATTTGAAGCCTTTTCTTTGTCATGAATTTTGATTTTTCCTGTGTCATCCCACACTGTAGTTCTTATCAGTCCTGCCCACCCTCACATGTGTGTTTGGTGGAAATGCTGGAGAGGGCCTTCTTTTGGTAGCCACTTCCATGTTCAGGGACTCTTTTCTTACTGAGGCTGTAATTCCTTACTGTCCTTTTCTTGGCAGGTGAAACCTTGATGATGATGATGATGATGATGATGATGGTGGTGGTGGTGATAGCATGCTTTTGGGTACTGACAATTTTTAAGGAAAAGGATTTTAATAATATGCAGGACTTTTTAAATTTCCTGGATAAGTTATATATTTTAATTAATGATATTTTAACTAATTATAGTTTAACAAAATCTTTTTTGTATGTTTTCACCTATGTGCATTTCTCATCTGTATTTGTTTTAATTTTTGTAAGCTGTCTTGAACCCCAGTACTGGAGAAAGTCCAGAATATAAAGAATTTAAATAACAAAGATAGCAATGAACAATAAACTTCCTTCAGCTTTGACTGGGGATAGCTGTGGTAAAGAAAGGATGCATTCTATTCTGTCTTCTACATATTTTGAACTTCTTGAGAGTCATATGTTGGCTATCCCTGTTGTTACATATGTCTTAGAATAAGGAGATAAGAATAGGTTAGAGATTCTTAGCTTTTTTTAAGGGGGGGGGGAGAACTCAAGGACTCCTTTAGGAATCAGATAAAAGCTATATATCCCCACCCTGGAAAAATGCATTTATACACATTTTACCAAAAGAAAAGCCCTCTCCCCTTTTTTGTTTTGCCCATCTTTGGTGACTGAAAGTTAAGAAACCCTAGAAGAAATGTTGACTTATATGGATCCTTTGAAGGTCTTTTCATTCTGTGAAAGACCATATTCCAGCCAATCTGTTTTGCCTTTATATTTCCAATGAAACTGCTATATGTGTGCATGATATCCCAAGGTCACTTCTCCAAAGCAGAAGGGATGTGTGTGTGTGTGTGGGGGGGGGGAGAGTTGCTTTAAGTGACTTCACAGAGGTTCACAGAGGTACTACTCTATTTCTTCATGACTTGGTCAAGTATAATAAACACACAACACAAACAGGATGAAAAGCAAAGAAAAGAATATGTCTGTATTAGGAGAACTGGCAGCCTGGATCAGATTTGTTGTTAACTGCCATAAAGTTGATGTATGGCAACCCTACGATCTCCAAGTCACACTATCATGAACAGCTCTGATCATGCAAACTCAGGGCTGTGGCTTCCTTGATTGACTCTATCCATCTGGGATGTAGTCCTCCTCTTTTCCTACTGCTTTCTACCTTGTCAAGTATGATTGAACTTTCTAATGAGTCATGGCTTCTCATGATATGTGCAAAGTACTATAGTCTCAGTTTAATGATCTTGGCTTCTAGGGAAGGTTCAATCTTGATTTGGTCTAGGATCCATTTGTCTATCTTTTTAGCACCCCATGGTATCTATAGAGTTTTTCTCCAGCACTACATTTCAAATGAATTGATTTTCTTCCTAACAACTTTCTTCACTGTCCAGCTTTCACAATCATACATAGAAACTGGAAATATGATGGCATGGACAATCCTAACTTTAGTGTTAAATGATAAATCTTTGCACTTCAAGATTTTGTTTAGTTCCTTCATAGCTGCCCTTTTAGGTCCTAGCCTTCTGATTTCTTGGTTAAAATATCTGTTCTGATTAATGACTGAGCCAAGGTATGGTAAATCTTTAACTATTTCAGTGTCTTTATTGTATGCTTTAAAGTTAGGTAAATTATCTGTGGTTATTATTTTTGTTTTCTTAATGGAAAGCAAATGGAAGGCTCTTAAAGACATGGGAGTGACACTACATCTGATAGTCCTGATGAGGAATCTGTACTTAAATCAAGAGGCTACTGTTAGAACAGAATACAGAGAAACAGAATGGTTCCCAACTGGGAAAGAGTTCAGGCAAGGCTGCATTCTGTCACTCTATTTGTTCATCTTATATGCAGAAAATATCATACAAAGAGCACATTTAGACTCGTAAGAAGGAGAGAAGATAGGAGGAAGGAACATCAAAAATCTAAGATATGTGGATGACACAGCACTACTAGCAGAAAACCTCATAGACTTGGAACCATTACTAAGGAAAGTTAAAGAAGAAAGTGCAAGGCAGGCTTACTGATGAACATAAAGAAAACAAAAATAATGACCATAGAGGATCTGCATAAATTCAACCTAGACATTAAAGAGCTCCCATCCCTTGGATCAAACATTGATCAGAAAGGTGACTGCAGTCAAGAAATAAGAAGAAGACTAGGGATGGGAAGGGCAGCTATGAAAAAAAAACCTAGACTAGATTCTAAAGTGTAAAAATATACAACTGAGCATTAGTTAGAGTAGTCCAAGCCACTGTATCCCCCATTATCATGTAGGGATGTGAGTGCTTGACAGTGAAGAAAGTGGATAAGGAGAAAATCAATTAATTTGAGATGTGGTGCTGGAGAAGAGTGTTGAGGATACTATGGACATCCAAAAAGACAAAACACGTGGGGCCTTGAACAGATCAAACTGAAATCTCCCTGGAAGCCAAGATGATCAAAATGAAGCTGTTGTACTTTGGCCACATCATAAGAAGGCACAATTGATTAGAAAAGGCAATAATGCTAGAAAAGGGAGAGAATAGTAGAAAGAGAGGAAGACCACATGCCAGATGGATATACTCAATCGGGGAGGTCATTGGCCTGAGTTTGCAGAGAAATGGAGGGCAAGGAATCTTGGAGATGTCTCATCCACACGGTTGCCAGGAGCTGGGGTTAACTCAAGGGCAGTTAACAACAAGAAAAAAAATGTTCAACTGTAAACCTGCCTTTGTATTTCCTTTTTAAATTTTCTTTAATAATTGTTCCAAGTCTTTGCTATTCTTTGCAAATAGAATTGTGTCCAAACCACACTTCTTGGAAAAGGAATTGAAGCACCTAGACTGGGCTCTACAGGCGAATGGTTACTCCAGCTCAGACATCAGAAGGGCTGCCAGACCCAGAAAAACCCAGAGGAGTGAAGACAAGCAATCACCCAAAGGGAAGGTATTTTTAGCATACATTAAAGGCGTCACGGACAAAATAGGGAAAGTGGTGAGGAAACACAGCCTCCAAATGGTTTACAAACCGACCAAGAAAATCCAACAAATGCTGTGCTCAGCGAAGGACAGAAGAGACCTTCTAACAGCCGCAGGAGTTTACCGCATACTATGCAGCTGCTGACAAGTCTACATAGGGACCACCAAATTCAGTGTCCAAACACGAATCAAGGAACACGAGAGACACTGCAGACTGGGTCAGCCAGAAAAATCAGCAGTAGCAGAACACATTATAAACTATCAGAATGCACAGGGAAGTCATTGAAATTCACAAACACTGGAACACCTCCAACAGGAAAGAAGAAACCCTTAAAGTAAACAAAGTTTGGCTACCAGTCCTGCAAAATAGAAAAATCAGCACTCAGCAAATGCAAATGAGAAACTACCTAGGGTCAGGGGCTTTCCCAGCAGACAATGATCACCAATTAGCAGACACTAATCCTCATTTGCATATCCTCCCACCCTGAGGCCCTGCCATCAACAACAGAATAATACACAGTTTACATGGGAATCACTCCTCCCTACCCAGGGTCTCACAGCATATATATATATACCCACTCTCTTCCATTCCAGTATTCTCTGAAGATGCCAGCCACAGATGCTGGTGAAACATCATAAATAAACTCTTCTAGAACATGGCCACACAGCCTGAAAAACCCACAAAAAAACTATAAGTATTGTGTCATTTGCATACCTTGAATTGTTGATGTTCCTTCATTCAATTTTCATGCCTCCTTTTTCTGAGTCTGAACCTGCTTTATATATATATGTTCAGCACACAGGTTAAAAAGATAGGGTGATAAAATTCAGCTTTGCCTGTGTGTCAGGTCATAAAACATCTCAAAGATCCCAGAAAGGAAGTGGTCTAGAGGTTAGCCAGCAACAACCCATCCGGTACATTTTACAACCTCCCTCCCTGCTGAGAAAAGAGAAGTTCAATGTTAGGGCTAGGCAAGGACTTAAGTCTGTTTTTCTTAATTTCAGTTGTGGTGCTGTGGACAGCTCCTTCCTTACAAAACATTCACACTGCAGAATTGGAATCCTCAAGTTTCAGTGAATGAAGTCTTATATCTGTTTCTCCTTAGAAACTTCATTGCTTCTTCTGTCTTTATTGTTGTTAAATCCCTATTGGCATAACCCATACTCTGGTTAATGTCAGGCATTGCCCAAGTGCTGCTGTCAAATCAGGAGGGGTGGATGGGCAGTTTCTTCAATAAGACTTGCCCACCCTTACTCATATTTCCAATGAGAAGCTCTTGATTAGCTTTTAAGGAACCCCATGAGTCTCCAGAACACAATTTGAATGTCACTGATATAGCTGATAAAATTTTGGAGTTGGCTCCAATCCTGAGCAGTTTTGGCACCCTCTGCACACCACCCATCTCTCCATGTAGCTTTAGCAGCTGTTTAGCATGCTGTCCCAGTCTTCCTGGCTGCTCCACAGAAGTGGCTGCTAAGCACTTCATTGAGCACCAGTTTGTGGGATTTTACTTCTTGACTTGCTACCTTGGATTCTATCCTTAACTTACCTGATCATGAACTAATGTAACACTGAATCAAATAGATGAGAGCACTACATCAGGATGGTAACAGTCCAGCCTCCATGACCATTTTGAGGCCCTTCAAGTGTTCTCAGATCCCCCCTTCAAACATTTGGGGGTAATTGGTACTGCTGGCTCTCCAGTGTTTTGGGGCCTCTATGGACCCTTCACCTTTTTAAAGCCCTTGACAGGCCTGCTTTTCAAACCACAAGCCTCCAGAGACAGGCTCTTAGAATGTTTCCTGAGAGATGCATTCAGAGGGCTTGGGGATCCTGGTATGCTGGATGGAAATAAGACTTAGGACAGGTGAAGAGGATATAAAGGTCCCCAGGCACAGCAAAATCACCCATAGCAAAAGCTTTGGCAATCACTGTTGGTCATTTATGGAATACAATATTTTTTTTACAAGTCCTCATTTTAAGTGTGGGGGGCAAATTGAAGTGAAGCTTTCTGAAGATTTTCAGCCTTTGGCAGTCCCTCAGCTTTACAGTACATACAATATCTGTTATAATATTGTTATTTGCTCACCATAGACAGTTGTCTACATTTCCAAAGTGGCTAGCTTCACATTGACTTCTCATATGTGAATCTGTGTGTGTGTGTGTGTTTGAGAGAGAGAGAGAGAACAGTTAAGAAGTTCTCTCCAACCCCTTGTTGCATGAAATTATATATCCCTGCATTTGATGGGTCAGAGGTTGGTTCTGTTCATGAAGGTCAAGAGCTTTAAGAAATGTTGGAGAATACCAGACATGCATAGTTTGGATGCCAGCCCTTGATCTGCCAAAAGGCAACACCACTTATTTATTCTCAAGCTGTATATCTCACATTGTAAAAGGATCCCCAATGGAACATGGAGCACAAAAGTTATCCAGTATCCTTAATTCTTTAGCTGGCCAAAATGGCTAGAAAGACCTTCCTATTTGTTCTCACAGTCCAGAGCAACAGACAGTAGGAGTAGAATTCTTTCTGGCAGCGAGTAAAAAAACAAGCACCCTACAGCTGCTCCTTTTCTGGCAGAGATTATTGGGTATCAGCCTACCTCTTGTCTTGATGTCTCTGTGGGAGGTGGGGGGTTTCTTACTATTAATTTTTATGGCTAATGAAGAGGCCAAAGTATCCTAGTAGTTTTTTTCCCTTACTTCTAAAACTATGAAGAACTAGTGTGAAAACTGAGGAACAGCCAAGGTGATTTAATTCCTCCTTCAAATGAAATGAGAACAAAGCTTAAATTTGCACCGATAAAGCAAAACTGCCAACTTTTATCTTTTCAAGCAAGTGCAAGTATCTAATTGCATTGTTTTTTCCACTTGTATTATATCAGAAAGACAGTCCATACATGTGCTTATCTTTCAGTTCCCTTATTGCTTTTGAGCTTTATCAGTGTAGTTCTTTTTATTAACCATTTCTTTTCTCCTGCACCCACTCTAAATACAAAGCTGGACAATTTTACAATTAAGTGTTATCAATACAGAACACTCCCCTCTGTGACTGTAATCCCTGGTGGGATATGGGGAATGCAGTTAATATGGTTGGCTCCCATTCCCTCTCCCCTCCCAACACTCAAATGGATGGAGAGTTGATCTTAACAGTTCTCTATGACCTAGTTCCACTCCATCAGCTAGGACTGCAGAACGAAGAGCTTATCTATTTATTTCTGAACATATTGTGGTGTTAATCTAAACCCACTTTCTCCCAGAGGAATTGCTGTTCAGAAGGCTTCCATCTATCTCTCTTTGGAAAGCTATTTGATTTCTCAGGTTCTTACAAAGAAGGAAGGGGATATTGTGGTGTTTGTGATAAGCATGGCTCTCGTACATGGTTGCATGTGATTGTGTCTTCTGAATAGTTGTTTATGCATAACACATTTTCTTGCTCTCTAGACAGAATGTTCTCTTTCTCTTTCTCTGTGCTTGTGTCTGCATGCATTCATGGGTGGAGCAATGGTGGATGGGTGGGTGATACAGACCAGACTGGCCTGGTTCACATTGACTGTTCTGTACTTCAGGACATCTCACCAGTTACCCCACCCTCAAGCTAGCATTGGTTGATTGAAGATTAATATGGTTTAAAAAGAAACCTTTGTGAGCGCTCAGTGTTTTATATCACCTCTTGGCTCTGGCTCTGAGCTGGTCAACAATTGTGGTGAGAAGAGATGATGGTCCAGCTGGAATAGCTGTCATATCAAAACAATAAGAGAAGAATTGGTGAATAGATTTGTTGGTGAGAGACCTTCACAGTGTTAGTCAGCAAAGAGCAGTGGCCAAATAGAATGTGGCCAAATGGGAAGAGATTATCCCTTTCCAAGAAAATAGCTGAAGTCACAGTGGATCTTTGTCTTCCTTAGTGCCACTTAAAAGTATTGACCAGCAAGCTTGCTGCATCTAGATGTCATTTTTAGAAGAAGATGGAGAAAGCTAAAAAAACTGGATTCAAGGATAGAGATGTAAAATGTCTGGAGGTGCTGAAGCTGGGGTGATGGTGGTGAATATTTCCCCTGCTTTTTTCCTCCTAGGGAAATAGAAATTGAGGAGGAGGATTGAAATATATGCCATACTTTTATCAAATCCAAACTGATTTTACTGTTTCAGCAACATAAAATGCCTCATGCATAACTTAATTAGCATATAGAATTGCATTGTTTGGCATATTTATGAAACATAATGATATAAAAAACTTTAAGGTTGTACGAGCAAAATTGTGAATATATCTTATATTAGTGTAGTGGTTTGAAGGTTGGACTATGACAGGAGATCAGAGTTTGATTCTCCTCTCAACCATGGGAATCTACTGGGTGATCATGTGTGAGTCACACACTCTCAGCTCCTGAAAATATTGTGATATAGTCACCTTAGGGTCCCCATAAGCCAGAAAAGTCTTGAAGATACACAACAACAAAAACAGAGCTGCAAAGTGTTGTCTTAGACCTCAAAAGCATATGTATCATAGTTGATGCCATCCGAAAAGCAGGGAACAATGAACAAAGAAACCAGTAATTCTATCATAAACAAAATAATAGGTTAAAAAAAAAACCCAGGTCTTCTTAAGGTCCTCTAGAGCCCCAGTTTAGGGGGGAAATACCTTTTCCCTACATGGACAATTTGAGTTTTAAAAATTTCAAAAATAAATGGAATATTTTAATAATTGGAAGGTAGATGATGCATCATACTGTGATGTATGTACCTTGCAAGGGTATAGCTGCAGGCCACCTTGTTCCAGGCCACCACAAGCACAGCTCCCCAGATGATGCAAACCTCAAGTGAGCTGATAATGGATAAGGCTGCCCTTGGGCACTGAATCTTACATTAGACTCAATGGTTCATTAGCAGAGATTTTTCAGAATGAGTGAACTATGTTTAACTCTTATGGCCCTTGTCGCCACCTGGGTAGCAGTCCCCTATACCAGCTTTACTCTATAGACCAGGTGTCGGCAAGGTTTACTTACCTGGGGCCGGTCGCTGGTCCCCAGGTCTTCCACCAGGCCGGGGGGGGGGGAATAGTGGTGCGCGCGCTCACATGCGTGTGGCCCCCACTGACCCCCGCTGCTGACCCCACCACCGCTGCCAACCTCTGCCGCCACCACTGCACGTGTTGCGGCTGCCATTTTGTTTTCCAAAATGGCAGCCATGGCTCGTTCGTGCATGCACAGGAGTACTGCGCATGTGCAAACGAGTCGCAGCTGCCATTTTGGCAAACAAAATGGCAGCCGTGATGCACGCGGCAGCGGCGGGGTGTGGTGGCAGTGGCGGGGAGGCGGCGGGGGGGCGGCGGGCCAGGTGTGGCCCGCGAGGCATAGGTTGCCGACCTCTGCTATAGACCATCTGCAAGGGAAGCCCACATCGACTACATTGTAGTAGTGAAAAGTGGGAGATTATTAGGGCATGGACTACTATGGCCAAATTATTCTGGTCCTGGAACAGGCAGTATGATTGTCCCAGTTCTGGAACCAACAAAAATTGGTCTAATCAATATATATATATATATATATATATATATATATATATATATATGTATGTATATGTATGTATATTGGGTACTTCTAGTTTGGTTGCTCTAAGAGCAAATGGGCTTCTTTTGTTGATAGAAGATCCTGGAATCTGGTGGAGTTCTTTCCAGAAGGAAAGGCGTGAATCGATGAACCCTACTTGGCCCCTTCTCCCTACTTTGCCTCTTTGTTCTGACGGATCTGTTGATGTCTAGGGCAGGTTTTCAGTAGGCAACACAGAACTACATGGAAAGGGGGGGGGAACACCATCACCACCTCCTCCTTTTCTTCCAGTGCAAGTGAAGTCAGTTTAAGTGTTACTTTCATTGTAACCTACTGTTCCCTATTTTTCAGATTACATTTAAAATAGTCCTACAATAGCTTTCCTCAGTGATAACACCAACAAGTTGACAACTTGTGTGGGACCTACAGAATTCAGATAGCATTACTGAGATTATTATTTTTTACTAAGGGCCTGAACAGAATGCCAGAAATAATCCAGCTTGAGGCCACTTTAACTGCCTTGGCTCAGTGCTAGGGAATCATGGGAACTGTAGTTTATTGTGGCACTAGAGCTCTCTGACAGAGAAGGCTCAATGTCTCAGAAAAAAGTACAATTCCCATGATTCCCTAGTATTAAGCCAGGGCAGTTAATGTGGCCTCAAGCTGGATTATTTCTGGCAGTCTGTTCAGACCCTTAGAGAGGAAGAGCTATATTTTTGAATTCCCATTCACCTTTGTTTTCTGAAAGATGACTATATAAACAATGCATTCCCCTACTGCCATAAATGTTGTATGTCGTGTGTCACAAGAGTTTGGCAACATGATGAGAGTATGCTGCATGTAATGTGTGTTACATAGATAAAAACAGAGAAAGTGTGTGTGTTTGTATGTTCATAATATATACCTATCTTAATAAATTACTTCAGTGTTCCATTGTCCTTTGTTTTCTGTGATATTGCATTGACCTTCCTGGTTTAACAATATTGGTTTAAAGTAGTTTTTGTAGATTAAGGTCCACTGAACAGGCTTATGAACGAATAGCGGAGTGAGGAGTTTGAGCCTTTTCTGAGTAGAAAACTGGGTTAGTGGTACAATGAGTGATTAATTTTGCTTCTGCAAAAGTGAATATGAGAACAGGCATTGCCTCATCCACCATACTTGCACTGCAGGTGCCCTCTACATTTTAATGGCTTTGGGATTTGCAGCTGCCTTGGCTTCTTGGGAACAGCTCAGGGTGCTGAGGAAAATGGATGAAAAATAATTAGAGCGAAATGGGCACTTAATATATATATTTGCAAATATCCATAGAACAGTGTATTGCCATCTCCTGAGTAGAAGATCTGTATGTACACTTCAGAGCTGAATGAGTTTTCCATAGGATAGGACCCATAATTGGATTATACCCATTGTGATAACCTCAGATAAAATTGAGGAAAATGCATTTGTAACTGAGGACATTTTCTTCTGAATATTATCTTCTCTCAGATGTTGTAGCTAGCATTCAAGAGCTGTGATTACTTCCTCAGTGCAGGGAAATCTTTTATTTATCCAGGAGATGCAATTGTTGGGAGGTGAGGCTATGAGGCAACAGGAAGACATGATTTAAATATAGTCATCTAAGTCCATGAATCTGATGGTGTTTGGAACTAGCATGGTATGATAGATTTGGATTTGTAACAGAGAGATTTAGGTTGAAATTCTGACTCAGATATTGTCCTGTTGTAATTTGGAGACTACAGGCACAGGAAGTCAAACATGGAAAAAGCACCCTTGGGTGGGTTCTTAAGAGGTGCCTCAAGTTTTCTTCTGACAGGGTTGTCTGTGACATGAGTGAGGCTTGAAGTTTTGATTCATCCATGACTGTCATAAAAAATCTTGTACCTTCTAGATAAAATATGAAGTACAGGTTGAACATCCCTAATGCAGAAATCTGAAATCTGAAAACCTCCATAACCCAAAAGTATTTGCCTCCAGACATCCACTTTCACCTCCAAGGTAGTGGCTGATGTGTTCTTGTTTGTTCATTTCTCAGATCTTCAGTCTCTCTCCAACCTTACATCTCATACACAACACAAGTAGTGAAGGAACAAGATGTAAGGCTGAAGAGAGATGTAAGGCTGGAGAAAGATGCAACTAGGGAATGACACAGGAATCTGTGAAATGATGTGAGGCATGGATTTGTGCCAAGCCCTACTCTTGGATTCCCACCATTTCACAGATCCTCACACCTTTTTCCAGACTATCTCCAACTACATCTCACCCTAGCCTTGCAAATACAGTACATACTACACTACTTATTATGTATTGTGTATTATGTATATGCAAAGACTAGTATTCCAAAATCCAAAAAAAAAAAAAAAAATCCAAAATATGAGACACTTCTAGTTCCAAGCATTTTGGATAAGAGATACTCAACCTGTAATAATTTCCTTGAAAAAATATAGCATACGGAAGTTGCTGATATATTCCCTTTCCTGTCCCAAGGAGAAGTCTCCCCCCCCCCCCCAATAGCATTTTTGTGGTGGTTTATCTGTTGGACAGGCTTTAGAATGTCTTGAAAAACCACATTAAAAATTCATCTAGGGCAGACATGAGCAAAGTTGCCTGACTGCAGCTCCCAGAATTATTCGCCATTGGTTATATTAAATCGGGCTGCTGAAAGTTGGAGTATAACAATATCTGGAGGGAAGCACTTTCCCCTTCCCTGTGTATAGCTTCTTCAGATGTAATCTCTGCTAAAAGTAGGACTGGTTTTTCTTTATTTCTTTCCTGCTGCTTGATATGAGCTGGGTATTTTTAAAACAGAGCTTCATAATGCTTGGCCTTCTCAGATTTCATTAAGTCACTCCTTTCAAGCATCTTCTTCATTTCAGTATCTAGGGAATAGTTTGCAGCATTTTGGAAGTTTTTCTTCCTTAGCAGAGAAGCCCTTTAATTGTTCTAGATGTTGGCTAGGGACCAAGTACATTTTCCAGCATATTCCATTACCTGTTAAAGTCCATTGATCAAAGGGAAAGCAAAGTTTAATAAAACTGTAACAAAAGTCCCACACTGGTTTTTAGCAAGATCCTCTTTGTTCTCCAGACTCTTCTGTTAGCTAGGTTTTGATAAAACAATGCCTTTTTCTTAATACATACAGCTCACAGAGTGATAGAAAAATGTTGCCTTTCGGGTGAAAGCATTGAGCACATTTTCTGAGATGGCTCCTATTAGATCATATGAAACTGCACATCATTCCATCGGTGCTCTTCATGTTTTCAGATCAAGCTCAAAATTAATACAGTGGGTCCTTGGTATCCACTGTGGTTTGGTTCCAGGGCCCCCATTGACACCAAAATCCATGGATGATCAAGTCCCATTAAATATAGTGGCACAGTAAAATGGTATCCCATAAAATGGCAAAATCAAGATCTGCTTATTGGAATATATATTTGAAGCTGTGGGTGGTTGAATCCATGGATAAAGGATCCATGGATATGGAGGGCCAACTGTATAGACTGTGATCTCTGACAGTGGGCACACATCCTTTTGTACTCCCACATTATGTGGAATTCCTCTTGAATTTGACTGGTCACAGTGTCACTTTTGGAGGAGGTGCAGGAGAAGGAACAAAAGGCTTTCTGGTGAGTGGCTTCCTTTTGCAACCAGATAATGCCACTTTCAAATAAGGGTCCATCACAGACTGGGAGGAATACTTTAATCTGTAACAAACATGGAGTCCTTTAAATCTGTTATCAAGCTGCCACAGATGACATTCTCAGATACTTTTTCAAAAACAGCTTTGGGTCTTTCTAAGGTACATTTGGTAAGCCATTGTAATATATTTCTCTTTTTAAAAGCACCATATATTAGGTATCTAGGCTAATGTCTTGGTTACACTTCCCATGACAGCAAATAAGGAAGTGTTTGTATCTGCAGATCAAAGGTCTTCATTATATTGTTAGCCCATTGTTCCATGAAACAAATTCTCTTCTCACTGCACATCATATTGCCAACCCTGTACTTTTCCATTCTGAGAATAGGCCAACACTGTTCTTGCCTTGGAATATTAAGAAAAAAATCCATAACCTATGATTTTCCCACCAAAACCTATGCTGAAATTTAGTATTGTAGTTAAGGAAGCATTACCACAAGTTACAGATCCATCACTGATCCATATTCAAGGATTCAAGTAACAGGAAAAGAGATTCCACTTAAGCATTAGGAAGAACAGTAAGAGCTGTTTGACAGTGGAAATACGCTGCCTTGGAGATTGGTGGAGTTTTCTTCTTGGGAAGTTTTTAAACAGAGACTGGGTGACCATCTGTCAAAAGTGCTTTGATTGTGTCTTTCTGCATAGCTGGGGTTGGAATGGGTGGTCCTTGTGGTCTCTTTCAACTCTATGAGTCTATGTTCATAAATGCTATAGTCACAGTCATTGCACTGTTGCCACAATTGTGAATGCCTTTAGAAACTTACTTTACCAGAAAGCTGCCAGAGTGGGCAAAAGAGGTCTGTTCAGCTGACAGTTTGGGTGCAGGAGGATGACTTTTCTGCTTTGTTTGCACCAGCCAGCAAAGCTACAAAAATCAGAAGCAGTCCTCTTTCACAAGTCCTCAATTCATCCTCGCTGGCTGGTGGAAACATCCTTCTCCCAGCCCTCCAAATGCCAGCTCAACAAATCTCCTTTGCCCAGTCGAGAGGCTGCCTGCTAAAGTAGGGTGGTGGTGGGGTTTCAGGCCAGGAGACACAACTTGCTTATGCAGGCAAACACAACAAAGAAGATGTTGCAGGATTCCAACCCTAATTCCTTATTTACTGTAACAGATCAGTGTGGTTACATATCATCTTCCCTCATTGCTGGTGCTAGTAGGTCTGCCCCCTGCCTTCCAGCAGCTGTTGGACAATAAAATACAGTAAACAATAAAATAACTCTCTTTGTCCTAGCTCTTACAGGCTATTAAGCTATACACCTTTTATTTTCTAAATTATTTTTGTATGCAAGTCTTTTAAACAAAAGCCAAAATATAGATTTCCTTTCTGAAGTCACCCAAATTGCTTTCCAGCTGCTAAAAAAAAGGGGGGGGGGAGGAGGAATAAGTGTAGCTGAGTAAGTGAATACCTATTTCTTGTGTACATTTAAAAAAGAGAAGTTGTATTTGACTGAGTGTTCAGATTCTATAACTGAGGGCATGAAACACTAGTGGATATTTTACATTGCCAACAGGGTTCTGACACTGTTTGTGCTGCCTTGCATTTGTTTTTGCTTTGGAACATAAGCACTTCATGTCTCCCCCTGATGTTTGATTGCCAATCATCTTGGCTTTTTTCATGCCAAGCCTGTGTGTCAGAGCAGTTTCTAGATTTGTAATGTATTGTACACCGAGGGCACCTCTCTCCTTCTTCTGTTTCACAGCTTCCAAGCAGACTTTAGCAATAATTTTATGACTCTAGCTGTAAATATTTCCTACAATTTCTACTGCTTGTTTAAAACATCTATATCCTTCACTGTATTTTTAGATCAAGGAGTGGGGTAGAGTTAATAGCATAACTCAGCTATATAAAACAGTTCAACAAAACCAAAGTCTAATAGGGTAATAATAATAATAATAATAATAATAATAATTTATTTCTTATATCCCGCCTTTTGCCACGAATGCTTATGTCTCATATGCTTAGATGAAGCATTCACCTAATGTTGAGTGAAGGTTGTAGCAGTCATGAGATAAGAGGTCTTCTTATAGATCAGCAGAAGACCAGAAAGCACAGTAGAGTACAGAATTTTAACACTATAGGAATATAAAGAATGGTGTCCCTTGAGGATATTTATTGAGATCAGTGCTTTTCAACTTGTTCATCAGTGACCTGGAGCAGTGAGGTGGCCACATTTATGAATGACACCAAACTATTTAGGCTGGTTAAAACAGAAAGAGACAGTGACAGTACCACAAGAGACAGCTGCAAAAAGACCTTTCCAGGGAGCATTACAATGAAAAATGACTGACCAGGGGAGAAGTGGTGGATAGCTTGCAGAAAATATTAGCCCCAGTATTCAGCTACTTTGAAGAAGGCTAGATTCTTCCTGAAGAATCATTAGGAAACAAACTGAAAATAAAACAATTGCTGTCATAATGCCTTTACCTGGGAATCAAGGATGGGGATCATGTGGCCTTGTAGTTGTTTCTTCCAGCAGTCCCAACCAGTATAGTCAATTGTGCAGAACTACTGGTAGTTGTCATTTAGAAACATGTGGAGGCCTACATGATTTCACTGACCTATATGTATAATAGAACCAGAGTTTGAACAGTATTTACCATACTGGGGGCTGCTTTAGAAAAACGACCTAACAGAATTACAAAAGTTTCAGAAAAGGTCAATGAAAATGATTAAAGGAAGTAGCAACCATGCTGTGAAGAAATATAACAATATTTATGGTTTTTAATTCAGAACAAAGAATAAGGAACACACACAACAGGTGTGTTTACAGTTATTCATGGTGTGGAGAAAGAGGAAAGGGAAGGATTTTCTTTCTCCTTTAATTGCATACACTTCTCATGAATTTGAATGGCAGAAAAAAATCAGAGCAAAAGTATTTCTTTATACCACACATACTTACTGTTGTTGTTAACTGCCCTCGAGTCGATCTCGACCCATGGTGACCCTATGGATGAGACATCTCCCCTATCCTTTACTGCTCTGCTTAATTCCTGAAACCCCATAGCCATATCCTCTGTAATAGAGTCCATCTGTCTAGCATGCGGTCTTCCTCTCTTTCTACTTCCCTCTACCTTTCCTAGCATTATTGTTTTTTCTAGTGAGTCCTCCCTTCTCATGATGTGTCTGAAGTATGACAGTCTAAGTTTTGTCATCTTGGCTTCCAGGGAGATTTCTGGCTTGATCTGCTCTAAGACCCATTTGTTTGCCTTTTTGTTGTCCTCAACACTCTTCTCCAGCACCACATCTCAAATGCATTGATTTTCTTCCTATCTTGTTTCTTAACTGTCCAGCTCTCACATCCATACACAGTAACAGGGAATACAATGGCTTGTATAATTCTGAATTTTGTGCTCAGTTGTATATCTTTGCATTTTAGGATCCTTTCTAGTTCTTTCATAGCTGTTTCCCCCATTCTTAATCTTCTTCTGATTTCAATAATGGAATTCACTACTGCAAAATGTAGTAATGGGGAGAGGCAGTTTCAAAAGAGGGTTCTTGGAGGATAAAGGTATCAATGGAGACTTGTCATGATGGCTGTATGGCAACCCTAGCATGGCAGACAGTTTGTCTATCAATAACATTTGGTGGGGGGCACAGATTGGAGGAAGCTGCTGCACTGATGTACTTGAGTTTTTTTCCATAGGTGTCTGGTTGGCTATTGTAGAAATAGGATACTGAACTTGACAGTTTAATCTGATCCCTCAAGGGCTCTTATGTCTTAACCATATTTGGGAAGCACAGACTCTTAAGCCAATTATTCTTAACTACAAAATAATATTGGAAGATTTGCTGAAGTTCCAGTGGCCTTAAGTCTGTATGAATACATGAAAACAGGAGCCATACATACAGGTAGTCTTACTTGTGACAATTGTTTGTCCCTGTTAAACAGTAGCGGGCAATTATTGAAATAAGCATACTTTCCAGCTGGAATTTTGGATTCATAATTCGATAAAGGATCATAGAACTCATAGATACACATAGAAATGATGTATTTTGTAATGTAATCCTATTGTCTTTAGGCTTGCTTCTCTTAAGCACAATCCAGGTTCCAGACTTCCTCTAGATCCTTTCTAGATCTAAGAGAAACTGTTCATTAGGCTCACACCAGAAACTCCTATCAGCATGTTGTCTGCTTTGAAACAGAACTTGTTTATTTGCAACACTTACAGAACCTAAATTTAACAGTCCATGTCCATAAGCAGCACATACTGTTAAAAGTAGGAGGATTTCCACATAGATGAGTATAAGAGTTGTGCCTCTTAATGAATTCTGAAACTGTTTAATACAGGGGTAGGCAACCTTTCCCCCTTTTTTTTTTAATTTTTTTTTTATTATTATTTTATTACAAAAAATTTCCGTACACTTACATACATAACATAAAAATCAACATAAAAATCAACATCACACTACATATAAACTAACAAAACCTAATAAACATAACAAACATACAAAACAATACCAAACATCGACTGACATACAAATCAACTAAATGACATACTATACATATACTAAAATACTTCCTTTAATGGCCAAGGGACTTCAGCTCCCAGATGAAAAGAACAGCAAACTCACCAACTTTAATGCATAAATTGGAAGATTGCCTTTAGGTATATCCTCTTTCACAGGTCATAGAATCATAGAATCATAGAATCATAGAATCATAGAATCATAGAGTTGGAAGAGACCACAAGGGCCATCCAGTCCAACCCCCTGCCATGCAGGAACTCCCAATCAAAGCATCCCCGACAGATGGCCATCCAGCCTCTGCTTAAAGACCTCCAAGGAAGGAGACTCCACTACTCTCCGAGGGAGTGTGTTCCACTGTCGAACTGCCCTTACTGTCAGGAAGTTCCTCCTAATGTTGAGGTGGAATCTCTTTTCTTGCAGCTTGCATCCATTGTTTCGGGTCCTAGTCTCTGGAGCAGCAGAAAACAAGCTTGTTCCCTCCTCGATATGACATCCCTTCAAATATTTAAACACGGCTATCATATCACCTCTCAGCCTTCTCTTCTCCAGGCTAAACATCCCCAGCTCCCTAAGTCTTTCCTCATAGGGCTTGGTTTCCAGACCCTTCACCATTTTAGTTGCCCTCCTTTGGACACGCTCCAGTTTCTCCACATCCTTTTTGAATTGTGGTGCCCAGAACTGGACACAGTATTCCAGGTGAGGCCGGACCAAAGCAGAATAGAGTGGCACTATTACTTCTCTTGATCTAGACACTATACTTCTACTGATGCAGCCTAAAATTGCATTGCTTCTCTTCCAAAGAGAAGAACCATTAAATTGTACAGGGCCTGGAGGGTGTCAAAGCTGTGTTCATGATATTCCCAAGAGTTTCCACAACAAAAACCAAAGAGATTTAATGGTGAGATGAAGGTAGAACAATGGTGAGATGAAGGTAGAACAATAAACCACTGCTAAGAATGCCAAGAAAATGCAAGCTGTAAAAAGAAGCAGACCAAATTAGCTGCTTTAGTTATATTTTAAAAAGGGATAAATGTAGTAAAAAGAATAAATGTAGTAAGTAATGGAACACAGACATCGGAGGCATAATCCAAAGGATGGCATCAGACTGTAAACAAAATTAATTTTTGGAGGGAAGAATAAACACTATAAATAGATGCCTCCCAAACTACAGCAGCAAATGCCGAGAGCATTAACTCCAGCTCAGAACGATGATGAGGATCTGCTTGCTATTGTGTCAGGGGTGTTTAAATTTTTATTTTGGATTTATATGCACATCTGGTCACAATGCAAACAGGCTGTAAAGCAATACAGAGCATTCTGGCAAAACCTCCCACACAACC
Source organism: Phrynosoma blainvillii (assembly GCA_026167975.1). NCBI lineage: Eukaryota > Metazoa > Chordata > Lepidosauria > Squamata > Phrynosomatidae > Phrynosoma > Phrynosoma blainvillii. Next base: position 302,508,696 of record JANUYF010000004.1, read on the forward strand.
CTGGCACCACCAAGACTTTAAGTTGTAATACTGATACTGCAAAAGGTTGATAGCCTTATTTTCCCAACACAAAAAACTGTAATATGTCTCTGTTGGAAGAAAGGATGATCAGAGAATACCTGTTTTCATTCAAGATTGCTATACACCTACCATATCATCTTGAAGTAGAGGGCATTCGACTAGTGATACTGTCATATTCCAGTCAGCAGGTCATTTCACCAAAAACTGGGCAACTGCTCTTCCCCCTCAAGATTCTCTCCTGAACAGTTTCTTGACACTGAGGACATGAAGCTTTCTCCAACACTTCTTAACACATACTTTACCTCAACACCACCTAAAGTTTTCCTGATTAAAACATGAAGGCTTCTGGAGAAATGTATTGTTCTCTACCTACAAAGGAGCCCGTGGCTTCACAAAGGAAGGAGACATGCTGGATTCCAAAGAAAGCATCTTCTTTGAGTTGGAAATGGACATTAAATTTCCTTGATTCTGAGAATCTCCCAGTGACCACATGGCCAAAGGAGGAGGTACCATCATGCCTGCAAATTGTCCTCCCTACCATCTGAACTAAGACCAGAAACAACAGAATGCAGGCCTATGACTAACATCTTCAATTTTTTTTCTCCTGTGCCTGATGAAGAAACCAGTGTGGCTTTGAAAGCTTGCAACATGTAATTGTGCATTTCAGTTGGCCCAATAAAGGTATCATTGTTTGGATGTTATTGGATTTGCTATATGGCCAACATGGCTACCCCTGGAAACTTCTTAGCACAAGTTCAGCAAAACTGTGATCACAGTTGAGAATTACTGCACTGGTATTACTTTCTAGGGGAATAGTATGTTATAATTGTACTTTATTTTGTGACTTGAGTCTTGAGTGACCCACAAGATAAGTTTCCATCACTACCAAGAAGGGAATATGCAGTAGCGTCATTCCAAGTATACAGGAACCAGCTGTCTCTTTCCCCCTTGCTGGGAGGGGAGTCTGAAAGAATCTGTTGTTCAGGCTGCTCACACTATTAAGAAATGGAAGCAGGATCTAAGAAAAGGTGTTAGGCTATAATATAATTTATACATTTTCTAGTCATATTTTCATTTAATATGGATCCTTGGCAAGGAGAAGAAGACATTACTAGTAGACAGTACTATTTTGAAAAGAAGGCTTCTAGTCGAATGAAATTCAGCATGGTGTCATAGTTTGAGTGTTGGACAATGACTCTGGAGATCAGAGTTCAATTCCCCACAAGAGCATAAAAACTCACTGGGTGGAGGGTGGAGCCAAGATGGCAGGACGGTAAGTCGCAATCTATTGTAGCGAGTGATTTGTGATACCATTTGTGGTCCTAATGGCTTGTCTCAAAGAAAAATTGAGACGTTAAAAACCAGCTGAAAATCCCCCCAATAAAGAGGATTTAGATGGGCTGATGGCAGACAGGCCCCCGATAAAGAGTATTCAGACGGGCCGAGGATTCATTCAGATTCCAAGTGGATCGGAGTGGACCCTAAAGAAGAGGATGAAGGCAGACTGGGACCACAAATTGGGAGCTGAAGACGCAGCAAAGCCCACCCGAGCTCTTTTTATATGTTCTATCCCCCTTCTTCACAGGCGACTGTGGGAAGGAAATAGTATTTAATAAAAGATAATAAAGAAGATCCTCACCTTAATATCCCTATAAGAGGATTGGAACCAGAAACTGGGAACAAAGTGATTAGGAACAAAGATAAACAAAGGAAGTTTATGTGTTGGGAGAAGCGGAGAAGCTAAAAGCGGAGAAAGGGAAAGAAGAGAGGAGTGGTTGCCTACCCCTGGGCTAAAACAATAGCCCAAGAACAAAAACAAGAGAAAGAGATTAATAAATTGAGAGAAGTGAAGGATAGGAAAAAATGCATAAAAATCAGAGGATTGAAGAACAATTTAATGAAGACTTGTATGAATGTTTAATACCAGCCTTGGCAAACATGATTGACTGTACACTGGAATATCTATATATGGATGTAGACAAGTTCTTCTGAATAAGCTCATCAGAGGCTCGAAATAGAAACCTTCTGAGAGATATTGTAGTTTATTTCACAAGGGAAAGAATCAAAGATAAAATTATCCAGGCGAATTATGATAAAAAGCTAATAATTGATGGAAAAGAAATCAAGATTTTTAAAGATGTGCCTGTTGAAATCTTATGAAGAAGAAAAGAATATATGACCCTGATGAGAATGTTACAAACGAAAAACATTAGATATAGATAGGAACCGTTAGAAGGAGTGTCATTTAGTTGGAGGCAAAAACAATACAGAATTGATTCAGTAGAAAAAGCTAGAACATTCTATAATAAATGGTTCAAAGATGAGAAACAAGAAGGGAAAACAAGTATGGGGAGGATACAACACAAGAAATGGAACAAGAAGCACTAGAAGGAGCAGTGGGAGTAGAGGAAGATAGTCTACATTTGGAAACTAATAGCGCAGAAGAAAATGATGGAGAAGATCAGATGACAGGATTTGAAGAAGACTGACAAAGGTTCAAATACTATTTGGTCTGGATTGAAATTTAAATTACTTAAAAGATATTGGAAATATGAAATTTCTATCTTGGAATGTAAAAGGAGCAAATTCGGCATATGAAAGAAGGCAAATTTTTCATATCCTGGAGAAAGAATAAGTTGACATAATTGGTATACAAGAAACTGGAATAAGGAAAAAGAAAGGAAAATATTTTAAAAATCCTAAATTGGGACAAACATATATAAGCATGGGCGAAAAGAAAAGAGGTGGTGTAGCAATATTTGTGAAAAATCAAATCAGAGCAAAGGAGATAATAAATGATAAGGAAGGGAGATTTGTTGGAATTGAAATTCAGTTAAATGGGGGGGGGCTTTAGTAGTAAGTATATATGGCCCTACTGAGAGGAAAGGGAAAGTCTATAAAATTATTGACTCAAATAAAAGATCTAAAATATGATTGTTATGTATTGATGGGGGACTAGAATAGGGTTATTAACCCCAAGGTAAACAGATGGCCCAGGAAAGGAATAAAAGAAAAACAAAGGAAATTACCAACCTCATTTTTTGAATTTCAAGATTTTTTCTTGTTATTGGACCCATGGAGACAGAAACACAAATATTTAAGAAATTATACATTTTATTCAACTCCTCACAATTCAGCATTGAGAACTGATATGTTCTTGATATCAAATGAGTTATTTAAAGAAATTAAAGATGTTAAAATAAAAATAAAATTTCAGATCATAATCAAATTCCCTTGGAGGTAAAACAAGCAAAACAGGATTTTTATTAGAAAATCAATGAGAATCTATTTAATGATGATAATATAAAAAAACAGCTCAAAGAATTAAAATGGCATTTCAAAGAGAATATCAGTGATGAATTAGAAATGAAAACAATTTGGGATGCATCATAGGCATATATACGGGGGTTTCCGATTAAAAATAATTCAGAAAAGAGTAAAGCAAAGAAAAAAGAAATTGAAGAAATTTCAGGGAAAGTACACAAGCAGGAGCAGAGATTGATGAAAAACACAAATAGTAGGAAAATTAAAAATGGGGCTAAATTTCCTGGGGGAAAAAATTGGAAAATAAAATGACAGAAGAAATAAGCAAAAAAATTAAAATATATTAAACAAAAACAATTTGAAGGGGGAAACAAAGCAGGGAAATATTTAGCATATAAAGTTAGAAAGAAAAAAGCAAAAAGCTTAATAATGGAAATACAAGAGGGGGATATAAAATATACAGAACAAAATTATATAATGAAGATATTTCTTAAATATTATGAAGATTTGTATAGAGAAACTAATGATAGAACCTACCACAAGGGTAAGATAATAGAGTATTTAAAAAATGTAAGGGAGCTGGAAAAAAATAAATTGTTATCAGAAATATTGAATAAGGATATCTCCATGGAAGAAATCAGGGAAGCTATCGATGAGGCAATAATAATAATAATAATAATAATAATAATAATAATTTATTTCTATCCCTCCCCTCTGCAGAAGTAATTGGGGCAGCTAACAACAATAAAATATCGCAATGTACCGTCCCAAAACCCACCCACCCCTTAAAATAGACATCAAAAAAATTAAAACAATAAAAGAACAACAAATAATAACAACTGAAAGAATCATAATAGCGGGCAGACAACCAGCGATAAATGTGGCAGAGGATAGGGTAAGGGATAAACTCGCACCTTAGGCTGGGACAAACTAGTCAGGAAAGGCCTGCTGGAAGAGAACTGTCTTCACAGCTTTTATAAAGCTGTTTAAGCTGGTAATCTGATGGATCTCATCTGGCAGGCCGTTCCATAATCTGGGAGCAGTTGCCAAGATGATCCTCTGGGAGGTTGCAGACAGCCTAGTTTTAACAGGCTGAAGCAAATTCCTCCAGAGTATGTGGGTTGGGTTATATGGAAGGAGGCAGTCCTGAAAATAGGTTGAACCCAAGCCGTTCAGAGCTTTAAAGGTGATGACCAACACCTTGTACTGAGCCCGGAAACTAATTGGCAGCCAGTGGAGTCTTTTTAAGACAGGTGATATATGGTTTCTCCTAGATGTACCAGAGACCAGTCTGGCTGCCATATTATGTAATAATTGAAGTTTCTGGACTAAACACGAGGGTAGCCCCATATAGAGCGCATTACAGAAATCAAGATGAGAGGTCACCAGCACATTATACCACAGTTTCAATATCCCTTATTTCCAGGAAAGGGTGCAGCTGGCGAATCAGCTGAAGATGATAGCAGGTGCTCCTGACCATCACATTTACCTGATTAGTCATCTGGAGTGATGGGTCCAGGAGTACCCCAAGACTGCAAACACAGTCCTTCATGGAGAGTGTGATCCCATCCAGGATTGGAGGTTGTATACCAATACCTAGTTTTGGGGCTGCTACTGTTAGTACCTCCATTTTATCTGGATTCAGTTTCAATCTGTTTTTCCTTATCAGCCCATTACTGCCTTAAGACAGTCATTAAGGGGAGAGATGCCATCTGAAGTCATAGCCGACGACTGAGGCATGGAGAAATATATCTGGGTGTCATCAGCGTACTGAATACACCCCACCCCATGCCTCTGGATGATCTTTCCCAGCGGCTTCATATATATATTGAACAACATCAGGGACAGGATGGTGCTTTGAGGGATGCCACAATTAACCTCCTTCTTAGTGGAGCAACTGTCCCCGAGCAACACTCTCTGGAATCTTCCTGAGAGGAAGGAACAGAACCACTGCAGTGCAGTGCCTCCAATTCCTAATCCTCTCAGGTGATCCTGACCCTGAAAGTGGGAAAACCCCAGGACCTGACGGATTTTCGATGTGCTACTATAAAAAATTTAAAGAAGAACTAGTAGAACCACTACAGAGAACTTTCAAGGATATAAATAAAAGTGGAATACCAGAGACATGGAAAGAGACAAATATAGTACTATTACCAAAAGAAGATAAACATAGGACATCTTTAAAAAATTATAGACCAATTTCCTATTAAATTCGGATTATAAAATATTGACTAGTATAATTGCAAATAGGATAAAAAGGATTTTAAAAAATTGGATACATCATGATCAGTGTGGTTTCCTCCCCCCAAAGGCATACAAAACAAAATACAAGAATTATAATTGATTTAATTGAATATTATGATAAAAACCCTGGGATAGACGCGGTGATGCTTTTTCTGGATGCAGGAAAATCATTCGATAATCTGAATTGGCAGTTTATGATATATTTATTGGAAAAAACTAAATTTTGGAGGAAATATTACAAATTGGATAAAAAAGATATATGATCAGCAAGAAGCAAAGATAATAATAAATGGAAACAAAATGAAAACCTGCAAAATCAGTAAAAGAACAAGACGGGGTGTCCTCTCTCCGCTCTCCTCTTTGTTATGTGTTTAGAAATTTTATGTAATAATATAAGAGGAAATTCACAAACAAAGGGAACTAGAATAAAAGGGAAAGAATTTAAAATCCGTGCCTATGCAGATGACATAGTCGTAATTATGGAAGAACCAGTGAAAGGAATATCAAGAACACTTGAAATTATAAGCGAATTTGGACAGTGTGCAGGTTTGAAGATACATAAAAATAAATCAGCATTATTAACATTTAATATGACAAAAGAAGAAGAAGGAAAACTTCAGGAAATAACTGGAATCCAAGTTCAGAAGAAAATAAAATATCTTGGCATACAGCTAACAAACAAAAATTCTGACCTCTTTGGTAATAATTATAAACCAATTTGGCAAGAAATAAATAGGAAATTAGAAAAATGGTCAAAATTATGTCTTTCTTTAATGAGAAAAATTGCACCCATAAAAATGAGTATCTTATCAAAACTACTTTATTTCAAAATTTGTCAATTATAAAATTATTCTATAGTCACTAAATGGAAACAAGATTTACAAAATTTATATGGGCAGAGAGGAAAACCAGAATAAAATGGAATTCAATAATTGACACTAGAGAGAATGGTGGTCTGAATGCTGGATCTGAAAACATTCTATCATGCGTGTTCTTTAGAATGGGTACGAGAATGGATATATCTAAGGAATGAAAATTTACTAGACCTAGAAGGCTTTAATAAGACATTTGGGTGGCATGTACTTCTTTGGTATGGGAAATTGGAGGAGAACAAACAATTTAATAACCATGTCATTAGAAGGGCACTATTGAGAATATGGGAAATATAGAAAAGGAAAATCTATAGACAAATCCAGATTGGGTCTCTCCCCAAGAGGCTTTTTTGAGGAGGGGAAAATCATCAGATAAAGACTGGTTAAAATATAAAGATATTTTGAAAGGAGATAATATTAAAAAATGAAAAGTCAGGAAGAATTGGGGCAACAAGGGATAGAATTAAGTTGGATTCCTTACAGAAAATTAAAAGAGAGGTTTTTGATAGATACTAAGCAAAGGGGTATAACAAATTTGAAAACTGAATTGGATGAAATTATAAACGGGGGGGGGGAGGATAACATCAAAGCTATATAAATTATGTTTAAAATTACATTTGGAAGCAACTGAAACAATTAAAATAAATATGGTGGAATGGGCAAAAAATGTTATGCATAATATACCACTTACAAATTGGGAAAGGGTGTGGGGAAAAGATTTGAAATTCACAGTGTGTATAGATCTCAAAGAAAAAAATTATTAAAATGTTATACAGGTGGTATATGTCTCCCACAAGATTGGCTAAAATACATAAAAAGCAAGAAAATTTGTGTTGGAGATGTCAGAAACAACCAGGCATCTTCTATCATATGTGGTAGACATGTCCCCAAATTAAAAAATATTGGACTGACATACATAGAATCATTCAAAAAAAAACCAAAAAACAACACTTCAAATTAAGATTGAAGTAAGACCAGAGACATGCTTATTAAATATGGTAGATGATGTGAATGCAAGGAAAAAATTGAAACAACTATTATATTTAGTTACCACAGCAAGGATAGTAATTGCAAAAAGGTGGAAAGAAAATAAAGCTCCAGAAATTGATGAATGGTTAATCAAAACTCTTGAAGTTATAGAAATGGACAATTTGACAAAACTATTGAAAGAGGAAGAAATTAGGAAAGGAGAATTAGGATGGGAACCTAATTAGGATGGGAATGCCACCAGTACTGAGCAGTCTGTCTCAAATGACACCATTGGGAGAACAGTTGCAGCCAGTTTATCCTCCCAGTTAGTTCTCAGTAATTCCAGCCATTTCAGCTTTTTCATTTGTTGTCCATCATGGATTTGGGAGATATTTATGTTTTTGTCATCCCTGGAGTTCTGTAGCAATAGCAGCAGACATGAGAGCACATTGGGAAGATAACTAATGTCTAGAAGAGAGATTGGCTGTGAGATTTCTGAATCTTCTTGTCTCCTACTTGTCTTTTCAGACTTCTAATGCAATATCTTTCCTCTCCATGTATTCCAGTCTGAATTGATTCCACACAGCATTGCCCAGCCACATAAATGATCTGAACAGCAGAAAAGGAACCAAAACAACATTAAAGTCTCTCAGAGACAACTAGGTGGACACCACAGAAAGCTGGCCCCACCTGCTTTTGAAAAGAAACATTTTTAGGTGAATACAGAATCACAGAATAATAGAATCTGAGAGCTGAAAGGGATCACAAGGGGCATCTGTTCCAAGACACTGGTATGAAGGAATACACAGTTACAGCACTGCTAAAATATGTCTATCCAACCTCTGCTTAAAGACCTCCAAAGTGGGAGAGTCCATCACCATCCAAGGTACACAGAGTTTGTCCTACATCAATCTCTCTCTTGCACACACACATGCTCCTTTCTCTGTGCATTTGTATGTGTGTGTACATTCATAATCGTGCATGTATTAATTGATTTTTTTTTAAAAAAAAATCAGTTATATTTTGATGAGAGGGGCTCTGGATTCACTGAAGCTGTTTACAGGGAAAACAATGCCATGTCCCCCGCAATTCCACGGAACCATTATTTGTTACATTTCCACATCAAAATTCCCTGATGTTATTCTCACTGGGCCACCATTTTACCCGTTAAGAGTCATTGGAATTGGAATTGGCTTGTGCAGTTGCTTGCATTTTAGTTTTGTTTCTCCATTTTTTGAAATTGGAGGGATATGGTGAATAGAAATAATGTTCTCTGTGCACTGTTGGTGGTGATGGTGATCGTGATTATGACTATGACTATTAGGGGGATAAAGAACCTTTCTCTGTCTCCCCCCTCCTTCCATCCACACGGAAGTAAGCACTTGAGATTATCTGTTAACATTTGCCAGTATCATTTCTCTGTTGAAAACTGGATAACTGAGTAAAATTATATTGACCTGAGGGGATGGAGATACCAAGGTGGCCATGTGCTTGCTTAACTGTGCAGGAATCAAACTGTTTTACTGATAACATTTTATTGATTCATCTCCTCTCTGTGCTACATGTAGCCTGAAGCTTCTCAAAAATGAACCGTCAGTGGGTGTTTTCTTTCTCTTTTTCATACTACAGCTCTGTATCACTTGGTAGCTATATGGCTGCATAGCCATGCAGATGACAGATAAAAGATGCTGCAAAATTAGCAGCTGGTTTTATAGGTTAATGTGTCCAGTTTGATTAGAACAGAAAGAATTCTGCTTTCTGCTTATTTTGTTTATTTGATTAGAAACCTTAAAAACAGTGGAGTGGGGCACCTTATTTCCTTGCCTTGAAGGGGATCTGTGAAGCATCACTGGAAATGGAGTTGGACCTTTTTGTTTATTTGATTCATATTCTGCCTTTCATCCATTTTTGTAGAATCACAGAATTGGAAGAGACCACAAGGCTCATCCAGTCCAACCCCGTGCCATGCACAATCAAATACACAATCAAAGCATTCCTGACAGATGGCCATCCTGCCTTTGTTTAAAAACCTTCAAAGAAGGAGACTTCACCACTCCCCAAGACAGCATATTCCACTGTTGAACAGCTATTACTGGCAGGAAGCTCTTCCCAATGTTTAGGTGGAATCTTCTGTAGATTGAATAATTGCTTCCCCAACCTGTGCAGAGACTCAATGTCCCAGTAAATTAGAATCCCACCAGTAGCAATTTGGTGCTATGGGTAATGGAATCACAGAGATTTTCTTTATATCCAGATCACCATCATCTGACTAATTTAGAAAGCTAGGTCTGGTGTGTCCTGCATAGTGAGAGAGGCCAGTTGCCATTTGAGACAGGTACATGGGATGGATGCCACATGGAAGAGAAGAATTATGGAGACCATGAAGTCCTGAACTGTTCCCAACAGAGTTGCTTCAGTGTGCATTTTGAAGTCCCCCTGCACAACAAAACCAGGGCCCTCAGTGCCTGTGAGTCCATCTTGACTAGCACAGGAAGAGAGAATGTTGTGCAATGGGGCTTGCAGTAGACAAACAAAATTTGCTCCAGGCACTTATCTTTAGATACACACAAACTTGGTAGACTGCAGAATGGAGCACCTGATGGCAAAGAAGCATATAAGTAACAAAAGAAGTGTGTCTGCTTCTAAGGAGATGATATTCTTATATTTAACATGGCAAGAGAAAATAGCAGACAGAAGCAAGGGCAGAACGTTATGAACAAGAATATATGCAGTATGCACCTTTAACTTTAGGGATGAAAAGATTAAACAGGAATGTCAGAGAATGGATTGTGAAGGAGATATGTATTGTTAGATTAACCTAGTAGAAGTAACATCAGGTACAGAATGCAGGCTTGTGACTCTAAGATCATCACTTTATCTCTCCTGTATGATTTTCAAAACATCTTTGTCTGATGAAGAAGCCAGTAAAGTTTGAAAGCTTGCATGAGAAATTTTGTGCTTTTAGTTGGTCCAAGAAAGGTAATCAATGGATTTTGGAGTTTGTTGTATTTTGCTGCATGGCCAACACAGCTACCCCTGAATATGTTTCCTAGATTAAGCTAATCTCCAATGCAAGATTCCATAGATTTGTTTGTTCCTGGTGGCTACCTGTGATGGAGTGTGGCTGTAATCTTTGGAATAGAAATGCTCCAGATTTTCCATAAGTGAAACCACAGATTGCATATACAAAGGGATCTTTACATTGTTATATCTGATGACAAAGAAGTATGTTGAATGGCCATCCAGTGTCAATGGACTGAAGAGGATATGGTCACTATAGAAGTGCTGGAGAAAGCTTTGAATCCCAAAGAGAGAAATGGTCCCTTAGATGGGCAAAATGTATCCCTCTGGATTTGGTTGGACTGCAGTTCCCAACTGAAGCTGATGAGAGTTGCAGTCCAACAATACTTTGAGGGTAATTCACTGCTTACTAGAGATATCTCTTCAAGCATTAGAGGTGTATCCTAGTTTTCTCTTGCAAAGGACCTTGCACAGGGCAAAGAATGTTTTTGAGCACTGAGGCCAGTTTTTTTCAAAATTGTGGAGTAATCACAGCTGTCTCTTTCAAGTCCCAGATGCTTATACATCTGATATTGGTTGGGCTCCCCAAAATGATCTGAGCCAATAAACCTAGTATGCTGGCTCAGGGGTGGAGAATATTCAGCTGGATGATGCCCATGGGACCCAGTTCTGTGGCCCTCACAGTCCTGCAGAAAAACTATGAATCCTTCAATTTTTTAAAAAAAACAACAGGTAGCCCCACCAGATACCCCCTCCACACTACTACTACTACTACTACTACTATTATTATTACAATGACATTACAGTTTGGGTACCCTTGCTCCCAACACGGAAAAAATGCCAATTTTTATCTGACAACAGGAAACAAGGGAGGGTCTTCAAACAAGCAAAGCATCAAAAAGAAAACCAGAGGAAAACGCTACACAGATTATCCAAAGATTATCGGGATTATCTGGATTCACAGAACAATAAGTAATACTGTGAGAAACATGGGGAATACAAAACAACAGAAGCTTACAAGTGATACAGTATAACATTATATAACAACTGAGAAGGCCATATATATATATATATATATATATATGCAAACCATAACTATATAATTATTTCATCAGCCAATATAGATAAAGGCAGTATAATATAGGAGTGTACTGTTGTTGGTGTGTGCCTTCAAGTTGTTTCCAATTTATGGCAACCCTAAGGTGAATCTATCATGAAGGTTTCCTTGCAAGTTTCTTTAGAGAGTGTTTGCCATTACCATCCTCTGAGGGTGAGAGTGTGTACCTTCCCAGGGTCAGCCAGTAGGTTTCCATGGCCAAGCCAGGATTCAGAGTCTGGTCTCCAGAGTCATAGTCCAATATTCAAATCACTACATCACACTGGCTCTCAAATAATGTACAGTCAGCTCTTCGTATCCATGGATATTTATCCATGGATTCAAGCATCCACAGTTTGAAAATATTTTAAAAATAGATAACTTTAAAAAAGCAACCTTGATTTTGCCATTTTATGCAAGAGACATCATCTTACTATGCCACTGTATTTAATGGGACTTGAGCATCCACGGATTTTGGTATCTGAGTCTTGGAACCAAACCTCAGTGGATACCTCAGCGGATACCAAGGGCCCACTGTATAACAGAATATAGGGGTTTATAACAACTAGTAAAGATATATACATGAAGATAATACTATATAAGAATAACAGTTTCAATATTATAGTCCTAATACCAGACATGGAATTCTGAAGCCATGAAAAATATCTGTTTATTCAAATATCCATGTGAATTGGAGATGTGAGCTAAATAGAATTTAAAAAAAGCTGTGTACAATTGAATAGTAGATTCAACTTTATCCAGGAATGTGGAGTTGTTTTGATGAGTCTTCATCAGTGCCATGATGATAATGTAGTTTCCAACATAGTCTCATTAGTCATAGAAAGAATATGCTGGACTATGAATGTAATTCTTCTCTAAGTTTCTTCTTGAAGGTACCAATGAGTAATTTCAGCAATTTTCTTCCAGCTGTGAAGACTATTTTTAATTTGAGGCTTATTCATGTGCAAAATTTTATACCAGGTTGTTTTGTGCAGAAAACAACATTTTCTGCATGGAAAATAATATTTCAACACAGAAATTTTAATTCCTGTGCAGAAAATGTTGTTTTATGTGCCACTCATATACAAATTTAAAGTACAAATCCCCAATTGTCTACACAGGAATTAATATTTCTGCATTCAGATATTATTTTCCACACATAAAATGCTGTTTCATGAACATTAAATGCTCCCCCCCCCCAAAAAAAAAAACAACCGCGTACAAATTTTGCACAGAATATGTCCCAAACTGGAAAAATTCTCATCAGTCCAGGATTCTTCTCATTAGGGTCTCTTGACACTTGAAAGACATTTTTGACCATTAGTTCAATATTTTTGTAAATTCCTAGCATCCCTATGCTGGACTCTACTCACCTCACAAAACCATAAATGTTGAAACCTGAAAGACAGCACTTTTTGGCCCTTGGACACTCGCCATCTTGAAAATGATGTGGCAGTTTGGGGCCCTTTTCCCCCAGCATGGAAAATGCCTTTTTTAAAAGCCAAAAGCAGAAGTGACATTACATCAGTTCTGGTCACACCAGGAGTGATGGTATATACTGTGGAGGGGTGGGAGAATGAACCCAGCCCCCTTTGCAGTTGCCTGCCTCTCATCTAGTAGGTTGTCTACTATGGAGAGTTTGGGAACATTGCATCTATGCTGTGTTGGAAGCAGAAGCAATCCTCCAATTTTGTTTGAATATACATGAGTTATATTTTTAAGATTAGATTCACAGATACTGAGACTTTTCTCTGACAGCTTTAAAATCATTGTTGCATATGACCAAGGTCTGTCATTTACTCTGTCTTTCCTGAAAAAGCTCCTTTCTTAAGCTTAGCATCATCTTTTAGGAAAGAAATCTTTTCAATGGCACATCTTTAAAGAACTGAATAAACTGAAAGAAAGAGAGAGAGAAACAGAAAGAGGTGTTCTGGTTTGTATGCATGTGATTTTAAAGTCTGCATGTGTTTACTAATTAAATTCTTTTGTAGAAACTAATTTGATGTATTATGTTTAATGAAGACTTGCTTTCATTTAAAAGAAAACTTTTTGGGAGTTTTCTATAGAATACCACATTGACTCGTGACATATTTTTACACAGGCTTCATTTTGCCAGGAACAACAGTAGTTGAAAGCAGTGAGTGCTTGATAAAATGCGATTAAATTAGCTCATTGTACTTGCAGATGTTCTGCTACACTAGTTTACTGTTGTATGAATTGATCAGGATATGCATGCAAAAGCTTTGAAGATGGTTTTGTTGCTGATTCTGTGACTTGATTTCAAGTGTTAGCCAACCTGTTGGTGTGCTTCTGTAAATCACAAAAAGGAGGCAGCAGCCAAAAACCAAACAACCAAAATGATAGAAAAGCAAGCAACTGCAAAAGATGTGAATTAAATTATACAATTACAAAATCATGATACACAAAACCAAAGACCACAAAACACTAAATAACACAAAAGCCACTGATGGAACACAAGATTACATATACAGTATGAAAGACGGATACACAACCAATGCTAAAAGATTTCAGTGTGTGTGATTTATTACTAATAAATAAATAAATAATATGCAAAATTGGGACTCTATAGCACCTTACAATTTAAAAGCATAATTCAGTTAAAAACATACAAAAGTGGACATTAAAATAGAATCAAACTATTCACAATATTAAATCAATTCACATCACCAGTTGAAAGAATAAAATGCAATTTAAAAGGGTAAAACAATACAGCACCTCCTAGATTGTTCTTTAAAAACTTTCTGTTTTCAAAGCCTGTTGGACTAAAAAGGCATTAGTGTGCCAGTGGAAAGACAGCAAGAAGGGGTCATTCTGGCCTCCCTGGGTATGGGGTGCCAGAGCATAGGGGCAATCACTGAGAAAGCTCTCTCTTGGATCCCTGCCAACCATGCTTGT